>OX392509.1:16774749-18263499 GCA_947623375.1 Apotomis capreana | reverse complement strand
GGACATTCGAAATACGTAGGTACACATGGCGGACTTAATGCCAGGAGGCATTCTCTAACAGTGAACCATAAGGCCAAACAGAGATATTTATGGTAAACCCACAAATTTAATGTGCACCTATGCACACAATGCAAATATCAAAACAATAATACATATATATTCTGCCGTGCTAAGCTAAAAGGCGACCTCTTTGTATGAAGATCCATAGCAAAACAAGTTAAAATTGGTATAATCAAAATTGGTGCAGCCGTTTGAGCGTGAAGAAGTAACAAACATACAAACACATAAACACACCCACAAACTTTCGTGTTTATAATATTAGTTTGATAAATAGTTTTTAAAGTGAATAACGAAATCAACTTTAGCAATTATTAAATTATATCATGACACAGGTATCACTTTATTATATTGTAGGTAGGTACATTCAAAATGTCGTACTAACTCTTTACTGAGACAAAGTACTTCAACGAACACTTACTTTTGACGTAGACTGTTCTGGTAGGAGTATCTAACAATGTCTTATAAATTACAATGTCTTTTTTGTAGAGTGAGACATTAGTCAGGACATAGGTGACGCAAACCTTTAAAAAAACGATGTTTCAAGTTTTTAGCGCGAGTCGCGTGAATAGTCTGCCGTTTTTTAAGTTCCGGTAATTCGTCACGTATCCATAGCCGTCGCACGCATCGATTAAATACGGATTACCACGCTTCATTTATTTATTTATTATTTGACACACCAACAAAGTGTCCATTTAATTTTCACAAAGAACTAGGAGCTTTATGACCTATATAAAGGCGCATTTTATACAAGGGTCGTGTTCAGTGTTCGGTTCGAGTCTTTCTTGTGAACATAAGCGAAATGAAGAATTCCAGGCCCTACTTTTCTGATAAAACTCGTATGAGAGTAAAGAATGTTCCCTCTTCTATAATCCGATGCGATAGTAATAATATAACCGAGATTCATATAAGCTCTTTACTTTTGACCACTGGACGACTTTTGTTTTAGAACCGACTATGCCCCACAAGCAACAAACTATTCAGTTAGCTGAAAACCGGAAACTTCCATGTTGTTTTATTTTGTGATTGAACCAGTGTTTGTAGCTACGCGCCCGCGAGCGCCGTATGCTGGGTGCTATCAATCAATTTTGTTTTCCGTTTTTTTCTCTTTCCCCTGGACGATAAATTGACATTGGAACTGTAAAGTTTTTTCGTAAATGTCCCGACTTTTGGCTGTATTATGATAATGGTGATTGTGATTTAAGTTGGTTCGTCCCTTTAATCAATGATGTCATTATATAGATACTATAAAAAAAATCTAATTTTGTGGTGAATATCAATATTCTATTGTCATGATTTGTATCGACGTTGCACGTGCGGTGCCAGCTACAGCGCCACGTCGTTAAACATTTATTTGTCCTCCCATCACGCCGAAAGGCTAGCTTGACATCTCCAAAGTGTAGTGTTTGTAGATCTGTATCAAACCTATTAGGTACTCGTAGGTAGTTGTGACGTTGTCTCGAGAGTACGGATGGGGAAGGCAGTCACGCGAGAGCCACCGGCTGAGATGGACGTCTGACCCGCTGCACAAAACAGATAGGTACAGAAATCAATCTACATACAAGCGCGCTCGGGCAAACGCACACATAGATATTGCTCACGGACACGATATCTCGGACCAGTTCAGACCAATGCGAGTGCGAGTGCCATCTGCTTGACGTATGTAGATTGATTTCTGTTTTGTGCCCGCTGGTACCATGCCGAGAGAATGAGTGTGGCTTACCTATGGGGGATCACTACACAAAGATATATAGGTTATTTATTACCCAACTTTTTTCTGAGGAAAGGAAAAAGCGTATTGGAAAGGGGTGCCTGAAACATTATAAACAATTTTGTAAGGAGTATTATATCCTAAACATAAACAAAAACATATAAAACGCTGACCCATTAAACAATTAAAAAACTTAAGCTTTCACCGGTATTCAATGGAGCTTTTTCAGCTTTCCCGTGATAGATCGTAAAGCTTATCTTTGCGGCCTCGCCTAAGTTCTGCCAAGCTTTCCCTAACAGTTCAGCTTTTTATAGCGCTTTTAAGCTCTCGTCTAATTGAATTTAACTTGTTAAGCAGAACAGGATTTTTTAATAATTTCCCGTAAAGCGAAAAATGGAATATGTATTAATTGAAAGTGTAGTCTTAAGCAGATTTCCATTTTTAACTAGCGGCGTCCCGCGGTGTTACCCTAGGGTGGGCCATTTTTTTTTATTTCCAATGGGTACCTACAGATGAAAAAGGTATCATTTGGTGCCATTACTTATTAATACATATTTTTTTTATTTGTTTTATTTTCTCCGGATTACTTCGAAGAAAAGATCCTAATGCATGGAGCACTAAGAAAAAAGCGTCTTTGTTTATGTTTTTTTTTTTGTTATATTTCGTTTTGTGATGCCCTACTGGTGGTTACACTCAGAGTTAATTATACATAAAAATATTGGGCCTAAAATAATAAAACCAGACCTCATTTACTATCCGGAGGCAAAAGATAAACTTCAATGACAATGCAATTTTGGTATTTAGTTTATACCTACTATTATGATTTTTTTTTGTTATGCCTAGTAGAAAAAATTATCAATTTTTTCATACAAAAGTGACCCACGCTACTACCTACATATACATATTGTGTACAGGTGACAGCCTCCGTACCAAATTTTATCAAAATTGTTCCAACCTAAAGGAAGGTAAGTTGGATTGCGTAAAAAATAATACACATTCACTGAATAACAACAGTTTACTATATTAAAATCTATTTGCTTTTTAGTCTCAGTTCGTCACAACAAAAGAAGAACAGAACGTATAGGATAGTGGCGCCGCAGGCGGCATAAAAGTGAAGCCTAAATTGTTGAGTTCCAATTCTAACACAACCGTTCGAGCGAGAAAAAGTAACATACAAATAAACAAACTTACAAACTTTCACCTTTATAATATTAGTGTGATTCAACTACAACAATAAAATGCATTGTTATATACTTATATTATAACATTTCTAAGAAGTATAGAGTCACACATGCATTTAAATAAATCATTTCATTTCATTTCATTTCATGATTTCAAGAAAAATCTAGATAGCGCGATCTATTTTGTATGGATGTGAGGTGCTAGCCGTTGTAGACAGCAGACTCTGACGTCGCCTCTCGGTTCCCTGAAAAGAGCTTAAAACTAATATTTTCTACCTTAATTAGCTATACATGAGTACAGATGCACATTTTGACTTAACCCGCATCGGCGGGCAGTTGCTAATTAACCAGTGACACGGATGGTCATTGGCGCCGTCGCGACCGCTATAGTGAATTTCGTATCATAGTTGTGTGTTTGTCTTGCTGTTCCCCCTTACCTGCGCCAGTTTTATCATGTATAGCCTACAGGCGTAAAGCGTAATTTCTTGGTATTTTTTTTATACTCTCACGCCATAACGGCTGGACGGATTTTGATCAAAAACCCAAGAGGGACAGCTCGACATCTAAAGACGGTTACAGGATACTTTTTGAGAAGTATAATATTTTTGCATAGCATCGCTACTGTATGAATAGAAATTACAAATAAATCTTGTACAAGTCTGCGCCGATAGTCAATCTCTCCGACCGCGGCGCGGGGCCACATTACGTACTGATATCGAAGTATTTTCGTGTTTGCGTTACGGGCAATAACAGGGACGTGAGAAATGTCGATAAACTGGCAAGTATCGATATCGATAAATAACATTATTTCTCACGGGGCCATTTTAACAGCACAATATATCGATACCTTAGAGTACTAACTTTTCGGAAAAAGTCGTTGCAATTAGGACGTCAGTGCACAACTCTATGTGTTTTAAATTGGATTGACAAAATAATTGTAATTAGTATGAGTGTGAACTAACATATATCTTCTTCAGATAGCTTTGTGGCTGTAACATCTGTCATCTCAGTACATTTTAGTCCAAGTACCAAAATAACATCTGTCCGGAACTCCCAAAAATTCCGAATTTTCATTTATCCGAATCCATCATAATTCCGAATTTTTAAAATACCAAACCGCTATCACGCCAAACGTTGATATTTGCTGTGGTATGTGACACAATTTAATTAGGTTAGGTAAGGGTTATATATAAATAATAAAGATATCTGACAAATCATTTCATCGAATTCTTATTTCATAGACATATTTTCCCCCGAAAGTCATAATCTTTTCTGAAACCTATAGATTAGTCACTACATAGTATAAAACAAAGTCGCTTCCTGTCTGTCTGTCCCTTTGTATGCTTAGATCTTTAAAACTATGCAACGGATTTTGATGCGGTTTTTTTTTAATAGATAGAATGATTCAAGAGAAAGGTTTATATTTGTATAATACATGCATTATTTATTAGCATTTCACGCGTACGAATCCGAGGCGGGTCGCTAGTTAATTATAACACAACACAAAAGATTAACAATTACTCATTAAAATACGTCTTTAAATAAAAAATATTTATATATTTTCTGAAAAATTACGACTAAAATGTACTGAGATGGCAAATGTCACAGACACAAAGCTGTCTGAAAAATTATAATATAGTGATTTGATAAGTAACACAATGATGAGACAATTATATTAAATATAAATTTCTGGTTACCGTCAATTGACAGTCAACGTTTATTAAGAATGTATATAGAAAGCTAATTAACAGGCCACCACCTCAAGGTTCATAGGTGGAAAGTCTTCTAAAAGTATCGATATAAACATGACTAATCTTATCGACAGCACAACACTAGCCAATAAGAGGGTGAGCGGCCCCATTTCTGTCTACATTCACGATACGACGTCACGAACCATTTTAACCAGCTGAAAAATGGTGTCTCGATCTATCTCGTACATGAAATCAATGTCTTCATCTATTTGGCTTTCGAGAATATAGTTTTTGTGGCAATCTTTATCGTCAGTGTATAAGGGTTGCCATATATAAGCTTGAAAATTCCAACAAGGAACTCACATTTTGGGTCTATGGAAGTGTTCTATGCTTTAATCGACAGCTATGGTTAGCCACGTTATATCATTATTTATTATTTAAATAATAAAGTATTTATTCAACCAGATATTACAACAAATGTTGTGACAATTATGACGCCTGTGAAAATTTATTCATATTATGTCATATTTTGACTTTCACTTGTCCTTGACATTTTGCAGTACAGTCGCCATCTGACATATCGCAGCATATAAGGCGTTCATAAATATCTGAAAATGTACTGTAACGCCCAGTCAATAAAGAGTCGAGTTAGGTCAGGTACTTGTACAGTCGCCATCAGATATATCGCAGCATATAAGGCGTTCATAAATAAATCAAAATCAAATCGGCCACAAATTGTCCCTTGAACGAGAGCACCAGACGCGCGGGTGTGAGAGAAGAATGGCGCCGTGTGGTTAGGCTTGCCACACCAGGAATGACAGTTACGACCACTCTGCCAAGAGTGTAACGACAAAGAAGAGAGAAATATCTGAACATGTACTGTAACGCCCAGTAAATAAGAGACGTGTTCAGATATTTATGAACGCCTTATATTCTGACGATATATGCGGCTGCGATATATCTGATGGCGACTGTACAAGTTAAGTCAATATCGCCACAAAATACGTACCCACTAAGAAGAAAAACAATAAATCTTGTTTAATTGGCAAACGGATGGAATTATAATGTTTAATTGGCCTAAACTTTACAATTATTTAAAAAAAGAATATTTTTTTACTTATTATCCCAATTACATCAAGAGTATATTTTTCTTTTTTTTTCACCTCAGTATCGCCAAGTAATCGCTTATGGCAAGTGACTACGGGGTCGAGCATGTAGGTCGCCGGTTCAGTAATAGCCTATTCACTCTTACCTCGAAGATACTATACTCGTAATTATAATTTTCTGGAAATACACACGATATGGGAGCGTGTTCCATTTCTTAAATCATTGTTACAAAAATAGTCAGAAATTTCCCACAATCATGAAACAAGTATGTCGTGTCCCGTAGGTGCCCTTAAAGTACATCTGGTATTCAGAAATGACATTAGGGAAGCAAAAAGTGTTACCGCTTTTTTTTCTTCCAAGTCGAAATTCATGGGCACTTTATATTATTACTATAAATAATATAGAAATCATCCTTAACCCAGGAATCCTTTTTTTAGGATTCCGTACCCAAAGAGTAAAAAACGGGACCCTATTACTGACTCCGCTGTCCGTCTGTCTGTCTGTCTGTCTGTCTGTCTGTCTATCTGTCCGTTTGTCACTAGGCTGTATCCCATGAACCGTGATAGGTAAGACAGTTGAAATTTTCACAAATGATGTATTTCTGTTGCCGCAATAACAACAAAAACTAAAAATAGAATAAAATAAATATTTAAGTTTTAGATATCTGTACCTTACGATGTGTCCCATTCGCCTTTTGCATCACCTACTCAATAAACTTTTTTAGCATAAACTCCCCTACACAAAGGTTGTCTGGAAGAGATCGCTCTTTAGCGATAAGACCGCCTGTTGTCTACCGTTTTTAATTTGTTTATTTGTGATTTCTGGTGTAAATGTTTTATGGTGTGCAATAAAGCGTACTTGTATTGTATTGTACTGTATTGTATTGTATTGTAAGTGGGGCTCCATACAACGGTTGCGTTAACTTTGCACCTCATTTGTATGCGACACCATCATAACAGGTGTATAAGATATTACTAAGATGGGAAGTGTTTGTACGTAACCCTCAGTGCCCCAGTCCGACTTGCACAAGGGCGATTTTTTTTGCCCTTACCGTGATTTGAACTGAACCTTAGGACTGCCAACTTCAAATATCACTACCACGGAGCCTAACCACGTCGTCAAATGTTTTCCTATTTAACGTAGAAACTGGCATCAAAACTCTTTTAGGTGTCTTTATTTTAACAAAAGCAGGCCAGTATATAGTATCAAAAATACTTAGTTAAGTACACAGATGAATAATATGTAGCTAGCTAACTAGCTAGCTACATATTATTCATCAGGAATTGCGATGTACTTAACTAAGTAAGTACATCGCAATTCCTTGAACTGTTCTTATAATAGACAGAATGTTCCCTACACAAACATGTAACAGTATCGATATTTACGAGAGGGAAAAATTTCGGCGCGTTTTGAAGGAGCCGTGTCACCGTACCCTCGAATTTGCCGCAATAATAGCCACCACTTTTTGCCTCTGGCGAATCACTGATGATAATAGGGATGGGCTACGTTATCGATAAATAAGGTTGTCGATAAATAAATTAAAGAATCTTATATTGTAAATGAAAATCTGTGAATGTGCATAATAATAACTATTAATTTTTGCCTAGGGATACAATTACAAATATTTGTATAGAATCTTTTTATCGATTCTATATTTTTTTATGTGGTAATACTACATTTTTATTTTTATAAATAATGACACAAAGGTAAATTAAGAAAGAAAAAGTCGCGGGTTCAAACCCCGCTTCGATTGTAGTAGATACAATTACAAATTAATTAGAGTGAGGGCTAAATTGTAACACTTTAGAGTGTACATGAACCTTAAAATGAGCGTTTTAGCTCGTTTGAAAGGAAATTCCTTACCTTGATTATGAGTCGCCTTCGTAGGTGATTATAAGTTTAACTTCCACATATTTTATGATTACAATCCTTGTACTAGGTAGAACATATCCTGTAGTCTTTATTTTTCACTAACAACGGCCTCTAAATAGTCTATTTTCATTCAAATACTTATGCAAAACACACTCGGCAAACATACTTTGTCAGTCCTTGTTTTTTGCCTATTTGTCCTTCACTTTAGGTAATTCCAACATTTTTACGGACAGATACTATTATTCTATACTAGAATACTAACACTAAACCCCAAACTAATGTAATTGTTAAATAAACTAGGTAAAACTTGTTAATAGAAATTTTATTTTCAATTATAAACAACTTTGACATTTCGTCACGGGCAACGTTTTAGTTACCGCTTTAAACTGTTCCGACATTGCACGCAAAGCGTTCATGTCCGTCACAAATAATTTCTTTTCTATATTATTTTTATCTCAATAATTGATGTTCAATGTTTTTAAGGAACCTCTAATTTAAATACGTTGTTATTCGTAAAATAGCTTAATATAAAACGACTAAAATAATGTTACATTTTTGTAACCATGCAATAATAAGACACGGTAGTCAGGAACGTTCAGAAGTATAGTTTGACGTTTTGTTCGTCACAGTCCTTAACAGATTTGTAGTTTTGACGATGTTTTTATTTCAGAAAATTATTTAATATACATTTTTATGGTGTAAACTATGTCACATTTGTTTTGCTAAATTCTGGATATCTTTTGGAGTAAATTGGTTCTGTTCAGTTTATTATTATTTCAAATGTCAAGTCTCGAATAGTTGGTTGTTTTGATGACTTCGGAACGTGACAGTTAAGTCCCGTTAACTGTCCCGTTATCTGCATACCAGTGATTTCGCTAGATCGACTTCCGGTTCGTGTCCCAAGATGGCCGCATGCGTTTAAGTTTAGTTGTTCATTATTTAATCATTTTAGTTGTTCAATGTGTAGTATTGATAGCGTATTGTGCAGTGATCTAACGTATGAGTGAATAGCTAATGAAGAATTCAACTTGAAGCGTTCATAGCCCTTCCTGGGTCAAGGCCCGATAGTCCGCGTGGTTTTTTGTAAATCGCTATCACTTTACAAAAAGCACGATTTTTTCAACTCACCGTACAACGTGGTATCAATCCTCTATCTAGTCGCCTAGTGCGATTGGCAACGAGACATTGGCAGTAATGGTCGCTTAACTGTGACCGGTTGCCATTTTTAAAAAAATAGAATAGAATAGATTTCGCTAGATCATTTTTCATTTACCAAATTGGTTTCTACTTGGAAAGCTGTCTTAATAAAAAAACATGGAGTTACGTTGGTGCCTCTCGGGTATCCGTAAGTAATCTTCAAGTGGCTATATTAGTGTTGTTTTCTTCAACATGCTAAATAGTGTTTTTCGTTTTGTTGTAGACACGATGCTTCGCTCTATAAATTATGGTGGCTGACGCCATACTATAAAATGTCCTTAAATAAAGTCTAAGGTGAGTTGCAATCATCGGTGTATAATCTTTTATTGTTCTGTTAGAATCAGTGTAATATTCGTCCAAATATTAACTGGAATCTTCGATACGTTTCAGCCACACCATTGCCTGAACCACGTGATGTCTGCCTACACCACTGTCCTTTTCTGTTCTTCTATTTGACCCAACAACGTTGGTAAGTGAACATATTCTTTCTTAATAGTAGGGAATTCATCTTGATAATTTTGTTCATGTAATTTACTATGATTTTCTTTCTGATCATAGGGTCGCTAGCTTCGCTAGCTTCACTAGCCACACTCGCAAGCTCTTGCAAGCCTTGTTAAACTACGTAGCAGTCCTCTGTCCTGTCTCTGTTGCTGGCTAAATCGCTGCGCTACCCTACATCGCCCCGCTCTCTGGAAACCTGTGGTCAACGTCTAGCTGACTCACTGGAGCGTCGATTGTTTGGAGCACTGGCGTCTACTAGCTCGGTGTAATAAGGTCCATGCCTCTATAAGGCAATCTGTTGCAAGGTACCTTACATTTTCTTTTTATTTTCATACTTTACTGCGTGGAGGTGTCCATCCGTCCTCGGTGGATCGCCCATAATACTTTCACTTACAATTAATAGAACCTTCATCTTGAAACAGTGTATTTAAATCTAAAAAGGTGTTACTGTTGAAACATCAAGTCGTCTATAACGATAAACCTAAAGTTTGTACCTAATACTTAAGCGTAAAATAAGTGCGTTGTGTTATACAATAAATATTATTGTATTTATCTTCATTGTTTAATTCAAGTATCCTCCATCACGCTTGACGGAGGTAAAGCAATTGGCGCTCACGGTTTTTAAACTCACTTAGTTTCAAATTTATTGAATTTCTTAATTAACTTATAAATTTATTGCTTTATTTCTGCTCTGGCCTGGCCGTACTTCGACCCTGAGTAATTTCTTTCTCATTTTAATAACATTTCTGTAGCTAGCTAATGTCTTAAGAGTATTGTGGTAAGTTGAGTTAGTAGTGCAGGTGTGGGAGTTCTGGCTCATCTTACCTCAAAACTTCCTTTTACCTAAGACTTCTTATTTTTTAAAGATATGTGGAAACACCCCTAAGGTGTAATCGGGCATAACCCATACCTTTTACAATTGGCTCCCAACTTCAGGGCCAGAGTTTTGGACGATACTTGAAATAAAAAACTTTATATTTTTAAATTAATTATTTGTAAGAAACAAATAATCTTAGGCAGTGGTATTTGTTTTGGTGTGGTTTCGCTTTTATTTAAGGATATGTTTTGTGTTGTTTACATGTAAATATCACTTCATTTACTTTCTTACTCTGAGCTTATAAACTCAGATCTTTTTGACTGTGTTAATACATATGTGGTCAACCAAATTGACCTGCTGAGGTTATAATTACCTTATATTTGTTTTTCAAACTTTACGTATGAGATTTATTAACTGTTTGTACTTATACTACTCTTATTCACAAGTACCCTTTACAAGGTACTCAACTTTACTCAAACTTGTTACTGACTGAGATACGACTATCTTCGTATCTTACTGACTTATTAAACTGTACTGAGCTTTGAAACTCAGCCTTCTTAAGCTTTACTACCTAAGTAAATCTATAAAAAGTTTCTTTTAGATAACTTTTTCTCATTGTACTTTTACAAATAATACCTACTAAGGAAAATATTGTAAGTAATAACTAATTACTTTCATTCTTACCTGATTTACATTCAAGATGGACTTTCTTAAAGCGGGATGTAAGATTACCCATTTATTAAAAGACGAAATTACTCACGAATTAACAATTCGAAAACTTTCGGTAAATCTGCTCTCCCGTCGTACCAGTTTATGTAAAGTGCTGAAGCAGACCGCCGATTTAGCTCGTAGAGGTAGCCTAAAGCTCGGTACTTTGATGGAAACCGATTCGTCAACAGAACTAGACACGTGTCAACGGAAAGCTGCGGATATTGAACGTGAACTGTCTGGAGATTTATCGCGTGCAGTTGTAGACCGGTTGAATTCTCGTTGTCGTTACTTAATATGTCGCCTCTCTAGGTTGTCTACGGAACAGGAAGCTGTTAATCTTCTCAAGGCGGATCTTACTTCAAAACTTGATCGTATTAGATGTGACCCATCTGCTTCTTCTTCTGGATCAGATTCAGAATCAGTTCATTCTGATGACCCTCCTAACATTGTTAGGGAAGTGGTATATAAACTTGACAAGTCTTTTAACATAAATTCCTTGAATTTGAAATATAGAGGGGACTCTTGCATTCGCTCTTTTATAACTCGTTTGGAAGAACTTCGCTGTGCTAGGAAGATTCCCGAGGATCGTATTTATCACGGATTTCCGGAAATTCTCGACGGACCTGCATTGTCGTGGTTTCGCTCCAATCGTGGTCACTTGTCTTCGTACAAGGAGGTCTTAGATGCTCTCCAAGAGGATTTTGATATCCCGGACTTAGATCATATACTTCTAAATAAAATTAGGGATAGAACCCAAACTAAGAAAGAGACTATTGTTGTATTCGTGTCCACTATTCTCGGTATGTTTGAACGTTTACACCGTAAAATTTCAGATGATGATAAACTAGACATCCTTATGCATAATATACGTCCTGAATACAGCAAAGAACTTGCTTTACATGATATAACTTCCATTCAACAGTTAAAAACTCTGTGCAAACGGATTGAATTAGCTAAAGTTAAAGCAGATCAATTTCGTGAGCCTTCTACCTCTTCTTTTGACTCAAAGCAAACCTTTAAGCTTAATTATACTAAACCCTCTGGTTCGTATCCGAAACAAGTAAATCAAATTGCTGCTGTAGATTCTAAACAGCCATGTTTTAGATGCGGTCTAACTAATCACCCTACAAATCTTTGTAAGAAATCCAGAGATATTGTATGCTTTAAATGTGGGAAAAAAGGTGTTCGCACTCCCGACTGTCCTACTTGCAATCCTTCAAAAAACTAAATGGTTTTGTCTTTTCTGATAAAATATCTAGATCACACACGAATCCCTCTCTTCCCGAAAAGACAATATTATTCGAACCTCCAAAGGGAGATACTAGACTGTACTTAGGTGTGGAAATTTTAGGACTTAATGTGAAGGGTTTATTAGACTGTGGTGCTTCTTGCTCCGTCTTAGGAAATGACAGTCACCTACTCTTTGCTTCTGTAGGAATACCCACTTTTCCTCATTCTGAACCACTGACTTTGCGAGTAGCAAATGGCCAAGAACTAATATGTACTGAATATATGGCATTGCCCATAACTTACAAGGATAATGTTCAAATAGTAAACTTTAATATTCAACCAAAGATAACTACTCCTTTAATATTTGGTTTGAATTTCTGGAAAGCTTTTCAATTAGCTCCTGAGCTAATTTCTTCTTTAGATACGATAGAAAATGTCACTAGTGTAGATAGAAGATTCTATGCCTAGTGAAACTGGATTAAAAGATTTTAACTCCTTGACTGTTGATCAACAAGCTCAGATAGAAAATATAAAACTTTTATACAACGTGTTTTATACAATTGCTTTAACTTCGACATATTGCTTGGAACACAAACGTAAACTCATCCCATAAACCGTTTAATGATATTCGAAAAATATTTTTTTTTTGGTATCCCATACAAAGTAATTAATTATTTAATTGGTGGCTATTGTAAAAGGTCCTTTTGAGTTAGGTAATAGTTAGAGTCAACTTGTTGTCATTTTAACGTCACTGATAAAACTTCATCGATGACAGAATTGAGAGCTCGTTAAAAACTTTAGCTAGGTGGAATGCGTGTGGATGGTCTTGGGTTCAAACCCCGGTAAAGAATTTTCTTTTTGTATTTATTTTTGTTCATTGGCAGTGAAAGTTAAATTTTTTGTGCTTATTTTTTATTTCAGAACAATTTTTGCGATGTGTTTAATCCATTTTAATTTTAATTCACTTTATTTAAATTCTTTCGGGTTATGGTATAGTCACAAATGAAACTAATTAAGTTTAGGTACCTATAAACATTTAATTACATAAACAATATTGGCCTAATAAAATAAAATGATACTACAACTTGTTTTCAAAGTGCCCGCCATTATTTTCTAAACAAATATTCAACCGAAATCGTATCTCGCGATTTAGTTTGACAGGAGTGGCACGCATGGCATCGGCTTCTTCCTGAATTCGTTGCAGTAGGTCTTCCCTCGAAGCCACAGGTTTCGAGTAGACTTTTCTTTTAAAGTACCCCAGACATTAAAGTCTAAGGGTGTTCGGTCCGGAGATCTGCATGGCGGGCCACGCAAGAGTTTGACTGCCGCGTGTCTAAACCAACGCCCAGCAAAGTGCACATCCAAATACTGTCTAAAACGGCCAGCAAAATGTGCGGGTGCTTCGTCATGCTGGATCCAGTGTGTCCGCAGTGTTTCCAATGGAATATCATCGAAATAATCCAAATTATGCAAGTTCTTATTGGGATATCGACGTCGGTACTCCCTTGCTGCTTCCGCCGCATATCCATTGCAGAAACCGTAAACAAACTGCATATTGGCTTCTTCTTCGGCCGTATAATTTATCCGTGGCATCACAAAGCAAGTGAACACAATTATTTCATTAAAAATTAAGTAAATAACAACAATAATAAATTACTATTGTCAATTTGACGTGACACGTGCGAGTCAAGTGACAGCAAAATAAAAAAATAACTTATTGATTTAGACCTTGTCGTACATAAGGAACACTGAAAACTCTTTACATACGAACCAGCAGATAATAGTCTTTGGTTATAAGAAGATTTTACACTGGTTAAACTGAGATTAGTGATTACATTTGAATATTAAATAATTTGAAAACGGTGCGAGTTAGGAACTTGGTTTCTTTGAGAAATTGACTCAATAAGACGTAAAGAATTACCCCTTAAAGTTAAAGCAATTGAAAAAGTACAACCTGTATAATCAAATAGACACTGATAAAGTAGGTCTCGGTAAAACTCATCTACTTGAACATGTCATTAATACGGGGGACTCTCCTCCTATTAAACAAAAGTATTACCGACTTAGCCCTAGTAAACAGGAAGCTTTGGAAAAAAGAAGTTGATCGTATGTTAGAAGCAGGAATTGTAGAACCTTCTCGTTCTCCGTGGAATTCTCCAGTAGTAATGGTTGAAAAACCGAACGGTGATTTACGGCTTTGCTTAGATAGTAGAAAGGTGAATTCAGTTTCTAAATCCGATGCTTATCCTTTGCCTTATGTAAATTATATCTTAGATAATTTACGAGATGCTAAATATCTGACTTCTCTTGATTTAAGCGCAGCATATCATCAAATTCCTCTAAGTAAAGACTCAAAAGAAAAAACTGCATTTACCGTGCCTGGACGCGGTTTGTTTCACTATAATCGGATGTGTTTTGGCTTGGTTGGAGCAAGTGCATCAATGCAACGCTTGATGGACCAACTTTTCACCGCCGAATTCGATAATAAAGTATTTTGCTATATAGATGATATTATAATTTGTACATCGGATTTTGATGAGCATGTGCGACTACTTAATGCTGTATTTGAAAAGCTCAAAGCTGCTAACCTTACTATTAACATGAAGAAATGTCTATTCTGTAGAACTGAATTAAAATATTTAGGTTATGTAGTAGACCGATTTGGTTTACGTACAGATCCTTCTAAAGTCGAAGTAATTCTCAATTTTCCTATACCAAACTGAAAGAGTAAATCGTGAATTGGTGAGAACCATTGCTTCATATGTGCGTTCTGATCATCGAAATTGGGATAAGAATGTAGCTGAGATTCAATGCGCTTTGAATACCGTTGTTCACGATGTAACTAAATTTACTCCCTACTTTTTAACTCATGGTCGCGAGATGATTATCGATGGTTCTTATTATAATGCCGATGTCCCTATCGACCGTAACGCCCTCACTCTAGATAATAGTTTTGCTTTTTCAGATAGTCTCAAAGAGTTACAAACTATTTTTCAAAAGGTGCGTCAATCTTTATTGTCTTCTCACTCTCGTAATGCTAGATATTACAATATGAGAAAACGACCGATTCAACTCGAAGAAGGGCAAATCGTGTACAAGAAATGTTTTACTTTATCTAATGCTGCGAAACATTTTTGCTCTAAATTAGCTCCTCGCTATGAAAAATGCTTTATTCATAAAAAACTAAGTCCTTTAGTTTACTCTTTAAAATCCTTATAGGGAAAACTTCTTGGTAATTTCCACATCAAGGATATAGTTCGTCCCGGCGAAGCCCATGAATAAACGACATGCAATGGTTTTGCTCAGTTGATCGAACTCACTTTCTGTAAATTCTTAAACTTCTCTAAATAAAGGTTATGTTGTGCGCAGACTAACCTCAACTTTTCTTTGTCTATAACTCTATCGTTGCTGATCCTGGACCTAATAAAGTACTGTGATTCACTCGATTAAAACTACTAAAACTCTCTTAGCGTAGGTCGTGTGTTCCGCCTCGCGTTAAAAGGTTTACGGTTATCCTACTTTTAAAAATCGCTAGTTCATGTTGGTACTGCCACATGACAATTCTATAGGTAAATTGTGTCTTGTCTAAAGCGCATTACCATTACTGACTAGTATTGGCTGTGTGTCACGCCTACTCAACAGTAATTCTATAACTTTGAAGTCTTGTCACTGATAGTCTTTACTCAAATCCTATGAATGTTGTCTTTCAACCTATGGTCAAAGTCAAACATTAACCTGTAACTGTGTTCAACAGGTCTGCAGTCTGCGAGCATGTCATGGACAAACCAAACCATTCAATTAAGTTTGATAACACTTCAATCCTTGCCAGAGAGAAACGATATTTTCCCAGAATGTTGCGCGAGGCTATTGAAATCAAAAAATATCCCAATTTCAATAGAGAAGATGGTTTGTCATTACCACCGGCTTGGGATCCTGTTGTACATCTTATCAAGGATCAAGCAAGACACAAGACTGGAAACCTTGGGCCTCGAACGGTGTAAAACAAATTAGTGTTAAAAGTAGTATATGTAGAGTTTTTGTTTAAAAGTATTTTAAAGTAATAAATAAGGCAATCTGGGAGTTTTCTTTGGCGGTTCTTTCTCCTCAGTAAGCCTTTAGTGAACCGCTGGTAGATATTTTAAATAAGTAATAAATGCCCTTCTGGCACATGTGTAACTGTCTTTACACATTAGGCCCATCTGGCATGTATGAACACCTTTATTTTAAATTAATATTTACAAAATGGGTAGTTTGCACAAATGTAACTTTGACAGAGAAAAGTTGTTAGTTAGTTGTATCGCACAGGCGCCGTGCATAAAATAAGTAGACATAGTACCTAGGTTAAATAGATGGTATTATCGAATGCCCAGGTAGTTTAATTAGAAACGTATGGTTTATTACCAAACGATAGTTTAATTGGGTACACACTTTGGATACATAGTCTTAGATAGTTGCCTCTTGGTTGCTGAAACCTTTAATCTCCCTACAAAACTTTAACTTTACTTTAAACTGTTCATTAGTTTTTTTTGGTATCTTTATCAAAAAAAAAATTAAAAATTTAAATTTTTAATTTTTTTTAACCCAACTAAGGATGAACTGTAACACTTTAGAGTGTACATGAACCTTAAAATGAGCGTTTTAGCTCGTTTGAAAGGAAATTCCTTACCTTGATTATGAGTCGCCTTCGTAGGTGATTATAAGTTTAACTTCCACATATTTTATGATTACAATCCTTGTACTAGGTAGAACATATCCTGTAGTCTTTATTTTTCACTAACAACGGCCTCTAAATAGTCTATTTTCATTCAAATACTTATGCAAAACACACTCGGCAAACATACTTTGTCAGTCCTTGTTTTTTGCCTATTTGTCCTTCACTTTAGGTAATTCCAACATTTTTACGGACAGATACTATTATTCTATACTAGAATACTAACACTAAACCCCAAACTAATGTAATTGTTAAATAAACTAGGTAAAACTTGTTAATAGAAATTTTATTTTTTAATTATAAACAACTTTGACATTTCGTCACGGGCAACGTTTTAGTTACCGCTTTAAACTGTTCCGACATTGCACGCAAAGCGTTCATGTCCGTCACAAATAATTTCTTTTCTATATTATTTTTATCTCAATAATTGATGTTCAATGTTTTTAAGGAACCTCTAATTTAAATACGTTGTTATTCGTAAAATAGCTTAATATAAAACGACTAAAATAATGTTACATTTTTGTAACCATGCAATAATAAGACACGGTAGTCAGGAACGTTCAGAAGTATAGTTTGACGTTTTGTTCGTCACAGTCCTTAACAGATTTGTAGTTTTGACGATGTTTTTATTTCAGAAAATTATTTAATATACATTTTTATGGTGTAAACTATGTCACATTTGTTTTGCTAAATTCTGGATATCTTTTGGATTAAATTGGTTCTGTTCAGTTTATTATTATTTCGAATGTCAAGTCTCGAATAGTTGGTTGTTTTGATGACTTCGGAACGTGACAGTTAAGTCCCGTTAACTGTCCCGTTATCTGCATACCAGTGATTTCGCTAGATCATTTTTCATTTACCAAATTGGTTTCTACTTGGAAAGCTGTCTTAATAAAAAAACATGGAGTTACGTTGGTGCCTCTCGGGTATCCGTAAGTAATCTTCAAGTGGCTATATTAGTGTTGTTTTCTTCAACATGCTAAATAGTGTTTTACGTTTTGTTGTAGACACGATGCTTCGCTCTATAAATTATGGCGGCTGACGCCATACTATAAAATGTCCTTAAATAAAGTCTAAGGTGAGTTGCAATCATCGGTGTATAATCTTTTATTGTTCTGTTAGAATCAGTGTAATATTCGTCCAAATATTAACTGGAATCTTCGATACGTTTCAGCCACACCATTGCCTGAACCACGTGATGTCTGCCTACACCACTGTCCTTTTCTGTTCTTCTATTTGACCCAACAACGTTGGTAAGTGAACATATTCTTTCTTAATAGTAGGGAATTCATCTTGATAATTTTGTTCATGTAATTTACTATGATTTTCTTTCTGATCATAGGGTCGCTAGCTTCGCTAGCTTCACTAGCCACACTCGCAAGCTCTTGCAAGCCTTGTTAAACTATGTAGCAGTCCTCTGTCCTGTCTCTGTTGCTGGCTAAATCGCTGCGCTACCCGACATCGCCCCGCTCTCTGGAAACCTGTGGTCAACGTCTAGCTGACTCACTGGAGCGTCGATTGTTTGGAGCACTGGCGTCTACTAGCTCGGTGTAATAAGGTCCATGCCTCTATAAGGCAATCTGTTGCAAGGTACCTTACATTTTCTTTTTATTTTCATACTTTACTGCGTGGAGGTGTCCATCCGTCCTCGGTGGATCGCCCATAATACTTTCACTTACAATTAATAGAACCTTCATCTTGAAACAGTGTATTTAAATCTAAAAAGGTGTTACTGTTGAAACATCAAGTCGTCTATAACGATAAACCTAAAGTTTGTACCTAATACTTAAGCGTAAAATAAGTGCGTTGTGTTATACAATAAATATTATTGTATTTATCTTCATTGTTTAATTCAAGTATCCTCCATCACGCTTGACGGAGGTAAAGCAATTGGCGCTCACGGTTTTTAAACTCACTTAGTTTCAAATTTATTGACTTTCTTAATTAACTTATAAATTTATTGCTTTATTTCTGCTCTGGCCTGGCCGTACTTCGACCCTGAGTAATTTCTTTCTCATTTTAATAACATTTCTGTAGCTAGCTAATGTCTTAAGAGTATTGTGGTAAGTTGAGTTAGTAGTGCAGGTGTGGGAGTTCTGGCTCATCTTACCTCAAAACTTCCTTTTACCTAAGACTTCTTATTTTTTAAAGATATGTGGAAACACCCCTAAGGTGTAATCGGGCATAACCCATACCTTTTAAAATAAATACCATACCTTTTATAATAAAATATTTGGCTGTTTGTAAGTTAATAATGTGATTATGATTAGGTACCATTAAACAGGTTGATATTCAACTAACACAGATTAATCGAACTACGGATTAAAACGTATACATATAGGTATAGTTAACGTATATACTTAGTTAACGTGAGCGAAGCCGCGAGTAGGTGCTAATAAGCAATGTTCTTTTCAAGCCAGCACACTCAATTAACTAATTTGTCAAATGTAGAACCAAAATCGGAGTTGTTGAGATAGATAAAGAAGTGCTACGGATAGTTGTACACGACAATAGAGTCACCTGTTAGTAGTCAAGTTTCAGATCCCAAAAGAATACTCACTTGGCATTAAAAGGAAGATGTCAACAGCAGAAGAGGACCGACTACAGAATGTGAATTGTTTAGATCAGAATTTGGATAACCAATAACAGAATATGAACTAATAGCCGGATGTAGATAGCGAAGATCATAATGCGAAAGTTCAAAAATAGAACGTGAAGACTCAGACTATAACGTAAAGATTCAACGCCACGAAGGTGGATAACCGAGAACAGGTCAGATAGGATATGGACCCACAGAGGATTTTAAGAACCATGAGCTGAATGTGCAAGAACAGAAAATTGACGAGCAGGAAAATTTGGATAACCATGAGCAAAAAGTGGATAATTAAGAACAGAATATGCATCAACATGAGCATTTGGATAACCAACAAGAACATAATTTGGACCAACAGGAGGATTAGGATAACCATGAGTAAAATGTGGATAATAAAGAACAGAATAATATGTACCCAAAGTAATATTTAGATAATTAATAGTAAAATACAGCGAACCGTCCCGTCCTATAGAATGTGGGTAACCAAGATCACCGTATTTTTTTTTAACTTTTTTTTTTAACCGGTTTAAAGTGAAAAGCATCTGTTCATTTGAAAGTTGGGTAAAAAATATCAACTGGCAGTTTTATCGACATACAACGATTTATCACATCCCTTTCCTACCACACCGTATTATAAGGGCGGTTATTATATTTCGTTGAAAATAAGAAAAAACTTGGATAAATATAAATAACGTTCCTCATTCTCAGATTACTTTGGCTTTCGCATAATTGAAACATTTGTTCATTTATATGCTTCTTGGCGGCTTTCCTGAGTCTTAAAAATAATTTTAACCAGTGTAAAGTAAATGTGACATTGCTGTTATTTATAATAGGCATGGCGTTTTTTTTGTGAGGATGTACCTATATGGGATTAACGCTAAATTAACGTTAACAACGCTACATACAAATGGCTACCTAATCGTGACGTCTGTGTTTAATTTTACGAAAACACAGTCCTCGCTACGCATCCTCGCACATCTCTGTTGGAAAAGCAACCTTAAGACTGCACCGAGCGAAATGTGAAAAAATAGGCAGTTGCCGAGAACGTCAACACTAGTTGTTTAATCCATTTCTAAACTATATATTTAGCACTTCGAAGAATGTTTTTACAACTTCTCCGTGGAAAAATTATAAGATTATTAATATTTTACCCTAGAGAACTAAGTAAAGTTGGACGAAAATTGTAAAATCGTAAGCAGGCGTTAAGTGTTTTTTTATACTTTAACAATGGAAGTCTATTCTGATTTTCAGCTCACAAAAAGATGAATGTTTACATTACAATTTGTCCGCATCAAATATTTGAATTATTGTTTGGTATTAAAGGTCCAGATTTATCAAAAAGTGCTTTTAATTCTCCATACATTTTTACTATGGCAGCCGCGCGCCGATCTAAATACGCATTCCCCGCGCTCTATGGTTCAGTCGCTAACGCTCGGCGGCGCCCTCTTAATAAGAAGAAATTATGTATTCGAAAACGTTTGAACGAGTAAGTATAAAAAAGCGTTAAATCAATTTCAATAGAATGTATATGGGACCTCTTAAGAATGATCTACCAAACTAAAAAAAGAATCATCGAAATTGATTTCCGATTGGCGGAATGATCGCGTAATATACAGAAAAAAACAAACATACAGTCGAATTGAGAACCTCCGTTTTTGAAGTCGGTTCAAAAAACTTTTGTTACGTCCAAGTTTAGATGTATCTATGTGGGTATATTATTTAATGTAACAATCCTAAAAGGCGTTCCATTGCTGCGGTGTTTAAAAGATTAATGACCTCAGGCGAACATAAAACCCAAATCGCTACTGAAACACTCCGTAAAATTCTATTTATTTCATTACAACATTAAGGGCTAGCTGCTAGCAGAACATTCTGCCAAACTCAAAGTTAATATTACAATGGATATACCGGGTTCAGTAGGGATCAGTCAGAAACTATAAGAGATAGGGAAATCTGTTCTTAGGAATCATGGCGTCGATTTTAGATTTAATAAAAACTTTATTTTTATTTTTATATATCACATACTTAATTTCATATATAACCCGGTCAAAACCGCTGTAAAGAATGTTACAATACGACTTGCGCCAACAGGATAGGGCCAGGCGATAGCCTAGAGGTCTGGCCCTGACGATGCGCACCGTGTCCAGGAGGACCGCCTTCGTAATCTTACCCTTGACCCAGCCATCGATCGAGTCTCTTAAGGTGTTAGTCGAGACTCTTCGCTATGACCGTTCGCCGAAAGGACTGTCGGGACACTGATCGTCGAATCAACTTCTCACATGGCGGTCACCTCGTGAGCAAAGTCTAGGCTGAGTTTGCCCTTCTCGGCCTTCACGAGGTTCTCGTCATGCGGGATGGTGGTATCGACGAGCACTGCCTGTCGCTTGGATCGATCTACCAACGCGATATCAGGCTCATTGGCTACGATAGTCCTGTCCGTGATGATAAGTCGATCCCAATAGGGCGTCACACGACCATTTTTAGGGTTCCGTACCCAAAGGGACCCTGTTACTGAGACTTCGCTGTCCGTCCATCCGTCCGTCTGTCACCAGGCTGTATCTCAGTAGCTAGACAGTTAAAATTTTCAGAGATGATGTATTTCTATTGCCGCTATAACAACAAATACTAAAAATAAAATAAAATAAATATTTAAGGGGGGCTCCCATACAACAAACTTGTTATAGATTATGGTAAGGAACCCTTCATGCGCGAGTCGGACTCGCACTTGCCCAATTTTTTTATTATTATTATTCAAATGCCTTTAACAAAAAATATCCATGAATTTACACTTATCAAACAAGCGCGAAGCCTTAACAAAAGACGGTCGCCTCAGGGTCAACGATCGAGCTCTTTAATTATTTTCCTGAAGTAAGGAAAAAGGATTTAATTACATTTATTTAATGAAACATTTCTTAACTTTTTCGATATACACTGCATGCCAAGAAAAGGGTACAGTTAGTTGCAAAGAAAAGTCATTCTTCCCCGTTATGAGTTTATAATATGCCAAGGAGACTTTACTTCTACAGCATTTATAATTTCCAAGAAGTAATATTGATTCGAAACCGATTTCGATGATTCATTACCACCGGAACCATGTTTTTTGAACAACCAAACTGAAACGAGCGAAGCGTCTTCTTCAATTTTCGGGATTTATCCGATTCTCATGAAATTTTGTAAGATTCGTTATTTTTTTTTGTCTTCAGTTTTTTGGATATAAACTTATAAGAAAACATATTTCAGCCATTACGAAACAGTTTCGCTAGATTTACAATCCACAGAGCCAATAGTTTATTTATACTTTTTATGTCTTTTCTGCACGTGAATGAAAACCGCCGGCAACGCATTGTGACTCCTCTGGCGTTGCGGGCGTCAATGGGCGACGGTAATCGCTTTCCATCAGGCGATCCGTTTGCTCGTTTGCCCCCTATGACATAAAAAAGCGCTCACAAAGTACTCGGTATTTAAGGCCTCTCATGTCTTTTGGTGCAAAAGATATCATTTCATACACCTTATACGATTGCCAAGACAAACACCTAGTTGGCTGAAGCGAGGTGAGAATTCATCGTCTTTCTCAGAACTAGTTAAATTTGGTTCTCTTACAAACGTGTCAGAGTGACATGACACGCATTTTCTCTTAGATGTTATTCTTTTTCCGTGGGGAATTGGTTGTTCAAATAACACTGCCATTCAGGTACTCTGGGATGTTTTCATATAATATGTACAGTAAAGGAAATTGCAACGCGTAGGTACCTTTTTATCATTGTAGCAAGAGCGAAAGGTACGTGTTTACATTTTCTTGATTGTACATTGATACTCGGGTAGTAAGATTAACTTGTGTATTTGTACAGATAGATGAAAAAAAATTAACCCGGTTTTAAACAATTTACACCGCTACGTTTTTAAGCATTCCGATGTATTTAGATTTACGAGTACTTACGTCGAGTACTGGGTTCCAGGCGACCCAGAGCCATATATGTAAGTACATGCACGCAATAAGGTGATTTGACGACGCGTTTGGCTCGGTGGCAGTTATACAACTTCCAACACAGTAGTATTATTTGGCCGTATCATATCTGTTTCATACCACCGAAGCGTATCATGATCATACTACACGCCGATCTGATCGCTCGCTATCTATGTTGCTAATTGTGGCTTTTAGCCGTTGTTTAAATCAACTTGTATGGATGCCAATGATGCTATAGTTGAAATTTTTTAAGCTGTCCGAATTCCCTTTTTAAGAGTTTATCTTGTAAACATAACCCCACAAAGCTATTGTTTTACTCCTGCATTGAAGCTCACTTTGGGACAAATGGAAGCAGGTAACAAAGAAACGCAAACAAATATTTTCTTATTTCAAACGGTATTTTTTACAAGATGACCATATCGTTCGGATGTCCTAAAAAAAATCTCCTTTAACAATATTATATTTTTTATAGACAATTTTTTTGTTATTTACCAAATGTATTTATTGAAATGTCCGCAAGTGTTCTAGTACCCGGAAAGCCTGAGGCATCAGTGGTTTTCTTTAATTTGTACTGTCAAAATTGGCCCTCTGAAAAGGATTGAGGCATTGTTTACCAATTTAAGGAATCAGCCCTTTTTTAATAATAAAGGTTTTCTTAAACTTCAAAGAGACTGTTTGTTCAGTCGAACAAATTTAAAAAGCGGGGGGTTTAATCCTTCTTTTCAAGTTGTACTGGTTGTAATTGCCGGGTGCTTAAGAGCCAGCGCACACTACGGTGTCTTGTGGCCGCGACAGTACATAAGTCTCTTTTGCACGCTCCAAGTGAGAAAAAGAGATATGTATTGTGGCGGCCACAAGAAGCCGTAGTGTGCGGAGAGCCTAAGGCTCATAAGATACAGCCTGGTGACAGACGGACAGCAGAGTCTTAATAATTACGCTGTTACGTCGCCTATATCAAACTAGGTTTAAGTTTTTTTTAATGTAATTTTGTAGTTCACAGTTCAACCCTTTGGGAAAGCAACCCTATAAATTGGGGTATGTCACAATGCCTCGTCGAATCAGGCCTGATCCAGCGTAAATTTACAATTTAATCCACGGCCTTAGCCGTCGTAACAGGAACGTCGACAAGCGTCACATAAATTCAATTCCAGTGTAAATGAAGACGTCGCATTGCGAAAATTGTGGGGCCAGCTCGCAGATGTGTTTGTTGATCACGAAAATGAGGATGTTTTTATCAGCAGATGAGCCTGAAAAATATATAGGTTTGTATCTAAGCCAAATAAGTATTGACCGTTAACAGGCTTCGGACTATAGAGGTTGTACATAGCACTGTAGGACGTTAGAGAGATTTTTCGAGTCATATCATGACCCCAATTGACTCCAGCTCGCCTAGCATAAGTACGCTTCGCGACTCTTGTCGCGTCACATAGCATCACCCGTCACTATCTCACAGTATAGCGAAGAAAGAGATGGGTAACATTTCTGGCGCGAGAAAGAGTCGCGTGTCACAGTTGTGCTAGAGGTGCTTGGGCCTATGATTGCGTTTATCACGAGATAAAAAGTAACTTAACGACGCGGTTGGCTCAGTTTGCAAGCACTTGCCTACTGAGCCGGCGGTCCCGGGTTCGAATCCTGGCCAGGGCAAATATTGGTGTGATGAACTCGAATATTTGTGCTTGTCATGGTTGTTCTATGTATTTTAGTATATATTTATCTATATAAGTATGTATATCGTCGTCTAGTACCCATAACACAAGCCTTCTTGAGCTTAATTTGGGACTAGATCGATTTGTGTGAGGCTGTTTGATTTTTTTTTAATAAGTATCGACCGTTTTAACAGGCTTCGGACTATAGAGGTTGTACATAGCACTGTAGGAAGTTAGAGAGATTTTTCGAGTCATGTCATGACTGGGTATTTAATCAGTATACAACCCAATTGACTCCAGGAGCCTATGATTGCGTTTATCAGGAGATAAATAAGTTACAAAGCATCCGTCACTCAGTCTCGTATTT
This sequence comes from Apotomis capreana, assembly GCA_947623375.1. NCBI lineage: Eukaryota > Metazoa > Arthropoda > Insecta > Lepidoptera > Tortricidae > Apotomis > Apotomis capreana. Next base: position 18,238,143 of record OX392509.1, on the reverse strand, counting down.
TTTCCAAACCTGACGGATTCTTTGTCACTTATTTATCTCGTGATAAACGCAATCATAGGCTCCTGGAGTCAATTGGGTTGTATACTATCATAGGCCCGCTGAAAACATTGAAAAGGCTGCAATTATTTAAGTATTTTATGGAGGAATGTAGAATGTAGAGCCTAGCTCTTATATACCTAATGATGATGAACACGAAAGAAACAATGCTTACCCAAATCAGTATTTTAGAGATTCTTCTTTGTCCTTTAAGTATAAGTATGAATTACCTTTTCAAGGAACCGACCGGTCCTCAATCATCCTGAAGTGGCCAAGCCGGTGGGTCGGGTTCTTCTACATAAGAAAGTATAAGAAATGTGCTGTGGCTGTGGGCGTATCAGTTTTGCGAAGATCAAAGTCGCCCTCAGACGTGGTGCCGTATCATGAATGTCCTAATGTATGTCTCTCGACATACTGTTGTGAAAGAGTTAAGATTCTTATTAAGATTTTAAAATTTATTTTGTTCATATTATGACAAATATATTGATAATTTCAACCCACTTTTTGAAGAGACCTCATTCCTCTTAAAATTTATTTTTTTCATATTATGACAAATAAATTGATAATTTCAACCAACTTTTTGAAGTGAATAATACTTTTCCCTAAGTTCTAGATAGTAACATAGCTATTGCATGCTTTAATTGCGTGCAGTCCAAAATAAGTTAAACTAGTTTTCTGCGTGAATTTTGTCAATTTCGACTAGTTTTTGAAACAAAAACTACATAAAAATTTAAAATGTAGGTTTCACATATATACCAATAAATCGCAACAGCCCTGTTCTAAGTATGTACCTAGTGACATTGATAATATTTTAAGAAACATATCTAAAACAATAAGTATTTTTGTACAAGTAAGGAGCCTTAAAGATCTCTACAACGACTGATTTTGCGCTACTCCCTATCCAACAGTCGGCAGCCATGGACAAATCATGTCCAATTGTCCACCCTGGGGCCTTTTCTACACCCAAGCCCTCAGTTTACATAACAAAATCCTAGTTACGATGTTTGAGTGTTGTTAAATCCCCAAAGCGCTCGTTTTCTCCCGGGCCCTTATAAGAAGGCGGCTACTGTCAGAAACAAAGAGTATTTTGATTAATATGTGCCTTCGTCGTATTACGTGTCTTCATAGCAATTCCACGTAATATCGTGAATTTGTATTCGTAATTCTAAGTGGGCTTACGTAATATTTCCAAGAAAATAAACATACTTGACATAATTGACGTTTTTCATATCTGTACATAAGATGTATGACGTTTTCCATTTATTTAATGACATCTGTTGGTTGAAGTATACTAACGGCCTTGTCAATTTTCACGCCAAAAACGAATGGACAGATACAGTTGGAGCAGGATACCTAAAATCAGTGTTTAGTAGAATCCTTACCTGACTACGAAGAACCACAAATTGGGTAAGTGCGAGTCCTACTCGCGCATGAAGGGATCCGTACCATAATCTATAACAAGTTTGTTGTATGGGAGCCCCCCTTAAATATTTATTTTATTTTATTTTTAGTATTTGTTGTTATAGCGGCAATAGAAATACATTATCTGTGAAAATTTCAACTGTCTAGCCATCACCGTTCTTGAGATACAGCCTGGTGACAGACGGACGGACGAACGGACGGACAGCGAAGTCTCAGTAATAGGGTCCCGTTTTTACCCTTTGGGTACGGAACCCTAAAAAAGAGTTCTGTTAATTTCTACATTCGTCAACAATGGTGTTGTTACCTTCTAGTTAAGATAACACTTATTTTATTTAAAAAAACGTCATCGATATCTCCATCACCTTTCGTAATCAGTCAGCAGGTAGATTTATTTTCTTACATGAATAATTAATGTGGCTTATGGCTATTACAGGATATAAATTACCTCCATTTAATATTTTCGTTCAAAATCGTCTAAAAATGTTAAGATTTAAATTCGGACGTAGCGTCGATCAATATAATATAATGGAGAGGTCGAAGATTACCTAAGTAGCACGTTTACAGGTTAACGACAGGCGACTTAGAAGAAAATATAATCTAATAAAATATTAACACATCAAACACATTTCATCTATAGTTAACAAAAACACAATGAAGTAATTACGTGAGATATTATAAAACCGGGTCATTGTCAGTTCAAAAAACAAGATTCATCCCTCCGGTGGTCAAAAGTTAAGAGCTTGTATGAATCTAGGTTATGTGTTGCTTTTATATCGGATTATAGAAGAGGAAACGTTCTTTATTCTTACAGGTATTTTATTAGACAATTAGGCCCTGGAATCCTTAACTTCGCAAATGTCCACCGGAAAAACTTGAACCTAGATCTGACAATGACCCAACCATTCAATTTACATATACACGATGATTTTTAATCGGTGATCAGGTACCAACTTTTCTAACTCAGTAATTGATGGCGGTCACGTTAAAGTCGTAATTACATGAAAACAAACTTTTATTTTTCTATGATAATTTTTATTTTGAAACCAATTTTGTCTTAAAATTCCTTGTCACCGAACTAATCTGTATCGGTGTGCTTACAACCTCTTTAATAATTTAATAGGAATGACAATTTATGAGTAATAACTTGTCATTGTCATTGTCATTACATAAACAAAGTCGTAGAAAATTTCGTAAAATTTCCCGCCAAAGCGATAACACTTGACGTAGGTATCGACTTCAATAATTTATGTAGGATGACCATGTATCTAGTGGTTATTAGTTTTAATTATGTTTTAACTTTTAATTAATATAACAGTGAGGTAATTGCGCGGGACCTCGCGTATGAAATTTAATTTTAGCTAAATATTAATAATTTTCTACTCCTGATCACCGATTAAAAATCATCGTGTATAAGAACCATCATTGGATTTATCCGCTACCAGAAAACAAAACGCGGCAAGTCCACAGCGGATTATTAGAAAAATACAAATTTTCAAAATTCCCCAGTGTGTTGTTCAGCGTACCGTCGGCTTCATACATCCTGACACTCAAAGACACTGAAATCGGCCTATATGGGCGATCTGAGTACACATCATAGGCCAAAGCCATTTGCCAGTCTACATACCTCCCTACTCGCCCAGGCTCTCTTAGATATCGAGCGATCAGACCTTCCAGAAAATACCATCTGGATCCTCGACCTCGGTTGAAAGATCTCGGTTGTGGTATGAAATTGTATGGTTCCATAGCTCCTCCGAGCACTGACGCCAAGAGATGCGCTCGCTCATCATTATTTCCATCCAATCGTGCAGTGTAGGGATTCATCATTGCAAGGTTTCTGGTTACAGCTCCTGGGATGTTTCCTCTGGTGCCTGGTGCGCGGAGATGGTTTCTAGTTATAACTGCTCGTATAGCCAAAGGGATTATAGTATCATCTTGGCCAGGAACAGGGATTGGAAGCACTGTGTATGACTGAACTGGTCCTCCATCATCTGGATTGATGGTCGGGAACCCAGACTCGAACTCGGCTACCAAATCTCTTACACTATTAATAAACGGCCATTGCGAATTGATTGCTCGTTTCCTTCTGAATTGCGATTCAGCGCACAGCTTATATTCATCATCTTCGAAGAATCCAAAGTACTTCAAGGCTTTATTAATGTTTTGACCTAATTCAAACAATATAAGACTCTTATCCGGATTTAAATAACATGGTTTCCAATCTTTGTTCTTATCGTAACATTTATATTCGCCTTTGTACAAAACGCATCTGGATATACATTCGTCGTAATATTTGTTCGTAGGATAATTGAATAATAGCACTTCATGTTCCGGGTCGCATTTCTCCCAGGAATTATGGGTATGACACCAATTGTAACTAGATCCTCGCGTGGTACATGCATCAGTACATATATACAAATAATTATCCGTCTGGATTACCTTTTTAGCTGTTTTGGCTTCGATTCTTGAACAGTATTCCCATTTGATAGAATTATCTTCTAACGTAGCACACCAGGTAAAAGGCTCAGCGTTGTAGGTTCCGCAGTTGCTGTAGCAGTTCGTGCCTTTAATAGTTTTGTAAACAGGGGACACCACTTTGCTTTCTATGCATTTATCTTCATGGCCCCACCAATCGTAGATGCATTCATTGTTGACACAGTCCCCAAAGCAGGAATATCCATTTGCTAATCCTGAATTATGCGTATGGCGATAAAGTTTGTTGTCTGTTGCAATGGCTCCATGAGCCAGTAAGATTAAAACAAGCATATGCATTATCATCAAATGCAAATAGGAGACTGTGATCATTCATTAGTTTTTCACCCATTTTATTGTAGTCGTTGATAGATAATTTTGTCTATAAGTACATTGATGATTCATTTGGTTTTTTTATGTAACCCGATGTCCTGATAGTAAATCATATCAGTGACCTTGACAGACATCTGTATCGCTATTAACAGATGAATTTATATGTGACTAGCCATTGCCTATGGCTTCGCGTGCATTAAAATTATGCAATTAAAATATGCACTAGTAATTAAGTTTGTCAGTTGTAACAAATGTAGTCAACCTACTTATAACTGTCGTATCGAAATGAAACTTTACATGTATAATGTAATTCACAAAACAATATAATAAGTTGGTATCTTGGATCTGATCTGATGATGAAGACGGAAGGTGGCCCTAGGAATCCTAAACAGCATAAGATAAACCTGTCGTGTTTGGGCTCATTTAATTGGTCTTGATAAGTATTTAACGTTTGTGCAAGAAAGTACTGTTGGCAATAAAAGCGTGTGTCAAAAAAATACGAAAACTTATTATTGTGTATAGTTATAATTATGTTAATCAGTTCTGAAGTAAATATGCTCGTCACACACATTTGAACATCAAAACAACTTTCAGATGTATGCTCGTGTTGTAATGTGATATGTGTCGACAATAAACACGTTTTAAACATGTTATCAGTCATTTTAAATGAAGTCCGGCCTTTTTTATAGGAAAACAGATATCAATTGTGAAACAGAAATTACCTATCGTCAGGTTTCAGCGTAAAACCCAGTGTTGTATTTCAATGTTTGGCAACAATTTTTACATTCGTCAGGAGAACCATAGCTCAGAGTTACGTCATACTAAAACCTGCTAAAACCGCTTTTTCTATGAGAAAGAAAAAACTGTTATTAAGGGACAATCTTACACGAGCTAAGCAAACCTAGTCACAAACTAAGCAAAAGAAGTATGGGTACTATATGATGATATCGTCGGGGATAGTGCAATACCGCGTAAGTAACAAGTGCAAATACGAACCAATACTCAAACAAATGCCAAGATGCATCACATCACCGACATATTGCACAAATGGTTTGAATGTAACGGCATTGTTTTAAATAAAAATAAAAGTACATTTGTAAACTACAAGACACTTTCAAGAAAAATCGATGTTACAACCACTTTTGAGTACCTACACTCACAACACATGTTTCTTAGGCTATGAAATTGACAGTCAACTAACACATAGCACGCATATTGATAAAGTTTGTAATAGATTAGCATCGGCCAATTAATTACCTACGCATTGTTGAAACTAAAGCCTCTAGTTAACCTAAAAACTTTAAAAACTGTATACTATGCCTATGTTCAAAGTGTGCTAACTTATGCGATTACCATTTGGGGAAATGCAGTAGATGTAAACCGGGTATTGATTCTACAAAAACGCTCGATTAGAATAATATGCGGGGTAAATTGGCGCACATCTGCGAGGTCCTACTTTGTGAAGCTTGAAGTGATGACGGTTATATCATTGTTTATATACAACTCTGTGTTAGAAATTCACAAGGAAGCAAGCACTCTACTTAAGCGTTCGGATTGCCACAATTATAATACGAGGAACAATAGCAAACTAATACTTCCATCACTAAGATTAAAAAAGTGCCAAAAACAGGGAATTTTTATTAAAATAAAGCTATTTAATAAACTGCTCACGCATGTCACGGATTTACCTTTTAATTTATTCAAAAACACAGTCAAGTTTTTTTTTCCAAAACCATGCCTTCTATTCGATTACTGAATATTTATCATTAGAAAATATTTTAACTGACGCAAATTGTGAATAGATTTCTTTATATATTAAGCGTATTTACTTTGTATAGTAAATTCATAATCTAATAAGTATAATATTGTGAAATGCTGACTTACCATGTAATGATCATGTTACATTATGGTTAATAAATAAACTAAACTAAACTAAACTATTTTATTGAAATGAGAACTTTATTGACAGCTGTTACTTACGCGGCATTGCACTTTCCCCGACGATATATAAATACATATATAGATAACATCCATGACCCAGGAACAAATATTCGAGTTCATCACACAAACATTTGCCCTGGCCGGGATTCGAACCTAGGACCACCGGCTCAGTAGGCAGCAGCACTACAAACCGAGCCAACCGCGTCGTCTTATCTTGTAACCGCATCGTATTATCTATATTCTGCCGTGCTAAGCTCCATACAAAAAGGTCGCCTTTTACAGTAGCACGGCATGCGGTATTGCGCATAGAGCCGATGACCGAGGCACAGATTAATATAATACCGAGGTTCAAGGCTAAAGTTTCTTAAAGAAACTAAGTAGGAACTACTTTGGTCTACAAAATATGATATTTTGAACTAGGCACACTTCAGTTCGTCTAAAACTGCATTTTTTTTATATTATTTTGCTACTCCAGCGCTATTGTCACCTTTTGTAGTAGACGGCATTGGAACTATTATTTTACTGCTTAACGCTGGAATTTTTTCAAATATTTTCTCATATTTTCCTTTTCCTCACTTCATAAAATAAACCATACAGATAGGCTGTCAATTGTCAATCAATTGAAATTAGAATTTATAATGTTATTTCATTGAAATGGTTACGAATATATCGCACGTATATTAATTTGGTATACTTGCAGAATGAGATTTTTTAATTTTGATTTTTGACTTCCCTACGTTTTAAAAGCCTACAGCTTCCGCGTTCACGTGGTAAACAAACATAACTTTTATTTCTTAAAATTCAATTTGAGCTATCTAACCTTAAAAATTTCAGACGGATTTTAATATGTAAAGAGAGTTTAAACTCCCGTTTTTTCCGTAAATAACAAACAAATATCACTTTCATTATTTTCCCGACCTCTCTCCGCGAAGTTAAAGCGAAGATAACGTGAAATTATGCCACTGAAAGTCCCCTTAAGTCCCGAGCAATTAAAGCAGGATCTGTAAACACTTTATGCCTCTTGCCGGAGATCCGCGACTAGATAAAAATAAGTTCGCGAGACTCGTTTCTTTGATAAGTCGTGCTTGTTGCAATGGTTAATTTATTTATTTAGTTTTTTTTATACCGGCTTAAGCGCCTTGAGCCACATTTGAATGATTAGCTTCGCTTTCCGCTTTTTAGGGTTCCGTACTCAAAGGGTAAAAAACGGGACCCTATTACCAAGACTCCGCTGTCCGTCCGTCTCCGTCTCGCGTCTGTCTAATGAACCATGATAGTTAGACAGTTGAAATTTTCACAGATGATGAATTTCTGTTGCCGTTATAACAACAAATACTAAAAAACAGAATAAAATGAATATTAAAGGGGGCTTCCATAGATACAACGACCTTAATCAGTTTCGTTAATTTTGGACCTCACTTGTATCCGGCGTCATACATATCAGGTGCAAACATAACTTAAGCCGGCCTGTTAAGATGGGATCAGTTGTATGGAACCCTTGGTGCTCGGTGACTCGCACTTGGCCGGTTTTTTATTTTATAAAACTAGTACCAGTTGTAGCGTTGCGCACGCTTCGTTCAGTCGCGACGCCACACCGTACGCTACGCCACTGCATCAAAACATACAGTTCTCAGTACCCTTACCATGACTTTACACTTTTACAGTGACAGTAAATTCAAATTCTTCTTATTCTTCTTTGCAAGAATATAGTAATAAATTAGGTGATACAGGTATATACATAAGTGTTGTTTATGTTCTACCAAAAAGGCATGCAAACAAAATAAAACAATATTCAAATCATTGTACAATTCACATAGACTGGGCCGGGCCGGGTCGGCTGCCGCCGCGTCGCAACGGGCGGTCTGGCAGCCGGCAGCGGCCGTCCGCGTCCAGTGACCAGGTCGGGCGGGTTCGGCTGCCACCACGTTCCAGCGGACGCTGGAGTGCCCGGCGGCAGCCGACTACGTCCGTCCGAGCGATTAAATTCTAGGGCGACGGACGTGCGAGCGGAGCCGATGGCGTGCGGCGGTAACCGAACGGAGCCGATGGCGTGCGGCGGTGACCGAACGGAGCCGAGGGCGTGCGGCGGTTACCGAACGGAGCCGATGGCGTGCGGCGGTGACCGAACGGAGCCGAGGGCGTGCGGCGGTTACCGAACGGAGCCGATGGCGTGCGGCGGTGACCGAACGGAGCCGCTTACGCGCGACGACAGCCGAGCACCTCCGTCCGCGTCCGCAAGCGCCCGATCGGCCGGCAGCGGCGCCAATAACATTCTAATATGGGATCTGACTGTCGCAAAGAAGCTCTACATTCGTTTGGCAACTATTTAGATGCGCTTGAGCGCGCGCTGACTCCGCCCGGTCGGTGGGAATCGTACATAAACATATTTCAATTTGTTACTTATGTCAAAAATAATAACTAAAACTAAGAATTTGCAGATTAAATTACATGTATTATTAAATTAAATTAGGAACAAAGTTAAATTAAGTAAAGATAAAACTTATACAATTATGAAATGTAAAAATCAAAAGTATAAAAAGTAATATGAATAATGATGTCAAATCATAACGACTAAATATTTGGCTTGTCGGCAAAATAGTCCTTCACAGAATAAAAACATTTATCTAGCAGCCACTCTGTCAGTGTTCTCTTGAAACATTTTGAAGGGCATTCTATACTGAATTTTGGCAATTTGTTGTAGATTTGAATAGCCATGCAGTACGAGTTGTGTACTCGCTAAGGACTGCGTACAGTATTTGCATGAAGTATTGTGGTTCTACAAAGTACTGTTGTTACTTGCTATGTACTAGCGCTGTACTGTACTATTCTCACGTTAACTCATGAGAAGAGTACAGGCGTTTCCCATGATCCAAAGATATAAACTTCTTTACTGTTTTATTTCGTGACTATACAGGTATGTTCACAGGTTTTTTTACGTATGTCCACGTGTCGTGTGAGCGTTTAGTAATTTTACTCTATGAGCAAACATGTTTCCTAGCATATTATCAATATTACTACTTAGGACAGGGCCATTGCAATTTATTGGTATATATTTGAAACCTACAGTTTGAATTTTTAATTGATAATTTTTGTTTCAAAAACTCTAAATTGACAAAATTCACGCAGAAAACTGGTTTTTCCAACATATTTTCGACTGCATGCAATGAAAGTATGAAATAGCTATGTTATTACCTAGAACTCGGCGAATAGTATTATTCACTTCAAAAAGTTTATATTTGTCATAATATGAAAAAGGAATAAGGCCTCAACGTTTTCCACCATGTTTGTGATACGTAGCGAAGTTGTGAAATGTCTGCAGATGACGACTTTAGCTTGTTTTCACGTAAGAAACCTCACCCCGTTGAACCCATTTTCTTCAAAACTGTACACCTTACCGAGGCTAGATAAACGATTAGCTACGTTTACTGAATGAATTGGTGAATACGCCTTTACAATCTGTTAAAGTTTAATCATTTTTTTTAACAAGGTCGGAACTCTTTGCCTGTAATAAACATGCTATTTCACCGATAAAGTTATTTTGCTGTCGCACAACTTTGATGAGGCAAAAGTAAAACAAACTCGAATTTCATTACTTATAGGTAGTCATTTTAATTGAAACTGCAAACCAATGGGAAGTTTCCCAAGACATCAACATTTCGAGCACATTTTAGTTTACGAAAGGAACCATATTTGATTACTTAAAGTGAAATATGTCCAACGCTATCAAAATAATATCAGAAACTATAAATTCGGATTCTAGAGACAGGTTATAAAGTTCATATTCTGTTGGTGTAACATAAATTTTGAGTCTACTTCACTGAATAACGGTTGCAATTTTGTCCCGTGCCGCTCTCGAAGGTACGATATAGCTTTGGTTTTCCAAATATAGCACCGTGTCATGGACACAAGCGGACTGCCGCGCTTATAAAAGATCGTATCTTTCTATGGATTTCACACTCAGAAAAAAAATTGATAACATTAATCAAAATTTTGATTGTTTTAACAAAGTTACTTAATGTATAGGGAGCAGATAAAGTTAACTGATTGCAGCAATCAAGTTGAAATGATTGAAAAAGGTAATAAAGTAACTTTGTAAATCCAGTCATGACTTAAATATAAAAATCATGTTTGTTGACTACTATAATCAAGAAATCCTTAATAAAACCCATCAACGTCTTTACAGATACAATTAAAGAAAATGTTTGATGAAATCAAGTAAAATGATTAAATCAATCAAGTCTACTTTATGAAATATATACAGTGCACGATTCAATTAATCAAGTCTACTTTATGAAATGTATATAGTGCACGATTAAATAAATCAAGTCTCCTTTATGGAATTTATATAGTGCACGATTAAATCAATCAAGTTTCTTTTATGAAATATATATAGTGCACGATTCAATTAATCAAGTCTACTTTATGAAATGTATATAGTGCACGATTAAATAAATCAAGTGTACTTTATGAAATATATATAGTGCACGATTCAATTAATCAAGTTTACTCTATGAAATGTATGTAATGTACCAAAAAAGCCACAGTACAATCCCGTTCGTAAGGACCATGTACAAAATGCACTCTGGTCTCGAAGGGATAGAATCAAACACCGACATTGATAACAATTCAACGTATGTTTAATTCTTTGAACTATATGCACTCCACACATATCGACAAAATAACAATAATAATTTACAGTACTTATGCATTTTATGGTAAACAAACGTTGGCGCGATGTACAATTCACGGTCTATGGTACAGCGCCATCTACAGACAATTAAGACAACTAACTATTTAATAAAAACTTAAACACGCATGATTAGTTGAAATAATTTGATTATTTAATTCAATCTCGTTTATGTTTGATGCAATTAATTGCTTTTAATTGAATTAATGTTTTAACTTAATTCGTGTGTTTAAGTTCAATGATACCATTAATAAACTGACTTAATAGATTCAAACAATTTCATAATTGACTTAATAATTTTAGTCAAATATATTGCTTAATTGAAATAAGTTGATTATTTAATTTAATCTCCTGCCTGTTTGATGTAATTAATTGCATTTAATTGAATTTATGATTTCACTTGATTCGTGTGATTAAGTTCAATAATTAACTTGATAACTTTAGTCAAGTACATTGTTTAATTTTATTAAGCGCATGATTAATTGATATAAGTTGATTATTTAATTCAATCTCGTTTATGTTTGATGCAATTAATTGCTTTTAATTGAATTAATGATTCAAGTTAATTCGTGTGATTAAGTTCAATGATACCGTTAATAAACTGACTTACTAGATTCAAATAACTCCATGTTTCGATGAGTAAAGTAAATGATTAAATTTAAAGTAATTCAGAAGTTGATCAAATGAAACATTGTTACTTAATTAAACCTTTCGATCAATTTAACTTTGTTGTAGTTATAAAGTATACCTTGTGTATATGATCAATTAAATAATTAATTCAATCATATTTTTTCTAATCAAGCAAAAAGTCGACTTGATTAAATCACTTTTTTCTCAGTGCATAGTAAGATACGATCTTTTACCGCAGAGGTAAAAGGAATACGGGTCTCAAGTGGACACAGTGTATGTTGTGTTTCCAATCGGGAAAGCCACATGTCCTGCTCGAAATTTAAATTTTGTACCCTTTATGAAGGCGTGACAATCGCCACAAGTATGCGGCTTGTTAAAGGTATTTATTTAGAAAATATTCGCGGCCATTTTCGTGGCGCCATTTTGTATGTCAGGTGGAAATATGCGGGTGTTGATAAGCAATGTATGCTCTTGAATTTATTACGATGTTGAAAATTTTAAGTTCACATTTGAGATGTTTCGTAGTTTCTGCGGGCCTGTGCTTTATTTATTTAAACTTTATTGCACATTACTTAAATATACAACAGGATGGTGTAAGAGGAAGGGTATGCACACGATGCAAATATGATGAATGCGTTATCCATATCACAGATAAAACGACTAAGCACCCGTCATAATTAACACAAATTATAACGGGTCTATCACGGTATTACATATTTACCTTCATAATCTAACCCAGGCTCTACACTACTCGCGAAGTTGACCGGGCGAAGCTGGCCGAAGCATGGGTTTCCGCAGCGAAGTGCCCTTCAACACTATCATATTCGCCCAATAAAGTTTCGGCATACATTTATACATTTGGCTGACGCGTGACGGCTCCAGTAACACCTCGGATTCACCAGTACATCTGAGACCACGGCGTCTGCAACCCCGCGAAGCGAAACATTAGATTACGAAGGTAAATACGAGTAGACCCGTTATTTGTGTTTAGGCTCCTTATCCGTTCAAAATTGTTGATTGTTTTACACATTTCTCTCTATGATTAAATATGTTTCTTAACATATTCATCAATGTTACTACTTAGAACTTATTGGTATATATTTGAAACCTACAGCTTGAATTTTTCATTGATAATTTTTGTATCAAAAACTACTTTGACAAATTCACGCAGAAGTTTTTTTTTCACTTATTTTCGACTGCAAGTAATGAAAGCATAAAATAGCTATGTTACTATCTAGAATTCAGAGAAAAGTATTATTAACTTTAAACAGTTGGTTGAAATTATCAATGTATTTGTCATAAACTTAATTTTTTTTTTTAAAGGAATAAGGCCTCTCGAGACTATAAAGTGTCATAAAGCACCCGTCACTTTCTATCACTTATTTTGTTAGTGATCTCCGGCTCCCGAATCAAACAAGCGTAGGTAAAACAGCGCGAAGTAAAACACCGCTTAGGCGGGAGTTCGGAACCATCAATATTGGACTAGCTCTAGACGCCGCATCGAGAGCAGAGCAAGCGGCGCCAGCCAACGTCAGCTTATCATAGTTACATACGAGTCTCTGTTGACTGCTATGCAATCTATAATCATAATATAAGAATTATAATGTAATTTTTTTTGAGGATGTCAGTCGTTTCTATTTTTTATTGAGATCAAATGTCTATATGAGACTAACGACACTTAGACTGTTCTAAAAGTCAGAAATGACCGTCAAAGTTCAACATTCCTACGGAGCGCTATGAAAGCTCCATACGTTCTAATCGTGACGCCATTATACATATGTTATGGGTACCAATTTTTGTATGGAGTAAGTAATTATTTTCCATTGTCACCGTGAAAAAGTGTGTTTATGTTCACAGTTGTCATTCAATTATTGTTTTGTTAAATTATAAGGATTCTGAAAACAATTTTAAAGTTTCTTTGAATGTGAATTTGATTCACGGTTTTAATTTTTTTGTCAAGGGCAAAATTAGAAGAATATTTAAAATCCTGATTTGGGTATGCATTGTTTTTATAGGAATCATAAAATTGGTGAACAATTGCGACTTTTCCCATGTTTTCTAAGGTAAATTAACTTCTATATTGATTAAATATTCAGTCGTGACTCGAAATAGCATGAAATCGTAAAATATAGATAATCACTTTTTACAAAAAAATTACCGCCGTCAACGAAACAAACTAGAAAGCCATACGAACAAAAAAAAAACAATTTTCAAAATCGTTTCAGCCGTTTTCGTGTAATCTGGAAATATGCATAAAAAATACGAAATCCAACTATACGTACCTATCATTGGAAGAAGAAAATCAACTAGCAAGATTTGAAATCAAATAAACAAACGAGGTGGAACGAATAAAATGTAAAAATACAGTTCGCATTTACTAATTCACGTGGAAAATGCAGCTCAGTTTTAAAGGTAAATGTCAATATTGTGCTAGCCCCAGCGAAGAGCAATGCAAGCAGCGCGCAAACATTAACTTATCACATCGCATATTATACGGACGCGCAAACACTTTAGCTGATGTGAAAGAGAAAATCATAATTGAAAATGACGGGAGCGGGACATTATTAGTATAGTATAGGAAATAGGCCTGTTACAATTTTTCGAAGACTTTAAAAGATTTTTTTCGATAGTACTTGCTGTAAGGACCTACAAGCTGCAGGTTATGCAATTTTGTATTGGTTTTCCGAAATGTTTTTTTTAACCTTCAGTTTGACAGTTCTCAATAATAGTGGCTGTCGGGATCTTTACCTTCAAACCTTAATAAAAAAAACTAGTCGAAGGTTGTCGTGTCAGTGTCAAAAATTTCAAACGGCGACAACATCGACAAGTGCCAACCCTCAACAATTTGTTTTTTATTAAGTTTCGAAAGCAAATATATAAATACGTATGCTTCTTAGATTTTAATGTCGCGATGAAACCTCCCTTTTAATGGCCACTGTAAAACTAAAAGGTCTTAACGGTTATTGGCGTAACAAAAAGCGTATCACCTTCCAAGTTCACGGCAATAAGTTTGCAAATGAGGGACCTCTGAATCCATTTATTCTAGCTAAGTAATACCCGAGCGTCCAAACTTTCAGGGCAGAGACAAATTTCACCTGTAAAAAGTTCTGCTTTGTCGACTTTTAGCAGTGTTACACGGGTCTTTGGAATGACAAACATGTACCTAATATATACCTCCTTGAATTTGTCCCTTTTTTGTATGTTCCGGACAATATTTTCTGGTTCCTTGGTGCCTTGGATGTACATGGTGGATGTCTTTAAACAAAAAGTCTTTCGCAATGAACTGCTTTGGTATATCCCATTTATATGCGATTACATTCTTGTTTATTGTGCCATTGTGGTACGCTTGTATAGGGTCCCAAAAATTCAGGGACTTCGTATGTGAAAATAAAATAAACTCTGCGGACACCCTTGACAGGCTAGTAACAGTGTGCAAAGTGGAGGGGAGAAGACCCCACGGCTCATCGGTGGTGTGACTAAGTAACTGATATCAATGGTATTCCTCTTTTCCATGGACTTGGTTTCATTTTCCTTGAAGCCGAAAACATAATGAAGTAAAAACAACTGGCAAAGAACACCACTAAATGCCCTCACTTTTGCCTATACGACCGAGAAGAATAAAAAAGTATTTATCTGTAAAAATAAAAGGCAAAAGATTCGATGCGTTTGTACCTATTCATTCATCCCGTGTGTCACGGTAGGCCTGTGTGTCCACAATCCGCGGGGGCGTATAGGCTTTCAAATTTATTACCGGACCCAAATCGTATCAATGACGGATTGTTTGGAAACATACCTCTCTTATATTTACTGTTTTATTAGATTCAGGGCGTTAACTCGAATGTACCTTGAGATATATCCCAAAATAAACGATGTCTCAGGTATAATATCGCCTTTAACTGTCATTAATACGCGATGATTGCGATTCGAGATGCATAAAGTGACATTTCCCGTTACTACCCGGTCAAATTAAGTTTGCGTCTGATACCTATGGCGTCGCATATATGTTAATTGAGAATCATTAAGTAAGACAACCCACCGAAATAATAATTATTTGTGACAAGTTTGATTGATATTAAATCCCACACAAATAAGGCTAATGGCAGACTATTAGAGAATGTCTCGTGAACAAAGCGGAGTGTTCTGGAAAGAGTGATAGGACACAGCAGCAGTAAAAAAATCTCCAAATACAAAAAATTGCAACAGTTGAACACTTTTTTTTTTTTTTTTAATTTATTCATTAATATTAGCACATACTTTACAATGTGTTTAAAGTGCGCCAAACTGTGAAACAGTTTGTTGGCGTCGCGTTCTGTCACTACAATTATTGTGCACAGTGATGCTTACTTACTAACGACGAATATGCAAACGAAGAATTAGTCGCCATACCAATGCAGATTCTATAGCGTTGCAATAGAGTATATATTTACTACATTTATATTTATTTGTTACATCTGTAACAAATCACTGTATCGAATTGCGTAAACCAAAAATCCTTTTCACGGAAAAGAAGGGAAACGATTGAAATCTAAAAACACCAAAAGAATTTCAACCGGGAAGATGTTTTAAAATCGCAGACTTGGGGACCACCAATGATTTTAAAGTTGTAACTACGGGATATATCTTCGAGTCTGTGCGGTAATATATTATAATGATTAGTAAACTAATGGATGGTAGTTGAACGTTATCGTCCTACCGATCCATTTTATTAGAAACTTCGTTCGGTAGTGCTACATTTAGCCGACATCTCCAGTAACAACTCATTGATTCACCAGGACATTAGAAGCCACAAAAGTTTAGATTATGAGGGTATAAATAATTACTTTGTAAAAATATTCACGTAATACTAGGATGGTATTTATATGATTTTATAAGAAAACAGTTGCTACACGTCTAAGGAGAGTAAGGAGTCTGAAAATTACTTAAACAAATGCGCAAGAGTAACTTACTCCTCTGAATAACCCATTATTAGTCCTCAACTTAGTTAGAGAACTTTTCTAGCTCTAGAACTCTCAAGGACAATTATCACATCCAACTTTGGTAATTTGACGATGTTATGCTATTAGGCAGTTCGTAACTTACTTGAGATATTGCGCCTTATCGAGAATCTACGGTTGGCTTGGCAGATATTTGCTCGACTTAAACCAATCTCAACCGTAACGGAGATGCCACGACTTTGCGCTACCAGCGGCGCGGTGAGCGGTTTAGCGAGCTGCCGTTGTCACGCAAAGTTGTGATATCTCTATTAGTTTTCATTAGAAATTATCTAAACCAATGTAAAGTTAAGGTTTGGTGTAATGTAAAGTAAAGTAAGGGTGTAAAGGTTTTGTATAAAGGAAAATAAGGTGATTAAATCTCTTCACATGATTATTTTGGGTCTGTTTTAAAGTAATCATCATTATACCGAATTATAATTAACTCGGAGATGATTTACGGGTCGCTTTGTTGTGATCATATTAAAATTGTCATACAAAACAAATTTTGGAAACACGACCAAGAGATGACAATAAAGAATTTTTGATAAGATCTCTGCAGATAGTTAACGAAAATTCAATTCCGAAATAATTGGTTAAATGTTTGTGTAAATGTTCTATGAAACACGATCGTTACAATTGTCTATACAAAAATTACAGCTCCATTTATATCAACTTCTAAATTTCATCAGGTTAATTGGCACGTATAACTTTAGTGGGTTTTGAACAAAAATAACCTTCTAGAGAAATAATTATTCAGAATTTGTTTTTTTTGGACCAGCGTAAAGCTTCGACGATGCTTTTTTCGAGCCTTTTCTACTATTATTTAGTATGCTACTGGTAAAAACCTCACCTAGATTAGATTTATGCAGTTTCGTGTTACGTGCTCCTTCTGCGCAGTCATCTAGGAACTAGTTCCGATCGTCCCGCACCCTCGTATCGGCCTGCCACCCTTGCTTTGCTGTTGTAGCCCTGTGGTTTGAAGAATAGTTACTGGAAAAATAAAAACCTCCGTAAAAAACTTTCTAGAAAGAACGAGTACAAAGTCAAACGGCTTAATTTCTTGACTCAAAACTGAGGAAGTCTTGGGTAATTCACCTTTCAAACTTATATAATTAAAAAAATCGGATCATACAAATATTACGCCACGTTCAAATGAACATTACCTAACATTCAACGCAAACAGAATCACAACGTGTCAACCGGGGTTTTGAAATGACGCACACATGTGACTTACGTGCCCAGCTAAGCATGTAATGTGACAGAGGGGAACATCTATGTATGGCACCCTTTCAATGTTGGCTCTAGAGTGTAATGGAAAAACTCCTAACCTTACTATGGCCTTTTTTATTCCAGATAGCTGAGATAGCCCAGCATTTGACCTCGTTCGTACCTGATGTTAAGTGATAATAAGGCGTAAGATGTCCGTCTTTCGCTTCATCATGCTTGGCTAGAAGATGCCAAGAAGATGTCAACTCTGATCTTTAAGAGATCCATGGATGGAGATCGAGAGATGGTTTGAAAGAATTCAGGCAGAAAATATATACATTTGGTCGAGTACCATACTCAGAGACTTATTGTGATAATGGAACGAATTTCTTTGGAACTACAGTTCTGGGTTCGAATCCCGGTAAAGGCAAATATTTGTGTGATGAACTTGAATATGTATGCCTGGGCGACGTATGTTCTATGTATGTATTTAAAGTACTTATTTATCTTTTTCAGTATGTATATCTTCGTCTAGTACCCATGACACAAGCCTTCTTGAGCTTAATTTGGGAATTGTTTCATTTGTGTGGGGTTGTCTGATATTTAAATTTATTTATAATATCAAGAGTTTATCCAAGTAAACGTGTGACACCGGACTGGCTTTCAGTCCAATAAATGGTAACAAGAACTTTAGCTTGAACGTGATCTAAAACAAGTAACCTGGTAACTAAAGACACTGAACTTTATGTCTCCTTAGAAAAACCTTTTGTAATTACCTCGTTGATCCTCAAGACAGTAGAATGCTGGTTATACGTGCGTTAGTTACACTAACTCTGTAACAATAACGCGTCGAGTAACGTTACGTTCCGTAAAGTCTGATTGCGACGTTATAAATTGTACGTGAGCGTAGGGTTGTCGCAAATGATGCACAATAATAAAATTGCGTCCTTAAGTTATTTGACAAGATTATTCAGACTTTTTTACTCAAAACTTATCAAATATTCTACAAGTAATGGCTGTTGAGGCTGAAAGCTTTTTTAGTGGCGACTGCGTACCAGAATACGCAGTCGTTGAACCCCCAACAAGAGGAACGACGATCTGGTCCGATCAATCATTGTCGGAGAGACTTTTATTAGGCAGTAATCTTGTGACTGATATGATAATGAAAATGATGTAGGCATATAATATGAAATGCGTGCGTTTAACTGATATATTATTTTTTGTTCAGCTTGTTTTGTTTAGTCATTAAATTCTGTGTACTATTGTTTTATATAAATCCGCTGTGTAATTCGAATGACTTCTGCTTCAAAGAAAATTACCAAGCGAAAGACCAAGTTCAACTTATTTCAACTAAGTGAAGGAGAAAGATAGCATTTAGTCATATCAGAAGATAAAAATACTAACAGGAAATTGGGAAAAATTGCGATTGCTCCAATCAAAAAAGCGAAATCTCTTTTTTTTATTATTCTATTTATTAATCTATTTTTTTTTATGAATATCTTTCGTTTCGGGGGTGGCAACCCTAGACAAGACACATGTTACAGCCTCTTTTATCGGCGGATGCCTTATGAGTCTCCTGATGGGAGAATTTACTGTAATGTCTCATTCCTTTTTTATTTCATGTCCGCCATTGCGTGCAACATGGCGCATGAGGGTTGTACACTGGCTTGCAAATAAAAATACCCATGAGCCTATTGTTTATTGGACGGAGCATAGAGTTTATTGGACGCAAAAAATCGTCACTAGAATAGGGAAACCAAGGACTTTACAATATTTAAAAAAAAATCATCCAATAGAACCGCTTAGCATACATTTGATTTGTATTATAAAGATCCTGTTAATGTCGAACTAATTCTCAAAAAAAAGCAAGTAATGAAACATTGTATTATGACTATAGGTTTTTTGTACACTGACATGCAAATTAAAATGCCGAATATGACATCGTGCCGCGACTGTCCATTATCCCGCCGAGTAATCATTTTAAGTGTCGATTCTTAGCGACGCTTCTTTCGCATTTTTTTTATTCTCAAAACACGCCGGTATAATCAAATAAAAAGAATAGTTTTAGGTTCAGTCAGAATAAATTAATGAAATCAGTTTCAACTCAACAACTGAACATAACAGAATATGATTTCAAAATTACACTACTAGCTTACGGACCGGAAATCTGAGCGCTAATTCGTATGTACTTTGAGATATCAGCAAATAAGTGAAGTCTCAGGTATATCCCAGGTATATCACCTTCATTTGTCATTAAAACGCGATGTTCGCGATTCCAGATGCATGAAGTGACATTTCATACTACTACCCGGACAAGTTAAGTTTGCACCTGATATCTATCCCGTCGCATATAAATGAGGCGCAAACTTAACTCGACCGGGTCGGCAAAGTGGCCATACACCAGGTTTACTGACACTTCGGAAATATCTTCGAGATATCAGATAGATACTCGTATATGGAATTAGGCCCTGGTCACTGACTAAACTCCATGCACACTATTATCGAGTTTTTAGATCTGCAACATTCCTAGAGCGTCCAAACCTTGTTTCACTGCGGCCTATATTCCCCTATTTCCACGAATTGGCAACGTTAACCCTAAAACAGACGAATTCAAGGCATATTCTCTTAACTAAATGCTTCTACAATGCAGTAATAATTTCATTTTACAATATCATGCACCACAATGCTAACAAACTCTTGAAAGCTGGACTTACATCCTCGCAGGAGCTTTAAGTTTGAACCTCAGTTTGAACAGTGGAACACTTGTGAACACAATCTTTACTATCTGTGATACCGGCAACCATACAACCCTTTTTCTTACTCCATTGCCGTTTTAATAGTTTCGCACTTTCGGATCAAAATAATTGAACCTCGATATTATTAAACTATGTAATGATTAATGACATTATTAATCGAATAGTTATAGAATAAAATTATTAACAGTAAAAGTAATATTGTAAAAAATGCTAATTAAGGGTTGATTGCAAAAAAAATGTCCATAGTTAAGGGCATTAATTAAAACAAAACTTAATTGATTGCTTTGTGTGACGAAAGTTACCCATACATTTTGTATGACTAACTTTCGTCACATAAAAGAAGCGATCGTGATTTTTTGTTAACTAAGCTTTTAACTACATTTTTTTTGCAATCGACCCTTAACTTTTACTGACTATAACTGTGTAACCTGACATATAAAATAACCACTAACTACATTGTTAATTTATACCATTTTGTAAAATTGACATATAATGTATTTGTGCATTATGAATAAATGAGTATGAGTATTCAAATATCTTTGAAACGGGTTTACTCATGTCGTAGAAGTTGAATATCGCTCGACATGTTTCGAAACGGTTCGCGATTCATCATGAGGAGAGCCGATCGGTCCCGGCGGCGACCAACCAAGTACTTCTCCGACGTGAACAAACCCGTTTTGTAGGTTTTTAATGTCTGAGACTCACGGGAGTGTTCATTGTAAAATACCTCAAATAGTACCTACCTTAAACAAGGCAAAGATCGTAATTCAAGGTGGTATTAATATTGATTATAAACCGATACCTCAAAAATACCTTAAAGAGGAAAAAAATAAAAAAAATACTTGAAATCTTTGTGTTACAAACGTAAGACGAAAACCACTTCTCAACAGCGGTCTCCTCTTGCGAAATGCCGGTAGATTCACAATCTGACTTGTAAAAGTGCCCTTGTGGCCTACTTACTGAATAAATTATTTCATTTCATTATTTCATTTCATTTCACTACTTCTCAATCGCTTCCATACTACTGAGGATCGTTACTCAAACATGTGACGTCTTGCTTTTCTTTTTCTAAGCAGATATACCACTTGACCCATCAGATCACAAAGCCGGCTCATTCCTCGGCCAAAGGATTAGCTTGGCTATTCAACGGGGGAATGTAGCCGGCATCATGGGTACCTTGCCGCAGGGTCATAATCTGGGGGACATCGGTTTTAGTTAGTTACTTTTATTTAGGTTAAGTTGATTTCTGTTATTTTTTACTTGTTTTTGGTTAAATATACATTGATCACAAAGTGTCAAGTAAAAGATAGTTTTTGACATGAGAACTATTTTATTTGCAAGTACACATAAGTTACATGTATGGATGTTTATATATATTCGCTTTGTATGGGCTAGCTGTCTCACCTAGAATAATGAGACGATTTGAAAAGCAGTGTTTGTGAAGAAAAGTTTGCAGTGGTAAAGAATAGTTCAGAGATAAGGTTCACTTCCTTAACCTGACTTCTGTAAAAATACCGCAGTGTCTAAGCCAATGTTTATATCCATTGAAGTTGTGAAATAATTCTAAAAAACTCCCGTGAGACTTAGACATATTCAAATACGTATGAAACGGAACTTCTCACGTAATATCGCTCGACATGTTTCAAATCGGTTCGCGATTCATTCTCAGAAGCGCCGATTAGCCGCGGTGGCTAGTCGAAACATGTTGCGAACCAATTCGAAACAATAAAAATGGTTTACTCATGCTGTGAAGTAAACCAGAGTAAACCATTTTTATAATGCTTTTTAATACAAACAAACAATAGTCATTTATGTAGGTATATCCAAATCTTTTCACCTGCCATAATAGGTATTCAAGGGAACAATGAGCCAAAATTGCAGGATCATTTAAAACCCCTTCCGGATTCTGGCAAAATTATGAACCGCCAAATTCACCATTAACTCCTAAACCTCGTATCTCCTCAGAATTTTAGGGTAGGTTTCAACCTTTCGTTGATGTTGCCAGGGTTACGTTTTTAATAACAATAATATGAGATGCGAGGGTTTCGAAGTAAGCTGTGTATAACCTGAGGGTTCCGCAATTGTATTACAATGGAGTACTCTTGGGACGCAAGTCTGTGAATTGCTTATGAGACGAAATTGGAGGGTTTTTAGTATTAATGAATTTCGAGATTAAGATTTTAAGTCTTATATCGCTAGTTTACACGTGTAATATCATATTTATCCTAATTAATGTTATAATAACTTTAAAAAAAAACCGACTTCATTGAGCGAAATGGGTATATATATTGTTTCTTGTTGATTTTCTCTAAAAGCGCTAAAACAATATCTATAAAATGTAAACCTCTGAAGTAGGATCTACCAAACAAAAACAGAACAACATTACGCACAACTTAGACTTGACAGGAAGAAAATCAAAAATATATTGGACAGATTTCATTTAAGTATTAACTTACGTACATAGAGGATGTTACATTATGTCACTATCCAGGGTGATTTTAGTGAATGGGAGTGCCAGGGAGTGATGGGGAGGATCACACTGAGCAACTTTTACTATGGGACCAACCACGAACTCGCAAAGAAAAAAACCCGCTGTTTCATACGTTTCGTGTTACAAGTTATCGGTGCAATGATGTTGCGTCAAAAACTTACTGTCGGCCAATTGTTTAATCATTCTTGCACCGAAAACCCTGTGAATGGTAATGAGCTATCAATGAACTCTTAAATAGCTTGCTATTTTTTGCCATTTCGTAGGTGGCCCCATAGTAATCGTTACTCAGTGTGACCCTCCCCATCACCACTTTGCACTCCCATTCACGACTAAAAAGTCACCCTGTCTACTTATAGGTAGCATTATAAACTTTAGTCATTATAAAGGTGGTTTTCCACCGGCGAGGCGTGGCGGGGCGTGGATGGGCGAGAATTGAAATTAGTACGGCAAATTTTCAATCCCCGCCACGCGCATCTTCGGTGGAAATAGTAAGGCGACGCGTGGATGCGCGGTGCTTGAATTGAAATATTTGTTTGTGTAAAAATGAACCTTATTGCTTTTAATATAGGGTAGATATTAAATCTGATTTCTCCACCGGCTAAGCGGGAAGACGAGTGGCGAGGCGTGGAGTGACGGGACGGGGCGGGAATTTTAATTTGTATTGCATTTTTTCAATCCCCTCCCAGCGCATCTTCGGTCGGTGGAAATAGTAGGAATTGGCGGGGATGTGCGGGACGAGAATTGAAATATTTGTTGGTGTAAAAATGAACCGTCTTGCTTTCGTCAGATTATAAATTAATTAACAGAAAAACCGCTTCACGCGATCGATAGGCGTTTTGTTGTTCGTTACCGCTGCCGATTATGTCTTGATTTTCTTTTTACGCTTAAGTATAGCTATCAAACCCACAAAACTATACCTACTTATGACTTACCTATCTAAGAACTAAAATAAATATTAAGTATCAAACAAATATTCATTTGATTTTTGTATTGTAAAAGATGACAGTAGGTAAATAAGAGATCATCAATAAATAAGAACAATATTAGATTGTTTTAGATACCCGATAAAGGATATAAATGTGAATTGATTTATTTGATAGTAGGTGGCTTTGTGGTAATAAAAAAATCATTAAGAGTACATTCTCGTTAAAAAAAGATTGTTTTAAATAAATATTTTAAATTTTAAATTGTAGTTTTTCTTACCTTATACAAACAACTAGTTTTTCCATAGTACTGACAGCTTTTCTGTTGTTGGTATCTTTTTTTTAGAGTTCCGTACCCAAAGGGTAAAAACGGGACCCTATTACTGAGACTTCGCTGTCCGTCCGTCCGTCCGTCCGTCCGTCCGTCCGTCTGTCACCAGGCTGTATCTCAAGAACGGTGATAGCTAGACAGTTGAAATTTTCACAAATGATGTATTTCTATTGCCGCTATAACAACAAATACTAAAAATAAAATAAAATAAATATTTAAGGGGGGCTCCCATACAACAAACTTGTTATAGATTATACTTATACCTATATATAAATATATATAGCTACGGAACCCTACATGCGCGAGTCGGACTCGCACTTGCCCAATGTTTTAATGTGGGTTTCAATCATGGCATGTACCTCATACAACCTTTGTTTTGACACTCTAAAGGTAGTTTCAAAACTTTGGTCATCTAGAGTCATAAACAAAGTGTGAAACTCCCCATGCTCATTATGATATTTTATATGATTTCGAATCCAGTAACGGTGAGTTCGTTTTTTTGAAAGCACTATGAGATTATTTCTTGTTGCATTATCCTCATCCGATTCTTCTTCCATTAACATATTTAATAATACTAATTCACGAGACATGATAAGCAATCACGTGTGTATTTCACTGCGAACTTAACAGCACTACATCGTCTACATCTACGTCCAAGCCTACAGTCTACGGCGCGGCGGTCGCGCGGTAGGTCTTCGCACATTATAATAACTCAACGGCGACTCGATTCTATGCCAAATATTGAAATTTCAGCCCTATGTCATATTTACAAGGTTTAATTTTAAAAAAATGATATTATAGTCGACGACCAGTGGACGACGCGTCGTACATTTTTTGAAATTAAACCTAGTAAATATGACATAGGGCTTAAATTTCAATATTTGGCATAGAATCGAGTCGCCGTTGAGTTGTTATAATGTGCGAAGACCTTAATGTCAACCGCGAGCTCGGTCAGACACGTGAGGGCTAGAGCGGGCCCGCGAGGGCTCGCGCGGGCTCGCGCGGGCTCGCGAGGTCCCGCGCGGGCTCGCGATAGCTATTAATGTCAATTTTTAGTGGAAAAGGGCCAGCGCCATTTCAATCCTCGCCCATCCACGCCCCGCCTCTCCTCGCCGGTGGAAAACCACCTTAAGACGACGCGTTACCATTATAAGGCGACGCGTTACTGAGGCGGTAGTCCCGGGTTCGAATCCCGGCCAGGGTAAATATTTGTGTGTTGAACTCGAATATTTGTGCTTGGGTCATGGTTGTTCTGTGTATTTAAGTATATATTTATCTATATAAGTATATATATCGTCATTTAGTGCCCATAGCACAAGCCTTCTTGAGCTTAATTCGGGATTAGATCGATTTGTGTGAGGTTGTACTATATTTATTATTATTATTATTAAACTTCGAATTTAGCGTCTCCTACGTCAGCAGTTGAATTATTTTGAAAAACACAGAACTATTTTGAAATTTCTGCGAACTACCAACCGTACGTAGCTCTAATTAAACCTGAGTGCACAACATTCAGTGCAAAGTGGTCGAGTGGAGACCTCGGACCAGCAAGCGCAGCGTAGGACGTCCACCTACAAGATGGACAGATGACCTTATAAAGGTCGCCGGAAGGCGCTGGATGCAGGTCGCTTCCAACCGGTATATATGGAAGTCCAAAGGGGAGGCCTATGTTCAGCAGTGGACGTCCTATGGCTGAGATGATGATGATGATGATGCACAACATTGCTTCCAGCGATCGTATTTTCGAGAACATTCAAACTTTCCTATACAATAGGAATTAGTCACGAGATTTATGTCAGTAATTTCGTGCCTTATATAATACTGTTACAGTCGAGAACCAAAAGAAAGTAGCACATTTGAAAATAAAACTCCTATTTTCCAACTTTAATTTAACACGGCTTTATAAACATTAAAATCCCGACTAAAGGTCGTAAGGAGGTTTCTCTGGTTTTGTAGTTAACCAAAACCTTATACAGCCGTATTAACTCTAATGTAACCTGTATAAGGGCTGGATAAATGTTTATACAACCTGTGTTCTATTTGAGTCAAAGTCAAAGTCAAAATCATTTAATTCAGACAATGGTCCATAATATGTTAGAATTAAACAGAATATAAATTAGAATTGAACAAAATAAAATTAATTAAAGATGTTAGAATTAAACAAAATAAAATTAAACTAAACTAAATGGCAACAGATCTTGGGGGCGCTACTGTGCTGCCGTTACCTTCGACTCCGTAGATAAATATTGTTAATTTTCTTTAAAGTGTGTGTTATAATCTAAATAAGTTGTACACGTATTGGGGAAGTGATAATTCGTGATATACAGTGTGGACAGTGCAAAACATAAACTATAGAAAAAGTTAAAAGCGAAAAAAGACTGATCATACAAATATTACAAAGAGACAATGGACTATTTATCTTCACAAAAATGGAAAAGCAGTACTTAAGAGGCTATCATGGATTTATAGTGGAAATAGTGAAGTGTTAATATAAGACAATTAACAAAATATTTGGACTTATAACCTATTTCAATATAAACAAAAGTGCATATCATCAACCCACAATTGCTTTGGTAACAGCGCCATCTACTGAGCGTGTTCCGAACTACGTCACAACCGATTGTTCTACAGTGTATCGATCAATCGAGCTATCTATTGAAGCGGCACAAGGTCTTAATATTACTGCAAGATTACGTGAGAGGGCGCTACTAGCACCATCCTAAACATGGATCAACTACAAAAGCTAATTATCGAACTGAAAACAGACTTTAATAAGAGATTTACAACAATAGAAACGCAACTATCACAAATTCCACATTTAGAAGAACAAATAAGTTTGAATATTACGACACACATAGATGAAAAATTTAAAGAATTAAACTCCGACTTGGGAAACATACGTACACAAATAGAAGAGCAGGAAAATAGATTATATGTACTAGAGAAAAATAGCGTACAAAGAAATCTTATGTTTTTTGGGGTCGAAGAAACGGAGAAAACATATTTTGATCTGCTAAACAAAATATTGGATATAATTCAAAATAAAATCAAAGTGTCAATTTTGGAGTTGGAAGTACAGACAGTTAGAAGAGTTGGCAAGAAAGGAGAGCGATCACGACCTATTTCCGTCAGCTTCAGTACATTAGGGAAAAAGATAATGATTCTTAAAAACAAAAACAACCTAAAAGGATCAAATGTCTACGTCAAAGAAGAGTTTCCGGCCAAGATTTTAAAAGTCAGAAACGAACTAAAAATTAAAGTACAGGAAGAAATCGAAAAAGGCAACACTGCGTTTTTAAAGTACGATAAGTTAGTCGTTAAAGACAAAAATAATGAAACGACGAACACAAATAAAAGACAACTTCCCGTTTCTCCGCCACAATCAACCCCTCCAACTACCTCATCAACAACGCAACAGGCTCCAGAAGAACAAATAATACAGTCAAATAAAAAATATAAAACACAAAATTCAATAATGTCATATGTAACTAGAAACGAAAATTTATGAAAATTAAAGGCCCCCTCCACTTCAAACTCGAATAAAAATAATTACCAACAAGCTAAAACTCCCGGTACGGCTGGTCCCCGTGGGAGTGATCGACCGCTACCCTCCACACACCACATCTATATAAGCACACTAAACGTAAGATCACTAGTCGGAATCGGACGCCAAGAAGAGTTAGAAAATGCTTTACAAAAACTTAAATGGGATATCGTAGGACTTTCGGAAATAAAAAAAGACGGAACTGTCATAACGGAATACGAAGAATACATCCTGCTCTACACCGGAGAAAAAAGCGGAAAAAATGGTGTCGGATTTATAGTAAAAAAGTACTTGAAAGCAAACATAATAGATTTTACTGCGATTTCAGATAGAGTCGCCAGGTTAGATATGAAATTTGAACAATCTACAATAAGCATAATCCAGGTTTACGCACCAACAGAAAAGGCTCCCGATAAAGAAATAGAGAATTTTTACAAAGATATTAGACTCGGCTTGGAAGAACCATTGAACAATTTAATAGTACTCGGCGATTTCAACGCAAAAATCGGGCAACCGAAACAAGGAGAAAAGTAAATTAGGGGCCCTTGGGGCTATGGAACCAGAAATAAACGTGGTGATCTACTCCTCGACTTTTGTCATGAAAATGAGCTCTACATCATGAACTCACATTATAAGAAAAAATCTAAGCGAAAGTGGACTTGGATGTCACCAGATGGGAAAACGAAAAACGAAATTGATTATTTCATCATACGGAGACCGGACATACATAATGTGAAAACCATAGAGGTAATAAAAACCACCCACCCGACCGACCACAGACTAGTACGAGCAACATGGGTTTTAAATTCTATCAAACAAAATTCCAGAGCACATTATAGAGGAAAACAAAGTGGATTTCTACCGATTGAAAAAGAATCTCTTCAAAACATTTTCATAGAACAATCTATCTCAATACCAAAAGAATGTAACATCCAAAAAACTTACACGGATGTTATAAACAAAATGAAGGAATGTACAAACAAGTTACCATCTACAAAAAAGAAAAAGAGGCTGGAATATATAATCACCGATAAAATAAAAGATCTAATTAACCGGAGAACAGAACTGAAAGAAAAGTCAAACAAGTCTCTTTCAGATAAAATGGAAATCAAACGGCTCTACTCAAATATTAGAAAAAATATAAAAAGAAAAAAACAGCAATACAGTCACAATATTTTCAAAGAAGAACTAAGTAAAAGAAGATCAATAAAAAGCGGATACAAGAAAATTAATAACGACAAAAAATGGATTCCGGCGCTTAATAAGCGTACAGGGGGATTAACCACAAACAGAAATAATATAATACATACAGCAACAGAATTTTACCAGGACTTATATAATGAGAAAAACCCAGCAACAAAACCGCCGCACGCTCAAATAACTATAAACTACGCTGACGACATTCCTCCTTTTCTATCGAGCGAAATACGATACGCAATAGAGACCCTTAAAACAATGAAGAGCCCGGGAGACGATAACCTAACTAATGACGTCATCAAAGCCTTAAATGAACCCCTAACTCCTATCTTAACTCGATTGTTCAACGAAGTCGTCAAACAAGAAAAAATTCCTGAGCAATGGGAGTCATCAGTTATTACTCTACTCTACAAGAAAGGTGACCCGCATAACATAAGTAATTATCGTCCAATAAGTCTGCTACAGAGTACGTATAAGCTCTTTACAAACGTCCTGCTCTCAAGAATAAGGAAACAGCTAGATTCCCAACAGCCAAGAGAACAAGCCGGCTTCAGACGAAACTTTTCTACTCTAGATCATATTTTTACGGTAAGGCAAATAGTCGAAAAATATAGAGAATATAGAAAAACGCTCTACCTAGCGTTCATTGACTATTCGAAGGCTTTTGACTGCATTTCGCATGAAAAATTGTGGGACGCCTTAAATGAACAAGGAATCGACAGAAAATACATTAATATACTGAAAGTAATCTACCAGAATAGTAAAGCCTTGGTTAAACTGGATAAAAAGGGAACTGAATTTCAAATAAAACGAGGAGTAAGACAGGGTGACCCCATCTCGCCAAACTTATTTAATTCGCTCTTAGAACATATATATTTCGTAAGATGAACTGGTCCAGACTTGGAATTAAAGTCGACGGCGAGTATATAAACCATCTGCGTTTCGCGGATGATATTGTTTTAATATCCGAAAACCACAAAGACCTTCAATACATGATGGAAACGTTGAATACTTGGAGCAAAGACTGCGGCTTGGAAATGAACTCGGACAAAACGTGTGTTATGACAAATGGTGAGCGGAAAAGTATTCTAATAGAAAATCATAACATTACCTATGTCGACGAATACACGTACCTAGGCCAAAATATATCATTGAACGGTCGCTACGCAGATGAAGTAGAAAGACGGATCAAGAAAGCCTGGAATTCATATTGGTCGCATAAGCATATTTTTAAATCAAAATTAGATATTACATTGAAAAAAACTGCGATCGACACTGTTGTGACTCCCACTCTACTTTACGGATGTCAAACATGGCCTATCACCAAAGAAATAATCGACAAATTGCAGAAATTCCAGAGATCCGTCGAGAGGAGCCTACTAGGGATAAAAATTAAGAATAAAGTTAAATGTCAAGACATCCGAAAAATTACAAATATCGTAGATGCAGCAGAAATGGCGTGCCGCTTAAAGTGGCGTTGGGCTGGTCACATTGCGCGAACGAACGACGGCAGATGGAGCGAAAAAATGCTGCACTGGTACCCGCGGGAGGAGCGCCGTCCGCGAGGGCGGCCGCGCAGTCGCTGGGCGGACGACATCAAGCAGCAGGCCGGCGGCGCGTGGACTCGACTGGCAACTGATAGAGAGATGTGGATCAAGATGGAGGAGGCCTTTGTCCAAAAATGGACAAACCCAAAAAACAATTTAAATAGTGTTAGTGCAAGTGTGTGACATAATTCATAAAATTGATATAACTTTGTTTTTTAATGAATTTGTTATTATTTATTTATACTTAATTTATATTACATATAATCTGTTATGAAAAATAATGAAGAAGTAAAATAATGTTTATAATATTTAAAATCGAATGTTATTTAATATGAATTTAATTTAATATGAAATGAAATTGAATTTAATTTAACATGTATTTGTGTGATATAATTTATAATATACTATTTTAATTTAATGTAAGCTATGAATGTTAGATACTCATTGAATTTTATTAATGAATGTTAATCTTATATAGTCTTACCTAGATGCATGTACTATTGTAACCTGTTTATAATGTTAAATTATTGATTCAAAATGTAGGCTTAATACTTTAAGCAAAACTATACATTCTGTTTTTAAGTACGTAAACAAAATTTGAAACTGTCTCTTACTAAATCGATATCTGCATGTACAATTATTTTGGGTTAATAAATGGCTTTATTATTATTATTATTATTTGTGTTTCTTTTTTCTCCTCTTTCAAGGGTTTTTGTTCATTATGCGGGCCGTAGCCAAGCATAATGAAACATTCATAGATTAATTATTATTGTGTAGTGTTGTTCGTTATAGTAGATGATGTCAAAAATTTGCGGGTAATGCGGCATGTATTTAGTATTGTAGCTTTTTGTAAAGTGCCAATTACATAGGATGGTATCTTCAGAGTTTCTAGGCTATTATTTAAGGTTTTAGGGACTACTCCTGTAGCTGATATTACTATGGGGACTATGTGGGCCGTAGTTGCTTGCCACTGTCGCTTGAGCTCGATCGCTAAATCTGTGTATTTTGCTAATTTTTCGTTAATTGTAGATTGAATATTATGTGTGTTGGGGATGGCTATGTCAATGATGTAAATGGATTTGCTAGTTCTGTCAAAAAATCTTATATCTGGCCTGTTGAAATGTATTGTCCTGTCAGTTAAGAGTGTTCGATCCCAGTAAAGTTTGTGTTGGCTATTTTCGTGTATTATGGAGGGAATATATTTGTAATACGGAACTTGTTTATTAATTAATTTGTATTTGTGTGCTAAATGTTGGTGGATTATAGATGCAACCTGATCATGTCGGTGTTTGTAATCTGTTTGGACAATGGCTTTACAGGCGCCTGTTATATGTTGAATTGTTTCAGGAGCACTGTTACAGTGTCTACATGAGTCAGTCTGACGGCCTAATTCTTTTGTTATATATTTTCTGTAGTTGCGTGTGGCGATTACTTGGTCCTGAATTGCTAACATGAATGCTTCTGTTTCGGGGAAGAGTTCTCCTCGCTTCAGCCAAGAGTTTGATAATGTTTTATCAACAAATGGTTGCCCGAGGTCGGAGTGATGTCTACCGTGTAACGCTTTTTGGGACCATTCAGATAGTTTTTGCTGTTGGCTTATGATCTTTTCGTTAACCTGAGTGTTTCTGTCATTTAGGCTAAGAGGTGTGTAGCTATCATCGATATGAACAGTGTACGAGTGCAGGGGTGATTGTTCGACTTTACTGTGGAAATAGTGTCTGAGTGTGGTTATCTGTTTATTATGTAGGTTTTGGATATCTATTAGGCCTCTTCCTCCTTCTTCGCGTGGCAAAGTTAGCCTTTGGACACAGGATTTTGGATGGTGTTTTCTATGTTTAGTTAAGTTTGTGTTGATAATGCGCTGGAGCTGTTTTAAGTCTGATTGTGACCAGTTAATTACCCCAAACGAGTACGTTAGAATTGGTATCGCAAATGTGTTGATAGCTTTTATTATGTTCCGTGAATTTAGGTGTGATTTGAGTATTATATTAAGTCTGTGTTTAAATTTTCGTTTGAGTTCTTGTTTTGTCTGCTTTTGGTGAATCTGTCTTGATTGATGAAAGCCTAAGTATTTGTATGTCTCCTGTTCAGTCATCGGATCTACTTGCTCTCCTGTCTCTAATGTGTAACTGTTGTCTTGGATGTGTCCTCTATGTATTGAGTGTACTTTACATTTGTCGATACCGAACTGCATACCTATGTCTCTAGAAAATTCTTGTGTTATATCGGCTAATTGAAATAATTCGGTTATATTATCTGCGTATAGTTTAATATCGTCAACATACATAAGGTGCGACAGTGTGTGATGTGTGTTGTCGTGTTTAAGCCTGAAACCTGCATGGGATTGTTCAAGGAGTTCAGATAGAGGATTCAAGGCTATGCAAAACCACAAAGGACTCAAAGCATCCCCTTGAAAAATACCTCTCTGAATCTGTATTGGTTCTGTAGAGATTGAACTCTCTTCCTGTTTTATAGTTAGAGTGGTCTGCCAATTATTCATAGCTGTTTGTAAGAAATCAGTTATGGATGGGTGGATTTTGTATATATTTAGTATATGTATAAGCCAGCTATGGGGTACTGAATCGAACGCCTTTTTATAATCTATGTACATAGTGTGAATATTCCGTTTTTTCCTTAAGGCCTGCTTCATAGCAACTGCATCAATAATGAGTTGCTCCTTGCATCCTTGGCTATATTTTCTACAACCTTTTTGTTGTTCTTTTAGGATGTCGTGTTGTGACAAATGTTTGTAGACGATTTCGCTGATGCATGCTGTCATGATTTTATAAATTGTCTGGAGGCAGGTTATCGGACGATATTTTGCAGGATTTGTAGTATCACTATCTTTGGGTAATAAGTAAGTTCGGCCGTGTGTGATGTAAGATGGCATACTATCCGGTGATTGTATAAACTGGTTTAGGTATTTATGGATGAAAGGGTGTGTGCAAGTGAGTTTTTTATACCAGAAATTGTGTATGTTATCTGTTCCAGGGGACTTCCAGTTATGTGTGCGCTTAATTACCTGTATGAACGTGTCAATTGGGATGTGCTCAAACTCCATCGTAGGGATAGTTGTGTTCTTAATATTTTTGATCCAAGGTGCATCCTGGTTGTGAAGAACAGGTCGTTCCCAGATGTCCGCCCAATATTGTCGTATAGAATCTAGAGGAGGTGTTCCCATACTACGTGACTTACCGTGTTGTGCTGAGTTTGATGCTAAGTTCCTATAGAAACCGCTTTCGTTGTTTGAAAATTGAGCATTTTGGGTTTTCC
The DNA here is from genome assembly GCA_947623375.1 of Apotomis capreana. Taxonomy (NCBI): domain Eukaryota; kingdom Metazoa; phylum Arthropoda; class Insecta; order Lepidoptera; family Tortricidae; genus Apotomis; species Apotomis capreana. The sequence continues at coordinate 18,204,384 of OX392509.1, read as the reverse complement.
TTACGGTACAGGCTAAGTATCGCCTAAGTCTGCTAGATGCGGTGTTTAATTTTTGCTTAAGTGTGTCTAGGAAGTGTTCGGGTTCAGTATTTGGATTTTCAAATGTTGCATGTGTATGATAATTGCTTTTGATGATCTCTACTGTTGAAACTACTTTTCGGCTTCTGTTGCCTCTAATATATTGTGTTAGGCGCCCGATATCTGCTCTGTATTTACTTATCTTATTCTCTAATCGTAATTGCCATTTTGGCTTCCTAGTCTTTTTTGCACTACTTATTCCCGTAGGTCGTTCAAGTTCTAATCCTATATATGTGGCACTTGTGTAAGCTGTGGTGTAGATTATATTCTGGAGTGTGCTGAAGTCGAGCTCTTGTGAGAGGTACTGTGGTATGACAATGTTGTTAAGGTAATTAACGATCGATGTCAATTTGCGCGAAGGCTTTAGTTTAGGTATGTGTGGTCTATTCGTGGGGTCTATGTTTTTAAATTTATCTAGATTAACCTGAAACTGTGCATGAATCTCTGCATCTTCAATATTTCTATTACTTGGAGTGTTTTGTGAATGTGGTTGTGTAGTATTTTGCGTTATCCCGTTATCTTGTTGTGTTTCTTCTAAGCACTCAAAGGAGTTCTGTGTCGCAACATTTATAATAAAACTGTCTGCTTGTGTCTGAGTTTCTTGTTGTGAGTTGTGAACTGTGGCATTACTAGTTTCTGTTTCTGTTCTGACTTGATTTTTAATTTCGTGGATTTTGGCTAAGCTTAATAGTTTGTTGTTAACTATAGCTCTCCTTTGGTCGGCTATGCGCTGTTCTGATACATGTGATAAGTGTGGGAAATGTGTTGTAAATTTTTCGTATAGTTTTTTTCGGTATGCAGTCATGTTAGTCTCTACGTCGGTGACTTCATAATAAAGTCGCATTATCGCTTCATTAACATCTGGTGGCCATACCAATCGGCCTCTAGTACCTGACAAGTTCCCATGGTTTGCGTGTTGTGAGGGCTGCGTAGGTTGTGAATTTACTAGCTCGCCAGACGGTGGTTGTGTATTTAGAGTATTAGGTTGTATTAACGTCCCCACGCTATCTAAATACCGCTCGGCATCTGATCGGATTTCATTCATTGTCGTTTGACTCAATAATCTGTTACGTAATATGGCTCGGCGTTGATCTCCGATTCTTTGCCTAGATACATCCATATCCGGAAACATTGCTTGAAACTGTGTGTGTAAAGGTTCTAAGTAACCACGTTGAAGTGTTTCTAATTTGCTGGTTATTAAATATGTACGCCAGATAAACCTATTCATTTCTTCGGTCCACTTTTTTCGCATACGTGTTGTGTTTGTAGTGGGTACAGGGTTAATGGCACGTGCCTCCTGTACAACATCTACAGACATAAGAGAGATTGATGATGATGATGATGATCGCCGCAATGAGGAGTTCTGAAAAGAAAGAGGGGATGAACTAGGTGACTGTAATATCTGATAAAATGCTGGCGACGAAGGAATTGAGGAGAACAACGATGTAAGTGACGATTCTCGCGTTGAAGAGTTTTCGGCTGTAGTATATTCTTCGATGGAAGCCCGCCTGGTCAGCTCCACATCGCCGTTGGTCCGCATGCTGTAGCATCCAGCAACGGCTCCAGATGCGCCCCGACGATCGCCCTCGGGTAGCGACTCGACTTCGGCTGTAACAGATTGTTCGATGGGAGCCCGCCTGCTCAACTCCTCATCGCCGCTGGTTCGCATGCTGTGGCATCCAGCAACGGCTCCAGATGCGCCCCGACGATTACCCTCGGGCAGCGGCCCTGGACGTAAATTTCTTGATCTTAACTGCATGCTGCGCTGAAGAAGGAATAAGATAGGAAAGGTGGGAAGAGAGAAGAAGGATAGGAAAGTTAGGATCTTAGTTTGGGAAGGGTGTGCCTAGTTGATATTGGCTTGTGCTAAAGTATCTCCCATAATGGGGTGAGGTCGAGGTGTATTGACCCCATTTTTGACAGTATCACCAACCCGTAAGCCCCTCCACCACGGCAAGGTGATCCCTTGGGGGGTTATTATTATTATTATTAAATGGCAACAGTGCTTAAAAAATATTATACACAGTGCCTCGAGAGCCCATGTGCAACAGGTTCCAATGTTTCCAGTAAGCACAAGCAGGGTTCTCCCAAATCAATTTGAGAAGGCTGTTAGGACTGTCACGCACACGGCGCATCAGGGAAGCGGTGCGCTTGCGAATGATCGCACTAAAACTATCAGTTCGCGCCTCCGCGAACATGCCTGACGCACTGCAGAAACGAGGCAATCCCATCAGCATTCTGAAACTGTTATTATATTGGACGCGCAGGGCATTTGAGTGTAGCTTATCTTGTGATAGTGAAATTAAATTGAAACATTTGATGAAACATTTGTCTTTATAAGAGGGTATCGACCTTATCATGTCTCTATATCCGCGATTCACCCTACTAATTAATGAAATGCTATATATGCGCGTTATAAAAAATTATGACAATAGAGTGTTATAGTTATAGTACATTGCTGCAAACTCCGGAAAAGAAGGGCTTGCCGGGGGCGTAGGTATAGACAGCCAACCGTAAGGAGGCCGGATAGTGATACGAAGGCGACAAACCCCTTTCACGGCTAGGCATGTCTAATTATTTTCTCAAACATATACAATGAAATAAAAAAAAATACACCACTCAAAACAAATATAATTCAGCTGTTTAGCCTGTCCATGAACACAGACGCCATGTTTAAAATGCTTACTACCCAGCTTAAGCCTTCAATTTTCTATGAAAGTCTTTTACAGTTCTCTCGAGTTGTTCCACCCGAAACGTCTTCGATGCCTGTTAACGCACGTTATAACAACATTTCATTGCATGTTTAAAAAATAATAATTTATTACTATCGTCATGCCATATACAATTTCCTCATTAATTATAATTATGTATTTCGTATAATTTTGTACAATTATGGAAACTCCAGATACCTGAGACTGATTAATTAAATTCCTTAATTATAAAGGTTTGAATTTTCCTGTTTGTTTTGAGAATGAAACAATATCCGCACAATTATGTTTATTATTATTAGTCTTGAAAACAAATTAAATTAGATCTATTAATTGGATTGTTTACATCAAAATCGTCTAATTTACATATATTCATCATGCCTCTGACGATGGGATTTTAATGTAAAGTTCGACTACTCTCTTAAATGATCTAATTTTGTTTTGTGACATTAAAAAAATATAATATTTACATACTCGTACAAATGAAGCTTACAATTCCTTTTCATTATACAAAGAATATAAAACGTGATAAAGTTCCTTAATGTACCTGTTATAGTTATACATAGTTTACTATGAATATATAGTTTTATTGAGTGTTTAAAACACATTAAACTATATTATGGTGTAAGATAGGGACATAAACGTTTGAGAACCTATTAAATATGGTAATGTTAGGTTTATATTTTATGAAGATCCTCAGATCAACAAAGGTATGAAGCTACAGAAGGTATGTTGAATCTTCACGCTTAAACTGATTGAACAATTGAACATAGCGGTTGAAACAGGAAAAGTGAGTTTTTGATTAGGATTTACCAAATCTTCTATTAATTATCTGCTCAACATTAAATTGGAACAAATCTTTACTATTTTACCAGAAATTTAGTGTTTCGAGGTATGTTAGTAGTTCCTAAACCGATGGATTTTTCACGTTGACTTATTTGACGATTTGGGCTTTTTATCTGAGTGTTAAAGAATGCGGATTATGTTTTTCGGGTGTTTTTTTTCTGTGTGTTTTAATTTTTACAGTCGTTATTGTACTTATCAATGGAAACGGCTGCTAAAACCTGATCGCGTCCATCCAAGTCGATCCAAAACTTCTTCACAAATTGATCAAAATTTTCGTATCCATTTCGCATACCGAAGTTAATGTTTATCACTCAATTACCGTTATCAAAGATCAAATGACCCGTTGATGACTACTAATAATGGGGGACACAGTTCAAAACTTACATAAACAAGTTAATATTGCAGTTGAAAAGTTTCGGCTGCGATGTATCTGATCGGGTTAAGGTTGAAAAGGGTAGAGTGAGGTGGAGTGAACGAGAAATATGTGGTGGTTGGAAATGTGCAGACGATGGGTATGGCTGCAGTGTTAGCGTTATCCCAGCTCTACACTACTAGCAAAGTTGATTGAAGTTGGCCGAGACCAAGTTAGCCGAGGTATGGGTTTTGCAGCGAAGTGCCTCTCCACACTATCATATTCGCCCAACTTCCTTCAACTTTGCGAGTAGTGTAGAGCCGCAATTAAACATCGTCTATACATTTTCTAGTGCAATATTTGGTACCTAGTATTGTTTGTATATTCATCTGAGTTCGGAGTGTTTAGAAATATCCGGGAATAGTCAAAGCTTTTTTGATTAGATACCTATCCATTTAAAGATTAATTTATTTGAACTTGAAGCTCAGTTGTGGAATTAATACATTCCTGCTTATTCTGAGAGTTTTTCGTGGCAAAATTTATTTGAATACATTATCCACTGCTTACTTTGATTAACGTATTTTAATTATTCTCAGGGATGCATTCTTTCATATTGCCATAGTTTTATATTTTCTGCATTTTATACTGATAATGTTGGGGTTAAAAATATTTAGATAGATAATCTCAATTCCATAAAACGAAATTGACGAAGCCTGTTGTGGATCATATCATTGGTTTGTATTTGACGAAGCCTGTTGCTGATTTGTTGTTGTATCTCACCTGACGAAGCCTGCGATGCGGATCAGAACTTACTGTAATTTTTCCTTTCGTGTGTCTTTTAATAAATAAAATTTATTCCATAATTATCTTAGAGTTTTGACTTGGAACCAAGAACCTCTAATGTAATGTCCCCTGGAAAACATTAAATCGGAATTAAGCATTGCTATAAGTGTCAGACTCTATCTTTAACCCGTGATAGTTGCCTACCACGATTACACCAGCTGAAATTTTCACAAAATTTATATTAATAAATAGATCAGCGAATATTCGCTGTGCATGGGGTTACATCTCATACTAAAAACGGCGGATGCTCAGCTCGACTCACTGTTTTGTTACAATTGAATTCTCAGGTCTATCAGCACCTTTACTGTGACCGCTATACAAAAAAACAGTTCTTGTCAAGAGTACAAAACATGATTTTTTCATTGTTTTTGCATTATATTTTCTTAACTCGCCCGCTACAACTGGAGACCAACCCTTAAGCGTTCGGAGGGTAAATGACGCCATCTCGTGGCGGAAATTAGCAGCTATGCGGCAAATGCTCTCCGATACCGCTTATCTGCGACTCTGTACAGTCGGCATGCATAACGTATTGACGCCAAATCGTGTCAAGTGTACATTACGCATGTGGGTAATTATTTATAGAGTTCAGAGCTAATTCGAGTGTTCTTTGAGATATCGCCAAATAAGCGATAACTCGGGTATATCGCCTTTATAGTGCAATGTTTAAAGCAAAAGCTTTATGCAAGCTGCATAAAGTGACATTTTACGTCACTACCCCGTCAAGTTAAGCTTGGGCCTGATATGGCGTCGCATATAAATGAGATGCACACTTTACGCGACCGGCTTGGCAGAGGGGGCGATATTCTAGATATATCATCCCTTCGGGTATCTCTCCGAGATCTCAGAGAAATAAATACATATGGAATTAGGGCCCTGAATGAGGCATGAAGGGTAACGATAGAAAACATTATGATATGAAAAGGAGGAGTACACGGAGGGTAGTGTTTTATCTGAAGCTCTCGATTTTTTTAAGAAAATTGCAAAATTATATTAATCCCAATTCATAGTTGCAGGATATAAAGCCCTTTAGCAACGCGGTACACCTTTTAAGGTGAGTTTTATAATAAAAGATCACATAAGTTTTTTATCGCCTACTTTTATGTACACTTGCATATGCATATACCTACTGATGTATACTATTGTACCTACTAATGGTACTCAAAATCTGACCCGTGGACCTTGGGAGCTCAATAAGCTGACCAGAAAGAATATAAATAAGTACAATTTTAAATACGATGCCATTGTTCCTAAGAATAGATCGAAGAGAGAGGATATATCTCTTATAGTTTCAGACTTCTCCATACTGACCCATTTGGATTAATCAACCTTTATGCAATTGACAATATTCCATATTTCTAGCAGATGAAAATTAATATAGAGATCGAGAGATTTCGCGTCGTGCACGCGCTAAAATATTTATTTGAATTTATTTTTGAGTATATAAACAGATATAATAAAATACAAATAGAGTTAGTCTTCGACCAATCCGCAGAAAAAAATAAGCTGTCAACAATGTCAATTAAAACGTCATTCGTTTTTTTTACATATTCCAGACTAAGGGCGCATTTCCACTGAAACGGAGCGAAGACGTGCGAAATCGACCAACCACATAAGTGAAGTGGAGCGGATACCCTTGAAATGTCGACAAACGTTTCATAGAATGCTTCATTTCGCCGAATTTTCATTTCATAGACAAATTTGTACTCGTAAGTCATAAATCTTTCAGACATTTTGTAAATAATAACCTTTAGATTAGGTTAGGTTAGGTCGGGTTTGTGTTATAACATTCAAAAATATTTTATGGTTTCAGAAAAAAAAATGCTTTCGATGAAATGAAGATTCGACGAAATGAAATTTCTATGAAACGTTTGTCGACATTTCAAGGGTATCCGCTCCAGGTTTACCCCTTAGAATAAGTACATTTTAATAAATGAATAATAAGTAATTAGTAATTAGCGAAAATATAAGAACAGTGATTACATCCTCTATCTAAGCGGAATACGGAAAAGTAAGAGAATTTTAGTCTAAAAATATGAAATATTGTCAATTGTAGATAAAATACTTTACTGAAGCTTCTAAGGCAACCATCTCTTAAATTACATAATTAAAGAGTCAAAATAAAAGCATATTTGCGACCGACTGTACTCTATTCCATGTCTTGCTAAAATGTTTAACAAGATTGGTTCTAAAATGATGCCGAGTCGATAGTGATTCTTCGAGATTTCAATTTTGATCCCGCAAGAAAGTGCTAAAGTTGTCTAGAAGTGTTATACAAGGCCTGATGAGGTAGACTTGATACACTTAAGGTCGATAAGAGATGTCTTCATATTAAAATGAAACGCAGGGTGTACGAGAATATTCACCTAAATAAATAAAGTAAAGAAATCTATAAATTTATGAAATATGTAATGTCTAATTTTTTTTTAATATGAGTACAGAACATTTATAATATTGAACCAATGATACTAATTTCAAAATACAATGAAAAAATGAAATGGCGGAAGGGACCGGGAATCGAACCCGGTACACGTTGGGACATTAATCCAGAGGTACCGAGTTCGGTTCCCGATCTATTCCGCCAGATTACGCATTTCAATTTTTCTTTGTGCTTTTAACTTTGCATCAATGGTTCAATTAAAAAAACAGCTAAGCTTGTTTTTGAGCTAAGAGACGATTTTTTTAATTGAGTTTGAAAGCCAATCTGTCAAATTTGACAATTTCAAAAGTATATTTTGGGAATAACCATGGTAAAGAAAAAAAATTGAGCGGCAGTTTGTTACAGCAGGGACTATCGATAAAAATATAATTTCATTAAAATAGGGTCTGTACAATTTTTGGAAAACCGTCTTCCAAAAATTGTGCCGAGCCTAATTATTGTATGTTAAAATTCAACATCATTCCAGACGCCTATTGTTTCCATTGCATCGCGTGGCCTTTTATTAAAACCCCTTAAGGAAACCTATCGCAAATATTCATTCAACTCCGAAACTCCCAAATAATCTCCTTAAGTAAATCGCCGGAGCGCTTTAAGACCGTACATTTAATGCGGATCGTTCCCCGAATCGCCCCTCATTTCCTTGGTCAGATGATCTCATTTACCCTACTTCTTGAAAATGAAGATTTGTTATATTATAAGGAAGATAATCTATTTTGGCTAGGGTTTTGTTAACTGGTCAAATCAAACAAATGCCTCGGTTAATTTATTAGTCCACCGTCTTTTAAGGTGCCCCATAGTGTTGTGACGCTTCCCCACATTTTAATTTTTTTAAGACATGACATAAGCTTTATCAGGGCTATTTAGCCCTCACTACCAGTAAGTCGGACTTTGTGTGGGAGTATAACCCGCTAATGGGACTATCTCCGCGCCACAGAAGTAATTTTCATTATATTCCACTGGAATTTCGCTTGTATTAGCTATATAGGCCAGCTACCATAACTAAATATATGAAGCTCGAGAATTAAATAACTATACAGTATTTGTTGTTATACGAAATTTGAGCTATAAAATATTGTAATATCAAAAATCATCCGCGCATCTTTACGGGTAGCAGTCCTGATGAAGATCCATACGAGTTCGAAACACAAAAGGTACAAAAATGTTTATAGGATACTTTCTACGGAGAAAAAAAAATAAGGTCAGGCGGACGAAGTTGCGGGTAATATTTAAAATGAAAACCTCACTAACTAATAGTATAGTTATAAATATATTTTGTACCCCACTTACCATAAGGTAAGGTCAGACTACTCCCGAGGTTCAAGAATATGTTAATAAATGCAATTTTTATCGCAATCACGTCGCTGTTGTTATTTTAGGGTTCCTCGGGGCCATTATCGAGCGTTTACTTAGGACAGAATTGGTTGTGCATTCGGGATTTTATGAAGATTGGCCTTTTCTTTATGGAATTTATGAGGTCACGTGCCGTGTCCTTAGAATTATCAACCGATTTCTAAAATGAGGTTTCCAAGTCGACGGGTGTGCTTTTTATGTGAGATGAGGTAACAACCTCTACATTCAATAAAATAAATAATAAATAAATATCAGACAACCTCACAGAAATAGATCTAGTCCCAAATTCAGCTCAAGAAGGCTTGTGTTATACCCATAACACAAGCCGTATGTATATTGTCCATTACAAAATATACCAATTTTTATTAACAAAAATAAAAATTGGTATATTTTGTATGGAAGTTGCCTAAATTATACAAATGCAAACGGTGCTATAAAAAACTACTGAACTGAGATTTATATTTATTTATTTATTTAATCTTTATTGCACAAAAGAAAACTTATCGCACAAAAAGCGGACTTGATGCCATGCATGAGGCATTCTCTACTAGTCAACCTTCGACCAATAAAACATATTTTTTTCTATCCAAATTGTTATTTAAATAAAGTTTTCAACATTCTGCGTCTTCATTTAAAATATACGTTTTTTACTAATTTGTCGTTCAGTTAATATTTGAAACTACACTAATAAAATACATGTATTTCTATTCGTTACACACTTAGGTACTACACTACTTACAAGTTACTTGTTACTCTACTGGCAATAGTCATTCGGATCTTAACTAGGTATCCTTGGATCCGATTCGACTCGACGATATTTCAATATGCTAGATTTTGTTCCGCTACTGTAGAACAACCATGACCTAAGCACGAAAATTCGAGTTCATCACACTAATATTTTCCCTGGCCGGGATTCGAACCCGGGACCGCTGGCTCAGTAGACAGGAGCACTACATACTGCGCCAACTGCGTCAATTTCGTTATTTATGAACAGATTTTGAACACCTTTTATTTACTTTTCAATCTCACCAATTGGTCAAATTATTGAATTATTTTATATTTTATGAAAAAGGAAGTCTTAATCATTCTCCCAGAATGTAGGCAAATAGATTTTTTTTCGAGGGGGGCGCATGGGGTGATTAAAGGCGAAAGTATATCTAGTGCGTATCTGGTTGAGTGGTTGAAACGTTTGACAGGAAACCTAAAGTTACTTACTGACCCTACTATATTCCGGGCAGAAGGTTTCAAAAATTGTAACTTCAAGACAAATTTTTAGACATACGCGATTCAAGATCGGTAGGAAGAGAGTAACATGCAAATTTTAAACTTTATACTAATACAAATGGTGAGCAGCAAGTACGCTTATGAAGATATTGCGTTAAGAATACGCGTAGGCGCTCCAAAGGCCGATTGCGACGTAAATACTAACTGGGTTTGATTCCTGCACCTCTAGCATAACTGGACGTATTTATGCAAAAGGGAACCAAGCCCACACATCAAAATCGTTTACATTGAACCCTTTAACTTTAGCATAAATAAAGTACATACGATAAAATATCGGTTGGTTCCCTTTTGCATAAATACGTCCAACTATGATTCGCTTCTAGTCGCGCGACGTAGTGCTACCCGTCACTCTCTCATAGTCATATTACTACACAGAAAGAGACGGGTAATTATATCGCGGCAGAAATAGTCGCTTTTGACAGTGCTGGTGTGAACCACGAGTGAGCTGAGCGCAATTTAATTGTTGTTTACGCGTTGCTTTTTTTATAATTATAATGGCACAACATATAGCTTGCTTCGCCTGATGGTAATCAAGAATGGGAGCCCAAGTCGCAGTAGCAACTGACAAGAAGCCAACGGTGCCATGTCAGTTGACACTGCCGTGCTGGCCCGATGCTTCTCCACGCTTCGTTTGGGACCCCTCAAATAATAAAAAGTAGGTTGCTCTTCAATACATGGTATAAAACAAAGAATCGTCTGTCCCTATGTATGCTTTGTTGCGTAAGAACGCAACGGATATTGATGCGGTTTTTTTTATAAATAGATTGATTCGGGAGGAAGGTTTATATGTATAATATATTAGTATTGCACCCGTGAGAAGCCGGGGCGGTTCGCTAGTTGTATCTAAATCACAATACCATTCGATGTATACGCACTTCTAGGTATAAGGGCAACCTACAAACCTGTTTCATCCCTGTTTATCCTCCACGTTTATACGAAACTACTCCACGATCTACGCACCGGGTCATTTTACGATGTTGTAAAAAGTTCATTATTTTTCTAAAGAAAACGGCCTCCGGATAGTTCGGGTTTACGGCCTCGTTACTCGGCTGATACGCTTTTACGCATCACGTGGAGGGCTCTCGAAATCACGAGTGAGGTAAATCTGAGAACACACACTAAATAAACAAAAAACCCATGTTATAAGAAAACAAGTTCGGACAAGGCGGACTTTGACGTTATCACACTATGATTGGTTGTTTGGTTCTGTCATTCCGTTTCCTTTGTTACCTCCCCCATTCCATTTTTACCTGTATGAATATCATAAAATCTATGTACAGCGAGGTACTACTGCCAGCGTCTTTGGTACAATGCCACTGGGGCCATTTTTAGACTGAGTTTATATTTAGATAGACTTATTTTTATTGTGTGATTATAAAATCTTGATTATTTAAAATCAATTAGGTATTCACGACATTTGTTTTCAAGGACAAATTTAGTCAAAGAACATGACAATAGTAATGCACGCTGCGTTTTCCGGTCCGCGGACGCCACTCAAGAACCCACCACCTTTCTGCCCCAACAGCCATCGGTTGTACGAGCAATGTGCCCTGTTCACTGCCACTTTTCACTTCACTTTTGGTTCCTCCCAAATCTCGCACTGCCTTAAGACGAAGGCTTTCAACCAACGTGTGTTGCCAGCGATGACATACGGTACTGAAACGTGGTCGCTCACAATAGGCTTCATAAGAAGGCTCAATGTTACTCAACCCAATGGAGCGAGCTATGCTCAGAGTTTCCTTGCGGGATCGAATCCGAAATGATGAGATACGCAAGAGAACCAAGGTTGTAAAGAGTAGGTACTTGTTAACCAATATTTATTTATTATATCCTTTCAAATGTCTCAATGACAGGACACAGCAATAGTATCTCGGACGTAAACCCTAGAGATCTCTTAATTGGCGAAATCACAAAGCACGGTCGAATTGGCAGGTTGATGTGTTTGCATCACTTATTCTGTTTTCAATTTGCGGTTTGGCGTGTGTTTGTCACATGTTGATTTGTAAAAGGATGCATTACATGCGTCCATGAAATCCAAACAATAAAATTAATAGTACATTACTGCAGACGCCAGGAAATGGGAGGCCGGATAGTGATACGAAGCTGGCAAGCCCTTTTCACGGCTAAGGCATGTATAGTGCTTTTCTCAAACATATGCAATGAAATAAAAAAATACACCACTCAAAAAACAGAATTCAGCTGTTTAGCCCGCTTATGAACTCAGACGCCATGTTTAAAAATGAAATGTATGAAATTCCTTTACAATTCTCTCGCATTGTTTCGCCCCAAAACGTGACACTTCGAAGCCTGTTTTAACGCACGTTCATTGGCGTATATAGGGGGGTGGCCGGGTGGGCCGTGCCCACCCCAGTATGGTCTAGTGCCCACCCCAGGATTTTGGGTTACCGATAGAAATTCATGGTTTCATCTCATAGGCCATGGCCAGGACCACCCTCAGCCCCCCGTAAATAATGCTACAATACCTAGAACCTTTGACTATAAATTTACGGCTTATTTGAGAGACATTGACATTATGAGCGATGTGTTAGATGGTCATATCACAGTCATTTAATTTCATTTCATATTTAACAACGCGGTTGGCGCCATGTGTAGTGCACCTGCCTACTGAGCCGACAAACCCGGGCAAGGACAGATTATTTGTTCCTGGGTTATGGGTGTTATCTATATACCTACTATGTATTTATATATTTAGTACGTCTAGTACCCATAGTACAAGCATTGCTTAGTTTGAGACTAGGTCGATTTGTGGAAGATTGTCCCTTAATATATTTATTTATTATAAAAAAAGAAATTGGTATGATATGACTGGTAAATTCCTTATTGATTAAACACATCAACTGCATTTAAACATTAAAACTGTCGTATTTTTTTTTAATAATCTCTCTTTGTCATTCACTGTACTTGCCATTCGTTACACGTGGTCGACGCAAACACGAAAAACCAGAGGTAATATGTCTAAATACTTTCCTAATCCAATTTGTACACTCCACCTCGTGTATGACAATGTGAATGAATACAAATCGGGGCTGACTGTACTAATGCGCGTTTAGTACCACGGAGAGCAGGGTAATTAATTTTCATTACCAAAGTTGGTAGCGTTAGGAAAAAAGTTTTTCAATTACGCAAAAGTATTGCTAAACATGAAATGAAAATACGGAGCAAACATTTTTTTGTCATAGATTCTTTATTAATTTTACTCAGCAAGTACCTGCTTATTGACTTTTGGAATCCTTTATAATGCTGTCAGATTAGACAAGTTTTGAATGCAGTTGTATTGGCTTTAGATGTTTTATTTAACTTAGTTCTCCTTACGGCATCGAAATAAGTTTCACTTGGTGTATTACTAGTGCCGGAGACTTATATTATAGGAGAGACCAAGTCATCCAGACTCCGCTGGTTCGGGCACGTTGAGAGAATGAGAGGATGGTGTCGCAAAAGCTGTGTATCTGAGACGACCGAGTGGTCGCAGACCCGTAGGACGGCCTAGATAACGCTGGAGTGATGAACTCCAAAAAGATCTCAGGCACCTAGGCATCTTTAATGGCGGGAGCTATCTCAGGATCGTAAAGCGTGGCGTATCGGAGGCCGAAATCCACTTTGGATCGTTGCGGTCAGTTAGTTGGCTGTGTTATGATTACGAAACATAATTATATATTGTACAAACAACTTGTTAACATTACAGCAAGGTTGTATCTTCTAAAGATCTTCCAAGCCCACTTTCACCCACAATCCTGTAGGTAGTTGAAGTAGGTAACTTTAAGGTATGAATTGATGCAAATTTTTAGGTAATTACGACGCCTCACTTCTACACAGTGCTCATCAGATTAGAGTGACTTTAAAGACTTACGATTTTCTACCTTAAAATTTCAAACTTTCTCCCGTGCGCTAACATCGTTTTAATAAGCAAATTGGCCGAAATTTATACAATTAAAAACATGAATTATTGAAGTTTCGATTTTTTTTTACTCTTCTTACTACTATTCAATTCTGAAATTGTATTGAAACTGTTTTCTACGGAGACAAGTCGTTATTTCAGGAAAAATCCTTACAGTACGATTCAGTTTTTGTAAGTGTGCGCGATGCCAGCCTTACAAAGTTATCCTAATGATAAAAAAAAAACTTTAACCTCTCATCATTCCCAAACGGCTAAATGAATTTTAACTAATTTTGGCACCCGTACCTATAGCTAAACACTGTGCTGGTGCTGGTTATAAAATACTTTTTACACAACTACGGTAAACCTTCTAGTGACATAATATATTTTAGCATTACTTTTTATTTTCATCTCTGCTAGCCATACCCGCTAATCCAGAGTGCGCATCCACATTCGTTTCGTAGTCAACCGTGCGTCATAATCCAGACTGAAAGAACTCCTTAAAATATTCCGCTATTTCTGCCTTTACGTGCCCAGCTATTTTGAGAAAATGTGGTCAAGCTAGAATCTGACTTACTTGTGAAGTCACTCTCTTGACGATATTTTCCTATCTGAAATCATCGTTTTTGAAAAATGGAACGGAATCAAGTAGTAAAGAAAGCATAATACTTGACGACGATATCTATTGATTCATTTAAAGTTTGTTGCACAAAATATACGAGTAAAAGTCTTATTACTAAATTGGGGACATTGCAATACATCATCGTATTTGCGGCCTGATAACATTTCGCCATTTCGTGGATATTTGGCTCAACAGCAGCCCTTGATAATATTGTTTTTAGACCCCGATGTAGAAAGTTACGTTTGGGGGTGTTACGGGGAATTCGCTTTCCTTCGAAACTTTTCGGTTTGGCATAGGTTTGTTGGACTTGCTGCTTCACTTGTGATGCATTGACATAACATTGCGGATTATGAAAGACAATTTTAAAATTAAATTCTTGGATAACAAACTGTTTTTTTTTTACTTTTACTTAGTTTTTGTATATATAACTTAAAGTTAACATATCTTTGCGCGCCTATTAAAACTCATAGTCCCTGCGATCACAGGTACATCTCTATTCGAAGTAAATAATAACCGACAGTAGCGACCACACGTACTGGACGCAGCGTAGGCAGGCCCCTTCAAGGTGGACCGATGATTTTGGGTAGGTACTTGGAAGCTGTTGAATTCGGTATCACAAAAAAGCTCAATGTGGAGATCCTTTGGGAAACCTTCGTCTATTAGACGCGAACGTTTTTCGGCTGGTCATGACGATTTGCCTTTTCTAATTTGCAGCTTTTGATAATATTGTTTTTAGAGCACGTTCAACAGAACCCCGAAGTAGATAGTTACGTTTGGGTGAGTAACGGGGAATTCACTTAACTTCGAAACTTTTAGCTTTGGTTTTATTGGACTTATTTACTGCTTCGCTTGTCATGCATTGAGATTTTTGGGAACGTTACGGGTTTTTAAAGGGAATTTTAAAATTTAATTTCGTGTTAGGTTTAAGGTTGAATAGACATCAGTAAGCTCTAATGCAACAAAACAGTATCGCGGCGTCAAAGGAATCCCCACACCAGACTCGTGGACCCACTGCGATGACCCACTAGTGGGTCTACGAGTAATTTTAAGTTTCCTTGTGGTCCCACCGCTTCGCTCTTGACAGGTTTTAGGAGATATTACGCAATATGGTACGTTACTGTCTAAGTATTTTGCTTGCTAAAAAAAAACCTAAACCTAACCCAACCAAGTCGGTCCTAGATCTAGGTTTAGGTTATTTTTTTATTATGACCCGAAACCCGACTTGGCCAGATCCGACTTGGTTGGGTTAGGTTTAGGTTATTTTTTTTTTATGACCCGAAACCCGACTTATGAGGAATATGTTGTACAGGTGAAGTGAACGTATGTGAAAATAGAAATAGAGTTGTATCAGATATTTATACACGCTTTGTTGTGTCAGATATTGGTGCTGGTGACTGTACATTTATTTATCCACAGTCGGTTACATACCTAAAATAATTATGATCAAGAGCGAAGCGGTGGGACCACAAGGAAACTTAAAATTACTCGTGGACCCACTAGTGGGTCATCGCAGTGGGTCCACGAGTCTGGTAGGGGAATCCCTTGGTAAGATGGAGCATAATTTATTGAGTCCTTCTTTATGTGCAAAGTAATGGTTGCTCAAATGCTTTAAAAGAGGCAAGCCGGTGGAAATCGGGTTCTATGGACGCCACGCCGCTGCAACACAACAAACGTTTTTCACTTAAGTTACCTATTATTAAATTTTACGTGATATTAAATGTTATTTTAAGTGCCTTCGACTGTACCTACCCGTGATAGACAACACCATTATTTACGCTATTCGCTGTGCCCCGGCAAATAGGTTTTCGGGGTCAATGTGCTGACAGGGCGACAATCTATAAAGAAAGGTCATAAAGGATTTAAATGGGAGTTATTTTTATTCCTTACTATAAATTTGAAGTTAATAACCCCGTTTGCACCACAGGCGGTTAAGTATTCTTGTATGAACGATGCTGAAGTCAAAATATAATCTAAAATTATCGTCATTCCGCTGTTGTTACGCGTACACATAAGCACGCGCACATACACACGCACGCACATACAAAAACACACGCACTATTGATACAATTAAAAACAAAAGGGGGAAAAATTCTACGAAAAGATATTTTTTTCTCTCGGAGCTATTTTTATTTCTTTTAAGGTGGACGTGCCTGAATAGACTATTTCACTCATTTTTAATAGTTTTTTTTTTATTGTAAGTAAAGATTGTATTGTGTCATAGCCGACAAAATATACCATTAAAAAGTCTGACTTACAAAGGACTTCATAGGAAAAGACTTTTTTCGACTTGTTTTTAGATCAAATATATCATAAATACTCATTAGTACCTATATACTTAACATATTCGATCTAGAAACACATAAGAAAGGCGATAGAGCAAAATAACCCAATATCTCCTTAATTTCAGAGATCGAAAATGATCATAATTTGTTTATAGGAGCTATGATACTACAGAGAGACACACAGATACACAAATACACATATTGAACTTACAACACCCCTCTTTTTTTGTCGGGGTTTAAAAATACGTTTTAAACCATAATTTGATCATTCCTATTACGTGCCTTATGGTTTCCAAGGCAACAACGCCTCACGAAAAAGTCTATTATTTTACGATTAAAAATTCTTTCGTCACTTTACAGTTCACAATAATGCAGATGTAATTACAAAATGCCTCATGCCCGGAATTTCATAAGCGTTGGGTCATGTAGAAAAATGAAAAAAAAAACCAAGTTGACGAGATGATTCCGTATAAAACCGTAAAAATTGGAAGGTTAAATTTGCGAACTAAGAGTTCCATACACCTAGGCCTAAATTCAACGAAGATTTGCTATGGGGATAGAAACCTTAGAAAACAAGTCCCATATTTGGTCAATAGTTTGCCGGAACATATATAAGACGAGAGTTTAATCAGAAAAGATTTATAATTTACTTTTCTAAGTAATTATTTTACTCTTCTATCATTTAACCTCATGTCATATTGAGATTCCCAAATTTATTCCCGCAGACAAACCATTATTTGGTTTTGTGGGACATTGTTTTAGTAAGTACTAGCTGACCCGGCGAACTTTGTATTTGTACCGCCTGAAAGTCGATAAATGTAGAGATAGCTTTTACTATTAATCCCACGGGAACGTGATAAAAAGTATCCTATATCCTTCTCCTGGTTCTAAGCTACCTCCCCACCAATTTTCAGAAAAATCAGTTCAGCCGTTCTTGAGTAGTGTAACTAACACGACTTTCTTTTGTATATAGATATAAGATTATTGTAAGGTTTTTGTTCTTCAATTTTTTTTCAACCTTCTGTATTCTAGTGATATTCCCCTTTGTGAGTTGTATCACAGTTGAGACGGTGTCACATTGATGCTGTTGTTGCCACACACATGCTAACATTTGTTGAGATTGATAGGACATACGAAAATACTAAGGAAGGTTAAGCCTAAGACGGTTGATGGTTGTTTTCTCTCCCTCTCTGGAGTCGGTCCCTCATGTCTGAGGATCATGGTCAGCTTCAGGGTTGCATCTGGCGCGGATGATCTGCCTCCACCAGTTTCTGTCCAGAGCGTCTTACAACCCCGTAGAATGATGGTTGTTTTGATTGGTTGTAAAATGCTACGCAATTGGCTACATCTATCAACAGTCAACACGTTTGGCAACGAACGCTCACCGATTATGAGCGATCAGAAGCGAGCGGCAGAGCCGAACTCCAGGGCGCTTGTTGACTACTGGCACGGTTCGTCGTGTTGACTCTGTTTACGTCGAAATCTACCGCTGGAGCGCCTGCGTGAGTTGTCTGCGCAATATCATCGCAAGCGCATTTTGCTGGTGATTGTAGATAATAGGGTATCCTGTCTCAACTCCGAAACATGTTGTCCCTCTCTGTAACGTTTTGCCAAATATTCATTTGTCCGAAAGTATTTTTTTTCCTGAAACCCGTTCAGGATTTTATAAACATCGTTTTAAAGAACCCGTTAGGTTAGGTTTGTTTTAGAATTATTTTGAAAATCTAATGGTTTTGGAAAATATTGGCTATCCGTCAAAAGAAAATTTGGCGAAACGTTACAAATGGGAAACAAAAATTAGTGTTTCAGATAGGTAATCAGGTAGTAGTTTTAAGTTTAAAATTTGCATGTCCGCTGCCCCTCTGTCTCCCTACAGCTGATCTTAAAACGTGTAAGTACACATTTCTATAAAACTTTACTCTGGACTTTTACTATCCAAGACCTTTAGCCCGGAACAGACTCCATCTTACTTTTAGAGACGGTTAGCAAGATCAGCCGTGAACTCTCCAACCATCGTGCCAAATGTTCTCATCATCATCATATCAGCCGATAAACGTCCACTACTGGACAAAAGCCTCTCTCAAAGTTCTCCACAACGATCGATCTTGCGCCGCCCTCGTCCAATTTCTGCCCACGATCCTAAGTAATCAGGTCGTCGGTCCAATTACCGGTCCGGTGCGTCTTCCGTTCTGCCGTCACCACTCAAGAACCTTTCTGCCCCAACGGCCATCGATTCTACGAGCAATGTGCCGCCCACTGACTGCCACTTAAGTTTGGTGGCTGTCTGAGCTATATCTAAAACCTTGGTTCTCTTGCGTATCTCATCCTTTGCCCTTTGAGTAAAAGCCTTCTTATGACGCCCATTGTAAGCTTACAATGGGCCAAATGTTCTAACTGCTCTTAATTAAAACATTTTTCCACGTACGAATAACGACACACGCTTAATTACGTGTGATATATTACAGCGATAGCACTCGTTTATACGTAGCATGAATTATAGCACGTCCGCCAAATGAAGCGATTAGGCCCGTGGGATTTGGTCCCGCTTCCGACTGTTTGATACTTGCAATATCTAGGCTATCCTTTTTTAAGAGCGAATATTTATTTATTTAAAATTTATTGCCCAATATACAAAAGTAAATGTACTATGGGAACATGAAATTTCGTTGGACGGGCTATCAGCTGTGTTTTTTATTGACAGCGCTTAATTTAGAAATGTCACTTTGCTTCAAATATATCTGGTAAACGAAATGTTCCTGTCCCAATAGGTTATGGACCCAGTCCAACAAGTACAAAGTGATGGCGTACTGAATAACACCAGTCAACTATAGAACTAAACATACACATATTGACGATATAGTTCCGTGGTTATTACTTAGTAGAATCTCATATTCTTAAGCCTGCCTGTCCCATGAAGCGGAGAGGAGAAAATTAACCAATCAGGCTGCGTCTTTGTGAAGCTCGAAAGAAGTGTATTTAAATCTGAGGGTATTTGATAACAGCTCAAATCCGCTGCTCTTTATGAAACGTCAAAAACAATTTGCTAGTATGAAGTTTCTATGAAGATACTGGCTTGTGACGTCATAAAAATGAGTAGTCAAAACACGTCTTCTTTTTAGTTTCTGTCCAATTAAAAATAGTATAACTTCCAAAAGTTAGTGATAATAGTGATACTTTATTTGGTTCCGTGTATTTTTATAAAATGATAGTAAATAACAGGTTTCCATACAACCTGGTTCCCTGGCCCACTTCATGACAATTCAGAATCATCGTGTATATCTACGGATATAAAGTAAGCGCAATCTACCACAGCTTGCCATGATTTCTCGTTTGACGCCACGCGACTGGTAAATAAATAACAATAAAGTGTCAAGAAAGTAAATCCTAGTGTATGAAACAGCCAGCTTGCAGCGGACGCATTTGCGCTGTGACACTATGCAGACGTGTTATTAATAATGTTTAATAAAGGCCCTAATTGTGTTAGATAAGTCTTGACTCGGAAGTTGTTGTACTAGGAATATGAGTATTTGTTCGCACTATAGCGTGTCGCGGTCATACTTAAGAACTAAGGGAGATGCCACGAACTCAGTTTTGGCGGTGAGTGGCGTATGTCTTGCTCACTCGTATGGCAGCGGCGCCTGGTCGTTGCTAAGCGACCCTGCATCTCTCAGCACCTCTACCATAACTATCAAACGCATCTCTTGTCGCGTGACTCAAATTTTCTGTCTCCTTTCATCCAATACAGTGTGAGAAAGACGGGTGAACCTGTCTCACACGACAAGTGATATCACAGGTAGTTGTGCTAGTGGGACTGTATTGCTACCGTCCAAGTTTCGTGTACCATTCGCCGGGTCATCGATTTCGTGTTACACGACGCGGCACCGGTTTTCTGGCCCGTTCAGCGCGTGTAATTAGGCCCCGCGTGTCTAGATTCGCATATCCATAGGTCTGTACACGCTGCTCTGCCCTCAATGCATAGTACCCTGACGGACCCGTACACGGACCCGAACGGAACTGGATTCATGTAATTCGGGACCTTAGGACCGCAGCTCATTTACACGGTTACATGACTCGCCGTGATGCACGGATGTCGGAAACCCAACTGCTAACCGCTTCGCTTGTCGCGCGACACAGCGTCACCCGTCTTTCTCATGCTGTATTGAAAGGAAGGAGACATGAGAAGAGTCATGTTTCTCAGTTGTGCTTGAGGGGTTGATCTCGCCGGGTGGCCGACAGCATACAGATAAGCGCAGGCAAAGCGCGGCCAACGACCGCCGAATAGGTCGTCGAAGATGTTATTTCACTGAAGTGATATTTCGTAAAATGCATATTTCTCTGAAACCATAAACTACTTGGGTTTTTTATAAAACAAACTTAACCTAATCAATAGGATGATATATAAAAAAAAAATGAAAAATAGAAGAAAGAAATCGGCAAAGTGAAAAATCTATGAAAAAATATTTGGCGAAAAGACGGATCACCCATTGCCGCATTACGTAATATTTTCATATTAAATTACAATGGATCTCATCCAATTTAATGGTGGGCTCCCACGCTGCATATTCTGGTACGCGGCCACTCAACCTTTCTGCCAAAATGGCCATCGGTTCTACGAGCAATATGTGCCTCGCCCACTGCCAATAAGTAAACGCAACGTATAACATACTATAATGTACACTAATTTAAACCTGTAATGGTATATAGGATGGATTAAATTATGGTATTTTCCAAACCAGCTCAAATTAATTAGTCAGCTCGTTCAAATAGCCAGTGAGCCAGCTATTCGTCGCGAATTAGCTAAAATTGCAGTGAAATTGCAGTGAATATTGTCAAAATCATAGCGAGCAAGTAACTAATACCGAAATAGGATTGGTTGCATATTGTTATGCAATCAATATTAAATGTGCAATGAAGTGATTTGGTATTTTCATAGCTAGGTCGGAGGTTATAGTGAGCTATGGAGCCGACATTAACATTAAAATGTAAGTCATAGGTACTCATAGTCTAGTCCGTAGTGTAGTAGTAATTTTTCCCCTTTAGGCGAGGCAGGTCATCCTCGTTTTACGTCAATTTCGAGCAAGGTCATGTTCTTGGTTCGTCACCTTCTCGGGTCGTCATCTTCGGTTCCTGACAAGTTCGAAGGATGCCATGTTCTCAGCTCGTCAATTTCTCACTAGGTCATCTTCGTTTCATGTCAATTTCGATGGACGACAAGTTCTCAGCTCGTCAGTTTCTTACTAGGTCGTCTTCGTTTCGTGTCAATTTAGAGGGACGTCATGTTCTCTGTAGGTCATCTTCACTTCCTGTCAATCTCGAAAGATGTCATATTCTTAGCTAGTCAATTTCTTAGTAGGTCATCTTCATTTCGTGTCAATTTTGTATCATTTTCAAGGGACATAATTTTTCGACTAGCCATTTTCTCAGATACAGATTTTCTGAACCAGACAATCTAAATCCGATATTTAGGATTGACAACATTTTATATTTGTAAGGCTACAATTTTATTACTTTTCCGTATTACGCTTAGAAAGAGGTTTTTTTTTTAATGAAGTGGATGTAATCACTGTTATTAAATTTTACTGCGATTATTATTTTTTCATTCATTTAAAAAATATACTCATTCTAAAATGTAGTAGCTCCACAGGGGGACTCGAGGTCCAGATTCAGGTTTACAATACGATTACCGATTAGAGTAGGCCAGCCTCGGTTATTTTCGCTATCCTTCGTTTTTCGCATAGAGTGTATCATATTACAGACATGAACTTTAAATATATTAGGTACCCGTTATCTTATTAAACACAACACACCAGATAACCTAGTAGAAATAATACTCAAAAAAGCTAGAATTGCAAAGTACGATGTAGTAGTCGATTTTTAGGGTTCCGTATCCAAAGGGTAAAAACGGGACCCTATTACTGAGACTTCGCTGTCCGTCCGTCCGTCCGTCTGTCACCAGGTTGTATCTCAAGAACGGTGATAGCTAGACAGTTGAAATTTTCACAGATGATGTATTTCTATTGCCGCTATAACAACAAAAAACTAAAAATAAAATAAAATAAATATTTAAGGGGGTTCCCATATACCTACCACAGGAATGATTGTGCTACTGTTTTCAGAATTATGGTTTAGTTCAGCATGTATGATGTACAGTTGATAGAATGATTTTGGGACTACCTTAAATGTGCCATCACCCAGAAACCATCGCGTTTGTTTAAGTACTTATGTCCTTCGACTGATTTGAAGAAAAAATCTGTATTTTATCCTCTGATCCGTCCTCAGCAACAAGGAAATTTTCGCTTAACATTTCAGGTATAATGACATCTTTAGGATCTTGGAATTTCAAATTATCTACATTTAAATACCGTTTTCTTAAATTATTATAATTCATCTTTTTTAGATTGAAAACCTGGTATTGACGAAACATGATGCGGTTTGTCAAGACTTTGCATTGCTTCCTCGAATATGGGTTGTATAGGGTCCAAAGTCTGACAAACTTTTTTTTTGCAAGATTCCATTGCTTTGTCAATATCATTTCGCACATAATTGCGATGACACGTGTGTTGGCGGTCTGCGTCTCTTAAAATTCTTTCGAGTTTTTCGTCCATCGTAATACTAGCACAACAAATGTTCCTTTAGCAACACCTGAAGTTGTGCGTCCCACTTTTATTCTTTTTATTAAGTAAATATTTATACCCATCCCGTAGAATGCATTTTTTGTTTTTACCCGTGTGTATTATTTCAAATTTTTGTTTTTTATTCTCTTCCATTTTTTTATTGAGATAAATAAAACCATTCAACTCGTGCAGTGACAGTGGGTGACAGCAAATTTTTATTTAAGCATTACTTGTCTTTATATCAAGTGGCCAAATCAAAGAGGTAAACTTTATTTTGGTCAATAATAAGCAGTTTAGACTTTATAGAGGTAATTTTCGTGATAAACATGTATTTTCGATATCATTCTCGGTCCCTGCTTAGATCTATTAATAAAATTACAACTTTAACGGATAAAACACAAGGTGTTACTAAAGTAAATAGCTTAGCATAAGTTACAAGCCCAGAAAACTTCGTTGAAATAGATTTAATTAGAAGATGACTAACGCAGAAAGTGACGTCCTGCGAAATAGACCGACATAGAAGTTGACTAATCCAGAACATGACTTTCTGCGAAATAGACACACATAGAAGATGACTAATCCAGAAAATGACGTCCTGCGAAATGGACCCACTTAGAAGATGACTAATCCAGAAAATGACGTCCTGCGAAATAGACCCACTTAGAAGATGACTAATCCAGAAAATGACGACTTGCGAAATAGACCTACTGAGAAGATGACTAACCCAAAAAATGACGACCTTTGAAATAGACCTACTTAGAAGATGGCTAACTTAGAAAATGACATCCCTCGAAATATACCTACCTAGAAGATGACTAACTCAGAAAATGACGTCCTTCGAAAAAGACGTAAAACGAACGTGACGTTTCCCTACATTGACTTTCCACGAAAACGACCTGCCTCACCTAAAGGATTTTTCCGCTTTGCCCTAAGGTTGACTGGTAGGGAATGCCTCATGGCATTAAGTCCGCCTTTTGTACGATAAGTTTCCTTTGTGCAATAAAGATTAAATAAATAAATAGTCATTAATTTATACATTTGTTATTGTGGATAGAATTCACAAATAGGTAATATTAAAAAAATATATATTTGTATAATATTATTGACTGATAGTGATAGAAGTCAGAGTGAGGCCATGCCATGAAGTGAAGCAAACAGTAGTATTAATGTCATACATCGGCAGAAAGCCGCGGGCTTCGGGCACTCGGCAATATCTCAGCTCAAGCGTCGATTGATGAAAATGAAAGCAAACTTCCCAGGTCGTTATATTGGATTTAGAAGTTCAGCCTCGCTCACTGAGACTGTATTTGTACCCGCTCGCTTTGCTCGCTCGTCACAATAATCACTTCGTGTCACAATGACATTCGTTAACCCTCTATCTACTATTTCGAGCAGAAGAAGTGAAAAACAGATTTATTAGCGACGCATCTATATTATTGTCACTTCCATGCTTTTTAGAGTAACTCATAACTCTGATAGCAGCATGACTTTATACATAATACATCGCACCTTTAGAATTATAGTGACCTAATTCAAAATCTTGGAGTTTTAGAATTAGGTCTCTTTTATTCTAAATATATAATTAAAAATGGACTTTGAATTAGGTTGCTATAATTCTAAAGGTGCGACATATTCTTTGACTTTCGCCTTGACTCAAAAATTACTCAAAAATTAGTTTTTTTTTTCTTTGATTTACGCAGCTGTTTGAAAACTGTAAATATTTTAATGATAGTTTGTTCAGAATGCGATGAAATTCTAACGTGACCGCAAGCCGAATACGCTACGAACGCGTGCCGAATCCGAACAAACGCAGAAGGCGGAGCTGAGCACCACGGTCATATCAAAAATAATGTAGACAAAACCAGAGTAGATTCGGCTTATTTTTTTTCTGTAGGAGGAGTAATTCATAATTCATAATTCATAATTCTTTATTGCATTATCATGTAGTACATAAGATGTTACATTAAAAGGTTAAGTCCATAACATGAACCCTGTTAGGGCACAGCAATGCAGTTAGTAGTGGGTGTTAGCAGGTGCTTAATTAGGTACAGCGAGTTTAAATACAATTGGTAACATTACATAATTAATATTGGAATTTCATTAAATATCTTATCACATCATTTCATAATAATTATTGTAATATAGATTATAAATTATTATTTTACTTTTTAAATTTTAATATATTTACAATTTAATCTATTAAATAAATAAATAATATTATTCATTTAACCTATTGACATAAAATAAATTCATTATAATTTTACTTTGGCAAGAGTTTGTCATTTAAATATTCATCAATGGAATAATAACATTTGTTAATTAACAACTTTTTTAATTCCCTCTTAAATACTGTGTCTTTCGGTTCGTCTCTTAGTTTCGCTGGCAATTTGTTTACTATTAGTATGCATCGGTAATAAGGGCCTTTCCTATAGAGTAGAATAAGTTACCCAAGTGTCCTAAAATCGACAAATCGTTTGCTCGTTTGCCCTGTATGTAGACAAAACCAGAGTAGATTCGGCTTATTTTTTTCTGTAGGAGCAGTAGAATAAGTTACCCAAGTGTCCTAAAATCGACAAATCGTTTGCTCGTTTGCCCTGTATGTAGACAAAACCAGAGTAGATTCGGCTTATTTTTTTCTGTAGGAGCAGTAGAATAAGTTACCCAAGTGTCCTAAAATCGACAAATCGTTTGCTCGTTTGCCCCTATGACATAATAAAAAAAAAAAAAAAATATTGGGCAAGTGCGAGCCCGACTCGCGCATGAAGGGTTCCGTACCTATACATATATATAATCTATAACAACTTTGTTGTATGGGAGCCCCCCTTAAATATTTATTTTATTTTATTTTTAGTAATTTGTTGTTATAGCGGCAATAGAAATACATCATCTGTGAAAATTTCAACTGTCTAGCTATCACCGTTGTTGAGATACAGCCTGGTGACAGACGGACGGACGGACGGACGGACGGACGGACGGACGGACAGCGAAGTCTCAGTAATAGGGTCCCGTTTTTACCCTAAGGGTACGGAACCCTAAAAACGGTGAGAATCGGGTTCTATGAACGCCACGCGACTGCAGCCCTCCCAGCCCGAACTAAATAGTTTTTACTAAAATCACGGAACATCGGAGATTTCATGATAAATTTCATCAGGTACAGGAAACCATTTAAAAAGATTTTAAGTCGGTCGGGTCGAGTCAATTAGGGATAATTATGAACTTTCTCAATTTTCTAGTTCGTGTCTGTGTTTTATTTTAGTGCCCACATTTTAAAATATGTCTTGGGTAACTATTAAACATACACAACTCCCGTGAGGCTCACACATATTAAAATAAGTGCATACGAATTATGGAAACACCATAATCAAATCATCTTTATTCGTAAGGAAAATATCATGTGAGAAGTTTACTGTATAAAATATGATTTACAATCATTGTTATTTGAAAAAGCATAACAGCACATGAATTACATAATTACACTATAAATTATGGTCTTAACACTATTTTCATGATGTGAAGCATTTGCAATAAGTCAACTTTTAAGTCGTTAAATTAAAATCGATTACAATTCATTAATCATTATATTATTACTTCCTGTACGTACAAGAATTATGTAATCAATTGGGTGTCACCGGAACCACTTTTGCATCGTCATTAAATACATAGCTTTAAATATATTAACGATTTATATCAAAAAAAGATCGTAATATACATATAAACCTAACTATAAATAAAACATGGGCTCCAGATCGGTGCCAAGCAGGAGGGTCCCTAGGAGGCTGGCACATTAGCCCTCTGGTCACTCGTAGCATCGACTAGTCTCTTTGCCAGTTCGAGGAAAATTTATAATATTATTTATCCCAATTTAGGAGTCCGAAACATTCGCACATATAGGTTGCACTAGTAACTTTATTACGTACATTTCTATAGAGAAACAAGAAAAACATCTCTGTAACTTTTCTCCCTGAATTCATAAGTCAGCCCTATATAAAAAGGTTTTTCAATATAATCGTATACTTAACAGTATTACATTACATATAGCATTTAGCTGTCATGAATTCTTGTAGGCATTTACCAGTCTTCTGTTCCAGTGAACTGCCAGCCTAAGCTTGCATTTGACGCAATATGCAGCAGACAGCAGCTGTCTCGCAGTAATTAATTTATTACGTCATATTAATTAATGCCTCCCGTAATTACCAAGCGTTGATTCGCATTTAAGACTAATTACGAAGCTCTTTGCTAGGACAGTTGATAAGGTCTTGTTTACGTTTTCAGATAATTATATTAATTGAATATAATTATATAAGGTCTTAGTTTCAGTACTACTTTAAAGAATATAGTTAATCAAAGAGGACTTCAGCCAGCGTTTTGGGCATCAAATATTTCAGGAACCTCGAAAAGAAAGAAGAAGAAAGACGACTTAAGTAAGAATGTATATGTTTAGTTAAAACAACACACATTCAGAAAAATGCTTTAATATTCTCTAAGATCTTAGGCTTAGAATGCTCTCATATCGACCGCACAGCGTCACTTTTTTTGATTAAATAAATTGAAAGTCAAAGATCTTTAATTCTTTCATTTAAGGATGGTAGATACAATGTACAGTCTAATCTTCTTTACTTGTTTAAACTTAGTTAACAAGATCGTAATTTCAAAGCATGACAAACATTGCCATTTTCTCATCTGAGCTTTCGCAATAGCTTGCTTTAGCGTTCACTGGCAATTTTGAGGTAAACATTTTATTTACTAAATAGGGCAAGTAAAAATGATAGTTAAGAATATTTTAGTATCGTATTCTGTCAGATAAGTTCGCATTTAACTTGGTAGAGCGTATTGAGAGAGTATATTGATACAGAACCGATAACATACGATGACATTTGACATAACTTTATCTACCAAACATCTGTATTTAGAGATATCAAACTACTTTTCGTTCCCCGTATTTACTTGGATCATTTATTTTGACAAAACCTAGCAATCCGGCGAACCCTTCGTGAGCTCTCAGGCAGCGATTCGGGTTCGGGTGAAAACTGAGAGTCTCTTATTTAGATCGCGTAAGAGCGAGCGAGAGAGATATAACATGCGAATCGCATTCTGACGGCTCACGTACTGTATATTATGCGCCTATAAAACATTAATATGTTGCTTCAATTTTGTGTGACAGAAGTGTCAATTCACCAATGACCCAGACCGGGTTATATTGATTCCAACATTGCCCCAATAGAGGCACCACTCTAGTCTGTGGCAAATACGGAGATATGTCAGTGTATTCAAGTGCAAGAAGCGAATCCAATGGTCTTAACGTCAACGTCCCGGCACTCGGCTTAGAATGTGCCAAGCGTTGCTATATTCACTTCAGACTGAGCGAGTCCAAGTTACAAGCGATAAGAAAATAGTCAGTCTACCTTCTCTCTTACAATGCAGCAAATTGTAAGAGACATCATGATTTATCAATCAATCAATCAATAATTGGGGCAACGATCCTCGCCTTGGATCATGGAATGTCCCGCAAGTCTCCATCGCCATTCATCGGGGCAATGCTGCTAGCATAATGGGGACTTTTGGCCCGAATATGGCACTGAGATTAAGTTTAAAAGATTAAATGTTCCTTGACGAGGTGTGTCGCGGATTTATTTTATGTAATTTGATTCTGACGAAGCTTGTTGCGGATATACTTTGTGAACTGCATGCATTTCTTTTCTGTTCATAGGTGTCGGTTTTATCTTTAATACATTAAATTGTATCTATAAAAAAGAAACACGATATCATTTTTTTTTTCAGGCAACTATGGCCCATACCATAAAACAAAATTATATATCAAATAAAACAATAACATAAAATAAACATAAACAGTTAAACACGTTAGACACTTGCAGCTGCTTGCACACCTTCCTTCAGGCCAGAATTCCTCCAGGAAGGTCGACAGTTTGAGTAGGCAGCCTCACCCCAAATGAAGCGAAGTTCACACTGTGACGAGACTCTAACTGTTCGACCCTGAGGGTGAAGTTGGTCTTTACTCACAAATACTCCACGATGTGATCTACTTTCGTAGTGTAGCGCAGTCTAAACACATACACAGCGGCGTCGGCTGTTTTGGTTTTAGTATTATTCTTATCGCTACCGCTTATGACTTAAATTAAGACTAGATACGGATTGAATCCGGATTAATTTCAGTGCCCACGTCCGTTGTTGGGACCAACGTTTAACACAAATCACCGTTTTGCAATTTGACATCGTTGGACTTATTACGCTCTGTAGCACACGTTGTGTGGTGATGGTGACGCTTCCGCGTAGTCAATACGTGCAGACAACGGTCTTTTAATTATTAACAACTGATATCAAATGGTCAATATTAACATGCTTAGACATCCATTAACACTTTAACAGATTTTGGTGGTATAGTTACGACCAAAATCTGTTAAACTGTTAACGGAGGTTACTTTTTTATCACGTGATAACTGTGGCCATCATATGCCCTTTGGATAGACTATACTGTACGTCTAGCATAACTATGACACGCGGCGCATCACTTTCCTTTCAAAACCGTGGGAGCAAGACAGGAGATGCGCGACAAGCGAAGTTGCAGCAAGATAGGCTAGCTCTGCTGGTACCTCCGTTACCGCTTATAACTCAGAACGGTTCCGGGATTGAATTCGGATTAGTGCACCCTGCCGGTCGTAGCAACGTTTAATGGACACGGAACAGCCACATTTTGAGCCCAAAATAACCCGCTAACTGCCTAATTGCTGGTTCTCGGATTAGACACGTGCATACAAGTGATTATGATTTCCATAATGCCGGTTTCACACGAGGGCAGCACAGTGAGGTAGAACAGTGGACAGCACAGTACCGCTACTGTTTGAACTGGACCAATATACCCGTTTGGTAGGTGCGATGTCACAGACAGACACACAAATACAACACCCCTCTTTTTTCGTCGGGTTTAAAATATAAACCAGCTACATTACCCTGACATAGGCGACACCAGCTGACGTCATCTATGGTCCCACCGGAGCTAGCAATCGAGCTAGCATTATGCTGAGACGGGACCTTTTCGAGGCAAATCATAATTTTAGTGTATTTTTTTGTCACCGTTATTCGTAATTATGTTTCGTTCCCGAATAAATGTTATCTTTCTTCCTTTCTTTCATTACGCTAAGTTTGGTTGATTAGTTCTACACTAAACAAACTTCTTACAAATTAATTAAATTGTCCGTTTCTAAAGATGAAGAATATACTCTACGTATATATACGTTTTCTACAAAGTCGAGTAAGTACGCGGTAAAAACAGTTCCATGTGATGGTAGCTTGAAGTTGAAATTTTGTGAATGCATGTGAAAAAGGATTTTTTGGTGGAAGCGGCCCAGTAAGAAAC
Organism: Apotomis capreana; assembly: GCA_947623375.1. Taxonomy (NCBI): domain Eukaryota; kingdom Metazoa; phylum Arthropoda; class Insecta; order Lepidoptera; family Tortricidae; genus Apotomis; species Apotomis capreana. The sequence goes on along the minus strand of OX392509.1, from coordinate 18,173,701 downwards.
GTTTTTCTGCTGTCAATTGTTTTGACCGTATTGACACTTTCATACAACACGTCGAGAGACGTAAATTAGGATCCTCGTGATACGGCACCGCGTCCGTGGACAGCGACTTTTATTTTCACAAAACTGGCACTCCGTCGACAGCCGAGCATTTCTCGTAGTTTTTACATAAAGACAAAATTGCCTTGTATCTTTTTTTTATGATTTTTGTCTGTGTCCCACGGTGCAATTTTCAAGATGGTCATGTGGCCGTAAACGTGTTCCCTCTCTGGAGTCGGTCCCTCATGTCTGAGGATCGTGGTCAGCTTCAGAGTTGCATCCGCCGGTTTCTGTCCAGCGCGTCTCTTGAATTTGAAGGTTGATGAGTCTTTTACTCCATCTTGTTGGTGAACGACCGTGCGATTTTTTGCCTTCAGTGTTCCCAACCACGATCAGTTTTTCGCGATTTTCGTCGTCTCTGCGCATTGTGTGGCCCAAATTGGAAAGAATGCGTTGTTGGCACGTGGTGGACAAACGAGTTATTATTTGGAGCTGGTTCAGGATCGATGCATTGGTGTGTTTCGCAGTGCATGGTATTCTTAACATACGTCTCCAGCACCACATCTCGAATGTATCAATCCTTTGCCTTTCTCGGACCAGGATTGTCCACGTTTTCGCTCCATACAGGAAGATATGGAATACCAGAGCACGTATCAATCGGATTTTGGTTTTGTTACCAATTTCGTGAACGTGTTAGTAGTTCTAAATCAAATAAACGCTTCCCATTTAAATACCTATTTCCAATAACTGATCTAAATTCCCCGCAAAACTGTAACCCATTCTAACTCGATCCTCTCAATATCTCAAAAGTATGCAGAAAATTTCTGTTCCCGCCTATCAAGGCATACCTCCAAGCTCCAATGAACAGTATTGATCAAAACCAATTCAGAATCCTCAATTCAGAGGTACTGGAGCGTTATAATTGTATAACTGGAAGTCTATTGTTGTTCTGAAAAACTCAAGTATTCGAGGCTTAGGATTTGATTTGTTTTGATATTTGCGTAAAAGTGGATGAATGTGAACTTGAGCTTAAAGAATTTAAACAATAAAACTATACTAAAAATTAAACTAAACTCGAACATAATAAACTTAAACTAAATCTAAAAATGGCCCCTGCGGCATAGTGTCAAAGATGCTGGCGGCATTTCCAAAGAACTGAACTAGAACTTTCCTTTCCTTTTTTAAAGAATTTGATTCAATTTAGACTTATCTAATATTGGTGCAAATAAGGATGCTTGGACACTGGGACAAAATGCTCATTCCGGATACTCATAGGTAGTCCTTCGTGGTGTTTATTTAGTATTCGATGTAAGACAGTGGTGCTGTACGATATTTAACAAAATGTTCCTTTTTTATTATTTATCAGCCACAATAATTGTTAAAACTATTCTGGCGCAAAACCCTAACAAATAAAATGTATTAAGTACTTATATGGCAATAATAAACACGTCATGTATGTGCATTGTAAGTACAATGTCAGTAGCAGTATATGTTATTAATAATCTCAAAACATACTATTGGAATACACATCAATCGTTGGTTGTACTTCTGAAATTTAAATATTAAATCATATTGAAAATTAATTTTCTTACATGGCTGTGGATATAAAAAATACTGTGTACTGAATACTGCATACTTTACAGAACATACCCGTAAATAACTCCGGAACTGACATAGAAATAGACCTCTATTCAAACTTTTCGAAGTTACCTCGATTCTATCAGGCCTTAAAGCCAAATTGGATGGTATGAAAAGTCCTAGCACAGTCATTACCGTGGTGCCGTGGCGCTAACGCAAGCAATAACCGTGGCGTAACTCTACGTGTGCTCGACGCTGATAACGCGCGTCAACAGACTATTAAACGATACACACAGGCTGACAGACTCGCCAATAATAGTATACTTAATAATAATATACTTCCTACTTTATTATATTAGCGAGTCTGTCAGCCTGTGAAATGACGTATGGAAATAGTGTTACTAAAACTTTCGTGAGACATAATAATAATCTCTCCGACCGATTTCCTTGGCGCTCCTAATTTGCTTGGCGCTCATGCGCCCGAAGATAGCTTATGTAGCCGATCTTCGCGATGAATTTACGCGCATAATATCGGCACGTAAGTGAGACATATTTAATTATTGTATTAAGCGAGTTACACTCACGGCAAATCCCGTCCATACGAGTTCGAAACATGTAGGGCCACTCCTGACTACCTCACGTGAGGCGTGAGTGTAAGCCGCTTAATACAATATTTACATATGGAAACGTTTGATAGTCTGATATTCCACTACATAGTGGTTACTCTTGAATAGAGGAATACCATCTAATTTGGCTTTAAGGCCAATAATAATTAGCCATCGGACTTTTGATACACGATAGGACTTTAGAGAGCTATGGAGTCGATATTTACATTTAAATACAATTCATACTCATTCATCACAAACTGCCTTTATGGTTATTCCCAAGCATTAAATGAATAAAATACCTATTATTTTTACAATTTTACAAACTGCTATATTTAAAAATTTCAATCGTCGATTTACTGGCTATTCGACCAATCTAGAACCACAATTTACTCCAGAAAACATGTAAATAATCGCTAATATTTACGTATTTTATGATGACGAAAAAATTAATATCTACACAAATCAGGCATTTGTAAATTCTTCTGACTTTGTACTATAAAATTAAAATTACGAGTACTTACATGTTAATTATGACTATGCATTGTATTTTAATGTTAATGTCGATTCTATTATAGCTCTCTTAATAGTGCTATTAAAAGTCCGATGCCTCATAATAAAGTGTAATGACGTATAAAAATGTTTGATAGTCTGATATCCCATAGTGCGTTGCATTCGTCTCGCCCCTGTGTCCGTATACAACTAAACCGTTACTTACATCCAGTGCTCATTAGCATATTGCCGACACGGTTATAATTATTTAAAGCCCAGGTTAAAAGATTTATCGTGTATCTGTCGGCAGATTAACGTTGACAATAAATATCCTGGATATTGTAAGCTAGTAGCTAGTACAACTACCACGCGATAAAATTATTTAATAATATTGAAAATAACGTTTCACTGCTCGTAAATGTGTTCATGATCTAAATCCAGTACACAAAACTGCATATATAGTTGTAGGTTTATAAACTGACCATCTATGGGCCTAGCAAACATGACAACAATGTGCTGTCTTATAGTAAAAAGTGGATCGAAATCCATAGTAAGATCCTCCCCTGTCGGCAGTTTTAGTAAAATAAACTAATACCACTATTTAGGGTTTTTTTCAACCCACGCCATAATGTGGATATTTATCCACAATATGGCGTGGGTTGAAAAAAACCCTGTTACGCTATAAAATGATTTCTAATTTCCTCAAGGTTATCCAGCTAAAACCATTCCAAACTGTAATCAAAACCGCTAGGTAAGTTAAAACGTTAATTGATATTCCTAGAACGAAATTTAATCAGAGGATGGGAATTATATAACAGCGAAATATGGACCAAATTATGTTTACTTTACTAATAAATAAACGTTACATAATGAAGCTTTGTTAAACTATTATCTTAATTCTCTTGAAATAAAACCGTTGATATCTACAGGAGATAACAATAAAGACTCTAAGAAAGTTATTTATCTGCACGGCTAGCATAACTTTGACACGCGACTCTTTCTCGCGCGAGATATACTACCTGTCTCTATCTGTACAGTACTATGAGATAGTGACGGATGATGCTATCTCGCGCGACATGAGTCGCGTGTCAAAGTTATGCCAGTTGTGCTGCTACCGTATGATTAAAATTTAAACAGTAAAATAAGTTTAACAATAAATATTCCTGTGGGAAATATTACTATAGGAGGTGTATGGGTAGCAGTCCCTGATGAAGAGCTCTATACGAGTTCGAAACACGTTGGGCCGTTCCTAACAATTACAACGTGAGTGTAAACAGCTTAATACATAAATTAGTATAGGGTATTTAAAATGGGCAATAAAGTGCAGCTGGATAATGTTACAGGAGAGTTAATTTATTGGTATACAAGAGTTTTTCTGGCATTTAGATTTATTAGAGAAGAAAGTGAAACTCCTGGTTTTAGACGCCGTTCTAATCAAGTCATCTCAGTGCATGCCGGGCCCGTAAGTCATCTCAGTGCATGCCCAGTAGGCACTACTTCATTATTGCATGGTAAACAATCTCATCTATGATTTTCCTGGGACTCTGTAACGTGGAAACCCTCGTGTAATTGGGGGCCCTGAGCACGGGTCGTGCGCTATTAATCATAGCAATAATCGGTTGACATCACATTTTGTGGAGATTTCACAAATATCAGAGGGATACTATACGTAATAACAAAGAAAATGTATACATAATTGGTGTATACATAACCTACTCTTATTAGCCTTACCACACCCTGGCGATTTGCGTTAGGAGGTACCTCCTAGTACTAACGGCCCGCCCATGACTTCGTACTTAGCGGCCAGCGGTTGAGCGAGAGATTCGAGCGCGGCGGCCATACGAGTGAGCGATACACACGTACCGCGCACCGCTACCGATCACCGCTAAAGGCCTTATCACACTTACGATTTGCGAGCGAGTTTTCTGTACAAATAAGCGTCGCGGCGAACTCGCTGTGTGATCGCCTTCATACAAAACTCGCTCGCATATCGTAAGTGTAATAAGGCCTTAAGATGGCGTCCTCGCGGCAAACTCGCTGCGCGCTCGCCTCGCTTTCAACTCGCCCGCAAATCGCCAGAGTTCTGAGGGTCTTAGGGCCTTCTCCCACTTTGCGAGTTGCGAGCGTGTTTTCTATATAATATCAGTCGCGGCGAACTCGCTGAGTGATCGCCTTCTTACAAAATTCGCAACTTGCAAGTGTGGTAACCTTAGGATGTCAAAGATAGGGATATTCACTTTCGGGTGAGCAACGTCTATGGACGTCGCTTAGTTATTTGTTTCTCTAGACCTATGAATCACACTGTAAGTGTGCTCACCCGAAAGTTAATATAGTAGGAACAAATAAAAATAAAACTCAAAGATATTTTCTGTTTTGTATTTTCAATGTTGTTCACTGTTTTGATTCTAATTATCCAAAATCTTCTGCAGGTCCAAAATCATTCATGGTTTGTCAACTCCGCTGGATAACTCTGTCAACAAAATGATATTGTATAATACTTCTGGTCTCCATCACATTAGCTTCTTCAAACTTTTAAATATAGTCATCACAAGTATGGGTTCTTCAGGGTTCAAATCTGTGCCCCCAATTATTCCTCCATAATTATTTATTGATTTTAGTATAGTTATATATTCTTCGATCGCTTTTTAGCGATAAGACCGCCTGTGGTCTACCGTTGTTTAAAATTTGTATTTGTTTTTCCTTTTGTAAACTTTTATTGGTGTGCAATAAAGTATTGTTTTCTTCTAGACGTCTGTGTAGTCTTTAATATCAAGTTTTTGTCAAATATTTGATATAAACACTCCAAACTTGCCGACTTTCATCCAGGCGGCAATATTCTATTCACGATAGTGTACAATACTAAAATGGTCGTGTTGTTCATTTTTTTTCATTGTTCTTCTTAAAAACCTCTCATTCGGACTATTAGGCCGGAGAAGACGTTATAGCTGATTTTCCAAAAACAGCTTTCCAAGCGATTCCTCGCATATTTATCACATTTTGCTATCAGTTTGAAACATAATACGCTAAAACATAAATATGAAAACATAATTATGATAAGGTGATAACATGAATGAACAGAAACAGATGTAAGTATAAAAATATAGGTAATGATATTATAGAATATCTATTGTGGGGAAAAATGTATCTTATACATATGGTAATAATAGAATAAATATATATAATACAGCATAAACACCTGTTGTTGCAATAAATATATATTTTTTATAAATAATGACACAAAGGTAAATTAAGAAAGAAAAATTGAATGCGATCTACTACAATCGAAGCGGGGTTTGATTCAATTTTTCTTTCTTAATTTACCTTTGTGTCATTATTTATAAAAAATAGAAATGTGGTATTACCACATAAAAAATATGAATCGATAAAAAGATTCTATACAAATAAATATATATTTATTGTGAGGCTTGTGCGGGGATTTAATATATAAATATAACAATGTAAACGTAGCTGCATGAAATCATGAAAATTGCCAGATTGAAATATAAGTCCTATTTCATAGTAAGTAGGTATAGAAGTGAAATAGAACATGACTTTAGACGACAATAGCTATGGTTTAGGCCGTGTTAATTTTTTGTGATTTCCTTTTTATTTTATATGAATATTATTGACAATAATATGGCAAACATTTTAGTTTAAATATGAAAAAAAAACAATGTCAGCAACGTTCTACTTCAAAATCAATCAATAGCTTCATTTCACGATAACACGCACTATCAGTAGGTACCCTACACATATTGTGCTTCACGAAAATGTACCTAAGTACATACAAGTATAATAGATTATAAATCTCATAAAAAATTAACATACACTAAAAAAATATTGTCTGGGTCTCTTCAATAATGATCGAATAGGCTGAACTAGCGAGCTACATTTTCGATCATGCTCCATAAATATACATTAGGATTAGGAAGCTCTTCACAACGAAAACGCATTGTAATGTAAGGTAAACCAAATGAGATTTTCAGTTATTTTTTGTTACCCTCGCGGTGAGAAGCGCCCTTATCCTTATTCATACGTATTGAATACGAGCGATAAGTAACTAGGACAAATAAGTTTTTAAACAATGATGCCTTTCCTAGACGGGAATTTGTTCATTACTTTATTTAACGTATGGAATAAGGTAAATTTTCACTTGAAGCACAAGTATGGCACTGACACAATCTTACATGATCACTTTTATGTTCATTATATGGTATTGATTGTTACATTACAGTTGAATGTACGCGGTAAGGCAGCACCTTCACAAAGTGAAATTCGAATATTGTCATAGGGACACGAAGTATTTTTTTTAACCCGTAACGCGTCTTGTGGACCACGCCGGTCCATAAAAACTAAAGAAAGGTTTGAAATAATTTAAATTAAAAAATTAAAACACCTCCGACACAAGTAGCTGATCATCATGAGATCCTCATTCAATGAGTGATACATAAAATTCTACTAAAACTGAACATAAATACAAAATTAAGAATCCTTAGCATCAATATTAGCTGAGATCTTGTCACTTGTTCCAATTAAAGCTGAATATCTTGGGAACTACAAGTCCTATTTCCCCCAAATATAGTTAAGAACCATCTCGACGGACAAGTCTTTTGATAAAAAAACGCATTCAAATTGGTCCATCAGCAGCAGAGCTAATGATTATTAAACTTATAACACCCGTTTTTTTTCCTCGGGGGTTGAAAAAGGTCCGGTAGCGTCCCTGCGTCAATGTTGGGTGGTATGGTAGGTATTCTACCGGGGAACATTTTAATACGACGTATAAAAGAGTAGAAATAAAAAAGTGGCTACTCCTTTTGGTCAGACTGTAAAGAGCCATGTAATATTGAGCCAGTAATTTGTGATTGACTATTATGGATGAATAAATAAATAAATAATGAAGTGGGTATAATAAAGAAGATAAAGATAAGATAATGTACCTTGCTTCAAACGGAATTGCATCTCGGGTCGTTATCAACAATAACCCTCTCAATAACTAGCGCTTGGATGCCTTGGTCCTTCTTGTTGCCTTTGCAGCAGCATCCACGCTTTCCTTCCTTGTTCTTTCTTCCTGGGCTTCGTGGCCGCTCATCGTCTCCACCGTCGTCGCACCCGCGTCCCCAGGGACCGTGACCTCCGTGACCTCCATGACCTCCATGACCTACGTGACCTCCATGACCTCCATGACCCCAGGGACCGTGACCTCCGTGACCGCCATGGCCCTCATGACCCCAGGGACCGCGTCCCCATGGTCCGCGTCCAAATCCTTCAGGGCGATCAGACTCGTTCCTCGGACAGCCGGGTCTGTCTTCACCACAACGGTTAGGGCCGAATCCAGGAGGATGGAAAGGTCCGAAGGCAGGTCTCATTCCGTGGCAGCCGTGCCCTTGGTGGCCGTGTTTACCATGATGATGCTTGTGTCCATGATGACCAGGAGGGCCATGATGGGGTCCATGGCGACCGAAAGGCCCGTGGCGTCCGAAATGATGTCCAAATGGGCCATGGCCACGCATTGGCCCGAAGCCAAAGCCATCACATTCAAAGTGACCCCTCATACTGATTATCAATATATCAGTTAGACGTGTGGTTTAGCGCAGCGTAGTGCAGAATGAAACTCAGTGCGGCCGCTCGCACGTTTTATACTGAAGATTGCGCAATATTTATGGAAATTGTTAGAATATGGTGAAATTGTTACGTCCCTATTTCACAAATTGGGTAATAGTTGTGAAATACCTAAGTTAATGATGTCACACTTTTGACCTCTGTATGACAGTAAACATGCATCTCCTCAGTAAGCGTGTTCCATCTTAAACCTTGTTTTTACGTTCCAGTAAGTAAAGTATAAGACAAAGATCAAACAGATCTCCTTATTTTTTATGAAAATCAATGTGGAATACTTTATGCTCCGTTTTTGACGTTGGTTAAAAATACCTAGCCACACTGGGAAATATGTGAGGAATTCTAATGCTACAATATTATTTATATTGATTTATGTTTTTTTAAGTTCATCTATCGCTTGAAAAAAGGACTCCCCAATGTTCCCTACAACGATCGATCGTTCGCTGCCCTCCGCAATTCTGACCAGATCATCGGTCCACTTTGTTGCCGGCCTTCCCACGCTACGTCTGCTAATACGCGGTCGCGGTAATTGCTGCTACAGTAGGTAATATAAGTGCGAAGCCCAAATTGTACCCATATACATATAGGTGTATGTAGTTAGGTAGATGAATCATTATTGTTCGTGCCGTGGCGTCAAGGTCATTCACTTGTATGGCTTGCGATCTATTAGAGGAAATACAGTTACGTTGACCTAAGCAAAACAAACGTACTGTTTAAGAAGCCTTATTCCTATTATAATATATATTTTTTCATTTCAACCAATTTTTCATAGTGATATACTTACTTTACCCCGAGTTCTAGGTAGTAACGAGTAGTTTTCATACTATCGGTTTTAAATTACCAATAAATCCCAATAGCCATGTTTTAGGTAGTAACATCAATAATATGTTAATAAACATGTTTGATCATAGAGAAAAATGTCTAAAATAATCAGAATTTTAAAAGGACTAAGGCATCATAGCGATTTGAATTTACGAGCACTTCTCAAAAGTTAAGTGAAGATTCTCATTTCTTTCCGCGTTGTCGGGTAAAAGTGAACTTAGTACTACAAGAACAAGAGGTCAAGTTTTATGGATAGGGGAAGGTTGCTATCATTGGACCGGCGCTTTGAATGGACCATCTAAATATTTTAAGACTGCCGAAACGGTCCGACTTAAAACATTTTCTAAAATTCCCATTCAGGTCTTAAAATTTCGCAAATATAGGATTTTCTAGAGGGGGAAACAGACGAGAGCGGGACCTCGAATTGTATAGAAAAATGAGAAATGGTATTTCCTATATTAATGTATGAAGAATAATTGAAGATACTACGAGCGTTTGTTTGATGACGTCACGCTGTCGCGGTGCGCCGTACCTACTTAAACTACACTATCGCAACTTCATAAGTACTTGTTCAAGTGTATATCTATGCACACAGGGCCATACGGTCATAAAGTTTCAAGAGATTTAACGGAAACAGTGATAATGTTATTAAAACTATCGTGAGACATCTTTACTAATTATAAAAACGGTATAAACTCACGTAAAAATTGTCAGGAACGGCCCGACAACAACTGGAAACAGTGATATTCTGATCTACGCAGAAAAACTCATCGTTTATACTTACCTATTTAAAAATTCTAGATTTTTATTGATAATCACTTTTCTATGGAGGGGTCATGATTTCAGGAAAAATCTTAATAGCGCGATGCAGGATCGTATTTTGTTTTGTATAGGCGCCCGGCGCCATGCCAGCCTGGCGCCATCTCTTGTGCATCATTTCCTTTGTCCTCTCATCACACAGATATGGCTGGACAAATTTTAACCTATTTTGATACAGGGATAGCTGGACATCCAAAGATGGTTATAGGATAATACGCATATATCCACTACAGTTCCACGCATGTAAAAAATTGGGCAAGTGCGAGTCGGACTCGCGCACCGAGGGTTCCGTACAAACACTTTCCATCCTTAAGTGGTTAAGTTAAGTTTGCACCTGGTATGTATAGCGCTCCATACAAATGAGGTGCAAAGGTAACGCAACCAATCCCTTTGTTGTATGGGAGCCCCCCTTAAATATTTATTTTATTTTATTTTTAGTATTTGTTGTTATAGCGGCAATAGAAATACATCATCTGTGAAAATTTCAACTGTCTAGCTATCACCGTTCTTGAGATACAGCCTGGTGACAGACGGACGGACGGACGGACGGACGGACAGCGAAGTCTCAGTAATAGGGTCCCGTTTTTACCCTTTGGGTACGGAACCCTAAAAAGCAGTAATAACATGGATAATAGAATTAAGCTATGACGAGACTGAACTACTTCTGTCTCGCTTAAAGTAAATAAATATACATATTCACATACACACAAAGACATGCACACACACACGCACATGCTACCTACTCTATTCTGCATTTATGAATGTACTACATATTACTACAAATCATTATTTTTTATAATAGTAAGTAGTATATAGAACAATAGAATATAGAACTTGTAAACTTTGTATAAAAATTTAATTAAACTAATTAATTATATCCATATTCTTAAGGCATAATTAGTTTTAGTTAGCTTTAGTTTTAAATGGTTTGTCACCAATTCTTGTTATGGAAGAGCGGTGTCTCCTGACACAAGCATTATTAATTGCTTATTAGGAGGCTCCAACCTTGTCTATTTGTGAAACATTTACCTAAACCATACTTAACTAAACATTGCTCATTTTAATTTTTTCATTTTCAGGATAATTATTACCCGAATACGATATAAATAAAATTACGCGTATGAAGATGAAGTTGTGGCCACCTTCTAGTATCATTCATTAATTCATTCATTTATTTTGATAAAACATAGTTTTACATATCAACATAATTACACTAAGTTTATATATAAATTAATTATTTATTATAAAGAAAAACATTTGAAACCAAATAATTACTTATCAATTTATCACTAAAACTGAACTCAGGATTTCCCACAAACGTCTGAGCAACGATTTAGTATTACTGTGTAACTGTAAAGCATGACTCATCGTTGATAACACACATACAATCATTCAATTTCAAAACAAACTATATCTTTTTATTATATTAAGTTATCTTGTATGTTTTTTGCGTGTTTCTTTCCCTGGAATAGCTCTTATTTATCTACAGAAAGGCTCTTTCTCCGGTTACGTTAAATTTGCACCTGACTTGTATGCGACGCAGATACCAGGTGCAAACTTAACTTAGTGTATACATCTCAACGGGAAATAAATACGAACAAACACCGATTCCACGTAAAATTCGATAGAGATAAACAACAGGAGGTCTTATCACTGAGTCACTTCCTGATATTTTTTATCTTTCTAAGCCTGAGTAAGAAATACTGCATCGCTGTACGACGGAACCCCCGCTGCGCGATTTTGATTCGCACTTAGCTGGTTTCTGAATGTGATATGTCTCCAAATTACAAGTTTTCGAATGTGTCTTCGTATTTATACAACAGAATATTATTCCCTGCCAAATTTCAATTTACTAGATATTTTAAGTATTATACTTAATCTCGTTATTGTATTTACCTACAGGATGTAATAAAATAACAATCCAATTAATAGTACATTACTGCAGACGCGCGCAAAAAGAAGGGCTTGCCGGGTGAGTAGGTATAGACGGATAGTGATACTAAACCGGCAAGCCCTTTTTATGGCTAAGGAATGTATAGCGCTTTTCTAAAACATATGCAATGAAATAATCACTCGAAAAAAAATATAATTCAGATGTAGCCTGTTCGTGAACACAGACGCCATGTTTAAAAACATTACTTCCCGGCCTACTCGGCCTAGGCCTTCAATTTTGTATGAAATTCCTCTACAGAGTTGTCTCGAGTTGTTCCGCCCGAAACGTAACGCTTCGAAGCCTGTTATAACGCAAGATATGACGACATTTCAATGCATGTTTGAGAAACATTATAAAATGTAAGTAGGTACTAAGTTCGTCGCGCTATCCTCCAGCATAAAATGTTGAGAGACATAACTACGCTTTAAAGCGAAGTCAGTTATCTAGAGTGGAAATACTTATTTAATAACAATATACATTTTACGACGTGGAAATCACACAGGTGCACGGGTTAGTATCAGTTGTGCGTGATTTCAAAACCATAAATTGTTCATGGTTTGTAGCCTTTTATGTATCAAAACACGGGCACCGAAAAGACATTAACAATACCATCGTTTACCCTAAATTGTCATATTTTTTTGTATCATTAGTCGCTTTTTATGTTTATTTTAAGTGTAGTTGTATAGACACACACTATTCAGTGTAATAGAATAATTCCCTCCAGACATAATAAAACACAATTAGTTTAGAAAAATACCTATAAATTTATTTAAATGCAGGTGAGTATTAGCAGTAGGTACCACTACCATGTTACCTATATAATAGTTTGGCATTTAACCAGGCTCAGTTCACTGTTAGCTGTAACCACTTGGGTATTTGTTGCTAAGCTGAAGATGAACCTTCAGATCTACTATTCCTTGAAGAATTATAGGAATGGGACTTTGGCCCACTTGTATGGCACTGAGAACGCCCTGCAGGGTAGAGAGACAATCGCTTATGACCTTGGTGGAATCTGGACTAGTAGTCATAGTATCGGTGGGATACTTTTCTTCTTTGGTATGGAAAGTTTTCTGGTCTAGTTTCTGTGGCAACGAGCCGCTAGTCATTTTGATAGGAACAGCTTCTTTATTCATGTTGCTGTTAAACCCTATCATATTTTCCTTAGTAGAAACAGCAGCTGCCTGTTGAGACTTCTGTACTTGGAGCTGCGGTTGTATTAACTCCTGGTCTGGCTTCTGTGGCACAGAGTTGCTGGCAACCTTGACTGAAACAGCTTCTTTGTTCATGTCACTGTTAGGCACAGCTTCCTTTTCTTTAGTAGGGATGGTAATTGCCTGTGGAAGCTTTAGTTTTTCAAGCTCCTGCTCGGATATGCCGTTGACCTTGGCATGAACAGCATCAGTATTCAGCTTCATGCCAGTGAACTCCACTTTTTCTTTGATAACAGGAGCAGTGACGGCTGGTTTCAGCTCATCTTGTTCTGGCTGTAGAAACTGTAGCTGTGATTCAGATATGATCGAACTGGTATCACTGTTGCCATTTTTTCCCCTATTCCTTCGGCCGCGTTTTTTCGTTTGCTTCGGTTCTTCAAATTTCTCATTAGCATCTGCCATCAGGGAATTAGGTGCGCTGGGCTCTTCCACGACGTTGGGAGTAGTGATCTCGTAGCCAATGATGCGCAGTGGTTTCGGCATCATGTTGCGCTGTTCACGCCGATACACTGGGCAGGAGGTGTTGTTGGCGACATGAGGGCCACCGCAGTTGGCGCAGGTTGGTTTGTCACGAGGGCGGATGCACAGCTTCAGCGGATGAGGGCCTGCACAACGCAGGCATCGGTGTTCACGATGGCAGCTTGTCTCTAAATGCCAGAAGCCTAGGCATCGCGAGCATTGCGTTGGACCCTTCTTGCCGCGCCAGGCTTCTACAGCAATTCCTGAATGTTCCAGTAGCTTCTTGATTTGGTACACTGCTGGGACGGTGCCAGGAGTATTCTGTAGCTGCGCGAAGAAGATGCAGCCAGGTATGTCGAGGCGCGGCGGAACCCGGTGTACGTCAGTTGGGGTGAAGCCGCGTTCCCGAAGTTCTTTAATGATCGCTCGCGGATCGGTGTTGACTGGTAGCCCTCTGATGCATATCTTCAGGGGCGTGTCTGGATCAAGGGAAGACATTTGCCATTCAAATCTTTAGCCTTGATTGGCAAACGCTCCTTCAGTGCTCGGAAAATATTTCAAATATAATATTTATTTATTTCCGAACACCCTTTAATCTTTATGGGAAGTTTGCAATTGTTTTGGTTCTAAATGCGGGTCTGCGAATGTCGTTCGATACCGACGGCTGCCCCTTTTATACTGAATATTGCGTTGCAATTATGAAATATGGTGTAACCATTTCATCTCAATTGCATAAGTTGGGAAATATAATGCGTTAATCGGGAATATCCAACCTATAAGGAATGGATTGTTTTATCAATCGATGTTGCCATAGCCTGTCAGTCAGGTGAGATTAAAAGTGTGATGCGGCTTTATCATGAATTCATGACTCACTTTGACCATTTACTATACATCCTGCATAAACACAGATTATTCATAAAAGCATTTGGCAAATCGCTACGGAAATTGCGCAATTATTTTTACATTTCATACACAGAACCAAATCCTGATTTGACTGTTGGAAATGTTTTTCAAGAAAAATTAAACGCAATACTAGATTAGCGTTTATAGATACACTGCATTTTCTGTTTGTTGTATTTTTAAATTTCTCCGTATTACGATGAATGATCGATCACACCAATGTTCAAAATATGCTAATTGATAGGGGTAATATTGAACGTGGACACTGGTATATGTTATAAATTTAATGTGACGCAATAGTTAGGTCACTACGAAAATGCAACGTCATCGAAGATGTATTGAAGCTTCGGTGTGGTCTATCTATAGAGAAGGGAGGCCTACTGACGATGTGATGACAGTGCCACCTCTTTTATAGCTTCTCGTAATGTTGCCAGTCATGGTCTAAAGGTTCGTTTCCATTAACACGGATTTGAACCGCGTGTTTTATTTGAAAGTCCACTCAGTTTCGCTCCGATTACAAATGTTTCTACGAAATGTGCGTGTGGTGCTAAGTGAGTTAGTGGTTTCAACAGTTCTAAGCGAGCAATCTTCATAAAAACCACAACATATGCCTTTAGTGTTCTGAACAAATGTTCGGTCAAAACAGTAAGCGAAAACGCACCCTAACACGGAGCAGTACCCTTACCATGAGTTTACAGTAGGTAACAGTAGGTACTCGTTAGCGACTCCGTAAACAATTTGTTTGAGGAATTGTAAATATTATTAAATAAATAAATATTACGGGACAAATACATATACACTGCTCCTTATCCCATACTATGAATTTACGTTAAGTTTGCACCTTTGAGGTCCCTTAACGTAGGTTATAGAAGTCGAGGTTTCGAGGTGACGAGAACTCGTCTGTTTCCTCATCCAAAACTTAACCAATTTCAAAAAAATTATGAAACATGTAATACACCACAATTCTTATATTAACCATTTATACAAAGATCAAAGCCCAAAAAAAAATTGAAATGCGTAACCTAAGGTGCAAAGCATTTCAAATAAACAATGATCGACTCACGAAGCGTAAGGAAAAATTTGAAAGGTTTCTTGGCGTAAAGGTAGCGAAGTGGTTAACGCGCTGGACCGGCAATCCAGAGGTACCGGGTTCGACTCCCGGTCTCTTCCTCCAGGTTACGCATTTCAATTTTACTTTGAGCTTTGATCTTTGTAGCAATGGTTAAAAACCTATTTTTACTTTTTTAAACTGAATTGGAAGGAAATGTTCTTTTTTTTCACAAATATGTCGTCACTGCTCTTCAAAACCTCGTATTTAGTTTGTAGATTGATGGTGAGATACGAGTTTTGTTTTAAGTAGGTATTTGTAACTAAGTCAGTTTTGGTTGTCAAAAGACGAAATTAAACTTGATTAGCTATTCCGAGTATGGGACATTTTGCAATTTCGAATACGATTTCACACTCCCAAAATTGCATAATAATATTGTGCAACTTATACATAACTTACAGTACAACATCAGCAGAACGCATGGAATAGGGATTTCCTGCGCTGACTCACACACCAACTATTTATATCGGCAGAGCTCGGAATAGGTAGTGACAATAGTCGTGCGGACAATTTTTTGAGGATGTCAATCGATTCTATCTTTATCGGGATCAAATGTATATATTTATTAAGATACCTGGTATTGAGGCGCTTATTATGAAACACCAACTGAGGTGGTGTGGCCACATCGTACGCATGGACGAGAAGAGACTGCCTAAAACAGTATTTTATGCTGAACTCTCTCGTGGAAAACGGAAGCAGGGAGGTCAGTATCTGCGGCATAAAGACGTCCTCAAGCGCCACCTCACCGCTTGTGGTATACCGACTGATTGTTGGGAGGGAATCGCGCTGCAAAGATCGGAATGGCGCTCTACTGTCTCGAAAAAAGTGGAGCAATTTGAACGCCAACGGCTGGAAGACCAGGATGCCAAGAGACATATCCGCAAGACTCAACCGAAGCCCTCCTACACTTACACTTACGACCTTGCTGGACAACTTCATTGCGTTCCTTGTGATCGCATCTTCAAGACGAAGTTTGGTTTTGCGAGTCACATCAGAGCCTTTCATAACCCGGACACGAATAATTGACGGAGTCGCTGTCGCCGGACACGGCGAGGAGGACTATATATATATATTTATTACAATGGAAAATAAATTATAAATATACATACTATATTTGTGCAAAATATTTGTTCTTGGGTCATGGATGTTATCTATATATGTATTTATATATTATGTATATCGTCGTCTAGTGCCCATAGTACAAGCTTTGCTTAGTTTGGGACTAGGTCGATTTGTGTATGATTGTCCCTTATTTATTTATTTATTTATTTATTTATACTAAAACTTAAAATTAAGAAGAATCCCCCAGTACTGAAGCCGTCTGAGGCATCGTCCCCAGCACGCTCGCCGCGTTACCCCTTTGAATGGTTTGTCTTTGAGCGAAAAAGGAGCCCGCTCTGATATTACCCGATATTCCGATTAATTTTTGTGAAATTTCTTTTACAATTTTGGGATCAAATGTCTATACGGGACTACCTACACTTAGACTGCTCTAAAAATCAGAAATGAACGTCATAGTTCAACACTCCTACAGAGCACTAAAAACGCTCTATACAGTTGGCCTAACCTACTTATATTATATTATTATATTATGACGTCATCAGTGAGATGGGTAGAAATATTTGTAATGTGCCATTTTCACCGTAAAAAGGGGGTTTAAGTTCATGGTTTCATCTGTTTTGGTTGTCATGGTTGTCATCAATTATTATTTTGTTAAATTATGAGGATTGTGAAAACAATTTCAAAATTTCATTTGGATTAAAAAAAAAACAATTTTCGTGCCTTTGAAGTCATTATTATATCACAAAATATATATTTTTTTAATATTTTTTCTTTGTTTCATGCCATATTGAACTCATTTTTATAATAATTCAACATCAGTCGCATCCCCTATTTACCTAAAGTTCTAGAGTGTCGTAGTTAAGAGTGGTTGTAAGCAACTATCCAAATATAACAATCAAAGCACTAGATATTGGATAACAATTTATTTATATTGAACTAGAACAATAACTATCGATCTTATGAAAGAATCAGTGACAACCACGCTGCTCTGCTCGGCGCCAATGTCCCTGACAGTTGGCTGTGTTGCCAGGCCATCAAGTACGTTCCGTTACGTGTTTTTAACAGTCGGCCATCCTGGCATAACCTTCGTCCACGAAGGTCATCTCATCAAGACCTTCTTCAACTTGACCAACAGCATCAGCACGCTCGTCTCAGCAAACTTCACTCGCATCAGTTGTAGCGGACTCCCTCCCTGCTCGTCACCTTAGCTCTGCGAGAAGACCAAAACATATTTAGGGGAACCGTTACAATCGTCTTGGGGCGTACTTGGGCTGCGATATATTCACTTTATTCCGATTCGAAGGGATTAGAAATTCATTTCAATTAGAGATGGAATTGTATTGACATGTATCTGACGTACATTATTCTACCCAAATTATATCATAATTTGAAATCACCAAGTTGTCTGATACGATAGCTAATTAGTTATGATATGAATTCATTTTCCTATATAAATTTTTAGAATTACAACTCTGCGATCGTACAGATTAATAGGATTAATTGACATCAATCATGACATCAAAGCCAAGTTTATTTGCGCTACCGACCCTGTTACAATGAATGACAAACCGTATACACATTCACCCCGGTAGATTCCCTATCCGACATGGAACGAACTCACAGTTTATTCCAGCATCGTAGAGGCGGCTTCCACTCGCATAATCAGCCTTGGGTGCCACGCTTTCAATCCACAAAGACGTGCAGAACAGGTCGTGCAGTCTGCCACAGCAGTCGTTCATAGCAGCCCTCGCATACAGCTCATGGAAACAAAGGTGTTTATGAATAGTAACGTGGCAACCACTACGATTCATCTCAAGAGTACATTAATGATGTTATCATTGTCAGATAATAAAATCATCTATAACCACTTCAGTTATTTAGTATGTATTTAAAATAACTGTATATTCAACTCTACGAAACACAAACAATTAAATTTATTAACATTATTATTATTATTACACAAAACAGCAACGTTATTTTTCAATAGGTATTGAAATGTATTTCTAACTAGTTACCTAAATCGAATACTCAGTATTTTTTTTTTGCATAGCTATCTTAAAACAAGAAGTTCGCAGTCTAATAATTAGATAGAATAAAAAAATTAAGTCAGAACATGATCAAAATTACATTTTACCCCTTGTATGCTTAAGTGCAGATCTGTGCAAGACATTTGAACCTGACGTTAAAATATCAGTTAGTCTCAATCTCAATTTGATTAGCAAATTTTGACATTGCATACGAGAGGTTAAGCAATCGTGTATCTCGCAACAACATCATGCTACGTTACTAACAACTTTCTGACTGAAAACGAAAAGATCAAATAGTTATAGTTACATTTCCTAGGTACAAAATCACACTTGTTAACTTTACGTTCGGCCATCCACAACTAATTGAATGACCCCATTCAATATTTTTGAAACAAGCACAGTCTATGGTAGATCACCGCTCCACTCGCTTGCTTCGAAATTTGAGATGAGCTCTATTTATATAATAAAATAAGAGTGTTGACCAGTAGCTGTAGTTATCAACAAATAGCTGGCAGACCTTACCTTGAGCCTGAAATTGTATGCATTGCTATGCGAGTTTAACTTTTATTCAATAAGATAGTTTCTGAATACGAGATATATACTTTTAGAATAACGACTTCTCCTATTTTGTTGATTTAGAGAAACATCAACTAAATTTAGACACCAGTATTCGCATGCTGAATAAGTAGAGTGTGGAGAACAATGCTTATAATAAACATTGTGATACCTATATAACCCACCCATATTACGCAAACTAATAAATATTTCATTTCATTTCAATATTTCTTTTCATTTCATTTATTTAATTTCATTTCAGCTTCTGATGTCTTACGAAATCATGACAGCAAATATATATTCAGTTATGACACATAATCTTATTAATGTACTGTTTACCCCAAATAAGTTCAAAATAGTAATTTACAGTAGGTAAGAATAAGTTTGGGTACCGCTTCCACGCACCAGGTGCTTCTGCTTCCTCCTCCAGCGTGGTGGTTGGAATTCCACGTACCGCTTGCACGCACGAGGTGCTTCGGCCTCCTCCAGAACGGTGTTCGGAATTCTGGGTACCGCTTGCACGCACTAGGTGCTTCGGCCTCCACCAGCGTGGTGGTTGAAGTTCCACGTACCGCTTGCACGCACTAGGTGCTTCGGCCTCCACCAGCGTGGTGGTTGAAGTTCCACGTACCGCTTGCACGCACTAGGTGCTTCGGCCTCCTCCAGTATGAATCAGTCCAGAAGGCATCGTCCAAATTGTATCGGCCTCTGGAACACTAGAAACAGACACGGAACACCAGAACAGTTTCGGTATGCATATTGCACTAAGCCTGTAATTTACAGGTAAATGAATCAAACCGAATCTGATCATTTAACCAATTGCTTTCATACTAGTCGACAGGTTCCAGATCGTCATATCGAAAAAAAACTAAAAAGTAGTATGGAAACGCATTCTCACAGCTGCTTTAGCCTTAATTTTAGATGCTTTTCCAAAATCTTACTAAACAGACTATTCCTAAATATGGGTACTTCTGCCCTTAGTAATTCGGATTCAAACCGAACAACTTGCTCATTACCTGAGATATCATTTAATTTCCTTGATATTATTTCTATTACTCTATATTATCCACTGATATCCTTACAAGGTCATCGGTCCAGCCCGAGAGTGAACCGACAGAAGAAAAGTGTGTAGCCATGTTTACACTAGAACTCAGCCAACCTTCGCAAAACATACCTACATGAGAATAACCTGCATACATATTGCATAGGTATTTAAAAGGGTCTTTACACATTCAGAAGGGTATTTAAATGCTAAAATGAGCACATTCACATTTTCCATAAGTCATAACTCACAAGTTGCAGAACCATAAACATACTGAAGGTATTGGTTAAACCATAATAAACACAACTTGCTTTGCCCAGTAAATTAAAAAAACAACTTAACTTAGCTTGCACTCTAACCACATATTATAACTAGGTCTGCCATGAGTGGTCTTGTAACGTGCAAAAATAATCAAATGACTTTCCAAATGCATGACAACTCAGTTTTCTTTCTCATTTTTATAAACAGTCATAAAAAGTAATATTTTATCATATTTACCCATTTTATGAACTTTTAATGTGCTGAGCAGGTAGTCGTTCCATAAAAATTCCATATTAAAATGGCTATAAGTAACACACTGTTAACTGTGAAATCTGAAACTGTGAGATCAACACAATACAATAATTGTTTTTTTTATTAGGTGCTTACTTGTCAAACATCATTTTGATCATTATCAATCCATGTGGAACATAGATTCTTAACATTACAATGGATAAAGGGATCGGAGAGACCTCCATGCGGACCGGAGCCCATAATATCCCTACCACAATCTTACATATACAACACAATGAACCAACATATATCATACCAAGAACAGAAATACTGGGGAGATCTAGAAACATATAGACAGACAAAAGAAATACTTCCGAGTAGCAATCACAAACTCACACCATCCTACTGAGAATCCACAAGAACCAACTTCGCAAAATAGGAGGAATAATAGCGGGACATAATACTCTGAACAAACGCCTTTTCAATTTAGGTATAACAGACAGGTAGAAGCATACAAGATGAAGTACCTAGGATCTCCAAGTACCGTACATGGGGTGCGTAACTATGCGTATCAATTTATTTGTACTAATTTTAGTCGGTACAATGCTCATCATCATCCTCCTAGCCTTTGTCCCATATTGTAGAGAATGAATTCTCAATCGGGGTCGGCTACCTAAATCCCAAGAGGTGGCGTAGGCACTAGTTTTTACGCAAGCGACTGCCAATCGGTATCTACAATTCCCAACCGATACAACAACACTCAATACATTCACATATGTTATAATCATCATTCCATACAAAGATCATTCGACCGAATAACATTTAATATAATGCATACTTCCCACAAAAAACATATGATATAATATAACGTTAATTTTATCTGATGTACCGTAAGCATAATAATAAGTAAGGGCGGAAAGGTTGCTCTCCCTTTCACTAGATAACATAGATGATATCCTAACTCGTCTCTTACCTGAAGTCAGAATCATTACCTAATCTACCTTAAGGCAGGTCAGACTTGGGTTAGGTTAGGTACGACGACGAGCGAATCGCCAGAACCGAGATTTTTCGAATCATGGATATGGCTATAATAATAAGGAATCAATTATACCTAAGTTAGTCACTTGTATATAAAATGAGCACTATAACATATGATGATTATAATATAATAAATAAGCCTTATACCAAAACATTATTATAGTAAATAAATATATATTTTGAAATTATATTAAATGTTCATTATATTCATTGAGTTATATACTACATCCATTGAAAATACACTAAACGTCGCTATACCCAATGAAATCTTATTATTTATATTTATACCGATCATTCATTACACACCCACCATATACGAAGCCACAACCAGCAGCAAGGCTTGTAGACTTGTGGAAAATACCAAGCACAACTAATTAACTATGTTCTTAATGGAAACCACAATGTAACTTGGCAAAACTCAATAGGCTCAACTCGCTTAAGCCTTTAAATAAATTTTAAATTATAACCACTCAAAGCAGACTATATACGTGCCTTGTAGCCAAATACTTTATGGTTCACTTCTAACTATTCAAGTCTTCACTTATTTGGAATAAATACTGAACAATTTCGAAGTATTCAACAAACCCACATGTACACATACATTACCACACAAGTTGCATTGCTTGCAGCCAATATTGCATTGCTTGATCACACTTTAGTAGCACATAATGTGTGAACAAATGTCTTATAATTTACTTGACTTTGTCCCGTATAAATTGGGTATTTTACATACAAACACATTTAATATCAACAAGCTACATTACTTATAACATCAACAGTGCATGTTGATTGCCTTCACACATACTTAAGTACAACAGGTATAATTAATTGTAAACTTTAAACTCACCTATTAGGTCATAACGTAATACTTACAATATTTACCTGACATAATATTCGTTCTTACCAGTGGTTATTTGTTATTTATCATAACCTTTGCTGAACACTAGTTGAAGAAAGCTGTTAATCATTCCATTGCCACTAGTATATCTCCAATAGCAAACCATATTCTTGTCATCTTTGTTTGGACACCTACTGTGGCAATTCTCATTATCTTATTTCCTGGATTTGTTCACACTGGATGTCTGTATTCAAACACCAATTTAAGAAATTAGGTAGGCATCTGAAATCCTATTATATGATAAAAAATATTATTCCTTTCCATTAAATATGCTTGATCATCATAGTTCAACGGGGGGGTATTCTGATTGTTGATAGCACCAAACATACTGCTGTTAATTTGCAACTTGTCATACTAATCACCAGACATCCTATTTCTCTGTAAAACACAATACACCACACAAACACAATAGTAGCAATATATTATAATACCGTTAGTCAAAAAGGTATTTTATATAAGTCTTGTTTAGGCTTTGAACCACTTTATCAATTATGAGATATGTTTCCAAATTCCTCTGTACTGTTCAGATATCCATGTGCATTACTCATAGTGTAATCAATTAATGTTGTCATTTTATATTATATCTTAATATGTTCAGGTTTACTATAGGTACATAATCCCAGTTGTACTAAATAACTAACAATAATGGTTTTTATGTAATATATTAGTTACTTGAGTAAGCAATATTAAAATAAACTAATACTCATACCTCATTTACTCCACCAGTTGCTTAATTACAAACGCAACTATTTACCTCTGTTAACTACAGAATTTCACCGACGATCATCCTCTCTAGGTTTCAAATAAAATATAAAATTCAGTTCACCTGTGAAACTTAGAAGCAAAACCACACACCACACCAATATTATGTTACAAAATGCATACAAATAATGAAAACTTGCTGTACAGCCCACATGAAACAGGTAAGTAATAGACCCAATCATAATAATGATCAATATATGTCATATCACAGAACACTTTAAGATGCAATCAGTAGTATCAGTACACCGCCAGATTGAATGGCTTTTATTTTAATGTCACACATAAAAACAGTGATAGTTCGGTACAATTCAGCACAAATGAATGTCTGCCTCTCTTCTCTTTCCATTATATAAATTATGTATGTATGTATGTATGTAAACGTTTTATTATACATTATACAACAACTGGTTATAAATACATTGATAACAAATGAAATATGTACAAAGGTGAACTTATCCCTATTAGGGATCTCTTCCAGTTAACCTTTGAGCAATTGAAGGAATGGGTATTCGAAGAAAATTATAATTAATTAATTTGAATAATTCAATTGCGTATTAATATTGTTTCATAAATTATCATTTATTTATTATTTCCCATTAGTATTGTATTATTAATGCATGCTAATTTGATATTAGTAGATAAATTAAAATGTGCAGTGCCCTTACAGGGTTTGTGTTGGAACATCTTAGATATTTAAGACCTTTATGTGCATACAAATGCATTGAATAAATGAATATGATATTTTAGTAAGCTACATGAATGCAACACACATATAGTTTATTCATAATAGAATCGAGTTCCTTTCATCAAGAATAGTAGCGATGCACCCATAATATCCAAAGTACTGCCAAATACCTTACCAATTTATTATAGTGTAGTACAATACCTACACTCCGGCCAGTTTCTTTCGGATTTTGAAGGACTTACCGCGTCACGGCCATATCGTTTACTTACACCAAATCTTAATGAAAACTATCAAATATGTACTTAATGTTAACACGATAATACTCGTTATTTAATAAACTATCCAATAAGTAGTGCCTTTACCAAAATATGAAATAAAACAAGAACGCAAAGCGTCATTCTTTTGTTTTACGAGTCAACTAAGATTTCATACGTGAATTGATTAACTAGACCGAAATATTTTGTAGGCATGAATATTTCACTTCTGAACTATAACAATCAAAGCACTAGATATTGGATAACAATTTATTTATATTGAACTAGAACAATAACTATCGATCTTATGAAAGAATCAGTGACAACCACGCTGCTCTGCTCGGCGCCAATGTCCCTGACAGTTGGCTGTGTTGCCAGGCCATCAAGTACGTTCCGTTACGTGTTTTTAACACAAATAATAATTTATTTTAATCGAAACCGATTCCCTGATTTATTCTAATACTACATGTTACACATAAAATTACATCTGGGGGTCCAATTTGTCATGAATACCAACAGTCTAATGTAGAAAATCCAAATACGTCGGTTGATAACCCAAAGTGGACTTCATACAATCGCTCCGCCGGCCATAGAAATCTAAACATACAATTCCAAATATAGTAAATTATACCGACAACGACCAACTATACCGGCTTCGCACGGGTGCAGTGCTAATAAATTATGCATGCATTATACATATAAACCCGTGATATAAACCGTCCTCTTGAATCACTCTACCTATTAAAAAACCGCATGAAAATCCGTTGCGTAGTTTTGAAGATCTAAGCATACATAGGGACAGACCGACAGACAGACAGGAAGCAACTTTGTTTTATACTATGTAGTCCAATTTTATATGTAGCTTCAAATGTATTGGAGTTAGTAGGAAATTCCGGAAGTCGATACAATAAAAAATAAAAAATAAAATGGTGGTCGTAATCTCTCTTAACTATGCACTCTAGCAAAGTTTAGGTAAATAGGCACTACCTATTCCGGTGGGCTCTGTATATAACAGTTCAACTACATACAACATTTCAAATGTCAGAGCAGACAGAGCCCCGTAAACAATGAAAGTGACGTCGATATCCAAGTTTGACGAGGGAAAGCGTTTTTACGGCATCTCAATGTCAAGTTCAAAGTCGATCAGTGACCTTATGTATATCTGGAACCATCTTCTCACAAATAATAATGATAAATATCAGACACACAATTTAGTTTTTCACACAATTTAATTTCAATACAATGTAATTTAATTTTGTTAAATTTGTATTTGGTGATCTATCATTAATTGTGTTAATGCACGTAATCCTAGTTTAAGTCTATTTTTTAAGATATTGCTATGCCCTAACAGGGCCCATGTAAAGGACTCAAAGAAGTGTAACATCTTTGTAAACAACCATGGTGCAATGAATATAAAATGAAATGAAATGAAATGACAAGCTCACACAAATCAACCTAGTCCCAAATTAAGTTCAAGAAGGCGTGTGTTATGGGTACTAGATGACTACGTATACATCATACTTACATAGATAAATACATACTGTTGCGGACAGCTTTGCGAAGCATTTTAGTTTTAAGTAAATAAATAAATAAATGTTATTTATAAGTTAGGAATAAGATCGTTGCCCGTGAAAAGAGGCCAAACTTATTTCCTTATGTGTATAATCCATTATACCGAGCTCCCGTCATGTCTTAGTAAAAAGACCACGGCAAAACAAAGATGACTCATCGTGGTAATTTCCACTCGCAGCGCGAGACAAAGGAGTCATGTTTGTTTACGTTGGATGCAAAATTTAGGGAAAAATTTTAGATTAATTCGAAACCTTTGTAGAATCATTAATTATAATAAAACAAGTAAATTCATTTAATTTGTCCCGGCCGCAACCGTCCAAGAGCACCACAACGCCGAAAATAAGCGGACGCGCCGCGCGCAGCGCAATAAGAGAGATAAGGCAGGTGTATATCTCGGACGGTGCGAGCGAGGCGGCCTCTGGCCGGGGACAAAGAAACGATAGGTATTTTTGCATCTAACAGTCTGACGGGAGCTCCCACGACGTAAACATGTATTCTATTTTGTGAAATTAAACGGCGTCAATCCGTAGAATAAGTTACTTATAAGCTAAATTATGTGTAACTTGGATAAATCAATGTATAAAGACAGGGCGGGCGTCCCCCTGGACCTAGAGGCATTTTGTATAAAAGGACGGCCATTTTTGTATGTAAACACAGTGCAGCTTTGGTCTACGTAGAGTACCACTCCGTAGGCCACGCGTTGATCATCGATCCGCGACTTCACTTCCAGTTCTTGCTCTCTTGCATTAACCATCTTGTCAGTGTAGCGTAGTACCATCGGTCCGCGAATTAGTTGTTAGTATAGCGTAGTACCATCGGTCCGCGATTTAGTGTGTAAATTCATAGACAGAGACTATAATTAATTAAGTGTAAATTTAAGTGTTATTTCCGATCCTTGTTGTTTTGTTTGTTAAATTCGTGTAAATATATACCGTTGATTTTTAGTTTGCGTTTTCGTTTCGTCCGTTTCGTTTACCTTAGCCTACAGTCCACTTCGCTCCATAACTCATCCCTGAGTTTCGGAGTGCCCTTGTAGCGGATAGCCGACGGACGCGGTTGTCCTCTACACATACTTAAATACATAGAACATCCATCTTTTATTTTCTGTTTAATTTTGTTTTCTCCGCCACCCAAAGGTTGTCTGGAAGAGATCGCTCTTTAGCGATAAGACCGCCTATTGTCTACCATTATTTAATTTATGATTTGTCATGTAATATTTTTCTTGTTGGTGTGCAATAAAGTATTGTTGTATTGTATTGTATCCATGACCCAGGCACAGATATTCGTGTTCATCACAGAAACATTTGCGCTTGCCGGGATTCGAACCCAGGACCGCCGGCTCAGTAGGCAGCGGCTTTACCGCTGCGCTAACCGCGCCGTCAAAAAATAAGGAAATTCCTAATAAGGAAAGATTTGGAATAAACAAGTTTAAACGGATGATACAAGGATGTATTCTAATTTTAACTTTTTAAGTTTCAGAATTGCACCATATGTTGGAATGACCCCAATTCACCAAGTAAAATAAACTTAAGTATTAAAAATGATTATCGTTGCCTGACTTCCCTTCAAAAATTTGGCTGAAATTCTTCTACCGCAATTTAAATTTAAATTACTTAAAACTGTTCCAAAATGTATTTACATGCTCCACCGAGGTGGAAATACAGTAAAAACAAATATAATCTGCGTACACCAACTGAGCGAGGTAGTTGTATACCGGGTGATCAATCCGAATGGGTCAGTAGGGAGAAGTCAGAAACTTTATGAAATAGGGAAATCAGTTCTTAAGAACCATGACGGCGATTTTAGATTTAATAAAAACTGAATTATTATTTTTTTATAAATCCCATACATAATTTCATACATAACCCGGTCAAAACCGCTGTAAAGAATGTTACAATAAGTCATGCGATTATTTACAGAATTTTAACCAGGTTCAATTCCCGGTGATGTATGAGATTTATAAAAAAATAATAATACAGTTTCTATTCAATGGAAAATCGACGCCATGGTTCCTAAAAACAGATTTCTGAGATTTATAGTTTTCGTTTTCTTCGTAGTGACCCATTTGGATTGATCACCCTGTATATATGTCTGTGTTGACCTCGCCGGAAACGAGTAACGGAGAATCACTACACAAGTACTGACCGGAAACGAGGGTGACCAGGGTTCTGAACTAGTCAAAATCAATAGTTATCAAAATCAAAACGTTTATTCTGTTAGTCGGCCACAAGGCCCACTTTCACATGCCTGAATCTGAATTTACCGGCATTTCACAAGAGGAGACCGCCTTTGAGATGAAAGCCGAAAGAAACTCAATAGTAAGTCATGTTTTCGTAAATTATACTTAAAACTATTAGAATTACATTATAACTAGGTAATTGATACATGTAGAGGAGATATACAAGATTCTCCAAATCATTGTTTACAGTAATAATTATATAAAATGTAGTGAATTTCAGAGATGTAGAAGGTCTCAAAAGAAGGTCTCAAGGCGTCAAAGTAAATAACTGATGCTACAAAACAATTATTTATTTTAAATATAATACTATGTTGTTTGAACAAGTCTTCAAATTTCTATGCATACTTACCTACTTATTCCGTCAATTTTCTTGTTAAAGTATACTATAGGTACCTACGAAATACTATATACCTATAAATATACTAAACACATTTATCGGAAATAATTCTTAGCTGATTAAATGATTTATTGCAATTATTGTCGTAAATCAAACTTTAATCTCTTATCGTATTTAAGCAATCACTATTATATATATTTGTATTAATGTTTAATATATTTCAATTTTGATGAATACCGGTATGCATCGGTGGGACTATCCATTTTTTACTCCCGGCGTGGTCGTCCTACACCACACTCCGACTTCCTGACGACAACATCCGCAAGTAACGAGCTACGTGACAGTCCTACTGCCAACTTAATAGGATTCACTTTGAAATGACGTTAGATTTAAATTAATATGCAATTTTCCGGTTGCTAAAGCTTTGGGCGCCACTGAAAATTTCTGGAGAGGTTTGACTCTTCAGGCGGGACATAAAAACTCGTTCATGCTTACAGGTATAGTGAATCTTTTTGCATAAAATGCAGTCGGAAAAAACCATTATTTATTTATTATTTTTATAAAAAGTGTACAAATGTCGGACTTGATGCAATAAGGCATTATCTATTAGCCAACCATTGGGCTTAACAAAAACACCATAAGGTGCAGGGCCTTTAAAATGTGAAGATTAGACCAAGAGAAAATAATATAACTATAATATACACATATATAAACGTACACAAATACAACTGCGCTTGCGCAACATGTGCTTGTTGTACATATGTATATATTATGTATATCGTCGTGTAGTACCCATAGCACAAGCATTTCTTAGCTTGGGACTAGGTCGAGTTCTGCAAGATTGTCCCTTAATATTAATTAATTTATTTATCACTCTCTATTCTGTTACCCAACTCTAATCGCACAGATTCCAACTGTACTACCGATCGCTACATTTGTATACCGGGTGTCCCGGATAATCCGGTAAGTGCGAAGACACCACGAGCACGAGTACCCTCGTTATCGCGCGGTTCAAAACCGCATCGCTTGCGCCGCACCTGCCGAGTGTTCGACCAACCATAGTGCCACTTTTAAGAAGCTGTCTTCTTCTTCTTTGTCGTTACACTCTTGGTAGAGTCGTTGTGGCTGTCATTCCTAGTGAGGTAAATCTAACCATACAGCGCCTTACTTCTCTCACAAACTCTGCCTCCGTAATGGAGCCGGTCACAAGCCCGGGTAAAAGAGGAGTGCACCGGACACATTGACATATCAGACTTCAGTTCTGATATAGCAATGTGTCCATAAAACCCCCAGGGTCAGAGGTGGGAGGACGTGCCGGAGGCCCTCACAGCCGGCTGTGGGCAGCGGGGGGTAGGTGCGGATTGGGCTCGCAAGCGGACGAGGGGAGGGGGAGTAGGACCTGAGGTGTATTCGGAGATGGTGAAGTGCGGAGTGCGGGGAACCCCAGGATGTCACTAGTGACTGTCTTTGGGGTGAAGCGGACGCTGCATGGACCCGGATTCTGGAGTGACGCGGAAGGGAGACGGACAGGAAGGTGAGACCAGAGCGCCAGTTAGAGGTGTCTCGGGAGGAACCGGACAGAAGTTGAACAGTTGCGTCACACTAAACAACTCAGGGGCTGCTGCTTCATGCTTGCGGGATCACTCGGCACAATCGCTGTCGTGAACGACTGTGCGCAGGGGAGGTGGCGTTCGCTGCGTACGCTAAATGTAGCTGGGGGGTAGTACGGGAGCACTGCTGCCACTCTAACTTTTGTCTTCCCTTTTTCACAGTCTTTTAAAATGGAGAAAATTATTTTCAACATCAAAACCAAACTGCGAAAGCAGATGAGAGCGCCAGGGGCGAAGTATCAGCGGTAGGCTCGGGATTGGGAGGGAGCCCAAGCTCCTCCAATATGGAGCGAGGAGGACCCCCGTCCAGAGCAGGAGCAGAGGCAACAGGCACCCCAGATGTCCATGAGCAAATGGGAGGCCTGTCACTTAGAGAGGAGGAGCTGCTCGCGTCGCCGTCGAAGGAGTCGACTGCGGGTGCGGGCACAGCGGCAGACGAAGGGCCCTTCCACAAATACGAGTCCAAGGCGGACAAAAGGAAGGCCAAGCAGGAGAGGAGGAAGAAAGCCAGGATCGCGTTTGGTGGGGGAGAGGCTGGTGGATCAGGGGGAAACCCCCCCGCCAACCCGGCCCCCGCCAAACGGGGTCTCAAGATGAAGAGGCAGAGCACAGATGAGGGGCGGTCAGAGCGTCCTCCAGCAAAGCGCCAAAATCAAGGCATGGCAGCGGCGGAGGGACCACGGAGCGTTGCAAAGGCGCACCGAGATCTCGCCGTCGCTGTATGCCGAGAGGATGGAGCTTTGGTGGACGAGGAGCTGGCGAAACTCATCCGTACCAGGATCACCAAGCTGATCGCAGTGGACGTGCGCAGACGCATGGCACGCGAGCCCGGGGTAAGTGTCCCTCAATTCGCGACGTCGGGGCTGGTCGCGGAAGGATTCTTCCTTGTAACGCCAGTGTCGATGGAATCGAGAGAGTGGCTCTTAACCCGGGACTTCGGCGTCGTAGGAGGCCACAAGGTGGCGGCCAAGAAGCTCCGGCAGACGAGGGTTCAAGTGTGGGTCCCCGGAGACTTGGACGAGGAAGCTGATCTGTTCGTGGGGTTCTTGTGGGCGCAGAACCCAGACAAGCCGGAGCTGAGGATGGACGAATGGGCCCTTATATCCTGCGATAAACAACCAGCAGGGACCCGTGTCTGCCTGTCGGTGCCGTCGGAGGTGGAGGATACCTGGGGGAACGAGGGGACCAGGGCCCTCTACTACGCGTGCACAAAAATTCGGGCCAGGATCATAAGGGCCCAGTCGTCCAGACAACCGGAGAAGGAGGAGGAAGACAGCACTCCCACTTCAAGGAAGACACTACCCGGGCAGATGGGAGCAGGATCCGCCGACATTCAAACGGCAGAGGAGGGTTTGGATGCCGGAGGTGATGCACCCACTGCGTAAGGTACAGCAGACAAAACACATATACAAAATAACAAAATGAACACCACACAAAACACCACACAAAACACACACACAACAATAACACAAACACAAATAAGCATATGCCAAGTAAACCTACAACACTGCAAAGATGCAATGTCCGAGTTAGGACAGTACGTTGTCAGGAATAAAGTTGAAATTGCCCTGCTGCAAGAACCGTATGCATGGAGGAATAAAGTGGCAGGCCTGGGACATCTGGGGGGGGCTCTTCACTACGAAAGAAATGGTGAGCTACCCCCTAGAGCATGCATATTTGTAAGTAACAATATAGAGAACATGGGTTGTGTTATGACCTTATGTTACAGAGACCTTGTCGTGGTGGAAATATGCTTCATTGCTCAGGACGGGGAGAGGAGGAGAGTGGCGCTGGCGTCCTGCTACCTACCAAGCGAGGGCAACGCACCGACAGAGGAGCTTGAAGATGCGGTACAAATGTACCAAGGTAAGAGAGTACCCCTAATTATAGGTTGCGATGCCAACGCGCACAATGAAGTGTGGGGAAGCACCGACACCAATGGAAGGGGGGAATCACTACTAGAGTTCATAGTAAGTAAAGACCTAGACATACTGAACGAGGGAGACATCGCCACGTTCGTAACAAGGGTAAGGAAAGAGGTATTAGATATAACGATAGCCATGGGAGGAATTACCGAAAGGATAAAAGGATGGAGAGTCGACAGGGAGGACAGCATGTCGGACCATAGGAGACTACTCTATAACATAGACTACCATATGGAGAAGATGAGGATAAGAAACCCAAGAAAAACAGACTGGGCAAAATACGAAGAAGAACTGAAGACCAATGTGCCGAAACCAAGGAGATGTACGGACATCGAGGAGCTGGAAGAGGCTGCATTAGGGCTCGAGCGAAGCATCATGGAGGCCTTCTACACAGCATGCCCTGAAAAAACAGTCCAAACTGGCAGAGGGCAACCATGGTGGAACAAAGAGCTCCAAAAGCAGAGAAAGAAAACACGTAGGGCAATGAGACAAGCCACAAAAAGGAATGACACCCAGAGCTGGGACATGTACAGAGCAACTCGGAATGCCTACAGCAGGCTGAGGGAGAAATGCAGCCGGGAAGGCTGGAGACAATATACAGAGGAGATAAATAATTACTCGGAGGGGGCAAGGGTGGTGAAACTATTAGCAGGCGATAAGGCGTGCCAGTTGGGAAGTCTGAAGGCAGGCGATAGTTTGATCACGGACCCGGGAGAGGTTTTGGAAGTTATGCTGAAGGCGCACTTCCCAGACTGCAAAGAAGCCAGGGAGGAGGAAGAGAAGTCGTTAGGATACGATAAACCGGACTGGGAAACGGCCGAGGAGGTGGTAGCGGAGGAGAGACTGGCCTGGGCAGTCAAATCTTTTGCTCCCTTTAAGGCCGCTGGGCCGGACGGTGTAATCCCGGGACTGCTCCAAAAGGGCTACGATCTGATAAAAGAGCATCTGGTGGAAATATTCAAAGGCAGTATTGCCCTAGGGTACATCCCGAAAGCATGGAGAAAAGTTCGCGCCGTCTTTCTACCAAAACCAGGGAAAAAGACGTACCAAGAGGCGAAGTCATTCAGAACCATAAGCCTTTCATCCTTCGTGCTGAAAACGATGGAGAAAGTGATAGACACTTTCGTAAGAACACAAATAGGAAATAGTGGAAAGCCGCTACATGGAAACCAACACGCTTATATGGTGGGAAAATCCACGGAAACGGCTCTACACAATTTGATAGTAAGGATCGAGAGATCACTGGAAGCAAAACATTACGCACTGGGATGTTTCTTCGACGTGGAAGGGGCCTTTGACAAGGCAACCTTTGAAGCGGTGGAAGAAAGCCTAAAGAGAGATGGCATAAATCCCACCATTGGGACCTGGATAAGTAAAATGCTAAGAGGAAGGGCTGTAATGGCGAAACTCGGAGGAGAAGTTAGACAGATAAGACCGAAAAGGGGCTTTCCACAAGGAGGATGTTTATCACCACTGATGTGGTGCTTACTTCTAGACTCCCTAATCGAGAGGACAAATAAAGGAGGCCTATACCTGCAAGCGTACTCGGACGATGGAGTCATACTGGTACGAGGAGTGGCACTAGATGTGGTTAGAGACATAATGAGAAGAGGAGTGATGGAAATATTAGCATGGTGTAGGGATAGAGGACTGGGCCTAAACCCTGACAAAACAAAACTGATATTATTCACCAATAAGAGAAAAATAGAGAAAATGAAACCTATCAGCATTCAAGGCAAAGAACTGGAAGTAGTTAAAGAGCTCAAATATCTGGGACTCACGTTAGACAACTCTCTCAGATTCAAGACACACATAAGAGAACAATCGGCAAAGGCCATAAGAACGCTCTACCAGTGCAAGAGGGCGGTCGGAAGGAAATGGGGCCTAAAACCAGCGATGATACACTGGATCTACAAGGCGGTGATACTACCGAGAGTACTTTACGGAGCCATAGTATGGTGGCATAAGGCCAACATCAAAGAATACCATAAAGAACTATCAAAAGTACAAAGACTGGCATGTCTTATGATCACGGGAGCAATGAGAACAACGCCCACGCAGGCGATGGAAATCATGCTCGGTCTCAAGTCACTTAAAATAGAAGCGGAGAAGAGGGCCATGGAACAATGGTACAGAATGAAAGCATGTAAGGAATGGAGAGGAAGCTTTGTGGACAAGGGACACGCACTTATTCAGAGGGAAGCATGCTCGAAGATGGGGATGCTTACCCAAAACAACGATCTCATAAAGCGACAGGAGATGTTCGATAAGAAATATAGGATACACATAGGAGAAAGGGACAACTGGAAGATAGAGGTTGAACACCCCGTGACTATCTGCTTTACGGATGGCTCTCGGCGGGAATCCACGAAACTAGCAGGAGCCGGCATAGTGATACCGAAGCTGGACAAAAAGGTACACATACCTCTGGGGAGGTACGCTAGCGTATTTCAGGCAGAGGTATGCGGCATAATGAGATGTGCACAAATAATAGATGAATGTTCGCAGGAAGTGGGATCTGTCGTTATATACACAGATAGCCAGGCTGCACTAAAAGCGTTAGACAAACAGACGGTAAGCTCGTCCTTGGTAAAGGAATGCAGAGAAGCCCTGAACAAACTTGGAAAACACAAAAAGATTACGGTAGCATGGGTACCTGGACATCAGGGTGTGACAGGGAATGAAAGGGCAGATGAGATGGCAAGGCTAGGAGCAGAGAGGGAACTCATAGGACCCGAACCTGCACTGCCAATATCGGCAGAAGTCACGAAAGGAGTTATAGCTAGGCTAATGGAGGAAGAGGCCAATAGACAATGGCGAGAGACAACGGACTGTCGACAATCGAAGATGATACTAGGAGGCATAAACAGAAAAAGGACCAGGTATCTACTGGAACTAGGTAAGAAAAATCTCAGATTATTAACAGGAATAATCACGGGACACAATAGCCTTAACAGGCACCTACATATTATGGGTGTAGTAAGTGATCCATACTGCTCGCACTGTGGACAGGAGGAGACGAGTAAGCATGTTTTAGTAGAGTGTGGCATGTATGCGATAATACGCTATAGCATCTTCAGAAAAGATAAACTAGAAGAGGAAGAGCTGAGGGACATTAACCTTAAAGATGTCCTCTCCTTCTGCAGGAGAACAAGGAGATTCGAGGAAGAAGGCTGTAGGGGAGCGCCGCCGGGACAGTAACCGTTGGCTCCAATCGGGAATTGGGCTGAATGAACGCAGTCAAGCGATCGACAGCCCGCCTGTCTCCGGCCGGGCGTCCCTACACCAAATCATCATCATCATCATACTTCTCTCACAGCTGTCTGGTGCTCTCGTGTTTTGATGTGGTCAGTCCACCTGATGGGGAGGAGGTGGTTTACTTTGCCCTAAACCACCAGGCGCTCAATGGACCAAGTTCCACGTCTTGACACGTGTCCGAAAAAGATGAGGATTCGGAACTTCACTAATGGAGGACAGGCGCTGTTCTATGTTCAGCTCTTGAATGTCTTAACAAGTTCGTTCTCTGTCGAAGACGCGATTTGAGCCGAAGATGCTGGGTTTGAATCCCGAAGGGTGTGTTTTCCATGTATTTTATCTATAAAGTATGGTATAATTGTATATCGAGCTCACTGTGGAACTAGATCGATTTCTGTTAGGTAATCCGATATGTATTTATTTAAAGCCTGACCATAAATATATGAGGATTGTCAAGAGGGCGCTATTTATAAGATTTATATGGCAACAATTTTGCAACCAATCGCAACCGCACTGTAATGACATTAGTTTAAATACCAGTCAGTTCTTATGGTAACCTCGTAATCTCATTTAATGGAATGCACTCTTTTCCTGACTGTTTTTCGTGTTGTAAACACGTGTACACTTTATTTATAATATGACGTACACGACTGTGAATGGTTTTCGGCATTTTCTTTGGATATTTTTAAATAAAAGAAATCATCACAAATGACAATAACGACATTGACATTGTTGACAAACCATCATAAAGTCATTGCCAGTGTTAAAAATTAGTTTCAGTGAAATTCCGCAATATGGCGCATCCTCATATATTTCTGGTCAGGCTTTACCTTAAAATATTTTATGACTAGGTATATATAATCGCATCGCATGGGTGGAAGATCACCCATGCGATGGACCGACCAGATCAAATCGGCTGTGGGCGGACCTTTGCATGAGTGCACCAGAATGTCTGTGAATCGCGAGAAATGGCGTAAAATCATACAGCAAACAATATCTGCCTCTAATAGTACTACGAGTTGATCACGACCGCTCTGTAAAGAGTGAAACGACTAAGAAGAAGAAGATATATAATACAGAAAAGTTTGTATTCTTTTTTATGTTTTTCTCTTCTTTGTCTTCCTTAATTTTATACAAAATTTGCTGTCTTAAGGGTGTAAACCGCTGGGAACTTATATCTATCCAATGTGCATTAAATGACACGAGCCTTGTATTGCGTGCCGCTGTTATCCCCATTGCTTTCGCCGCACCTGCCCAACGCGAGGTTAATATTAAATCAAAACGGCGCACGTCAATTCAGAGAACGAGCCATCCAAATCCAGGCTTAGCCGCGAACTGACGCCGACACCCGTCAGTCTAAGATTGGGAGATTACTGCCACTGAGACACTAACATACACTAATAACTAAAGCTAGTTATCAGTTACTAAGTTGCCTTACTTTTGAAGATTTTGTGGGTAAACTATTATATTCGGGTGTAGATTGATGTTGAATAATACAACACACTGTAGTTATATGAATAAAATTAGCTCAATATATTATGGAACAAAGAAAATCGAATAGTGTGATGCAGGATCGTCTGTTGTTTTGTATGGACGCGCGGCGCCATGACAGTTTGGCGCCATCTGTTGGTCATCATTTCTTTGTCCTCTCATCACGCTGAAACGGCTGGACGAATTTTAGCCATTTTTAGTACAGGGATAGCGGGACAAACAAAGATGGTTATAGGATACTTTTTACCCGTCTACGGTAAAGAAAAAAATACGAGGACGAAGTTGCGGGCACCTGAAGTGTGGTAGGTACGGAGATAATAATACGACGACACTCGGAGTTAGAATGAATAAATAAATAAATAAATAAATAAAAATAAATAAATAAATATCAGACAACCTCACACAAATCAACCTAGTCCCAAATTAAGCTCAAGAAGGCTTGTGTTATGGGTACTAGGCGACGATATACATTACTTATATAGATAAATAAATACTTAAATACATAGAACATCCATGACCCAGGCACAAATATTCGTGTTCATCACACAAATATTTGCCCTTGCCGGGATTCGAACCCGGGACCGTCGGCTCAGTAGGCAGTTGCTTAACCACTGCGCCAACCGCGTCGTCAAAATGATTTATTGGAAAAATCAGGTTATTATATACTAGACAACATATGTTCATTTCCTTTGTCTGCACAGCCAATGGCCTTGGCCTTTGTATTAGACCTTGCTATGTCAAGGTTCCATCTGTGGCCTTGAATCTATACGACACGTGTTATCAACTATGATTCACATGCGTGAATCAGCTGAGGGCTTTACTGCACACTTCTTAGTCACACTATCACATTAATATTATAAAGGCGAAAGTTTGCGAGTGTATGTGTGTGTATGTTTGTTACTTCTTCACGCTCAAGCGGCGGGACCAATTTTGATAAATTTCAGTATGAAGGTAGTTGTCACCCTGGATTAACACAAAGGCTACTTTTTATCCCAAAAATGTAGTGTTCCCGTGGGACGAGCGGCACAGCTAGTTATATCATCACTACATACTTAGTAATATAAAACAAAGACAGACGACGCAGTTGGCTCAGTTTGTAAGCATCTGCCTACTGAGCCGGCGGTCCCGGGTTCGAATCCCGGCAAGGGCAAATATTTGTGTGATGAACTCGAATATTTGTGCTTGGGTCATGGTTGTTGTATGTATTTAAGTATATATTTATCTATATAAGTATGTATATCGTCGTCTAGTACCCATAACACAAGCCTTCTTGAACTTAAGCCGAAACCCCACTGCTGCGCACGCTACGCACGGACACGCTATACACGACGCCCACGTGCATCCATTGGTCTGGCTGCGTGTATCAACGTTTTCACAGCAACCAATGCACGCACACGTAAAACGTGTGGGCCACGTGGATACATTGGTCAGCTACGTGTATCCAGATTCTCCACTGCGGGCCACGCACATGCACGCGTGCGCGATAGGCACCCTCGCACATCAGCGTTGCCAGAAGCTACGGAAAAATAGGCTTTGTGTCCAGATCTACGAAAACTATTGGGGAACCTGCGGAATTTCAGACTACTTTTATTTTATCGACAAAACATGAAATAAACGAAACGGAATGTTAAAATAAAATCGGTCAAGCCGTTTTTGAGTTATCAAAAAAATTCATAATTTTCGTTAGAATGACGTAAGTGCCGCGCGGTGTCCTTATACTTCGAACTTTATACATACGAGTATTCCATTGCAGAGCTGAGATATTCCAGTTTGAAATAGGGACATGTGGCATGTGGGAAATTGGTACTAACTAACTCATATGGTCATTGGACATGGTCAATGGACAATGACACAAATATACAAACATAAAAAAAAATCCTTTTCGGATTGCTGACCTCCAAATGGCCTTACCTATAGCAATAAACTAAGATGAAAAACCGGCCAAGTGCGAGTCAGAATTGCGCACCGAGGGTTCCGTGCAAACACTTCCCATCTTAACTGGCCGGGTTAAGTTAAGTTTGCATGGTATGTATGGCGCCGCATACAAGTGAGGTGTAAACTTAACCCAACTGTTCACGTTTTTTGTATTGGAGCTCCACATAAATATATATGACAGACCGACAAACGGACAGACAGACAGACATACAGACAGACAGACAGACAGACAGACAGACGGACGGACGGACGGACGGACGGACGGACGGACAGACAGACAGACAGACAGACAGACAGACAGACAGACAGACAGACAGACAAAGTAAGTAATAATTCTTAGTAATAGGGTCCCGTTTTTTACCCGTTGGGTAGGTACGGGACCCTAAAAAAGAATAATTTATTTTTTGTTTAACTTTAAAAAACATATTGAGAACCAAGCAAAAGGTTGGAGTTTTGAGCCCAGCCCAACACACCCGATATTACTTATACAGATTACGAATTCGTTATCGTACAGTACGCGTAAAATTGGTCTACACTTTTTTAAACAACTGAAGTCGGTGAAGCGGAGGCAGCTTGGATGAGAAGGGTCCCGAAGAATTATGAAAAGTCCATCCTGGCAAAATAGTAACATTAGGGTAAGCATTTATTCTAGTAAACGTAGTGTTAATTTTAATTTAATATTTTTATTTGGACAAGTTATATAATATGGAACTAGAACTCAAACCTGAGCTAACTGGTTTCATAGGCAAAATTTTGTCCGAGGAATCGAACCTGGGGTAAATTTTTTCACAGGCAGAACTTCATTTGAGTATTAGTATACCACCAGGATTCGAACCTGGGCGCTATTATATTATATGTGTATACCTATATTTTTTATGTTGTTTTAATTATTATTATTTTATCCTCTTTCAATCAATCAAAATTCATCTTTTTGTCAATTATAAGCGATTTGGTGTAAACTGTAAGCTTATTTTGACTTGAATAAATTAATTGAATCAGGTACCGAATCTGGGCTCACTGTCTTCACAGGCAGAACTTCAAATAGGTATTATTCCATCAGGGATCGAACCGGACCTCAATGTCTTCACAAACAGAGCTTTATTCAAGTATTATTCCATCAGGAATCGAACCTGACCTCAATGTCTTCACAAACAGAGCTTTATTCGAGTATTATTCCATCAGGAATCAAACCTGGCCTCAATGTCTTCACAGACACAGTTTCATACGAGTATTAAACCACCAGGAATCGAACCTGAGCTCACTGGCTTCATCCGAGTACCATATAACTAGGAACACAACACAGTTCACAAGTAGAGCTTCATTCAAGGGCAGAACTTCATCTAAATATCGTACCACAGAAATCGAATCCAAAACCAGTGTTGCTCCGTAGATGTATTTCCATGAATTTAAGATTGGCTCAGTCATTTAGAATAGAAGAATTAAATATTTTTTACTTTCAAGGAATTAAATGACAGTGGATTTTTCAACGGTGTCATAATGTCAATGACGTGTGTTTTTTTTAATATATTTCACAGACTATGGTTTCCGATGTTATTTTTTTAATGATATGACTAGACTGACGTGTAAAAACCACATTTTGAAAGAAGGTAGCGTGTTCTACTCTGCACCAGATGTCACTACACCAGCGATTGCAGTCTCTTAAAACTATTAAATAACAGTAAAGTAAAGTACTGTACAGATACAGATACAGATACAGATTTTTATTGGTAAAAATTAATACATTTTACATGTCATAATTTTTTAAATTAGGTTAAATTAGATTATTATTAAAATTAGATTTTTCATAACAATAACAATACATGCTAAGTTATAAATAAATAAAAGTATTAGTTACTGTGTAGGTTTACTTAGCGAGTCAAAATACGGATTTCGAGTAATTGGGATGTTTTTAACCACTTTTTTGGTTTTTTTTTTTGCGAACATGGCAACCCCACATTTTGTGAAAAGGCCTCCTTATAGATACGGCATTTGTCCGTAGCGTGGACAGCGTGGCGTGGGTCGCAGTGGGGCTTTGCTTGCCACGCGCACGAGTTTGTGCGTGGCTGGCACTTCGGTACAGACCACGCGTGTATCAGTGACGTCATTTCGTGCGCAGCGTGCCCGTGCACTGCTGTGGAAGTATCTACCTATATTTTCATACAAAGCGTTTACGTACCCACGTGTGTAGCTCGACCGTGCGCAGCAGTGGGGTTCCGGCTTTAATTTGGGACTAGATCGATCTGTGTGAGGTTGTCTGATAAAAAAAAAAAGACAAAGTCACTTTAGTTTGTCTGTCCCTATGTATGTTTAGATCTTTAAAACTATGCAACGGATTTTGATGAGGTTTTTTTTAATTGATAAACTGATTCAAGAAGGTTTATGTATGTGTATAATACATGCATAGTATATTTAGTATCGGCATTGCATCCGTGCGAAGCCGGATAGTATCATATATTTATAATATAAGTACACATTTCGCTTATTTAACTCACTTGACCTAAAACACACATGAAACAGTACACAATTTTATTCAGAATGAGTGTGGGAATAAATCATTGGCAGGATTCAGCCATAACCGCTTAAACATCGCATATTTAACGCATTATTCACCATTTTCATTTCCGCGCTGTGGGTTCCGGAGACAGTTTTATTGCCAATGTCTGTCTGTCTGTCTGTCATGTTGAAACGGAATGTGCACATTTGTGTACCAACTTGCATATAGATAGTTATGATTGTCAGTATGTAACGTCAATGCTAATATTGCTAATGCTATATGATTCTAGGGGTAGGGATTTTGGTAGCAACCGAGTTTCAAAAAACCGGCCAAGTGCAAGTCTGACTCGCGCACCGAGGGTTCCGTACAAATATTTATCCCATCTTAACTTAGGTGAAGTTAAGTTTGTAACTGGTGTGTATGGCGCAAAATACAAATGAGGTGCAAAGTTAACGCAACCGATAACGTTTGTTGTATATGAGAGCCCCACTTAAATATTTATTTTATTCTGTTTTTAGTATATTTGTTGTTATAGCGGCAACGGGTACGGAACACTAAAAATAAATATGATTAATCAGTGTCTCAGATGTGAAATGACATGGGCACCAACTGAATTCAGTGATTATTTTATTTCTGGATACAGTTGCAGAAAGACAACTGCAACTTCGTTAACTAATTACTTACCTAGAATATCGTGTAACTACGCCATTCATGTACACCCTATATCAAGGTTTCATTTTATTTCCTTTCAAATGTAAACATCATATAAATTAAATTTCTAACAATAACCTAATTTAAATATTTAAAACGCCCCCACACAGGTAGCTGATCATCATGAGACCCTCATTCAACGAGTGATATCGAAAATAATACTAAAACTGAACATAACAACTAAGTTTGAGATTCTTATCTTCAATATTGACTGAGATCTTGTCACTTAAATTCCAGTTAAAGCTGAATATTTTGTAAACTTATATTTCCACCAAACATCACCAAACAAAGAACCATCTCAAAAGACAAGTCTTTCGATTAAAAGAAAACCGCACTCAAATTGGTCTATCCCTTTGAGAGTTACTATGCCACAGACACACATGTTAAACTTATAGCACCCCTCTTTCTTCGTCGGGGGTTCAAAAAAACAACTAGATATAGGATCCAAATATCCAAATATCGTATTCAAAGTCAACCGTTTATCTTTTGTTTCCAAATAATAAACCACAGAACTGTCAACATCACTTCATTGCCCAACTACTCGGAAAATATACACAGGGTGTAACGAAAGTGGTGATTAACATATATCAAGCCGCCTAACACTGCAGCCTAAACTCATTATAATGGGTTTACAGCGATATATCTTTTATTCAGCTACATATTGTTTATCTTATAAAATTAAGTAGGTACAATTTACAATATTATTCTTACTCGCCAAACGCTACGCTAAATTTTCAAACAACTATCTGGGGGCACGGTAGTGCCCCAGCCAAGACGAACAAAAAAGAGGCGGGGCACTACCTACCTTTTCTCGAACCGTTTCGTCTCAATTTCAAACCCTCATAGTTTCGTCCCAGTTAACACCAGAGCGCCCAAATTCACAGGTTAAGATGCAGTTAGGGAACATATGAAATGTACTAAATTTCACTGATCTAGGTTTTATACTTTAGGTTTTATTGGTACCTAAAATACGCCGATTTTGCCACTCACTCACTGACGTATCAAAACCTCTGGGGTACTTCCCGATGACCTAGAAAGCTGAAATCTGGTATGTAAGCTAGTATTAGTACACAAACAACAAAATAATTCTTAAACTTGGAACTTTTACCCCCCAACCCCTTAACCTAGGGGGATGGAAGTTTGTATGGGACTTCTGCAAATTTTGATACTAGAGGTCTGAAAATTGGTATAGGGACTCCTTGTTATAAATAAAACACATAATATTCTGGGATTTTTAGAAAATCACCCTCCCACCCTTTAAATAAGGGGATGGAAGTTTGTATGGGGTTCCCATAATAGGGGATAAAAGTGTATATTATATATTTTGCTAAACGTAAGTATTTCTTAAATACACAATTATTACTACTTCTGTATCTACACTGACTTCGTATTTTAAATCTGGGGGCACGGTAGTGCCCCCGCCAAGACGAACAAAAAAGAGGCGGGTCTCTACCTACCTTTTCTCGAACCGTTTCGTCTCATTTTCAAACCCACCTACAGCTCAAAAAAAAAACTAGGGCAACTTACAAAAAGAAATGAGATCCCACCAAAACATTTCATGTAAAATTGGCGGCCAAGACTCACATGCTCATAACGCTTTCGCTGTAAAAAGTTATCAGATCACAGGAAAAGCCAAGCCCCTAAGCCCTGACTTTACTAACCGTACACCTTGGTTTCAAAAGTATGGCTTGGCCGTTTCATAGTACCGTAAATAAGTCCAACGGACCGTCTGGCGCATTACGGTTTATATTTACGGTAACCTATGAAACAGCCATGCCATACTTTTGAAACCAAGGTGTAGGGTTAGTAAAGTCAGGGC
The DNA here is from genome assembly GCA_947623375.1 of Apotomis capreana. Taxonomy (NCBI): domain Eukaryota; kingdom Metazoa; phylum Arthropoda; class Insecta; order Lepidoptera; family Tortricidae; genus Apotomis; species Apotomis capreana. The sequence goes on along the minus strand of OX392509.1, from coordinate 18,129,919 downwards.
TTAGGGGCTTGGCTTTTCCTGTGATCTGATAACTTTTTACAGCGAAAGCGTTATGAGCATGTGAGTCTTGGCCGCCAATTTTACATGAAATGTTTTGGTGGGATTAGTTTATATATTATTATACAAATGGTCAAGCATCAGGGGCTATGGGCCCTGCAACTATATCTGAAACGTAGGACAATGAAGATAAATAAGAGATATCACAATATATGACAAGCCAGCAGAGCCGGGTACACTGATAAAAAAAAAAACGGTCACGCAATTCGAATACTAACTATTATTATTCGAATACTAATTTATATTAGTGACTAGAAGGTGCCAGTAGCTTCGTCCGTGTAATTCCTCTTTCTTTACCCAGGTCCGGTAAAAAGTAGGGATCACTAAAAAATTCCATATTTTAATTTATCTGAAACCATATTCCGAATTTTCAAAATTCCGAAACGATCATTTTTCCCATTGATCATAATGTTACATACCATAATTATGTTTGGTTAGGGTTATGTGACAAATCAAAAAAAATCCAAATATTTTATTTTATCAAAAACATGGTTTTCGGAATTATAAAAATTCGGAATGATGATGCATTCGGACAAATGAAACTTCTGAGTATTGTAGTGTACCCTAAAAGTATCCTATAATAAACTTTGGATGTCAAAGTTAAGTTTGTGGCTCAGTGCAGTTTATTAGAGCAATATGCAGAGTGCTTCCATAGTGCGTATGAAACCCTCGGTGCGCGAGTCCGACTCGCACCTGACCGGGTCTTTTATTAAAACTGAGTCCGGTTAAGTTACATTTTAATATAATAAATGAAAAAGTAAGGCGTAGGTACCCAAGTAGCACAACTGGGTCTAAATAGCTCGTATATATATCATATCTAATTAGATGCTTAAGTGAAAATTACCACCATGACTAAGTGCTATATAGGTGGCAAGAACCCTTATGCCACCAGTATAGAACCAAAAGGAGAAAAATTGCAGCCTATTTTTGGTGATAAATAGAATCCATAAGAGATCTCACAATTACCTTAAGTGGTAATAAGAACTATAGGTGAAAGTTATGCGCAGTGAACGAATGAAAACATTTCAGTTCGGTCAATGAGTGATAAATGAGTCGCCAAAATTATCTTTGAGTGGCGAGGCAACTGTCAAATTGTGTTTTATTAAAAGTAATACGTGATCTGCCATATTCATTTTGGATTTATATGTCTGTTTGATTGTGATTAAAACTTTACGTTATACAAGCATTGAAATAAGCACGAAATTCTTGCGAATTTTTTTTACTGTGAAACTATTGTATGTTTTCTTTGTAAATTTCGACGCGCCCTTCATTTGATAAGGAATATTAAAAAAGAGTGCTAAATTCAATAAGGAATAGATACTGATAAGAAATAAAACTGTTAAAAACCTGACCTAATGATTGTAGGTTACCTACAATGTTAAAGTAACATCGTCACAACTATCAAAAGTCTGTGATTATGCGTGAGTGTGATAAAATTCTGGTTAAAATAATCAATTTTCATAGGCTTCCATTTGTAAACATGGCGAAACAAAAAAGATCCTACAGTGTTTATTTTCACGTATTTGGTCCTTAATTGGAACTATCAAGTCTAATAATCACTTATTTGTATCTTGCGAGTGGCAAAGCAGTGAATGATATTACCAATAGTAATTATTTGCTCTTTTGTAGACTATTAACCAAGCAAGACTATTAAATATATTTTGACAAGGCGCAAATAGGAACAATAATAGAACTTTTAGTTCGTTAGTGGTTAGAAATAGGTGAAAATAACTGCTTTTGGTTCCAAGAACCTCCTACTGAGACCTATTTATGCGTTGGAGTGGCAATAAGGTACTTCTTAGGCCTTAAAGTTGCAATATTTTTTGGTTCCAAAAGAGCCGTAAAATTATCCCTTTAGCAAATAATTAATAATATAATTCGTTATTGTACTAGTCATTTGGAACTTTTAGTTCCAAATAAGGGTATGTTCCCACTTATATGTAAAAGTTGCTTATAAGTGATTTTAAGGCCTTATATAGCACTATTGCTTCTTATTGAGTGACAATTTGAACCTGCATGCAACTTTAAGTAGCAAAATCGACTTTATCCCACCATAAGTAATAAAGTAGAAACAAAAAACGTTCCTATGCAACTACAAGTGATAGGATGAACTCATATACAGTTTTGAGTTGTGTTTAAAGCTATAAGTTGTATCAAACACTGTTAAACCACTCATTTAGAACTTAAAGCTATAAGATAAGCTGCAAAATTCACTAATGTGCTGCTTGGGTAGGTTTATAAATAATATTTCGATTCACCCTGTATAATATTTCCGCAAGGAGCCGTCGGATTTCTCCAAGACCACGAAAGCGACAATGCGTTCATCGAATATCCATTACTTCTGAACACCCAATAAGTTGAGAACCAATTCCTGAAGGATTTTGAGGGATTTCCGATGAATTTGATTTGAGGGAAGCAGTCATTCAAATTCTTTAATAATTCCCCGGCGTTGGTCCAAGTTTGAAACGTGTAGAGATTATGAACATAAAATATCAAGTTTTAAAATAACGTTCTATAAAAAAATTAAATAAATAAATATTAAAGGACAATCTTATACCCAAATCGACCTAGTCCCAAACTAAGCAATGCTGCAATGCAAGCAATGGGTACTAGTCGAACATATACATAATATATAAATACATAATATGTTTTATCTATATAATATGTTATAGTAAATATAGATATCATCCTCATGGATGTTCTGGGTCATCCCAGGAACAAATATTATATAATAAACACAAATATTTGCCCCGGCCGGGATTTGAACCCAGGACCGTTGGCTCAGGAGGTAGGATCACTACAAACTGCGCCAACCGTGTCGTCAAATACTATTAGGACATTTGAAATGTTGTACTATGTAGTTGAGCTCTAATATGGTTCGTGTGTGAGTCAGCGCAGGAAATCCCTATTCCATCCGTGCTGCTGATGTTGTACTGCAAATAGCACAATATTACGCAATTTCGACATAAAATGTGAAATTGTATTTGAAGTTGCGAAATTTCGACTCGGACTAATCAAGTGGAATGTGGGGAATGCATAGTGCATTGCACAATATTTCACAATATAAGAAATCTGAGTGTTCTGTTTTTTCGGGGAATGATTTTCCGTCTAATGTTTTTCATCGAATATGAAAATCTCTGAACAAAAGTTATGGTGTTAACGTGCCAGCTGTACTAGAACCACCTGGCCTCGACCGTGACGATGGCAAGAGACCCGACGGAATGACCCTCATTCCATGGCAAATGGGACGGCCTCTCATCTGGGACGCTACTTGCGTAGACACCCTGGCTCCGTCCCATTTGTTCAGTACGTCGCTGAGAGCTGGCGGAGCAGCGGTTTGCGCTGAGGCTGCAAAGCGCCGCAAATATGTAGGTCTCTCTATTAACTTCATATTTGCGGCGTTCGCAGTGGAGACACTCGGACCGTGGAGTCCGGACGCCCACAAACTTTACTCTTTAATAAAAAAAAAACTTTCCGAAGATTTTCTTCGGACCACAGAGCCGGCTCATTCCTCGGCCAAAGGATTAGCTTGGCTATTCAACGGGGGAATGTAGCCGGCATCATGGGTACCCTGCCGCAGGGCCATGATCTGGGGGACATCGGTTTTGTTACTTAATTTTATTTAGGTTAAGTTGTGTACTGTTAATTTTTACTTGTGTTTCGTTTACTAATAAATATTTTTCTTTATAAACAAAAGCTATTAACTACTATACAATTATAAAGATTTCGTTGATTCTGTATTTACCTTTTTTTTTTTACATAGGCCATAATAGGAACACTACATGCACACCGTCGTCTCCGCCGGCGATGATTACACTTTCCTAACCACACGATCCAAATTCCAGCTAGATGACATACACTAACAGACTGATCTCAAGCCGACGTTGTCAAGCTAGGTACACGTCTGCTGGTTCGAGTGCCCGTGCACGCCAGCACACACACGCTAGGCGCTGGGGCAGTGCGCTGCCTACAGCCTAGCAACACGATGTCGGTTACAGCCGCAAGCCTACCGAGTAAGCCATGATTTACGATACGATACGAGCTAGCATTATGCTGAGGTGGGACCTTTTCGAGGCAAATCGTAATTATAATAGTTTATAGTTTTAGTTTTTTGTTGTTTGTCACTATTTTTGTAATTATTTTTATTAAAGCAAGTAACGTCTGCTAGCGAAAACCAAATGTTTACAATCCAATAGGTAGGACGCCCCTTTGGCCCGGAAAGCTATTGGAGACACAGGTTCGAACCCTGCCTGAACCATATTTTTTTTTTCATTTTTGAATAAATGTTTTTCTTTTTGTATTGCTACATGGGAGAAAATAAATGGCGATCGCTCGTGTTTTGTACCACAAGCAATATCAGCGGATATCGCATAATTCTATCCACTCGGCGGGTTGATTGAAATTATTATTATTGATTCCGTCCCGGCCACTCGTGGGACCGTTATTATCCGCAAATTGGGATAAATGTCACCGCCAATAAAAACCTTGTTCAAAAAAAGTTACGATTTGTTGGAAAAATCAAATAAAAATCGTATTCACATTGAGGTCGCTAAGGTGTAAGTAAACCCTTTCAAATAAACAAAGCAAAGATCGACAAACAAGGCTTTAGGAAAAAATTAAAGGTTATCCGTTAGGGTGGTGGAGAGATTAACACGCTGGACCGGTAATCCAGAGGTACCGGGTTCGATGCCCGGCCTCTTCCGCCAGGTTATACATTTCAATTTTTCCTTGTGATTTTGATATTTTGATCTTTGTATCAATGGTACAAATCAAACCGTACTAGTAAATTAATAACTAACAGACAGCCTCTCACAAATTACTTAAGTAATTTCACCTACTCGGATACGAACCCTGGACCGCCAGCTTGCTTGCGCCAACATATATTTTTTTATTTTTTTTGTGCTTGTTTTGTTTATAATTTTTTTATGTTTTTTTTCTTTTTAGTAATAATTATAAATGTTTATGTTGAAGCGAAAAATTGTTTTTTTCTGCTATGAGCGTGATTTGAACCCAGGTCTCCACGGCTTTCCGGGCCAGACGGAAGAACTGACAATTGTTGTATCAAAGCCACTAGCTCTTTAGCATCCAACTTTTAACCAATTGCTTTATTTATTAACCTTATGTCGGCATTTGGTATATGTTCGCAGAAGTTAAGACTGCTTTAATAAAATAAAAAAACAATAAATTGCTCTGATCAATATAAGTAAATGACGATTCGAAAGTGCTCGTAGCTGGGCCTGTTTGAATAATAAATATGAATATTTTTACTTTGAAACTACCACGGAACCAACCTCGTCGACAGAAACATAAAATGAAAACTAAACAATGTTTTTTTCAGTCATCGCAGAATTTTGAGCTATTAAATGAAGATTCATAAAAAAAGACGGGATTGTATTTTTTTTATTGAAATCTCATTAAAATCTACGGCTAATTCGACAACATGTTTCGGTAAGTGACGGAACAAATACTCGTGTAACCCATCCCTAACATAAAATAATTACATAAATAAGCTTAACCCATTTGGAGATAGAGCCGATTACATACTTAAAGCCATCAATTATTATAGTTGAATATGTTCAGCCCTAATCTTACCCTAGTGACAGGCAGTTAGCGTTCATCGGAGGCATCTGACGAGGGTAGCCGCGCGTAAGCAGGCTGTAGGGTTGTCACTTCCGAGTATTTGTGTGCAATATGTGGTCGCACCCGCAAGTATGACAATGTGGTTCAGAGTGAGAAAAGGGACGGCTTGAAAACTATAGCGCTGCTCAGACGCCTGGCTGTCGCAGCACATGCTGAGTCCGCTCCTTTTGTCACACGGAATAATTTGGGTGGACAATGTACTGACAATGGTGTTCTTGTTTATTCCATGTACCTATTTAAATTTTTTTGGTGTGGCAATAAATGTTTCTTTCTTCCTATCAAAAAATATTTACACAAATAAGCCATAACCCATTTGGAGATGGAGCAAGTTACATACTTCTTTCTTTTCTTTTTTACTACTTTTTCCTTTCTGTTGTGCAATGTTCTGTATTGTTACTTAGTTTTATGACTGTACTTGTTACACAGTGCCTTGGTGTATCACTGTAATACTGTGTAATTATAATTGAATAAATAAATAAATAAATAAATAAATACTTAAAGCCATCAATTATTTTAGTTGAATATGTTCAGCCCTAATCTTACCCTAGTGATAGGCAGTTAGCGTTCATCGGAGGCATGTGATGAGGGCAGTCTGTAGGGTTGTCACTTCCGTGTATTGGCGTGCAAGGCATTTAAGTACTTGATGTATGGTCCTCGGCCTTCTCGCGTCGTGTTTCTCGTTACTGAGGGTCGTGATTCTCCGGATGCAGAAGTATATTTTCTTAATAAGTTTCCGCCACCTGTGTCTGTCTGTCTGTGGCGTTTGCCCAACTGAAGCCTGTTTGGGAGTCCAACGTCCTCACTCGTCGTGTTAAAGTCTCCCTTTTCGAGTCGATCGTCAAGTCAGTATTGTTGTTTGACTGTGAGACGTGGAGGGTGACTAAAGGCCTGACGAACAAGCTGCAAGTCTTCGTTAACAAGTCCCTGAGGTCTATTCTCCGCGTATTCTGGCCGAGGACGATGCGTAACGACGACCTGTGGAGGATATGCCACCAGTCTCCCATAAGTGTGGACATCGCGACGCGAAAATGGAGATGGATAGGCCACACCTTTCGACGTGGAGGAGCGAACAACGCAAGCATTGCTTTCGAGTGGAAGCCGCCGGACGGAAGGCGCAGACGCGGACGGCCGGTACACTCATGGCGGCGCACCGTGGAGAGCGAGCTGCGAGCCGTTGGAATGAGCTGGAGCGAGGCCAAAAAAGTTGCTGAGGATAGAAAGGCGTGACGCGAGCTGATGAAGGCCCTCTGCACCTCCGGGGTGCCTTAGGACAACAACAACAACAACCTGTGTCTGTCCCTTACATCATAGAGTGCATGTAGGTATGTGCGGAGTGATGTAGGGTACACCTACCAAATTTAGGGCTATGTTGAGTCAATAACGTTGACTTCAGCGAGCCTGTGATGATCTTGTTTATTGCTTGATGGATATGAATGGTATAGAAAAAGCGAGAGGCAAATGACGTTGAACCGTATGGGCGACGGTAATCGCTTTCCATCAGGCGATACGTTTGCTCGTTTGCCCCCTATCACATAAAAAAAAAAAAAAAAGAACCACCCGTAGAACTAAGCCCTAATTCAATATATATCTCTGATATCTCGGAGATATCTCCGAAGTGGCGATATACTAAGTATACACTTCGCCAATCCAGGCCAAAAAAAATTGCGCCCTATTCTATATATGACGCTATAGATATCAGACGAAAACTTAACTTGACCCGATAGTAACGTGAAATTTCACCTTATGCAACTCGAATCGCAAACATCGCGTTTTTAATTTCAAACGAAACGTGAAGAAGCAACTCTCGGGCCAGCATGGCAGTGTCCACTGCCATATACAATAGTATATACATGTGTGTGTGTGTGCTATGTATATTGACAACAAAATTATCAAGTATTTTGAAGTCCAACCCTTTTGTCAACCCTAGCGATAAGAGACATGAGTAAACACGCTACTCGTTGTTTACACTGGCTCAGGGATATGTTGTAGAAACGATTACCTATCCCGGCTTCACTACTTCAAAAACAACTCATGTATCATTCGGTTTGCTAGACACTTACGCTGTTTTAGAATGCAGGTGTGTGATCATGTAGAGAAATGCCCAGCTGAGTGGAAAATACACAACATTGTAACTAATTAACTGATAGGGTAATTGTGACTGATAGGCTAAACGAGAGAACGAGATGACGATATTTTATTAGTCACTGAAAGGTGACCAAATTTTTTTTACACAAGCGATCAGATAAAAAAGTATTCTACTATTACTATATTTGGATGTCCAGGTAACCTTGTACGATTATTTTTTTTTAATCCGTACAGCCTTTTCGGCGTCATGTGAAAAAAAAGAAAATGTCAATCAGATGGTGCTGTACTGGGATGGGATGCTATGATGGGATACTATACCTCAACTAGTTTAACGATTTGAGAAATAACCAAATTGTGCTTAGTAGTGAACAAAATACTGCTAATTTTGCAACACGTATTTTGGTTACTAGTCAGCCCTCAGTTTTTCAGTCTTCCGATTTATGTAACTAGCAGCTAACACTTGTCAATAAATCTTATGTTTTTTTCAGTGTGTCAACGCGCGCCTATACAAATCCTGCAAATAATTATCCCTCTCCATAGAAAGCTAACTTTCAATATAACTTGCCACCAAGTACCTCGGCCAATGCAGCTCAAATAGCAAAATTAACACCGGTATAACGTCGTTTTCATCGCTTTATCTCTCTCTCTCTCTCCGCCTAATTAGGGTATACTTGGCTATATACCAACATAGCTAGACTTTTTTTATCACATCATATTCTACAGCGTGACTTTTTAGTCGTGAATGGTAGTGCCAGTAGGTGATGAGGAGTGTGACGCTGAGCAACTGTATTACAAATAACCACTCTTATGGTCTGTGCAAATAACTATGTGAGCTGTAGAGCTCGCGATACATTTTCGAAATGGCCAAATAATAACTTTTTTTTTTAATGTCTCGCCCCCAATATCTCCGACTTTTGACTCGAAAAAAAACAATACGAAATTGTTTCGAAATGGTTGAATTTTGTATTTTTTACTTATGCATAGAACGAATTCTTTCTTGAGAATTTGTACAGTATAGACAAAAGTAGTTGTTGGGACGTCGACGAAGTAAAGATGTATGCAGTCTGTACAATTATTTTATTTCTAGGACCAAATCCCAACTTACATGTAATAAAGTTCGTGCGTGGCAGCGCGTTCGCTGGTTCAGAGGGAAGAGAGCGGAACTTGATCGATCTGTTTTATCGACGTATTGCTCCGTCGGTAAAACAGATTGCCGGCGCCATCTAGCGGCCACCGGCTGAACTATTGTGTCACAGTTGCGATAGTAGTGTCCAGTAAATTGATATAATATTATATTAAAGGAGTCTCATTCAAGATATATAACAGTTTTCAATCTCCATATTTTAGCTATTTAGAAAATTTTGGAAAAACTGAATTATAAAAAAATTATACATAATTAACGAAACTACTCACAAAATTTAAAAATATCTAAACATCCGACAACCGTTATAATTTGAGGCCAAGCTAAAACGGCGACGCTTCGCTCGCTCGGACAACAAGTCCATAATAATATATATTATCTTCTGAGTTTCACTGTTAACACGTTAGAACATAAATCACGAGTCTAGATTCACTTCCCGATGGCACTTGGTTATAAATGAGATGTCTCTTCAAAAAGATTCATTTTTCCGTTCATCGTTTACTAAATTAGATTTTAAAATTCTATAGAAAAGGTTCATTTTCATAGGAGCGCTGAAATGGAAATATGCAGTTTTAGAAGTACTCTCTTTAAATGTAAGTCTCGTACGTGCTGAGGATGCAAGCTTGACAGATCTATACATATTGCTGTGCTAAGGTAAAATGCGACCTTTTGCTATGAAGCTCCATACAAAAATATCGCCTTTTACCTTAGCACGGCAGCATAGGTATCTCGAGGACAGAGTATATAATATATGCTAGGGTTTAAGAATGCACATGTCAGTAGGATTACGTTACATGAAGACATGTTTGTTTCACTATAATTCGGAATTCAAAATCTTATTTTTGATTATAAAATAATACTTAACCTGAATTAAAGGTAAAGTAATTATGTTATTTGATAAACAAATGTTTTGAATTCAAGTGAGGGCGTACCTAATAATTATACATTATACTACCATTATTTTAACCCTCATTAAATACAGGATTGAAGGACATATTTTTTCCGGGTGCAAGACGTATATAATTTGACTTAATCTATTGTGGTTTAACAAACCATTGCTTTGTATAATGTAACGAATGATATAATGTCATTTTAGACAATTTCCAAATGATAGGTATAATTTATTTATTTATTTATTTATTTAAATTAGTTACACAGCATTACAGTAATTAAACTAAGTCACTGTGAACAAAATCAGACAAAATAAAATCATACATAAAATAAAATAAAAACTTAAATCTAGTTAGATTTAGGCGACGTAACAGCGTGGCTCCGTTGCGCCGTCTGATCGGGCGCAGGATTCGGCAGATTGCCCCGGAACTGCCGAAACACAACACCCTTCGGCCAGAAGTCTGCAGTTGCGATGGTGTCCTGCAGCGGCCGCGGTACGCGCACCATAAGCACGCTGACGTGACGTCAAAACTTGAGGCGGCCGCACGCGCGGGGGGCGCGCGGGCGGTGGAGCGGCGGGTGCGACACCTTTTATAGTGTCAGCAACGTGTTACATAATGTAACAAGAGATATATGTAATGAGGCCTATCTCATAGGGTATATTTAGCACCTATGCTAAAGAGATGTAAACCCTTCAAGGCACCACAGGTTAGGTTCATTAGGTACCTTGCGTCCTTCGAAGCGGAAATAGAATTCGAGAGAAGATTCGTCTACTTGCTGCCGTTATTTAACATTATACCAATTAATAATAAGAGTATAACAAATTATAACAATAAACCGTTGTATCAAACGTTACATTATATTAAATGACTTTATGACAATTTATTGTATAATAAGTGTATGTTAAACCGTTAATACAAAGATCTAAGCTTAAAAAAAATGAAAAAGGAGCTACCTGGTGGAAGGGACCGGGAATGGAACCCGGTACCTCTGGATTACCGGTCCAGCGCGTTAGCCACTTCGCTACCCTCGCTCCACGTAGACCTGACGAATTTTTCCTTATGCTTTGTGTGTTGATCTTTGCATTGTTTATTTGAAAGGTTTTTACACCTTAGCGACCTCTATGTGAATACGTCAATATTCACATCTTACCGCACCACTTTACAGCGATGACTGAGCAAGCGAGAGAGGGCGCTGTTAGTTTTATAAATTTATGAAACATGCAGTCTCATTTTCCACTTGCCCAATTTTTTTAATTGTTTTGTTGATATTGTGTGTAAAGAAACCAAATGTCCCATTTACCGTATTTCAGTGAATTAGAATGGAATCCAATTTTCAGTAGTAAGGCAATAACAATAAAAACCAAAGCAAATAACCAGACATTCGAAATTCAATCATCTACCCTTTGATCTTGTATTGTTTTGGGGCTATTCGCTGTTATAAAACAAAGGTACCTGCCTATCTCTTATTCTTAGATCAAAAAAATTTTTATTACTTCACTAGAATGTGCGTACTTCGTGCGCAATTGCTTTTTTTTTGCCGTCGTCGGGTAGGAAGTATTCTTTAACCATCTTTGAATCTCCAGTTATCCCTATACCAAAATTTGTTAAAATCTGTTCAGGCGTTTCGGCGTGATACGAGGACTAAGAAATTCATCGGCCATTATCACAACAATAATCATAAATGTTTACTCTGCACCCATTTGAAGCATCTCTGTTTGGCCTATAACTGCCATGTTTGTGATTCAAGCATAAAGTGACATTTCACGTTACGTTACTACCCGGGCAAGTTAACTTTTCCGACTGATAAGTATGGCGTCGCATATACGCAGACTCCAGACGTAAATTTCATGCGACCGGGTATGAAGTGACGAAATATTAGGTATATCGCCACTTCGGAGGTCTCTCCGAGATATCAGAGAGATAGTGGAAATAGGGCCCTGGCCTAATAAAAGTCCAACATCCCAATTATGTAGGAAGAGCCCAAAACTTGTCACTGTCAGCAGACCGACATCGCGTACAACAACTCTGACGAGTTTAAATAAGCAAATACGCGACACGGCAAAACGTTGCAAAATGTGTTAGAGTCGGTACTGTGACGTGCAATCTCGCCGGACATTATCTAACTCACGATTAGCTGGAGGACACAAGTGCACGCAAAATGTACAATAAAGTGACTTAAAAAAGTCAGTGAAATCTCCGAATATAACACTACGGAAGGTTACTCTTTTGATTTGCGCTAGGTTATGTACGACGACAAGCGAAGCGAGGAGGACTGTTTGGTAGACTGCGACCCTTACAAGCGAGCGAAGCAAACGAGCTTAACGTCAGAACCGAGCTTTTTAATCGCCCTTGCTTTAGGTAGAACTGCGACCCTGCAGTAAATTTATCAGCGTGAAGTAAGATTCATTACGTATTCTACCTTATGGCAAGTCAGGCTTAGGATATAGTATGAATCGTGCCATTACTGCCATTGTTATTGCGTTTTTGCTAGGCGTTAACTTTTAACGTTTCATAACTCTGCTTGCTTAATATCATCGAGATTTATGCGTAATGTAACTAGGTCGATGCAGAGTCAGCCACCGGCTAAGCTTGCACCATAGATTGGAGCGGAGTTTTTTTTTTTTCGAAATTTTCTCTTCGTCACGACCTAGCGAAATTTAATTTGTGCATTTTAAAACAAAAAATTCTAAAATCGGTTGAGAACTCGCTGAGATCTTCGCATTGTCACAAAATCCATTCGAGTCGATCCATGGGAGCTTCGCTCGCTTCGCTCGCTCCGCTCCAATAATAATGTAATGCTAATAGTCAAAACAATTTTAGCACAATAATCATTCGACAGTTGAATCTTAGGCACAAAAAACTATAGAACAAATAATATTTAGGACTAACGATAATAGGAGCAACAATTTCGACAGATCAAAAATATGCGGAATAAAAATTATGCCATATGTTATTTAGAAAACAGATGTTATGCGACACCACAATAGGACAAATAATTGTATGCCATCCGATATACCCGTAATTTAATGTTCCACCGCCAGGGGGCGCGACTTATTCATGGAATTATTTTAGGGATATATTTACGTAAATGCACATCTGTATAATTTTTCAGTACACTAGGTAACTCCACTAATTAACTGAATGCATACCAGAACAACTAATGCTGTGCAAAAAAAACAATTGATTAACTGAACATGTGCTACAAAAAAAACTTAAACATCATACAAAACGAGATGACCTTTTTAACCGAATTCACACCTAAAATAAGGTTCGTACATCGGATATATTTGAAAGTTTCACCAAAAATACTGACTTGCACACTAATTATCCTCGCACTCCACACTAAGATCCGACTCGGCCGGGTTAGGTTAGATTAGTTTTTTTTTATATCCAGTAAAACAGTTTTGCAAATACCTTTAAATAGTATATTGAATTCGCATTATTTAGTGTGCAAGTCAGTATTTTTGGTGAAACTTTCAAATATTTTGATCGAAAAAAGGGAATATACAGATATCGATTTAAATACATGCCATTAGTTTACTCACGAGTGATGAATATGATAGTGTGATAAAAAATCTATTCAAAGACGGAAACAAGAAGTCCATTGAAGGCACTCCTAACCTTAAGACTCATATCGGGTTCATCTATAGACTGAAAAATACATAGGTACACATAAAAGTACATACGGTGAGAAATGTTACACTTTAGATATAATCTAACAACTACAGCATCGTCACAGCGTTCGCATAAAAAAATCTGCGCTGCAACTTGAATAGGAACCAGGAGACGAGGGTAATGCGTCCATTTAATGCACTTTCGGCCGAGACTAAACAGTGCTTTTCAGTACTAATGCGAAGAAAAAAATATTAGCTAGCTGAGATGCCCGTGTGTCACGGGGACACATTACACGCTCCGTAATTCCGTACCAGTGACGTGTAATTTAATGTTCCACCGCCAGGGGGCGCGACATGCTTATATTCATGGAAATTGTTTTACCCAGTCGACAACAACGGATTTCAAAAAGTGGTGAGAGACTGCGTCGTAGGAAACTTTTGGAATTTTGTGGAATGAAGTTTAACTAACACAGAAACGTGTTCAATTTGATATTATTTGCCGGTTTTTGTACATTCTCTGTTGTAGTTGGGTGTAGTGTTGTAGTAGTCTCTGTGGGACAGAGGAGTACAACGTACACCGACATAATATTAATACAGACGTAGAATTTAGCAGCTAGGTGCTTATTCGATGAAGCTTTACAATATACCTATTTTCAATGTATCTATCTAACTATCTATCAGCCACAGACGTCCACTGCTGAACATAGGTGTTAAATATATAACAAAATAATGTGTAGTGTGGCGCCATCTGTGGAAGGAATGTTGTAGCTACCCTATTGCATAGTCTGTGACTTTTAAAAAATAAATTCAGTTCGTTCCCATCAACGGTGTGTTTTATTATAAGAGGTTATGGGCTGCATGACTTTCAAGTAATTAAATTGTGATTATCAGTGTAATATGGCTGGGAATGTAATAACAAGTATTTCCAAATTAAAAGGAAGAGAAAACTATGAAGAATGGGCGTTTGCGGTCGAAAATTATCTTATTCTCGAGGGCATGGACGGATGTCTCAAGAAAGAAGGTGAAGCAAATGACGCCAAAGCGCGAGCAAAAATAATTCTCACAATAGAACCAGGATTATTTGTGCATATTAAGACTGAAAAAAGTGCTTTGGGTCTGTGGACGAAGCTTCAAAAAATGTTCGACGATACCGGTTTTACAAGAAGAATTGGATTGTTGCGAACCCTGATTTCAATTCGACGTGAAAATTGCGAGTCCATGGCACATTATGTTACTTCAATAGTGGAAGCAAGCCAGCGGTTAAATAATACCGGTTTCAAGATCGACGAAGAATGGGTTGGATCACTACTTTTAGCTGGTTTACCCGAGAAATTCGCGCCGATGATCATGGCTATTGAGCATTCCGGTATGGATATAACGGCTGATTCAATAAAATCGAAGCTCATAGACATGGATGACTCGAGTGAAGTTAGCAACGGAAATTGCCAGAGCGCATTTGTTTCTAGAAAATGGCAGCCGCATAGTGGCCATAGGCATGAACGAAACGCAGCTAATGTCAGTTGTACTGAAACGTCAAAGTCAAACATAATATGTTATAAATGCAAAAAACCGGGGCACTACAAGAATCAGTGCAAGTTTATAGAAAAGAAAAAACAATCGAATGCATTTAGTGCTATTTTTCTAAGCGGAAGATTCAACACTACGGACTGGTACATCGATTCTGGAGCCAGTATGCATTTAACAACTAAAAAACATTGGTTAAAGAATGTGTCAAATCAGCCATTTGTTGATGAGATTGTTATTGCGGACAAGTCAGTGATTTCTGTGAATTGTTGTGGTGAAACCCAGATAACAACAATAGTGAAGAATACAGAATATGACATACCTGTGTCCGACGTGTTGTACGTGCCCAGTCTTGCTACAAATTTGCTATCAGTTAGCCAGCTCATCAAAAAGGGAAACAAAGTTAACTTTACTGATAATCACTGCATGATTTTTAATCAAGAGAACGAACTCGTTGCTACGGCAGATTTGGTGGACGGTGTTTACAAGTTAAATGTGAAACAAGTTGATTGTTTGTTTACACCAGTTTCGGGACGTGTGTGGCATCGAAGATTTGCGCACTTGAATAGTACCGATCTTGATAAAATGAGAGATGGTGCAGTTGTTGGCATGACATACACAGATAAGTCTCAAGTGAACCAAACAAACTGCATTGTGTGCTGTGAGGGCAAGCAAGCACGGTTACCTTTCTCAAATATGGGTAACAGAAGTGAAGAGTTGCTTCATACGGTGCATGCAGACATTTGTGGTCCTATGGAAACCAAGTCTATTGGAGGATCCAAATATTTTTTGTTATTTGTGGATGACAAAAGCAAAATGGTCTTTGTTTACTTTTTAAAGACAAAGGATCAAGCACTTGATACATTTAAAACCTTTAAGAATATGGTAGAAAACCAGATAGGAAAACGAATAAAGGTTTTAAGAACAGACAATGGTTTAGAGTTCTGTAATAGGCAATTTGATAATTATTTAGAAGAAGCAGGAATATTATACCAGAAAACCAATCCGTACACCCCACAGCAGAATGGATGTTGTGAGCGTATGAACCGTACAGTAGTGGAAAAAGCCAAATGTTTATTGTTTGATGCAGGACTAACTAAGAGATATTGGGCAGAAGCAGTACATACTGCAGTTTATCTGAGAAACCGGTCAATAGCATCAGGATTAAACAATCAAACGCCATATGAAGTGTGGACAGGAGAGAAACCTGATGTTAGTCACTTACGTATATTTGGCAGTAAAATAATGGTGCACATACCGAAGGAAAAGAGACATAAATGGGATAAGAAGGCTACACAGTGTATTTTGGTTGGTTATCCAGACAATGTAAAAGGATATAGAGTGTACAATCCCAACAATAACACAATAACAACGAGTCGAGATATTGTCGTGATTGAGGAGGGGAATTGTGCTACTGAGATTCCGTTGAACATAGCTGAATCGACCATTGATTTTGTGGTCAAAGCGGAGACACCAGAAGCAGTGGGAGAGCAACCGAGTATGAGTGTTTGTGACATGAATCTGAAATCAGAATCCAGTTCCGGGGCAGTTGAGGATGCAGTTGGCCAGGATCCAGGCAGCATCAGCTCCGAGGAAGATGAATTTCTTGATGGTCAAGAAAGTCAAATCCCTACTCCAGTTCCAGAGCAACAGGTGGTCACTCCCGGATCACCAGTCGTCGATGAGGATGGGCCAAAGCAGTGTCGTATTCGTAAAAAGCCTGAGCGGTATGGCTTTGCCAGTGTGAGTGCGGGTTGTGAAGTGTTTGATGGTAGTGAAATATCACTCCAAGAAGCTCTAAGTGGAGCAGAAAGTGTACAGTGGGCGCAAGCCATGGATGATGAATTGAAATCATTCGAAGAGAATGATGCTTGGGAAGTTGTGGACTTTCCTGTGAACAGTACAGTCGTGCCTTGTAAATGGGTGTTCAAACGAAAAATAGACAGTGATAATAATATAAGATATCGTGCAAGATTGGTGGCTAAGGGGTTTGTTCAAAAGCCTGGCATTGATTTTGATCAAACGTTCTCACCTGTACTGCGACATTCATCTTTAAGATTGCTTTTTGCCTTGGCGGCTCAGATGAAGCTTGATGTAACACATCTTGACGTTAAAACTGCTTTTTTAAATGGCTTCTTGAAAGAGACAGTTTACATGAAAATGCCAGAAGGTTTTGAATGTAAGGATAGTATAAATAAAGTACTTAAACTAAAGAAAGCCATCTACGAGGGGCGTCTGAAAAGTTCTAAGCCTAAGATAGAAAAAAACAATTTACACAAATGAACTCGTGTTTATTTTTCAATATAGTCTCCTCCTAAATCAATGCATTTTTTACATTTTTTATACAGTGCTTTTAGGCCATTAAAAAAATAATCTTCATTTTGCCCTTCAAAATGCTCCTGTACAGCCGCCTTCATCTCTTCGTCACTTCTAAATCGCTTTCCCCTCAACTCTTTCTTCAAATTATTGAATAGAAAATAATCGCTTGGGGCTAGATCTGGGCTGTAGGGTGGGTGGTCAATTTCGTCAAAACCAACTTCCTTCAGAGCACGCCTCGCAACATTAGCGGTGTGAACGGGTGCGTTGTCTTGCAAAAACAAAATGCCTTTCCTTAGTTTACCCCGCCTTTTCTCAACTATGGCTTGTCGCACCTGTCTTATTAGATTTGCATAATAAGTTCCGTTTATCGTAGAGCCTTTTTCTAAATAATCGATTAAAAGAATGCCATCACAATCCCAAAATACCGTAGCCATTAACTTAGAGGCCGACTTTTGCACTTTAAATTTCTTCGGCGGCCTTTCACCCTTTTCAATCCACTGCATCGACTCAGACTTACACTCCGGATCATACTGTCTGATCCATGTTTCATCAACAGTTACTATTCGGGAACAAACTTCATCTAAATCATCTTCGCACAATTCTAAAAACGCCCGAGAAGTTTCCACACGACGTACTTTATCGAAGGCCGTTACCATTTTCGGTACCCAACGAGCACTGACTTTACTCATGTACAAATGTTCATCTAAAATTTCTCCGACTCTTTCTTTACTAATACCTAAGACCTCAGCTATTTGCCAAACCTTAATTCTTCTATCTTCTAATACCAGCTTTTTGACTTTTGCTACGTTTTCTTCGGTCACTACCGATATTGGCCGCCCTGAGCGGGGGTCGTCTTCGATCGATTCCCGTCCGAGTTTAAATAAGCGACTCCACTTTTTGACTGTGGCATAAGAAGGCCCAGAATCACCGTAAATAATAGCCATTTCCTCAAAAATAAACTGCGGTGATTTGTCACTTTTTGTAAGGAATTTAATTACAGCACGGTGCTCAATTTTCGTAATATTCGTTGGTAATTCACACATGATGTACTTTTCCGTTGAATATCTCGAAACAGAATAATAAAAACGTGACATGTTATTTTTTAATAATTTGTTTTTAAATGGCCTTTCTAGTGGCCAGTATCATAAACGCATATATAACCTCGAAATACCTTAGGCTTAGAACTTTTCAGACGCCCCTCGTATGGTTTAAAGCAGTCTTCAAGAGCCTGGTACCAAAGAGTTGATAGTTTTTTGGAAACAATTGGTTTTAAACGATCTCAACTCGAACCCTGCCTGTATACTAAAATAAATGGTTCAGATAGAATATTTATTGCTCTGTATGTTGATGATTTTTTAGTGTTCTCAAACAATGTGTTAGAAACTGAGAAAGTAAAGAAAAGTCTGTCATCAATTTTTAAAATTAAAGATATGGGTAGTGTTAAGCAATGCCTCGGTATGAGGGTTCATGTAGATAAAGTAAATGGTTGTGTAACTTTAGATCAACAACAGTACATTGAAAATTGTCCCAAAAATTTAATATTCAGAATTGTAAGCCTGTACATACACCTATTGAATCTAAATTGAATTTAAGTAAAAGTGAAATCTGTAATACTCAAGTACCTTACCAACAGCTGATTGGTAGTATGATGTATTTAGCTGTACTCACTAGACCAGACATTGTTTTTTCAGTAAATTACTTAAGTCAATTTAATAATTGCTACAATGATGTACACTGGGCTTATGCCAAGAGAGTCTTAAAATATTTAAAAACAACAAAAGATTTTTGCCTGAAATATACTGCTAATGGAAATCCTAAACTACAAGCTTATGTTGATGCCGACTGGGCTAGTAATGTATTAGACAGACGTTCTTATACAGGGTTCTTCTTTGCTCTTTCTGGTGGTGCTGTCTCATGGGAAACTAGGAAGCAGGTTTCTGTTGCCTTGTCCAGTACTGAGGCAGAGTACATGGGTATATCTGATTGTTGTAAAGAAGTTATATATCTAAGGAATTTACAATATGAATTAACTAATGAGTTGTATGTAATAACTGTTTTCAATGACAATCAGTCTGCACAGAAGTTGGCAAGTAATAATTGTTTACATAAGAGATCCAAACATATAGATATTCGTTATCACTTCTTTAGAGAACATTTAAATGCTAATGTTATACAATTAAGATATTTACCAACTTCAGACATGCCTGCTGATTTATTTACTAAGGGGTTGAATACAGTTAAACATTATAAATTTTTAGAAATGTTAGGTTTAAATAAATAAGTTATCTTTTAGTCTTATTTTGTTATGTGGGAGTGTTAAATATATAACAAAATAATGTGTAGTGTGGCGCCATCTGTGGAAGGAATGTTGTAGCTACCCTATTGCATAGTCTGTGACTTTTAAAAAAATAAATTCAGTTCGTTCCCATCAACGGTGTGTTTTATTATAAGACTCCCCCATGACTTGCCACAAAGTGCGATCCCGTGCAGACCGCATCCATTGATTCCCCGCTGCCCTCACGAGGCCATCCGTCCATCTAGTCGGGAGCTGACCCACGCAACGCTTTCCTACACGTGGTCGCCACTCTAGGACTTTGCTGCCCCAACGGCCATCCATTCTCTACATAGCCTGCCCATTGCCACTTCAACCGTGTAATCCTGTGAGCTATGTCGGTGACCCTGGTTCTTCTGCGAATACCCTCATTTCTGTTTCTATCGCGCAAAGAAACTCCGAGCATAGTCCTTTCCATTGCACATTGCGTGACTCTTAGCCGCCTTATGAGTGATGATTCACCCTCACTACTACGAATTTTACAACGAAATCAATATACTTAGAATGTATATCATCTCAATAAAAACTGACATTAAAGGTAACTCAACGACTGCGACATACCGCGACAGTAGAAAAAAGTGGCAAAAACTCGGATAGAATAAATTATCAATGGCAAAAGATCAGTCGCGACAAGCGCGATCATATTGCGCTCACGTGTGGTCCACTCAAGGAATCAAACCCGGTATCTTTGTATTACCGGACCAACGTCTTCTAACAACGCTACTTATATAAACAGTAATCTAATACTGGGTTCGATTCCTGGTGTGTACCACGTATGAGCGCAATTTAATATTTTTTCGCGTGTTGATCTTTGCCTCTAAAAAAAACCGGCCAAGTGCGAGTCGGACTCGCGCACCGAGGGTTCCGTACAAACACTTTCCATCCCTAAGTGGTTAAGTTAAGTTTGCACCTGGTATGTATAGCGCCCCATATAAATTAGGTGCAAAGTTAGGTATTAATGGGTATTAAAAAAAAACTACTTACTAGATCTCGTTCAAAACAATTTTCGTTGGTAGTTTTTATAGTAATGTACATCATATGTCTTTTTTAGATTTTTTATTTTCTTATTTTAGAAGTTAGAGGGGGGGGGACCAACTTTTTTCCACTTTGGAAGCGTCTGTCACTCAAACTATTCGGTTTAGAAAAAAAATATTTTAGAAACCTCGATATCATTTTTGAAGACCTATTCATAAATACTCCACACGTATGTTTGATGAAAAAAAAATTTTTGAGTTTCAGTTTTAAGTATGGGGAGCCCCCAATATTTATTATTATTTTTTTATTTTTGCATCAAAATCTTAATGCGGTTCACAGAATACATCTACCTACCAAGTTTCAACAGTATAGCTCTTATAGTTTCGGAAAAAAATTGCTGTGACATACGGACGGACAGACGGACAGACAGACAGACAGACAGACAGACATGACGAATCTATAAGGGTTCCGTTTTTTGCCATTTGGCTACGGAACCCTAAAAAGGTGATAAGTTACTGGGGTGTGTACTCTGCAGCCGGAACACCTTTAATGAGCAATATCTTCGAAACTACGGAGGTACATACGATTTCCGACCTACTTAAGCTAGCATGTACCTTATATACCTACGTAAGGTACATAATTGGTACATTATTATTATTGTTGCCTTAACAGGCTCCAGGGTCTGACTAGGGAGGAGCACGTTTATCCCGAGGGGTAGGCTTATTCCTATCGAACTAACATCTAATACACGAGCTGATCTTCAATTCTCCATGACACAAGACAAACACGAAAGCTTTTGAGGGTGGCCTGCGTTTGAAAACGAACATATGATTAAACGACAAGACGATTTTAACCTCCAACCATACGTTAAGATATCGCTCTCGTATAGCCCAACACAAAGTACGTTATTCGCTATGTTCAGTTTAACTAACAAGAATCAAATTACCATATTAATGAGTACTTCCTCGCTTAATATGCTAAGTGTTGGCGGTAAATTCGCGCAGATACTTAGGCGTCTACATGTTATTAAGCGGATTCGATAGCTATCTACTGGAGAGGAAGAGAAAAGGTGGAATAGGCATGACAAAATGTATTTTTTGAGGATGTCAATCGATTCTATTTTTTATTAGGATTAAATGTTCATATGGGACTAAGTACACTTAGACTACTCTAAAAGTCAGAAATGACCGTCAAAGTTCAATATCCTTACGGAGTGCAAAAACCGCTCCATAGAAATGGCCCCCTACATGTGACGTCAGCTGTAGGTTGGGTACCAATATTTGTCTGGAGACGATTGGTAATTTGCCATTTTCACCATCAAAAGTGCATTCAAGTTCATGGATGTCATATAATTATTGTTTTGTTAAATTATGAGGAATAAAATTTGAAAAAAAAAATGAAAAATAAGTTTTTGTACGTTTTTTGTTTATTTATGAATTACACTGCTGGGTGATTCTCCGAGCATTCTAACCACGCGGCTCTAGCGTCATTCCTTTTTCACGATAATTACCACAACGGCAGAGCCAGTCGTTTTAATTATGATCTATCTAACTAGGATAGCACTCGGGAGTGGCTCCGGTATACATAAAAAATTGGGCAAGTGCGAGTCCGACCCGCGCATGAAGGGTTCCGTACCATAATCTATAACAAGTTTGTTGTATGGGAGCCCCCCTTAAATATTTATTTTACTTTATTTTTAGTATTTGTTGTTATAGCGGCAATAGAAATACATCATCTGTGAAAATTTCAACTCTCTAGCTATCACCGTTCTTGAGATACAGCCTGGTGACAGACGGACGGACGGACGGACGGACAGCGAAGTCTCAGTAATAGGGTCCCGTTTTTACCCTTTGGGTACGGAACCCTAAAATCGACTTCCAACAATAAAGAAAAAAAATCGCCTTACAAACGCTGTTTATTCACCCTGCTATGCCACGTCGACCAAACACGTCACTTTACTCCTCTTAGACGAATAAATATATAATCTCGAAACTCCCTAATTTCACCACAAATCCGAGATCAATATCAAAATAAAAGGATCCAAGGAGGCTTCGATAATGTAATTTGATACTCGCCTAATAAATTTAGCCTGGCACATAAATTTGTAACTTTGCCAAGGAATGCCGGGGGCGATTTCCGTTTCGCTTGTCGAACTTAATTCCAGCCTCATTTCAATCTTGAGGCGCATTTACAGTTACTTTTGTAACTATTAATTGGGATATTTTTGGATGACAACAGATCACCAAAGTTTCAATTCTGGATTGTCATAACTATTATTATAATTGACGTTGCAATGGGCCACTTATCTGTGTCTTAACTAAAACTAAAAAGCGTTATTCGTGGAATAAAAGTTCAATTAAATCCAACCTAATTAATTGGCGACTATAATTGGCGAAGTCAAGGCTACACGACTTTGGTGGCTCGGTCATTTGGAGAGGATGGGAGATGATCATGCCGGGAAGAAAGCGTAGACGGAAAAGCCCAGTGGGTAACGTCCAGTGGGCCACCCCAGGTACCACTGGAGTGACGAAGCCCTTAAATACCTATCAGCCCTCAGACCTGGATGGCCTAAAGTGGCGCAGAATAGGTAAAAGCGGCGTTCTCTCGTGTCGGAGGCCAAGATCCTCTTAGGGTCATCGAGCCAGCTTTAGTAAGTAAGTAATTAATTTTTTGAGTTTTTCATTAACCTGGGCAACTTGAAATACAAGTGCATTAATCAACTTTTGTATATGAATGCATTAAGATTCTGGCTTTATCCAGACAACGATTTACAGAATCAACCTAGATTATTGATATTAAAATTGAACTTGATGTGTCTTTGATATTCAGACCAATTTGCTTATTCCATTGAACCTAGGTGAGGTTAAATTTGAATACCCACCTGCTTGGCACCAAGCTACTTCCCTGGCGTATAGTCAAGCTCTAATGAGTTGGCAGGCTCCACTTTGTTACCCGATTATAGGGATGAGACATTTTCTTTTCCCGCAGTTTAAAATTCACTTGTTTTTATCTATGCAGATATAAACTTTTAAACATGAAATATCTGTATGTTGAAGTTATTAAAAAACCGGCCAAGTGCGAGTCCGACTCGCGCACGAAGGATTCAAGGAGAAAAAAAACACGTTATTTGTATTGCCGCTATATACACGATGATTCTTAATCGGTGATCAGGAGGAGAAAAATATTAATATGCAGCTAAAATTTAACTTAATAGGTGAGGTCTCGCGCAATTACTATTGTTTAATTAATTAAAAGTTAAAACATAATTAATAAAAGTTAAAACATAATACATGCTCATCCTACATAAATTATTGAAGTACGATACCTACGTCAAGTGCCATCGCTTTGGCGGGAAATTTTACAAAATTTTCTACGACTTTGTTTATGTAATGACAATGACAATAACAAGTTATTACTCATAATTTGTCATTGCAATTAAATTATTAAAGAGGTTGTAAGCTCACAGATACAGATTAGTATGGTGACAAAGAATTTAAGACAAAATTGGTTCCAAAATAAAGAATATCAGAGAAAAATAAGAGTTTGTTTTCATGTTATTACGACTTCGACGTGACCGCCATCAATTACTGAGTTAAAAAAGTTGGTACCTGATCACCGATTAAAAATCATCGTGTATATAACAACAACGACTCACACTTGGCCGTTTTTTTATACATAGCAAGGTAAATGGCTATTGCCAATTCTGGTTACGGCGATTTATTTTTCGTATGAGTATTGTCTGTACCCGGCATGCAATTTTCAAAATGGTCCTGTCCATAATTCAAATTCAAATTCAAATTCAAAATATTTTATTTCGGATAAAGATCCATATCAGGTTAGTAACATAAAAACTTATAAATTATATGTTAGTAAAACTTAATACTAATTTAGCTACATACATAATATAATTCTAATGCACAACTGGTATGACACAGATCACGGCTATTTAATATACCTTACTAATGTCCGGATCTGTGCCACCCAGTGACACAGAATGGGACAATTGTATCTATCTGCTATCACCTTCAGAATGCTGTTTTGACTCTTTCTGACACGGTCCATCAACGACGCAATTTTTTTCCTCATGATCGCGTGGAACCCGTCCGTGTGGGCGTCCGCGAACATTCCTGAGGCACTGCACCACCTAGGTAGCCTCAACAGCATTCTGAAGGCGTTATTGTATTGGATGCGAAGGGCGTTATAAGCTCGTTTTGTATATCGAAACCACAGGCCGCTTGAGTAAAATGATTGGCAATATGCTTTGAATAGCGTCACTTTTACTTCTACAGAACATCTCGCGAACCTGCGGGCCAACATATTACTCCTCACTGATAACGCCCTCCGCTCCCTCTCCAAATCACGGTCATCACATAAGTCACTAGAGACTATGTGGCCCAAGTATTTAAAAGTCTCCACTACCTTTAACACTTCTCCACCAAGAGTTACTGGCGGAATAAAGTAAGGCTTAATTCTTCCCGCCTTAAAAACCATCACTTCACTCTTGCTGGAGTTGTACATGAGCCCATGACTAGTGGCATATTCTTCACATCTGGCCACCAACTGCCTAAGTGCCCCAATAGACGGACTCAGCAGCACCATGTCATCTGCATAGCTTATATTGTTGACACATGTATTTTCGATATGGCATCCCGCATACATGCTACTGAGTCCGGCTATCAGGTCATTAATATACCAGTTGAATAGCCTCGGAGACGTTAGACCCCCCTGCCTCACTCCACATTGCATCCGATATTCATCGGACAAGGCCCCGGCCCACTTTACCTGATTTCTTTGGTTATGGTACCAGTACTTAAAAATGCCTATACACTCACCAGGTATACCTGCTTCCCTTAATTTCTGCCAAAGAATCTCGTAATTAACTCTGTCAAATGCCTTTGACAGGTCCAGAAAACAGGCATAGACTGGTGTTTTTCTGTCAGTATAATACGCGACAGTATGCTTCAAGCACAGAATAGCACTTTCTGTTGACAACCCAGTCCTAAAACCGAACTGGGCGTCGTGGAGACTAAGGTACTCATCAAGTGTGGCGTTGAGCATACTGTCGAGTATCTTGGCGGTGGTTGTGGCAAGCGAGATCGGCCTATAATTAGCCTTGTCCGACAAATCACCCGTTTTGTTCTTAACAACTGGAACAACTATGGTCTTCATTAATGCGCTAGGTAAGTAGGCATGAGTAGTACATAAGTTAAGGAACATTGAAAGAACCCTAGGCAAATGCATCCCAGCATACTTAAAATGCTCAATGCTGAGGCCATCGTGCCCCGGTGATTTACCCTTTTGCATTTTATTTATCACGTTTGCAATCC
The DNA here is from genome assembly GCA_947623375.1 of Apotomis capreana. Lineage (NCBI taxonomy): Eukaryota > Metazoa > Arthropoda > Insecta > Lepidoptera > Tortricidae > Apotomis > Apotomis capreana. The sequence continues at coordinate 18,104,012 of OX392509.1, read as the reverse complement.
TTTTAGCAGAAAACCACATCTTGCGAGGTGCGTCGATGGCCTCAGCACCAAGTAAATTTGCTGGACACTGCGGCACCATAGGTAGCAGAGACTCAACAGTGAACTGTTCTTTAAATAACTCTGCAATCTCTTGATGCCCACTTTTTGCTCCTACACTCACAGGCAGGCCAGGCCCCACATTCATGTTTTTCGTCTGTTTCCAAAATTCATTGAACTTGTTGCCACTATGAGCAAGAGCAAGTCTATCCATTTTTAACTGGTCCTCCCGGTCTTGGCACCACTTTAATTTGGCTTTGAACTCCTTTCTACTACTGTTCATAAGCTCAAATAACCTACCTTGACGCGGTTTCCCCACGTTAACCCAATTCATGAAGTGCAGCCTGGCCTCCCTGTGGGGCCCTGCAACATGCTTGTTCCAGCCAGCCACATATCCACCCTTTCTGCGCCTTTTTTTTCTGTACGTACTTACCGCAGCATCAGTAAGGGTGGATATGACGTTATTGTACATTTTATCCAGGATGGCATGGTGATCCCGATTTCTGCAATTCCCGTCACAACAGTCCTGAAGTACTAGTGGAAAGTCAATATGTTTTAGTCGTTCGTTGCATAAATTACGATATGTATCAATTTGATCATTTTCCCTATCACCCCATGCCACCTTGTTTTCAGACTCATACAACGATATCTTAGGCACAGGTTTCAACAAATCCATATTACACTCAAGAATCACAGGAAAGTGGTCAGACCAGAACACATCATTCTTGACATAAACTTTTCTAATTGTACTATAAGCACATTGTGTCACTACGCAGTGGTCTAACCACCTTCTAGACCCATGAGCGTCACTTACATACGTGTAGGTATCAGAATTAAGGCCCAACAACTCCACATCCGCACATAACCACTGTTGTTCATTACAGAAACTTATTAACTCCTTATAAAAGGGCGCGTTCGGATGGGAGTTAAAATCACCTAAAATATACATCGCTTGCACATCACTATTTTCTAACATTATGGAGGATAAAGTACCTAAACATTCAACAAAAACAGGCATATTTTCATGTTCATCTGTGGGCATATATACATTACAGACTAAAAAATACTTTCCGTTACATAGTATTTTAACCGCGGTTATTCTATTATTTTCACAATCTATGATAGATACTGATTCGAATGCACTCTTGCGATATAAAATCCCCACCCCCCCAAACGCTCTTCCAGAGATCATCCCCGCTGACATGTCCATGGGCGACTTCCCAGTCCAACCAAAGTCCTCATCAACAGTGCCTAACAATGGCAGTTCAAAAGGAAAAAGCCACAATTCCTGTAACAGTACCAGGTGTACCTCCTGACATAAGGATCGAACCCCATTTATAGATCTTTTGAACGACCGACAGTTAAAAGTAGCTATTTTACAAATTTCATTTATACAATTACTATTATTATTATAAAGGTGTTAAGAGGGAATACCACTGTTCATATTTCAATACAAATCGAGGTTTCGCTCCAAAACTTAACTAATCTTTATGAAATTTTTAGAACTAAATGGGAAGGATTTTTTTGTGACCGACCGTTTTGATTTTTGAAATGAAATGAAATGAAATGAAATGAAATATAAATGAAATATTCTTTATTTGCTTTAAAATATGGTACAATTAGATGTCAGGTTACATTATCCGGTACATAAACATATTTTGCTAAATATTAGCATGCAAATACAATAGTTCAGGTAATAACTATAATATTGGATTTATACGAATTCAATTTGAGGACTTTTCATTTAAAAGCTCATTTGTGGAATAAAACATTTTTTGTGTTAGCCAGTAGTGTAGTTGTTTTTTAAACTGGTTTATAGGCAGTGATTTTATATCATCTGGAATTGCATTATAGACCCTTATACACATCTGGTAACTTCCCTTCATAAAGAGTGCACTATTGGGAACCATGTCCATTACAAGTTTATTCGGGTGTCTCGTGCTTCTAGGGTATACTTCAACTGCTTTTTTAAACAATTCAGGGTGCTTCTTTACAAAAATGGCAACCTCAAAAATGTACATACATGGCAGTGTTAAAATTCCGTGTTTCTCAAATAGCGGTTTACATGGTTCCTGCGGTGACACGCCACACATTGTGCGTATACATTTTTTTTGTGCTATAAAGGCTTTATTTACATTAAGACCATTCCCCCATATAAGAAGGCCATATCGAAGTATCGAGGCAATATATCCATGATATGCCATGAGAACGGTATTCCAAGTAGAGATATTTCGAAGACGCCTTAAAACATATATAAATCTCATAATTTTATTACAGACTAAATCTACTTGGTTTTTCCAATTACAATTTCTATTAACCGTTATTCCTAAAAATTTTGCAACATATACTTCTTGGATTTGTATATTATTGTAATGAACATCTAATGTCATAATTTTATTTTTAACATTGCAAAATTGGATAAATTGGGTTTTATTAAGATTAACTGATAAATTATTTGATTCAAGCCACTGTATTATTTGTCTAATTGTAAAATTTATTTCATTATTATAATTTTCAATGTCATTGCAAGTTACTAAAATTGATATGTCATCCGCAAAAAGTGTACAGTCATTTGTAGTTACATCTGGTAAGTCATTTATGTATGTTAGGAAAAGGAGCGGACCTAGTACACTTCCTTGTGGAACGCCTTGGCTGTTAACCATGTACGATGACCTGTGATAGGAAACTGTAGAATCTTTGGTACTCCTGATTTGGACACATTGTTGTCTGTTGTCCAGATACGACTTAATCCATTCTAAAGCTGTACCTCGAACACCTAAATTATATAGCTTGTTAATTAGTAGCTTATGTGACACGAAATCGAAGGCTTTTGACATATCAAAAAATACTACTACCGTTGGCTTTTTTTTATCAATACTTCTGACCACATTATTTATTAAGTTAAAAGCTGCGAGTGTAGTACTCTTGTTCCTTTGAAACCCATTTTGTTCTTTTTTAAGGATTTTATGTTTCTCAAAGAAAGACATAAGTCTTTTATGGATAGCCTTTTCAAATATCTTAGATATAATCGGTATAAGCGTTATGGGGCGATAATTGCACATTAATGATTTATCCCCTTTTTTGAACAGAGGTATGACTACTGAATATTTTAAGGCATCTGGAAAACAACCCAACTCAAATGACAGATTTATTAGATGGGTTATAACGGGCACTAATTCATCGCTACATGATTTTAAAATCTTTGTTGATATTCCGTCATATCCTGTAGAATTCGTATTTTTAAGTGATCGTATTATACTACTTACTTCATTGCAACCCAAAGGAGTAAGGAAAATTGATTGATTTATATTTTTTGAGTTTGTATTTCTAATGGATGAGCTTTTGTTGCCATTCTCAGGTTGTATGAAGTAATTGTTGAATTCATGAGCTATTAGTGTTTCATTTTTAATTATATTCCCATCTTTATTAATTTCCGATATACAATGATTATCCATCTCTGGTTGGTCTTTTATAATATTCCAACATGCCTTGCTTTTATTTGTAGAATTTTGTAGGTATTTATGGTTTCGTAATCGTTGTGAATCATTTATGCAATTTTGTAATACTTTAGAATAGTTCTTATATCTTTGTCTACTTTCGACAGTTTTGTGTTTATAATATTTAAAACGTAGTGCTCGCTTGTTTTTGCAGCTTACTTTAATACCCTTTGTTATCCATTTTGGCGTTTTGCTATTTACTGACACTTTAAATCTTACATATGGAAAACAGAGATCATAGAATAAGCTGATTAACTCATGAAATGCGTTGAAAGCCTCGTTCATGTCCGATGCATTAAATGTCTCAGAGAAACTTAGACACTTTAAATGTTCTCGATATTTACGTATATTATTGAGACTGTAATTTCTTTTAGTCACGAATGATGCTGTCGGTTGTATGTGCTTTTCATTAACAGGGATATTTAAGCTTTGAGCAGTTTCGTGGTCCGATAGACCTAACGGAAGAACCTTGCCGACTGCTTCCTTTATGTTACTGATGATATGGTCTATACATGATTTAAGCCGGGTAGGTTTTGTGATATGAATTTTAAGATTATGTCTTAAAACCAAATCATTCAGAGAATCAGTAATTTTAGTTGGTATGATTGTATTAATATTGAAATCTCCGGCTAACACAACTTTTTTATCCTTTTCTTTAGCTAAGCGACTTAAAACTGTATCAAGCTCTCTTATAAATATGTCTACATCAGAATTTGGTGTGCGGTACAAGGTGATAACAATAAGTTTATTACAGGTTAACTCTATTGCGCAACATTCAAATTCCTTTAACCTTGCCTGCTTATTTATTTGCGGAAGTTCTTTAAATTGAAGTCCTATTTTGGTGAGGACACATACTCCTCCTCTATTTTTTTCTCTAGAAAAGTAAGAAGCTAGTTTGTAACCTTTGATTTTAATATTTGATTCACAACCACTTTTTATAAAGGTTCCTGACAGGCATATAACATCGGGATCTTTCTTCGCCTTCCGCAGATCCGAGAGAGTTAATTCTAGCAATTCGCGTTTACGTAGTACACTAGCGATGTTTTGGTGAAAAATTATTAAAGACTGTTGCTGCTCTTTAAGAACGAAAAAAGTTACCATCACTCAGATTGTTGTTTTCAGTCGCCGGTTTTTCTTCTGTTTCGTCAGGTGTTTGAATATTTCCCTTTTCACTAGAAGCTGTCTGTCCGTATTTTTCTTTGTTTGTTGTCGAATTTTGCTTATCAGTGGTCTTCTTCTGATTATCACCATCAATCACCTTTGATTCCTTTTCGTTAGATGTGCTACCTTCTTGTTCACTAGTCGTATTTACATCTTCACTATTTTTATTAGTGTGTTGTAGGTTGGGGATGTAAAAATCAAGCTGCGTTAGTAGCGCATTTAAGTCATTAACAATTGTTTTTATTCCATTCCAATTCAACTTTCCTGACAGTCTTGAGAACATCTTGTGTGAGTAGACTAGATTTTTATTGCTGTCTAATATATAAGCATACTGGTGCACAAGATTGTCAAGATATAGTAGGTTATTAAAGGCCTCTATGCGTTTATTAAATATGTTTGCTGATTTACTTAGTTTGAAGACTGGAAGGCATATGATAATATTTGTATGTTGAACCATTTGCAGCTGGTTTTTCAAGACTTCAATTGTATTTAGGTAGTTCCGTGTTAATTCAACACTGTTGCTGCAGTGTTTTGCACTTCTCATTATGAATTTTGTTTTCCAAGCGTCTGTTTTTGACTAAAATTTCGCCAAGTACACAAATTCTATAATCGAAATAGCGCCATAGTTACAAGGTCCAAACATAACTTAATTGATAGTCTGGGAAAAGGAGTAGTGATATAATTATCTTCTTAATCGGCTGGACCGAATTCATGAAACTGCAACGACACGTTTATGACAATAATAATGTTTCCGCGAGCGCGAACAAAACCTGGCTACCCGTAGCACAACACTATTCTGAACAGGCAAAAATCGGTCAAGTAGCAGCCCACTGCAAAGCGACTCGAGTACTAACTACTAACGAGAATTGCTAACGCTTTGATTCTTTGATCTTTTGTGGGAATAAATATACGCTACAATTAGTAACGTATTTGTATTTCTTACTTTATATTTTATCTACACCCATATTTTTATATTTATTAAAGCAGTGGGGTGTATATATCATCATATCTCAATCTCACGAGACTCAAGCCAACCTCACCTGCACGTGGTGCACCCTGCCAAACAGCAAACGAGGAATAACTGGCGACCCACCAACCCGCAACGGACCAGCGTGGTGGGATTAAGGTCCGCTCCTCAACATGATATGTACAATGTAAGGAATATCGCGATAGACTCGTTATAATTTGTGTTAATTTTATTATATGTACAACTCCCCGAACAGGAAGCGGTCACGTCTGCTAGCGTAAACCAAATGTCTACAATGAAAAGAATAATTGAAAATTCAATGACTCTCGCGTCAGGTTCAGTATTCCAATAGGTGGGACGCCCGTGTTGGCCCGGAAAGCCGTTGGAGTCGCGGATTCGAACCCCGCCTACACCCATATGTCCTGTGGAGCAGAGATTATGAATAAGGTGACCCGACCGAGCAATCACAACGTTGAAATAACATCTCCGATATAGGTACGTCCACATAAAAGATGTAAATTTGTTCATTAAACCAATACAAAATTCTCCCCATAGTCATCATCATCATATCAGCCGATATACGTCCACTGCTCGACAAAGACCTCGCCCAAAGTTCTCCACAACGATCGGTCTTGCGCCATCTTAATCCAATTTCTGCCCGCGCTCCTAGCCAGGTCGTCGGTCCACCTTCTTGGGGGCTTCATACGCTGCGTCTTCCGGTCCACGGTCGCCACTCAAGAACTTTTCTACCCCAATGGCCATGAGTTCTATGAGCAAATGTGCCCCGCCGCCGTGTGGTTAAACACTTTCGTCTTAAGACACTGCAGTATTTGGGACGAGAAGATATTCTCCTCATAGTGCTACGATATAAATCTAAAATACGGACGATGAAGTAAATTTTCACACAATCTCTGGAGTTATTGAAAGAAACTTCCAACTAATATACCTGAACGGTTGAGAATCTTAAATCCAATTTTCCGATACGCAACGGCCTGCTCCGAGTTTTATAATGAGTTCGACTCCCGTCCCGAACCAGCTATGGGATGAAACTAAAAAACTTAATAACAATCGGGGATGAGGTCTTCAAATCGTTATATGTTTAAAGCGCAGATATTACCCCTTCTTAAGTATCATAAAATACCAAAAACTAATGTCTGCATAATATTATTACATTGAAGAAATAGGCTAGGCGGCTATTGAATAAAAACATATAATGAAGGTTTTTTTATATTTGGATTTTATGTTTGATCATAGATTGTTCGTAGGTGCTCTTCGGTAGGTTAATCCGCTAGCATTCACATGGTCATGAGATTCCTCGACTGCAAATGGTTATAAAACATTTTTTATCCTACCACGGCGAAGCTCAAAATAAGGTTATGATTTTTTCTTCTCTGAGGGATCGATATCACGGGCACTGTCACTATTTTTTCAAGATTAATAGAATGGACAGTTGGACATGTTGACATGTCTAGTCACATTTGGTTCCGTAGGCGGCCGGAGGGGTTGTAACATACTTCTGAGACGAATATTTTATTAAGGTGGTTTTAATTACTCTCACGATGTCCCCAGAGCCAGATGTCATATTTACATTAAAACTTTTAAAATTTCATTTTTTTTTATGAACAGCCGTTCTCCGGGGGGATTTTACCTCCTCAATAATCGAACCGACTACCGAGTTGAGAAGAAAAACTGGATTATTGGACCGATTTTAATAAAAGTTTTACCGGACTATACGGGGTAGGGCTGGCAAAACTTCTTTATTATTTTGTCTGCGTTAGTTTTAGGTTTCATTTAAATTGAAGCATCAAGGAAAGGTATAAACAATTTCAAAATTTCTTTGACATTGTTTTCAGTACGCATAATGGTCATGATTACATTTATTATGGGTCAAAAATTAATGTTTTTTTTTAAATATTCGGCCGTGGGTACAGACGCATGTATGTTTTATTAAGTATATCAGCTTCTGCGTCTGTTATAATAGTTTAGTTTTTTTCTAATTTCATTTTAAATAGTTTATGTTAGATAAATAGTGTTCAGTTTAAACAAATTGCATTAATTTATTATCACAGAACCCGAAACTATTATTTTTCTTCGATTAAACTGAATAGTGGAAAATTTGACAGTCACAACATACAAAAATACAGTGGCACAATTTCCATACTAAGTAATTCCGCCTTAGTAATAGTCCGACTGTATGACACTACGCCGTGAACAGCTACTGTGATTACTGGTCGCCTACGCTCGTTTTTTTATTTATTGATGTAAAGAACCTTTATACAATAGTACATACCGGTTCTATACTATGTTTTTTTAGAATGAGGAACTTTTAACACAAATTGTAATGTTTTCGAAAATGTAAAAACGTAGCGGGTTAGGACCAAACATTTGGATGAAATTAAGGCGTAGTTAGCCATACAAAACGAGGAAATTTATAAAAGCGATTGGAATAAGTTCCGTTTACGTAACGGGGAAGACTAAAAGACGGGGCAAGAAGTAGCATTTTTTTTTGCGCGTTAAGTCTCGAGATATGGAGCGCGGGGTACCAAATCGATCGAGCCGGGACGCATTGGTGGGGTCTTTAGTCATCCGCGCACTGAACACCCCGGGGTATGCTTATAATACAATTTCCCATCCCTGATAAAAGTATCTAAGAATAATTTGTTGCGGCTATTCACCAACTTATTGCTAAGTACGAAAGTTATATCGAAAGCGGCGGTTTTGGGAGCTCTGTATTTAGCCTAGTTATCCAATAGTTTGAAAGAACTGAACAGTTCTACAAACAGATGGGGAACAATGCATATAAGTACTTAAGAGGCCTTATTCCTTTTATTTTATTTTTCATATTATGACAAATAGGTATATTGATAATTTCAACCAACTTTTTGAAGTGAGTATACTTTTCCGTGAGTTCTAGAAAAAAACAATTCATGCTTTCATCGCGTGCAGTCGAAAATGAGTTGAAAAAAAAGTTTTCTGCGTGGATTTTGTTAGTTTCGAGTAGTTTTTTAACAAAAAAATATCAATGAAAACTTCAAACTGCAGGCTTCAAATATATATCAATAAATCTCGAATGTTAAGAAACATGTTTGATCATGATCATAGAGAAAAATGGCTGAACCCATCAGCATTTTTTAACGGATAAAAAGCCTTAACGCTCTAATTTATTTTCGATTCATATTATGATAAAACTTTTGATAATATCAGCTATTGACTTCAATAATACCGTATTAAAGAAATGTCTCTAACTATTTTTAAGAAAAACGTTACCAACTGGCTACTACTACATTGTTTTTATAGTTTAAATGAATATTTTAATTACAATCCAGACCGTTATTGATTATTACTTTATTATTACTATATTATTTCTTATTTAATTATTGTTAAATGTGACATTTTCTTTATGACTATTATTGACTATTTACTACAATGAAATACCTTTACCTACTATTATTTTTATTACATTATAAATTTGGCATTTATTAGAATTTTGGAAGTTGAATTATGTATTTTTTATTGCTGATATAAATTATGAGAATTAATGCATGTTTAATAAACACGTGTTACTTTACTCAATAAAATAAAATGTTTGCATGCTTAGTGAAGCAGAATGTATCGGACATCCTCAATATCTACCACCATGTTATGTATTACTACATTCTTGCAAATAAATGATTTATGATTATGATTATGATTATGATTACCTATTCTATATATAGCTATACAAATTTTAAATTTCTATATTTATCTAGTCATGATTTTAGGATCTCTTAATGCTGTGAGGCCTGGCCTTGGAACAAACTTTTATGACATTGAACGCATATGCGTTGCTGGCAGTGATGTGTTAATAGCACGTTGTAGGATCGCCTTTTGCTTTGTATGGCGTAATAAACTTTTGTAATACATCTAGCGAGTCTCTTACACTTTTTATTATTAAGAGACTCTCGCTAGATGGCTGGATCAAGGGTCAGATTCAGAAGGCGGTACTCCTGGACACGGCGCGCATCGTCAGGAGGTTCCTCTCTCTGCAGCCCTAACCACCGGTACACGGACCCTGCCCCGCTGCCGGCGGCACCCTAGGTTAGGTTTTTTATAATGTAATATATTTTGTAAATTCTGATTTGTATTTTATTTTAGTATAGATATATTGTGAAAAACCTATCCTAAGAAAATAAAAGAGTGGATAAATTAATAGTGTAATTGAGACGTAAATATAAAACCTTCAGTCAAAGTTTCATGCCTGACTACACAAAATGTAAGTTCTAAAACTGCACTTTAACTCGGGGTTAAGTGAAGATTTGCATGAATAAAACATTTCAAATTATAAAACTTTGGTTTCGAACGGACGTTTAATGTATGCAATATGGTCCGGTAACTTTACTTAACGGGTATTTTGCAACATTGTAGTATTGTGAAAGAAAATGTACGGATGTAAGAATAGAGTTAAAATTACAATGGAATAATTTATGTAGATAGTTGAAAGCATTAATGATGCTTAAACCAAATGTTTAAATTTATTTTAGAAGTATTAAAAAGAGATCTAAATTAAATAAGAAAGGTCTTCATCGAAAGAGCGCCAATTACTTATTTAATTTTAATATTTGGAGTTTTGGATAATTAAGTGCTTGTTTCGATAAAATAATAGTTATAGCATTATTTTTCTGATGCTATATTTGCCATAAATAATATATTTGCTATAAATAAATATTGTTGAATTATCTGATTTAATTTTTTTTTTATCAAAAGCCTTGTCTGCTGCGATGGTTCTTAGCTATGTTTGGATCAGGGGTTTTAAACAATTTCATTTAGCTTATTTGAACTTGATTCGCATTTAAAGAAGGTGCAACAGCCGAACTTAATGCTTCAATTTATTCTCTAGGTACCAATCAGTCAAAGCGCTTAATAGTATTCAAACATCAAGTGCCAATATTTTCTTTTTAAGTTTACAGCAACATGCTATGCTCAATCAGCATTTTTTTATTACAAAGTAGAATTCAGTGATTTACTAAACTGTGTACTTTTTTGCCGATTTTCATTTATTTATCGTATTGCGTTACAAAAAAGTGGTTCAATTAAACAGTCGGCGACATTATAACATTATTGATTTGGAGAACCCGAAAATTTTGCTGAAGACCGAGACGGATGGTCGCCAACCGTGTGATGAAGCCTGGTTTGAGACTTAAGCCGGTAAAAGGATGCGTAGGCAGCAAAGCAGCACCAGAACAACTACTGTCATAACATAAACTATTTATGTCAGAAGTGTGGGCGATCATGCCGGTATCGCATCGGACTGCACAATCACCAAAAGGTGTCTCCACAGCACTGCATAAGATCATCTGTAACAGACGAAACGGCCTATGATGACCAAGTGCAATTAGTTAAAACATAGAGAAATGTAATTGATTTTTATGAAGAATGATGTACGAAAAAATTACTTACTATGGAGTTTCTTTCGGCTTTCTTCTCAACGGCGGTCTTATCTTGGGAAATGCCGGTAGATTCACAAACTGACTTGTAAAAGTGCCCGGTGAGTGTAAATAAATTTCATTTCATTTCGCAGTGTTTTTTTTTGGGAAATATTTTACTTTTACACGTCTTAAGTAATATTGTACCTACATCAGTACAGAAAAATACATATAGAAAAGAAGGTTTAGTGAGAAACATTAGTGAAGTATAAGTATCTACAAATAAAAATGTAAAAGACTTCCTAACTAAAGTCATTTCATTACATAGTTTCAAGAAGTTCCTTTAAACCACGGAGAAGTGTTAGAATTTAAATAAAAGGACACTTATATTTCACTTAAGTTAAAATGTGTGAAATTGCATTTGCAAATGCGCGAATAAATGCAGTTTTATGTAAGAGCTCTGAGACTCGAAAGGGAAATTTTAATGAAACCTCCCATCTTCGAAAACGACGAACTAAAGTTGCAGGAAGTACCCTATTATATAATAACTAGCTGCGACGCGTGTTACCCGCTCATCCCACGGGAACACTAAATATTGTCGGGATAAAAAGTAGCCTATGTGTTGATACAGAAAGTCAGCTACCTTTATACCAAAATTTATCGTTTGTCCAGCCGTTTCAGCGTAAAGAAACACTTACAAACTTTCGCCTTTATAATATTAGTGTGATCATCGACCGTGCGAGCGAAGCGTCGCCGTTTCAGCTTGGCCGAGAATTCGTATGTCCGAATTTCCAGATGTTCTCGCCTAGAGGTAGAAGTTTTTCTGATGAAAATTATTAAAGATAGAACTGTTGTATAGTTTATAATTTTGAATAATTTAAGAACCACAGCAAAGTTCATTTCATTGCGTCGCGTTTTGCACAAAACCACCAATAAACTACAGTTATCTGGCAACCGTGGTAAAGAGATAGGTGGAAAGAGAGAAAGAGAGAGTGAAAAATAACTAGCGAGGCAGAAGCCACCAGTCAGTCGGTCGATTGCCCCCAATTCCCAATTGCGTAGTATTTTCACAAACCACGAATAAAATATAGTTTTTATTCGGAATTGACAAAGATGAGACGAGAGAACCTTCCATAATATTTAAATCTGTGACAAGTGAATTCGCTTTTATGATTTTCAGTGTGACTTCTCATGGAGCGAGCCATGCTCGACGTTTTTCTGCACGATCCGAAAATGCTAAATAAGAGAATATGAACAAGGGAACTAACGCCATGGAAATAGCACACAGAGTTGCCAGACTTAACCGGCAAAGAGCGGAACATTTTTTGTAGAACAGAAAGCTTTTGGGCAGCGGTCGCGTACCGGAGAACGCAGCGCAGAGGAACCCTTGATCTTTGTATCTGATATCTCAAAGTCGCAGATGATACTTTAAGGCGGCCGATCACTGTGATTTTTTCACAGTGACATTATTTATCATCCACTTTTAACCTAAAACGGCCCTTCCAGCCAGTTTGTACTTAGCGAGGAATTAACTATGATAATCGATGGTAGCTAGACTATGTCATACAGGAGTCAGGCATCACAGAATTAAAGACTGCCCAAGAACGAGATTTTATGATATTTATTTATTTATTTATTGGTTATTTAAGTAAAATATGACTCAATCGGTTAACGTAAGCAGCCGCGACTGCGACGACGAGCCGACCACCCAGCACAGCGGTGCGTAGGCTTTTAGCGCGGTTCACGGTGAGCAGTCGTAAAAAAGTGATTTCGTAAAAAAAATCCTTTGTGACAAGTCACAGTGATTTTAGACAGCCGATCCCAGTGATTTTTTCACTGTGACATTATTGCTCACAGTGTAAGTACTTGGTCGCATTGCAGTCCTTCCAGTAATGTATCCCGTGTAAATATCCCGGCGGCAGCAGGTAATTAACTGGTGATATTAATGGATATCAGCAAACGCAGTCCCGGTAGATAATGTTGACACTGGAGCCAGTTTGTAGTTAGTTCGGAAATAACTATGATAATCGATGGTAACTAGACTAGGCCATACAGGAGTTCACTTCTTTAATGTCCGTAAAAGCAAAATTATGTTGGTTATTTGTGTAAAATGCGAATTCAAATTCTATATACTTATGATTTATAAATAAATAAATAAATAAATAAATATTAAGGGACAATCTTACACAAATCGACCTAGTCCTAAACTAAGCAAAGCTTGTACTATGGGTACTAGACGACGATATACATAATATATAAATACATACATAGATAACATCCATGACCCAAGAACAAATATTTGCACAAATATTTGCCCCGGCCGGGATTCGAACCCGGGACCGCCGACTCAGTAGGCAGGTGTCTACCAACCGAGCCAAACGCGTCGTCAAAGCAACCACTTGCCACAAAAGCAAGAATGCAACAGCAGTTACAATACACTACGGAATTATGCTTCCGCGGGGGGGCGTCTAGCCGTTTTGGCGTTTATGAGAGGATAAAAAATTTCTGACCAACGGATGGCGCCAGACTGGCATGACGTTGAGCGCCCATACACAGCAAAAGGCGATCCTGCATCGTGCTATTGCTATCGTGCTATTTTTTCCTGAAATCATGACGAGTTCTGGAATCTGGAATGCAATAAAAGTATAGATATTCGAATTTCGAAGCACATAAAGATTCACTTAATTCTGCCTAAATGTTGTAGAAGTTAAACTTACTATGTTTACGGCTTAAAGAAACACAGAAACCGGTTCATGTTTATTTCGGCCTCAGAGAGGCTTCGAACTCCTTTGAGATATGAATCTCTGATCATAAGGCCCTAATCAACGAAATGGACTGCACTACTGCATTCATTAAATTGAGAGTTCTGCAGTGCTACACGAAGAGAAATGGTTTTGCCAAAGATTTTATACTAGTTGGGTTCGATTCAGCAAACGTGAAATAAAAATATTTTCGAGATTAATGTTAATGTAAATCTTTGAATAAGTAAATCAAATTAAAGCATGCTAGAGATATATTACACGAAGAAATTAATTAGAAATTAGAAAATAAATTACTTGAAATATGAAATCGTTACAATAGTTACAACCATTTCATTTAAAATATAAAAAAAAAAAACAAAATACATTTTTATTAAATCTAGAGATATCAAGAAACCTTATCTATGTGAAATATGTTTTCATAACACACACGACGTATTGGGGAAAAAACTGCAGCTTATTTACAAATATACAAACATATAGTTCGAAAACTGTACATAGAAATATTATTTACAACACTGTATATACTTACAACTATTTTAAAATGTATTCAAGGAATACAATGTAATTTCATAGTACCTAAATGTTTAAAAAGCTGGAAAATTACAATGGCAGCGTACACCAAATCTTTTCTCATCGAACTTCTGTTGTTTTTTCAACAACGAGTTATTTTTCAGCCAATGCGCAGCTATTATACCAGTGCCAAACAAAGAGGTTGGATCTATTAAAAATGTAAATAGTTTATATGACGACGCGTTTGGCTCGGTTTGTGGACACCCGCCTACTGAGTCGGCGGTCCCGGGTTCGAATCCCGGCCGGGGCAAATATTTGTGCAAATATTTGTTCTTGGGTCATGGATGTTATCTATATATGTATTTATATATAGGGGTCTCGGCCCCGAATACAATTTTGGACCGTTTGGAGTCGAGACCCTAGGTCCATGGGGTCCCAGTGCCCGCAAGCTTTACAAAGAATTGTCCAAAAGGCTTGCAGAGACCACTGGGGACCGAAGAGCTGGCAGCTTCCTCGCTCAACGTATCAGCATAGCTGTTCAGCGAGGAAATGCTGCCAGCATTTTCGGTACCATACCGCAGGGGAGTAATTTTTTGAATTTGTTTTAATTTTAGGTTTTTCGTACATAGCTGTTAGTAGTTTTTAAGCTTTTTATTTACTGTTTCTTTGTTTTTCCTTTTATGAAATAAATAATTTACATTTATATATTATGTATATCGTCGTCTAGTACCCATAGTAGGTACAAGCTTTGCTTAGTTTGGGACTAGGTCGATTTGTGTATGATTGTCCCTTAATATTTATTTATTTATTTTATTTATAATGTAGTAATGCGTTAAAGTTATATGATCAGAATTTAAGTTTTTAATTAGAATAGTGTTTTTAGTCACTACGATTGTATTGTTTTAGTATTATGTGTAGTTATAAAGACTTATTTACCTAGAAGTTTAGTGTAACACCTTACAATAGTAACATAGCTATTTCGTGCTTTAATCGCGTGCAGCGGAAAATTAGTTGAAAAAAACAGTTTTTGGTACGGGGTCGCCACTCAAGATATTATGTTCTAGTAAGTTTAAACAAATAAACAAAACCAGAACAGCCCCTGCTGCTTGTTGTTGCGTTGAATCCATCCCCCACAACTCTAGTGAAGGTGGCAGGAACACGGCGTGAAATACAGACATCGTGTATGCTCCCTTTGAAAAAACTGGCAGCATTAAATTTCAATGATGATGAAAATGAAAATGAAAATGAAAAATTTATTCATAACATCGTTACATGTCTGATGACGATGAATGGTCCAGCGTGCCAAGAAAACATGACCTAAAATACGTTTGGGCTTTCCTCCTATTATTATCGTATTTATCGTCATAATCATTAAATCCAATTTTACAACGCCTCCTCTTAGTAGAATTTTTATCATTAAGTGGAAATACCATTTAATCTGCGACCTTTACTTTTAATAATGATTTTGATATATCTCCGTGAATGTAAGAGAAAAATGGGTGTATGAGTAAAATTAAAGAAAAAGCTTTGCTTTAGAAATATTTTCACATATTCACAGTTGCAGACACGTACACATAAGAAAAGGTGGTTGTGGCTCTTCCATGGCACAAATATTCGAGTTCATCACACAAATATTTGCCCTGGCCGAGATTCGAACCCGGGACCGCCGGCTCAGTAGGCAGGTCTCTACAAACTGAGCCAATTGCGTCGTGCATAAGCGCTTATGCAACCTGAGTGCTTCATTCGTCGAATTGACTTAATCAAATCAGGTCCCATAGTAGTTAAAATGATCCCAGAAATGCCCCAGTTTAATGCCTTAGAAGAAAACACAACACGGAAAACAAATACTCACATTATTATGCGGCTTTCGTTTCCTTATGCTTTCGTTTCCTCAGTTACTCCGTGACCACGCATCTTGGTGAGCCCCGGCATCTGTAAACATCGTTAAAATGTGCATAAATGAGGCCAAGATCATTACATTTTATTTTTCTATTTATACAGCTAATGAATACCGAATTCATGCCATGATTTTTGAGAAGGAAATTGTGGAGAATTGATTACGGAGGTTCTAAATTAGAATCAAATAACGGAATGAATATGGATGACATGTATTTGGGTTTTTCAAATAATGAAGGAAATAGGCCTCAAGAATACAGCGTTTAAGGAAATAAAGAAACAAGGTTCCGTTCCGTGTACACCGCGAAAAACCCCGATTCAAAATTACACATTAAAAACGGCTAAGAGCATGTCGGGCCCACGCTCAGTTTAGGGTTTCGTAGTTGCCCATCCTTCACAATAGCCGGGCTTAAAACAGCGGTTTTTCTTTCGGAGAAAGATATCGAGCTCTGTAAAAAGGTCGTAAACGCCAAAGTAACTGTAATTACTTATTACCTTCTGGAAGTTATCGATTATATGGCACTTATCTATTATGTGTAACGTTCGAAGTATAAGGACACCGCGCGGCACTTGCGTCATTTTAAAGAAAATTATGAAATTTTGCGATAACTCAAAAACGGATCGACCGATTTTATTAAATATCCCGAGAGGTACCCGAAAAAAAAATTAATTTTAATTTTACCGTTTTGTCGGCATACCCAATACTCATACCAAATTTCAGCTTTCTAGTACTAATGATCACGGAACTAAGCCGCGGACGGACAGACGGACAGACGGACATGGCGAAACTATAAGGGTTCCTAGTTGACTACGGAACCCTAAAAAAGATGTTTTTTGGTATATCTGAAATTGAGCTCTCCTACTACTTACTTATTCAAAGATGACGTAATAAAATAACATTAACATTAATCTCAGAATTAGTTTTATTTCGCGCTAAATCGAACCCAACTTGAATAAAATCTTTGGCAAAACCATTTCTCTTCGTGAAGCACTGCAGAACTCTCAATTTAATGAATGCAGTAGTGCAGTCCATTTCGTTGATTAGGGCCTTATGATCAGAGATTCATATCTCAAAGGATTCCGAAGCCTCTCTGAGGCCGAAATAAACCAGTTTCTGTGTTTCTGTAAGCCGTAAACATAGTAAGTTAACTTCTACAATATTTAGGCAGAATTAAGTGAATCTCTATGTGCTTCGAAATTCGAATATCTATATATATAAAACTCAAAGGTGACTGACTGACATAGTGATCTATCAACGCACAGCCCAAACCACTGGACGGATCGGGCTGAAATTTGGCATGCAGGTAGATGTTATGACGTAAGCATCCGCTAAGAAAGGATTTTTCAAAATTCACCCCCTAAAGGGGTGAAATGGGGGTCCAAAGTTTGTATGGGGAAACAAGATTAGTTAGACTATTTTATTCGAAACTTCACAGGAGTATTCCTAACGATAAATGAGTAAACACGTGTTTCAGGTTTTTTGAAAATTCAACCCCTAAAAGGGAGAAATGTGGTGACAAAGTCTGAAAATCAGCATGGGTATTGTTTTTATGGTTTATCGGGTCGCTGATTACAAAAACCGCAACGATTTTAAAATCCAACGTGGCGGACGTGAGTTACCATCTCCCCTGTTGGAGTGAAATGGGGTTGAAATGTCTAAATACTAAACCGCTGGTTCTAGAGAGTTCAAATTTGGCACGTAGGTTCCTTATAAGGTGTAGGGGTGCACTAAGAAAGGATTTTTCAAAATTTACCCCCTAAAGGGGTGAAATGGGGGTCCAAAGTTTGTATGGCGAAAGAAGATTAGTTAGACTATTTTATTCGAAACTTCACAGGAGTATTTCTAACAATAAATGAGTTAACACGTGTTTCAGGTTTTTTTTTAATTCAACCCCTAAAAGGGAGAAATGTGGTGACAAAGTCTGAAAATCCATTGGTAATGCTTTAATGGTTTATCGGGTCGGGTCGCCTTTTGGGGTGCGATGGGGTTGAAATGACTAAATATGAGTACGGGTGTAATTTTTATGGTTTGTTGGGACGGACGTTAATTACGAAAATGCCACCGATTTTGAAATTTTATTTGTGGTCATGAATATTCTTGAAAGCATTTATTTGCGCCAAATTGCAATTTAATAGGTCCAGTAGTTTTGCAGCAAATCGATTGTAACAGACGGACTGAAAGACAGCTACACGTGATCCTATAAGGGGGTTATTTTTTTGCTTTTGAGGTATGGATAGAGACCCGTGTTATCCTAATAGATTAAAAAAGTAGTATTTGGTGGCATCTCGATCGTCGTCAATCGGTACCTATAGGCGGGCGGCGCGTTGGGACGGGATTGAGTAATGATCGGGAAACTTCCTGCATCCGTAATAAATACATTCAAGCTTTTCAATAATAAGTCATTTCAGAATTCTAAATTACGTTTATCTGGCTCAGAATAATACATTTTTTATTCATCAACGAAGAGAATGTGGCGAGGTCGGGATGTACACGTAGTGAAACAACGAGCTGCGGTATAGAACTAACTTTATTATAATAAGCATCACACTTCACACTCACACATATAGCTATGCAATACATACTAAGTACATTATAAGTACATACGCTACACCTCCTTTCCTAAACAAAAAAAAAAAACAATGACAATAAGTTTTTTTTTTTTTTTTATAGGTTTTTTGGTACTAGAATAAAACATTTTAGTAATATTACTTATATTCTACTTGTTATACTATAAGGTTTACAATATATTGTATTAAAATTAATTTCTATAAAGTTTCGTTCGATTTTTATGTATGATTTCTAATTTTCCGTCCTTGAGAATTTTGACATTTGGTGATATATCATTAATTACTTTATATGGACCATTGTAAACAGATTGTAATTTTGAAGCTGTTTCATTTTTGACTAATATAAGATCATTAGGCTTATAAGTAATAGGTTTTACATTTTTGTCGTAAATACATTTTCTTGTTTCTTTTGATAACAATAATTTTTTCTAGCCTGTTCTTGTGTCTTTTGTATTCTATACCTTAAACTAATAGGATAATCATTACAGTTATATAGAGGTTCTACATCTCTAACTAAATTACTTGGCAACTTACAACTTTTACCGAAAACCAACTCGTAGGGGGTGAATTTTGTTGCTGCGTGAACGCTTGTATTGTACGCGAAAGCCCAAAATGGTACCCATGTGCTCCATGCTTTAGCTTCATTATTAGTTTGTATTCTAAGGTAAGCATTTAAATGTTTGTGGGTGTTCTCCAACGACCCAATGGACTGATGATGATATGCTGTGGATGATAACTGTTTTATACCTAATAGTTTACAAGTCTCTTGCATGGTTGCCGATATAAATTCTGTACCCCGATCCGTTCCGATTTCGTGCGGAATTCCATACCTAAGTATGAAATTCTCCACGAAAGCTTTTGCTACACTAACCGAATCTTTATTTTCTAAGGGATAAGCTTCTACGAACTTAGTCAGTTCGCATTGAATAGTAAGTATATAATTCTTATTAAAATAATCCTTACTTAAGGGCCCAACTATGTCTAAGAAAACTTTATCAAAAGCCGATGTGGCTGTTGTCGTAATGACCATTGGTTCTTTTATGGGAACCGAATGTTTTTGTGTCTGACACTTTGCGCATTTATTTATATATTTTTTAATATCTGTGTCCATACCTGGCCAGTAATAATACTTTTTTATATTATTTGTCATACGATTTATGCCGGCGTGACCGCTTGTCGGCAAAAGATGAAAATCATTTAATATTACTAATTTATCGTCGTTTGATATTATTCTTTCTTTTCCTTTTAGTAAATAAACTCGTGGTCCGGACCACATTTTATTCTTATTTATTTCTCTGGTTAACCATTGTATATATTCTATATTCTCTTTATTTTTAAGTATGTAAATCTCATTTATTTTTTCCTTTTTACATAACTGCTCCAGTTCACTCACATAGACGTCTCGCGCCATACATGATCGTAATTCTGGGCATGTATAGATTGTCATGTCTGTGGGTCTGTATGTAAACAAACACTGGTTATGGTCATTAGGGTTTATTTTATTCCATTCATTACTTGAAACAAATTCAAGTTGCACTGAATTCGTCGGCCTTACAATAGATTCTATTATTTTCGGGTGATCAATCCGGCAATAATTGTAATCCTGTTTGGTCGGCGGTTCCGTACTATTTGTATCTGCTATCAATTTTGCCTGTCTCCTAGTCATTACATTTATAATATTTTCACTCATACCTTTTAAATCATCGGATGTTATTAAGATACGAGATAGTGCGTCTGCAGCCACGTTATCTCGACCCTTTATATATTCTATAACAAAATCGTATTCTTCTAGGATAAGTCTGAATTTAGTAAGTCTGCTAGTGGGATTAGTCATATTGAACAGGTATACCAATGGGCGATGGTCGGTGAATATTCTAAATTTTCTGCCATACAAATATGGTCTGAAATATTTGATGGACCATACAATAGATAACATTTCTTTTTCGATCGTAGGATAGTTGAGTTCAGCTTTGTTCAAGCTTCGACTCGCATACGCTACTGGACGATTGTCTTTATTACATAAAAATGAGCCAATAGATTTTCCTGATGCATCTGTAAACAATCGGAATTCGCCCGTGTCCGAAAAGTCCGGGTATTGTAATATTGGCGGGGATATAAGTGACGTTTTTAATTTTTGAAATGAATCTTGACATTCTTGTGACCATAAAAAGGGAGTGCCCTTTTTACTTAATTTATTTAGAGGGATAGTTATTTCAGCGAAATTGGGAATAAAACGTCGGTAATAGTTTGAAAAGGCTACAAATCTCTTTACTTCATCACTAGTAGTTGGTGTAGGATAGTTTTCTAAAACACTTATTTTCTTGGGATCAGGTTTCACACCTTCCGCGCCTACAACATGTCCTAAATATAGAAGTTCTTTCTTCAAGAATTGACATTTACTGGGGTTCAATTTTAATCTAACTTGCCTTAATCTTGAAAGTACGTCAATCAGGTTTTTATTATGAGAGTCTAAATTTCTGCCGAAAATTATAAGGTCATCAAGGTAAACAAAACATTTTTCGTAATTAAGTCCTGATAGAGCTACCGTCATTGCTCGTGAGAATGCACTCGGGCTCGTTTTCATACCCATGGGCATACGTTTCATTTGATACTGCTTGTCAAATGTGAAAGCGGTACACTTACGACTTTCTGGTTCTAACTCAATTTGGTAATATCCATTTTGTAAATCTAAATGACTGAAGTAAACAGCACCTGAGAGCGAATCTAAAATATCTATGATGTTTGGGAGTGGAAAACGGTCATCAATTATTTTTTCATTTAACTTTCTGTAATCTATTACTAATCTATATTTTTTATCTCCGGATTCAGACTTTTTAGGAACTAACAAGATAGGGCTAGACCACTCACTACTGGTGGTCTCAATGATGTCATCATCCAACATTTTTTGAAGTTGATTTTTTATTTCACTGCACTGCACTACACTTATTAGACCTGGACGTTGTCGCGCTGCTCCGCCTTCCGGAACCAGCTGCCAGCTCGCCTCATCTGGTGTTCATTTATCTCTCGGCGCATCCAGTTATCGTGTACTTTTTTGTAGAAGTGGTAAAGCAATGCGAGTGCTCCCAATATAAGCACCACGCATATGGCCGTAAGCATGTAATGATGGGTATCCGCCCGATCTTTCAATTGCTCAATATCCAGGGAATTACCCGCTCCAACTGCGTTTTGCGCTATCACAATTTCTTGGTCATTCTTAGACGTGCCGTGACCCATTATGGCAAATATGTAAAATTTGTTGGTGGATTAGCGTCGCGCACAAGTTGTAGTTCGGAGCTAAGCCGAAGATAAAATGAATCACTGCCATTTCGTAATTAAAGTTCTATTATTCACTCTTCACTGTACTGTCCAAATTTGCGCTGTGGTATTGGGGGCAAGACTATATACGGCGTCAAGTGCTACACGTGTCACATTTTAATAACGTCCAATAAATTTGCAGCAGCACCTTATCCCCACTATAACGCATATTATTATTACGATGATAACCAAAATAAGTTCCAACGCGTCAAAGAAATTTTCTAGTTTTTGTAACACTGCGCTATTGTCCATTGAAGCCATGGTTGAACCGAAATTACACTACATTACACTAGTGTTCCGCCCACGCACAGTGCCCTTGACGAGAGCACTGGCAGGATCGCCATGTGGCGATGGTCGGGATGTACACGTAGTGAAACAACGAGCTGCGGTATAGAACTAACTTTATTATAATAAGCATCACACTTCACACTCACACATATAGCTATGCAATACATACTAAGTACATTATAAGTACATACGCTACAAGAACCTCAATATCTTACAATAGAACATGACGTAACTTATAACATGGCTTAGAATCATTAAACCAATCCCGAATAACAAGTCTCAGGGGCAAACTCTCAAATTTGCGGGTATTGACTTGAGAGAACATTGCTTCTCTCATGGACAGTTTTATGTTGCTTGCTCTCGAGTAAGTTCACCCAGTAGCTTGATAGTTTTAGCGCCTAATGACAGATTAGTCAAGAATATTGTGTACAAAGAAGTTTTGTAGGCCCTATTTTTTTACACACGCTAAACAAAAGTAAAGCCGCAAAAACTATACATAATTAATAATAATACTTCTTAACGCGAGCGAAGCCGCGGGCACAAGCTAGTCTATATATATAAAACTCAAAGGTGACTGACTGACATAGTGATCTATCAACGCACAGCCCAAACCACTGGACGGATCGGGCTGAAATTTGGCATGCAGGTAGATGTTATGACGTAGGCATCCGCTAAGAAAGGATTTTTCAAAATTCACCCCCTAAAGGGGTGAAATGGGGGTCCAAAGTTTGTATGGGGAAACAAGATAAGTTAGACTATTCTATTCGAAACTTCACAGGAGTATTCCTAACGATAAATGAGTAAACACGTGTTTCAGGTTTTTTGAAAATTCAACCCCTAAAAGGGAGAAATGTGGTGACAAAGTCTGAAAATCAGCATGGGTATTGTTTTTATGGTTTATCGGGTCGCTGATTCTATATATATAAAACTCAAAGGTGACTGACTGACATAGTGATCTATCAACGCACAGCCCAAACCACTGGACGGATCGGGCTGAAATTTGGCATGCAGGTAGATGTTATGACGTAAGCATCCGCTAAGAAAGGATTTTTCAAAATTCACCCCCTAAAGGGGTGAAATGGGGGTCCAAAGTTTCAAGATAAGTTAGACTATTTTATTCGAAACTTCACAGGAGTATTCCTAACGATAAATGAGTAAACACGTGTTTCAGGTTTTTTGAAAATTCAACCCCTAAAAGGGAGAAATGTGGTGACAAAGTCTGAAAATCAGCATGGGTATTGTTTTTATGGTTTATCGGGTCGCTGATTACAAAAACCGCAACGATTTTAATATCCAACGTGGCGGACGTGAGTTACCATCTCCCCTGTTGGAGTGAAATGGGGTTGAAATGTCTAAATACTAAACCGCTGGTTCTAGAGAGTTCAAATTTGGCACGTAGGTTCCTTATAAGGTGTAGGGTTCACTAAGAAAGGATTTTTCAAAATTTACCCCCTAAAGGGGTGAAATGGGGTCCAAAGTTTGTATGGCGAAAGAAGATTAGTTAGACTATTTTATTCGAAACTTCACAGGAGTATTTCTAACAATAAATGAGTTAACACGTGTTTCAGGTTTTTTTTTAATTCAACCCCTAAAAGGGAGAAATGTGGTGACAAAGTCTGAAAATCCATTGGTAATGCTTTAATGGTTTATCGGGTCGGGTCGCCTTTTGGGGTGCGATGGGGTTGAAATGACTAAATATGAGTACGGGTGTAATTTTTATGGTTTGTTGGGACGTTAATTACGAAAATGCCACCGATTTTGAAATTTTATTTGTGGTCATGAAAATTCTTGAAAGCATTTGCGCCAAATTGCAATTTAATAGGTCCAGTAGTTTTGCAGCAAATCAATTGTAACAGACGGACTGAAAGACAGCTACACGTGATCCTATAAGGGGGTTCTTTTTTTGCTTTTGAGGTATGGATAGAGACCCGTGTTATCCTAATAGATTAAAAAAGTAGTATTTGGTGGCATCTCGATCGTCGTCAATCGGTACCTATAGGCGGGCGGCGCGTTGGGACGGGATGAGTAATGATCGGGAAACTTCCTGCATCCGTAATAAATACATTCAAGCTTTTCAATAATAAGTCATTTCAGAATTCTGAATTACGTTTATCTGGCTCAGAATAATACATTTTTTATTCATCAACGAAGAGAACCTCAATATCTTACAATAGAACATGACTATTAACTTATAACATGGCTTAGAATCATTAAACCAATCTCGAATAACAAGTCTCAGGGGCAAACTCTCAAATTTGCGGGTATTGACTTGAGAGAACATTGCTTCTCTCATGGACAGTTTTATGTTGCTTGCTCTCGAGTAAGTTCACCCAGTAGCTTGATAGTTTTAGCGCCTAATGACAGATTAGTCAAGAATATTGTGTACAAAGAAGTTTTGTAGGCCCTATTTTTTTACACACGCTAAACAAAAGTAAAGCCGCAAAAACTATACATAATTAATAGTAATACTTCTTAACGCGAGCGAAGCCGCGGGCACAAGCTAGTCTATACTATAATTGCATTCCAGATTTGTATCGGTTTCTACTATGGAGAACTCGTTATGATTTCAGAAAAAATCTTAATAGCGCAATAAAGGATAGTCTTTTGTTTTTTATGGGGTCTCGGCGCCATGCCAGTGTTGCGCCATCTATATAGGTCATCATTTATTTGTCCTCTCATCACGTCAAAACGGCTAGACGGATTTAAAACAATTTTGGTACGGTTTTTTGGTACGGTACGGTACGGTTTGGTTTCGGTTTGGGGATAGCTGGACATCCGAAGATGGTAATTGGAGAGTAATTGTGTTTGTGTATTGCAATTGCGTCTTCTATCTCACTATTTAAAGTTGTAAAATTGTGTGGTTCATCGTCATTATTTTATCAAAAATAAAACCGGCTAAGAGCATGTCGGGCCACGCTCAGTGTAGGGTTCCGTAGTTGCTCATCCTTCACAAATTTTTCTTTAAAAGGTCGTAAGTTGACATTCAGAAGGTAATAAGTGATTACAGTTTCTAGGGCGTTTACGACCTTTTTATAGAGCTTAAAATCTTTCTTCACGTAAACCTCGGGCTTAAAACAGCACTTTATTGTTTGGCGATAACTCAAAAACGGCTCGACCTATTTTGTTCAATATAGTTTTCATTGAAAGTACTTATAAGGCCTCATTAACATGAATTTTTCCGATTTTTTTTTGACCCGTGGTTGAAAAGTTATAGGGAGGGGGACACTATTTTTTTTGTTTTTGGAGCGAATATTTACAAAACTGCTGACTTTATCAAAAAATAATGTTAGAAGACCCCTATTATTTTTACAAGACCTATTCAACAATACCCCACACGCCAGTGTTGAAAAGAAAAAAAAAATTCACCCCCACTTTAGGTGTTCGAGAGGTACTAGAAAAAAATTTTTTTTTTAAATTTTATTTTACCGTTCTGTCGGCGTTATACATACACATACTCATACCAAATTTCAGCTTTCTAGTACTAATGCTCACGGAGCTAAGCCGCGGACGGACGGACGGACGGACGGACAGGCGGACAGACGGACATGGCGAAACTATAAGGGTTCCTAGTTGACTACGGAACCCTAAAAATATTCTAATCTTGATTTCTCAGTATTTCTGTATTTTCTGTAATTAATGGATGACTGTTATTGGTCTTCTGTTATGTAAACCATTTAATGTAAATACAATAATTTACGGATGTTGTCATCCTGAATAAGAATAAACAAAATAAATACTTGGTTATTGGATAATTTTGACCCGGTTACGGTAAAAACAGTTTTACGCGGAAGAGGCCGCAGACACGTCTATTATGTCGGAAATATACCGATTTTATTGAGTTATTCGAGCTGCAGTAATAAAGAAAAAATAGAGCGGAACATTAACAAGTAATCACAATAATAGCTCAATTCTTATGAACCTTGCACATTTTTATATGGTAATAAATAAATAAATAATGGTATTAAATAAATAAATAAATAAACAAATTTTAGTACACTAAATTAAAAATAAAGTACAAAAGTCAGATCTTATGGATTTTTGAAGTAAGTAACCTAAGAAGATGAGGATTCAGAGAACGTAAATCGCGAAAATATACAGTCATAGTAAAACCAAATTACTCCGAGCGAAGCTCGGTCGCTCAGGTACTAGCTATAAACGACCAGGTAACCTTAAAAATAGCAGCCTATTAAGCAAAGATGTATATTTGTTATTACGTACAGTAAGTAATTCCATTGAATTACTTACTGTACGTCTTTGGTAACATGCTTAATAAAATATACATCTTTGCTTCCTTTTTTTACATGTGGGATGGTTAATGAACCATCCCACATGTAGTTAGGTATTTGTTGAAAGCAAGCCGCTCGCAGAACTCATGTTCATTTTCATTCATCCTTCCGTCGAATACTTAAACTGGAATACGGCTTCTTGAATACGGACGGCCAGTTCTAAGTAATTATGGACTTAGAAGCTCTTGTAATAGAGTAGAGAGTAGGTAACTACTGCTTACTAAATAGTATTTTTTTTTAAATAGAGACTGGCCAAGGTAGGTTGGTAAAAAAGGGCGTTAAAAATGTTGCTACACGATTGTATTTTGTCACCAAGCAGGAACAAAGCATTTTGTCACTCACACTCGCATTTTGTCAAAACGTGACGGATGCTTTGTCACTTTATCTGTCGCGTAATAAATCCAACCATCCTTATGATGGTCAGGACCTAATCCCATATATATATCTCGTATACATCTCTGATATTTTTTTTTTTGTGCTTGTAGTCGAATGTACTGATAAGGGTAGTCACTGCGTCGGGGTGGTAGTTTGGCATCCAAGATCATCATCATCAGATCGTCATCAGGGTACCATCTCCTGTTGGTGGCCATGAGGACGTCATCCGGGTCTTAAGGCCTTGGTTGTCCTCACCCGCTACCCGCAGCGGGCTGCGGCCCGTCTCCCGCAGCGTCTTTATTCTATTTTCGTGAATGTTCTGGAGCGGTCGTACTCGCCCGCTGACAGAGACGGGCCGCTGCTCGCTGCGGGTAGCGGGTGAGAAAGACCAAGCCCTAAGTACATCTTGGGCTTCGGACTGGTAGTTTCCTAGCTAGGATATATCCTGACCTGACACTCAGTTTAATTTTATTAACGTCGTAGTAGTTCCAAAGTAGCCGCAAGCCTCTAAATAATATTACTCAGGAACTAAGTACTGTCAGCCCCAGAAAAGATAGAAATTTAGAAATTTTCCATTTGAATCGCAAAATATACCTACGATGCCGACTCTTTTAGATCCAAATTACATATATAAAGTAAGAGGACTATGCCTGTGTTTAATGTAGTTTTAGTGCATTCGGCATATCATCATCAGGGTTCGTAAATGCCAGCAAAATTCATTGAAGTGCTGTCACTGGGTTGTCATAAGTCATTTCAATTGATTTTGCTCGCATTTTACGATCCCTGCTCATCATCGAAACGGTGTATGGAGACGGTAGAACTAAACGCCGACTACACTACAAGCGGTTATATAGCTCTCAATGACGAATAATTCAAACTGTACAGGATCAAAAGTAGCTGTAAAATTTTCTCCAAGCTTACTCGTATTTCAAATTCCATACAAAAGAACTGCTTATTTTGCTGTACTTAACCTTAGTCGCACTTTTACAACTTAAATGCAGCTTAGATACGTCTATTTGTGTCGGCCTTTACGCCACCCAAATCGTTCACTGACAGAGACAAGGCCTCTGCCTATGATCTACAAAGCGGCGTACGCTGCCGGCATTGAATGATTTCCTGCTATGATGACAAAATCTGCTATCCTATCAGATGAGGAAGAAATTGAGGGTCCTCATCCGTTCAAAAACGCTAATTGTTTTAGACATTTTTTCTCTATGATCCAAGATGTTTCTTAACATATTATCAATGTCACTAGTTAGAACAAGTCTATTGCAATTTATTGGTATATATTTGAAACCTACAGTTTGAATAATTTTGATAATTTTGTTTCAAAAACCACTCGAAATTTACAAAATTCACGCAGAAAACTAGCTTTTCAACTCATTTTCGACTGCACGCAATAAAAGCATGAAATAGTTATGTTACTCAGGGAAGTATTATTCACTTTTAAAAGTTGGTTGAAATTATCAATATATTATCAATATTGGTCATAATATTAAAAACATACATTTCAAAATGTATAAGGCCTCTTAACGTAGGTACAATATTTTTATGATAAAAAAAAAACAAACATTTTATTCGTTAAGGTTTGCGTTGCGTTCAGAATATCCGATAGGTATTTCAGTCCACCGAGTTTGAACTTTGCGCTTAAATCTAAGTTTAGTTCAACTACGACACACATTTTGAGAATTTTACAAGAATCAGGTTAATTTCTCGTAAATCAATCTGAAATGACAGGGAGTGGTGTTTTTTGAACCTTGTTATTTTTATAATTTAGTTTTAATTGCGTTATTAATTATCTGAAGTTCTTTATAATTAAGTTTTTAATGTAGAACATTTCGCAAGCCAACTGTACGGCATATCATATCAAAGTATCACTTACAAGTTGCCAAACCTCAAACCTAAGCAAGTTCTGTGAAACTCGCGTTGAAACTACTAATTGTCACCAAGTTGTGTAGACTCTAGAATTACTAATGAGCTAAGGAATATTGTGTTTCGCTCGTAGGCTTGTGTGTATTGATAAGAAGACAAACTTTACTAGAAATAAGCCAATTTGCAAATTGAACGCATCTCAAATATTATATTCATATTATATGATAAGTAATGATATGCATACTATTATTATTCGCTTATTTATTAATTGACGTCCAAAAACGGAGCATGTCCTCTGTTCGTCGGATGTTTTCTTAGGGTTCCGTACCTCAATCGAAAAAAACGGAACCCTTATAGGATCTCGAGAACGCGTGGAGGTATCGAGTTGAAATTAACACCATATACTCAAGTCTACGGTCCCTTGAAGCTGTGAAAAAAACAAACTTCTACGTTAACGTGAAAAAAAGATACTGCCGTTTATGTTAGCGAAGTGGGTAACGCCCGGACCGGCAATCCAGAGGTACCGGGTTCGATTCCCGGTCTCTTCCACCAGGTAACTCCTTTTTAAATTTTTCTCGAGGCTTTGATCTTTGTATCAATGGTAAATTGTTGGTTTATGTAAGTCTTGTCAAATAGTTCTACGAGTAAGTCATGTACTATTATAAATTATAAATTGATAATCAGTTTTTTATAGAGAGGCGATCATTATTCAGGAAAAATCTTAACAGCTCAATACATGATGCAGGATTCGTATGGCAAAGATTCTTTGTCCGCTCCTCACGCTGAAACGGCTGGACGGATTATAACCAACTAGCTTTTGCCCGCGACTACGTCCGCGTGGAACTTGGAAGTATGGAAGCAACCTCGTACAACACGATAGATATCCACCTAATCACCTTATTTAATAAAAGGGATTATTAAAAGCGCCTAAGCAAATGTAAGAGCAATAGTGCTTTTGGTCTAATCATTACATTTCCTACAGGGTCATCAATGTCATCATGAATAACTGTACTCAGTTTTCAATCTTTTTAGGGATAATCTCCAGGATGAAAACTATCCTATGTCCTTCCTCGGATCACAAACTATCTCCATGCCAAATTTCATCAAAATCGATTCAGCGGTTTAAGCGTGAAGAGGTAACAGACAGACACACTTTCGCATTTATAATATTATAGTATGGAAGTATGGATTTTAGTACAGGAACAGCTGGACATCCAAAGATGGTTGTAGGATTCCTTTTACCCGACTACGGTAAAAAAAAAAGGATTTCACGGACGAATTTTCGGGCACCTTCTCGTTTTTAATGTGTAATTTTGAATCGCGGTTTTTCGCGTGTACACGGGGAACTTTTTGTTTCGTAATTTCATTAAACGTATTCTCGAGGCATTTTCCCTTCATTATTTGAAAAATCCAAATACATGTCATCTATGTTGATTCCGTTATTTGATTCTAATTTAGAACCATCGTAATCAATTCTTCATAATTTCCTTCTCAAAAAATGATACCAAAAATGCGGTATTCATTAGCTGTATAAATAGAAAAATATAATGATCTTGGCCTCATTTATGCGCGTTTTAACGATGTTTACAGATGCGGGGGCTCACCGAGACGCGTGGTCACGAAGTAACTGTGAGGAAACGAAAGCCGCATAATAATGTGAGTATTTGTTTACCGTGTTATGTTTTCTTCTTAAGGCATGAAACTGGGGCATTTCTGGGATTATTTTTACTACAATGGGACCTAATAATACGGTGAATAGAGTCTAAAGTACTATGTGTGACCTTACAAACGGTCCGGTAGTTTTGAATTTTTGATATGTTGACTAGGATGGTTAGTCAGTGCTTAAAATGCAAAATGCACAATTCCCCCCCCTCCGCGCCCGCCGCCATTTTGAAAAAAACCGGCACTTTCTTCATATTTTTGCTCATATCTTCCTTTAGGAGCATTTTAGCTAGAAGAAAGCTTCGACAATGTTATAGAGAGTTAAATTTAATACATTCTCCATTTTATATTTTTTTTCTAAGACAGATAGTTACGGAGATATCCACATTAAAAAAAAACGTAAAAAATCGCAATTTCCTACTGAAAAACAAACTTCTGGATTATATCTTCGTTTAGGAGCATTTTAGCTACAACAAAGCTGGGGCAATGTGGTAGAGAATTAAATTTACTATAATTTACACTTCAAATTTTGTTTCAAGGACGGTTAGTTACGGAGATATGCACATTTAAAAAACAGGAAAAGTCGAATTTTCCGAAAATTTCTCAAAATTCTTGGTTTAGAACGCTGTCATTCACTTACGGACTAGTCTAGGACAAATTAAAACATGTAGGAAATATAATTGCTTATAAAACTCATGTCCATTTTTACATACATTTTCGGAAAATGTGACTTTATTTTTTACATATCTCCGTAATTATCTGTCCTAGAAACAAAATTTGAAATGTAAATTATAGTTAATTTAATTCTCTACAAAATTGCCCAAGCACTGTTCTAGCTAAAATGCTCCTAAACGAAGATATAATCCAGAAGTTTGTTTTTGAGTTGGAAATTGCAATTTCTTAAGTTTTTTTAAATGTGGAGATATCCGTGACTATCTGTCCTAGAAACAAAATATAAAATGGAAAATGTAGTAAATTTAACTCTCTATAACATTGTCGAAGCTTTCTTCTAGCTAAAATGCTCCTAAAGGAAGATATGAGCAAAAATATGAAGAGTGCCGGTTTTTTCAATATGGCGGCGGGCGCGGAGGGGGGGGGAATTGTGCATTAAATTACATAAGGAAAGAATATGTAAAGCATAATCCACCGTCCACTCAAAATATTTACCAAGAGATTATTAACGTTGAAAATTCCAAGGATTGTAAAAAATATGTATTTTTTAATAGTAGTACTAAGTTGAAAAGATATGTTAAGATAAATAGATACATTAAGAGGACTCAAAAACTCATTCAAAGCCAGGCAGTAAAGAAAAATTACTTCAAACAGAAATTAGAATTGTCGGTCATGAAAGACAGAGTGAAGCAATGTAACATTCAACTAGAAAATTATGATTTAGACATACAAAAATTGCATGCTGAAATTAGTAAATTACAGAGTAAATTGGAAATGACATCATTCATGTATAGATCTTCAGAAAGAGAGATCAAGGAGCATGTCCTGGCTTTTGACCAGCTATTGAAGGAGAGTAAATGTAACGAGGAGCGTTTTAATTCATTAATGAACAGTAATTATTGTAACTGTGGCCATATCCCACCTGCATCCTCAATAAACAGTCATCAAGCGGAGGAGGTGCCCCTCGGTATTTTTGAGTCCGCCCGTCCTGTGCTTAATGTGCAATCACCTAGTCATGTAAGTAGAACAGTTGTGTACTCAGACCAGATTGGGTCAGGAATGGGTTCAATGTTAGGTAACAAACTCAGTCAAAAAGTGTCAAATTTCTGTTATCCTAACATAAGTATGAGTAAATTTTGTCAATATCTTTCAAAGGGAAGCTTTGATGACAGGACTACATTAGTCATTATGGTAGGAAGTAGTCATAATGTAGATAAGTCTAGTATAGATAAATTAATATCAACAATAAATGATATTGAAATATCTGGCATAGGTAAAATCATACTGTGTGCACTACCGTACTCACAGAATATGCCATATTACTATAACAATAGAATAGCACACCTTAACTCCATATTATACAATGCTATATGTTTCAATAAAAAGGTGCATTTCTTTGACATAAATAAATTTATCAAGCGCTTCAAATTGACCTCTGAAAAGATAACTATGCCTAAGAAATGTATTCTTACACTAGTGGATCTTTTAGCTTTCAACATAGAGCCAAATAGATTTTATACCTCAGTTAGTGGGCTCAAGCATGTCTGCAGTGGAAATACACCTTTGTCACATTTAAACTAGATTGTAAGACAGCGGAAACATCTCTGAATATTAACATTGTTCACCAGAATATTCAGGGTTTTTCCAGCAAGGAATTAGAAATAGGCTTATTTTTAGATAATAAGAATATTCAAGTTATGTGTATTACTGAGCATTGGCTGAGACAAGAACAGTTGATTTTTGATTTTGTTAATTTTAAATTAGTGAGCTGTTTTACTAGAAAATTTTCCATTCATGGTGGTTCTCTTATTATTGTTAAAAATTCCTTAAAATCCAAAGAACGAGAAGATATTGTTAATTTTTCAATAGAACGAGTCATAGAAATTGCTTGTGTAGAATTAGAGAATTATGTAATTATATGTGTTTACCGACCACCGGCAACTGATTTTCATTCATTTGAATCATCTATGGAAAATGTTTTAAAAATAGCATGTAAAGGTAAAAAACATGTTATAGTTTGTGGAGACTTTAATGTTAATTTACTTGAAATGACCAGTGATACTGTTAAGCTGTTAAGTTTGTTCAAATCTTTTCATTTGGTCAATATGTTCCTGGAGCCTACCCGGGTAGGTATAACTAGTAAAACCTGTTTAGATAATATTTTTTGTGATTGTGATTACTTAGAAAAGGAAATATTTAAGTGTTTTAATTCAGATCATAGAGGGCAGAAAGCTTCTTTTCCTAACACTTTACAGGAAACACTACAACCACAAACTATAACATGCAGACCCATAACTAGTTATCGTTTGGAATCATTCAAAAATGAAATTCATAATGATCTTTGTATGTGACCTCTTTCATGTAATGACTTAAATAGTACTTACAAAGATTTATTTGGCATAATAATGGATCAATTTAATACACATTTCAAAAAGAAAACTATTTCTGGGTCGACTACAAAAACAAAGTTTAGTGAATGGGCTACTGTAGGTATTCATAGAAGCAGAACCAGGCTTTATGAACTGTATGCAGAGAAGGAAGTGAACAAGGACGCAGATTTTTTAAACTATGTTAAGAACTATTCAAAATTGTTTAAGCAAGTGTGCATAGCCGCAAGAGCAAATTATATTAGTTCTAAAGTCAAAATGTCGGACAACAAAGTAAAAACTATTTGGAATGTTATTAACAGAGAAACTGGTAAATCCAAAACTCGCAATTGCCAAGTCAACATTGTCAGTGAAAACGGGCAGACTATGTCAAATCATGATGTTGCCTCGGCATTCGAGGATTATTTTTCCAACATTGCAGTTAATACCACAAAATGTTTAAAATCATCTGCGTCCGAAGCCCATACCTTACTTTGTGCTAATTGTAAGAAATGTGATGTTGAATTTCAATTTAGTCCAGTAAATACAGTAGATGTTATTAAAATGTTATTAGTCGTTGATCGGGTCGCAGCCTTCCCTATAATATGGTTGAGGGATGCGATGGCTGAGATATGCGTCATACTCGTGAACGGGTGCCGTTTGTGGGGTCCGGTCTGTTCATGCTAGCAAGGGCCAAATTAAATATGTAGCAACCGCATACTAGTGTTAAATTAAGCAAATGTGAGAAACTTCATCCTGTACTCGATTGAAGTTATTCAATGTTGATTTTAACTTTTTGAACTCTTAGAGACTGTATACATCTCTAAGAAATAGCTTAGTGTAGTATGACACTCAGAGACTTTATACATCTCTGAGGAAATTAAATAATTTTAAAATATTTTATTGCATGTTATGACGCCTAGAGACCATATACATCTCTAAGAAATTTAGGTTTAATAATTATTTTCTAAATTATTCACGTTGACGCCTAGAGACCTTATACATCTCTATGGAATTAAATTAATTAAGTAATTATATTTTATTGCATGTTGTGACACCCAGAGACTTTATACATCTCTGGGTATATTTAATATTTTCAATTTATTAAATTTTTATTTTAATGTTCCTACTTAACATTGATTTGGAGTATCTAACATCTCCATTACGTGTACCAGTGTAATTAGTTATAACACAAATGTATCATGTAATCGTTTTAAGTATTATTTACGAAAAAATGACTTACTGTTGAGTTTCTTTCGGCTTTCTTCTCAACAGCGGTCTCCTCTTGCGAAATGCCGGTAGATTCACAATCTGACTTGTAAAAGTGCCCCTGTGGCCTACTTACTGAATAAATTATTTCATTTCATTTCAAACATTTAAATCACTCAATTTAAAGAAAACAGAGGATTTATGGGGAGCATCAGTAAAAATAATTAATCATATCATAGATTCAATTGCGCCTTACCTAGCTTTGATTTACAATAGTTGCATAGCAGAGGGAGTTTTCCCAAATCTTATGAAAATTAGTAAAGTCATACCTCTTTTTAAATCGGGTGATTTGAGTGATCTGACTAATTTCCGTCCAATATCTATACTACCTGTTTTAAGTAAAGTTTTCGAAAAATTAATGTTGAAAGATCTACTAGGACACTTCAATAGAAATAAATTACTCTCTAGTAAACAGTTCGGTTTCACAAGGGGACGTTCCACGACTGATGCAGCATCTGTACTTATTAAACACATTTATGACAGCTGGGAGGAATCTTGTGATGCAATTGGGATCTTCTGCGACCTTTCTAAGGCATTCGACTGCGTTCATCCTGGAACACTCATTTTGAAATTAGAACATTATGGTCTGTCTTCAAATGCTTTAAGCCTTATGTCTTCATATCTCAGTGATAGAATGCAAACAGTGGATGTAAATGGAACCCAGTCCAATGGAGCTATAGTTAAGCTAGGAGTGCCACAGGGCTCTATTTTAGGTCCATTTCTATTTTTGGTTTATATAAATGACTTACCATCTATAGTAGATAATCTTTGTAATATAGTACTATTTGCTGACGATACATCATTAATTTTTAAGGTTCACCGGAAATCAACCAACTATGCGGAAATTAATGGCACACTAGAGAAAGTACTTAACTGGTTTACTACTAATAATCTTCTATTAAATGCCAAGAAGACTAAATGTGTTAGATTTGCTTTACCGAATGTTACGGCGGTAGATTCTACTATATTACTAAATGGTGAATGTTTAGAAATAGTGAATAAAGCATTGTTCTTAGGTATAACATTGGACAGTAATTTGCAATGGGGTCCACATATAGCAGTGCTTGCAGGTAAATTAAGCTCAGCGGCGTACGCCGTTAGGAAAATCAGACAATTGAGTAATGTTGATACAGCTCGCTTAGTTTATCATAGTTATTTTCATAGTGTCATGTCATATGGTATTCTGGTTTGGGGCAAAGCAGCTGACATTCAGACTATATTTGTGCTACAAAAAAGAGCCATTCGTTCTATATATAACCTAAATTCTCGTGACTCCTTAAGAGACATTTTCAAAGATATAAACATCTTAACTGTAGCGTCCCAATATATTTATGAGAATATTATGTATGTTATTAGAAACCTACATTCATTTACAAAAAATTCCGATGTCCACAGTTTTAACACTAGAAATAAAAATAAAATTGCTATTAGAAAGTTTCGTGTTCGTAAAGTAAGTAAATCATTTTTAGGCCAATGTATTCATTTTTATAACAAGTTACCTGATCATGTTTTAAAATTAGCCTTTCCATCTCTCAAAAATTATTTAAAAAAATCTCTAATGTCAAAAGCATATTATACAGTAGAGGACTATCTGACAGACAAAAATGCATGGCCTGAACCAGAAACCGCGTAGCTGACTCCTTCTTAGATTGTACCTAACTAGTTTAAGGGACACAGTTCTAATAAGAAAGCATATCAAACGTACATAAATTGTGATAAACCGTCAGGCTTTCTTGTAGTTTCTATTTTATTCTTACACTTTTCCTCACTTATGTCTTAAAATACACTTTTAATATGTTTTCTTGTAGAACTACGTATAGTTAAGTTCATATCATTGTAATAGTTAAGTACTTTTGCTTTCTGAAAAAATGACTGACTGTTGAGTTTCTTTCGGCGTTTCTTCTCAACAGTGGTCTCCTCTTGTGAAATGCCGGTAGACTCAGACATGTAAAAGTGCCCTTGTGGCCTACTTGCAGAATAAAGTTCATTATTTCATTATTTCATTATTTCATTATTTCATTATTTCATTATTTCATTTCATTATTTCATTATTTCATTATTTATTTCATTTTGCATTTTAAACACCGACTAACCATCCTAGACAACATATCAAAAATTCAAAACTACCGGACCGTTTGTAAGGTCAAAATCCTTTATTCACTGAATTATAATTTGATTAAGTCAATTCGAGGAAACAGCTTCGGAGAAACAGGTATAAAGTTTAGTTTTTTGCATGTTTTTTTACGTGGGATTTTCTACTCGGTACGCGGGGAGAAAATCTCATTTTCTGGCCAAGGTAAGACCTAAAACTTTAGACAAACCACGGGCGGTAATTTGTAAAGCCTCTGATTGGATATTTCTACCTTCAGGCCACAAGCACTTGCGATCTGGGACATTCACGAATTCTCCGCCATAGGTATGTAATGTACAAAAAACAATTCACACCATTTTGACTTTCACAGATTCCAAAATTTTGAAAATAAAGTTCAAACTAATTTCATTCATAGAACCCGAAACTATTATTTTTATTCGATTATACGGACTAGTTTTGAAAATATAAAAAAATATGTAAAAGCAGCGTCGTCTAAGAATTACCACTTAAATGACGCCAGACTTAAATAAAAAAGTCCACTACAAGACATAGATTCAAGACAGTCATGTATGTAAGTGCGTTCAAAACAGAAAAAGGGAACATTTTGGTTCCACCAGTTAGGAAAATCCGCAAACTATTAGTTCAAATTAAATATTTCCATAAACAAAGTCGAGAAAGCCAAGCAAAGCGTTGTAAAATAAATAAAGCTGTCCTTTAATTACTAAAGTTTGGTTGCTTAACGGATTTACATATTCTTAAGGCGGGTGCATGTAGACTCCGTTTTAATTGGAATTTTCCTCATCACTGGAAACTTTCAGTGCGGGATCAATTTCCAATTCTGAGTATTCTATTCGCGGCGAAGATGCTTGCTTGGTGAGGTGATTGGGATTTATCGATATCGATAGCTAAAACTTTTTTTTTTATAAGCCTCGTGCGTTCACTGCTATCCAATAGGCATGCGACTGATGATGAATTATACGTCATGTCGTCATGAAAAAAAGAAGAAGAAAAATATTACTTATTTGAAATATGAGGCTTCAAAGGTACGAAAATTTTATGACTTCTTTTTTTAACCCAAAAGAAGTTTTGAATTTGTTTTTAGAATCTTCATAATTTAAGAAAACAATAATTGACCAATAATTGAATTAATTGAACTTAAACGCACTTTTTCACGGTGAAAATGGCAAATTACTTATTTTCTCCATACAAATACTGGTACCCCTCTTCTTTTGCCCGGCCCTTTCCCATTTTATTTGGGGTTGGCCCTCCGTATCATGCGTCTCCAGGCTGCTTGGTCCTGGGTCGTCTCTTTATTCACTTGGGCTTCTTTGAGGTTCTTATTTACTACGGACATCCATGTGATTCAGGCTATTAGTTTCGATATCCAGTACTTTTCTGTCATACAAATACTAGTACCTAATCCACAGATAACATCATATGTAGGTAGGCCATCTGTATAAAGCGTTTTAGTGCTCTGTAGGAATGTTGAACTTTGGCCGTCATTTCTGACTTGTAGAGCAGTTTAAGTGTAGGAAGTCCCATATAGACCAAATTCCAATAAAAAATAGAATGCTCCTCTCTGACATCCTCAAAAAGAAATTATCCGCATGCCTATTCTGTCCCTAGCTGTTCACAGCATTAGGTTCACCATCTCTGCCCCGCCATATACCAAGTAGCTGGGTTTGGTCATCAAAATTATAATGTTATTAAAATTATTGTGAGACAACTTTAATCAATATAAAAACGGTTTAAACTCACGTCAAAATTTTCAGGAACGGGAAGTTCGGATCCCTCTCCCTGATTAAGAGCTCCATATGAGTTTGAAATATGCCGGGCCGTTCCTGACAATTTGTTCGTGACTTTAAACCGTTTTTATAACTATCATCAAAATAAGCGTCTTCTATATGCAAATATTAAAGCTTGTATTGGACCAGCTTTATGTCCGCTAAGCACGGAGTAGCACAGGTGGTAGCAAATAAAATACGTGAGTGAAAATGCATATAAAACTTTAAAGGATAATGGTTCATCTAAACAAGTCCCCGGCTCTTCTGGCGCCCACAACGATGCCCTCCCAGGTCTCGCGGCACACCTGCTCTATATACACGGGATCCAGATGGAACCCTTGGAAACCTCCTTGAAGACCAGGCAGCTCGTAGGTATAAGACAGCGGTACACCAACCAGATGAGCGTAGTCCTCAGACGCACCAGCAGCAGGGTAGAACAAAACCAAGACAGCGTTACCAACGATGTAGTTAGGGAAGTTGGATAAAGAGTTGGAATCGACAGCGGTAGCCATATTAACGCCAACGGTGTGGAGAGCGAAGGCATTGGGGGACAAGCTACCATCGTGTCCCCATCCGTAAAGGATCATGCTACCATAGCTATGCATCGTCAAGTACAAAGCCATGCGGTGAAGATATTCGTGGATCAGGTCTCTGACGACGCGGGTTTCGATTTCGGAGAAAGCACGGCTGCCGGCGTAGGTTTCTCCGCAAGGAGACGAGCTGGTGCCAACGGTATTCCAGAAGAAGTCGTAGTTACGGTTGCCGTCGACACCGGGGCATAAGGAGCTCCAGGCATGAGAGTCGGTCGAGCGGGTCTTGCGCCAGAAACGATCCTGAAAATGACAGATGTCGTGATTTAAAATCATTTATCACTTACTGCTATCGTAGAGATAGTTTTTCTTAACATGCTAATTTGCAGCATGCTCTTGCACGAAGTACAAGTTTATCGTTATCATTTACTTGTATTTTATAAGTCGTAATATTGATTATAAAAATATTATTTCATCATATTGATATTTCAAATTACTAACATCTGTTTCTAATTCACAATATTTGATATTAGTGCTTTGAAACTGCTTGTCATCCATGTTATCTAATGTACGTATCTCGCTGGTTCAGTAACAGCCTAACCTAACAGCCTATTCACAAGGTGGATATGAGAAAACGGCACTTAAATTGATAACTCAAACCGGTATTACTATTGGCCAATCATAAATATTACTACAATAAAACCGCTTCGCAGTAAGCTTAGAAATAACCATAAGGTCGACCACTTTCAACTAGAATTACATTTCAACAATTTACATTGGATTACCAAAATGTTAAAAATCCGGGCACTTACTGCTGATTTCTCAAGTAATGATTATAGATTCAGGTGCAACTTTAAATAATTAAGAAATATAATTATAATTACCTACAGAACACAGTATAAAATAGTGAGGACTTTATCATCCAGTAATAAGCAGTTCTTTACTAAATTATGGTGATGTCGATGAACAAAATGTGATTCAATTTGATATTGGCTTACCGAAGAGAAAGTGAAAGCGTATCCATCAGGATTGACGACAGGCAAGATGATCCAATCGAACCTTTCAAGAAGATCAGGCTCAGTCACATCCTCAGTCAGCTTGTGAATCATCCAAGTAACAGATGGAGGAGATATCCACTCCCTAGCGTGGATGCCGCCATCGATGAAAATGACTGGTTTGCTCTCATCTTCGAAGTTGGTGGTGGAAATCTTCAGGTAGTAGATGGGACGGCCTTCGAAGGAGTTGGCTGGGTTGACCAAAGTGACGGTCTCAGGGAAACGAGCAGCAATGTCAATGACGTAAGCGTTGATCTGAAAGGTAGCAAAGCTGTTAGATATGTGATATTCGTTGACAAAAGGTAAATTTCGCATTTATAGTACAATTTTTCTAAGCTAAGCTCATCCACTTACCTGCAGTCTATCATTCTACGTTGTACTTTGTTGTTGTTCGTTAGTATCATAGCGTGTGGAGTTATAAGAATGGGGGCCATGCCGACGAAAAAAGTATCAATATCTTATTTACTTCATCCATAAATCCGTTGTATGAAATTTGTAGTTTTAATGCTTATGATAATGGATTTAATGTTGGAATTTGTAATTCCATTGTTGGAATTAGTGTTGTTCTTTATAATTTTATTGGATGTGGCTGTAAATGATTTCATGTGAATGTTTATAAATTGTTGCATGGTGAATCCAATCAATTGCAATAAAGAGCCAATACAA
Source organism: Apotomis capreana (assembly GCA_947623375.1). NCBI lineage: Eukaryota > Metazoa > Arthropoda > Insecta > Lepidoptera > Tortricidae > Apotomis > Apotomis capreana. The sequence goes on along the minus strand of OX392509.1, from coordinate 18,062,981 downwards.
CACAATACAATACTATATTAAGGAAATCAGAGAGCGGCATAAGTAATGTGTTACTTTCATACAAATAAACTCAACGTGTTCAATAAATATAAATTAAATTGGAAATTTAGTCCAGTTTGGCGGAAATATATCGTTCGCAATCATCCTAAGTGATTTTAAAACCAGTGTATCTTATGTAACAATCATAGGAAAAATAAGTAAATTATCACTTCCTCCACAATTACATACCGCTTCCAAGGTCTGGTAGTTGTCGTAAGGCAGGTTTTTTCCGCCGTTTCTCATGTTGTCACGCGCCCTCTTAGCCGCAATTAGGGTGTCATCGTAGTCCAAAGCTCTGTAAACAAAATTGATGCCATTAAATAAACAAAAAAGGATAGAAGGTATATTATAATTTCAAGGTTTAGTCATGTTGTAGTCGCATTTGTTTATGTTTAATTTGACAATTTGCAGATGTCAGTTTACTCGAGCTATTACGTTACCTTTTTCTCTTCCTCTGATCTCAAATGTCAAAGATTAAGTCAATTCCTCTTGTATAGCACTTTTTTCATGCTTTATATCAGTGTTTTTCAAACTTTTTGGTGTCACGGCCCTTAGTGACCACCAGAATTCCTTCGCGACCCCCTAAACCCCAGTTTGTACGATTAAACTTAGAATACGACTCTCATTTAACAGATTTGGAACGTGGCCTATTATTCAATCAGTCTGTTTTGAAAAAAATATAAAAAACCGGCCAAGAGCATGTCGGGCCATGCTCAGTGTAGGGTTCCGCAGTTGCTCATCCTTCACAATAGACGGACTTAAAACAACGGTTTTAAGCCCGAGGTTTAAGTTACGACTAAGATTTCAAGCTCTATAAAAAGGTCGTAAACGACAATGTAACTCCTTACGTCCTTTTAAAAAAAAATGAAATTTTGCGATAACTCAAAAACGGCTCGACCGATTTTGTTCAATATAGTTTTCATTGAAAGTTCTTATAAGGCCTTATTAACATGAATTTTCCCGAATTTTTTTGACCCGTGGTTGAAAAGTTAGAGGGGGGGGGGACACTATTTTTTTTGTTTTTGGAGCGAATATTTACAAAACTGCTGACTTTATCAAAAAATAATGTTAGAAGACCCCTATTATTTTTACAAGACCTATTCAAGGACATCCCACACACTAGTGTAGAAAAGAAAAAAAATCACCCCCACTTTAGGTGTTCGAGAGGTACCCGACACGAAAAAAAAAATTTTTTTAATTTTATTTTACCGTTCTGTCGGTGTTATACATACACATACTCATACCAAATTTCAGCTTTCTAGTACTAATGATCACGGAGCTAAGCCGCGGACGGACAAACGGACAGACGGACATGACGAAACTATAAGGGTTCCTAGTTGACTACGGAACCCTAAAAAGGTTCAAATATTAAAAAATTACATATACCTAATCGTAAAATAAATAGATAAAGATGTCTAAGAAAGATTTCTGTTTTAGTCAAGTAATGTACATGCTTGAAAATTTCTCGATGATGATTCTCGCGACCCCCCTGGACATAAGCTGCGACCCCCCTGGGGGTCGCGACCCACAGTTTGAAAAACACTGCTTTATATTAATCAAAATTTACTTATATTTCATTGAAAAAGGTTCTCCAGGGATTAAAAAATAACTGTAGCCATTTTAAAACTAATTTTGCTAATCGTATTTATTATTTATTTATTATAAGTTCGAGCGTTATTCATTGGTTCATTCACCAAACGTTTTTGTTAACCTCTTTTAACTAACACACTAAATTCTTTGATAACCTCATCATTCATCAAACACGATAATTAGGGCATAATACCTACTAATTATATAACAATAAATTCTAAGATTAAAATGTTAAAGGCTTACCGCAATACACAGATATATATACCTTTATCGGTAGCCGTTATCTTGAACATGGTTTGAATTAGTATAAAAAATGTTTGATTATATACAAGGAAAATCCAATAGATAATGTTAATCAAATTCAAATTAAAAAATATCTTTAAACTTCATCTCAGTCCATTTCGTTGCTGTAGAAGTTTTTGTGTTATTTATCTGTTGTCTATGAATTGGGTTACAACAAGCACTCTAAATTAACATCTCTGATGCAATCATTGCTGAATTAATTGCTTCTATTTTATTTATTTATTTAAGAAAGTTCTGAGTAGATGTTTAAAATGACTTCAGATAGAAAGGGTATTTGGCCAAGAACATGATAATTATTATATTTATCATCATCGTCACCATTCAACGAACACGATGTTAATTTTGTCAAGCGGTGTAAACACCCACCCGTAAATTAATACCTACTTTACAACTTCAGATTCTTTAAAAGGAACTTCCGATTTCTTTCACACCAGTGTACCTACTCGTAGGTCGGTGGCGTAATTTGCCTTTAATATATACATAGGCACTGACCATCACGCGGCTCATCTGATTATTTGCCGAAAAATCTCTTTCAAAATCTTAAGAGCTCTTTCCGTTTTTATGAAGTACGATTTGATTTTGGCCATGCCAAGTATGCTAAGACAGATCCACCACAATCTGACCTAAGCTGCACAGCGTACAACTGAACTCTCTTAGGCTGTTGAATACTCACGATTTAACATCCTCAGCATGGACCCTGTAATCGATGCCCAGCCTCTCCAATGCACCGGTGAAGCCAGCTTGGTGACGAGGGGCTACCAGAACCACACCCTCGCGTTGGACGATGGGGTGACTCAGAACGTCGACATGGTACTGGTCCAGGAATGGCCCGAGGGCCTTCAGCTGAACAGCGGACGCTGGTCCTACGTAGTAGGATTTCCATCTGTAAATTGTTATAAATTTTGAGATTACTCTGTGGGCTTTAGCAGTCATATAAATATAGAAAATCCGCCTGATGCAAAAACCAGATCACGAATATGTGAAATAGCACAGTTGTACAAGTAATAACTGAAACAAACAAGCATAACAATAAGGAAATAATTTCTGTATTACAGAAAATATCACTAGTGCTCAGATCATATAATTAGAGTTCTCAGAATTTATTAAGTCCACATCTTAGTGTTCGTTGATCAAATGCGTAGTTGATAGAGAGAAAACCCCCCTGATTTCGCTTAGTAACAAAACTCTTCTAATTTTGCTTAGTAAGCATAATAATATACAGTATATATATTTTCCTTTCTTTGAACATATTTTTTACTTTAACTAAGTAGCTATTTAACATTCTGTTTTCATTTAATTTATTTTCCAAAATGTTGTAAATTAATGGCTTATCATAATTTGGTGACCTCACAGCATTTGAGGTAGGTATTGTTAAAATATCCATACGTACCCCTGATACTTCTCGTGCTTGGCATACGCCAAAGCAAACAAAAGGACCACGACCAAATACTTCATGGCGTCGAATACCGTCGCAGTTCAAACGCCATCTATATACTTGAGCCGCACGAGATAACCCAAAAGATATAGATAACAATCATAGTAATCTTAACGAACTTAAGGGGAAGCGATGTGAAAGAAAACATTGAGAGTCCAGTAGGTAAAGTTCATCCTACGATAGATAAATGACAAAGAATCAATTTTTTTTCGACATGTATTATGAGTCTGAGAGTGACGGATGCTTTATCATTTGTCTACCGCGTGATAAATAATGAAATAATGAACTTTATTCTGCAAGTAGGCCACAAGGGCACTTTTACATGTCTGAGTCTACTGGCATTTCACAAGAGGAGACCACTGTTGAGAAGAAACGCCAAAAGAAACTCAACAGTCAGTCATTTTTTCATAAAGGATAAGTACTTAACTATTACAGTAATATGAACTTAACTATAGGTACGTAGTTCTCGAAGAAAACATATTAAAAGTGTATTCTAAGATATATTTAAATAAGCAAACGTTTAAGAATGAAATATAGAAACTACAAGAAAGTATGACGGTTTATCACAATTTATGTACGTTTGATATGCTTTCTTATTAGAACTGTGTCCCTTTAACTAGTCAGGTACAATCTAAGAAGGAGTCAGTTACTCGGTTTCTGGTTCAGGCCATGCATTTTTGTCTGTCAGATAGTCCTCTACTAAGTATCTATGCTTTTGACATTAGAGATTTTTTTTAATAATTTTTGAGAGATGGAAAGGCTAATTTTAAAACATGATCAGGTAACTTGTTATAAAAATGAATACATTGGCCTAAAAATGATTTATATACTTTACGAACGTAACGTTTTTTAGGATAAACTCCACTACCCAAAGGTTGTCTGGAAAAGATCGCTCTTTAGCGATAAGACCGCCTGTTGTCTACCGTTTTTAATTTGTTTATTTGTAATTTCTTGTGTAAATGTTTTTTGGTGTGCAATAAGGCGTACTTGTATTGTATTGTTGTACGAACACGAAACTTTCTAATAGCAATTTTATTTTTATTTCTAGTGTTAAAATTGTGGACATCGGAATTTTTTGTAAATGAATCTAGGTTTTTAATAACATACATAATACTCTCATAAATATATTGGGACGCTACAGTTAAGATGTTTATATCTTTGAAAATGTCTCTTAAGGAGTCACGAGAATTCAGGTTATATATAGAACGAATCGCTCTTTTTTGTAGCACAAATATAGTCTGAATGTCAGCTGCTAAACGCAGCATTGACCCGTATCTTAAGCCCGCTCTACTCCATTGACTTGAATTTTTAAATTTGTATCAACACAGGATTGCAACATCGTCGGTGTTTTCTGTATTATTATTATTTCTTTATATATTTATTCAAATGTCAATAACATGTCACTAGATACATCGTCCTACAAAACTGTTTTCACAGTTGTTAAAAATGGATTTAAAGGATATCTCGCTCGCACTTACACGATTTAAATTTGAACTTTCTGACATCACCTGAACGTTTCTCTTTTCTCCTACATATGTATTTACACCTTGCTTGACCCTATATGAGATGCGGCTCATGGTATCATTTGTCTCTTTTGAATGGCAAAATGGGAAATGACATCACAATGTCGATCATAGGCATCGTATGCTAAATTAGGAAGCACCCAAACCACCTTTTCATCTTTGTACGTGCCTGCAACTGCGAATATGTGAAACTATTTCTAAAGCAATGTTTTTTTCTTCAATTTTACTCTAATATTTCCAAATCTTTATCAATAATAAAGGTCGCCGATTACATGGTATTTCCACTTAATGATAAAAATTCTACTAAAACGAGGCGTTGTAAATTGGATTTAATGCTTATGATATCAATAGGAGGAAAGCCGAAAGGTGTTTTAGGTAAAGTTTTCTTGGCACGCTGCACGCTGGAGTATTCGTCGTCATCATTATTGCAACCTCAATCAACCTCTGATGGAAATTTGATGCTGCCAGTTTTTTCAAAGGGAGCATACTCGATTCCTGTCCCTTCCTTAGAGTTAGGATTAGGACAGATAAATCTATTTTGCCCATCTCTATCCTCTTCCTCAAGTAGTAATAGATGCTTTTTTGTTTTGAAAACACTTATAAAATCTTAAGAATCAATGCCAAGATGACACGCCTCAAAACACCACAGCCCCTGTATAATATAATCGATATCAATGGACTACTGTGTAATAAAACATAGATAAATATACTTAATAAGTAGCTGATTGAATCGGGATTATTGCGTATTTTGGTTATATTCTTACTCGTATATAGGTAATGACAAATATTTAGATATCATTGAAATGTTCTCGTAATTATAAAACTAATATGTTAAATATATGTTAATAAATATACTATTAATTTACATTATGTGTACTAATAAAACATAATATAATGACGAATGTATGAAATGTGTTTTTATGAATAAATAATTGAATTGAATTGAACTATCAAATTATCAATTGTATTTTTATTTATATGGCAAGTATAGGTTTTGGCTACCGGAACCGAGATCTTGCATTTCGAGCATCTTCAGAAAAGATATAAACTAGGAGAAGAAGAGCTGAGGGACATTAACCTCAAAGATGTCCTTTCCTTCTGCAAGAGAATAAGAAGATTCGAGGAAGAAGGCTGTATGGGAGTGCCGCCGGAACAGTAACCGTTGGCTCCAATTAGGAATCGGGCTGAGTGAACGCAACCAAGCGATCGACAGCCCGCTTGTCTCCGGCCGGACGTCCCCACACCTAACCACCATCTAATAGGGACCAAAGTAGCCAAATATATCGAAACGGATCTTTATTTAAATACATTGCAGTCAGGATGTCGCACTTTTATAATTATTGTGACTTAATTCAACATTTTGAAGTTTTTACATTAGGTCTCTTTCAACTTTTAAAAGTATTTATTTAATTTCCTTGACGTTTGAACGCATTTAAGCCCCGTTTTTTTATAATAATGTGTGAAAATCGTGTAAGTTTACATCAATTTAAAATTGAAGTGTCGACGATTTGGAATTAGGTCACTGTAATTCTAATGGAGCGATGTGTTTAGTTATACTTTACCAGTTTGACTACATCTTACCACATGATACTGGCAATTACATTGAAGTTCAAAAATGGCTAAGATTAACCTAAGAACCTTAAGATTTTTATCAGGGTGTTGGAGTGGCATTAAACTTCTCTTAGAGTAAGTTTTATTTTATCTCTACCTTTGGGAATCAGGTTCTATGGACCCCACAAGAGTTGTTCCGTCCGAACATCGAGAATGTTTCCTTCCCAATTGGTATGGGAAATGTTCTTGAATAACTTCTTTCCCCATACAAATGGGGAAACGGCCTCATCTCTAAATCCCACGTAATGTCAATAACTAGTCAACTAGTCAAGAACTTATAGCGTCTTGTTTACAGTTTACACAGACAACCAACAATTTCTAAAGCCGCTATTGCGAAGATCCAAAGAAATAACTTTCTTTAGTGTTTTGTTCTGTAATTTACTAATATTCAATGAGTCAACCACACAAAGCGAGTCTTTGTCTACGACATGAGTTTGCGCCACATCATTAAATAAAATACAACGCAAGCGTATTAAATGAAGATCATAATATCTTACAGCAGCGTTGGTTTTACGAGCCCTCGCATTATTCGCAATAGGTACCATCAAAGGCTGAACAACAAATTATTATCTACAAAAATGTCTGATCGATACACCAATTTCGTTCTTAATGTTTTTCCGATAATTTGGGTTCGACTTACGAGGATTTATTGTAAGGTACCTTAACACTCACGCTTTGAGTAAACTAATGCTGAAATAAATTAACCTTCGTGGCCTGATGGGAAAATATGGTGCTTCGGTATTTTTGTCTGTGTAACAGAAAGTGTAGGAGTAGTATCACTGTAATTAAATTACTGGATGATTCCTTTGCTGTGTAAGTTTTGTTTATTTCCGTATATGCATGCTGTATTAACACTTTCACGTACAGTACGTCGAGCGACGTAATTGAGGACCTATTGAGGATTATTTTATTTTTATTTATAACGAGCGACCACACCGCTGCTCAAAAAGCGTAGAGGGACTGTAAACGCAGCATGAGCGTATTTTGATAGGAGATATGGTTGCTCCTTTAATATCCACGAATAAGCATGTGAGATCAAAAAATGCCTAAATGCCTATACGCTAGTGACTACAACTTAGTCTATTAGCCAAAATGGATATAAATGCAGTAGATAAATGCGAGTAGAAGGTATAAATATCGTTGGAGATTCTCGATACAAAAAAATATGGAAAGTGATTTTTTTAACAGTCGTCCACCGTTTCACAAGGATCTTCACAACGACGTGTCATGCTGTAACTGAAAGTAAAGAAATTCAGGATCGCATTTGATGACTAATTAGAAACCTTACTGTAAAACCTTAACACGAGCTTTCCTTGGCAACTAAGAATGTGTTTCGGTAATACTTGAAAAATGAAAGTTCATAGTTGAGAGTTTCTTATACCAGACTTAACGTATTCCAGTTAATTACTGTGTGCTGTCTTATCCAAAGGTTTATTGCGATCTTGACCAGATCCTTAGTTTGCCTTGTCGTGGTTATCCTCATGCGTGTCGACTGCTACGTAGTTGCCACACGTAACTATACGTGTATAATATCGATACCTTTGGGTTCAATTGGGGTAAAGGACAAAACGATGGTTTTGAGGAGAAGCAAAAAACTGTTTTATTTTACAAAAAATGGCTATACTTTTTTTGTTTCTCGACCTATATTTTTGACATGTAAATGAAATATATTTGAATTGTCCATATCTTTAACCTTTTATGACAGTTATTCCTGTAAACAATGAATTATGGAAGTTAGATGTCCTTTACAACTGGTAAAAATGCTATCAATGTCATTTACACCCGTGACTTTTTGGGGTATTTGGAAATGATGGGGTTGTAAATGACGGTCTCAGATGACTTTAGTCTAATTTCGGGGCGTAAAGTTAATAGCTATGTCATAAAAATGGACAGTTTTCAACTTAATTTACCTTAAAGAGACTTGAAAAATGTATTATAAAGATAATGAATTCAGCTAGGCATGTCCAGATTATATTTAAAATGAATATTTTTTGGAAAACGCAATAATAACTATGAAAGAACTAACTATTTTGTAATCAGATTTGAAAAAAAAAAAAATATTAATTGTTTATAAACTGACTAGATTGCGGGAACAAGGAGGGAAATAATGTCATACTTCTTCTACTCTCTTCCAATAGCACTAAACAATAGTAATGGAAGTGACAGAGTGGCTAATGATTATCGACATTAGGATGTCAAACATTATTAGGACGAGTACGTAGTGAGTAAAATACTGTAATTGTAAACAATAACTATAATAGTATGAAAAATAATGCAGTCTTGCGTATATAATGACAGTTACATTAAAAAATCTTACTACTAGGTCTTATTTTAATTAGTAATATTTGTACCTCATGAGAAAAGTCACGGTACAAGTATTATTTATTTAGTTTCACGTAACTTGTACCATTTTCCACTATACATTTCCATTAGGGTTTATTGCCCAAATTAAAAAAAAAAAACTTAATGGTTTCAACGATTGTTGAATATAGAAATATAAAAACTTAACAGATCTTAATGGACGTATTATTTATTTATAAATTCGTAGCAATATGTTTCAAACACTTTATAAACCTTACGCTGTTTTTTACCCTGCAATCCTTTCATTCACGATTAACTACAATAAAATGTTAGAGACCAATCGAAATATTAAATTATAAATACTTATATATCAGGGACTGGAACCGGTAACCGAAATTCATACAAATATATTTGTATGAATTCTCGGTATCGGATAAAAGCTTTCCTTTGTTTTTCGTTTATTATTTTATATTTAATCGGACAATATAAACATACGTATTCGTCATTTAATACATGATTGAGTCCCGTATAAAGGGCATAAAATATTGAGTTATTGCTGCAAATACCGGTTCCGGTCCCTGCTATATATAGGTACCTAATAGAAACAGTTTAAACTTATTATTGCTCTTCTACTCACTCTCGATCTCATCTTCTTCGTCAGTTTCTGGAAGTTTATCTTTTATTTTTGATTGGAACGGTAACGTTGCGTATTCAGGATGAAAACGGTATAGTAGCAAAGTCAATGCGTGTTTGATGACCTTACTAACAAAACATTCACGACCAAAGTTTTGAGTCAAATTCAAATGCGTGCAGTGGGAGTAGCGACATCCCGAAAAAAACACAAGAATGTGATGGAAATTAAATATTCTATGGCAGTTGGTGCAGAAGTACACCCTGTAATACTATTTGATTCTGGCCCGGTTAAAGTGAGATCAAAAGGGAAGGGAAAAGGAAAAAAAAACAGTAAAAACAGTGTCTGATGTGGGTGTAATGAGACCAAAAACTTTATACACTGAACGATTGCCAATTTCAGAAGCAAAGTATAGAGACCTTGAATCATCTTGAATACGCAACGTTACCGTTCCAATCAAAAATAATAAAAATAAAAGATAAACTTCCAGAAACTGACGAAGAAGATGAGATCGAGAGTGAGTAGAAGAGCAATAATAAGTTTAAACTGTTTCTATTAGGTACCTATATATAGCAGGGACCGGAGCCGGTATTTGCAGCAATAACCCAATATTTTATGCTCTTTATACGGGACTCAATCATGTATTAAATGACGAATACGTATGTTTATATTGCCCGATTAAATATAAAATAATAAACGAAAAACAAAGGAAAGCTTTTATCCGATACCGGGAATTCATACAAATATATTTGTATGAATTCCGGTTACCGGTTCCAGTCCCTGATATATAAGTATTTATAATTTAATATTTCGATTGGTCTCTAACATTTTATTGTAGTTAATCGTTAATGAAGGGATTGCAGGGTAAAAAACCGCGTAAGGTTTATAAAGTGTTTGAAACATATTGCTACGAATTTATAAATAAATAATACGTCCATTAAGATCTGTTAAGTTTTTATATTTCTATATTCAACAATCGTTGAAACCATTAAGTTTTTTTTTTTAATTTGGGCAATAAACCCTAATGGAAATGTATAGTGGAAAATGGTACAAGTTACGTGAAACTAAATAAATAATACTTGTACCGTGACTTTTCTCATGAGGTACAAATATTACTAATTAAAGTAAGACCTAGTAGTAAGATTTTTTTATGTAACTGTCATTATGTACGCAAGACTGCATTATTTTTCATGCTATTATACTTACTGTTTACATTTACAGTATTTTACTCACTACGTACTCGTCCTAATAATGTTTGACATCCTAATGTCGATAACCATTAGCCACCCTGTCACTTCCATTACTATTATTTAGTGCTATTGGAAGAGAGTAGAACACTAGTATGACATTATTTCCCTCCTTGTTCCCGCAATCTAGTCAGTTTATAAACAATAAATATTTTTTTTTATTTCAAATCTGATTACAAAATAGTTAGTTCTTTCATAGTTATTATTGCGTTTTCCAAAAAATATTCATTTTAAATATAATCTGGACATGCCTAGCTGAATTCATTATCTTTATAATACATTTTTCAAGTCTCTTTAAGGTAAATTAAGTTGAAAACTGTCCATTTTTATGACATAGCTATTAACTTTACGCCCCGAAATTAAACTAAAGTCATCTGAGACCGTCATTTACAACCCCATCATTTCCAAATACCCCAAAAAGTCACGGGTGTAAATGACATTGATAGCATTTTTACCAGTTGTAAAGGACATCTAACTTCCATTTCTGATCTTCCACTTTCTGATCGAACAACTTTTTGTAGTTATAAAGGACCAAGAAAACTATTTATTTTATATTTTAGACCTTTACGATTACGTCAATTGCTTTTTTTTCAGAATTTATACACACATTTGTGGCAGTAAATGCCAAATATAAAGGCTAGCCCTATACGACCCAGCTCTTTTAAAAAAACTGTGCTATAATTAGATTTAAGGCAGGTTTTAAAGGACAATTAAAAGACTACTTGCCCTTTACAGCCGTGTTCGGTTTATCAAATTACGGTATGTAAACAAGTATAATAATTCGAAGGTAGGTCGTAAGGGACATGTAAAGGAATACATGTCCTTTACAACCTACTTAATTCTATCAAAAAATGGTGTAATCATTTTTAAGGAGGTCGTAAAGGACAACTAAAATAATACATGCCCTTTACATTCTTATTCGGTTTATCAAATTCGAGTATCATAATTTGAATGCAGGTCGTAAAGGACAAGTAAAAGAAAACATGTCCTTAACGCCCATTTCGACTATGCGCTAATGGAAAGTAATCGTGAGAAATTAAGGGCTTAAAGGTTACCAAGAAAAAAATACGTCATCTACGACAGTATTAATATTTACCGGTTTACTTTACGATACACCTTTTAATTCGTAATTTATAACTGGACACTTACGTCCCTTAACCTGAGCTAGATTTGCGAACATGATGAATAAAAACTGGTTCGTAAAGGCATTTTTTTTAAAGCTATCGAAATTTTAACTACACAGAACGATAGAGCTTGAAATTCTGAACAAAACTATATATATAACTCATTTTCGCCAAAATGTCCTTTACGCCAATTGAACCCAAAGGTATCGATATGAGTAAAAATTATGACGATAAGCGACATCTGACGTATGTACCGTAAAGTACGTACTCAATAAAATACAAATACTGCAATCAATAATGATAAGATATTAGTCAATGTATGTGATGTCTGAAACATTAAATAGATGGTGCTGCATATGATATTCGAAATTACCAATAGATGACGCTCTTAGGTAAGTACAACATAATGATAAAGTGAGTCGATATCAGGTGTTATCAGTTTATCATCGACGCGTCATCGAAACTATTATATAGTGAAGAAGGTGTGACTTAAGTAACAGCGTAATAACTATCATAATTCGGGTGTATTTAGTCATCTCTCATAAGTCCTGTTCCTGTCATTCATGATTTGAAGAGTCGATGTTATATTGAAATTAAGTTTATTTCAGACTAATAAATTGTTCATATGTGTTAGTAACACTCTATATTCTTATTGAGTACTGTTTGTACAAGCATACAAACATGCAGACACAGATCATAGACAGTAAAATAAATAGGGCTATTTTATTTTGTAAAAGAATAGCGACGTGACAAGAAGATAAAATTTGGTTAGGATCACAGGAAATCGTTGGAGAGAGCGGTGCGTGATTGATCCTTGGAGACGGCCTTTGTGTAGCGGCGTACGTTGTTTAGCTGATATGATGACCATAGCAGAACACTTGATAACTGTCATATTAGTTGCTTGATTATTTTATAACCAGCAACATGACGGTTAACTATGTAGTAATTATAAAGACAGGCCATGGTGTGTTAGTAAAACATCAAGATTTCCATAAAAAAGTTTATGCACATTCATTTATTTAGTTTATTTTTTACTAAACCTCGCGCGGTAACTGTCGACAGCATACCTCGCTCCAGCTTTAATACCCTGCCAAGTTTCAAATCCAGCCTGCTCGATAAACTCAGGATCAACCAGGAAACCGTTCACAGTGATATGATCATTCCTGTACGCTGGCATTTCGTAGGTATACGCCAAAGGGATTCCAACGGCAAGAGCGTAGTCTTGTGCAGATCCTGACGCAGGGTATAAGAGCAAAGCACTGTTCCCAACAACATAGTTCCTGTTAGTAGGCCATTTAACAGCATCGATAGCTTCAGCCATCCTTACTCCAACCAAATGAACGATCAGACCGTTATGAGGCAGCGTACCATCACCATAGCCGTAGAGCATCCAGCTTCCAAAACTGTGGATGTCTAAGAACAGCTCGATTCTGTCACGGTATTCTAAGATGATGTCTCTGACGATGGCAGTCTCGGGTTCGGAGAAAGCGCTGTTGCCGTGGAAGGTGTCTTGGCAGACGAAGTTGCTAGAAGCCTGGGACCATTGGAAGTCGAAGTTGCGGTTGAGATCGACGCCAGAACAGAAATCTCCAACCATCAAACCTGAGGCGCGGTTCTTACGCCAGAAACGGCTCTGAAAAATATACCATAGATAGACCTATAAAGTATGTTACATCTCTCACAAATTACTAGCGTGGTTATATCGTGATACCGTTTATCGTTTTGGGTTTAAAACAAAGCAATTCATCATAACTAGTTATGAGTTCAGTTGCTAATCAAAATCTGCATGATGTACGAAAGAAATTCATAGACAAGTTTTATGAGTGAGTACTTATAATATATGCAAATTGGGGCTTCACAGCACACGTAAACTTTACTCATTTTTGTTCTCCGCTTCGAACGGTGAGAAATAATACCTAGAAGTTCTTATCCATAATACTTATAGAAATACTAACATTAGTGTGAGTCCACTCATAGCCATCAGGGTTGGCGATGGGCATAATGATCCAGTCGATGTTATGGAGAAGATCCTGTTCCTGGACGTCAATCACAAGCTTCTCGATGGCGTACAACGTGGCGGGAAGGGTGACCCATTCACGAGCGTGGAGCAAAGACTCCATGTACACTATGGGTTTGCTTCTATCCTGGAATCATGAACGAGATACGATACTCTAAAGCTGATTTATAGGCCAGATTTGACGGACATATGATTACTTTTGAAGAGCGGATTTTCCATGTTTCCTCCTGAAATTTGGCTGCTCTGGAATCCATATTTCACTACCTCAGTGATCGTGTTAATCATCTATACTAAACTATATTATAAAATTCTAGATTTGTATTGACAGTATTTTTTCTATGGAGGGGTCATGATTTCAGGAAAAATCTTAATAGCGTGATGCAGGATCGTCATTGGTTTTGTATGAGCGCGCGGCGTCGTGCCAACCAGGCGCCATCTGTTTTCATAATTTTCTTTGTCCTCGCATCACGCCGAAACGGCTGGACAAATTTTAACCAATTTTAGTACAGGGATAGCTGAACACCCAAAGATGGTTATAAAGGTACTTTTTATCCGTCTACGGTAAAGAAAAAAATACGCGGAGGAAGTTGCGGGTACCTCCTAAAATTTGTATACATTTTTTATTATTAATTCTGTCCTCCAACGTACCTACCTGGAAGTTAGTAGTAGAGATCTTCAAGTATTTGATATCACGGCCCTCAATGCTTCTGCCAGCGGACACGACGGTAACAAGGTTGGGGAACCGATTTGCCAACTCAACCAGATAAGCATCAACCTGAAAATACAACCATATTGAATTATTCAAAGTTTCTTAATACCTATTATGGTTGCATTGTTGCTTTTTTGTTTAAATAGTAGTTACAAAGATTACTTATATTGTGTATAGGACCTGATAAATTGCATGTGCATGTGTTATTTTTAGCACTTAAAGTTGTATTTTTTTTTAAGCTCTTCGCCACTTCTGCGTTTAAATAACGTGAAGAATCCATACTGGGAGGATGTCAACAATGTGAAAATGCCTCTTAAGCTTACCTATCCATTAACCGTGTTAGGAAGCTGGATGCGAATAGCACCGGTGTTGGTACCGTTCTTTAGACTAGAGAAGACATATTTTCAGTAACTAGTTTGGCTTTGTTGATGATGATAATTATCATCATACCATTAAAAGTCACTCCCGGTGAGAGACAAGATCTAACTGATGAAACATGTAATAGTCTTCGTCTAACCCTATCCATAGCCTTCTTCTCAACATTCCTATAAAATTCGAAGTCTATCTTCGCTTTTATTTGTTTTAGTAGGTTATTTTTGATAATATCCTTCCTGGCTTGCCTTCGACTTTTAATTTTATGATGTAATTTTTATAAAACGTCATGTCGGTGAAGGTGTTCAATATTTTACAATTTTATTGTATACTTACCACAGCATATCGATGGATCGTATCAAAGGACAGTCCAAGTCTAGCAGTCCTGTTGCTGCTCTTAGCGGAGGCTTCAGATAGCAACTTTTCTTCAAGATCCAGCGCCCTATACAGAAATTCCAAATGTTTTAAAATATAATTATGGTACATTTTCTTTACACGAGCTATGATATACTTGGCATCTAAAATAATTATTTGAAGTTGGTCCCCCAGGGAATATATGCCAAGTTATTATTTCTTCTAGATAAGGTTAGGTTGGGCTTCTATTATTTTATTAGCCGCCTGGTTAAATACTTGTCAAAAAAAATAAGTTATGACGTTGTTTTAGAAAAGTAAATATGCGTATTTTGACTAAGTACGAGTATATATGTTTACAATGAGGGGAAAAAGAAAAACATTTAGGCGGGGCTCGAACCCACGATTCGAACGGCTTTCCAGGCCAACACGGGCATCCTACCTATTAGACTACTGAACCTGATGCGAGAGCCATTGAATTTGGTTCACGCCAGCTGCTTTAATAAAAATAATTGACTATATTTTACGTCTGAAATAAATGAAGTTTTAATCCAGAGTAGGTAATTTGGAGCAATGTCATCTTGATTAAATTATTATCATTTCCGCTGCAGGTACCTAAAACATATGCAGGTATAATTAACTGATAAATGATGTAAAGATATGTTTTTATTACATGCATATAACAATAATATTTACATTTGACACGAAATGACAGCTGTCAGATTAGGTACGGCACTATTTGACTCAGATTTGATACACACGGGTACCACACTACTAAACGAAATTAAATCAGATTTTAACTTAAAAATCTTAAAATACTTATGCTCACGGTGCGATTACGTGGTTAAACATATATAAAAAACGACGCGTTACAGTGTAGGTATACCTATCACCAAGTTTCTATATTTACGATCCGCAAAGCGACTATTTCAACAACCCAATGGGATAACCCAGCCCAACTTCAAATTATGGAAAGCAGTCCACAGATGGACTGTTTGTACTTAATGTTTAATTTTATCCGCCACAGCCTTGTACTCCACACCAAGAAGGTCCAGACCAGCCTGAAGCATTGATCGGGCTTCGTTGGGTACCAGGCCCTGGGCTAGGGTGCCCTGTCCACCGTGAGACCAGACATTCAGGTTCAGCCGAGGCCAGCCAGGAGGTTACCCGTGATCTTCAATTTGAAGGTGCATTTCAAAGAGAGCTCGGTTGGAAGAGGTCTATTTGGACGCAATTTTTACTTACTCTTTAATTCTCCACGACAACTTGAAGCCAGGCCCCTCCAGACTAGCCTGTAGCATTGATCGGGCTTCTTTAGGTCCCAGGATCTGGGCTAGGGTGCCTTGTCCGCCGCGAGACCAGACATACAGGTTCAGCCGAGGCCAGCCAACAGTTACCTGTGCTTTTCAGTTTGAAAGTCCGTTTCAAAGAGGTCTTAGCTGGAAGAAGTCTATTCTGACGGTAATTTTACTTACTCTTTAATATTCTCCACGACAACCTTGTACTCGACACCAAGAACGTCCAGACCAGCCTGCAGCATTGATCGGGCTTCTTTAGGTACCAGGACCTGGGCGGGGGTGCCCTGTCCACCGTGAGCCCAGACATCCAGGTTCAGCCGAGACTCCAATCCAGCCAGGAGGTACCCGTGCTCTTCGGTTTGAAGGTCGATTTCGTAGAGAGCTTGGCTGGAAGAAGTTTATTCGAATGATGTTACAAAGTGATACTTACTTGCATGTACAAAATAATTCTTTTTTTTTAAGTTTGATTGTTTGTTACTCGATACAATATATATACATGGTCGAATGTATTCAAATTTTGGATGGATCACCGAGTTGGTGCAGGAATATTCATTAAGCCAAAAACGAGGGTTAAGTTTTTAACAATTATGTGAACGAACTTCCAGGAAAAAACAAGTGATAGTGATTCCTAAATGTTTGATTTTCATGAGTATGAACATAAGCTAATTGATAACAGATTAATTTCTTACCTCATTCAATCATAATCATTTCATTGATCAATTACATTAAGTACTTACCCATCATAAATCTCGTTCTTTGCCAAAGCAGAACTTAGAGCCAAACAAAAAACTAAAATACTTTTATACATGATGGTCTACTCCTGTTGACCACTGGTATTGGAGTGATTGAAGTGATTTTTTATTCCCAAGCTTCCCAATCTACTTGATAAGCGAATTTAATTAACTTGATAAAAATAACAATTTGTTAATCACATTCACTGGCTAATCACTTACTATCATACTATGATCTTATTTAATTATCTTTAAAACCCCAAATTTCCCAAGATTTTTCCTTATCCGTAATATGTGCCCTTACATAAATCGAACGTGTTATTTGGTTTGTCTGTTCGATAGTTTGTTCATCTATATCGCAACAAAAATACAACAGAACCACACAACTTTTACAATTTAAATCAATATAAATAAATAATTCTTAGGGAACAACTTAAATACTAAGCAATGCTTGTATTTTTATTTCCACATCATTGTAATTTAGCTGAAATTAGAAATACTTACTATCGATAATCTATCGACTCCCGCCACCCCTATTCTTCTTCCGTTCGTTTTCTTGGCCCCGAATGCTAATGTGGATTCCTGGCAGAAAGTTCTCGATGAATTTAGGTGCATCGTTGCGATCGGCGAGCTACCATAACGGGTATCGTCTTTTTACAATCCGCTAATTGCTTTAACTAATCGGAGTCGGATTAGTCCCGTGATTCAGCTCTGCATACAGGATTTCCATTCATTCTATACTACAATAAAATTAAACCATTGATACAAAGCAGGCCAAAAAAAATGAGGCATTAAATGTTTCTGAATTTTATACAATAAAATTCCTAAATTGTATTGAAAATACATTTTCCATGCGAAAAGAAAAGAGAACCAGTCATAATAGAGTCAACTCATACCAATTTTAGATGGACTAATCCGCTGATACCTAAATGGCAGGATTGATATGGGTGTTTCGGTCACGTTGAATATGCCACGATGATTATAGGATACTTTTAATAGGTATGTTATTATTATTTATTTAGTTTATTTATTTTTATATAATTTAATGACATCTCGTTTGTACAGAGTGGTAATTTGCCTATCTCCTTCGAATATCCACTCAACTGCTCAAAGGTTATCTGTAGGAGATCCCTAAGAGAGATAAGTTCGCCTTTGTACATGTAATATTTGTTATCATTGTATTTATAACCTGTATTTGTGTATAATAAAGTGTTTACATATATACATACACACTTTTACCCGACTACACTAGCGAAGGAAAGATCCGATGCGCACGTAGTTAGCCGAAAAGGGAGTAATCCCTTTTTAGTATACATTTGTTCCTTTTCTTATTTTTAATACTAATAAGCAATCCCAAGAAAATTTCTAATGACTTTAGGTGCCCGGTTGCCGTTTACCCGACTACGCTGCCGCAGAAAAGAGCCTCCACGGATGAAGACGAAAACGGATTAATGCTAATGTGAAATCCTAAATAAATTGCACCGTTGCGATTAGAGCTACCGACCAGCATCGACGTCTTCTATCCAATCCGCTAATTGCTCTAGCTAATTGGATTCTGGATTAGCCCCACCATTCAGCTCTAAATAGAGGATTTCCGTACGTTTACTTGAATTTACAACGGAAATGCTGCATTTAGCTGAAAGGCCATATCCAGAATCCAATTAGTTACCGTTGCAACAAATACTCTTAATAACAGGCTTATCTGAGAGGCGTAACACTGTGTCTCTGTACCTGTGGGTCACTGTTCCTTTTCCCCATACTATCCGTTTACGTTAAGTTTGCATCTGATTACTATGGCGTCATACAAATGTTCAAACTTATCGTAGGTTATACAATTATTAGATTAATTATCGAGAAGTCGTTCTCGTCTGTTTCCGCGTCCAAAACTTAACCAATTTTTACCAAATTTTAGGAACAGAAAGGGAAAGAAATGTTTTGTGTTGGTCTGTTTCGTTTTTTCGAAAATTATTATAGAATTTGCGTACTAGGCGCCCATTGCGGCGGAATTTTGGCCAAAAACAGACGCCTCGTACACACATTTTATATACAGGGTGGAATATTTCTAAAGACTGGGCTGCAGGATAGTGTCATCTGAGTGATGTACAATCGACCTATTTTAATTGTAAAGCTGGATTTAATAGTAAAAAAAAGTCATCAACATAAAATACTTTAATATCAGTGACAACCCTACTAATTCAAAGGTTTTGTTTACATTTTAATTGACACCTGTCTTTAACTTATGCGATGTTCAAAAGATGCTAGGGTTGATATGTGCAGATTTTTACACTAATGTTTAACAAACTTTATCTCAAAAATGGATAGAGTACAGTGTTGTAACTAAGTTGATTTTAAATGCTAATCGTTTGGAAGGACATCTTTTTCCCTACATCGTAAATTTCCCATGATTTTTAGTCCATTGTCCTTTAATCATATAAGTAAAGGTTGTAAGAAAGAGATCGTTCATTAATAATTATAAAAAACGCTTTTAGCCTCCGTAAAATTCTCATTGTCAGGAACGGAGCGAACGAAACATTTCGGGCCGTTCCTGACAATTTTACGTGAGTTTAAACCGTTTTTATAATTATTAAAGACGTCTCACGATAGTTTTAATAATATTATAGATATAGACTGTTGTCGACCGTTATTTAATTGAATTATTATATTTGTTTTTCTTTTGTAAGCTCATCTTGGTTTTTAAACTTATTAAGCATTTTGTATTCGTATTGTGCATAAAAACACATTTTGTTAACTACTTTACTACTTTATTCATATTCTAAAAGCGAAAGTTTGTGTGTGTCAGTGTGTATTTTTGTTACTTCTGTATGCTGAAAGGGCTGGACTGATTTGCATGAAATTTGTTACAGACTTAGTTTATACCCTAACTTAACACGTAGGATCCATCCCGAAAATGCAATTAAGTACCTCGACTTCAACGCGTGTGAAGCCACGGGCAAAAGCTATTGAGCAAATAATTGAAATAACGGAGCGAAAACAAAGTCCTTGACTGATATTAAAATATAACATTTCTTCTGCGCTATTAAGTCACAAAAACTCCATTGGAACAAAAACAAACCTCTTTCCATTAATTGGTAGTAAAAACAGGGACCAATTGTTTCTACAGGAAGGTAATAATAAGGCGGAATTCACAGGATGCCTTGGCGTCGGTAGGGGGGCATATTGGCTGGGTCGAACGTGCGATGCAAGTTGGACAGGAGGGAGGTGAAAAGTCGATAAAAAAGCCTTAAAATAAGGGCAGCTCTAGTACAACTGTTTGTTTATAGCTGATATAAAGCTCTCGGAAGAGTAATAGGTAAGGTTAAAAACATGATTCTTTGAACTCATTTCTAGGATTTGTTGAAGACAGTCACTTCTCAATCACGGATTAAAGTAACTTTAACGTTTTCTTCTTATTATGTATTAAGTCATTAAGACCATTGCGTTGAAAAATAGTATATTGGTAATAAATCAATTCACATTGCTATGCTAAATCAAAACGCGCCCAAATATTTTCTACTACCATAAATAGAAGTTGGTTAAAATCTACCAAAACATCTATTTTTATGGTACCTACCATGATTGTTTAACCAGAACTACGTTAAAAGAAATGAACGGTCCACGATATCGTGTCAGATTATTTTTTCTAAACACCTACAATGGTTGCACGCTTACCATGGAACCGCCCGGAAAGCGCAAACAATAACCGTATCACCTAATCCTACATCACTATTTTCCCCTTTTTTAAACTGAAAATAAAGGTGCAACTATCGGTACCATCGACACGAAACCTATTTCAATGGCGGCACTGTTAAATTTCTTTTTTAAAGTCGGAACACGTGCAGCAACTCAGGTCAGTCGGAAATTCTTCCTTGTCTTGCGCCGTGTTGTTCTAAAAGAGAACTATTAGCTCTACAGTTATAGGGTTGCTGCCTGAATCTTTGTTGTTTCTATTTGGAATGAAATTCTAGCTCTTATAGTAGTTTTGCTTTAGCTCTGCAGTCGATATTGTTGTTACTGTGGTCTGTTTTAACGATACACAATGCTGTTATATTTCGAGCAGTGTATCTTTTTTTTATTTGAGTATCATTGACATGTGAAGTGTTGTATTTAAGATTCCTTACTAAAACTATTCCATTATCAATTTTAACTTATATATTCGATCTAAATACCTGGTAAAGTACAATGATTCGGATTTTTTACCAAAAAAATACGGTAGACAACGGCCCGCTACTTAATACCTATTATTATAGTGTATCTTTTGAGTAATAAAATTTAGACATCTTAGAGACATCTGCATCGGTCTCATTTTGTTAAAAAAAATTGCATTTTGCAATCAATTCAGTCAAACTTGACAAAGTGTCGAGATATACAAACCATTGAAATGCAGTCTATAAACTCACGACTTCCTAATAATAGAACAACGTTTAATATTTTATGCCAACCGAGACAGACTTCGAAATCAAAAGCACAATACATTCACATAAAAGAATGGAAGCCCAATTGTATTTAATATTCTCATTTCTCAATAATAGAATTTTCATCTAAAGCAGTTTCTGAAGAAAGACACTGCAGTAACAAATCTTATCGGAACGTATTAAATTTTGAAAGAGGGTCGTTATTGCGGAGTTTAAAATGAGATTTTCCCTTTCGTGAAGGGAGGGATCAGTTTTCAATTCAGTAAAATATTTCTGCTTCAGTCTTATTTCAATAAATACTGAGTTATGGCGAGGAATATTTTTTCAACGCACCTTGGGATGTCGTGTCAGGTACCTTTTCACAGATTGGTTATTAGATACTTTGCTCAGTCGAACTCTAATCAACACATAATAGAACAGAGGCCTAATTCGATTGATATATGCCATTTTAAGAATATGGCCGTCATGTTGAGTGTTTATCGCTGTAATATCGATTTATTAATTTTGCAGAGGTGCTAAAGTATTAAATCGATATTACAGAGAATTATAAGTCGCGCTTATAAGTCGAATTTGGATTTAAGGAGAACCATTTTGATTTTCCCTCGGCTGCGCCCGCGTGACCTGTATTTGTGTCTCAGGATTCGTTTTCCTAAAAGTATCAGATCAGTGTACCATCTGGACCTAAATGAATATATAATCTTCATTTGAAGAAAGAAACAACTTTTTTGCAGCAAGATTTAATATTATTGTATCAAATAATCGGCAGCAACGGCTACAGCACGCCATACATCCTCAACAACATCGACAATCTCATTCTCTGGCACTATAACTCCATCTGTTCCTCTTCTCACTATATCTATATTCAAAGCATATGGAACATCATTGATCCTAGCGTAATCTGAACTTGTACCAGATGCTCTATCACCGAAAAGGACTGAGGCTACATCCAAATTGTAGTCATCCTGCATCGCAGCTACCATTTCCATGCCAAGCAAATGATTTTGTCTGAATGTGCCACTGGCTGCGAATTCATATTGCCAAGGATATGAAATAAATCCTCCACCATTCTGCAAAGATATGTACAGACTAATGCGGGTTTTGTAGGTATCTATGATGTTCTGGATAAATTGGGTTTCAATTTCGGAATCCGCTTCAACACCAGCGTAAAGATGGCTGCAAGCGCTGGAGCTCGAGTCAGACCTGGACCAGTCAATGTTGAAGTTTCTATTGATGTTTACGCCGGGGCAGATGAAACCCAAATTGCTTTTGGTGCTGAGGTTCTTTTCCCAGAAACGAAGCTAAAACAAATTGTTATATGAAATTAATAATTTACACAAGTACTGTTTTAATTTAGTTAAAAAAATTGCAAATTTGTTGAAATTAAAGAAAGATAAATATGTCGCGATTAAAAACAGGTGTAGTCTAGTCTATGCTATCTTTAAGAACAAATAAAGACAATTTGGCACATGTTACTAACGACCGTATGTACAGGTAACTTTAGGGCCATTTTTCACTTGCGCCAGTTTGACATATAATTTGATCTTAGAGTTCCGGATTTACGATAAAATAATAGATCCCATCAATGAATGGTCAAAGAATGTTACCTATCTTATTTAGGTGTAAGAAAATCAATTTCGTTGTACCTAATTACTACTTTTATAGCTATTACAGCACATTCCATACACCATAGTAATGTATATACCATTATATTTTACTACTTACATCTGTGTGCGTATATTCGTATCCATCAGGATTCACCACAGGTACAACAATCCAATCAAAGTTCTCCAAATATCTTGACTGTTGGCTATCTAATACTTCATCGACAATCTTCAGGGCAGAAGGAATGGTGATCCATTCCCTTGGATTTATACCGCCTTCAATAACTACAATAGGTTTGTTAGTTTCGGCGCTTCCACTAGTTATTTTAAGATAAATCAAAGGTCTGTTTTGATCGGTAACTCCATACTGAACTATTTCAATAGATGTGGTGGTAGTATTTTCATAGGCATCCCTTAATTTGTAGATATGGTTTAATATCTGGAACCAAACAATTTTATTAGAACTGAAAAGAGTCTGATGATTAATTATTACTAGTGACTCAAAGTTTTAATAAGATTAGTCTATTAATACGTCGTCACCGTCACCCACTACGAGACAAAACTTATAAACTAACGAAATTTCGTTAAAAAACACCGTAACGTTCATTCCGAAATACGGTAACAGTCTACAGACAACTTAATCATTAGACAATTATTTGGAATTCTGTGGTGGTCAAAATTTTGTATTTATTTATTTATTAAAAAAAACTGCTTACTTCATTGTACTGGTAATAATCGTCATAATCAAAGATTATTTCCTCGTCTTCACTTTCTTCACTAATGTTATTTTCCTCACTAGTATTGCCACCATTCTGGTCAGTATCGCCATCGTTCTCGTCATCTTCATCTGATTCGTCAGTCTCATAGGTGTCATTTCTAGCTGTTATCCTTATTTTCTTTTCTGATTCCTTCTCAAGTAAATACCTGAAAGTAAACAATATTATGCTTATCGATGGCTAAAAAAATATTTGATTTTCATTTTTATATAATCATAAATATTGTATATATGTATATATGCAAGGTGGAATAATAATGTGGATTTTGATTTTGTAATTTGTTTAAGACAATGTGAGAATTATTATTTATTTACAGTTTACATATCAGGTAAACAATTTTACTAACTAGATAGTGTACATAGATATGGAATGAGTTTCATATATTTTATAAAAATTGTGATTTGATTAGTACTGGCCAATCAATCATAAACCCTAATAATAGATCACGTATGTGGATATCGAAATAGTATCGTTTCTAGGAAGATACCAGTGTGATGGAATCTCATGTAAGCCGATATGGAGATATGTCGAGGTCTCCAAAAGGTGGATCGCTGTACATATTTTATTATTAATCAAGGTCAAAAAACGGAAACATATATGTTCCCCATTTACTTGAAGATGACTGGACGGGTAGTTTTAAAAACGGCTTAAACTCACGTAAAAATTTACAGGAATTATTATTATGAATTAGGAATTATTATTACTATTAATAAGGAATTATTATTATTCGATTTAATAATATTACGACTGGACCGATTTGGAAAATAATTTTTTTATTTGTAAAGTTATATATTTTTTAGTTATGATGGAAAAATCGAGAGAACTTTTGAAAAATTATAGACTTACTTGTTTTCGGAAAGCATCATTTCGCTTCATTGACGTCGGTTATATTTTAAGTTATCATCTGTCAGCAAACCTAAGCTAAAGATTTAAGACCAAATTGACAAACAAGAACAACATTATGATTGTAATGGTAAGGTCATTGGAGTCTGCTGGATATGGGAGGTATAGGACCGCTCAAGGTGGAACTCTTTGAAGAAGGTTACGTCTAGTGGGCGCCTTTTAGCTGAAGATAATGACGGTGATGATGATAAAAAGAGAAGCTTTTAACTTACTGATAAACATCTTCAATGCCAACATCAATTTCAATATTTAGTTCCTCAAGCTTTTCTTCAAACCAGTCAAACTCTGACGGGGGCACCATGGCCAAACCTGTGACCCCATACTTGAAATTAGGTTTTATCAAATAGTCTATTTTATCTGACTTTATTAAATGTAACTTGTCTTGATCCTGCTGAGAGGAAAACTTGACTTTGTAGACTTTGTACCTGTGGATTGAAATGACATGGTATCACATATATGCATGTCGTGTCTTACGTGGAGATTCGGACTGTCCGCAACTAGTGGAGAAATTGGCGAGATTGTTTGTCCCAGATGTCTCGAGGATTACCCTCAGGCCGCGTGCACGGCCCCTGTTGGCAGTGCCACCGGCGCGCACAGTGGCACATAAAAACTCGCCTCTCCTTCGCGCTCTGACCCTACTGAATGCGCTCCTGGTATCAGCACCGGAATGTGATCTGTTTGCGTGGCGATGGGCAGCTGTATGTTATGAATGCTTGAAGTTTTGTGAGATGATGGATAAAAGGCAATCCAGTGTATTCGCATGATGTTTTAATGTTAAAAATGTTTGATGGTACGTAGTTATTGTTGAACATATTGTAATTTAGTTAGTTACAATTTATGTTATTTTAAGTTTCACAGTGAATTAGTTTTAAGACTGTAATACTGTGTAACCTAATAAACAAATAAACAACAATAAACATATATTAAGTGGTATCTATAAAATGTATGTATTTAAGAAGTATTTGATATGCGTTACTTTTTGCTTAAAGTAGTAGTTATTAATATCACGGAAATTGTTACCAGTGGTCTTTAAATTAATTAAATATTAAAGTCAGCAGCGTTAAATGCATACGTTTTTGATATTGTACACACAGAGTCTAAAAAACTCAAATATGGTAACATCCCTTTCGATTCAAGGAGACTAACCTTTTTTATTCTTTCATTTACCTTAAGGGTGAATCAATTCATGCGGTCCTGAAGCCTGTATTGCTTTACTTGTAGAAAGCTCAAAGAAGCCAAATATTAGAAATAGCATCACTAAAACCACTAATGAAAAATAAAACTCACCCCATATACAGTTCATTTTTGGCGATCACTAATGGTGCAAAACTTATCAACAATAAAAGCAACATTATTCAAGAACCACCAATTGCAACGCACTCGAAAACCAAAGAGATAATAAAATGGAATTAGATTTACATAATTCACTCGATATAACTCATATCGAACTGGAAGGATTATTGATAATAAAGAATTTTCATATATTTTTCGAGATAAACATATTATATTTCTGATAGTAGTGATTAATGGAATTGAGTTTGCTTCGACAGTAGTAAATAACAATGACTTTTTAAAATATCGATAGCAAATAGAAAAAAGCGGCTTTAACTTTACGCGTAAAAACAGCTTTTTTAATGAAAAATTATGTTCCAGGCATTAAAAGAACCGACAAAGTCCAGAACTCTATAGATAACCCAAATAAACGACGTAGGAGAAATAACTGCCAGTGGGACTGGGCTGCCGTATGCACTCGGAAAGGTGTCATCCTGCAGATGACTTTGAAGTACGAACTACGCCTACGCCTATTCCTATCCTTGACATTTCTTTACGTTTCACTATAATTCAGTCCGATGGTTCGCAGCTGGGGGCTTGTTTGATTTAATATAAAAAGCAATGAACTTTGATGACGCGTTTGGCTCGGTTTGTAGACACCTGCCTACTGAGCCGGCGGTCCCGGGTTCGAATCCTGGCCAGGGCAAATATTTATGTGATGAACTCGAATATTTGTGCAAGGGTCATGGTTGTTCTATGTATTTAAGTATATATTTATCTATATGAGTACGTATATCGTCGTCTAGTACCCATAACACAAGCCTTCTTGAGCTTAATTTGGGACTACGAGATCGATTTGTGTGAGGTTGTCCGATATTTATTTATTATTTAATTGATAAAACCTAATTTAATTAGAAAAAAAGTAATGAAATTCGTGGAACAGTTTTTGGTGACATGAAAATCCACGTAAGAAATTTCGATAAAATGAGAGACACCCTTGCAGCGCGCTCTCGATGGTGCGACGCCATAAGAGTAGGTCCAGGATGCCTACAGTTTCGCCTTCCGTCTGGCAGGATATACTTACATTCATCGCCTCTATGTTACGATTGTATATATAAATGAAGGAAGAAATTAAACAATATCATCTTGCATTTTCGTATAATTGTTTTAACCACGGCGTCTCATCCTATAGCTGTTCACAGCGCTCCTAGCTCCTGCCTTGATACCTTCCCAAGTTTCAAAGCCAGCTTGTTCAATAAAATCAGGATCTACCAAGAACCCCATAGCAGTACCAAAACCAAATCTATGTCCTGGCAATTCATATGTGTATGCCAATGGTGCACCCATGGCTTTAGCATAGTCCATAGCTGATCCTGATGCTTGGTATAGCACTAAAGCAACGTTTCCGACGATATAGTCATCGTTCCAGCTCATTTTGACAGCGTCAATAGCTTGAGCCATGCGGACACCGACCAAATGAAGGTTAAGGCCGTTCGGTGGTAGCACACCAGTGCCGTAGCCGTATAAAATCATGCTTCCAAAACTGTGGATATCCAGGAAGAGTTCTATGCGGTCTTTGTGCTCGATGACAATGTCCCTAATGATGGCAGTTTCTGGTTCGGAGAATGCGGCCCCGCCGTGGAAAGTATCCATACAGACGATGTTACTAGAGGCTTGGGACCAGTAGGAGTCGAAGTTGCGGTTAAGATCGACACCGGAGCAGAGGTCACCGACCATGTAGCCAGTAGCGCGGTTCTTTCTCCATAGTCGTTGCTGAAATAAAATTTTATACTGAGTTGCGTTAACAAGGGAAATAAATATTAAGGATATATTCTCGTCAGAGCTAAGCTAAGCTAATCTCAAAATAACTGTCTGCGTGGATAATACAAATGTACCAATCCAGTATATAACTCTAGGATAACTGTGCCATGCGAATCGTTGTCACGGAATAATTATTACCTACTTTCTTTCTATAAACTACAGCGCGAGAGAAACTGGAAACGACATGTCGCGCCATGAGTGTCGTAAAGGTGGTCATAACGAGACTCATCACAAAGCCAGTACGAATGTTACCGTATTTTGGTGATTATCGGACTGTCTAAACAACTTACATCAGTATGGCTGAACTCGAATCCATCAGGGTTGGCAATAGGCAGGATGATCCAGTCGATGTTCTGGAGCAGGTCTTGCTCCGTAACGTCCACGACCAGTTTTTGGATGGTGTATAAGGTCGCCGCCTGAGTGATCCATTCACGGGCGTGAAGCAGCGACTCGATGTATACGACTGGTTTGCTCAGGTCCTGTGAATAAACAAACATGTTTTGTATCACAAATTTGTGCATTGGTCGTCATTTTGTATTATTGTCTTGCCAATTGGTATGGAGCATGAATAACGCTAGTGCCTCTTTTTTTCTAAGATGACGCTGGTGTGTTAAGATGGGTAAAATTCCAAAATGGAAAAAAAGAGCCTAGGAGAACTACTGGTGTGCGCATTTGATCATCTAGATCAAATCACTCCTGTGACTTGGGGATAAAATCCCATTAGCGGGTTATATACTCCCACCTCCCACACAAAGTCGGACTCACTGGTAGTGAGGGCTAAACAGCCAAAACACAGATCAAGTCATGTTTAAAAAAATGATCTTCTTGATCATTTGTTACGCAGTATTTTTCATTTAATTGATTTTTGTCTCCTGTTTGACTGCATACTTAATTTATCTTATCAAATACGTATAGAAAGTATACACAGTAATAACGACAACATATTATCTTCATTTTCCCCTGGGTTCTTGTTTTTTCATGTTTGGGTCGAGGGTAAAAGCGCATTTATTTTGGTTCGTATTTGAGTGTATGTTACCTGGAAATTTGTGGTTGATATTTTCAGATATTTAATGTCTCTGCCTTCGAAACTTTTGCCGGCGTTGACTAACGTAACAATATTCGGGTATGCTCTTGCAATTTCTTCCAAATAGGCATCAATCTGTAATAAAATAACACTTGAACAATCATATCATATCATAAATGACGCAGGTTGAGATAATCGCTATCCTTTATTTTGGTGAAGATAAATTAAAAAAAGAATCGAGTGTTAGAAATAATTTGACAATTATTTTGCGCAATTGTATAAATAATGTTTTTTTGTATGAGTTACAATTATTTTCCGTATTATTTATTTTGTTAGCGGCAATAAAGTGGCGTAGCAAATGTTGGTAGCCTAAGTATCCTACGTTGTTTTTTGGATCTTATATTACCTCATCATATCTATACACTTGATCCAAAGGCAGAGCAGACCCTCTAGACTGTGTCCGGGTTCTGTTTGATGCATTTCCGATCAATTGGTCTTCCAGATCCAGCAAACTGAAACAGTCAAAGAAACATGTATAAGTTGCACTGGAGATTATATCTTTCATACAAGATTTTGTGTTGATAGCCTACATCTATGTATTTTCAAAGAGTTCTAAATGTGTAAGTTGAGCGCCCAAAGTGACAGTGGGCGGGGCACATTGCTCGTAGAACCGATGGCCGTTGGGGCAGCAAGGTTCTTGAGTGGCGACCGCGTGCCAGTAGACGCAGCGTGGGAAAGCCCCCAACAAAGTGGACCTATGACCTGGTTAGGATCGCGGGAAGCAATTGGATGAGGACGGCGCACGACCGATCACTGTGGAGAATTTTGGGGGAGGCCTTTGTCCAGCAGTAGACGACGGCTGACATGATGATGATGTTGAGCGGTGTCCTTGTTCTCGGCCGAAAGCATTAGTTGAATCGAGACGTGGTCGTAGTCACTATAGTCATTTCACATAGCTGTGCAATAACGAAAATGTACTGAGATGACAGCTTTCAACTCAGTACATTTTCATTGTTTATATTAGGCACGCATAAAGCTATATTTATGAAGTAAACTATACACAGCGTGAACCGCCCGAACAGCTTATATACCAGTGTGGTTAGCTGCGCTTTCTGCCTTTGTTTGGTTAAAACAGGCGCTTGTTTGTAGCCAGTCGTAGCGGACATGCGTCATTCCGGTGTGTCGTCATCCCACGATCAATTTCGTCGCGTTGTACACAAACAACCAATAAGTAAAGTTCTCCGGAGCCGTTTGCGGTGACTAATTATTTTGTGTATGAATTTTAATTTCACTACTACTATCTAAAGTTTTAGGCTAAAATACAAAATGTTGGATATTAATCACACGTCACGTTAATCACTGAAAAAGTACCGTTCTCGTAATCTTTATTATCAAAGTATTAACTTAGTAATTATCCTCATATCTCGCGTGTTATTATGAAAGAAAGCTGAACTATGTTATTCCCACGGTTATCTTCGTCAATAATTTATTCCAGTATTACTTATTTTTTATTTATTCGGGTGTAGCACATCGTTACTATCGATTCTCAACAAATTTGAGACGATGGTACCGACGATAAAGTCTAAATCTTTACGGTAGATTTTTCGAGATTAAACTGCATGACTTCCGCTGCGATCACATCCTAAAGTATTGCGCTCCTGTGTCTCAGTAGCATCACCAGCCCTGGATAACCCAGTGTAGGCTCCGATATCCAAACCAAACTGAGATTCCAAGTTATAAAATATTCTATAGCGCCCTCTTTGAATTTACGACGAGCAATGACTATGGATTGAAAGACTTATCTCTTGACATTTTCAACTTCCTAACCATCCCTTGCTAACACAGCACACTCCTGTATCCCGACACCATTACCAGCCCTAATTGTCCCAGGGTAGCCTCCGGCCACATCCAAACCAATTAGCAAACCTCTTGATATTTTCTACTTCTAAACTGGACTGCATGTCAGCTGCTTCAGTCATCACTTCTTGTAGCATTTAGCGTTCCTCTCTGGACACTGTGCATAGCTCTGGATTCCTCAGGGTAGCCTCAGACCTCCCATCCAAACCAAGTAACAAAACTAACCTCTAGATATTTTCCATTTCCGGACTAAACTGCATGCCTTCAGCTGCCATAAGCATCCTGCTTCTGTCTCTTGACACCATCACCATCCCTGGGTGTCCCAGGATAAGCGCCAACCACATCCAAACCTCTTCATATTGCTACTTCCAGACTGGATTACATGTCAGCTACTTCAGTAGTCATCACTCCCTGTAGCATTTCGCTCCTTTCTCTTGACACCAAGCCTAGCCCCAGAGCTAGGCATTCAGATGCCCCAGGATAGCCTGAGACCTTCCATCAAAACCAAGTAACAAAACTTACCTCTTGACATTTTCTACTTCTAGACTGAACTGTATGCCTTCAGCAATCATCACTTCCTGGAGCATCCCGCTCCTGTCGCCCGACACCATCACCAGCCCTGGACGACCAAGGGTAGCCTCCGACCACACATCTAAACCAAGCTGGGATTCCAGGTCGTTTAGCAGTTTTATCTGCTCTTGGTTCGAAACGGTGACTTTGAAGATTTGATGGCTGTAAAAATAAGCAGACTACATACAGTACTAATATGGACTGATGTTGAATTATAAAACACACTTAGAGGCCTTATTCCTTTTAAAATGCTGATTGTTTTAGACATTTTTCTCTATGACTAAACATGTTTCTTAACTTAACATATTATTGATGTTACTACCTAGAACAGGGCTATTGGGATTTATTGGTATATAATTTCGAGTAGTTTCAAAAACTACTCGAAATTGACAAAATTAACGCGCAAAATTAGTTTTTTCAACTTATTTTCAAATTGGTGGTCAGCTCACAATGCGGAAATTGTACATTCTATTTACAGTATTGAAGCTACACAAGTCTCTTACTTACAACCGTACCCTCGAAACTCGCAGACGGAAAAACAACATAGCTCCTCAATTAAGCAGCAAATCCAAATTTGCCAAAAATCAATACGAAGTTAGATCGGCATATATTTACAATAAAGTTAACCAGCAAATAAATATATATGGTCTACAATTCTATAAATGTAAAAAAGTTGTAACAGATTGGCTAGAAACACTTAACTATAACGAAACGGAGAAATTAGTACAGCCCTATAATTATTAAATATGAATAATATTATGAGATAACAATTAAATTATACACAGAGACAAGAAACAGAATTATTACACACATACAGAGTTATAGTATAAACACATTCGCGCACTCACACACATACACACTCACATTACTACACACATACACTTACACACACACGCGCGCACAAGCAAATGGAATCAAAATGTATTAAGTAGTATTATTAAGTCGAATTTCACTTGCGAATCTTGTATTTTCATTTATTTCTTAATATTTTTGTTTTGTTTTATAAACTAAATAACTGATATGTTTATTTCTGCAATAGGTTATACTAAAGTGTAATGGAAGAGCGGGACTTCCTGCTACAGGTAGATAATACTTACTAGGAAGTCCCAACCTTATTGTCATTAGCGTAATAAGAAAAACGAAATAAACTTTTTCATTTTCATTTTTCATTTTCATTTTCATTTTCGACTGCACGCAATGAAAGCATGAAATAGATATGTTACTACCTAGAACTCGGGAAAAAGTATTATTTACTTCAAAAAGTTGGTAGAAATTATCAATATATTTGTCATAATATGAAAAAAATAAATTTCAAAAGGAATAAGGCCTCTTAATTATAATATAAGCATCGCAATTCAGCAGGGAAATACCAGCGTCCTAAGCACGATGCTACAGGGTCCAGTTTTAAATATAGAGTTTTAGTTCCGATTAAGTATTGACTTTTTTTTTTCTGGGTGTAATTTGGTACATGTAAGGTTTTATTTTATTAGTTACATTCGTTTTAAGATTTTGTTTATTATATTAAATAAATACATCATTTACTATAATTATATAAATAAAAAAAGCTCAATATATCATTACGTCAAGAAAAAAAAACTTGCTCTGAACTATGTGTAAGTCCATACATTCATACTAAATTTGCCATTCAAATTGGTGCACTTATGCTCTTGAAAATTCTGTAAGTCTAACTTACCCATCGTAAATTTCGTGTTTAGCGTAGGCTAAACCGAAAAATAAAAACAATACCACAGCTCGATGCATGACTTTAACTGACCGTATGCGTAGTTACAGTGACAATAATTAATTGGGCTGATTGATTCATTGAAATATAAACAAATTTATAGATTCGTCACGTCAATTCTGATTATAATCATAAGAAGATTTACTCGATAAGAAATACAAACAAAAATCGGTTTCGCATAATAGGAACGATACCGCTTTAACATAGGTATAAGAAAAGAGTAGATTATAATTGTGCAGACAACCTATTTTATTATGCCTAGCTACAAGCACTTTCGAAACTTTAGTTACAGAGCGCAGAGCAATTTATTGACAAAATTATTTGACGCGGTTGGCTCAGTTTGTAGACACGTGCCTACTGAGTTGGCGGTCCCGGGTTCGAATCCCGCCAATCCCGGCCAGTGCAAATATTTGTGTGATCTAGGTACTAGAATATTTGTGCTTGGGTCATAGTTTGTTCTATGTATTTAAGTATATATTTATTTATATAATTACGTATAACGTCGCCTAGTACCCATAACACAAGCCTTCTTGAGCTTAATTTGGGACTGGATCGATATGTGTGAGGTTGTCCGATATTTATCTATATTTATTTATTTATAATAAAAAATAATATTATTTATACATGTCACTAAAAATCCTTGGAACTTTTCAGTTCAAGTTCAAGCAGTATAAATCCGGTAATCCTAATATACAAGTACCGGCACAATCTTAGCATAAAAGCTTTAATACTCTTTGAAGATTATGAATTAGCCGTACACGCCGCAAAGATTCCCTTTGTCTCCTTTTGTGATACAGAGTGTTACGAGCGTGGGGTTCGTGTTAGATAGAAAAAGCACAGATGAATACACAAATTAAAATAAACATTTTACTTGAAAACAACGGCAACGGGTGAAATTTTGATCTTCTAATATGTGGCAGAGCTACTCCTGAAACGACCTGAAATGACTTCAGTCTAGAGGACTGAAATTGACGTCTGAAGTTTCAATCTAATCCACTGGCGTAACAATATGCAAGATCGTTGACGTATCTAGAGGTAGACTCTAGGTTAACTAGAGAATTGAACGCCACTTGTAGTCCCGTATCTATTATTTTATCTATCTAATATTACCGCAATAATCTGCAACGTTATCGCGTTCATTAAAACAGATAATCTCAAATCGATTCTTTATTTTGGCACGTGACTTGTTTTGATACCATAAAGTAGTTCAAAATACACAATTTATAATTTATGAAAGATGTAATGTTTATTTTTTTTAATGTGGGTACTAAAATGAGACAAACAAAAGATAAATTTATAAAATAACAGCGCCATCTCTCGCTTGCTCGTTCACTGCTGTAAAGTGGTGCGGTAAGATTTGGATATTAACGTATTTACATAGTGGTCGCTTAGGTGTAAAAACCTTTTAAATAAACAATGCAAAGATCGACACACAATGCATAAGGAAAAATTCGATCGGTTACTTGGGAGTTAGGGCAATCCAGAGGTACCGGGTTCGATTCCCGGTCCCTTCCACTAGGTAACTCATTTTTCAATTTTTCTGTAAGCTTTTATCTTTGTATCAATGGTTCAAAATACACAATTTAATTCAATTACAGTAAATAAATATATTATTATAATCTGGTTAATTTCAAGAAGGCTCGTGTTATGGTATGGGTACTAGATAACAATATATAAGCATATTGATAAGTGTTTGTATCCTTAAATATTCGAGTTTATATCGCACAAATATTTGCCCTTGTCGGGATTCGAACCCAGGACCGCGGCTCACTAGGCAGCTGCACTATCACTGCGAAAACCGCGTCTTAAATTTACAATGAATTCGGTTGTCTTTATTTAAAATACAAAATCCTCTTTATCCTACATCGGTCAAATATTTACACAGGGAAACAAAATTTGAGAGATATAATAATTAATAACCAGAGGAAAATGACAGGCGATCTTATTGCTACATAGCGATCTCTTCCAGACAAGCTTTAATTAGTGGAGTAATTGAATTGCGTATTTACATAAATTAACATTGAATACTTTTAAACTGCTGACTAAATTATTGAATGTAACAAAATAATTTAGTTCCGTACCACGTCTATTGTCATCGATGAAGTGAGACCGCTCTTGAGCGATAAGACCGCCAGTTGTTTTACTCTAATTTAAATTTCTAACGTTGTATTTCTCCTGCATGTTATGTGAGATGTGCAATAAAGAGTACTTGTATTGTATTGTTTCTATTACAACTACGTCAAAAAATCGATTTAAGAACCGAACCCAGTAATTTATTAAAGAACCGACTTTAAACGGAAAGTGAATACTCACAAAACAGTTTCGGAATCCATTCGGGAGCTGCAATGCCACGTACAAACACGCAGACATGAGTGCTAAACCCCCGTCAGGGTTTAAAAACACAGAGTTTTATCAGGGAAAGCCGAAAAAAATCACGCCACCGGTGATGCATCGGGGAGGTACGCGGATTGCCGTGTTTGACGAGCGCTGCCATGGTCTGACAACATACGGGATGAGATCCACTAAAACAAAATGCATCAATATTTGTACCTGACCTGAAAAGTCACCCTGTATAAGCACATGATAAGACCACTAGGTACTCACATAAAATAACCGCGTTATTTCGTTTTGGATGTATACGCAAATATCGAATCAAATATATAGGTATCTATCTGATCCTCTACTTGCGTCCGCCTAGGGGGGTAATTCGACCAATTTTAGAGAGATGATGGAGATCTCTCCATTTAATCGCCATCCGTCACTTTTGACGTGTCCCTATTTGACAAGTGGCGATATCCCTAGAACATCGCAACTTCGTCAATCCGGTCGCACTTAATTTGCGTTTCCTTTGTATGTGACGGCATAAATAACAGGCGCATACTTTAACTTGACCGTGTAGTGCGTGAAATAGTCAGACGTTTCGTTCAAAACAGAAATCCATATACATGAATAGCATTTTCGGTAATCATTATCGCCTTCGTATTTTCAAAATTGAGATGAGATATGTCATTTCAAGCTCATCGCGTTTTAATGACAGATCTAAGTCGACATCACTATCATCTAATAGAGTTTAGACGTTTTGCGATGTTTCAAACGGCATTCTCGAATTAGGTCACAGGGTGCCAATTCAAGTGTACTTTGAGATATCGCCAATTAAATGATATATTAAATGGGCTTTAACCATAATTAAAACGCGATGTTTGCGATTCGAACTGCATAAATAGTTATTTGTTATGCAAGGCTGCAAAGTTGTTATTTGGCGCGAGTGTTGAAATTGAGAGCTGAGCGAGCGAAGGAATCTAAGATTGAACCATGAGCAAAGCGAATGGTTCAAAGATATATTCCTGACCGTAGCGAGGCTTTCAAGACACGAGAAGCTAAATAATTTTGCAGCCGTGCGGAACACACAATTTTTCACCTCACTACAGCGAGGAAAATGCAAGATTCAAGAAAAACATAAAAATAATCATATTTAATTTTGCCTTCTATTTAACACATCTAATTTAAAACATAACACACTCAAATCCAAACCAAATAAATACGAGAGAAGCACACATATTCAAAATTAAAAGTAATATGGCCGTAATTTGTACTATCGTCTCGTATATTTTATCGTTGAGTTTTTCTTAAGCACTGTTATATTATATTTGTATGTGAAACTACTTGACACATTCGTTGTGAATGTGGAAGAATGGCATTCTGGGAAGGATTAGTTGGCCACTAGGAAGTATTTTCCATAACACTTGCTTTGGAAGTTATTGGACGATGGGATCCGAACAAGATTATTTCGGCTTTATCTTCTTTAAAAACGCCAATAGTTTCGGTAAATTACTTATCGTCTCCAAATACTTATAACAAATCCTTTTTCGTTTTAATGCAGGCTTTTAGCATTGAATAAATACTCTAAATTGGGCTTAACTTTCTTGTTTTCAATATTTCTGTAAAGTAAGACAACAGTATTATTGTTTACGTGAATTGTGAAAACTTCCAACTTTTTAATTTTTGACGTGACAACGTCTTAAATTAGGTTGCGCTCGGAGTCACTCATGAAAAAGTGTAACGCTCGCCTGCTCACGTCTGATGACACATGTGATGGGTGCGTTCAGAAAGTAACACTTAAAATGTTGTTAGGGAGGGAAGAGGGAAGAGGGAAGAGGGATGAGGGAAGAGGGAAGAGGGAAGAGGGAAGAGGGAAGAGGGAAGAGGGAAGAGGGAAGAGGGAAGAGGGAAGAGGGAAGAGGGAAGAGGGAAGAGGGAAGAGGGAAGAGGGAAGAGGGAAGAGGGAAGAGGGAAGAGGGAAGAGGGAAGAGGGAAGAGGGAAGAGGGAAGAGGGAAGAGGGAAGAGGGAAGAGGGAAGAGGGAAGAGGGAAGAGGGAAGAGGGAAGAGGGAAGAGGGAAGAGGGAAGAGGGAAGAGGGAAGAGGGAAGAGGGAAGAGGGAAGAGGGAAGAGGGAAGAGGGAAGAGGGAAGAGGGAAGAGGGAAGAGGGAAGAGGGAAGAGGCAAGAGGGAAGAGGGAAGAGGGAAGAGGGAAGAGGGAAGAGGGAAGAGGGAAGAGGGAAGAGGGAAGAGGGAAGAGGGAAGAGGGAAGAGGGAAGAGGGAAGAGGGAAGAGGGAAGAGGGAAGAGGGAAGAGGGAAGAGGGAAGAGGCAAGAGGGAAGAGGCAAGAGGGAAGAGGGAAGAGGGAAGAGGGAAGAGGGAAGAGGGAAGAGGGAAGAGGGAAGAGGGAAGAGGGAAGAGGGAAGAGGGAAGAGGGAAGAGGGAAGAGGGAAGAGGGAAGAGGGAAGAGGGAAGAGGGAAGAGGGAAGAGGGAAGAGGGAAGAGGGAAGAGGGAAGAGGGAAGAGGGAAGAGGGAAGAGGGAAGAGGGAAGAGGGAAGAGGGAAGAGGGAAGAGGGAAGAGGGAAGAGGGAAGAGGGAAGAGGGAAGAGGGAAGAGGGAAGAGGGAAGAGGGAAGAGGGAAGAGGGAAGAGGGAAGAGGGAAGAGGGAAGAGGGAAGAGGGAAGAGGGAAGCTTGACTTTGTAGACTTTGTACCTGTGGATTGAAATGACATGGTATCACATATATGCATGTCGTGTCTTACGTGGAGATTCGGACTGTCCGCAACTAGTGGAGAAATTGGCGAGATTGTTTGTCCCAGATGTCTCGAGGATTACCCTCAGGCCGCGTGCACGGCCCCTGTTGGCAGTGCCACCGGCGCGCACAGTGGCACATAAAAACTCGCCTCTCCTTCGCGCTCTGACCCTACTGAATGCGCTCCTGGTATCAGCACCGGAATGTGATCTGTTTGCGTGGCGATGGGCAGCTGTATGTTATGAATGCTTGAAGTTTTGTGAGATGATGGATAAAAGGCAATCCAGTGTATTCGCATGATGTTTTAATGTTAAAAATGTTTGATGGTACGTAGTTATTGTTGAACATATTGTAATTTAGTTAGTTACAATTTATGTTATTTTAAGTTTCACAGTGAATTAGTTTTAAGACTGTAATACTGTGTAACCTAATAAACAAATAAACAACAATAAACATATATTAAGTGGTATCTATAAAATGTATGTATTTAAGAAGTATTTGATATGCGTTACTTTTTGCTTAAAGTAGTAGTTATTAATATCACGGAAATTGTTACCAGTGGTCTTTAAATTAATTAAATATTAAAGTCAGCAGCGTTAAATGCATACGTTTTTGATATTGTACACACAGAGTCTAAAAAACTCAAATATGGTAACATCCCTTTCGATTCAAGGAGACTAACCTTTTTTATTCTTTCATTTACCTTAAGGGTGAATCAATTCATGCGGTCCTGAAGCCTGTATTGCTTTACTTGTAGAAAGCTCAAAGAAGCCAAATATTAGAAATAGCATCACTAAAACCACTAATGAAAAATAAAACTCACCCCATATACAGTTCATTTTTGGCGATCACTAATGGTGCAAAACTTATCAACAATAAAAGCAACATTATTCAAGAACCACCAATTGCAACGCACTCGAAAACCAAAGAGATAATAAAATGGAATTAGATTTACATAATTCACTCGATATAACTCATATCGAACTGGAAGGATTATTGATAATAAAGAATTTTCATATATTTTTCGAGATAAACATATTATATTTCTGATAGTAGTGATTAATGGAATTGAGTTTGCTTCGACAGTAGTAAATAACAATGACTTTTTAAAATATCGATAGCAAATAGAAAAAAGCGGCTTTAACTTTACGCGTAAAAACAGCTTTTTTAATGAAAAATTATGTTCCAGGCATTAAAAGAACCGACAAAGTCCAGAACTCTATAGATAACCCAAATAAACGACGTAGGAGAAATAACTGCCAGTGGGACTGGGCTGCCGTATGCACTCGGAAAGGTGTCATCCTGCAGATGACTTTGAAGTACGAACTACGCCTACGCCTATTCCTATCCTTGACATTTCTTTACGTTTCACTATAATTCAGTCCGATGGTTCGCAGCTGGGGGCTTGTTTGATTTAATATAAAAAGCAATGAACTTTGATGACGCGTTTGGCTCGGTTTGTAGACACCTGCCTACTGAGCCGGCGGTCCCGGGTTCGAATCCTGGCCAGGGCAAATATTTATGTGATGAACTCGAATATTTGTGCAAGGGTCATGGTTGTTCTATGTATTTAAGTATATATTTATCTATATGAGTACGTATATCGTCGTCTAGTACCCATAACACAAGCCTTCTTGAGCTTAATTTGGGACTACGAGATCGATTTGTGTGAGGTTGTCCGATATTTATTTATTATTTAATTGATAAAACCTAATTTAATTAGAAAAAAAGTAATGAAATTCGTGGAACAGTTTTTGGTGACATGAAAATCCACGTAAGAAATTTCGATAAAATGAGAGACACCCTTGCAGCGCGCTCTCGATGGTGCGACGCCATAAGAGTAGGTCCAGGATGCCTACAGTTTCGCCTTCCGTCTGGCAGGATATACTTACATTCATCGCCTCTATGTTACGATTGTATATATAAATGAAGGAAGAAATTAAACAATATCATCTTGCATTTTCGTATAATTGTTTTAACCACGGCGTCTCATCCTATAGCTGTTCACAGCGCTCCTAGCTCCTGCCTTGATACCTTCCCAAGTTTCAAAGCCAGCTTGTTCAATAAAATCAGGATCTACCAAGAACCCCATAGCAGTACCAAAACCAAATCTATGTCCTGGCAATTCATATGTGTATGCCAATGGTGCACCCATGGCTTTAGCATAGTCCATAGCTGATCCTGATGCTTGGTATAGCACTAAAGCAACGTTTCCGACGATATAGTCATCGTTCCAGCTCATTTTGACAGCGTCAATAGCTTGAGCCATGCGGACACCGACCAAATGAAGGTTAAGGCCGTTCGGTGGTAGCACACCAGTGCCGTAGCCGTATAAAATCATGCTTCCAAAACTGTGGATATCCAGGAAGAGTTCTATGCGGTCTTTGTGCTCGATGACAATGTCCCTAATGATGGCAGTTTCTGGTTCGGAGAATGCGGCCCCGCCGTGGAAAGTATCCATACAGACGATGTTACTAGAGGCTTGGGACCAGTAGGAGTCGAAGTTGCGGTTAAGATCGACACCGGAGCAGAGGTCACCGACCATGTAGCCAGTAGCGCGGTTCTTTCTCCATAGTCGTTGCTGAAATAAAATTTTATACTGAGTTGCGTTAACAAGGGAAATAAATATTAAGGATATATTCTCGTCAGAGCTAAGCTAAGCTAATCTCAAAATAACTGTCTGCGTGGATAATACAAATGTACCAATCCAGTATATAACTCTAGGATAACTGTGCCATGCGAATCGTTGTCACGGAATAATTATTACCTACTTTCTTTCTATAAACTACAGCGCGAGAGAAACTGGAAACGACATGTCGCGCCATGAGTGTCGTAAAGGTGGTCATAACGAGACTCATCACAAAGCCAGTACGAATGTTACCGTATTTTGGTGATTATCGGACTGTCTAAACAACTTACATCAGTATGGCTGAACTCGAATCCATCAGGGTTGGCAATAGGCAGGATGATCCAGTCGATGTTCTGGAGCAGGTCTTGCTCCGTAACGTCCACGACCAGTTTTTGGATGGTGTATAAGGTCGCCGCCTGAGTGATCCATTCACGGGCGTGAAGCAGCGACTCGATGTATACGACTGGTTTGCTCAGGTCCTGTGAATAAACAAACATGTTTTGTATCACAAATTTGTGCATTGGTCGTCATTTTGTATTATTGTCTTGCCAATTGGTATGGAGCATGAATAACGCTAGTGCCTCTTTTTTTCTAAGATGACGCTGGTGTGTTAAGATGGGTAAAATTCCAAAATGGAAAAAAAGAGCCTAGGAGAACTACTGGTGTGCGCATTTGATCATCTAGATCAAATCACTCCTGTGACTTGGGGATAAAATCCCATTAGCGGGTTATATACTCCCACCTCCCACACAAAGTCGGACTCACTGGTAGTGAGGGCTAAACAGCCAAAACACAGATCAAGTCATGTTTAAAAAAATGATCTTCTTGATCATTTGTTACGCAGTATTTTTCATTTAATTGATTTTTGTCTCCTGTTTGACTGCATACTTAATTTATCTTATCAAATACGTATAGAAAGTATACACAGTAATAACGACAACATATTATCTTCATTTTCCCCTGGGTTCTTGTTTTTTCATGTTTGGGTCGAGGGTAAAAGCGCATTTATTTTGGTTCGTATTTGAGTGTATGTTACCTGGAAATTTGTGGTTGATATTTTCAGATATTTAATGTCTCTGCCTTCGAAACTTTTGCCGGCGTTGACTAACGTAACAATATTCGGGTATGCTCTTGCAATTTCTTCCAAATAGGCATCAATCTGTAATAAAATAACACTTGAACAATCATATCATATCATAAATGACGCAGGTTGAGATAATCGCTATCCTTTATTTTGGTGAAGATAAATTAAAAAAAGAATCGAGTGTTAGAAATAATTTGACAATTATTTTGCGCAATTGTATAAATAATGTTTTTTTGTATGAGTTACAATTATTTTCCGTATTATTTATTTTGTTAGCGGCAATAAAGTGGCGTAGCAAATGTTGGTA
This sequence comes from Apotomis capreana, assembly GCA_947623375.1. NCBI lineage: Eukaryota > Metazoa > Arthropoda > Insecta > Lepidoptera > Tortricidae > Apotomis > Apotomis capreana. The sequence goes on along the minus strand of OX392509.1, from coordinate 18,020,633 downwards.
GCCTAAGTATCCTACGTTGTTTTTTGGATCTTATATTACCTCATCATATCTATACACTTGATCCAAAGGCAGAGCAGACCCTCTAGACTGTGTCCGGGTTCTGTTTGATGCATTTCCGATCAATTGGTCTTCCAGATCCAGCAAACTGAAACAGTCAAAGAAACATGTATAAGTTGCACTGGAGATTATATCTTTCATACAAGATTTTGTGTTGATAGCCTACATCTATGTATTTTCAAAGAGTTCTAAATGTGTAAGTTGAGCGCCCAAAGTGACAGTGGGCGGGGCACATTGCTCGTAGAACCGATGGCCGTTGGGGCAGCAAGGTTCTTGAGTGGCGACCGCGTGCCAGTAGACGCAGCGTGGGAAAGCCCCCAACAAAGTGGACCTATGACCTGGTTAGGATCGCGGGAAGCAATTGGATGAGGACGGCGCACGACCGATCACTGTGGAGAATTTTGGGGGAGGCCTTTGTCCAGCAGTAGACGACGGCTGACATGATGATGATGTTGAGCGGTGTCCTTGTTCTCGGCCGAAAGCATTAGTTGAATCGAGACGTGGTCGTAGTCACTATAGTCATTTCACATAGCTGTGCAATAACGAAAATGTACTGAGATGACAGCTTTCAACTCAGTACATTTTCATTGTTTATATTAGGCACGCATAAAGCTATATTTATGAAGTAAACTATACACAGCGTGAACCGCCCGAACAGCTTATATACCAGTGTGGTTAGCTGCGCTTTCTGCCTTTGTTTGGTTAAAACAGGCGCTTGTTTGTAGCCAGTCGTAGCGGACATGCGTCATTCCGGTGTGTCGTCATCCCACGATCAATTTCGTCGCGTTGTACACAAACAACCAATAAGTAAAGTTCTCCGGAGCCGTTTGCGGTGACTAATTATTTTGTGTATGAATTTTAATTTCACTACTACTATCTAAAGTTTTAGGCTAAAATACAAAATGTTGGATATTAATCACACGTCACGTTAATCACTGAAAAAGTACCGTTCTCGTAATCTTTATTATCAAAGTATTAACTTAGTAATTATCCTCATATCTCGCGTGTTATTATGAAAGAAAGCTGAACTATGTTATTCCCACGGTTATCTTCGTCAATAATTTATTCCAGTATTACTTATTTTTTATTTATTCGGGTGTAGCACATCGTTACTATCGATTCTCAACAAATTTGAGACGATGGTACCGACGATAAAGTCTAAATCTTTACGGTAGATTTTTCGAGATTAAACTGCATGACTTCCGCTGCGATCACATCCTAAAGTATTGCGCTCCTGTGTCTCAGTAGCATCACCAGCCCTGGATAACCCAGTGTAGGCTCCGATATCCAAACCAAACTGAGATTCCAAGTTATAAAATATTCTATAGCGCCCTCTTTGAATTTACGACGAGCAATGACTATGGATTGAAAGACTTATCTCTTGACATTTTCAACTTCCTAACCATCCCTTGCTAACACAGCACACTCCTGTATCCCGACACCATTACCAGCCCTAATTGTCCCAGGGTAGCCTCCGGCCACATCCAAACCAATTAGCAAACCTCTTGATATTTTCTACTTCTAAACTGGACTGCATGTCAGCTGCTTCAGTCATCACTTCTTGTAGCATTTAGCGTTCCTCTCTGGACACTGTGCATAGCTCTGGATTCCTCAGGGTAGCCTCAGACCTCCCATCCAAACCAAGTAACAAAACTAACCTCTAGATATTTTCCATTTCCGGACTAAACTGCATGCCTTCAGCTGCCATAAGCATCCTGCTTCTGTCTCTTGACACCATCACCATCCCTGGGTGTCCCAGGATAAGCGCCAACCACATCCAAACCTCTTCATATTGCTACTTCCAGACTGGATTACATGTCAGCTACTTCAGTAGTCATCACTCCCTGTAGCATTTCGCTCCTTTCTCTTGACACCAAGCCTAGCCCCAGAGCTAGGCATTCAGATGCCCCAGGATAGCCTGAGACCTTCCATCAAAACCAAGTAACAAAACTTACCTCTTGACATTTTCTACTTCTAGACTGAACTGTATGCCTTCAGCAATCATCACTTCCTGGAGCATCCCGCTCCTGTCGCCCGACACCATCACCAGCCCTGGACGACCAAGGGTAGCCTCCGACCACACATCTAAACCAAGCTGGGATTCCAGGTCGTTTAGCAGTTTTATCTGCTCTTGGTTCGAAACGGTGACTTTGAAGATTTGATGGCTGTAAAAATAAGCAGACTACATACAGTACTAATATGGACTGATGTTGAATTATAAAACACACTTAGAGGCCTTATTCCTTTTAAAATGCTGATTGTTTTAGACATTTTTCTCTATGACTAAACATGTTTCTTAACTTAACATATTATTGATGTTACTACCTAGAACAGGGCTATTGGGATTTATTGGTATATAATTTCGAGTAGTTTCAAAAACTACTCGAAATTGACAAAATTAACGCGCAAAATTAGTTTTTTCAACTTATTTTCAAATTGGTGGTCAGCTCACAATGCGGAAATTGTACATTCTATTTACAGTATTGAAGCTACACAAGTCTCTTACTTACAACCGTACCCTCGAAACTCGCAGACGGAAAAACAACATAGCTCCTCAATTAAGCAGCAAATCCAAATTTGCCAAAAATCAATACGAAGTTAGATCGGCATATATTTACAATAAAGTTAACCAGCAAATAAATATATATGGTCTACAATTCTATAAATGTAAAAAAGTTGTAACAGATTGGCTAGAAACACTTAACTATAACGAAACGGAGAAATTAGTACAGCCCTATAATTATTAAATATGAATAATATTATGAGATAACAATTAAATTATACACAGAGACAAGAAACAGAATTATTACACACATACAGAGTTATAGTATAAACACATTCGCGCACTCACACACATACACACTCACATTACTACACACATACACTTACACACACACGCGCGCACAAGCAAATGGAATCAAAATGTATTAAGTAGTATTATTAAGTCGAATTTCACTTGCGAATCTTGTATTTTCATTTATTTCTTAATATTTTTGTTTTGTTTTATAAACTAAATAACTGATATGTTTATTTCTGCAATAGGTTATACTAAAGTGTAATGGAAGAGCGGGACTTCCTGCTACAGGTAGATAATACTTACTAGGAAGTCCCAACCTTATTGTCATTAGCGTAATAAGAAAAACGAAATAAACTTTTTCATTTTCATTTTTCATTTTCATTTTCATTTTCGACTGCACGCAATGAAAGCATGAAATAGATATGTTACTACCTAGAACTCGGGAAAAAGTATTATTTACTTCAAAAAGTTGGTAGAAATTATCAATATATTTGTCATAATATGAAAAAAATAAATTTCAAAAGGAATAAGGCCTCTTAATTATAATATAAGCATCGCAATTCAGCAGGGAAATACCAGCGTCCTAAGCACGATGCTACAGGGTCCAGTTTTAAATATAGAGTTTTAGTTCCGATTAAGTATTGACTTTTTTTTTTCTGGGTGTAATTTGGTACATGTAAGGTTTTATTTTATTAGTTACATTCGTTTTAAGATTTTGTTTATTATATTAAATAAATACATCATTTACTATAATTATATAAATAAAAAAAGCTCAATATATCATTACGTCAAGAAAAAAAAACTTGCTCTGAACTATGTGTAAGTCCATACATTCATACTAAATTTGCCATTCAAATTGGTGCACTTATGCTCTTGAAAATTCTGTAAGTCTAACTTACCCATCGTAAATTTCGTGTTTAGCGTAGGCTAAACCGAAAAATAAAAACAATACCACAGCTCGATGCATGACTTTAACTGACCGTATGCGTAGTTACAGTGACAATAATTAATTGGGCTGATTGATTCATTGAAATATAAACAAATTTATAGATTCGTCACGTCAATTCTGATTATAATCATAAGAAGATTTACTCGATAAGAAATACAAACAAAAATCGGTTTCGCATAATAGGAACGATACCGCTTTAACATAGGTATAAGAAAAGAGTAGATTATAATTGTGCAGACAACCTATTTTATTATGCCTAGCTACAAGCACTTTCGAAACTTTAGTTACAGAGCGCAGAGCAATTTATTGACAAAATTATTTGACGCGGTTGGCTCAGTTTGTAGACACGTGCCTACTGAGTTGGCGGTCCCGGGTTCGAATCCCGCCAATCCCGGCCAGTGCAAATATTTGTGTGATCTAGGTACTAGAATATTTGTGCTTGGGTCATAGTTTGTTCTATGTATTTAAGTATATATTTATTTATATAATTACGTATAACGTCGCCTAGTACCCATAACACAAGCCTTCTTGAGCTTAATTTGGGATTGGATCGATATGTGTGAGGTTGTCCGATATTTATCTATATTTATTTATTTATAATAAAAAATAATATTATTTATACATGTCACTAAAAATCCTTGGAACTTTTCAGTTCAAGTTCAAGCAGTATAAATCCGGTAATCCTAATATACAAGTACCGGCACAATCTTAGCATAAAAGCTTTAATACTCTTTGAAGATTATGAATTAGCCGTACACGCCGCAAAGATTCCCTTTGTCTCCTTTTGTGATACAGAGTGTTACGAGCGTGGGGTTCGTGTTAGATAGAAAAAGCACAGATGAATACACAAATTAAAATAAACATTTTACTTGAAAACAACGGCAACGGGTGAAATTTTGATCTTCTAATATGTGGCAGAGCTACTCCTGAAACGACCTGAAATGACTTCAGTCTAGAGGACTGAAATTGACGTCTGAAGTTTCAATCTAATCCACTGGCGTAACAATATGCAAGATCGTTGACGTATCTAGAGGTAGACTCTAGGTTAACTAGAGAATTGAACGCCACTTGTAGTCCCGTATCTATTATTTTATCTATCTAATATTACCGCAATAATCTGCAACGTTATCGCGTTCATTAAAACAGATAATCTCAAATCGATTCTTTATTTTGGCACGTGACTTGTTTTGATACCATAAAGTAGTTCAAAATACACAATTTATAATTTATGAAAGATGTAATGTTTATTTTTTTTAATGTGGGTACTAAAATGAGACAAACAAAAGATAAATTTATAAAATAACAGCGCCATCTCTCGCTTGCTCGTTCACTGCTGTAAAGTGGTGCGGTAAGATTTGGATATTAACGTATTTACATAGTGGTCGCTTAGGTGTAAAAACCTTTTAAATAAACAATGCAAAGATCGACACACAATGCATAAGGAAAAATTCGATCGGTTACTTGGGAGTTAGGGCAATCCAGAGGTACCGGGTTCGATTCCCGGTCCCTTCCACTAGGTAACTCATTTTTCAATTTTTCTGTAAGCTTTTATCTTTGTATCAATGGTTCAAAATACACAATTTAATTCAATTACAGTAAATAAATATATTATTATAATCTGGTTAATTTCAAGAAGGCTCGTGTTATGGTATGGGTACTAGATAACAATATATAAGCATATTGATAAGTGTTTGTATCCTTAAATATTCGAGTTTATATCGCACAAATATTTGCCCTTGTCGGGATTCGAACCCAGGACCGCGGCTCACTAGGCAGCTGCACTATCACTGCGAAAACCGCGTCTTAAATTTACAATGAATTCGGTTGTCTTTATTTAAAATACAAAATCCTCTTTATCCTACATCGGTCAAATATTTACACAGGGAAACAAAATTTGAGAGATATAATAATTAATAACCAGAGGAAAATGACAGGCGATCTTATTGCTACATAGCGATCTCTTCCAGACAAGCTTTAATTAGTGGAGTAATTGAATTGCGTATTTACATAAATTAACATTGAATACTTTTAAACTGCTGACTAAATTATTGAATGTAACAAAATAATTTAGTTCCGTACCACGTCTATTGTCATCGATGAAGTGAGACCGCTCTTGAGCGATAAGACCGCCAGTTGTTTTACTCTAATTTAAATTTCTAACGTTGTATTTCTCCTGCATGTTATGTGAGATGTGCAATAAAGAGTACTTGTATTGTATTGTTTCTATTACAACTACGTCAAAAAATCGATTTAAGAACCGAACCCAGTAATTTATTAAAGAACCGACTTTAAACGGAAAGTGAATACTCACAAAACAGTTTCGGAATCCATTCGGGAGCTGCAATGCCACGTACAAACACGCAGACATGAGTGCTAAACCCCCGTCAGGGTTTAAAAACACAGAGTTTTATCAGGGAAAGCCGAAAAAAATCACGCCACCGGTGATGCATCGGGGAGGTACGCGGATTGCCGTGTTTGACGAGCGCTGCCATGGTCTGACAACATACGGGATGAGATCCACTAAAACAAAATGCATCAATATTTGTACCTGACCTGAAAAGTCACCCTGTATAAGCACATGATAAGACCACTAGGTACTCACATAAAATAACCGCGTTATTTCGTTTTGGATGTATACGCAAATATCGAATCAAATATATAGGTATCTATCTGATCCTCTACTTGCGTCCGCCTAGGGGGGTAATTCGACCAATTTTAGAGAGATGATGGAGATCTCTCCATTTAATCGCCATCCGTCACTTTTGACGTGTCCCTATTTGACAAGTGGCGATATCCCTAGAACATCGCAACTTCGTCAATCCGGTCGCACTTAATTTGCGTTTCCTTTGTATGTGACGGCATAAATAACAGGCGCATACTTTAACTTGACCGTGTAGTGCGTGAAATAGTCAGACGTTTCGTTCAAAACAGAAATCCATATACATGAATAGCATTTTCGGTAATCATTATCGCCTTCGTATTTTCAAAATTGAGATGAGATATGTCATTTCAAGCTCATCGCGTTTTAATGACAGATCTAAGTCGACATCACTATCATCTAATAGAGTTTAGACGTTTTGCGATGTTTCAAACGGCATTCTCGAATTAGGTCACAGGGTGCCAATTCAAGTGTACTTTGAGATATCGCCAATTAAATGATATATTAAATGGGCTTTAACCATAATTAAAACGCGATGTTTGCGATTCGAACTGCATAAATAGTTATTTGTTATGCAAGGCTGCAAAGTTGTTATTTGGCGCGAGTGTTGAAATTGAGAGCTGAGCGAGCGAAGGAATCTAAGATTGAACCATGAGCAAAGCGAATGGTTCAAAGATATATTCCTGACCGTAGCGAGGCTTTCAAGACACGAGAAGCTAAATAATTTTGCAGCCGTGCGGAACACACAATTTTTCACCTCACTACAGCGAGGAAAATGCAAGATTCAAGAAAAACATAAAAATAATCATATTTAATTTTGCCTTCTATTTAACACATCTAATTTAAAACATAACACACTCAAATCCAAACCAAATAAATACGAGAGAAGCACACATATTCAAAATTAAAAGTAATATGGCCGTAATTTGTACTATCGTCTCGTATATTTTATCGTTGAGTTTTTCTTAAGCACTGTTATATTATATTTGTATGTGAAACTACTTGACACATTCGTTGTGAATGTGGAAGAATGGCATTCTGGGAAGGATTAGTTGGCCACTAGGAAGTATTTTCCATAACACTTGCTTTGGAAGTTATTGGACGATGGGATCCGAACAAGATTATTTCGGCTTTATCTTCTTTAAAAACGCCAATAGTTTCGGTAAATTACTTATCGTCTCCAAATACTTATAACAAATCCTTTTTCGTTTTAATGCAGGCTTTTAGCATTGAATAAATACTCTAAATTGGGCTTAACTTTCTTGTTTTCAATATTTCTGTAAAGTAAGACAACAGTATTATTGTTTACGTGAATTGTGAAAACTTCCAACTTTTTAATTTTTGACGTGACAACGTCTTAAATTAGGTTGCGCTCGGAGTCACTCATGAAAAAGTGTAACGCTCGCCTGCTCACGTCTGATGACACATGTGATGGGTGCGTTCAGAAAGTAACACTTAAAATGTTGTTAGGGAGGGAAGAGGGAAGAGGGAAGAGGGATGAGGGAAGAGGGAAGAGGGAAGAGGGAAGAGGGAAGAGGGAAGAGGGAAGAGGGAAGAGGGAAGAGGGAAGAGGGAAGAGGGAAGAGGGAAGAGGGAAGAGGGAAGAGGGAAGAGGGAAGAGGGAAGAGGGAAGAGGGAAGAGGGAAGAGGGAAGAGGGAAGAGGGAAGAGGGAAGAGGGAAGAGGGAAGAGGGAAGAGGGAAGAGGGAAGAGGGAAGAGGGAAGAGGGAAGAGGGAAGAGGGAAGAGGGAAGAGGGAAGAGGGAAGAGGGAAGAGGGAAGAGGGAAGAGGGAAGAGGGAAGAGGGAAGAGGGAAGAGGGAAGAGGGAAAAGGGAAGAGGGAAGAGGGAAGAGGGAAGAGGGAAGAGGGAAGAGGCAAGAGGGAAGAGGGAAGAGGGAAGAGGGAAGAGGGAAGAGGGAAGAGGGAAGAGGGAAGAGGGAAGAGGGAAGAGGGAAGAGGGAAGAGGGAAGAGGGAAGAGGGAAGAGGGAAGAGGGAAGAGGGAAGAGGGAAGAGGGAAGAGGCAAGAGGGAAGAGGCAAGAGGGAAGAGGGAAGAGGGAAGAGGGAAGAGGGAAGAGGGAAGAGGGAAGAGGGAAGAGGGAAGAGGGAAGAGGGAAGAGGGAAGAGGGAAGAGGGAAGAGGGAAGAGGGAAGAGGGAAGAGGGAAGAGGGAAGAGGGAAGAGGGAAGAGGGAAGAGGGAAGAGGGAAGAGGGAAGAGGGAAGAGGGAAGAGGGAAGAGGGAAGAGGGAAGAGGGAAGAGGGAAGAGGGAAGAGGGAAGAGGGAAGAGGGAAGAGGGAAGAGGGAAGAGGGAAGAGGGAAGAGGGAAGAGGGAAGAGGGAAGAGGGAAGAGGGAAGAGGGAAGAGGGAAGAGGGAAGAGGGAAGAGGGAAGAGGGAAGAGGGAAGAGGGAAGAGGGAAGAGGGAAGATATTTACTAGTCAAAATATGTAAATGAAACTGAAATACTTACTAGTAATATATATATAAACATATTCAACATAAAATAAAGTGTAGAAAAATAAAAAAACTTAAAAATCTGTAACCACATACCAGGTTTCTGGACGTGATAATGTAGGTGTATTTTTTTTTTTAAAGAAGTATTCAAACGTACATATTATGATTTTAGCCGGCCTGACCAGATCGCCCTTTATTAGCATGCGTTGATTGGTTATTCGAAGATTTATCGACTGATGAAATCAGTCACGCGTTGAAGGAGTCTTAAATATAAAAAAGTTACATGCATCACAGAGAATCAAAATCGTAGTGTTCGAAATTCAAATGACTTTTGCACGCTAGCGGATAAAATAGACTTTTGCACGCAGATTTCGCCCTATAAACGGAGGTTTTCCGAGCGAAACCTCACGGTGAAAATGACATTTCACGTTACTACTCGGTTAACTTAAGTTCGAGCCTGTTATCTACGTTGCATTTAAATGACGCGCAAACTTAAAGCGTGGCGATTTAAAATGTGGCAATATACTAGGTATATTTTGTTTAATTTTTGCCCTAATTCCATTTATACCTCTCTGATATCGCCGAGATATCAGAGAAGTATAAAGGGAATTAAGGTCCATTAAGGGAATTAAAAAAATATATTATACCAATATACCAAAGAAAACCACTGATCAGCGACATGAAACACAATACACAATCTTATATAATCAAGAATCACATCGTTACGATAAATCCAATACCGTAAAAAGGATATACTTTAAAATGCAGGGGCTACTTTGGAAAAGTGTTTTACGCCATATCCTTTTTTTACTATCTGTGGCAATGCAAAACCTACCTTCAACAATGACCTAACCTTTTACTTCATTTGCTCAATCGCACTATGACGACGCGGTTGGCGCAGTGGTTAAGCAACTGCCTACTGAGCGGTCCTGGGTTCGAATCCCGGCAAGGGCAAATATTTGTGTGATGAACTCGAATATTTGTGCCTAGGTCATGGATGTTGTTTGTATTTATGTATGTATTAGTTTATATAAGTATGTTTATCGTCGTCTAGTGTCCATAACACAAGCCTACTCGCGCTTACTCTGGGACTAGATTGATTTGGGTGGGGTTGTCTGATATTTATTTATTTAATATTTGCGTTTTTATAACCATTTTAAATCTATCAAAGTAGCCCGAAATTTTCCTACAGTAACCGTTTTACGGCAGTTCAAAGAACCATGGTTCGACACTATATGATCCCCTATGTTTCATCTCACACATACCATAAGTCCCATTTGCAGTAAGGCTCACTGGTACCGGATGCCGTGTCTGGAATACGCTTCAAATTTTGTTGACGTTATATTTTTTTCGATACTATTTCGCTACGGTGTTTTGAACATGACGCGAATTTCTGATTTGGTATGTTATTTGCAAATGGCGTGAAAGCTTTTTAAGATTATGTTCGTGACAGGTTTATGTTATTAATTGTAATAAAGAAGTTAGTATCATTATTTTTTATCCAACATACCTATCTTAAAATTCTTCCCCAAAAATAAACGTCTATAGCGTGGGTGTTTAATACGGGCATATAATGTATTCAGTTATAGTATCTGATCATAGGAATCGTACGGCATAATTATTTTGTTAAATAGTGTTTTTAATTAGGTGTAATCATTTTTTAAAGTCCAACCAAGCAGCAATGTACGTAGTCCAACGAACGCTGACATGGTATGTCATGACGTTTAGGTACGTTAATTAATCTGGATGCAAATGCATTTCGTGTTCAATTATTTCGTATAACAAAAAATCTAAAGAAATCAATGTACCTAAATAGGATCCTATTGGATCCTGGGTCCGATACTAATCGTCATTTCAATATATTTTTTTATTAATTTTAAATCTGCGATCAGTGCATTCACTTTTAGCGGATGTGTTGCATGCTTCTCTCATTCAGAGTGTGTCCTCCATCGAGGACATCTACTCATAATCATAATTGTATCTTATAGGATGTCTTTTCTTTTAAGACGTTTAACATAGCTAAGAATTGTTAGCTGTCGCGCGAGGGTATTTGGATGCGCTTCAAATTTCAATATATGCCCGTATTAAATACCCACGCTGTTTAAGGTAAGGTGGGTAAGAGTAACATAGTATATTGTCTCATGGGGTAACACAAGCAGTTAGTTAGTTATTGGACTGTGGCAGTTATCCCTCGGTGATAGTCTTACCTCACCTTCCCATACAATAGATATTTTTTATTCAAAAATATTTGTAACCGTAAAACTACCCAACTATAGTCCAGTCCACTCAACTATGGTCCAATTTAACCCGAAAATTTCTCGTTAATATATGACAATTATAACGAATAAACTCTAAAGCATAATTAAACAAACTTAAATAAAAAACGTATAAAATCACTGACAGAATATGGATTTTGATAAAAATAAACGAGTTTTGTTTTGGACCATAGTTGGATGATTGGACTTTAGTTGGGTAGTTTTACGGAACTCTTTTTGGTATGAAATCTATAGGTATTAAGTTCGATATTTGTAATGTATTGCGTTTTCAACCAATAGCGTCTACTTTGTCATTTGTTAAGTTGAAATCTGTCTGAAATGGATAAATTTATTTAATGTACGAACGGGGATAAACAAATCCTTGCATTGTAAAGTGGGATTACACTAGGTAGTTACCCAAAGGTTGTCTGAAATAGTCCGCTTTTTAGCGATATTTTTCGTTGTCTTTATCCGTGTCTTGTTAACTGTTTTATGGTATGCAATACAGTGTTATTGTATTATATTGTACAAATCCGCCATACCAGATCTATGGTAGCAAGCAGCGCAAACTGTCTAAAATTCAGAGTAATGGAAAAACTTCATACATTATGAATGAAGATTGAAGACCGAACAGGTTAAATACCCGGCTTGAATGGACGCAGATAATTGCGACCAATGAGGCCTTAATTAATCGAGGGCCCAACAATAGCGTCATTAGGGCCATCCTATAAATTTTTGGGCCACATCCGCCCTTTGATTTATAACCGACATTAAATCTGGAACAAAGATTGGTTAGAGTCAGCATGGGGACTGGGGACTTCTGCAGTTTCATCTTTATTATCATTGGGTATGATGGTCACGATTAACAACATTTCATATTTTTATTTTAATACTACAATTTTATTACTTTTCTGTATTCCGCTTAGAAAGAGTCGTTTTGAGAGAATCACTGTTGTTATATTTTTTCTGAGATTACTAATTAGGCATTGTATTATTAATTTATTAACATTTACGAATTGTAAAATGTAGTAACTACAAAACTATGACATTGCACTGTTTTTATAGGTACAAACACAAGAGCAATACTACAGAAGGATCTCTCTCTTGCCGCACCTTCGCAAAGTAGCCTGTTGTTTTTTATTGTGTAAAATTGGACGTCGTGGCGACGTGACCAACCAACACGCACCGCTCCGACTGGCTACGAACGTGCACCGATTTAGCCCGATCAAAAGCAGAATGTGAAACTGAATACCAGTGCACGCTTGCGTTACATTTACAATTCGTCTGATATATGATAATAGTAACAAGCATTTGATTTTTTCTTTCAGCGACACTTATTTTTAACCGATGTCAAAAAACAGAGCGGAATTTCATTTTAAGAGAATTTTCTTTTTTTTATGCACGTTCCCAGATTATTGGAAAACGGCTGGACCTATTTAGAAGATTAAGAGAGTATACTTTACATTGTCATAAATAATACATAAATTCGTTTTCTTGAAGTCGGTTATTCTTTGGTTCAAAAGTTATCTCACACACATATCCATCACTTTACTAGTTCTGTGTATAAAAGAAAAATAACGAAACAAAAAAGGCCGTAGTTCAAAGTTTAAGCGTTTTCGTGAGAAATAACTTTTCTCTGAATGCTTAATGTAATTTAGTATCATTTTCTATTCAGTAATGATTTATATCTGTTACTTTATTTTAGTCAGTCATACTTTTTGCCAAGATTTTAATGAAAGAAGTTACAATATTGTCTACACTGTCTGTAGGTAGCCATAAAAATGTTTTCGCCAGTAATCTCTTGAAAATTGACGATCACTCAAATTACTTTATTTTATTTTATAGAAGAAATATTTGTGTACATACGTTGCGGATTATATAGTTGTTAAAAGTTAAAAGAAGCTATCAGTTCAACTCATCTATCATTACTGAACAATATGGACACGACCCGTAAAGGAAGTAAGCAGTGACCCTGACCATCTGCTTACTTCCAAAATATGTAAAAAAAATAGAGTTTTCAGCCGACAGTGCTGAAAAGAGTCGCTTTTCAGCAATGAGAGTATTTGGATATAACCACAGCATAAGTATAACTGAGAGTGAGAGTACAAAACTTATTGTATGTTAACTGAGCCCATAATATGAAATTCACTTCATTTTCTCCGAATTCAATGTTTTTAAGCCCTACTGACGAACGTGAGGTTAACCAAACCATACTCAGCCTAAAGTCTAGTGCATCTACTGGATGGGACGGACTATCATCGAATTTTCTAAAAATGGGTGCTGATATCTTTAGAAATCCAATAGCTATCATTTGCAATCTTTGCTTTCAGGAAGGAAAATTTCCAGATGCATTAAAAAAGTCTGTTATCATTCCGGTTTTCAAGTCAGGTGACAGAGACTGTATCACGAACTATAGGCCAATTTCACTGCTCTCATCTATATCTAAAATAATTGAAAAACTTGTAAATAATAGACTCAAATCATATTTGGAAAAGAACAATATTATATCCACCAACCAATATGGCTTCAGAGAACGCAGATCTACTGAAGATGCTGTTAAAACTGTTACTTCTTATATCGTAGACAAAATTAACAAGAACAAAAAAGTAATAGGTATCTTTCTCGATCTAAAAAAGGCCTTCGATACAGTCTCTGTTCCCATCCTTGTCAGGAAGTTAGAGAATATAGGTATACGGGGAACACCTCTCCTACTCCTAACTGACTACCTATCGAATAGAAAACAGGCTGTAAGAATTGGTGATTATCTTAGCGATGAAGAGGATGTAGTATACGGGGTTCCACAAGGTAGCGTCCTCGGACCTACCCTGTTCTTGATATACATCAATGACCTGTGTCGTCTTTCTTTAAACAGTGCCCAAATTACTACATTCGCTGACGACACGGTGCTACTCTTTCAGGATAATACGTGGAACCAACTAGCTAAAACGGCTCAGGATGGGTTCGATGAAGTAACTAAATGGTTAGATTATAATCTCCTTACGTTGAACTCTTCGAAGACCAAGTATATAACTTTTAGTTTACGCAATAATAGCCAACCATCTCCCGGTACTCTTTTAATAAAAGCGCACTCTTGCGCTATGTTAAAGGATTGCACATGTCCTCAAATTGAAAGTACTGAATCTATCAGATATCTAGGGATTGAGCTGGATAAGAACCTTAATTGGAATAGACATATCGGCAATTTAACCACAAGAGTAAGAAAATTAATTTATATATTCAAAAATATCAGACATGTATGTGACAGAAAGCTGATAACTACAATATATCGCGCGCTCTGTCAATCAATAACAGCTTACTGCATCACTGTATGGGGAGGCGCTGCTAAAACTATATTGCTACTTCTTGAACGTGCACAACGCGCTGTTCTCAAAGTTATGTCTTTTAAAAACTTTAGGTATCCAACCCAAACAGTATACAAAGACACATCAGTGCTTACTGTGAGGCAGCTTTTTATCAAAAGTCTAATATTAGTTCAGCACCAAAAGCAGCCAGACCATTGTGCTACACGCCGTCGAATTGATCTAGTCTATTCAGTCCCTACATCCAGGTTGGCCTTCTCCCGTAAGTTCCATAATTACCTTGGACCTCTTGTGTACAATCGTATAAGTAAACACATAAAATTACGTGACTTAAACCTATATCAATGTAAACGAATTTTGGACGTTTTTCTTAATTCACTTAGCTATGAGGACACTGAAAACCTTATCAAATAAATGGCCAAACACATTCACATTCTATATGAATACTCACAACCATACATATACATACACATTCACACACATACACACTTAAATCTATAGTGGCACTAGGTATCGAATAAGCTATAACTTAAGTTTTCTATTTTTATTTTAAACTATCTTATTATTAACAAGAAAGAAATTCACCTCCACTATCTGCATATAATCTTATTTTTTCAAGTTCTCCACTACCCAAAGGTTGTCTGGAAGAGATCGCTCTTTAGCGATAAGACCGCCTGTTGTTTACCTCTAATTGTAATTTCTTGCATTGTATTTCTCCTGTTATTTTATGAGGTGTGCAATAAAGAGTACTTGTATTGTATTGTATAATACTTACTTACGAATACGCATTAAGCTAAGTAACTATACTCTGTCTGATCACTGGGCTCAAATGGTGTCACTTTGGCATAAGTTACTAACAAACATAATTATACATGTAAACTTTAGTCTTCTCAACCGAGTTTTAAACAGCGTGATCACTGGAAATGTAATTTAACTTACTTTTATACTCTGTTTATTCACTATATTTTATACTGTCTGTGTTAATTTGTTGATACACATTTAACTTCACTCACTTACAAATAATCTATATATATAAAAGAAGAAGTCCTTAATGACTCATCAACGCACAGCCAAAACTACTAATGTAAGAGAGTTGATTTTTGCACAGTAGGTTACTTTTATAACGTGGGCTAGAGATAAGAAGCGATTTTGAAAAATTCAATCCCTAAGGGTGTTAAAAAGGGGTGCAAAGTTTGTATGGGGGAAACTTTTTTTTTTTGAGCTAGAGTCTTGAAACTTTGTAAAAAGGTATTAAAATAAAATAAAAGAAAACTAATTTCAGCGTTTTTGAAAATTCACCCCCTAAGGTGTTAAAAAATGGGTTAAAAGTTTGTATGGAGATTAAGTATTATGTTGAGCGCGGGACTTGAATTTTTGTTTAAAGGTACACTATTTGAATACAAGAAAAGTGATTTTAGCGTTTTCAAAAATTCGTCCTTTAAAAGGGTTAAAAAGGGGTTAAAAGTTTGTATGGGGGGAACTTTTTTTTTCAGCTAAAGACTTGAAACTTTGTAGATTGATTACTTATTAAAAAACACAAAAAGTACTTTCAGCGTTTTAGAAAATTCCACCCCTTGAGGGGTTAATCTATCTATATATAAAAGAAGAAGTCCTTAATGACTCATCAACGCACAGCCGAAACTACTAATGTTAGAGAGTTGATTTTTGCACAGTAGGTTACTTTTATAACGTGGGCTAGAGATAAGAAGCGATTTTGAAAAATTCAATCCCTAAGGGTGTTAAAAAGGGGTGCAAAGTTTGTATGGTATACAAGTTTTTTTAAAGCTAGGAACTTGAAACTTTGTTAGAAGATATTAAAATAAAATAAAAGAAAACTAATTTCAGCGTTTTTGAAAATTCATCCCCTAAGGTGGTAAAAAAGGGGTTGAAAGTTTGTATGGAGATCAAACCTTTTCTTGAGCGTGGGACTTTAAACTTTGTATAAAGGCATATAATTAAAATACAAGGAAAGTAATTTCAGCGTTTTCAATCATTCGTCCCCTAAAATGGTTAAAAGGGTTGAAAGTTTGATTCCATTACAAATTCTTTGACTAAGGCATATATAATAATAACAAAATAACATTAATTTAACGACATTATAAATTCAACCTCTAAGAGGGTTTAAATGGGGATGAAAGTTTGTCTCGGGGTTAAATTTTAATTTTAAGCTAGGAACTTGAAACTTTGTAAATAGGTATTACAATAAAATAAAAGAAAACTGATTTAAGTGTTTTTGAAACTGGTAAATAAGGGGTTGAAACTTTGAATGGAGATCAAACCTTTTTCTGAGCGCGGGACTTTAAACTTTGTATTAGTGCATATAATTAGAATACAAGAAAAGAAATTTCAGCGTTTTTGAAAATTCAGCCCTGAAGGTGGTGAAAAGGGGTTGAAAGTTTGTTTGAAGATCAAATATTTATTTTGAGTGCGGGACTTGAAACCTGAGTTCATAATGATTCCGCGTAATTAGAGCAATTTAGCCGAAAAAAAAACTAAAAAGAGGCCAAGAGCGAGTCGAACTCGCGTACGAAGTTCGGTACCATTACGTATAAAATGGCAAAAAAAACCACGTTTATTGTATGGGAGCAGCACTTCAATATTTATTATTATTTATTTTTTGTTGAATTACAGTAACCAACATCAAAATCATCAACTTGCAAAAAAAGAAAAGTAATTTCAACATTGTTTAGATCTGAAAATAATATAATAAAGATGTAAACTGTTCAAGATAAGATTCCACGCGGACGAAGTCGCGGGCAACAGCTAGTGTTATATATAAGTACCAATGTGACCGACGACAACTCTTACTTCACCGTGATACAGTTTTAACTAGTACGGGAAGTAATAGGACATCATTGTTTGCATAACTTATGTATCTAACAACTTAGAATAGTAAGGCAAGTGTCTGTTATCAACTTTTTGTGATTTTATGTAGTTGTTTTGGTGAATACAGTTATTATTATTATTATTCCCTTTATTCATTTTTGTACTTAGGCTAGGTTTTTTTTACAATAAATTTATATAAAAAGTAAAATATAAAAAATACATTACAAATATAAACACATTCTAAAAAAAACCTAACCTAGGGTGCCGCCGGCAGCGGGGCGGGGCCCAGGCTACCGGTGGTTAGGGCTACAGAGAGAGGAACCTCCTGACGATGCGCGCCGTGTCCAGGAGTACCGCCTTCTGAATCTGACCCTTGATCCAGCCATCTAGCGAGAGTCTCTTAAGATGTTTGTCGAGACTCTTCGCTATAAGACCGTTCGCCGAAACGACTATCGGGACAATGATCGTCGAGTCAACATCCCACATGGCGGTCACTATTATTATTATTATTACTGACAATTCGGACAGGCTAAGTCCGCCTCCGACCAAGAAGGGAAAGCCGGACAAATATAAACATCGGAACAACGAATACCTAAACAAACTTTTTTTTAATGGACATCGTTAAAAGGGTCACATTTCTGCATTTCAACACGGAAACTTTTTTGCCTTATGGCTTTGAATTCTTGCTCCTTTGAGCCAAAGGTTAGCCAATGACAACGTGTTGACAGATTCTACTTGAGGAGAATAGTCGGTAAAATTTTGGCTTTTGTGGGACATACAGAAAAATACATTCAAATATTTTTTAGGGTCTACACGACGCAAAGCTCTCTCTATCTCTATTAATTTCCACCTGTTAGAAATATGAAATGTTGTCAATTTTACATGGTGTCTGACTCAAAATGCAAGCATTAGTGAGCTTAACTTATTATAAGGTGGAAGTACTAGTACTCGACATTGCAAGGGATATTTATTTTATGTTTCGTAATAGTACGTTAATTTACACGTCTATCGCAAATTTATTCATCCCTTATGAGAGGTATGACTTTTACCTTTATTAAATGGTATTTATATCATATAATGATCATATAAAAAATTCTCGTAATGTAATGAAATGTAAGTCAATAGGATTGTCCCAGTACATGTCACGTGCTTTTGCAGGCAGTCAGGTTGTATATTTTATTATTTTGCGTGTGAAATTCGATAGCTACAAACATTTAATTAACTTAAATATATGAAAAAAAAAAACTCATGTATTCATTCTATTTGCTATGAAAGTAACGGTAATCTTATCTTATTTATCGCAGTTGAAAGTATGGTGACGCGTATTACCTATAGTACCGCGTCGAGTACTAGTACTTCCACCTTAGTAAGACTGGATTCGACCAAACTTTGTACCTATAGGGTTCTGTGCTCTTGGATAGTAATGTCAAACTAATACGGGATTCTGACATTACTATCCTAAGCGTTATTCTTTAAATAAAAGTTTGATTAAACGCAGCCTATGTTAACTAACAATACGGACAGGCTAAATCCGCCTCCGGCCAAGGAGACAAGGCCGGACAAATGTAAACATGATGGTTGGCTGAATCTGTGGATATTGATGCAGCCTCCACAGTCCATGGCAATGTAAACAAGCTATGATGTATTCGAGATGGTACTCTATTTGATTCCTAGTCTAAATAGAACAATATTAACTATTTTAGTATATTGATTTAAACTTACACGATTTTCAGACATTATTGTTGGCGCAGTTTGTAGTGCGGCTGCCTACTGAGCCGGCGGTCTTAGGTTCGAATCCCGGCCAGAGCAAATATTTGCGTGATGAACTCGAATTTTTATTCCTGGGTCATGGATGTTATCTATGTATGTACATATTATGTATATGGTCGTCTAGTACCCATAGTACAGCATTGTTTGCTTTGGGACTAGGTCGTTTTGTGTAGGATTGTCCCTTAAGACTGCGCCGAGCGAAATGTGAAAAATAGGCAGTTGCCGTTAAGTAGACAACGTCAACACTAAGTAGTTGTTCCATTTATTTCTAAACTATATATTTAGCATTTCGAAGAATGTGTTAACAACTTCTCCGTGGAAAAATTATAAGATTATTAATATTTTACCCTAGAAAACTAAGTGAAGTTGGACGAAAACTGTGAAATCGTAAGCAGGCGTTAAGTGTTTTTTAGGGTTCCGTAGTCAACTAGGAACCCTTATAGTTTCGCCATGTCCGTCTGTCCGTCTGTCCGTCCGTCCGTGGCTTAGCTCCGTGATCATTAGTACTAGAAAGCTGAAATTTGGTATAAGTATGTAAATGTATCACGCCGACAAAACGGTAAAATAAAAACTAAAAAAAAATTTTTTTTCGGCTACCTCTCGAACACCTAAAGTGTGGGAAATATTTTTTTTTTTCGTTTCAACACTAGTGTGTGGGGTGTTGTTGAATAGGTCTTTTAAAAATAACAGGAGTCTTCAAACATTATTTTTTGATCAAGTCAGCAGCTTTGTAAATATTCGCTCCGTAAATAAAAAAAATAGTGTCCCCCCCCCCCCTCTAACTTTTCAACCACTGGTCAAAAAATTATGGAAAAATTCATAAAAATGAGGCCTTATAAGTACTTTCAATGAAAACTATATTGAATAAAATCAGTCGAGCTGTTTTTGAGTCATCGCAAAATTTCATAATTTTCTTTAAAATGGCGTAAGTGCCGCGCGGTGTCCTTTTACTTCGAACGTTACACATATTAGTTAAGTGTCATACTGTATTAAAACATTTCGCTCAATCTGGCGCGTAGGTACTATAAACGATAAGTTCCAGAAGGCAATAAGTAATTACGGTTACTTTGGCGTTTACGACCTTTTTTATAGTGATTGAAATCTTTCTCGTAATTTAAACCTCGAAGCCCGTCTATTGTGAAGAATGGGCAACTACGGAACCCTACACTGAGCGTGGCCCAACATGCTCTTGGCCGGTTTTTATTTATACTTTAACAATGGAAATCTATTCTGATTTTCAGATCAAAAAAAAGATGAATGTTTACATTACAATTTGTCCGCATCAAATATTTCAATTATTGTTTGGTATTAAAGGTCCAGATTTATCAAGAAGTGCTTTTAATTCTCCATACATGTTTACTATGGTGCGCCGATCTAAATACGCATTCCCCGCGCTCTATGGTTCAGTCGCTAACGCTCGGCGCAGTCTTAATATTTATTTATTTATTATTGTAACAAAACGGGACTTAATCGCGTTCAAGGACTTAAGTTGTCCCTTCGATGCCAAGAGCGTAAAATCACGTTGGA
Source organism: Apotomis capreana (assembly GCA_947623375.1). Taxonomy (NCBI): domain Eukaryota; kingdom Metazoa; phylum Arthropoda; class Insecta; order Lepidoptera; family Tortricidae; genus Apotomis; species Apotomis capreana. Next base: position 18,000,022 of record OX392509.1, on the reverse strand, counting down.
AATGTCGAGGTAATTAAATACATCATACTTTTTATTTCTTTCTTTCATTTGCTCCTACTATTCTAAACCCATTTTCAATCGCTCCGAAATCCAGCTATTTAAAGCACAACAGCTCAAAAGAGCTACACGGTGGCTTAACCCTGACAATGCTTAATCGGTGTAAACACATATCAGCGTGGAGCGAACAACTGGCGGCAGTGATCGGGTTGGACAGGCCCGCACATGCCAGGACAAGGGCTTACTGTGACGCGTCACAGTAACAATTTTTGACGCAGTAGGAAAAGGCTTGACCACGTCGAAGTTCAATGAGCCGGTTTTTACCAAGCAAAATCAGCAGAGCGGCGAGCGAATTTTCATTGTGGGTTCAAAAGTAGCTCCTTACGCACCTCGTGTCACAATCACAAGCGATTGTTTCACTGTGTGTGTGTTATTCGGGAAATTCTACCATACGATATTTGACTATATCATGTCACACTAATATTATAAAGGCGAAAGTTTGTGGGTGTGTTTATTGTGTACGTTTGTTACTTCTTCACGGTCAAACGGGTGGAACAATTCTGATAAATTTTGGTACGAAGGTAGCTGATACCCTGGAATAACACATAAAAGCTACTTTCTTGCATCTTTGTCTTACTTTTCATCCCGAAAAAATGTATTGTTCCCGTGGAGTTGAAAATAAATAAAAATGGAAAATTAAAACCACCAAACACATTAAAAAAATACACTACAGTAACTTTTGGACCTTATACTATTTTAAATTGGACAAAAAGACGTGTTTTGACTACCGATTTTTATGACGTTAAAAGCCAGTATCTTCGTACAAACTTCATACAAACAGATCGTTTTTGACGTTCCATAAAGTGTAACTAATTTGAGCTGTCATCTAAAACCGTACTCACGATTAACAGCGTCCAGTCTTCAGGCGGCTTATGCTAAAATCAAAAGAAAAAACCTGTAGTATTCTGTGGTTATGCGTAGTTTTATGTTCGAGAAAACCTTATGTACTTGTATTATTATTTATTCTGTGGTACTGTTAACTAGCTGTGCCCTGTGCCGTTACGCCCCCATGTGTGGTTGAGCCTAGTTTACGTTCCGTATTCGACCACAAGTTGCTGCAAACACAAGAGGTAATGAAAAGCGATCCGCTTTTCGGTAAATTGCTTTGGAAATTGTCCTCTATCGACAATGGAACTCGTACAGTCAGCATGAAAAGTACTTAACTCACAATTTTAGTATGCAATTTAACATAAGCCAGTAATAAAATTGTCGGCCAGTTTTAATGCTGTGCGCACCAGGGAATAGAGAGTCAATCGTGGGATCTTTCCTACGGTTACGGTTGACATTATTCTACACTATAATAAAATTATACTAATGTATTGAAAACCACAACGATCGATCTTGCGTCGCCCTCATCCAGTTTCTACCCGCGATCTTAACCAGGTTTTCGGTCCACTTTGTTGAGGGCCTCCCAACGCTGCGTCTTTCGGTCCGCGGTCGCCACTCAAGAACCTTTCTGCTCCAACGGCCATCGATTCTACGAGCAATGTGCCCCGCCCACTGCCACTTAAGTTTGGCGACTGTCTGAGCTATGTCTACAACCTTGGTTCTCTTGCGATCGACCGTTGTGGAGAACTTTGGGGGAGGCCTTTGTCCAGCAGTGGACGTCTATCGGCTGATATGATGGTGATGATTGAAAACCAGTTCTCTGCGGAGAGGAGTCATTCTTCAAGAAAAAATATTTTCAACGAGATGCAGGACCAGTCATACAGCGCCATCTTTTGCTAAAAATATTTGTCCTCTCGTCATGCCGAAAAGGCAGGATACGCCGGCAAAGTTGCCTTCGCGGCTTTTACTAACTTTATAAAAAATCGATATAGAAAATTCTAGATTAATACGTTCCCTGTCCGGGTGCTCCCAATGGTGGGTCATGCATCTTTTTACCCCCAAATGACTTACCCCCAAATAGTTACTAGTTAATAATGATGAAAAAACGTATGAATGACGTGAGCGGTGATCATTTATCTATCAGTTATCGTATCGCATCGTATCGTATCGTGTACAGCGATGACGTGATTCAAAACGCTGTAATTAATGCCGACGTTACCCGCCCTGACTTTGATAAATTGCAAACTGATACGTCCTGTACAAGGACTGTTGAGGATACGACTAACATATACCTACTTTTTTGTATGGCTTTATTTACTTTGGCAAGATAATTTTACAGATTTGTCGCCCATGTGTGACCATGACCATGTCTATTTTTTATCTTAGCTAAGCTAAACTCCAGGTTATGTTCACATCGCCACTATATCGCTATTTCGGAGATTATTGATCTTACTTCTCCTAGATATCAGATACACAAATAACTATTGTTATAATGAGAGTCTATCTAGACACGCGGAAGCGTGTCAAGCCAAGTTCAAGCAAAGGAACTAGCTAGCCAGCGCCGAGTGTAATATTACACGAACCACTTGGTGCCACTTTTGACCCTTCTATAACTCAAAACCTCTTTAACGTAAACACATAAAACTACGTGTGTTTAATTATATCCATAAAGACATCTAGAAGCCCAAATTTCATGAAGCTAGCTCAAACGGTTCTAATTCTAATTTTAAAATATGGCTTCCATCATAGTTAATGATGATTTCGCCAATTTCAAGTTTGCTCGTAGAGCATGCCGTTGTTCGGTGAGGTTTTGCTTTTTGTAAAGTGATAGCGATTAACAAAAAACCACGCGGACTATCGGGCCTTGACCCAGGAAGGGCTATGAACGCTTCAAGTTGAATTCTTCATTAGCTATTCACTCCTACGTTAGATCACTGCACAATACGCTATCAATACTACACATTGAACAACGAAAATGAATACATAATGAACAAAGAAACTTAAACGCATGCGGCCATCTTAAGTCACGAACCGGAAGTCCGCTCAAACGGTTATAAAGATATGAAGGTCAAAAAGTCGTAAATTTTAGCACTGACTGACATATATAGTACCCAAACCTAACCTACTTCCAGATGACCTAGAGGATGAAATTTGGAATCCAGTAATTGTGTGTAAGCGTAGGAAAAAATCTAAAAATAAAAAAAGTTAAAAAATAGGGGGGCCCCATACAATTTTTTTTTATTGTATCGTTGGAACCGTTACAAGCAGATATTTGAAACTATCCCAATATATGTCTTATTATATTTGCTATTTAACAGAAATTAAACAATATATATTATGTTGAATAACTTTATAAAATTACTGATGTCATGAAAACTGGCCAAGTCAAATCCAGCCCACTTTAAGATCTCACATTTTTAAATAACAGCAATTGTTATAGGTATCCAATAAAGCAAACCAAAAGAGTTTAATACTTGTTCATAATGTTATTTTGTTCCTATAAATACATATTTGGATTTTGCATAGAACTTGGCAGTCATTTAGATCTCCATTCTTTTTGCCGCGAAGCCCACAGCCAAGCATAATTTTTGCATTGAACTTGGCTCTCCTTTTTTACATTTATGTTTTTGGTGGGATTTATCTATCAGCCACAGACGTCCACTGCTGAACATAGGCCTCCCCTATAACTCGCCACAAAGTGCGATCCCGTGCAGACCGCATCCATTGACTCCACTACAGTTGCCGAGAAACTTCTTGACCCAAAATGGCGGATCTGCGCATGCATATTTGTACGTAAATCGGCTACTGCGCAGTCAAGGTTAGGCTCAAGAAGTTTCTCGGCAACTGTACTAGACGTGTGCGCCGCGCCGGTTTGGTACCGACGCCGCAGTGTACGCCGTGTCGGCGTGAAATCGGCGTGGCCTTTGCGTACTTTGTATTTATGCGCATACAAATAATGTTACCTGTACTTTATATAAAGTAACCTGTGCTCTACGTATATAAAGTACAGGTTACGTTATTTGTATGCGCATAAATACAAAGTACTACACAATGCCACGCCGATTTCACGCCGATATGCGCGGCGCACACGTCTATCCACTACCCTCACTATTGTTACAATTTGAGGCTGTATGTAACTTAATACATGAAAATTATATGTTCATATTTAATTAGTCTTATCCACACAAAAAAACTAATTGCAAGCGCTTCGCAACATGCAGACAAAAGAGAGATGCAGCCTTCATGTAAACTGGCAGGAAAAAACTACCTTAGATAGAGTGTCTTGTCGACACAAGCATTTTGTGCGACAACTTATAGGTATAGTCTGTGCGGAAAGAGAAGAGAATACTCGTGGCAGAAAAATTGTATGTATCAAAACTTTGTATGTATGTATTGTCTTACAATGACTGGTTTTTACAGTAAAGTAAGGACGCTTATCATGAAAAATTACGTTCATTGACCTGCCATTACCGCTCTCTACCGCACGCGTATCATTATCATTATATTACTGTCGCGCTCGCGGTTCACTAGACGAAATTCTTCGTCCTTAGCGTCCTTGCTTTAGCTATAGAATACTTCCTACTCGACGACAGTAATGCAAGTAGGGGTGGTTATTCAAATTCAATTCAAATTCAAAGTTTTTTATTTCAGACAACATGATCCAAATTTGTTAGTAAACTTAAGTAACTGAAGTTGTTAGTATCTTAATTATCAATAAAGATTTAGTCCTCTCTCTGAGTTTCCCCATCAGAGGACAATCGATTTTATTGCCGTTCATATGTAGAATGCTGTTGCTGCTCACCCTATCTAAAAGTGAGGCAGTTTTCTTGCGCCAAACAGCATCGAAGCCGTCCGTGCGCGCCTCGGCAAACATTGATGATGCACTGCAGACCTTCGGTAGCCGCAACAGCACCCTAAATGCATTATTGTATTGGATACGTAGGGCATTGTAAGCCCGCTGCGTATATGTGAACCGACGAATACAGTGATGTACAGAAAGCCTTGAAAAGGATAATTTTCACTGCTTCTGTACATCTACCAAATCTGCGGGCCAGCATATTCGCAAGGACTGACAGCGCCCTACGCTCCCTCTCCATATCGGCGTCGTCCTTTAAATTATCCGTGAGTTATGCCCATTACCTGCACGAACGAGCCACAATACAGGGCGAACGATATGAAGTGTTACCAATTTCAAAAGGCTACGATTTTTTTGGTTGCAACAAAGTTTATTTATTATTACGAATAGTTATAATTAGAAAATATAACATTTTTTTTTATTAATATATTGCCTTGACTATGGCCTTCAGATGGTCGAAAAATGAGTTGCACGCTGCATGAATGTGGTTTTGCGGTATGTTGTGCAAATTACGTACGATCGCTTTCTTCGGTGTATCCATACTGGCATGCTTTCTTGTCCTCACGTTGCTCTCCAAAATTGCCCAGATAGAAGGGCCATTTTTTCTAAAGTTGTACACCCCACTTATTTTTTTAATTTTCGATATTTTGGGTATTTTCTACTCAGAATCACGAGCTCTTTCTATCTAATTAGGAGAAAAAAACTGTCCTGGCCCAGAAATGAATTGACAAAAAAAAACAAATGCTATTTTTTTTTACTAAGATTTTGTCAGATATGTGTGAATTTGGTAACACTTCATATCGTTCACCCTGTAGTTTAAGTATGCAAAGATATTAACTTCCACGTAGCTCTTGGAGGCAAATTGTGCAAAAACAAACTCCTTGCGGCGCCGAAACGCAAGTCGGTAAACAAATTCCGCAGAAACGATCCTCAGCCGCGGCCGACAGTTCTGTGCTATTGTTTACCTGCCCTAGTTTAATTAGGACTTGTGCCGCACCCTGATACGAGAATAGGAGAATAATATTTGAACAACTGAGGTGTATTTATTTTTATTAAAGCAGTAACGTCTGCTAACGTAAACCAAATGTTTACAATGAAGCGAAAAATATAATGGTTCAGACAGGATTCGAACCAGCGTTTCCAATGGCTTTCCGGGCCAACACGGGCGTCCTACCTACTGGACCACCGAACCAGATGTCAGAGCCATTGAATCTTTCAACCAGTTGCTTCAACATGCCTTAGGGTTTTTTACATTTTTCGCTTCATTGTAAACAACTGAGGTATATACGTATGTTTACATTTTATTCATTTTGTAGTGGTACAATATATGTAAGTTTATACAGCACAGTATGCATCAGTTGGCATCTTCGTTGTGCAAGAGAACGGTGCAATAACAATAGGCGGCAGCATGGCGGCAGCACTATCGCCGTCAATCTCAAGGTAAAATATTCGGATTGACGGCATCATGATCTCCAGTAACAGGGTAACGATTAAGAGAAAGAAAATTGATTATCATATTACAGGTTGAAACATTTTCTATTTAAAAATTAACAGGATGTAGATAAATTAATTACAAATATCGGACAACCTCACACAAATCGATCTAGTCCCACATTGATATAAAAGCAAAGCAGGCTTAGTTTGGTCAGATTATGCGATGTTTATGCCATTATTCTTTCTACCTAGTCGCGATTCTACACAATAACGGACGGATAACTTCGTTTATGTAAAATATGGTTGTTTGTTTAATAAATTATTTTGTATTTTTGTAATTTGAGACATTAAACAAAGTATATTACTATAGTGCGACCATTTTTTTTGTGAACTGAAAGGGTGTCGCCAGAATCTTCACGCACAGATCACTTGAACGCAGAGACACTGTCTGTCATGTCAGTCGCAGTTCCTTCGCCGTCTCGCAGATAAGTTGGTCGAACTATAATAACTTCTATACTTCGACGTCAACTGCGCTGGAACGTACGTCACATACCTGTTTCCGTCGCTAAAGTAACATTCGCATAATTTCCGACTGTCAAAGCGAGCATCTAGTTCGACAAGTCTTCGGAGTTCAAAAGTCAACATTTCTGTGACAGCTTACACTTGCTCATACTTTCCCACTGGGTGCCCGGAAAAAGCATAATCTTGACGACACGGTTGGTGTTGTTTGTGGACCTGCCTACTGAGCCGGTGGTCCCGGGTTAGAATCCCGGCCAGGGTAAATATTTGTGTGATGAACTCGAATAATTGTGCTTGGGTCATGGTTGTTCTATGTATTTAAGTATACAGTGTGTATATTTGATACAACCGCATATTGTAGCCAGACATATGTATATATGTATGTAGCATATTGTAGGAGATTTAAGTGGTATAATCTGATATTTATAACAATTATTAAAGTAGCGTTAACTTCCATAGCCGTAATTAATTTTTGAAAATTTTCTGAGCACCAATGTATGGCGTATTACCTAGTTATTACTAGTGACAGTTTTGACATCACGATGTTATGTGTCAACAAACAACAACAAACAAGTACATTGCTTGCTGATTTATTTTATATGGAAAAAAAATGTTCTATTTTTTTTATAATTTATGGTTAAATATATTAATAAGTGCCTATACTAGAGGGCGCTGGTGTCGCAGCCGCCATGACGTTTCGTAATACGCTCGTGAAAATAAATTCCTTGAAAAATATTAAACGAAGTGAAAAGTTCATAAAACTGCTAAAGTTTCACGGTGGACATTGTAAATAACAATATTGAATATATAGACTTAGTGCCAGTGCAGTAACTTCAAGTGCAAAAGACTAAACAGTGCAAGCGGACCTATGGGACGGGACCTAACGATAAAAGTTCAAATTTCCAACAGCGTTCGCCCGATTTAAACAAAGTTATATATAACGCACGGTTACAAAATAGACTTTTATATCGCAAAAGGCATAAAGATCGGACAGTGAAGTGTACAAAAGCAATCGTGAACCACAAAAAATAAAAACCCCTGTGAAATTTATGTTCTACAAGCTTACCCACTAGTGAAAAAAACAAATAAGATAAAAATATATATATATTGACGACATCAGAGAGAATTAGAATTACATCGAGAGAATTTCACGATTAATGAAATATAATAATATAAACGACCAGCTATTTCATAATTACAGAATATAATAAGAGATCGACATTCAATACAAATAATTATTACTCTGAAGTGCATTACAACGCCATCTAACCACTAAGTATGGAAAAAATATCTACAACTCGATATCGCTAAGCTGACTAAAGACGCCACCTGTTGTTCTACTGCGGGCAACAAACCGTAAAACAGCACGTCGTGTGAATTCGTCCAGACCGCCCTGTCGGTAAAGCAGCAGCAGCAGCCATTAAATTAATTAATTAACGCAAAAGTAAACAAACCACATTTCAAGTGCTCTAAACATGGAGGAAATGAAAGAAATGCTATTAAAAATACACAAACAGCAACAAAAACAACAAGAAGACATGAAACAACTAGGAGAAACAATTGCACAGACAGTTATAACAAAAATAAACGAGAAGCTGCACCTCATCGAAAATAAGCAACATGAAATGGAACACAAACTTCAGGTACAAGAAAACCAACTCGAAAAACTCGAACGACTTTCAAGACAGAGAAACATAGTTCTTTTTGGACTAGAAGAAAAGGAACGAAGCTATTTTGACTTAGTAAAACGCATATTACAATTAATTAACAATACGATGCGAGTTCAATGCTACGAAACTGACATAGAAGCGGTTAGAAGAGTAGGCCAAAGGGGAGAGAACATTATCAGGCCGGTGATAATCACATTTACGACTTTAGGCAGAAAAATTCAAGTTCTATGGAAAAAGAAAACATTAGAAAATACAAAATATTATATCAAGGAAGACTATACCGCGAAAGTTCTGGAAAAAAGAAAAATACTTCAAGAAGAGGCAAAAATTGAACGCGAGAAAGGCAACAAGGTGGTAATAAGGCAAGACAAACTTATAATATTACAAAATACCGATAAATCTAGACGAAAAAATGAGGAAAACAAAAACATCACAGACAACAACCAGAAGAAAAGAGGTATAAACTCCATCTACTCGCCACCTCGACAGTGTTCAGCTGAAAAACCTGCATCACCAGAAATTATGAACCCACAGAGCTCCAAGAAAAATAAATTTTCGATTGCGGACTACATGACACCAGGGACATCAAAAACAATAGTACCAAACCCTACGACACCAGTGAATCAAAACAACAATAACTTGACAAAAAACTTGTAACAAGAACCCCTCTCAGCCTCCCAACACGGCCGGTCACCGTGGGAGAGCCAGACTACCACCCTCCAAGGACAACCAATTTAACAAGAACACCTCCTGGTAAGATTTTTATTCCATTTGACACTATGCATACTCTCAGAGCCAAAGAAGATTATAAGTTATATGTAGCCACATACAATGTAAGAACACTAAAGTCATATGAAAGGATAATAGAGCTGAAAGAAGCATTGAAACTAATTAAATATGATATTCTTGGTCTCTCTGAAGTTCGCCGCCTCGGAAATGAAATTGAAGAACATGATGATTTCATACTATGTTACACGGGCCAGACCCCAGGCCTCCATGGGGTAGGATTCATTATAAAGAAATGTTGGAAAAATAACATTGTAAGCTACCAAGGCTTATCTGAAAGAGTCGCTCTATTAAAAATTAATATCAATAACATACTACTCTCTATTATCAAGGTATATGCCCCAACTGAAAGAGCCACAGACAACCAAGTCTCGACATTCTACAAAACAGTCAATGAAGCCTACAAACTGTCCGGAAAGCAAATAATCATCATGGGAGATTTCAACGCAAAAATTGGACACCCTAAGCCCGATGAGTACTTAGTGACAGGCAAATATGGCTATGGTACCCGGAACAAAAGAGGCGAATTATTGATAGATTTCTGCTATGAAAACAAACTAACAATCATGAACACATACTTTGCTAAAAAATCAAACCGCAAGTGGACATGGATCTCACCCGACAACAACACACGGAATGAAGTGGATTTTATTCTAACAAACCAAAAACAGAACATAACAAACATAGAAGTCATAAACAAAATTAAATTCTCCTCCGACCACAGACCGATAAGAGCTACCTTGACACTAAACCAGCCGACAAAAAGCAGACACAGCTACAGAAATAAATCAACTAGTCTATTACAGTCGGAGACGGAGAAAAACGCATTGAAGACACACTTTGAAGAACACAGAGAGCCACTACTAACACTACATCCGGAGGAATCTGCTCAAACTTACTATGACAGGCTTGTTGACTCCTTGCAGGCAAGTTTAAACAATTCTCAACTTCATTCTGATACTAATTCTAAGAGCATACTGTCAGAAACAACAAGACAATTGATAGCAAAGAGATTTAGAATACAAAACACTAAACCAAAAACCAAGGAATTGAGACAAGAACTGAGCTCTATCTATAAGCAAACTAGTAAAAGTATTAAAGAAGACTACAATAACTACAGACTGTCAAAAATAGAAAGCCATCTCCATACTGCAGGAAGTGTGAAAAAAGCATATAAAGAACTCAAAACACATAAAAACTGGATCCCAGAACTGAAAAGTGCTGAAAAAACCTTTACATCTCGCAACCAGATACTAGAAACTGCTACAACTTTCTACAAAGACCTCTACAGTAGTCATGAACCAAGATTACAACTAGCCACTCCCTGCGAGAACGAAGTACCAGCAATAGACGAAATAGAAATATTGAGACATATAAAATATTTGAAAAACGGTAAAAGTCCAGGACCTGACAGCATAACAAACGAAACATTAAAAGCCGCTGCATCAGTACTAGCTACACCCCTAGCCCATTTATTCAATTTAATCTTGAGGACGGGAATAGCACCAAAACAGTGGACACAGTCAAATATAATACTTCTGTACAAAAAGGGAGACCCGAAGGATGTAGGCAATTATAGACCCATCAGTCTGATGTCATGTATTTATAAGCTCTTCTCTTCAATCATATTAGCCAGGATAGGCGGAAAAATAGATGAGCTACAGCCATGTGAACAAGCTGGGTTCCGCAGTGGATATTCGACAGTGGACCATATATACACACTGGAACAGGTGATAGAAAAATATCAAGAACACCAAAAATCGTTATACGTCGCATTTATTGATTACGCCAAGGCGTTCGATACAATATCACATTCGTCAATATGGAAAGCTTTGAACCACTGCAGCGTGGCAACAACATATATAAGAATCATAAAATACATATACGAAAACAGCACTAGCAGAGTACAACTTGACAGTACGGGCCCAGAAATAGCCATAAATAGAGGGGTTAGGCAGGGAGACCCATTGTCACCAAAATTATTCTTAGCCGTGCTGGAGTCGGTATTGAGCAATGTCAACTGGAACAACATGGGAATTAACATTAATGGAAAATATCTTAGCCATCTAAGGTTCGCGGACGACATTGTTTTAATATCAGAACACAGCTACCAGATAGAATACATGGTACAAACTTTATGCGAAGAAAGTTCCAAGATCGGCTTAAAAATGAATTTCCAGAAAACAAAACTTATGACAAACAATACCCAAAAAACCATAACAGTCAACAACACGCCTCTCGAGTTCGTGGACAGCTACATCTACCTTGGTAAACAAATATCATTTCACCACCAGAATAATGAGCAAGAAGTTGACAGACGAATAAAGATCGCTTGGAACAAGTATTGGTCGCTGAAAGAAATACTAAAGAGCAAACTAAACATGAAACTAAAAAAGAAAGTGATGGACTCATGCATCCTGCCGTCACTAACATATGCTAGCCAAACGTGGGTGTTCACAAATAAGGTAAAAAATAAGATAAATACATGCCAGAGAGCTATGGAGCGAAGCCTGACAAACATAAGAAAAATTCAAAAAATACCTCACATAAATATAAGAGCTATAACGAAAATAATCGACGCCTTAAACCACGCAAAGCTACTTAAATGGAGATGGGCAGGACACGTCGCCAGAATGTCAGACACACGCTGGGCCGCCCGAGCCACGACGTGGACTGGGCCCACTGGAGGGAAACGGAGTAGAGGAAGACCAAGAAGTCGCTGGTCGGATGACGTTAAAAGAGTAGCTGGCCCAAGCTGGGCTATAACAGCAAGAAATAGAAAAAAGTGGAAGTCCTTGGAGGAGGCCTTCACCTGATAAGGGGTTCTTGTCCGCTATAAATTAAAAATATTAGTTATGTTATACTGCAGAAATTAAAAATGCTATTCAATGCAAATTTATAAATATATATTTTTTATGAATCAATAATTAACAAAATACAATAAGAAGAAAATGTGATATTTAAACATAACAACTATAGCTTAAGTGACATGTAATGCATCTTTGGACTCGAAATAAAAGGCTTTTTTATTTATTTTTATTTATTATACTAAAGCCCCGTAAAGTATGCGGTTATATCAAATATACACACTGTATATTTATCTATATGTAAAGAAAACCACTACACTAGCGTTGTTGCTTTTCTTTAATTATAATTTTGTATTTGCCGCCTTATCCACAAACCTTGTACGACATCACGTGACAGCGACTCGTTCACAAGTGTCACTGTCAGATGCTGTCAGTGGAATGTAAATGTGAGGTTATGTTGAGAAGTCATCTAATGTGCAAAGATTATTTTTATTTCATGTAAAAGAAATATCAAGACCTAGAATAAAGGCTTTAAATGTTGTTTTTTTGTCTTTACAGGTGAGTTAGTTATTTGTTTAGAAGTGTTAAAAGTGGAAATACATGTACATAACCTTGTCAATAAAAAAATGTTTTGTCTTTCCAGAAAAACGCAATTTCGTCTTTATTTCACCCATCAGAGTGTGATACTATTATAAAACAACATTTTCTGCAAATATTTCAAGAATCATGGAAAAGTAGAGGTTTGATTTTGCTGTGAAAACTTCGGCAGATGGAAAATCAAATGTCATTTGCATAACCTCAATAGGTACACCTAATGGACAAGTTTTCAGCATACCGGTAGAATACCAGCCTGCAAGTTTACATCAAGTAATTATAAACACTTCAAACTATGCCAAGGTGAGAAAAACACTGAACAAAAGGCACCAGACAAGGAAAATATGGATAACCCTAACCGATGAGATAGCTAAGATATATTTGGATGAAGAAAAAAACTTACAGTTTAATGATTTTTATCTGGAAGAAATAACGGAAAACCTAAATGATTTTAAATCTTTACCAAGTAGCTCCGATCACACATTGGAAAAAGTATTGGAGAAATGACTTCAAGAAAAAGAAACAAAATCTGAAACTCAAAATTTAGGGAAAATTTCAAAGGATTTTATGATTGAGAAGTTCACTGGCTGAAATGCCAATGCGTACCAATGGATTAAGGATTTCAACAAAGAATGTGAACGTTTTCATATTAACGAAGACAAAAAGAAGATTGAAATATTAAAAAACTTTTTGGAATATTCTAGCATGGATTGGTACAGCTGTTTGCTAATGAAATTCACAGTCGAATCAGAATGGAATAAATGGGAGAAAAAATTCTGTGATACATTTGGGAACAAAGGATCTCTCTCTTGCCTTTAAATACCAAATGGGGTCTTTGCTTGAGTATGCATTAAAAAAAGAAAAATTATTATTGGAAGTGAGGAAGTCGATTGATACTGGGACACTTATAGATCTTATTGCAGCGGGCCTGCCTAATTACCTGACCGATAAAATTGACCGAGAGACGTTACAACAAACCGAAGATCTCTACAATGAGTTAGGAAAACTTGAACATCTTGTCGCAAAGAATAAATATGATAAAAAAACCTACACAGTAAACTCTGACACAAAAAGCAAAAAAATCGAGGAAAAAAAGGCATGTCAAATCTGTATAACCGAGAAAAAAGGAAGACGTTTCCACCCGGAGGAAAATTGCTGGTTTAAAGCGAAGAATCAAAAAGCAGTTGTGAAAAGTGTAAATAACTCGGAATTAGAAATTGAACTAAATAAGGAGAATCCAAAAAACTAGAGGTACCACCATTAATAAAAGTAATGTTACTAATAAATGCCACTTTGCAAGTTTCTGGAATTTATGATTCGGGTTCAAATGTGTCCTTAATTAATGCTAAATTGTTGAAGATACAAGAAACAGAAGACACAAGTGATACACAAACAGCAAACTTGAAAACTATTAATGGTGAGAAGAAAACAAAAGTTATGGTAACTCTAAAACTTAAAATATATAATATGGAAAAAACTATGGATATTTTTGTGATAGACAATTAAAATTTCCATCATGATTTTCTAATCGGTTTAGATTGCATAAAAAAATTCAAATTAATGCAAGATGAAAAATTGAATATTATACAATGTAATAATCCAGAAGAAAATAAATTCCCAAATAAAGAAAATATGAAAAATAAAGAATCAAAAATTGATCTCTCCAATTCAACAAATGTCAACATTCCTGATGTACTAGGTGACAAAAATGAAAGAGATATTTCTTCACACTCTGAGATCCTGAAACAAGAAATAAATCAAACTAACAGATGTGAAGTAAACTTCAACGAACATATAAATTTGGATGAATTTGAAATTTCAGTGAACCATTTAGATGCATATCAACAAACAGAAATTGATAAATTAATAGATAAATATAAACCAGTTTTTGCTAAGGATAAATACGACGTCGGCACTGTACGAGATTATGAAGCTCATATAGATTTGATAGTGGATAAATATTGTTACAAACGTCCGTACAGGTGCACAGCTGATGACAGAAAAGAAATTGAAAACCAAGTATCAAATCTATTGAAGAAAAATTTGATTGAAGAATCTTATAGCCCATTTGCTGCTCCGGTTACCCTGGCATTTAAAAAAGAAGATGATAAAAAAACAAGACTTTGTATAGATTTCAGAGAATTGAACAAAATTGTCGTCCCACAATCACAGCCATTCCCCTTGATCGAGGATTTAATGGTGAAAACTGTGAACTGCAAATATTTTTCTACTTTTGATATAAATTCAGCATTTTGGTCAATCCCTTTGAAAATTCAAGATAGACACAAAACTGCATTTGTCACACAAGAGGGGCATGTCCAATGGACTTGCCTCCCATTTGGTTTGAAGACATCTCCAGCCATATTTCAAAGAATATTGAGCAACATAATAAGAAAGTACAAACTCTCAGATTTCGCAGTAAATTTTATAGACGATATCTAGTTTTTTCAAAAACTTTCAAAGAACACATGCTACATATATCAAGACTACTAGAGGCAATACTAGCAGAAGGGTTTAGACTGAAATTTTCGAAATGTACTTTTGCAAATAATTGTGCCAAATACTTGGGTCACATAATAGAAAATAATTCAGTTAGACCCCTCAAAGATTATTTCACAGCTGTCAAAAACTTCCCAGTTCCAGAAACGAGAAAAAATATACGCCAGTTCCTCGGGAAAGTAAATTTTCATCATAAATTTGTACCACATAGTGCGATTATCCGGAATCCGTTACCGGTTTATTACGGAAAGATGTAAAATTCATTTGGACCACAGAATGTCAAGAATCATTTGATAAAATAAAAAAAATATTATGTTCTAAACCAGTTCTGAAAATATTTTACCCTGAACAACCAATAAGAATTTACACAGATGCTAGCATTAAAGGAGTGGGAGCAGTCTTAACAAAGAAGATGAAGACGGAGTCAATAAACCTGTAGCTTACTTCTCGAAGAAGTTGACAGAAACTCAAAAGAAAAAGAAGGCAATATATCTATAATGTCTGGCTGTCAAAGAAGCTGTAAAATATTGGCAGCACTGGCTTATGGGAAAAGAATTTGTGGTATATTCTGATCACAAACCATTAGAAAATCTGAACATCAAAGCTAGAACAGACGAGGAGCTAGGTGTTTTGACGTATTATTTGTCGCAGTATAATTTTAAAATAAAATATAACCCGGGAATAAGCAGAAATCCAGTCCTAGAACCTTGTGACAATACTGATGATTTTTTAAAAGTTGTAAATTTAATTAACCTGAAAGATATAAAGAATGACCAATACACAAATCAGGATCTACAAAATGAAAAATCCAAGTTTATACTGGAGAATAATATTTACTATAAAAAGAATAAAAAACGAAATAAAATTATACTGTCAGAAGCATTATGCAAGAAATTAATTAGAGATGTCCACGATACTTACTGCCACATTGGAAGAACGCAGATGATAAATAAAATAACGCCATTCTACACGGCA
This sequence comes from Apotomis capreana, assembly GCA_947623375.1. NCBI lineage: Eukaryota > Metazoa > Arthropoda > Insecta > Lepidoptera > Tortricidae > Apotomis > Apotomis capreana. Next base: position 17,983,997 of record OX392509.1, on the reverse strand, counting down.
AAGAATTTCATTACAAATATTAAGCAAATTTGTGATGAATGTGACATTTGTACTAAGAACAAATCAAGAAGAAAATCAAAATTTGGTTTGATGTCACATTTAGGTCCAGCAACACGCCCATTTGAAATTATATCAATTGATACCATTGGAGGCTTCGGAGGATCACGGTCTACAAAAAAATACTTGCATCTTCTGGTTGACCGTTTTACTAGATACGCTTATATATTGACATCAAAAAATCAAGGCTCCAGCGATTTTATTAAGCTAATAAGAAATGTGACACAAAGTTATGATATTGATATGGTATTAACAGATCAATACCCTGGAATAAATTCCAAGGAATTTAAAGATTTCCTGAAAGAGAGAAACAACAATAGTATTTACATCTGTAGACGCACCATTTTCAAATGGGCTCAATGAGAGATTGAATCAAACTATTGTCAATAAGATAAGGTGTAAAATAAATGAAGGTGACAAGAATACAGCCTGGACAACAGTTGCACAAAAATGTGTAGCAAAATATAACGAAACAGAACATACAGTCACAAAATTTACTCCAAAATACCTTTTAGAAGGCGAGAATGTGGATATTCTGCCACTTGAGTTGAAATCAAGATGCACAGAAGAAGATCTGAAAAGAGATAGGAAACTAGCCCTCGAAAATTCAATAAAATCCCACAACTATAATAAGAAAATATATGATCTACGTAGAGAAGAACATAAATTCGAAGTGGGAGACAGAGTCTATGTAGAAAACGGAAATCGACTAAATAGAAAGAAAATGGATGAACTAAGGATAGGACCATACAAAATTTTAAGGAAGATTTCCAGTTCAATCTATGAAGTTGATGCTGGACATAAGAAGGCAGAATCCAATCTCTACCATGTCTCAAAGCTAACTCCAGTGTTTGCTGGCACCTAATCGAACAATCGCTTGCGATTGTCCTCTTCTAGGGTGGGAGATGTAAAGAAAACCACTACACTAGCGTTGTTGCTTTTCTTTAATTATAATTTTGTATTTGCCGCCTTATCCACAAACCTTGTACTACATCACGTGACAGCGACTCGTTCACAAGTGTCACTGTCAGATGCTGTCAGTGGAATGTAAATGTGAGGTTATGTTGGACTTCCGGTTCGTGACTTAAGATGGCCGCATGCGTTTAAGTTTCGTGGTTCATTATTTATTCATTTTCGTTGTTCAATGTGTAGTATTGATAGCGTATTGTGCAGTGATCTAACGTAGGAGTGAATAGCTAATGAAGAATTCAACTTGAAGCGTTCATAGCCCTTCCTGGGTCAAGGCCCGATAGTCCGCGTGGTTTTTTGTAAATCGCTATCACTTTACAAAAAGCAAAACCTCACCGAACAACGGCATGCTCTACGAGCAAACTTGAAATTGGCGAAATCATCATTAACTATGATGGAAGCCATATTTTAAAATTAGAATTAGAGGTTATGTTGAGAAGTCATCTAATGTGCAAAGATTATTTTTATTTCATGTAAAAGAAATATCAAGACCTAGAATAAAGGCTTTAAATGTTGTTTTTTTGTCTTTACAGGTGAGTTAGTTATTTGTTTAGAAGTGTTAAAAGTGGAAATACATGTACATAACCTTGTCAATAAAAAAATGTTTTGTCTTTACAGAAAAACGCAATTTCGTCTTTATTTCACCCATCAGAGTGTGATACTATTATAAAGTATGTATATCGTCACCTAGTACCCATAACACAAGCCTTCTTGAGCTTAATTTGGGACTAGGTTGATCTGTGTGAGGTTGACTGATATTCATTTATTTATTTATTATTTCTGTGACAGCCTATACCTGCTCATATTTTGCCACTGGGGGCACAGAAGAAGGCATAACCCTCTTTTCTTGTGAGTAGTCAAGTGAAAGTTATCCTATATTAATTTGGATTTGCTCAGCTACCCGTGTACACATTACCTTATAGTTAAAATATATGGCTTGGCGATTTCGCTACAATCACATCGGCGTTAGATGAAAAATGTATAAATTGTTCATTACTTTTCTGTTATACAATAGTTATTGTAGTAACGAAACGGCCAAGCCACATGGTGTCCATCACATTGGTATGGGACTAACGTATCACACAATGAAAATCTCATTTGATTGGTACAATGTATTTTTTTTGTTGCATGTTCCCAATTTACACATACATTATAACGCAACATTAATACATGTAGCTGAGATGAAGGAAATTGAATTGAATTTAGACTCGTATGATTAGGTATAAAATCAAAGTTTGTCCCAGTAGTAGTTTCTACTCATAAATAGAAAGACCTCATAAACAGACTCAGACACAGTAGGCATTTATAAAATCCACTCGTTATTCCCCTGGCGAAATTACCCGGATTAAAAACTGTGGCGATCAAAATCCTACAATCGCTTCCCGTACTTTTGTACCGCGTTAAACCTCAAAGCAACAGTGAAGAATGGAAATGAATGAAACGGGGTTCATCTGAGGGCAATCCTCGGCACTCCGCCATCAAAGGAGTGCGGTCAAGGGGACTGTTGTCGAGAGTTAGCAAATAGGGGAGCTCTACGGTTCTGAAAGTTTTGGCAAACGTTCTAGAAGGTTCCATCTTCCATTGCCGAAAACCATTTTTAGGCCAAGCGAGCGATCGCGCGCTATCAAGCTTTAGCCGTATATCTTTCGTATGTTTCGCCCAAAATGTTTCGAACTCATATGGAGCTCTTCATCAGGGTGCTGCTATGCGACTCACGACCCACTGTACTGGTTTTCGCTCTCCTCGCCGCCCTCAGGGCCCGCGCAGATAGCTCAGCGGGAGAATGGACAGGCTCTTGCAATGTGGATGATGGGGACTGAACTGTCTCTCATTACATTTTTACTATTAACCTGTGATACTACGCTTACTTGACTGATTAATTTATTTTAAGGATGTCTCACGATAGTTTTAATAATATATTGCAAGCCTTGGACTTGGTCGTTGTGTCAAATAAATAAACATTCTTGAGAATAACACCAAATTTCTTCATTTATTTTTAAACAAACTTTCTGACTTGACCCGCACCTCAATTACTGTCTGTCACCGGATTGGCACTAAGGCAGAGCGGCCCAGACCTGTTTTAGTCAGGTTTTCCAGTTGGGATGTCAGGAACTCTGTTTGGAAGAAGAAAACATCACTCAAGGGCACATCAGTTGTGCTGTCTGAGTTCCTGACAAGGCAGCGGCAGACTCTGTTCATCTCGGCGCGAAAACATTTTGGAATGCGCAATGTTTGGACCCTTGATGGGAATGTTTACGCCAAATTGCCCAATGGTAAAAAGGAGCGATTGAGTTCTTTTGAGAAATTCCAGTCCTTGGCCGCTAACCACGCTCCAGTCCAGTCTTCTTCATCGTCAATTCCAACCTCCGTGTCCACCTCAACGTCCTCGCCTGCGCCTGTGCTTATGTCCACGCCCACGTCCGAACATGTGCCGAGGTCTGTGGCACCCCGGGGAACTGCAACGGCTGCTGCGCCTCAGCCCGTGCCGCCCGCGCCAGTGAAGGGTATACCTCCTATCCCCGGGCCCAGCAAGCCGAAGCCCATTGAGGAGCGCCGTACGAGACGTGCAACATAACACCAACTTTAGTGTATTTTAGTCAGTGTTTCAATTTTCGTTTTGTTTTTGTTATGTTTAACGTATGTATCACGCGGCTACGGTGGGTATTTGTTTATCAGTTGTTAAATCTTATCATCCCACTATGTCGTTGTAATTTTCGACCGTCCATCTCAATTAGTTGCTTTTTTAAACATTTAAGATTAAGTTTACCCACAATTCAATTCGTGACTTAATGAAATTACCCACTTTGTTTGCTACTAACATGATACTAAATAAAATTGAATTGACAATGACATTTGAAATGACGGATGAACCTGACGGCTTTGTTTCGTTTAGAAATTAAGTAAATTGCTGAAGTGCGATTGATGTTCGGTGATCGGCGGTGGTCGTGTGATATTTATTTATTTAGTGTCATGTTATGAATTTGTTTTTTCTTCGTTTGTAACTATTTTTCTTTTTTTCTTCGATTGTAACTAGTGTGTTTATGGTCGACCGGCGGGTCAAACGAGGCCTATTCGTACCATAATAAGTGCTTATTAACTATACATTGTATTTATTTTTATTTATATATTATATTTTCCTCATACCTGCTTTTATAATATTATGACAGATGATGAATCCTTTCACTCTGCCTGCGAATTGTCCTCCTCTTTTCACTCACTTGATAGCTCAGAGTTACCTGAGTCTGAAACTCTCTGTACTCTAATTTCGCGCGAACTTTCGAATTCAAGTAGTTTTTTCAATATATGTCACATAAACGCGCAAAGCATTCCGAGCCATTACAATGACTTGCTTGATACCTTCTCAACTTCCTGTGTCCATGCAGTCCTTATTTCTGAAAGTTGGCTTAAGCCCAGTCTGTCCTCTGCGTGGTACGGTCTGCCTGGCTACATTTTGTTGCGAAATGATCGCACGGGCAAGGGTGGCGGTGGAGTCGCCATCTACCTCCGTAGCGATATCCCGTTTAAAATCATATCTTCGTCTCCCTCTGTTTTCTCTCACTCCATGGAACATTTGGTCATTGAGGTTAACATTAAGGGTTTAAAGGTTGTTCTTGGAGTCGTGTATTGTCCGCCCATGGTCGATTATTTTTCAAATCTTGAAACATTGTTTGCTTCTGTTGCAACGGAATGCCCACATCTCATTATAATGGGTGACTTTAATACTGATCTTATGACGGATAGTAGTAGAACACGTAAGTTGCTGTCAACTACAACGTCTGCGGCCTTGACTGTTCTCCCCCTAAAGCCCACACACCACAATGTCGATACAACGGACACCTGGTTGGACCTTATGTTGTCCTCTTCAAAAGATCACGTGGGCAAGTTTGGACAGTTATCAGCACCTGGATTTTCGCGGCACGATCTTATTTTCTTGTGCTACAAGGTCCGTCCGCCTAAAGCGGAACCTGTCTATATAGAATCTCGTAGTTTTGCGAGACTTGACTTCGAATCGTTAAACCGGGACGCTCAAAGCACAGACTGGACACCCGTATTAACTGCAGCTACCGTTGATGAGGCGGTGGTTGCACTTAATGCGACAGTGTTGCAACTTTACGACAAGCACGCGCCCGTTCGAAACGTCAGATTGAAACGACCGCCCGCCCCGTGGATCACCCGCGCGGTCCGTATTGCAATGACCAGGCGAAATCGGGCGTTTAATAAATTTAAACGCGATCGTTGTCAGGAAAACTGGTGTGCGTTCAAAATCGTAAGAAATCGTTGTAATTCCATGGTTAGATCGGCAAAACGCAAATATATTCATGACAACATCCTTTCATCTTCAGCGGCTGACACATGGAAGTTTCTGAAGTCTATTGGCGTGGGTAACCCTCAATGTAAGTGTAATAGTTTGTCAACTTTTCCTCTAAACGATTTAAACGTTCACTTCTCAAAATCTTCAACCTTAGACCCCGCCACTATATCTCACAGTATTTCGCTGATAAACGCACTTCCAAACCTTTCAAACAGTATGTTTAATTTCACTTCTGTCACTGAGGACGAGATACGAAAGGTGATTATATCCGTGAAGTCGAACGCGACTGGCCATGATGATGTAAGCAGAGTAATGATAGTGAGCATCCTGGGAAGTATTGTGCCAATTATTACTTATATTGTCAATTTTTCTATGTGTTCAGGTGATTTTCCCTCCTTATGGCGTAGTGCTTATGTTATTCCTCTTCCAAAAGTCCCCAACCCTACTTTGCTTAAAGAATTCCGCCCCATTTCAATTCTTCCGTTTTTGTCGAAAATCCTAGAAGCCGTTGTGCATAGGCAAGTGTCTGCCTACATCTACTCCAACCAGCTTCTCTCACCACTCCAGTCGGGCTTCCGTCCTGGTCACAGTACATCCACCGCTCTGCTAAAGGTTATTGAAGATGTTAGGCACGGTATTGAATCTTCCCAGCTCACTATTATGGTCCTCATTGACTTCTCTAACGCCTTCAACGCCGTTAATCACGAGCTTCTCCTTGCTGCGCTTCATCGCCTAAATATCTCGTCGTCGGTGGCTCGGTGGCTTGCTTCCTATCTGCGTGATCGTCGCCAGGCTGTACGTGCCAATCGGTCTTACTCTGATTGGTGCGATTTGAGTTCTGGGGTTCCGCAGGGTGGAATTTTGTCACCTTTACTTTTCTCCATATTTATAAATCTCATCACCCCCAACATCAATTGCTCATATCATCTCTATGCTGATGACCTCCAACTATACACCCATGTGAGGCCTGATGATTTGAACAGTGCTGTATCTCGTTTAAATATGGATCTCGACCACATTTCATCTTGGTCTAGACTCTTTGGCATTGCTGTCAATCCTTCTAAGTGTCAAGCACTAGTTCTTGGAAGTCCCCGCACACTGGTCACTAGGGATCTGACGCAATTGTCACCAGTCTGTTTCGAGAACATAGTGATCCCTTTTGACGCGCAGGTGAAAGACCTGGGCTTAATAATTGATGGTGGCCTTAGTTGGGAGCCGCAAGTGTCTGAGGTCTGTCGTAGAGTTACATGTACGTTACGATCTCTTTACAGATTTAAACATTTCCTCCCGGTAAGTACAAAGAGACTCCTTATACAGACTTTGGTGCTGCCAGTGATAGATTATGGGGATGTGTGCTACACTAATGTAACCCAAGGACTTTTGGACAGACTAGACCGGCTCCTGAACAACTGTATCCGTTTTATTTTTGGGCTACGCAAATATGATCATGTCTCCGCGTATCGTCGACAGCTGCAGTGGCTTCCGATTCGCGAGCGTAGGTCGCTAAGGATTTTGTGTACTCTCTTCTCTATTCTTTATGACCCTGTGGCACCAGATTACCTCAGATCAAAGTTTCAGTTCGTAAGTGCCCGGCCAGGCGGCGAGCTCCGTACCTCCCGTAAACTACTACTCTCTGTTCCTCCCCATCGCTCTGGCGCCATGGGCAATTCGTTCACAGTGCAGGCAATTCATCTCTGGAATGCCCTTCCCCTCTGTATACGTCAAGCTGAGAACAAGCTCTCTTTCAAGCGCTTGGTGCGCAAGCACCTTTTGGAAAATCTTCAACATTAGGTAAATCTCGTCGTAGTCATTTAACAGCAGGTACCCTATATATATAATCCATATTCATATATATTCATACTCATATATATATAGTATAAATAAATATTATATATATATATATATATATATATATATTCCCATAATTATGTATTTATCAACGTAACTAGTGTTTTTTTTTTTTTGTTTCGATATTTGCATCGTGTGTATACACGTATTGTTGTACACCCTTCCCGCACGTATAATGTCTCTGTTTGACCTTGTGGTTGACTGGTAGAGAATGCCTCATGGCATTAAGTCCGCCATTTGTACTTTTACTTATGTATTTTGTGCAATAAAGTTTAAATAAATAAATAAATAAATAAATAAACTTTGAGAACAACTGTCCTATACAGATATTTGTCATCCCCTTTCCTTCGTGCGGTGCTATTTAGTATTGTACTACATAACCTGAGACTCTCCTATTCTCATCGTACCTAAATTTGATGACAGGAAGAAAATTTTAGAAGAAAATTATTTTTACTTTAAAGTGAAGCATAGGTACGCTACATGTACAGTCAACCAATTTGATTCATAGGCCATTTCGTACCTTGTCACAGTGAATGTCAATATGAAAGCCGCTTGAAATCTTATATCATTGTCATTGTGACAAGGTTCTATAGTGGCCTAGAAATCAAATTGGTTGACTGTACCTACAGCCATTACCAAAAATACTTCACACGGAGATGCCACGACTGCGCACCAGCGGCAGCGGCAGTGGGGTGTGTGTGTCTCGCTCACTCGTATAACCACGCGCTCGGATCTCTCGCTCAACCGCTCATCCCCGACACAAGTAGTTGGCAATCATGAGACTGTTTTAATGTATGCTATATAAAATGCTACTAAAACAGCACATAAAAACAAAATTTGGAATTCCTAGATTCAATACTTGCTGAGAGCCAGTCGCTTGTACCATTAAAAGCTGAATATCTTGGATACAAGAGCTCCAATCTTCATCAAACAAAGCTAAGAACTATCTCGACAAACCAGGCTTTCGATAAACAAATCGCACTTAAATCGGCTCACCCGTATGGGCGCTACGATGCCACAGACAGACACACAGATACATAGACACGCAGATACACGTGTTAAACTTATAACACCACCTTTTTTCTTCGGGGAATAAACTGCGTATTTATCAAAAAAGCAAATTATTTATTTTAAAAGACACACGAAAGGAAATTTTACTAGTTCTGATCCGCAACGCTGGCTTCGTCAGGTGATTTACATCATCATCATCATCATCATCATCATCATCAGCCCGCAGTCGTCCACTGCTGGACATAGGCCTTTCCCAGTTCGCGCCACCATATCCGGTCCTCAGCTTTCCGCATCCAACCGCTTCCCGCCACTCTTTTCAGGTCGTCGGTCCACCTGGCGGAAGGCCATCCTACGAGTTACATCAACAATCAGTAAAATAAATTTCACCTGCTATGATGCATAAAAAAATAATCTTTGGATTACTTTTGGAAATAATCCAGCTTGGATGCGGTGCCTACTCTTATTTTTATTATAGTGCGTATACCAAAAATTCAGAGTAACTTTTATGCCTTGATATGTCCAAGTTTGCGGCGCCGGAAACGCCCCATCAAGCACAGTACACGACGCCATTAGCCTACCGGAAGCGCGGCCATTTTTCCGACTCGCACTTCCTGTCGCCGGCTGACTCGACATGAGACAGAGGCGGAAGCCGATGATCAGATATTTTTGTACCCAACCCAAAAATATTATGGCTCTAAAAATTCAATCTACTCAAAAAGTGCTTGAACTGTTGATACAAAGATTAAAACAAGAAACAAGGTTACGTATTTCAATTTTTATTTGTGGTTCGATCTTTGTATCAACGGTTCACTTTCTTAAATTTATAAGGAGTGTTTGATGGATTTAATTCAATTGGATGCTGTTGTGTAGGATTTTATAGATCAAAATATCGACGTCTAGAACGAGATAAGACTGTGAATAAATGAATTATATTGAGTATTTGTGTTCCCGGCATGTCGAATGTTTTACAGATACCGTTACGTCCAGAAACGTTAACTGAAATGAACGGGTAACCCCTTACCTAAATGGCGAAGTAGGTAATTTTTTTCTTTTCATTTTTTTTTGTGCGTATCCATAAAATGTCCGTCCATAATGACTATCTAAAACAGTAGTTGCCTTGTACGATTTCGTACGGTAACCTCACCGAGGTGATAATTTTTTCAACTTGGCGTGGGTGGCATGCCGTTATTTCCACATCGAAAACAAAATTCATGTTTTTTTTTATTTCATCCATTACAACTACTTTTTAAAACATTCATCGCTGCCGCTTATGCTTTAAAATGTAATGTCTTAAAGCATTTCCCCGGATATCCTGCAGTACAAAACAGGAATCTCTGATACAACCCTCTCCGGGCAAAAATAGACTGGGATCTCCATTACAACTCGAGTTAATTAAAATCAGACGAACCAGTTAAGTCTTTATTCTGTTTAATAATGTTGTATTGTTTGAATTGAGACGGTGTGCCCGTTAATTGGGGAAATTGTAATCGAAGTTTGGATGTTCCGTTAATATGATAATGCCTTATTTAAGAACAAACTCGTTTTATTTTTAATTGCTTACCTGTTTCGGGAATTTAAAGAAAATGAGAATGTTTTTACAGACGGTGTAATGAAAATGTTGAAAAAAATCTGCATGTGGCTATAAATATCAACCAAGAACGTTCTGTTGAACGTTGAACACACTGACGACGCGTTTGGCTCGGTTTGTAGACACCTGCTTACTGAGTCGACGGTCCCGGGTTCGAATCCCGGCCGGGGCAAATATTTGTGCAAATATTTGTGCTTGGGTCATGGATGTTATCTATATATGTATTTATATATTATGTATATCGTCGTCTAGTACCCATAGTACAAGCTTTGCTTAGCTTGGGACTAGGTCGATTTGTGTATGATTGTCCATTAATATTTATTTATTTATTATTATTACTTACGCTGGAACAGAAATATTATGTATGTATACACTTTATTGTACACACCAACAGTTAAAAATACATGTATAACAAATAAGACAGGTACAAAGGCGAACTTAAATTTATATAATCCTTCTAAGGGCTCCGTTCGTTTCTTGTCAGTTGCCGTTGCAACTTGGGCGCCCCTTTTTGCTTCACATCAAGCGAAGTGGAGCCACAATTTTGAGCCAAAAAAATGTTCCAGATAATAGTTTTTAGGGTTCCGTACCTCAAAAGGAAAAAACGGAACCCTTATAGGATCACTTTGTTGTCCGTCTGTCCGTCCGTCCGTCTGTCAAGACCCTTTTTCTCAGGAACGCGTGGAGGTATGAAGCTGAAATTTATATCAATTACTCAGGTCTACTGTCCCTTGAAGCTGTGAAAAAATCAAACTTCTAAGCCAACGCAATCAAAAGATACAGCCGTTTATGCCGCAAATTTTCGACACTTGCAAGGGAATCAAAACCTACAGGGTGCTTCCCGTGAACTCAGAATCTTGAAATTTGGTACGAAGCAACGTCTTATAGCATAGATAAAGGAATAATTACGAAAACCATAATTTTTTTTTTTAATACCTAACTTTGCACCTAATTTATATGGGGCGCTATACATACCAGGTGCAAACTTAACTTAACCACTTAGGGATGGAAAGTGTTTGTACGGAACCCTCGGTGCGCGAGTCCGACTCGCACTTGGCCGGTTTTTTTCAGTAAGTGACAGTTATCGTGTCAATGTAATAATTTTTTAACAAATATATGCATAAGTTTGTGAAAAAACAAATACTCGAGCCTCGAGGTCATCACCCACATATTTGGCCTTGCCGGGATTCGAACCCAGGACCTCAGTAGGCAGCTGCACTATCACTTCGCCAATCGCTCGTCATATAACCAGGGTTCGTAAAATGTGATAAAAATAAAATTGTACCTACTTAAAAAGTAAAAAAAGTATTTTTTTTTATAATATTTAGTGTTAAGCTATCATAAGTCATTTCAATCGATTTTGCTCTCATTTTACAACCCTGCATATAACTGTGCTATTTAATCAAAACAATAGCTTAAGAAAATATCACCCATAACTTTAATAGTGCCAGCCGTTAAGAGTGGCAAGTTTTTAGAACAATGGACAAGTTACCTAGCCTTAACTAGACCAAGTTGCGCAATAAATTTAAATATGAATATGTCGTTTAAGGAAGGCGCGGGTCGGCTTTAAGGGGCAGTCACACCATCATGAGAGATATAATTTATGTGTTAAATTATGAAATAGCTACGTATTTTTGGGCTACATTGTCAGAATCAGGGGACTTATGATGGTTGAGTTTATCGCTTGATAAATAATGTTCATTTGTTCAAAAGCCATTTTTTCCATAACTGGTAATTTTTCAGAATAATTATAAAACTAGCGATGTATATGAAATCCTGAAAACGGGTTTCAGGAAAAACCTTACTTTCGGAAAAAAAATGGCGAAACTTTACAAATGGAAAACAATGTTTCGCAATTGTGATGTGAGGGTAAAAAGGTGTCTCCGCCATTTTGCATAAATTAGGAATCTGCCTCGAGAAAAAAAACTATTTTCTCAAACATGCAATTAAATTTCGTCATAACGTGTGTTATAATATAACAGGCTTCGAAACATCACGTTTCGGGCGGAACAACTTGAGAGAACTGTAAAGGAATTTCATACAAAATTGAAGGCCTAGGCCGTGAAGTATTTTTTTTTAAACATGGCGTCTGTGTTCATGAACAGGATAAACTTTTGAGTGGTGTATGTTTTTATTTCGTTGCATTTACTTATGTTTGAGAACAGCACTATACAATATACATGCCTAAGCCGTGAAAAGGGCTTGCCGGCTTCGTATCACTATCCGGCCGACTATACCTAACTCACCCGGCAAGCCCTTCTATTCCGGCGGCTGCAGTAATGTATTATTAATTAGCGCACCTACTCACAATATTTCACGAGAATCGATTGAGAAGATCCGGAAATCCGGACAAACACGGGCATCCAAACATTCACAGGTAAGGAACTTTTGGCCAAGCAGAAACGAAGATGCTTGCGCGCTTCGTTCGCTCAGTCAATAAATGACAATCGTATTACCCCCAGGATTAAAATTAATCACAAGATTATTGAGGCTTATCGGTGTAAGCAGCGGCCGGGAGAGACGGGCTCAGAAATTGTTTTCTTCGCAAACTCCCAACTTATTACAGCGTTAATGGTTTAATATTTTCACCTTTTCCTGCCATTTTGTACTCGGGATGAATTTCAGAAAGTAACCGTCGGAAACGTTCCGGCGAGCCAAAATTTAGAAGCTGGAATTTTCATCAGACATACGTACTCGTACATAATATGTGTAAATAATAAGTGCGAATTCCCGTGCATTTCGATCTGTGGCTTTCTGAATTATAACACGTTTAAATTTCCGGTTCCGGTTTTGTGTTTTAGTTCACTGGGCCAGCCGCCAGGCGCTTTGTAGTAGGATACGTATATGGGTGTGCGTGCGTGCGTGTGTGTGTGTGTGTGTGTGTGTGTGTGTTTGCATATCGCATTTACTTATATGGACGTAGCGTTCTTTTTATGAGTACTTATTGTAGGTAGGTACGTGTAAATTATCGTTTTCAATATCGTTCATAGAACTATATTTTCCCTCCAATTATGAGGATAAATTATTAAATTTGAAATTGGTTTTAAATTAGTGATAGCCTTCGATAAATGAAATAACCGGTCAAGTACGAGTGGGGCTCGGGTATTACAGGTTCCGCAACACTAAAACATGACAGTTATGCTAATTAGTAACCATATTGAATATAAGGATATTTCACGTTTATATTTAGGTACTCATGCAAAATTATCGTTTTCAATATCGTTCATAGAACTATATTTTCCCTCCAATTATGAGGATAAATTATTAAATTTGAAATTGGTTTTAAATTAGTGATAGCCTTCGATAAATGAAATAACCGGTCAAGTACGAGTGGGGCTCGGGTATTACAGGTTCCGCAACACTAAAACATGACAGTTATGCTAATTAGTAACCATATTGAATATAAGGATATTTCACGTTTATATTTAGGTACTCATGCAATATTCTTTTGCTAAATTTAAGTTTTTTTGTGATACTTGCACTCCCAATAGTAATAAATTAGGAATAATGCTACGTGTTGAATTTTCCCTCACAGCTGCAGTAAATTATATGATTTAATAAGTTCCCACCAAATTTGCGCTATTTTTGTGACAGGATTATATTGCCGACTCTACTAACATCCTTCAAGTACTCACCGGCATAATTGTAAGAGCCCAAACCGATACAATTCACGTTATTTTATTAGTGTTTTTATGATTTATTATTTTTATTCAAGCAGTTACTTGCTAGAGCGTAAACCAAATGTTTAGAATGAAGCGAAAAAGTTAATTGTTCAGGCGGGATTCGAACCCTGGTTTTCTAACCTGGCATCATAGCGCCATCTACCGTAAAGATTCGGACTTCATGATCGGCTATCGTCCGAAATTATGTTGAAAATCGATAGTAACGATGTGCTACACCCAAACTAATTATTTGTATTCATGCAGTAACGTCTGCTGTGGAAACCAAACCAAATGTGTTGTAGGTATGACTTTATTATCAGTTCAGCTCAATGATAACATAATATCATTTTCATCTCTCCTGTTCAGAAAGTGTCATTTTCATGAGTAGATAGCCGGGTGGAAAATAGCTTTTCCATCCCAAGGGTGGAAAGTAATTTTTTTTTTAATTGCCACGGAGTCAAAGATAAGTGCCATATGGTGCCATCTAGATGCACGTCGTGACCAACTCAATTAGGTACAATCTAGTCGGCCGTGGTAAGTGGCCATTGAAAAAATGTCTCCAAAAGTTAGATATATGCAAGCTTAATTTATTTAAATCTAATTATTAAATATAAATATGCATTATATTTGATTATATTCATAATACATACATATAATTCTGTCCCTGATTTATTGATAGAATCGTACATTTAGATAAAAAACAAAATAGAAACCATTGGATTTGTTTTTTTTTTAATGTTGACGGTACGTATATATATATTTCTTTCTATTAAAAATAATAATAATGAAAGTTTGCAATAGAAAAAGCGGGAACACGAGATTAAATATAAATACCGTGTCTTTTATTAATTACTGGTTAAAAATGACTTGGACATTAATTTAACACACTCATGACATGTGCGTGTAGTATTTTATTTTCCTCGCAGACGAAATGAATAGTAGAGTGTTTAACTCGGGTGAAATTACCCATTTCACCCTCGAACTATTGGCGCTCTCACTTCGTTCGAGCGCCAGAAATATCTCGGGTGCAATGGGTCACTTTCTACCCTTGGTAAACAATCTACTATAACATTGTCACCGAATATACGTTAGTAGGATACCGATACCATATTTCAGCTCAATCGAATACGGAAGTGGAAGAAAAAAATGGTTTACAAGTTTTAAAATCAAAAGTGCTATTTTTAAAGTGTATTTTTTTTTGTATACAGTATACAACAGCATTTTAACTGTGGGTGCAGCAATTTTAAAAAGAGATGTGCATGCTGTTATATTAATGAATGCCAATTACAGCAGCTACTGTACGAAAGGGAACGAATACATGAGAGACCAGCGATTTTATTAAAACAACTATAGAAAAGGTGTCTCTTTTTTTCTTTCACAATCGGGTAAAAAGTATAACCATCTTTGAATATTCAGCTATCCCAGTACCAAAATTGGATTTCATTCGTCCAGGCGTTTCGACGTGATGAGAGGATAAAGTAATTATGACCTACAGATGGCACCATACTTGCTTGGCACGCGCCCAGGCAAAACAAAAAACAATCCTTCATTGCGCTATTGATATTTTTCCTAAAATCAGGAAGGGGGAGTTACCCTCTCCATAGAAAAAACGAGCGCGCAGGGCACCTGATGGAAAATATTGTACAAAAATGCATTTCTTTCTTTAATTAACATTGAGTATCTTCTAACTACTTTAAGTTTTTACTGGGGGTTGACATATAATAGTATTTTAATTGATAGTATTTCAATTGAATTTATTTATCATCCTGCGTATTTTAAAACTACACTTTTTTAAACGAGTCTGATTTTCTAAAAATTCATTAGGTGAACCTTTAGGTACACATGGTTAAATTAATAGAGCTTTCATGATCATGAGACTTCTCTAATAATTATTATACTTAGACGTGTTTTTACCTTCTTGACACTTTAAGTGCTAGACGAAACTACTTCAATAGAAATTATAGAAAATCTTATACAATTGAAAACGGGACTATTAAGAACACTTTTTTCTCCTATCAGGACGAATAGTACTCATAGTTCTGATGTGGTTTATGTAAAATAATTTGTTTGTTTGTTCTGAGTAGAAAAACCATTTATAAATGCTGAATACAGGTTTTTATTTAATGTTCGGCTAATATTGGAGTAATTTGGCATGTTCCGCTTACAACCCGAACATTGTACCAGCGTTCACAAGCTCGCGTCCCGGCTTGATGTGGGTACGATATCACTACGCTAAGTTACTGCCATTTAATACATTAGTAGAAACTTCCCCGGAATGCTGACAGGGAAATGCGGTACCGGGTGGAAGATACCTTTTGCTAATTTGTGTAAAGCAGTGAAGGAAACTGCAATATATATATAAAAAATACCAAAACACCCGATCAAGTGCGCATCGAGGGTTCCGTACTACAACACATAATGTTTTTTTGTTGTGAAACTACAAAACAATTTTCGTAATACATATTTATCTTTACTTGTCACATAAGACATTCTTGTGAAATGTAATTCCAAATCAACAATCATGAAACTTGAAATTATTTTAAAGTGACAGGTGATTGTTTTTTAGTATAACTAGCGAACCGCCCCGGCCTCGCACGGGTGCAGTTGCAATGCTGATAAATTATGCATAGTATTATACATAATAAACCTTGCTCTTGAATCACTCTATCTACTAAAAAAAACGCATCAAAATCCGTTGCGTAGTGTTAGAGATCTAAGTCGACTAATCGACTTTGTTTCATACTATGTATGTAGTGATATATAAGACCATAAGACAATGCTTCTAAATAGAGTATTTTAACCTCCGATGAAAAAAGAGGGGTGTTATAAGTTTAACATGTGTATCTGTGTGTCTGTCTGTGGTATCGTAACTCCCAAACGGATGGACCGATCCGAAAGCGGTTTTTTTTATTCGAAAGCCTTACCCTTCATGATTCTTAGCTATGATTTGTCTGGAAATACCTGCAACCGTTTTTAAGATATTCAGCTTTAATAGGAACAAGTGACAGTATCTCAGCCAATATTGGAGCTAAGAATTACAAATTTTGTTTTTATGTTCAGGTTCAGTAGCATTTTTATACCACTCATTACCTTAATTAAATGGGGGCCTCGTGATGACCAAATTTAGTTTATTACGTACATGGTTGTGGTACAATTATCGTTTGGATGAATTATGCGGAATCGGAAAAAAACATCATATTTGCGTACGTACTTCATATTGCAGTCCCTTAACCTTTTTTTTTAGTTTCATGACATACCTATTAAGCAATTTTTATTCATGTAACAACAGTATGTTGTAGAATTTAACATCAGTCCTCACCATCATCCCTTTACTAACCGATAAAGAAGAAAACATACCGCGCTAGCCATTCTTGTTAGTAGCGCCATCTCGGATGCATGCTTAGAACTATTATGATTAATAACGCCGCCAACAGATGGCGTCAGCTGTATCGTTTTAGATACTATTTTTTTCTTGTAAAAAGGACAATTCACAGTACGCCCTGTAAAATTCACTTAGTAAAAAAATAAGATTATCAATTCAATTATCATTATAATAAGATCAATATTTTAGTACTAGTTTTTTCTGGCTTTTAGAAAATAAACATAATTGTGAACGTATATTTCCGTTTTAGACAAGAAATAAACTGGGGAAAAAACTGAAGCCCATGATAATAACGTTACATTGCAAAGCGATTAATAACATCCTGTGGGTGTACATAAACAGGACTACAAAATTATCACTATAGTTGGCAGTGGCGCTAGCATCTACGTGCGTTAGTACATAACTCATTTAGCGTCGCTAGTTCCCAATTCGTCCGCATGCAGAGAAACTGGTGGTGATTTTTTATTGATAACAGAATAATTAACAGAATAATTTTTTATTGATAACAGAACTCTCAGTAAGCTCACTTCAATAGTTTATTTTAGTGCGTGATATATTGTACTAGTCTATCGTTTATTGAAATATAAGTTTAAGTAGTCTCACTACATACCTAATTAAATCGAGCTTGTAATATAGATGTGACGACTTCGTACTAGTTGCAGATTATGGACAATATTAGACAGAAATATGTCAAACCATTATTTAACACCGTGTTAATTAAGAAAGTGTGTTTGAAACGACCATTATTTATCTTCTCATTTGCCGCCTGTTATTTGATGAAGATACTGAAATGGGTAATATTTTTTTCATTCCAAAACAATCCTACATTAAGTGTAACTGTAGAATAGGACTTCCGGTTCGTGACTTAAGATGGCCGCATGCGTTTAGGTTTCTTTGTTCATTATTTATTCATTTTCGTTGTTCAATGTGTAGTATTGATAGCGTATTGTGCAGTGATCTAACGTAGGAGTGAATAGCTAATGAAGAATTCAACTTGAAGCGTTCATAGCCCTTCCTGGGTCAAGGCCCGATAGTCCGCGTGGTTTTTTGTAAATCGCTATCACTTTACAAAAAGCAAAACCTCACCGAACAACGGCATGCTCTACGAGCAAACTTGAAATTGGCGAAATCATCATTAACTATGATGGAAGCCATATTTTAAAATTAGAATTAGAACTGTAGAATAAAATACGTTTTGAATGAAGTGAATTTGAGGGGTCGAAACGTCTAAATCAGGCTTCTACATACCTACTCAAAGTTTGCCTCATTTCACTTTCTATTTTATCGCATTCGGTTTGTGTTTAAAAATGACGAAAATTGTACTATTGTAATGATTTTTAGAGATGCCATAGGGCTCCACAATAAATGAACATATTGGGTGAAGTGGGAAGAATTAACCTAAATAATACCACATAATATGCTAGTTATCATTATTATAGCACCTGTTCATCACATACATATACTGTTATTTTCATATCCTTGTTAGGGTGTTGGGTATTTTCCATTATTTGGTATTAGGAACCATTTATGTAATGAAAACTGCACTTTTTTTTTAATCTCATTCATAATTTCATAGATAACCCGGTCTAAACCGCGATAAAGAATGTAACAATACCACATGCGGTTACATACAGAATTTTAACCACGTTCAATTCTCGGTTACGTATATATAAAAAAAAAAACACCATGGTTCCTATGGACAGATTTCCTTATCTCTTATAGTTTTCGTTTTCTCCCTACTACCTACTGACCCATTTGGATTGATCACCTGTATAATATTACTATTACTACTACTCACTCAGTGGCGTTGCGTCAAAAGTGTACTTGGAAAGCACTTTGTCATAATTTTTCTTAATCAGCAATCAAGATGCTCATAAGAACTTTGGTAGTACTTGAGTTCTATGGACCCTACAGCTACCACTACTAGTCATGATTCTTGGTTGATTTCAGATCATTCCTGTATCATTTTGGCAATGCTGTTGATGTCAGCTCATTCAGCGACCAGCGATTGCAGATTCACCAAAGAAGAAGATAACTGGACGGAATGTATAGCTACATATGAGTGTTCAGGGTATATCGGTAATTTTGTTGATGATATGGAAGTTACCAACAAATGCTTAGGAGCGAGAATAGAATACGTATGTGACTATCCAGGACACTGCGTCCGTCAGTTTCATGTCTCCAGAAAATTCTCACTAAAAGTCAAAGGCGTCAACATAACATCATTTGATCGCAGTCCCTATAATATATACTATAATATTTCCGCATACACTTACCATATGGAGACGATGAGTTTGATAAATGGAGATCTAACTCTAATACCAGAAGAACTTTTCGATCTATCCAAACTGACATTAATTGATGTTTCTCATAATAAAATCAACAAAATTGATCTAAAAAAGTGCCGTTCTGTAGAAAATTTAAACGTATTTAATGCCTCGTTCAACCTCATATCAGAACTAGAAACAGATGCAATTAATACTCGATTCGTTTCTAATATGACTGTAATAGATCTTAGTCATAATGCTATCGAAATCATACCTGATAATTATTTCACTAATTTTGCACAATTGCTTCATTTAAACATGTCCCATAATCGGATTAACCGTTTAAACATTCTTACATTTGAAGGTCTGTCTGAATTAGAAACACTATACTTGTCAAACAATAAAATACAAAATATTGAAATGACTTTTGTGAGATTTTCGAATTTAAAAGATCTTACACTAGACCATAACGATTTGTTTACAATAGAAGAGAATAATTTTAAAATGTTAACAAGCTTAACAAAATTAAGTATTAGCTTTAATAATATTATTCGTATTGATAGTATCAGCTTTCGAAACATGGCATATCTTCAAAGTCTCAATTTAAATAACAATAACATAGAAGAGATTACAAGACCAATGTTTTTAGGCAACGAAGCGCTTCAGGAAGTAAACTTCGCTAATAATCGAATTTATAAAATAGAGCCGTTTGCGTTTAAAGGAACTAATATCACTTTATGTGATTTTAAAAATAACGCTTTGACTAATTTAGACGATAAAGCAATTTTTGAAGGTATCTCTACTGAGGAACTTGACCTAAGTAATAACAAAATTAATTCAATTGGAGATAACGTATTTCAAGACTTACGCTCAGAATTACGAACACTTAATTTGAGTCACAATTTAATATCACACATGCATAAAAATTCTCTTGGAGCTTTAGAGTTTTTAACCGAGCTAGACTTATCTAACAATAAATTGCCACACATAGAATTTCATATGAGCGATCTTATAAATTTATCCTCTTTCAATGCCCAAAATAATTTAATACAGAAATTAACTAAAAACAAGTTTTGGCACACGAAGTCTTTAAAAGAAATTAATTTGTCAAATAACGCTATTAAAGAAATCGAAACCTTTTCTTTTGATGGCCTTGGAGAGCTTGAATTCTTGGATTTAAGTAATAATGATCTTCCAAGTGCATTAGCTCCTCATATGTTTCATGGTTTGTCTGCAACCACACGACTCTTTCTAATGTACTCTAAAATAACTACAGTACAGGATGCGACATTTTATGGCATGACTGCCTTGAACCATCTAAATGCATCTTGGAGTGCTATTGAGGTTCTAGAATATAACTCGTTTAATGGCACTGAGGACATCAGGGCTCTAGATCTATCGCATAATTGTATTAAAATATTTGATGTTAATAATACTCATCTCAAATATGTTGAAGAAATATTTCTAAATAACAATCACATTGAACGCATAACAAATCAAACGTTCAGTGGGTTGACATACTTGCAAAACATAAATTTACAAAATAATAACATTCTGCTAGTCAGCGTTAAAACATTTCGTAGTTTGAGCACACTTTCATCATTAGAATTGTCGTCAAATATAAACCTAATGTTTGATGCATCATCACTTTCAAATATTACAACATTAACGCATGTAAGTCTGAGTAATGTTTGGAAACCATTTAATTTTAAGACTTCAATGAACACTTCAATTTTAACATTAGACTTGTCTTCTTGCAATATAACAGACATTAACTCGGTTATGGTCTACAAACTAATAAAGCTCGAAACATTATTACTTACGTCAAATAAAATACGATACATAGACCGATACTCATTTCAAAACTTCAGTTCTTTAGTTTATTTGGACTTGAGTAGTAATATGATATCAACAATAAAACCGGGCTCTTTTGCTGATACACGAGGAATTTCTTTCTTAAACCTTCATAGTAACAACTTAGTGTCACTAACATACGGCGTTTTCGATGGGTTAGCAAATTTACGAGTCCTGAACTTATCTAGCAATGAATTGCACAGTTTTGACGGTCGTTTATTTCACTATAGCCATAGGTTATCAGTTATATCCCTTGACAGTAATATGATAGACAACATTGATTTTAAAGAATTGGAAGCAGCAGGAATCCCAATGATTACAATAGGAGGGAATTTAATACCTTGTGATGTTCTAGTCGTGTCGAAAAAGAAACACTATTATGGCGTACTAGTTAAATCAGAAATACCAAATTATCATGTTGAGAATGTTGATGGAGTGCCATGCACAGGTGTGCATAAAGCTACAAATCCAAATGACCAGCATACGAGCCAAGAAGAGAAAGCCAATTCAGGAAAAAATATTGATATTGTGGAGGCATCTAATTTAGGAGGTTTCCAAATTATTAAAAAGCAACTGGATACTTTGAAATCTGCAATGTATTTTGAGGCTTCCTGTTTATTTATCATAGTATGTTTGTTATTTGTGGTCCTTTCTTTTGTTTACTTTAAGTTTAGAAACAACTTGGTACGGACATATAGTTTGGACAGCAGAAGACATTTGACTGGTAGTTCAATGGATATGGAACTGTACCGAACCAGCTAATAAGTAATATGAACTGTAATGCACTTTATACTCCTGTGGTTTGTACATAGCATTGAACTTATTTTTATACTAACTAGCTGTATGCTTATTTTACCAAGAAGAAATAATAAATTCAGTGTGTATAAAATATATTTTCTTGTGATACTCGTATTCAGCGTTTATGAAGTACCTAATTCTTATGAGTTTATGGTTATGTAAGATAGCAAATTAAAAGACTATGGTATTTTGTACAGTGTTTTAATTATTTATATCTGTAATTAAAATTAGGCCAAGTCTTGTAGATGGGCTACAATTTTTGAATCTCACCACAAAAATAACAGTATCATTAGTAACCCTGGGTCCATATCCCTTTATTACGATCTGCAAATGAAAGTTAGTAGAAACTTAGCTAAGAAAGTGGGAGATAGTCAAATAATGGCAAAATGATGTAGATGGGAAACTATATTTCAGAGTTATAATATGACTAGTGACCCGCCCCGGCTTCGCACGGGTGCAATGCTAATAAATTATGCATGTATTATACACATAAACCTTCCTCTTGAATCACTCTATTCATTAAAAAAATACGCATCAAAATCCGTTGTGTAGTTTTAAAGATCTAAGCATACATAGGGGCAGACATACAGCAGGAAGTGACTTTGTTTTATACTATGTAGTGATATTCTACTTACCAATTTTACCAACCTCCGTCTCCATTATAAGTAGAAGGATATTCTGGAGTAGTAGCATATTCAGTAGCAGGATATTTAGTAGGAGGATATTCAGGAGGTGTAGGTGGTTGAATAGTAACCGAATAACAAACATTTTCCATTTTATCACAGTCAAAATACGCAACTGCTCTGGTCTCGACAAATTCCGTTGAATTAGCACAACAGTTCCACTTCATGCATCCTCTTGGCTTATCGTCACCAAATATGGTGCATAATGACTTCAAATAATCTTCATTAGCTTTACCGAAAGCGTAGCTTTTAGGGCCCAACTCTATTATAGGTGAGGATTCTATACCAAGTTGATTGTACTTGAAGGCTGCTTCACCAGCCTTCCCACCACTGCTTTGTACACATTGTCTGAATATTTGAGGACTTATCCCGCTATTGCAGAGACAGATCTCAGTTTTGGTACCTGCCAACAAAAAAAATCATAGGGGAGAGTAAACATTATCATCTTTCTAATATTTTCTAAACTACAGAAAAATATTTTCTTTTTTTCTAGGACCAGGGGGCATATGATGGTTGAGTTTATCGCGTGATAGATAAGTGACAAAACATCTGTCACTCAAACTCGCATTTTTTCAAAACGGGACGGATGCTTTGTCACTTATTTATCGTCTGATAGAAGCAATCATCATAGCGACGCTTAAGAATCAATACCGTCTAAGTAACATTTAGTTAGTTAGATGGTATTGATTCTTAAGCGTTAGGCCAAAGCATCAGCAAAGGAGTGGTACTCTCTTCCTGCGCACCTTTCCCTTGAAAAATATAACAGATCTATTCAAGTCGAGAGTGAATAGGCATCTTCTAGACAAGCATGCTTCATCTTAGGCCTCATCGTTACTTGACATCAGGTACGTTCGAGGTCAAATGTTTATCTATCGCGCATAAAAAAGCCCCCCAGACGGAATATACCGACTTGTAAAAACAGGGTGCGTAACGATGGCTATAACAACTTTTGATATAATTTCAGTCGGTATAACGCTCATTTGATATAATTATTGAATGATATAACAACACTTAATATATCAACATTTGATATAGTTATTGTTTCATATACTGATCATTTTATCGAATAACATTTAATATAACATTCTTTAAGTATAATGCATATTTCGTCTAATGAATTTATGGTATAACGTTTATTTTATCTAACGTTCAAATGGCATATCGTTTAGGGTATAGAGAAATAGGGGGGCGGGGGGCGGGCCCCCACGGGGGCAAAAAAAAAATTGGAAAAAAAAGGAAAAAAAGTGGAAAAAAAAGGTTAGGTACGAGCACTACACAAAACGAAAGAAAAGTTTGAGTTAGGTAAATAAAACGCAATTCGTTGTTAACCAAATGAACATTATACCATATGAAATTATACCATATGAAATTATACCAAATGTTGTTATACCTAATGAACATTATACCATATGATGGTTATAGGAAATAAGTGTTATACCAAATGATAAGTATACGAAATAAAAATAGATATTTTGAAATTATACCAAACGTTTATTATATCAAATGAGTCATTATACCAAATGTTGTTATACCAAATGTTGTTATATCGAACATACTTATACCATTTATTTTTATATCGATCATTAGTCATTACACACCCGTAAAAACATTCAAGCTTTTTGAAGATTTTCCCCATTATAAAGTATGTATATATACATTGTATTGCATATGTGTGTATGTATGTATATTGTAAATATATATATCAAACTTATTGACTTATTGTCTCGTTTTATGTTTTCAGCCACGGCTTTCCACCAACTACCTACTAGTTTTTGTTTGGCCGTATGGTTGACTGGTAAAGAATGCCTTATGGCATTAAGTCCGCCATTTGTACTTTTACTTTTGTATTTTGTGCAATAAAGTTTAAATAAACGAATAAATAAAGTAAAGCAGTTACATACCCGAAGCCTCGCACTTTAAGAACTCAGCCTGCAGAAACGTATTCGACTTCAGCTGATTTAAAGCGCACATTTGTGGCACCGAATATCTTCCACTGCCCAAAAGATAATACTCTACTGATATATCCCCTCCTATGTTATCTATGATCCACGGGTACGTGTCGGTAAAGAACGTAGTGTCTTTTAGTACGTCCCCGTACACAGTGATGACGTAGCTAGCTCTGACGAAAGCGGGTAACACAAAAATGATTAAGAAATACATGGTCAGTGAATTAGGTTTAGTTACAGCTCAAGCTGTTTGCTTAGCGGTTTTATACAAAGTTACACGGGTTTTTTTTAGGGTCAACGGCTACAAGCTTGTATGAAATGATATTTATTTCTGATAATGTAGACCTAATATTAAATTTCCTAAACTGAGAAACACATTTCAATAACCTTTCATATTCGTGGTACTATATTAATTCAAGTAAAATATTGAAAATTTGTATGCTTCGGACAGGGTTCAAATTCGAACCCGCGTTTCCACGTTTACTACAGTAAACAGAATTAAGATCTATTTGGTAAAAAAAAAATCATGTAAGGTTCATCCTGCTAAAGAAAACTTCTCGAAAATCGGTTGAGAAATGCGACCTGTAGTCAAAAACAGCAAAAAATCTGGACATACGAAAGAATTTTGGCCAAGATGAAACAGAAACGCTACGCTCGCTCGGTCAATTAAATTAAAACTTCTAAACAGGCATAATTTCATGCAGGCAGTTACCTTTAGATAATATCCACATTCTTCATTTAATATTTAGTTTATTTTGCTACGTATTAGTACGTAGTATTTTTTTACTTGTAAGTAATAATTGTAAAATTCTTGTGAACACGTGTCTGCATTCTACGATAAGACAACGAGTACGTACTAGGACACGTTACAAACGTACAAGCGAATCTGTGAGCGGTATGTTTTTTTTACGTTTTCAACCCCCATATTTCCGCCATTTCGTAAAAAATCTTACGGTGCCAACCACCAAATTACAACAAAACTGCTGTTCCGTACATTTCGGATAGTTAATCAATTAGCAGAGACTAATTAAACCGCCCAAAAGTCGAATTCGCGTACCGAGGGTTCCGTGCAAACAATGAAAGCACTGAATATTCCTGTAACAAAAAATAAACTGTACTAGGAGACAAACTTAACATTGGCGTTGCTAAACTGTTGTCCCGGTATATGTCGCGGTAAGTTTATTAAATACAAATAAGTTTGTCAATCACAAAAAGATAATGAATATTATTTTAGTTCATTTGCTCAATGTGCATGCCCTCCCCTGTCCCACGTATTACTCCTTACCTGAATCAGTCTGTCTTATTTTCTTCTTTCTTTCACTCCTATCAGAGCGGTCGTAGTCTTCATGAGGGAGGGTTGAGGGCTGCTGTCGCCTAACCATGTCTCTGATGAGGTGGATTAGCTTTGGAAAGAATTAAAACGTTAAATAGTAAACATTATGTTTATATTTGTATATGAGAAAAAATAGACAACTTCACATGACACTGTACATCAATCAGTTTTTAAATATAATTCCTAAAACAAATTCAAAATATAACATAGACAAACATGGACAGCATCACGACCTTCCAACACCTTCTCCTGATGTTCGTTCATGTTGCTGAGACACGTTTCTATACGTGCATTAATCTTGCACAGTGTCTTTCAAACTTTACTTTTGACAGCGGTTTTGTCATTACGTCAGCTAACTGAATCTCAGTTGGACAGTAGCTGATATTGATCAGTCCGTTCACAAAGTGTTCGTGTATAAAATGGTATCGCACATCTATGTGCTTCGACCTTTTGTTGAAGGATCCAGATTTCACAAGTTGAATCGAACTTTGGTTATCAACGTGTAAATTTATTTTTATATCCATATTGGTTATTTCCTTCAATAAAGATTTCAGATGCAATGCCTCTTTGCAACAGTCTGCTGCGGCTATGTACTCGGCTTCGGTCGACGATAACGCTACTATAGGCTGTCTCTTGGATGCCCATACGATTGGTCCATTTGCTATCATGAGCACGGAGCCAGAAGTGCTTCTTCGCGTCAATGGATCTCCAGCATAGTCCGAGTCGCTGTATGCATCGATATTCTCTATTGGCGTGTTTCTTTTGTACAAAATGCC
This sequence comes from Apotomis capreana, assembly GCA_947623375.1. Taxonomy (NCBI): domain Eukaryota; kingdom Metazoa; phylum Arthropoda; class Insecta; order Lepidoptera; family Tortricidae; genus Apotomis; species Apotomis capreana. The sequence goes on along the minus strand of OX392509.1, from coordinate 17,957,511 downwards.
TTTGTCTTTGGTTCCAACCAAATATTTAAATATTTTCTTCAGTTTTGTGACATCTTCTCTAGTGGGATTTTCGACCTTCCTGCTAACTTGATTGACCGCTTGTGCGATGTCTGGTCTAGTTCTGGTAGACAGGTACAGTAAACTTCCCACTGCCTCCCTGTAGGGATATTCCTTCTCCTGGGCAGTTTCCTGTATCGACTTCGAATCGCTACTTGTACTTGCGGGCGTGTCACAAGGTTTGGCATTTTTCATATTATATTTTTCCAGTACATCATTTATATAAGATCTCTGAGTAAGAATGATTCCTTCTTTTGAATTTCTTATTTCCATACCCAGATAAGTACTTGGATTTTGATTCTTTTTCATTTCAAATTTGGTTTCAAGCTTCTTCAAAATAACTTCGATCTTTTTCATGTCTTTACCTATGACAAGTCCGTCATCGACAAATAATCCGATTATTATTGACTTATCTTCGTTTATGAAAACGCATCGATCGGTTTTTGTCGTCTTGAAACCCAACTCAAACATCGCTTGGGTAAAAGTTTTGTTCCAAGTGAATGGTGCTTGTTTTAGTCCATATAACGACTTTTTCAGCCGGCAAACTACTTCAGTAGTGTTGCAGTCAGTTTTATAGCCAACAGGTAATTTGATATAAACTTCATCTGTCAACTCTCCGTACAAGAATGCTGTCTTTACGTCAAATGTCATGAAGTGGTAAGATTTGGATGCGGCAACGGCTAGTAAAGTTTTCAATGCAGATTGAGCCACGACTGGACTATATACGTCTTCAAAATCCAGGTTTCCCTTCTGTTCGCAGCCACGTACGACTAATCTGGCTTTGTACGTACCGTCATCTTTAATCCGAAATACCCATTTGTTCGACAAAATTTTGTGTCCTTTGGCTTCTGACCTGTCAACTAGTACCCAGGTGTTATTTTTCTGTAATGAATCCATTTCAGACTGTATTGCCTTCTCCCAATTTTGTCTGTCGGTGCCCGTCACTGCATCTTGATATGTAAGAAATGAACAATCATAATCATCATTACTATCTGAAGTAAACATAGTCACGCAACGACTTAACTCATAGTCTTTGGTCCATATTGGTGGTCTCACTTCTCTTTGTGGTCTTCCACTTGAGGGAGGTGGGTCAATTGGATCTTGACTGGAGCTGGAAGAAGGAAAATTTGTAGGTTCCTGAAAAGGTAAGTTATTATTAATTTTGTTTTTAATTTCAGGTTCTTCAATCTCAATTAATTCGTCCGATTTTGGTCCTAGAGTAGAGTCTTCGTTTTTCTCAGCAGAAGTATTGCCATAATGCATCTTTTCGATTACTTTTACGTCTCTGCTGATAACAACGTCATTCTTTTCCGGTATGTAGATTCTAAAGCCTTTGGTATTATTCGCATATCCCAAAAATACTCCTTCTGTCGCTTTGGCTGTGAATTTTCCTCTTCGGTTCTTGTTCATCACAAATGCTCTATTTCCAAACACGTGTAAATGATTTCCCGATGGTGTTCTTCCTACCCACTTCTCATATGGGGAGTTTCCTTTGAGAGCTTTTGCAGGGCTTCTATTTATCAAATAGTTTGCAGTATTCACTGCTTCTGCCCATAGATTTGCAGGAATATTGGAATCCAGCATCAGACATCTTGCTTTATCCATCAGCGACCGATTTTTCCTTTCACTCATGCCATTTTGCTGCGGTGTATAGGGTACAGATAATCTTCGGCTTATACCATTATCTTTGAGGAATTTGTCAAACGCCTTCGACCTATATTCGCCTCCATTGTCAGACTGAAGGTTTTGAATTTTCTTCTTATGAAACAGTTCAACATAGTTTTTATACTCTTTGAATTTTTCGATTACTTCGCTCTTTTCTTTTATGAAGTAAACACAGCAGTATCTTGTATAGTCGTCAATAAATGTAACGAAATACTTTGATCCGGCCATTGATTTATGCTCAAAGGGGCCACATACATCGCTGTGAATTATCTGGAGCACTTCGGTAGAGATTATTTGTTCATGGCTTTGGAATGGTAGAGTGGTAAATTTACTCTTGATACAAGTCTCGCAGGTACCCAAAGTTTTTTCTTTAAAGTCGAGTCCTCGCATCATTTTATTTTTAACCATTTCCTTTAGGTCTCTTTCATTGACATGACCTAATTTCTTGTGCCATTTCATAATTTCGCTTTCTGCTCTGGGCGTGAAATTTGCTGTCTCTTCCGGCTTATCGAATTCAATAAAATATAATCCATTTCTTCGTTTAGCTTTTAAGCTAACACTTCCGTCTTTTATGACGCTGGCTTGTTCCTTTTCAAATAAAACTTTATAGCCATGATCTGTAATTTTGCTTACTGACATCAAGTTGTTTGACAAATCTGGTACATATAATGTGTCAGTTATATTATGCTTGCAATCTTCTGTATAGAGTTCAGCTTTTCCTTTCCCTTTAACTTGGGTCGTATGCTTTTCTGAAGCTAGTCTTAGAGTGTCAGACGCAGGGATCAAATTACAGAGTATACTTTTGTCACCCGTCATATGTGACGTACAGCCACTATCCAGACACCATAAATTGCTTATACATTTCGACGTTTCTGTTGTTAAACAGATGTTGTAGGTCTTTTCTGGACCTTTAGTTTTATTAGGGTTATCAGGTCTCTTCTTTGACCAACAATTTTCTGTGGAATGCCCTTTCTTCTTACATTTGTTGCAATATAGTACCTTTTTCTTTGTTTTAACATAGAATGCTTCTGAAGTTTGAGGTTCGCTTGCTTCGCTTTGCCTTCTTGCTTCGTATTCCTCTATGATTTTTACTTTTAACATGTCAGGACTTGGTAAAATATCTCTCGACTCAATTGCCGTTCTGAAGCCATCGAAATTTGCAGGTAAACTGTATAGCATCATAATGCTTAATAATTCTGGATGAATTTTGACATCCATGTCTTCTAATTTACCCACTACGTCCATAAAGTTACTGAGATGGTCTCTCACATCTTCTTGTGAAGTCATTTTCTTTAATACTAGCTGCTTTAATAGCGTAGCCTTTCTCGCAGGTCCTGAACTTTGGTGTACAGATTTTAGTTTATCCCACACCTCCTTGGATGTGTTACATCCCTTTATTTGCTTAAGTTCTGGTGGAGATAAAAGTAAAAGTAGCTCCGACCTTGCCTTTAAGTCTTCCTTTAGGAACGCACTCTTTTGTTCGGCAGTCGCAGTTGCCGCTAACGTTTTTTCACCACTAGCGTACTCCCACAGATCGTATCTTATGAGAATCGCCTGTGCTTGTAAGCACCAGGTATCGTAATTCGATTTTGTCAGCGATTCTATGCTTCTTAGACTTAAGCTCATTTTTGAAAATTTTATTATCTCATTTACTCACGGTTTTAATTATTTTTCTTCCATTTGCCACTAATTATTCAACGCTCTGCTACCACTGATGAGGTGGATTAGCTTTGGAAAGAATTAAAACGTTAAATAGTAAACATTATGTTTATATTTGTATATGAGAAAAAATAGACAACTTCACATGACACTGTACATCAATCAGTTTTTAAATATAATTCCTAAAACAAATTCAAAATATAACATAGACAAACATGGACAGCATCACGACCTTCCAACAGTCTCGCCATCTCGTCCGGTTCGCAGCACTTCTGGCACATTCATGCAATGGACTGCCCAGAGCAAACTTTTATCTGGTCAGTCCATCGCATGGGTTATCTACCACGTGGTCTCATGCCCTCCACTTTCCCCTGTATCAGCCTGTATGAAGGTAAAATTATTATTATCTATGAAACATGTAATGTCTCATTTTTTTAATGTGGGTACACACCACAATTTTAATATTAAACCAATTTTTATATTATCAAAGAGTTACCCAGAGGAAGAGACCGGGAATCGAACCCGGTATTCTCTGGATTGCCATTATTAACCAATTCGTATCAATGGTTTTAAATGATTACAGTTAGGTAAAATTTAACTTTTTAGATTGAACCTATTTTCATCGAGCCGATTTCCCTAAAAAAGCAATTTTTGCAACATCCACCAGGTGACCCGCTGAAAAATCTCTACACATAAATTTAATTTGTCCGTACGTTGGTGACAAAGTGCCGAAATGCGTGCAGCGCACTCACCGATTAACTACGCCGATAATAGAGATGGGACTGGACAAAACTATCGACAAAAGCGAGAACACATATAAAAAAATTCGATTGCGAATGGAAACCTACATTAAGGCGGCCAATCAAACATATCCCCACCGCTACTGATCGACGCTCCTAATAATGAATCGGGAACCAATTCGAAACGTTTAGAGCAATATTTGTATTATTTTATTTATTTATTATTTATTCAGCATCAAAGTAGCTGGCAATTCAAGCATGCAATTTGACGTAAACCAGTAGTAAAATTTTCAACTATATTTTATACTGACCGTTCGTCATGAGTAATCCCGTTTCATATGTATTTTAAAATGGTTGGGACTCACAGGAGTTTTCTATGAAAATATTCACAAAAACAGTAGCTAGAGCAGCTTTATTTGCTGCTGCTACTGACTTTTCTTTGCAATTTCATAGTTGACCCCATAATAAACCTTGCTCAATATGACCCGCCCCATCACCTTTTAGCACTCCCATTCACAAAAAAATGGCCAGTAAAACTCATAAAAAAAATAAGAGCACCCTTTTTAATAGGTACATGTCTTCTTTCTACCTGGTTACACAGCTACACATTACATTTTTTATTCTTCACTTGTTGAAAAGTCCGAGTTTAAAACTTCCAGTCACTCCACTACTGATCCCTGCTCAAAAACCTATCGATATTTTCCCATCCCTATGGTTACGTGAGAGAACGTTCGGCATTTGACGGGCCCCGGTGAGGGCCATCATTTAAATGCTGCCCCTCAAACCTAGCTTTAGCCCCAACAGGCAATAGGGGCAAATTGAGCTATGCCATACTGTAATTCTGAAATGTAGCCTTTACTCATAACTAGCTTTTCCTCGTGGCTTCGCTCGCGCAGAGGCTTTTGTAGTAAGAAACCTTTATACAATGATTTCCATACAACGGTTCAACCCCTATTTAACCCCCTTAAGGGTTGAATTTCTAAAAATCCTTTTATAGTATGTTCCAAATGTCATACTTATATCTTTAGCGGTTTAGGCTGTGCACTATCTGTCAATGGGTCAGTAACGCAAGAGTTTTATAATATTTAACAATTATGATGTACATGGTAACTTTCATGATAGTCGTTTTTTAGGGTTCCGTACCCAAAGGGTAAAAACGGGACCCTATTACTCAGACTTCGCTGTCCGTCCGTCCGTCTGTCACCAGGCTGTATCTCAAGAACGGTGATAGCTAGACAATTGAAATTTTCACAGATGATGTATTTCTATTGCCGCTATAACAACAAATACTAAAAATAAAATAAAATAAATATTTAAGGGGGGCTCCCATACAACAAACGTTATGGTTGCGTTAACTTTGCACCTCATTTGTATGGGGCGCTATACATACCAGGTGCAAACTTAACTTAACCACTTAAGGATGGAAAGTGTTTGTACGGAACCCTCGGTGCGCGAGTCCGACTCGCACTTCACCGGTTTTTATTTATTCTTTACTGAGGACGGGTAAAATGGATGTCCAGCTATCCCAAAATTGGATAAAAGTTGAGAGGAAAATTTGCCGCCTTCCGAACTTTAACCTATAGGTACATCTTGGCATGCCGCGGTGAGTGCGCTAAGTTTTTGCATCGGAGGTAAAAAAGTTACCTACTAAAAATATGATTACTGACTTCATCATCATCATTACTGATTACTGACTTATAGTGGACAAATAACTGTAATGTAACAAATAAAATGGAAGTCTAAAAAATGTGTGTGCCTATATAATCATCAAATGATTTGAGGAAACATGTGAAAAGGACCGTCGATAGTATCATCGAATCCAGTTAAACATTTAAGGTATATCTATATAATCTATTTTATCTTCCTACACTGTTACATTATTAATTCCATAATTTGACTAGAAGACAGGACAAAACCTTGTTAGTCATTCGCTATCTTTATCACACATTCGCTATATTTAAACCATTATCTTAAACAAAGTACCTAAAATTACGCCAAAATACGTGTTGGTAGGTTATAAATAGAGTACTACTATTAACGCCACCTATCACAAATTGTTTGAACTATAACGTTGTTCTAATTTACCGTTAGATGGCATTAGTTAACACAAACTCAACTCGCATAGCATAATCTAGGACAAAAAGGTCGTAACAAGCTATGATTTGAGTGCTAACTTATTACGCTTTGTACAAAATACGATAAATGTTTTGAAATATTGCAATAAAGTGTGTTATTGATATACCTACTAGTGTTTTTTAATGTTTTAAAACAAAATTACTCGCATAGGCACGCCAAGCAATAACAATTATATTTGATTGTGCTATTTTCGTTTTAGAGTTGTAACTAGTTTTATTCCCACGGGATTGCCTGTGTGGCAAGGCTATTTTATTTCGCAATGTGGAGAATGTAATTTTAGCCCCATATGGTTTTCGTTGCAAAATATTGATGATCATGGTCGAATAGGTACGATGCTCATGATAGCCCATTCACCAGAACCATTAAATTTTTCAATTTTTTACTTTATTGTAAACCTTCTGTAATGTTTTATTCTGTGGCAGAGAAATTTCTGACAACTGACAGTAATAACGTTTAGCTATAGAAAATTAATTCGGATGCCTCGATGGCATCCTTCACAATTACAGTGAACTTGAGCCATTCAAAGCAATTTATGGCGGCTAAAGTCGATTCGAAAAGTTTCGCGTCGGGACAGATTGAGGCGTTACGCTGGGTCAGCGAGTAGAGCCCCATTGCCAGCGATTTTTTTTATACTACGACGGTGGCAAACAAGCTTGCGGCCCGCCTGATGTTACGCAGTTACCGCCGCATATAGACGCTTGCGATGCCAGGAGCATCACACGCGCGTTGCCGACCCTTTAATAACCTATTTACCCGCCTCTTGAAGAACCGCATGTACTGTACTGTAGCCCCCGGGGAAAACCTCGGCATGGGAGCTCATTTTAACATGTCATATGTTGTGTGATTTAGGCATATGAGCGTTTTTCTAAAATAATTTATAAGAAAGTTGATTTTTTAAGGCTCATTATGCTCAGTCATATCTTATATAAGAAAAAAAGTGTCACATTTTACCAATAAAATGTTTTTCTAGTGTGTTACGGTCATAAAAATAATTAAAAAAAAACGTAACGATCTTGAATGGGAATTTCTTTTTTTCTTGTTTGTGGTTTAAATGTACCTACAAACGATTCTAAGTAAATTCTTACTTAGAATCGTTTGTAGGTACATTCAGGTTTAGGTTATTAGGTTATTAAAAGTGCATGTATACTTTTTTACACACTCTAATATTTCTAATAGTTCACATTCTAATATTTGCTCTGCTCTCCGCTTTTGTCCGATGAAAAGCGGCGTAGCCAGTCACCACGGCGTCGGCCGTGTCAAACATTTAACTGTGTCCATACAGGAAAACTTGTCGTTATCTTTACCGCTGACACTGGGACTACACCTTTACTAGGCATTTCGCTAACTGACGATGAACATTTCTTAAAATTAATGGTTCAAAGTTAACAACTCCCGAATCATCTTACAAAGTAATAGAAGGTTATTTAGTGTTTCACAAATGTTTTTGACTTTCGTACAAATGTTACTTTGGGATTTAAACGGGTTTTGAATGACGTTTTTGTTTTTTGAACCCCCACAATGTCTTAATTCTAGAGCTCTCAATTTGTGTTTATGTTGACGTTACATTGTTTTTAAGTTTTTATTATATGGACTTAAAATATCTAGTACCCTAGCTTCAACATACATAGTGGTAAAAATAAACTGTAGTAAAGCCCCTTTTGTATGTAATGTTAATGTATATGACTTGTTCAAATAAACAACACATGTTTAAAAATATTAACACAATAAAAACGGGGGGTAATTCGACCACTTTTAGAGAGAGATGATGGAGATCTCTCCATCTCATCGCCACCCGTCACTTTTGACGTGTCTCTATTTGACAAGTGGCGATATCCCTAGAACATCGCAACTTCGTCAATCCGGTCGAGCTAAATTTGCGTTTCCTTTGTATGTGACGGCATAAATAACAGGCGCATATTTTAACTTGACCGTGTAGTGCGTGAAATAGTCAGTTACGTTTCGTTTAAAACAGAAATTCATATGCATGAATAGCATTTTTGACAATCATTATCGCCTTCGTATTTCCAAAATTGAGATGAGATATGTCACTTGACGCTCATCGCATTTTAATGACAGTTCAAAGGCGATATCACTATTATCTAATACAGTTTTGATGTTTTTCGATCTCTCAAACGGCATTCTCGAATTAGGTCCCTGTTCGAAGAGTCTACTTAACTCTACTACATGCAAGAGGTGCCTTATTAAGATTCCACCTATACCTACTTATTGCATTTTCATATCTCGGGTTTCATATTTTCTTAATGCGATACGATGATATACATTTATAATACTATTATAAAATTCTAGATTTGTAATGAAAATCATTTTTCCATGGAGAAGGGTCGTGATTTCAGAAAAAATCTTATTATCTTGTATGATCGCGCAGCGCCACGCCAGCCTGGGGCCATCTGTTTTGATAATTTCCTTTGTCCTCTCATCACGCTGAAACGGCTGGATTTTTTTTAACCAAATTTAGTTTAGCTATATCCAAAGGTAAAGAAAAAAAAATACGCGGATGATTTTCGGGTGCCTCTTAGTATAATTATCTAAGTGCGGACAAAACTCGAATTCAGATTCCTTTCCATTATTTTTATTCGTAATCGCATAGCATATTGAATAGCAATCCGGTGTCCAGATTTTTCAGGGACACCCAATCCCAAAAAATTGGAATCCTATGCATAACTTGATCGAATATGGAATCTTAGCTCACTCTCTTTACTCGAATTTGAGAGAACCAAACGATAGCGTGATCTAACGTGCACCCGACGCCATCTGTCGAATAATGTTGTTACTAAGTTTAGCGAGGGTGCGCCAACCACGTAATACGGGAGTTCAGCGAACGCTCCGCTAGAGCAGCCATTCCCATACATGTCACTGCATTGTTTGCTTAAAAAAAAACATGATGCTTCATTTACTGGCACAAGTACGGGCGATTGTGCACTACAATGAATTTTACTGTCCGGCAGTCCGATTTTTTACGGTCCGATATGGCACGCCATTATATGTATATAGTAGTTTGTGCACTATACGTAATTTTACCATCCGATATTTTACTTTTCCCCATTCCGGACCGTTTTTTTCCACCACCACCACCGTCACCACTACCACCATCACCACCATCACCATCACCACCACTACCACCAACACCACCATCATCATCACCACCACCATCACCACCACCACGATCATCACCACCACCACCATCATCACCACCACCTTCGTCACCACCACCACCACCATTACCACCAGCCCCATCATCATCATCACCACTATCACCATCACCACCACTACAGTTGTCGTGTGGTTGTGATAATTTTCTATCTAATTATGTCATATTTCATCATCATCATCATCATCATTTCAGCCACAGGACGTCCACTGCTGAACATAGGCCTCGCCATTGACTTCCAGATCGGCCGGTTGGAAGCGACCTGCATCTAGCGGCTTCCTGCAACCTTTACCAGGTCGTCCGTCCACCTTGTGGGTGGACGTCCGACGCTGCGCTTGCCGGTGCGTGACCTCCATTCGAGAACCTTACTGCCCCATCGACCGTCAGTTCTACGTGCTATGTGCCCCGCCCACTGCCACTTCAGCTTGCTAATCCGTTGGGCTATATCAGCGACTTTTGTTCGTTCACGGATCTCCTCATTTCTGATTTGATCTCGCAAAGAAACACCGAGCATAGCCCTCTCCATAGCGCGCTGTGCAACTTTGAGCTTCCTTATAAGGCCCACACCACCCTGTTCGCAAGTAGTGCTGACAATATGGCGGCATTGCTTTATAGAATGGAGAACGTCAGTTTAGAGTTTGGCCTGAGGATTAACCGCAGCAAGACCAAAATGTTGATTGTCGATCGTGCAAACAACAATTCGCCCGAAGTTACAGAAATTGCGAATTGTGAAGTAGTACAGTCATATATCTACTTGGGGGCATTGATCACAAACAACGGAGGCTGCGTAGATGAGATCAAACGACGTATGGCGATTGCGAGGTCTGCTATGGACAAGATGAAAAGGGTTTGGAGGAACCGTAATATCACAAGGACCACTAAAACCAGGCTTGTTAGAACCCTCATATTTCCCATATTCCTGTATGCTGCTGAGACATGGACATTAAGGGCGGCAGAAGAGCAGAAAGTCAATGCACTGGAGATGTGGTGCTGGAGACGGATGCTTGGTGTATCGTGGACTGAGTTCCGGACCAACGTCTCAAGTCTTGAGGAGCTTGGAATTAAAGAGCGTCTGCTCTCTGTCGTCAGATCCCGCATCCTCAACTTCTTTGGACACGTGTCTCGGCGAGACGGAACGTCCATAGAACGCCTCGTTGTTCAAGGGAGAGTGGAAGGTGTCAGAGCTAGAGGAAGATCGCCGATGAGATGGACCGACCAGATCAAAGCCAGTGTGTCGGCTACCGTCAACGAATGCTCACGGAAAGCGGCCCTACGGGATGAATGGCGACGTGTCGTCAAACGGGTCACTCAGAACTCCACAAATGCATAATGGCCACGACCACTCTGTAAAGAGTGTAACGAAGAAGAAGAAGATAAGGCCCACAGTAAGAGGCCACGTTTCTGTTCCGTATGTCATCATCATCACTGGTAACACACATTGATTGTAGACTTTCGTCTTTAGGCATTGAGGTATGTTGGACGAGAAGATATTTTGTAGTTTCTCGAACGCTGCCCAGCTGAGTTGGTTTCGTCGATTGACCTTCCTTCAAAATTGGACCTACCCAACTGGATCACTTGTCCCAGGTAAACATATTTGTCAACAATTTCGAGGGTAGAGCTCCCAACCGTTACTGGGTAGGGTGCAACATGGGCATTCGACATTACCTTTGTTTTGTCCATGTTCATCCGAAGACCTACCTGTTGGGGAACTCTATTAAGGCCATCGAGCATTGTGCCGAGGTCCTCCAGCGATTCTGCCATGACCACAATATCGTCGGCAAACCGAAGGTGAGTAATGTTGATGCCGAATTGTTCTCATTCCAGGAGTTTAAAAGCATCTTCCAATGCGGCGGTGAACAGTTTCGGAGAGATAACGTCTCCCTGCCTTACGCCTCGCTGCAGAGGAATAGCTTTCGTGCTCTGCTCCTGTACTCGAACCGACATGGTGGTGTTTTTATATAAACACTTCAGCACCTCGATGTACCGATAGTCAATATGGCACCGCTGGAGAGACTGTAGCACTGCCCAAGTCTCGATCGAATCGAAGGCCTTCTCATAGTCTACAAACGCCAAGCATACTGGCAAGTTATACTCTTCGGTCTTCTGTATAACTTGTCGCAGCGTATGGATGTGGTCTATGGTACTAAAGCCTTTTCGGAATCCTGCTTGTCATCAACCTACGCGCGAGACGATTCGTGATGACCCTCGAAAACAAATTGTAGACATGGCTCAGAAGCGAGATGGGTCTGTAATTCTTCAACAAGGTATTATCCCCTTTCTTGAAGAAGAGCACCACCACACCTCTGTTCCATGCCTCTGGCGTTATTCCCTCGAGCAAGACGGAGTTGAAGAGTTTCTGAAGGGCTTTCAGTATCGGTGTTCCACCCCCATTCAGAATCTCTGAGGTGATTCCGTCATCACCCTTCGCCATGTCATATTTATGTGCAACTAAAACACCAAAACACCAACTAGTGGTTGCAATGCGTCTGAGGCAGCCCTGTGCGTGTTACACACACACACATTGACACTGACATTCAAGTTCAGTTTTTAGTAGGCAGTGTCCACCCTGTGCCTATACTCAATAAACAACTCACTCGCTCACTCATTGTATAAATACTGTATAAACTTACCTTAACGTTACTGCAAGCATTTCATTTGGTGGTACACCCAGCCTAAATTTTGTATCTTGCCTCTTACTTAAATAAATAAATAAATATCGGACAACCTCACACAAATCAATCTAGTCCCACAGTAAGCTCTAGTAGTAGGCTTGTGTCATGGACACTAGATGACGATAAACATACTTATATAGATAAATACATACCTAAGTAAGTACAAATAACACCCATGACCCAGGCACAAATATTCGAGCTCATCACACAAATATTTGCCCTTGCCGGGATTCGAACCCAGGACCGCCGGCTCAGTAGGCAGTTGCTTAACCACTGCGCCAGCTGCGTCGCCTCTTGATCCATGTGCTTAAGCGGTATAGCAAAAAATCATAAGAAACTCATCGTTCTTAGTGTAATTACGATTGCGTGGCGTGTAGTTTCAAAGAGAGAGGTAACCGAAAACTGCGCCGCACCTGCGGGTAAAAAGACGGACAAGTGCACAAGCAAAAACCGTTTTTTTCATGCCATATCGACCATGAAAACTCGGACTGCCGGACAGTAAAATTCATTGTAGTGCACAATCGCCCTACTGGTTTGAGTCAGTACTTTTGCCAGATTTGGTGAGAGCCCCAAGTATAGGATAGACATCAATGGTGTATCCCCATATTTTGAATCAATCATAGTGGTATAATTTAAGTGCTAATATCGCAATAAATTGGTCGTCAAAATTTGGTGCCCGACGAGACTGACGAGAGCCAAACAAGGAAACACTTTTTTACACGACTAACGTAAGAAAGATACTTATGTACCTAGATTAGATTAAATTTATTTATTTCATAATATAAAATGTCAGTATACATTACGCTTAGACAATTTAAGTAGGTACATGCATTAATTATATGATCGTCATAAAAATAAAAATGAGATATAATAATCATAGGAAAAAAATATTGGAAATACGCACAAACTTGTGGCTAATTTCGGGTTGTAACGTAAAATATAAATTATATGTAAAAACGCAGCCGGGCTATGATAATAATGGTAAAAAGATAACAATTGATAACAACAACAGATTTACGTATGACATAGTCATAATTCAGTTAAATGACATAGAATAATGACATAAAATAGAGATTCCACAGTCAAACCAGCCACTGATTTTGTGAGACATTGTTGTGGACCTAAGGAAAAATGTAAAGTTCCTAATAAATAAATAATAAAAATGAAAATACTGCTACAAATATTTATAAGCCTACTACAGCACAACTTCATCCGCCACAAAAATCCAGTCCAGACAGGTACAAAGGATGAATTTCATTAGCATTGAAGTTACCACATAATAACTATAATAAGGTTACCATTGTTACCAATATGTAAGGGCTTTTAGAAACCATTTCTAAAAGAACCCCATCAAAAACCCTTGTTAGGGTAACAACCGGTTCCGGTCTTTGAATGACAAAGTCATCTTCAAAAACAAAAATTAGCTACACGCCTGTTAACAACAAAATTAGATGTCTAAATTATGTCAGTTAAATCTGAAGAAAGAAAAATCCGGCCACAAAATATAACACAATTTAACTCTGATAACAATACGCGTAGAATAATGTTCTACCACACTATGGCAAGCATTTATCTACTCCTAACCCTATTACAGCACAATTTCATCCGCCACAAACATCCAGTCCAGCCAGACAGGTACAAAGGATGAATTTAATTAGAAACTTATTATGACCCCAGAGGCAGCGTGTAGCGGGGCTATTCAAAGGCTTTCTTTTTACTTATTTGCTCTTGAGTTTAAATTTAAATTTCATATCTTTGCATGCTGTTTTTGGAATAGCGGTTTCATGGATTTTTTAAACTAAAGCCAAAAAGAGGAGGTTCGGTTTTTTCATTAGTTATCCCTCGACGCAAAAATAGTAGTGTAATAGATATTATTATATTAATTGTGATTGACCCGTTAAAGTGTTGGAACGTTTTTTTTTTTCAATTAATCTATATTCTTATCTATTTTGGAAGTAGCAGGTATTTATTTTATTATTAATAATGTCACTTAAATGAGCAACTAAAAACATGAACAAGTACAAACATAGTAATAAGTTCTCGCTGCTGAGGTGAAAAGTTAAGTGTACTACACGAGAGCAAAGTATTTTGTATTTCCTACTGTTGAATCCCTCACTACGCTTAGGATTACAACTTTAGCATAGCATAGCATCCTTCACTTCCTCGGGATTCAAAATTAGCTCTCGGAGCAAAAAATAACTTTGCTCTCTTGTTGCACAAATAACTTTCGAATGTTTGATATCTAATTATTACGTCCGAGCGAAGAGATTTAGCACAATTGTGTCATTTGTTTAGAAATGTGAAAAATAGTTTAGGTTTTAAGCATATACTTAGTTTTATAAATTTATGAAACATGTAATGTCTTATTTATTTTAACGTGGGTACATTTTTATTTAAGCCTTTTTTAATTTTTCTTTAAGCCTTTTTTTAAATTTTTATTTAAGCCTTTAATACAAAGATCAAAGCTTAAAGAACAATTGAAAAAGGAGCTACCTGGTAGGCTTACTTATAGTAGGAGATCCGAACCTACATCGACCTTCACCGCGCTGATAATAGAATGAAACATATTTTATAATTAATTTAGTATATTAGAAAATATATTAAAAATGGGTTTGCTAAAAATATCCTGGACAGGCTATTTTTAATTATTTTTTTTTTATTCAATGTTGCAACATCGAGATATTAAAATGTTATCCTGAGTTAAAGTTTAAAAAACATATAGAATGTGCAGCCGTTGGATTGCCTATTATGTTTTAAGAAGCTTTTGCCCTTCATAGTTTACATACCATGCGCACTTCCTTAGATAGGTATATTCGAGATCCCATCACGTGCTGCAGCGATGTTGGGTCCTTTATTATTACAATGTATACTTACCTCGGATCTCTCTGTCACACATTCCCACTCTCATTAAAATTGAAATCTTAAAAAATAGTTAAAAATAGCCTGTCCAGGATATTTTTAGCAAACCCATTTTTAATATATTTTCATTCTATTATCAGCTCGGTGAAGATCGACTTAGCTTCGCGTCTTAGACTATTAGTTTCAGTTATTAGGTTATTGATTATTGTTTTTATTAAATCATAATGTTTTTATCAAATAAAAGACCATTATTCTGCCGTCATATCGAAAAAGGGCGCATCTAACATTTTTGTCAAAAATGAGTTCTATACATATTCGGAATCAGCAAAAAAAGACGGATCTACCAGTATTTTTAAATTTGACTAAAGATGAACAGAACCCTGTGAAACCTACAATCAAAAAGGACGTATCTGCGGGATACCGCGTATAAAACGAATGAGAAAAGGCATTTCTGTAGTCTGCTAAAATAAAAAGACACATCTGAGCAAAAGCGTTTTATTATTTTAGAAAAAAATGGACATTTTCATAAAAAGAAATGGCACTTCTACACGATAATATGAAGAAAAGACGGTTCTGCGTAGTTGCGCCTTTTCATCTTATAGTAGAGGATCCCTTTAAGAACGACCTTCACCGAGATGTTTATTTGATTAAATGTATTTTATATTTAATTTAATATGTCAATAAATATATTGCATATGGGTTGCCTAACAAATTTTAGTCCAGGGTACGTTTAATTAATGACTAAAAAAAAATTTTTTTTTAACATTTGATTATTAGATAAATTCTATACCAATCGAAAGTATGAAGCCCATAGAATATGCAAACGTTAGGTTGCCTATTCTTTTCCCGTCACAACTATCGGGTAGCCAGGTTTAAACTGGTAAATCTATACTAGCATTTTGCAACGGTCTGATTATTGAATTGAAATTAAATAACATTAAAGATTATTTTATTATGAACACGGTGGTATAGGGTTGCCTGCGAAAAATCAGTCCAGAATTCCGGTTGTCGAATTTTGAAAAGTAAAATATTGCAGCGAGTGAATGTGTGCGACTGAGAGGTCCCAACCAAAACTATCCCATACGATAGAAGAGGACACAGCATAGCAGCTGTTTGAAGTCCGCCCATTTAAAAAAAGAGAGTGCGCATGCTATTTGTGCTTGAAAATGAAAAGGATAGCGATAGACTCGTATATGCTGTGCATTATTTTGGAGTAGATTGTCGCTATAGATACAATAAAATGCATGGTATAATAATATACTCCGCCTGGTACTCTCTTCCGAGACTCGCGAACCACGTGACTGACACAAGCCTACGTCATCATGGTGTTCAGAGATTCTCATACTTTTAAATGTTGGAGAATTTTAACCAACGGTGAAAAGTGTTTAAACGGCATTAATTTTAAGTGATTCAAGTAGAAACATAGGTAGTAGAATAAAACAAATGTAATGTATCTAATCTTTCGGAGTTTCTTCTCAACAGTGGTCACCTCTTGTGAAATGTCGATAGACTCAGACATGTAAAAGTGCCCTTGTGGCCTACTTGCAGAATAAAGATCATTATTTAATTAATTAATTGATTAAAAAAAAAGTTAAATAACTATTTCTCTATTTTAATAATAAACTACTCCAAAATAATGCACAGCATATACGAGTCTATCGCTATGCTTTTCATTTTCAAGCACAAATAGCATGCGCACTCTCTTTTTTTAAATGGGCGGACTTCAAACAGCTGCTATGCTGTGTCCTCTTCTATCGTATGGGATGGTTTTGGTTGGGACCTCTCAGTCGCACACATTCACTCGCTGCAATATTTTACTTTTCAAAATTCGACAACCGGAATTCTGGACTGATTTTTCGCAGGCAACCCTATACCACCGTGTTCATAATAAAATAATCTTTAATGTTATTTAATTTCAATTCAATAATCAGACCGTTGCAAAATGCTAGTATAGATTTACCAGTTTAAACCTGGCTACCCGATAGTTGTGACGGGAAAAGAATAGGCAACCTAACGTTTGCATATTCTATGGGCTTCATACTTTCGATTGGTATAGAATTTATCTAATAATCAAATGTTAAAAAAAAAATTTTTTTTTAATCATTAATTAAACATACCCTGGACTAAAATTTGTTAGGCAACCCATATGCAATATATTTATTGACATATTAAATTAAATATAAAATACATTTCATCAAATAAACATCTCGGTGAAGGTCGTTCTTAAAGGGATCTTAGACTATTAGTGAAATCACCATTTAAGTCGCAATAAGTCAGGCGCAAGTGCCAGTACCGTCTTTTCTACGTAGTATAGTTAAGCGTGCGGGGTAAAGGGGGCTCGCGGTTGGATATCAATTCAATCAGATGCGTCCAGGCAGTTGAAGAAAATTTTAAGGTTTTCTTTAAATTATCATCATAAATGTAAGACTCAAACTCCTGTCGGTGTAGCTGATATAGTATGTTATGTATACTCCAACAGGGTGTTTTTTAACCCACGCCATAATGCGGATTTTTAGTGGTACTACTTTACTGGCAACGACACATTTTTGGTAACTAACGTTGAAAGTCAGTGAATTTCACTGATATAAACAAAGAGGAAACAGGACTAGATATTCCATTTTACTATTTTTAATAATAAAGCCAAAACTGTTCATAGTGATAAAAGTCAAGTTTTTTCAATAGAATTCAGTAATTATTTCGCATGAAGAACGAAGGATTGAGCAGCATTCCGGTAAACAATGTTTTCAGTTTAGTCTGTGATAAATCGGTACTGACGTTTAATAATATAACGTATGCACATTATTGCCATATGAAAGCTGTTTGTAGCGCCACTATCCCTGGACCGGACCGGACTTATGGTGTTCAACCATTTACTGTTAAATGCTTCGCCAACACCACATTTCGAAGGCTTTCAGTACCTTCCTGTACCTTTGCGTCATGATCGATTTTCACACCCATAGAAAACTATGCACCCCATAAAAAGTTTTCGTTTGTTATTTTTTTATTTTCTGGGATATATTTGCAGTCATTAAATTATTTTTATTTTTAACAGTCACGTTTGCTAAACCTATTTTTGCTTTGATGTCTGGTGTACATTTTGAGTCTACTGTAAGTAATAAATATACATAAATATATTAGTTTGCTTTTCTTTAAATTTAAAGGGTTGTCGTATTAAAATATAGGTACATTTTCTTCAAAGGAGACAGGTACTATTATTAAAATAAATTAGGCAAGTGCGAGTCCGACTCGCGCATGAACGGTTCCGTACCATAATCTATAAAAAGTTTATTGTACAGAAGTCGAGAGAAGAATTACGGGCGCTTGGAGAAAGTTTTGGAGTTTGAAAGAAATTCTAAAAAGTGATATGCCTATAAAAGTAAAGAAAAAGGTTATGGACTCCTGCTTACTTCCCTCAATAACATACGCATGTCAGACATGGAAATACACACACCGGGTGAGAAGTAAAATAGTTTCGTGTCAGCGTAGCATGGAGAGGAGTATCATGAAAGTAAGAAAAATCCAAAAAATACCTCACTCTACCATCAGAGACAAAACTAAAGTGACCGACGCGCTAAGTCACGCACTAAAACTAAAATGGAGGTGGGCGGGCCATATTGCCCGAATGACTGACGACCGTTGGACAATCCGACTCACATCATGGTCTGGTCCGGGGGGGCACAGAAAGAAAGGTCGACCTTTTGCACGATGGGAAGATGACGTCACGAAATACATTGGGAAGAGATGGGTACAAAAAGCCAAAGATAGAGACCACTGGAAAAGTCTGGAGGAGGCCTTCACCCTCACATGAGGGGTTCTTGCACGTTTATTAAATAATTTATAGGAATGTTAATTATTGTAATTATTGGAATGTTAGCTATTTTATTCATTATTCATTTATACAATTTATTAAATACTATTTTATTATCTTTTGCATGCAATTTATTCAATGATCTTATTTTTCAATAGTATAACATAAAAAAATTAGCTTTATTACATATAAATTATTGAAATTATAAATTTTAAGACAAAATTTTGTATCAAGATATGTAATCTATGGAGAATTACTTTCTTACCATTGACATTTTAATTGTAGCTCCAACTAAATATAAAATTATTTAAAAATCAAATGCTAAATAATTATTGCTGTAAATATTATTTGTAAACCTTACTATTTTTTGCAAGAAATAAAAGGCTATTTTATTTTTATTTTATTTTTTTTATTTACGGAAGCCCCCCTTAAATATTTATTTTATTTTATTTTTAGTATTTGTTGTTATAGCGGCAATAGAAATACATCATCTGTGAAAATTTCAACTGTCTAGCTATCACCGTTCTTGAGATACAGCTTGGTGATAGACGGACGGACGGACGGACAGCCAAGTCTCAGTAATAGGGTCCCGTTTTTACCCTTTGGGTACGGAACCCTAAAAACGGCCATATAGAAAATGCATCGCATAAGCTAAAATCTGTTGCTTCAAATGGCATTTGACGTTTTCGGAAAACAAATACACTTGTACTTTTTTATTAAAACAAATAAAAAGTCGTCAATGCAAGAATTCCGTTTTGACATTTATAAAGCGGTAAATTTGTAGGTAACGTTATAAAATAAAAGCATTTGCCTACTTCCTTCACTTCAACAATAATGTACCAAGTGTTAGGGCTGGTCAAAAATCAAAAATCAAAATGCGTTACAGACGTATCTGCTTTTTTCTTTTTAAGTAGGTCGATGTTTTACTTACAACCTACGTTAAAAAGCAGTAAATGGCTAAATGCGTCCTTTTTATTTCGTTAACTAAAATGCGCTATGCGTATTATTAATAACCACTCAATTGCTTCGAATTTTGAGTTGGACTCTATTTGTATAATAAAATAAGAGCGGTGACAGGTAGCCGTAGTTACCAAAAGCAATCTAGTGGCTAAGTAAAAAAGACGTTTTAATAAATTACTACGCTGAAAAGACGTTTCTAGCCAGACACGTCTTTTTACTGTAGTATAAAAGTATTTATTTGTATTTTTTTTACTAAGAGAAAAGATAAAATATCATTTATTTATTATTAAATGTTATCCAAATTGGATTTTGCATATCAACCCCTATAGCTCAAATGCTTTTACACGTTTTTGCATTAAAACAGTATCAAATTTTTTATTTTCTTTCACGCAGCGAATTTTTTAATTTCAAATTTACAAAATATTTTTTTTCTCCGTTTTCAAACTTATGTAGAAGCGCCCTATTTCGGTATGACGGCAGTATTCTACTCGTTAACATTGATATACTCAATCTATTACTCTTTATGATTTTGAAAATTATATATTGTATCTTCTATAACATACCGGTTTTAAAACATAATTTCTATGATATGCTTAAATATTACAAACCGGAATCATTCCTTACACAGGATTACCGATTTACAAAAACTAAGTATGTATGTATGTTTGTCTGTTTAAGTCGCCGCGATTAAAGTTGACTACTTAAGAATTTAGCAAAGCCAAACGATAGCGTCATTTAATGTCGGAGTGAACGCCATCTATAGGTACATGTTAAACTAACAGCTTAAGAAAATATGTTTCAAGCCCGAAAATTGAAAATAGTTTGAAACAGAAACTGTTACAGATAATAAATTTGTTTTGACATCATTTTGAAACAATAAAATTATTACTAACAAATCGGAATTAATAAGTAACATTAATTCAATTAAATTAAAGTAATTTCCGAATAGTCGTACTTTACACTCATACATAACGCCATCTATTTAGCAATGTTAATACTATTATTTATTAACTCCTTATGTATTATTTGTTATTAAACAATAACAACATTTATTTTAATTGTTTTTTTAATACACTTCCTTCGTTTAGTTTTTCTCACCATGAAAAAGGTGTCATAGATGTCGCTAGTAGTCTCTACGAGTACACTGTATCATAGGATTTTTGGCAATTTCAAGTATTTATTGCATATTATCAATTTCAAATACTAGTTTTTAATATTTATTTTGATATAAACATGATCGTATATGGATTTTTTGGATTATTTCATGAGTGATTAACTGATTATGATTTGTGATATCAAAGTGATATTATTAATTATTGTAAAACAATTAATTACGCTGTTGAAGATTTACGTGCAGTTTCAAGAAAGAAAGCATATCTATTTATATTTTGACGATTAATAAAGACGTAGGAAAATACTTCTATCATAGCGACACTGGTGACATCTAGTAACGAATAGCAAAAGTTTATATACCAAGTATCAAGCTAACACAATTTTAAAATTTTAGAAAAAATATCGTCGAAAACATTCTATATTAAAATTGCTCACAAATCACGAGAATTGGTTGAAAAATGCGACTTGTAGACGAGATCAGCCGGACATACGACAGAAATCTAGGCCAAGCTGAAACGGAAACTTCGCTCGCTTGGTCGATGAAGTACACCTACATATTATTATCATTCTTATAATTTAGTTTATCACAAGCTGAAATGTCCGCAACTTCACGTCTAATCTAATAATGCAATTTCATTTTGCGAGAAATCAATTCATTATAGCATTATTTACAGGACTATCGGAAAATCCCTTTGCAAGAGCTCCGACACTCAAAAATCGTGTATCTATGTAAGTCTGTCTGTTGAGTAGTATTTGCATAGATTTAACCTCTTATGAATTTAGGAAAACCAAACGATAGCGCGATTTAAGTGACAGCTAACGCCATCTATGATTACATTGTGTGACTAAGGAAAACTATTTTCCACCGTAGCATAGCAGCCAAACCGTTTAACATGGAACCTTCATGGAAGCATATAGATAGAATAAAAATAAAACAAGATATGATCTAAAACAACCTCGCTTTCATATCTTTAACACTTACTTCAGTAACTTAGAACTTTACCTATCAGACGGTATTGTGCGTTTTTCAGATGTTAGTTTTACAAGATATTTATAATTGTTCATTACAAGTTTTTATTTGACTTCAAATCGCAAAAGAAAGATTGGAATCACTTGATCCACGGAGACTGGATTGAACTGATATTTGATACTACTGAAAATTAACAACAATTGACAACATTTCATATTTTTAAGATTAGGTACAATTTAATTACTTTTCTGTATTCCGCTTAGGAAGAGGACGTAATCACGGTTTTTTTACATTTTTCAAGATGATTAATTGTTTTATTATTAATTTATACTTTATTATATTTCTTTACTTTACACACAGAAAAATATTTTTTTTAGGTGTAGCCGAAAAAGCTCTCGATAGGTGGAAATATAAAATGTTGTCGATTCGCTTAGTTAGTCATTTGTCATGACATCTGTTTAAAAAAAACTCGTCACTATAATTCTGCATGATTACTTCAGCGATCTGTTCTATTCGAATTAATTAACCGTTTTATACAAAACCCGTTAATTGTGTATGGTCCGATAAGTAATTGACAATATTTAAAATTTTAAAAATAGTGTTTTAGTTAATATATTTATTTTATTTTATCGTCACAGAACCCAAAGCAATTTTTATTTCATTATACCACTACATGACGTCACCTTGTGGAAAACTTGGCATTCACAACATACAAAAATAACAGTGATTTCATTTCTAAATCCGCCTTAGAAATATGTATATAAAGTCCGACTGTATGATTTTTCTACGTTGAGACCAATCACTGGTCGCCTACGCTCTTTTAGAATGAGAAACTTTTCAATTATTTTCTCAAATTGGTTTCTAAAGTGTAAAAGTGTAAAATGTGATAATGTTTCATTTTTATCCTCTTTATTTATATCCTCTTAAATTACTATTTCGAAAAAAAATCCCGGTTAAAAAAATAAAATATTGTCAATTGGCTGCTTTTTATTGGCGCGTTAATAAACACAAACATTTTAAATGTCACTGGCAGTAGTTTCTATACTTTAATAAAATAAGGAACTGATCGATGATTAAGTATTTCTAGCAAAAATAACTGAATTTAGTCGATAACTTACCATCAGTGCATAATGGCCAGTGTTGTGGCACGTAATCGATATTAATTCAGGCGACTATCGATTCAATGGAGTCTGCATCTGATCGTAAATAGGGAGATTGCCCTGCACAGGTGCGCCAGTGATGTGACTATGTCGAACAAAATAACACAATGTATTCTTATTTTATTTAGGTGGATCTTGACGTTTACTGATAATTTGATTTGTATTTATTGTATTCAAGCTGGCATGTGAACCCGAGTCTTTATTGTCCCACCTCTGACGCTCCGGCCACGATTTCGGCGGCAAGCGGCAGCGGTGATCGGCGGCCATACAAGTGAGCGAGACACCGCGCTCGGACCTTCCGAGATTGTAACTTGAGGGCAAGCAGTCGGGGAGTGTAAAGAGTATCTTAAGAAAAATAGATCTAATAGCGAAATAGCCATATATAAGATGATGAAGTAAGATTATTCTCATTTGTATGTCGCACCCATTCACGGGACAATGGTGTCCCGGACCTTTGGGAGGCGTGCACGGAGCCGAAGCCAACGTGTAGAGGCCCTTTCGACAATTTAATGAAATGTAAGGGGTACACCATGCGGATGCTCCTTATTCTTTTATTTATTGTATTAAGCGGTTTACACTCACGTGAAATTGTCAGGAACGGCCCGACATGTTTCGGACATGCTGGACGGACAAGTTGCGGGCTTGCAAGCATCCGGAACGTCGATCAAAGTATCAGCAGTGACGAGTTTGCCGCGGCGGTGTACGGGCAACCGTCCCTGATGAAGAGCTCCATACGAGTTCGACACATGTCGGCCCGTTCCTGACAATTTCACGTGAGTGTAAACCGCTTAATACAATAATTAAATATTTATGTCTCACGAAAGTTTTGGTAAAATTACTCCTTATTCTTATTATTATTAATTTAAAATATTTATCAGAAGGCGCTCCCGAACTTAGCCTGGAAAGAAAAAAAAATCATAATCCTATTATTTGGTTTCTCGAAGTCGGGTAAAAGTATTCTATAACCATCTGTAGGTGCCTGAGCTAACCGTGTACTAGTTGCAAACGATGTAACCGTTTAGATGATAACACAAAAACATATTTAGCCTAATATGATTATACAGTTAACCGTAAACCCTCCTTAACAACAACTCCGTAGGCTAGGCTAGACTCGATAGGTGCAGCCCTCAGACTCGGATGCCAAGTGTGCGAACCACACCGCTGTGTTTGCGCTACAGTTGAGCCAGGTATCTTCCGGAATGGTTCTTAAACCCTTTTGGTTTTATAGTAGGGCGGGGATATAATTATTTATGAAACGTAAAGACAAAGAAAAAATAATAACAACCAACTTAACCTATTTTATAATTAGATTTACTTATTATTAACGTTAGCTTTATAGTTTTAGTTTATTATAGTGTACTTACCTTTAAAGAAATTATTAAATATTTGTCATACACAATGATATACCTCCATGGTCTTACCGATGTAAACATCGATATCAGTATTTCAGCTACCGACCATGTCCCATCCCTACGATTGTAACTTCAGGGAGCCGGGCAGGGTAATGTGAGTATATTGAAGGAAAATAGATCTCCGCGTAATACCTAACGTGGTGGAATAGTCTGGGATAGCCATATACAGGGCGTTGAAATACCATTATTCAAACATTAAATAGTTATTGTGGAAGTCAATTTTATATTCAAATCTGGCTTCTAGCATAAAATGTTATTAGAAGTGAGTGTGAGTGTGAGTTAAAAATATCGGTATAATTTATTATATTACCGATTAATAAACGAGGAAGTTGGTTATTCTGTAAAACATTATGTATTTTTCTCTTTTCTATATTTTTTATTGGCTTTTTTAACAAATATCGTGATAGCAATTATAAAACACTACCGACATCTAGCGACGAATAGCAAAACTTATTTTGTTAGCTGGTTAGAAATAAGGGTAAGTGTTTTGCATTTAAGTTGCGTGCTTATTTTTTTTTATGTAGAAAAAGCAAGCATTCAATCATCTAACCAAACAATTAGTTAACGATGTGGTTAGCTCAGTATGTAGAGACCTGCCTACTGAGCCGGCGGTCCCGGGTTCGAATCCCGGTCAGGGCAAGTATCGGTGTGATGAACTCCAATATTGTATATCGTCGTCTAGTACCCATAACACAAGCATTCTTGAGCTTAATTTGGGACTAGATCTATTTGTGTGAGGTTGTCTGGTTTTTTTTTTATAATTATTTATTAGTGACGATAGAATCTAAGTTTGCTTCGCCAGTAACATGGCAAAATGGGTATTTTTTCTCAGCTGTGAAACGTGAAATTTTATTTTGTCAGCTGTGAAATTTTAAGAAATAAATATTCAATCCATAATAATACAACGAACACAGCGTTCGTTTGGTCGCCGCGGCTACAGATATGCGCTTCTGAGCATGAACCGCGAACCGATTCGAAACAGTCCGAGCGATATTCGACTTATACGACGACGTGAGTAAACCCGTTTCATATATATCATTTGTTGTGCATGTGTCTGAGACTCAGAGTTTTCTATGTATTATAGATATAAATTATGTTATAATTATGTTATATTATTATATTATAAAGTTATGATCCCTACTGGGACTAGTATCCAGTAACTGCAATGTGGTATTAATTCGCCCAAATTACGTGTTTAACTATGATTCGATCCATTCACGAGAAACACACGATCTTACGATCCAGGTTAATTAGAAAATTATATTCTATATTTGTCCCACCCTGTATATTGGAATACACCCAACATAGTCGTCGTTTAGCTTATGATATTATGCGAAGTCAACGGGGATTTCGGCGTGGCTTGTGAATATATTGATAATATTAAGGAAGTATTCGTCGCTTTAAAGTGCTGATTTAATCCCCATACTAAAGTTTATAGACATGTATTATAATACTATACATTTATATAATACTAGAACGCAAATCTCTACAAGTCAGCTACACCCACACCGCCACACACCACATACGAGAAAAAGACGTTGTCACGTAAAATCTTCCTTCGCCCGTAAAACCGACTTTACAGACAACCATTTTTTTATTTGTTTCAGTTTATTTTAATTTTAACTTTTTTGTACATAGTTGTTAGTAGTGCTTAAGTTTTTTTTTTTTTTTTTTTTATGTCATAGGGGGCAAACGAGCAAACGAATCGCCTCATGGAAAGCGATTACCGTCGCCCATAGACACCTGCAACACCAGAGGAGTCACAAGTGCGTTGCCGGCCTTTCAGGTGAGAATACGCTCTTTTCTTGAAGGTTTGAAGGTCGTATCGGTCCGGAAATACCGCAAGCGACAATTCATTCCACAATGCAGTCGTGCGAGGCAGGAAATTTCTAGAAAAGCGCACAGTTGTGGACTGCCAACTATCTAAGTGGTGAGGATGAAAGGATTGTCGCGTAGAACGATGGCGGAAAGAAGCGGCAGGAATCAATCCGAACAACTCCTCGGAGCACTCCCCGTTATACAAGCGATAAAAGATGCAGAGAGAGGCTACATCTCTACGTAGCGCCAAGGAGTCAAGCCGATCTGAAGTTCGCTGGCAGCCGACGATACGAGTCGCTCTTCGTTGAATACGATCTAGAGGGAGAAGCTGGTACTTGGGCGCCCCAGCCCACAGATGAGAACAGTACTCCATATGTGGGCGAACCTGCGCCTTATAAAGCTGTAGGCGATGGGCCGGAGTGAAGTACTGTTTCGACCTGTTGAGCACGCCGAGCTTCTTGGAGGCTAATTTAGCCTTACCCTCTAGATGTCCGCGGAATTGGACTTCACACGAGATGTCGACACCAAGGATTCCTATAGTGGCTGAGGCAGTT
This sequence comes from Apotomis capreana, assembly GCA_947623375.1. NCBI lineage: Eukaryota > Metazoa > Arthropoda > Insecta > Lepidoptera > Tortricidae > Apotomis > Apotomis capreana. Next base: position 17,930,759 of record OX392509.1, on the reverse strand, counting down.
AGGGGAGTGCTTTCAAAAAGAGGTGACGCGACGAACATAGATTTTTTGGTGGTGAACGCGCATAGCTGTGTCTTTGCGGGGTTAAAGTGGACTAAATTAAGTCGACCCCATTTTGAGACTTCTTTTAAACAAGTCTCGACTTCAGACACAAGCTTTTTTCGGCTCTCGCTGACAATTTCCCGAGAAATATTATTGCGGCCGGTATAGGAGGCATTTTTATTTACTGATCTTTGTTTTTCCTTTTTTCTAAAGCTACTTAGATACGTTTATGTTGCCCTCTTTATATATTTGACGTAACCTTTCTCATTCTGAGAGATCCTCCCACGCTTCACCTATAACGTCACACAAGATAAAACCCAAGTTACCGAAACCAATCGAACTTTCCTGCAAAAACAGTCCATTTTTCGGAACACGTCAGCCGAATGCGAGAATGATGATTGTTATACGAGTTTGGGACAGTTTAAGGAATCAGGTAGGGGTAAAAACGTTATTGTTGAATAACTGGGAAAGTTCAGAGGGATCACGTGAGTGTTTTTGAAGAGTTAACCGATTTATCCTCCTGAGTTCCAATGTCCTACACATAGTACATAAACTTCAATCAATGTATCACATCACACTAACGTTATAAAGGCGAAAGTTCGTAAGTGCGTTTTTACTTCTTTACGCTCAAACTGCTGGACTTATTTTGATAAATTTTGGTATAAAGGCAGCTGACACCCTGGATTAAAGCGAAATAGTTTGAATAAGCGTATTTGTCATTAAAAATTGTGTACCTGAGGTAATAATAATTCTTCAGGTAATATATTTACAACCAAATGTAATATAAAAATATATCGATTCAGATACCTCTCGTTTTTGGAAAATATCTTCTGTATACGGATATTTTATTGTAACATTTTTGCCATAGCTTTATCATTTGCCCATTTTCATTCTATAGCAACAACAAATCCACGAAACTTACTCAAAATATATGTAAATGTCCTTGGTTCGTTCCCTGGTTTCGGCACCAATTTGTTAATGAAAGCAAATAATCATAATTTTAATCCGCATTTATTATAAAGGAAAGCGAGGGGGCAGGGAACAAAATGTTGCCCATCTTATTAATTTTTTATGAACAAATATATCTCAACCTTTCATTTTCTCTAGCTTCCCAAGCAAAAACTTTTAATATCGCGCTGAAACTTACAAGAAAGCCTATAACAAGAAAGCTTCATTAAGCTTAGGAACAACAGCTATTGTTGCAAAATACTAAAAAACTACAGTGTGGAAAACAAAGCCAACATACATATTAGAGTTGGAAATAGCGCCTTGTTAGGCTGGCCTTATTCCGGCCTTACAAAAGATCATTGCATGGTTGGATGTAAAATATCCAAAGAATGCTCTCTTAGAAGTTTCTATTCAAAGTTACACTAAAGTGGACGTTGTCCATGACATAAATAACCTAAATTAAAAACTTAACACACCCCCGACAAAAGTAGCTAGTCATAATGACGACGCGGTTGGCGCAGTCTGTAAGCACCTGCCTACAGAGCCTGTGTACACACTCGCATTTTGTCAAACGTGACGGATGCTTTGTCGCTTATTTATCACGTGATAAAATCAACCATCATAGACCATACCCCTCGTCAGGTGCATGTGATTTTGTACACGCAGTCTTCTTAAATTACTAGTCCATAGAGAAAAAATAAAGCTAGGGTCCCGAGAAGTTTAGATAACACTTGTTTATGATGTTAATAAACGGCGATGAAGTCTCGGTCTAGATACGGGGCGCTCCCTCACAATATCCGTTTGCTACAAACTTGGCATTTGGTTACATTTGCAGTGTGTCCTGGGGAGCGCCCACAAAAACTTGCGACTAAAGCACCTTGTATTATATATAAAACCAAGAGTGTCTACAACTACGCGAGGTCACTTTACAGAGCTCTTAACTGTATAAGATAACAGCACGTCTAGCATAACTTTGACGCTGGACTCTTTGCGACGCGACACATACTACCTGTCAGTTTTCCTTTAATACAGTGCGAGCGAGGCAGATAACGCTAAGTCGCGCGACAAGGGAAGTCGCGGCAAGATGGATGTGATTCTGTACAGGTAGTTCTGTACAGTTCTGTATTGGCAGTGTTCTTAAATTATTAGTCCATAGAGAAAACAGAAAGCTAGGATCCCGAAAGGTTTAGATATCACTTGTTTATGTCTTAATAAACGGCGATGGAGCCTCGGTCTAGATTCGGGGCGCTCCCTCACAATATCCGTTTGCTACAAACTTGGCATTTGGTTACATTTGCAGTGTGTCCCGGGGAGCGCCCACAAAAACTTGCGACTAAAGCACCTTGTATTATATATAAAACCAAGAGTGTCTACGACTACGCGAGGTCACTTTACAGAGCTCTTAACTGTATAAGATAACAGCACGTCTAGCATAACTTTGACGCTCGACTCTTTGCGACGCGACACATACTACCTGTCAGTTTTCCTTTAATACAGTGCGAGCGAGGCAGATAACGCTAAGTCGCGCGACAAGGGAAGGCGCGGCAAGATGGATGTGATTCTGTACAGGTAGTTCTGTACAGTTCTGTATTGGCAGTGTTCTTAAATTATTAGTCCATAGAGAAAACAGAAAGCTAGGATCCCGAAAGGTTTAGATATCACTTGTTTATGTCTTAATAAACGGCGATGGAGCCTCGGTCTAGATTCGGGACGCTCCCTCACAATATCCGTTTGCTACAAACTTGGCATTTTAGTTACATTTGCAGTGTGTCCTGAGGAGCGCCCACAAAAACTTGCGACTAAAGCAACTGTTAACAATCAAAAGTCACTAAGTAACAAATACCTACTGGAAACAAAGCTCATATCTCAGTATCAATTTACTAACTAGATACGAGTTTTTAAATTTTAGTAACTTAGTTGTCACCAGGCGATTTATCAAGGCGCTTGTTCAACAACACAATTTGTCTAACAACGTACGGTTTCCAAAACTTGCTGGCGAAATCGCGGGCCTTAAATGTACCAATTTAAAACCCTTGATACTATAAATAATCACACAATGGTATATTAAGAAAGAAAAATTGAATGCGATCCACTACAATCTAAGCAGGACTCGAACCTGCGACCTCTGATACTATGATCAAAGAACAAAGATTTTTTTTAATGCGTAACCTGGCGTCAGAACCGAGTTTCAATGTCGTAAGGGTGGTCGAGGAACGGTTTCGATTCTCGCTTTTTAAAATAAAAAAGAAGTTAATTAATAACTACATAGTATAAAACAGTAGTTTCTTGCTGTCTGACTGTCTGCCTGTCCCTATGTCTGTTTAAATCTTTAAAACTACGCAACGGATTTTTTAATAGATTAGAGTGATTCAAGGGGAAATTTTATACGTATGCATAATATAGCATTTCACCCGTGCAAAGCCCGTGCGTCGCTAGTTCAAGATATTTCACGTATACTTTACTCCGCAGTTTCAGTTGACGCTCGCCATCTTTAACTTTAGTAGGCTTCTTCTGCGCGACTGTAGAATGAGTTTGGTTCAGTTTGGTACAGTCAGCTTCAAAAGTAGCTGAGTAGTAAAATTATCCGTTTTTTTTTTAACGGCACAACATAGTGGCTCCACTTCGCTTGATGGAGCAAGAGATGGGAGCCCAAGTCGCAATGGCGACTGACAAGAACCCAACGGAGCCCTGCTGATTCTCCCATGCTAGCGCGAGAGATGCTTCTCTACGCTTTGTTTGATGGTTCCCATGAGCCGGCAATGAGCCATCCATTCATCCTTTTGAAATATAGTTCGGCAGATGAAGCGTGAACGATTTGTATGGAGAATAGTGCAGCGCCCAGGTGGTTACTTTGTAGAACTACAATTCTCTGTACACATCGTTTACGCTGTCTAGTGATGTGTCGTTCTCGAGAATTTCCGAAAACGTCCCTAATTTTGTATGGGAAATGTTCTCGAGAACATTCCATACAAATTGGGAAACGTTCTCGAGAACGGCACATTTCTAACGCTGTCGTTATCGGGTACGGTCACTGTAAACTCATGGTAAGGGTACAGGATTAACGGTATTGGAACTCAGATTTTCATTTTCGTTTTCGTTTTCGTTTTCATTCTCGTTCTCGTTCTCGTTCTCGTTCTCGTTCTCGTTCTCGTTCTCATTCTCATCTTCATTTGTGAGCGAGACACGTACCGCGCACCGCTGCCGCTGTCGCGCAAAGTCGAGGCATCGCCGTAAATGGGACTAGTACTCGAATGAATAGCTTCTACCGTGTACACCGTACACCGTGTAAACAGCGGAAGTTTAACGAAAATCAAACGACCTCTAGATAACCTTCTGTAATCTTTCATTTTGTTTTATTATTTCAGTGTTCAGGCGAGGTAAGCATCCGTTTCAGTTTGGTAAAAAATATTTCATATGTCTAAATGTCTCGATTTCCCGCTGTATTCGCCTTAAAGCCGCATTTTTCCACAGATTTTCGACAAGTTTTGTGAGCAGGTTCAATAATTATAATTTTGATTAGGTAGTCATGTAATTTTTTCGAAAATCTTCTAAATGGTGGAGATGTTGCGATTGAGAACGTAAAAAAAAACAGCCATTTTGAAACAATCTTGCAAGGTCTACAGCTCACAGAGCTGCTAGTTTTTTAGGGTTCCGTACCCAAAGGGTAAAAACGGGACCCTATTACTGAAACTTCGCTGTCCGTCCGTGCGTCTGTCACCAGGCTGTATCTCAAGAACGGTGATAGCTAGAATGTTGAAATTTTTACAGATGATGTATTTCTATTGCCATTATAACAACAAATACTAAAAATAAAATAAAATAAATATTTAAGGGGGCCTCCCATACATCAAACTTGTTATAGATTATGGTACGGAACCCTTCATGCGCGAGTCGGACTCGCACTGGCCCAATTTTATTAGTAGTGATGCATTTTTTCGAAAATTTTCAAAATGGTGGAGATGTTGGATTGATAACGTAAAAAAAATGACATTTTTAAACAGACTTGCGAAGTGTACAGCTCACAGTTTTTGAAATGTCCCTATGTATGCTTAGATCTTTAAAAATACGCAACGAATTTTGATGTGGGGAGAAGTTTTTTTAACAGATAGAGTAATCAAGAGGAAGGTTTTTATGTATAATACATGCATAATTTATCAGCATTGCACCCGAGTGAAGCCGGGGCGGGTCGCTAGTATTAATAAAAGCCACTGTAAGTATCTCATCTACACAGTTAATATGTTGGAAACTGGGTCGAAACTCCAAGTTCCTTGCAACATTCTTCCAAGAGCGGGTTTGCGGTTGCATGTTCACTGATTCAGCCTCGTGTAGGGATTTAAATTATTACACGGATACGTAGAACACCGTGTATATGTATGTTACAAGTTTAGACGTACGTTAATTTGCTATGAATCGCAACTATGATACAAGATCACGTTCGCTCCTCTTGGAGTTAGCCGAGGATCAATACAAATCAAATAGGTAGTTTATCTGTTAGTAGCCACAAGGCCTATTGAGAAGAAAGCTGAAAGAAACTGAGAGTAAGGATTTTTTCCTAAATTAAACTATTACAATTATGTTACAAGTGTTACACTTCTTTCATTACAATTTATGGTGGTACAATTATATTATATGTGTTTCACGTATAACTGGTACATGTATATACATTATTTACATACTTAAAACAAAGCTCGTATCTCAGTATCAATCTACAAACTAGATACGAGGTTTTGAAATTATGGTGGTTGTCACGTGGCGATATTTACAAATCAAATACAATCGGTTGTAATTTTTCCGACAAATAAAATAAATCCGTATTCCAAATTGTACAATGGAATCCGAACCGGGAGTATTCGATCGCGAATATTTGAACACTCGAGCCCCTAAACGACTAGTGTTATTCAGAATCGATACGGCGAATCGAAAGCAATCGATATCGGAAGCTAAATTGCGGCAATCGAGTCGAGTCGAATGCGTTGGATGAGTCGCTCTTTTTGCTGTAATCAACAAGACTTCCAAATATAGAAACTTTCATGATTAGTCTTCTGGATTAGTCTCACCCATCCTGGAATTAGAGTACCCTTGCCATGAGTTAACGTGACCGTACTCGTTAGCGACTGCGTAAACAATTTGTATGGAGAATAGCACAGCGCGCCTATTGGTTAATAATAAATTAAATAATAATAATAAATTTGTAGAACTACGATTCTCTGTACAAATCGTTTACGGAGTCGCTGTCGAGTAGGTACAGTCACTGTAAACTCATCGTAAGGGTACAGGATTAATGGCATTGGAACTCAGATGTTCAATATATTTGTCCCACTAATATTAAAAGCAAAAGGATGTGTGTGTATGTTTGTTACATTTGTTACGTCTTTACTATTAAACGGCTGGATGGATTTGCGTGAAATTTGGAACAGAGTGACATGTATTGTCATGTCAGATCTGTCTTGTCGTTAAATATTCTATAATATCTAACTAATGTTTTATGCTGATTAAAGCCTTGTTTCCTAAGGTTCTGTCGTTTAAATGTATCAAATATATATACCCTAACTTGACATATAAGCTTTTTATCCCGAAAAAGCATGGTTCCCATAATGCCGTTTAAATTTAAACGCGAGTTTTATCGGAAAATAAAATACCTAGTGGATTTACAGCTGCGAAGCGTGGACCATGACCCAAAGAGACGGAAAGAGATTGCAAACGTTTGAAATGTGGTGTCGGAGGAGGGTGGAAAGAATCAGTTGGACATAAAAGTAACGAGGAAGTTGTAAATATAAGTAAACGAAAAAAGAACATTGTTGCAAATAATTGAAAACAGAAGAGGAAAAATGTTAGGTCAACTCATACGTCACGATAATTATTACATTAGGACTAGAAGGAAAAATAGAAGGAAAAATGAATAGGGGAAAACCAAGACTATATGGGGGAGCGAAAGAAAAACCGGAATGCAGAAAAAGCTGGAAATTACTTCACCGACAAATCTTCTCTTCTAGCTCTTAAATACGGATGATGAGTAGACTTTTTAGCTAAATGTCTTTAAGGCGTGATAATTTTCAATCCGATAAACTAGAAAATACCTAGTCAATATCTCTTAGCGCAAATAGCAAAAGTCGACATAAGTCCATTATATGGTCAGGACAAATAATGCCGTTATCAGGAATAAGTAGCTCTTTTGTGCGCATTAGATTTTTTTGTACTGACGGAAACTGTTCCTGCAATTAGTTAAGTAAATTTGTATTTTGATTGTGATATCTTAACTAAAGAAACTACGTATATAATAATAATCCCTAAGGTAAAACTCGCGCCGGTTCTGAATTCTTCTTATCTATTTACTATCATACATCTCGACGCGGACGACGCGTTTGGCTCGGTTTGTAGACACCTGCCTACTGAGCCGGCGCTCCCGGGTTCGAATCCCAGCCAGGGCAAATATTTGTGTGATGAACTCGAATATTTGTGCTTGGGTCATGGTTGTTCTATGTATTTAAGTATATATTTATCTATATAAGTACGTACATCGTCGTCTAGTACCCATAACACAAGCCTTCTTGAGCTTAATTTGGGACTAGATCGATTTGTGTGAGGTTGTCCGATATTTATTAATTATATACATCTAAAATTGTATTGATAAGTTGTTTTCTATAGAGGGGGGGTTACTTCAGAAATATTTTTACAGCGTGACTCAGGATTCGTACGGGCGAGCGGCGCCGCGTAAATCAGCGCCATTTGTTGGTTAAAAAAAATGTAAGAAGCAAAATTGACGGTTTAAATCAATTTTGGTACTATGATATAAACTGGACACTGGACTGGACATTCAAAGATGGTTTTAGGATACTTTTTACCCTGGTACTGTAAAAAAATTCGCGTCCTCATGCCCTAACACCAATTGCCTCAAAAAACCTACAAAATACAACAAACCTTCACAATAGCGGATTTTGCAAAGATCAAAAGAGAACGCTCAGTGTACGATAGCTTTTTAGGGTTGTCGATATTGATAAATTAGTACTCGTAACTGTGTACTCCAATCATTCTAAATCCTAAGGCAACCGTTGTAACCGTTGCATTATCAGACTGGTGAAACTTCATAGTTTCACAAGAAGGAAACTGTCCAGAGGATTGTCTAAGGGTGCTACCACACTAACCGATCAATCGACAATTTTGTGCAAGTACTGTTGCTGTTGTATGTTTTCTTAAAGATTTATTTGCTAAGAATACATTTACAATGCAGTTACATACTTAGTGGTTCTGTGAGCTGCAGGCCTCGCGATAATTTTGGAAATGGCGGAAATATGACTTTCTTTACATTTTCGACCCCCATATCTCCGCCATTTTGAAAAAAATTCGAAAAACTGAATCGACAAAAAATGTATGTTATTAAAGACCCTACTCACAATTTCATGAGAATATCCGGAAATCCGGATATCAGATTTTTTAAGGCCAAGCAAAATATTGCAAATAAACGGATCTGAATCAAGCTGAAAGCGGCGCTTCGCTCACTTAAAAGTATAATTTATTAAGCCTGCATACAGGCATGCAAATTATTAAAATAATTAAAAAAATTCAAACGCGATCCAGCGTGGTAATGAAGCGAGGCGAGGAAATGAAGAGTGAAACGTGGAGTATGCGAGCTTCATGGGCACTTTTGGAGCAGTAACATTATGTCGGTTTATATTTTACTTATCTTCATTTAAATAAATTTACCACTTCATTTAAATTATTAAATATTATACGTATAAATACATATATACATTTAAATTTTCTCAAACACACAATAGCTAGAAAAAAACTATTTTTTATTAAGTCGCGTAGTGTACAATCGCCCTAAGTCGAAGGTTGTTTAGATCACAAATTGTGAAGGCAGATCTGCGCGCGCGCAATGTTCAGTATTACTCGGTTCCCCGTTGTGAGCTAACATTAGTAGTGTTAATTTAATTTAATTTTTATTTATTTTGTGATAGTGTTAATTTTAGTTAAGGTATGTTTGCTTATCTTTTATTAACGGGTGATATTTAATATCTAAAGTTTATTACATTAACATGTAGGTAATGGTATTTTATTGTTAAAATTAAGGTTCTAAAATTTAAAGCAACTGTAAGGTTCACATTGATACATTTAAATTTTGCCTTTAATAATTCTACATTATTTTTATTTCACCTTATTTCAGAATTACCTATAGTATTAAAAATCTGCTTACCTATATATAAGTGGAACATCGTTAAAAAAAAAACTTATTTTAAACGAATTTAAAAACTGAGGAAGTTCTCAATTCTGCCGCATATTTGCGAGCTATATATAAAAATGCAGCTAAATGGAAGGGAATGGGATCTTTCGAAGATGGTTGAAAACATTAAGTTATTTTTTTATTTATATCAACTAGCTGGGAACCTTTTTTTAAACCTTCCTAGGAAATGGATTTTCGACCGTTCCGCCCTAAAATAATTACTAAAGTTAGTACTTAAATAATAAATATCAGAAATTTCACACAAATCAATCTAGTCCCATAGAAAGCTCTAATCGGCTTGTGTTATGGGCAACAGATGACGATTATATAATATACACGTACATTTCACAATATTAAGCGGTTTACACTCACGTGAGAATGATGTCTAGAATGGCCCGACATGTTTTGAACTTGTACGGAGCTTTTCATCAGGGAATGCCACCCGTACAGTCTCTTAACACATTAAATATGTCTCACGTAAGTTTTAATAAGATTAGTAGGTACACATATAGTTACTATATTATACTTAACGGAAACATGTAAAAAAAAACTTAAATTTTGCTCGATGTCTGTCAGACCTGGCAGCGAATTTAGTTAAATACTTTGAATTAAAACTACCAGTCGAAATGTTACTTTTTAATTCAATTTGACCTTAAAAAAGGTCGACCTTATCATGTTTAACCGCTCACATTAAATGAATAAATCTTAACCGTAACATACAATGATTACTAGAACACGTGAATGTTCGATTCTTTAAAACAATTTATTTGTATCACTCCATTTAATATTAGTTCAGACAGCAAGTTGAAAATTCACTAACTGGTGGACATCACATAGGGATCGTCAAATATCAACTATCTACTTACTACGGATTTTTATATACGAAATTTTGATTCCATATAGTTGTGTATTTAAGCGATCCGCTTTTAAAGTAAAGAAAAATAAAACTTAGCTACCGTCAATACGTTTTGTAAAAAACCTGTTTTGCCAAACAAAAAATACAACTTTTTTGAGGTTAGCGAACTTGTTTCTAACAAATATAAATATAACAAAGAGGAGAATAACGACAGGCGGTATTTCACTAATGGCTTATGAACCTGTAACGTGTGCCAAGAATGTGCATGCTAGTTGCACGTATGACGGCAACGCTTACCCGTGCCCTTAATATTTATTCATTTATTTTATTTACTTAAAAATTTACTCAAGAGAATAAGTCTAGAGAATATGATAAATGGATAGTCTGTAACAGTCCAGACTCCAGCCAGTGATAAATTTATACAATTATATACATAAACCTACCTAACACACGAATCTTTACTTTAATAGTTTTTTTTATACTCGCAGACTTTAATCTGTCAATTATAATTTCACAGACAAAATCACAATAACGCACTTTTTAATCCTGTAACAAAATTCTATACTCTATGGTACCCGCTACAGAACTTTAATATTCATAAGACATCTCTCTACACAACTCTAATAATTTCAAAAAGAGAACATAAGGTTCTATTCTATTTTTTTTTAAATGGCAACCGGTCACAGGTAAGCGACCATTACTGCCAATGTCTCGTTGCCAATCGCACTCGGCGACTAGATAGAGGATTGATACCACGTTGTACGGTGAGTTGATAAAATCGTGCTTTTTGTAAAGTGATAGCGATTTACAAAAAACCACGCGGACTATCGGGCCTTGACCCAGGAAGGGCTATGTACGCTTCAAGTTGAATTCTTCATTAGCTATTCACACATTCGTTTGATCACTGCACAATACGCTATCAATACTACACATTGAACGACAAAAATGAATAAATAACGAACAACAAAACCTAAACGCATGCGGCCATCTTAAGTCACGGACCGGAAGTCGAACATAAGGTTATTTGATGCTCACTGATTGGTTGAAATTACTTGTCAAAAAAAATTCACCAATCACGAGGTACCCGCCATGGCCATCGCGATCATGTTTTTTTTTTAATAGGTCAGTTTTAGTTGATCGAAAAAGGTTACATCAAAAATAAAAAATCATATTGGAGAATGACGATTAAAGTGAAAAATGTTTTTTTGAGTTTTGCTCGTATAAAAAGTATTGTATGCAATAGTTACACAATTAGGTCTTAAAGTCTCGTACCTTACATAGGCCACTCGGCAAGCCTCGTGACCTAAACGCGGTACTCGACTTTAAGAACCTCCATTGTGCAACGATTGCATAAAATACTATTAATTATCTCAATTCATTAATAATATGAATAAATTGCACCGAGAGTTACGTCATGTGGAAAACTGGAAACTTACCAACTTTAATTCAAATAAAATGAACGCACGTCAGTCGTATCATACAGGAAAGAGTATACCTATTTTCAATGGCAGAGAATAATCAAAACAAGTTCTTTTATAACAATTTTATAAAGAAAACTACATGCTACCTTAACAAGGGTATGAAAGTAACAAAAAAAAACACTTCTAAATAAATTATACAAGAATCAGCTACACAGGCTACCCATGAAACTACCTAAGTATAAGAAAGTTAAGATGATTCTGCAATATGATTGAGGTAAGGTGGTAAGCCCATGACTGAGAGAAGACTGCCACAGTCCAATAACTAACGAACTCTTAGTCTTAGACAATACACTACTCGTATGTTACTCTTACCCATCTCGACTTAGGTTAGGTTACTTATTTACCTTCGTATGGCTTCTGGCTTGCTTAAGAGGCCTTATTCCTTTTAAAATATTTTTTTTTCATAATACTACAAATATAATTGATAATTTCAGCCAACTTTTGGAAGTGAATAATACTATTTCCTGAGTTCTAGATAGTAACATAACATAACTGCGTGCTGTCGGAAATTAGTTGAAAAACCAGTTTTCTGCGTGTTTTTTTTTTCAATCTCGAGTTGAATTGAAACAAAAATATCAATGAAAAATTCAAACTGTAGATTTCAAATATATCCCAATAAATCGCAATAGCCCTGTTCTAAGTAGTAACCCCGGTAATATGTTAAGAAACATGTTTGATTATAGAGAAAAATATCTAAAACAATCAGTATTTTTGAACGATTACAGGAGCCTTAATACTTAGCTCAACCAGACAATGCGACCCATTTTGATATCGACTTTTTTAAAGACAATATTCTAATTGCCTACAACTTTTATTAAACAATCGTCATAATAAACATAATCGAACCGAACGATAAGCGGCCTAATTGAATGCTTCCTGCTTCATAATCGGTTTTTAACTACGGGCACGGATCAGTCAATTATCAGGCTGTTACTGCTTGGAACTGGTTTCAGGCGGATTAAACTGGATTTGAATGGTTTTGATAACATTTCTGGGACTTTGAAAGTAAGGGGTAAAATTTCAAGCGTTTGTTTTTGTGCTTAGAATTTCGTCTACAGTTTCATATCATCTACAATCCCTTTTCTATCAATCAGTGGTCTATTACCAACTGCTCCGGTCAGTTCCCTGGTTCATTGTCAATTGTTTTTTTGTAATATTTGATTTAAAAACACTCAAAATTGTATGCTAATATAATATTCCTACAAGTAACAAGGGAATCGGGGAGTATTATAATACACCACGCTGGCAACAGGCGTCGACGTCAAAAGTCTCGCTGTCATTTTGGAGGGACATACATAGGCAGTTTTGCACATGTTTATGTTTATTTTACTTTTCATTTAATCTTAATCCAAGTACCATTTGATTTACTTACTATAGAAATTTAAACAGCGTAGGTTTTTATTATCTCGATGTAGCAACGTGATTCTTGACCCCCAGAGGCAGGCCTAGCCTAGTGTGAAAGGTCACAGGTAAAACTGTTAAAATGCATGTAACCCATTACTGGCAAATATTTTTTTTTATATAATAACCTTGTTTTCTAATACCATCCATGGGGACAAATAGAGGTCAGACGTTGTGAGATTTTTATTTTAAGTTACTTATGGATCGACGCGTTTGTGCAATGCTGTTCAAGGAATCTTCAGCAGGCGGCACCAGCATTAAATTTCGAAAGCATCAATCCTCCTATCGACAACTTTGAGCGTCCAGGTCTCAGCCCCATAAATAAATATGTAGGAGACAACCTAGGTGGCAAACAGGCTATGTAGTGTGGCTTGTACAGCCATTATAACTTTAAGTTGAGCTGTATAAAGGCTGTATATGTGCTCATGCAGCCTGTGTGTTACTTGGGAAGTACGCGGACGAGGTGCATCTTACTCCGGTTGAAGACGTGTCTCTGTCTTTCTATATTACGTCTAGGGCCATCGCTGTTATGTCCTCGATATTTGAGATCAAATTGTTATAAAATTTACGTTACAAGTCTTAATCACGGAATAATTTAGATTTTATATATTTCTGATATCGTGGTCCGACGAGAAAGGTTAGAAATTAAAAAGTGACAATACTGTAAAGTCGTCCTTTTCTAATCAAACTAAAAAAACAGGACGAAATTACAGTATTGCCACCTTTTAATGTATACACTTTCTTAATGGAATATATAATGTTATTAGCAATTAACGTAGATGATGATTTTATTATTGTTTAAGTTAAACCGGTTTCTTATCAGGTTCAATAGTCGTGTAAAAATGGATGAATGCGTAAAAACAAAATAATATGATATTTATAAATATACCTATTAAGAAAATAAACAACTGTGTACCTGATAATCAAACTGAGCGGTATATTTTTTTCTTTAGTGGGGTTATCTGTATAATATAAATTATCTGAGCTTACTAAATGGATGAATATATTTATCATAATTTGGTCTATATGTTACGAATTAAATAAGGGGCTTCTATCCGTTCAAAAATGCTGATTGTTTTATACAAATTTATCTATGAATAAACATATTTCTTAACATATTATCAGTGTTACTACTTAAAACAGGGTCATTGCTTTATATTAAAAACCTGCAGTTAGAATTTTTCATTCATAATTTTTGATTCAAAAACTACTCCATTTTGACAAAATCCACGCAGAAAACTGGTTTTTAAACTTATTTTCGACTGCACGCAATAAAAGCAGGAAATAGCTACTTTCCAGGACTTGGGGCAAAGTATTATTCACTTCAAAAAGTTGGTTGAAATTATCAATATATTTGTCATAATATGAAAAAAATAAATTTTTAACGAATAAGGCCTCTTAAATTGGACTTCAATAAAAAAGTGGGTATTTATGTGGCACTGGGATGGGATTGATGGCTGGCTGGTAATGAATGACATAGGTTTAGTATTTTGAATGAAAATAAGAAGAATGAAGGTGTCAGAGCGCGACACATGTCAGTCTGCTCAATGCTAGACGAATGTTGTTTATGTGTTTTTACCTGTTTATTTCTAACACTTTTACGTGTCAGTGTTTTACCTAAGCCTCCCGGCTATTTTTTTTTTTTTGGTATGTGTTCTGAGAAATTGTTGGAGCCCACGGCTACTTTTTACCATCGTACTGCTCACCATCGGCAGGGTGTTCATCCTCACACACTGGAGCTTAAATAAATAAGAATAAATAAACATCGGACCACCTCACACAAACCGATCAAGTCCAAAATTAAGCTCAAGAAGGCTTATGTTAACGTACTTATATAGATAAATATTGATATACTTAAATACATACGAACAACCATGACCCAAGCACAAATATTCGAGTTCATCACATAAATATTTGCCCTGGCCGGGATTTGAACCGGGGACCGCCGTCTCAGTAGGCAGGTGTCTACAAACGATCGAGAACTGTGCGGTTCCAGAGGAATTACCTACCGCGAACGCTACGCATGTGGAATGAGCTCCCTGCCGAGGTTTTCCCGGGGGCTACAGTATGCGGCTCTTAAAGAGGAGTAGATAGGTTCTTAAAGGGTCGGCAACGCGCGTGTGACCTGGCAGTGCAAGCGTCCAACGGCGGTAACTGCAGGCGCGCCGCATGCTTGTTAAAAAAAGGTATATCCTAAATGGAATCAACAAAGAATCTGACGTAATATTGCATGCTGCGTTACGTACTTACCTTATTACAATGCAACAGACCATTTCACGGTCAAGAATAACTGAAACAAAGTATCACTTTCAAGAACCGTATTATTGCATATTGCAGTTTCAATGCTAGTTTTGTATTGCACAAATAATTTTCGGTCTGTCTATCAATATCTGTCATATCTCACACTGAAAAAAATAGCTCAACTAGTTAAACTACTTAAGAAATAGCAAAATTGTGCTTAGTAGTAACTAAAATTGTGCTACTAGTAGCCCTTAGTTTGTCAGTCCTCCGATCTCCGATTTATGTTACTAGCAGCTAACATTTGGTCGGCGGTCCCGGGTTCAAATCCCGGCCGGGGCAAATATTTGTGTGATGAACTCGAATATTTGTGCTTGGGTCATGGTTGTTCTATGTCTTTAAGTATTTATATAAGTACGTATATCGTCGTCTAGTACCCATAACACAAGCCTTCTTGAGCTTAATTTGGGACTAGATTGATTTGTGTGAGGTTGTGCGATATTTGAATTTTTTTTTTTATTATTTATTCATTTATTTATTTATTCTGAGACTTCTGCGAAATGAAACGTTCGACGAAAAATAATTCAGCGAAAAGGCAAAGAACCATCTCAGAGATTGGCTAACGCATCGCTCAAATGGCTATATTTTAATGTCAATGGAATTAGGCCGCATGCCACTAAGATAACGAGATAGGTCAACGTACAATAGTATACACGTTAGGCAAGTTTCATAATCGGTATTTTGCAAACAAATCTTGTAGAATGTAACAACGTAGCTCGATAATCATAACAACATTGCTAATATAATTCTGTTCGACTATGTCCCATATTACATTAAATAGGGAACATGTATCATTTAGTTTTAGTCTATTCTAAAGATTGAAGTGATACGCAAAGATACCAAAAAGCAAAATAAAATAAAATAAAATAAAATAAAATAAATAAATATCAAGGGACAATCTTACACAAATCGGCCTAGTCCGAAACTAAGCAATGCTTGTACTATGGGTACTAGATGACGATATACATTATAGATAAATACATCCATGACCCAGGAACAAATATTTAAGTTCATCACACAAATATTTTCCAAAGGCCTCCCCCTTCTCTTCCAGTGATCTCGGCTTAAGGCTATTTCTGGCCAATCCTTCAAGAAGAAATCCAAGTCGTCACGCCGCTGCCGGTGAGGTCTAAACTCTTTACTAAAGATAATAAAATAATCTAAAAATAGTTTAAATGTAAATATTAGATAAAGATTTTCCGAGTTGTACCCCACAAAATATAAATGAAAAATTTACATTTCAAATTTCGACCATATACAATCCTTGACTTGGCTTGGCTTTACATCACTCCATAATATTACTGAATATTAATAAAAAAATTACGCACCGTGTCCATATTAACTTTTGGAAGAAAGTTTTCGCAACTCGGCTTCCATTTTTTAGGTAATTCATAATATTTAATTTGTTGAATAGCTACAATACATTAGGTACCAGCGTGCAGCGTTACTTAAGGAATGACGCACGAGGTGTTCCAAATTACGTCCCAATTTACAAAACTTATAATTTAAATATTTCGCAAAAACATAATAATTTTAGATATTTTTTTTAATAAATATCATTTTTAATTATCAATATAATTTTCATACAAGTTCCCTATTGTAGATTGTCTCGTTTTAACCATTTTATCAACTAGTTGCCATGCAAATATGGGTGTTATGACTTTGAGTCAAAGTTACATTTTAGAGGTTTTATATCTTAGCACGTGCGTTACACGTCTAAGATACGACCTCCTTCCGATATCGGATTGAACGTTGCTCTTTAAACACAATTATAATATGCTAAAATTGTATTGAAAATTAGTTTTGTATGGAGAGGCTTTATTGCGACCTCAGGATAAAAAGTAACAATGCGATGTAGGATCTGTACGGCGCCAGCCGTATAATAAATATTAAAGGACAATCTTACACTAATCGACCTATAGTCCCAAACTAAGCAAAGCTTTCACTAGGGGTACTAGACGACGATATACATAATATGTAAATACATATATAGATAACATCAATACTATATTCCAGGTCATCACACAAATATTAGCCCCGGCCGGGATTCGAACCCAGGACCGCCGGCTCAGTAGGCAGCTGCCCTACAAACTGAGCCAACCGCGTTGTCAAAGTCGTATAGCGCCACCTGTTGGTCGAATTTTCTTTGTGCTCTCATCACGCCGAAAGGGCTGGACAGATTTTAAATTATTTCGGTACAACGATATCTGGTCGTCTAAAGGATACTTTTTACCTACAGAAAAAAAACTTAACTACGCGCAACCATCAAGGCATTAAAAATGTAATTTAGAAAAAAATCACGTGATATAATTTTACAAATATGTTTTCTGACCTCACGCGTAACGTGCCGCCTATTTTTTTTTTGTCCGCCCGTGCCCGCCTCCTATGATGTCTCAAACTGTAAAGTAATTCAATCCCGAGATTCTATTTGTTCCATTCCTGAAATAAGGAGCTCAAAAAAAATATTATTGGGAAGTTCTCGATCTACGTCAGAATTTTTTTTTTTTTAGAAAATCTCAAAAAGTTACCGACCGATTTTGGGAATTCAAAGTGCAATTTGAAGTCTTTCGGCAGACGCACATTTTACCATATGACCCATCCGCGTACCTCTCATATCTGCGAAACTACAGGCAAATGTCACAATTTCATAGATCGGGGCACTACTCGATCACCAAAACATAAACATTTTCAATGTTAAAAATTACGCAGGAAAAATTGCGGGCACCGTCTAAAGTAAACACATACAGGTGTTAAAAAGTAGGTAAATAAGCATCACATCTTTCTTTTGTACCGCACATATGGCGCTCACATCAATTCGAAGTTGGATAATATCGGCTGGTGGCAACCAAAATTCACGAAAATTTCTGTCACTGTTCTACAAAACCTCTTATCTAGTAAGTAGATCGACATTGACTGAGATACGAGGTTTGTTTTAAGTCGATATTTGTTACTTAGTGAGTTTTTGATGTCAACAGACGATATATTACTTACTTATCACATAAACTATGGATTGGTAGTGCAGGGGAGAGTGGAAGGTCAACGTTCTCGCGGCCGATCTCTTACTAGGTGGACAGATCTCATAAAGTCCACGACGAAATATTCCCTAACGGAGTGTGCACGGAGGCCACAAACAGAGAGATGGAGAAAAATAGCAAAAACCGTCATTAATGTACAAGAGGAGAATCCATAACCACGACCACTGACAAGAGTGTACGACTAAGAAGAAGAAGAGAAACTATGGATGAAAATTCTCTCCCATGCGGCAAGTAGCCCAGAAGGGTGGCAGCGGCAGCATAGCCACATTGAATGGCAATGTTATTTCGGGCCTTTGGAACTTTTGGAAGACATGCGTCATGCATGCATGAGCTAGAGGCTTCGGTAGAACAATTGGTAGTTCCATCTGGCCTGAAGAGCTCTGGAGACATGGATTTGAATCCCGTTCGAAACATAAAATTTGTTTCAGTATAAACTTTTGACTTTCGCTAACAAATATTAACCAAACCTTTGTCTTCTTTTCAGATGTACCGTATCAGGTTTCTAGTCCTAATACTAGCGTGCCTACAGTTGGAGGTTTCAGGCTTCGCGGTCGCCAACGAGATTATCAGTGAACCGGAGTTAATATTGGCTTTCGTTGTAAGTATTTTGCTATTCTGATTCACAAAAAATTATCGACTTCATTGAGCGAAATGGGTACGTATCGTATACGAGTATATTGTTGATTTTCTCAAAAAGGGCTAAATCAATTTCTATTTATTTTATATGTGACCAGTTAATACGGTGAATACTAAAGTACTATGTGTGACCTTACAAACGGTCCGGTAGTTTTGAATTTTTGATATGTTGTCTAGGATGGTTAGTCAGTGCTTAAAATGCAAAATGCACAATTCCCCCCAACTCCGCGCCCGCCGCCATTTTGAAAAAACCGGCACTCTCCATATTTTTGCTCATATCTTCCTTTAGGAGCATTTTAGCTAGAATAAAGCTTCGACAATGTTATAGAGAGTTAAATTTACTACATTCTCCATTTTATATTTTTTTTCTAGGACAGATAGTTACGGAGATATCCACATTTAAAAAAACGTAAAAAATCGCAATTTCTTACTGAAAAACAAACTTCTGGATTATATCTTCGTTTAGGAGCATTTTAGCTACAACAAAGCTTGGGCAATGTTGTAGAGAATTAAATTTACTATAATTTACATTTCAAATTTTGTTTCAAGGACGGTTAGTTACGGAGATATGCACATTTAAAAAACAGGACAAGTCAAATTTTCCGAAAATTTCTCAAAATTCTTGGTTTAGAACGCTGTCATTCAGTTATGGACTAGTCTAGGACAAATTAAAACATGTAGGAAATATAATTGCTTATAAAACTCATGTCCATTTTTACATACATTTTCGGAAAACGTGACTTTATTTTTTACATATCTCCGTAATTATCTGTCCTAGAAACAAAATTTGAAATGTAAATTATAGTAAATTTAATTCTCTACAAAATTGCCGAAGCACTGTTCTAGCTAAAATGCTCCTAAACGAAGATATAATCCAGAAGTTTGTTTTTGAGTTGGAAATTGCAATTTCTTAAGTTTTTTTAAATGTGCATATCTCCGTAACTATCTGTCCTAATAACAAAATGTAAAATGAAAAATGTAGTAAATTTAACTCTCTATAATATTGTCAAAGCTTTCTTCTAGCTAAATTGCTCCCAAAGGAAGATATAAGCAAAAATACGAAGAGAGTGCCGGTTTTTTCAATATGGCGGCGGGCGCGGAGGGGGGGAATTGTGCATTTTGCATTTTAAGCACTGACTAACCATCCTAGACAACATATCAAAAATTCAAAACTACCGGACCGTTTGTAAGGTCAAAATCCTGTATTCACTGAATTAAGTGACCACCTCTGAAGTATGATCTATCAAACAAAAAAATAATCATCAAAATCGATTCATGTTTGGCGGATTATCGCGTAACATAAATAATATTTAAAAAAACATTCCGTCGACTATCGTGTCTCAGATATATTGTACGCAATTCATCATCAGGAGAACTGATCACCCGCGACGGCGGTGCTCGGTTGGCCGCCGTTTTTTTTTATTTTTAATACATGCAGTCGAATTGAAATCCTTTGACGTCGGTTGAAAATACCCTTATATAACGCTAATGAACGTTTATCTTAAGGTACTTGTACTTTCCAAGTAAATAAGGAGATATCACGTCGGTTCCTACAATACTTTTGCTCATAAAATGTTGTATCATTCATATTAATTCGCTCTTTGTAGTTGCATTGCGGCTAACATGGGCAATTATTAAACAAACGGGTTAAAATAACTAACAGTTATGATTATTGAATTAAGAGGATATTATAGCACTGCTCATTTTCCGATACAATCAGTTTACGTTAAGTTTGCACCTGGTAACTGTGGCGTCCGATACAAATGAGGAACAAATGTTTGGAACATAACGTAACAGGCTTATATAAATCGAGGTTTCGCTCTCGTCAGTTTCCTTCTCCAAAAAGGATGGAATATTTATTTACGATACAAGTGTGTAAGGTAGGTGATTTCAGACGAGTGTGATTTTTATTCACGAGCGAGGTACGATCGAGTGATTAAACAAACTCGAGTCGGAAATCATCTTACACACGTATGCATGAACGAGAAAATAGAAAATACTTTAATACTCACAAAGACTGTTTGCATTGGAAAAAAGTGTTTTGATTTGATTTATCCAACAAGGCCGTCGTTAAAATTTTTTACTTCTTCAAAAACATTTTACAAGTTTAAATTTATGAGTCGTCCCTTTATCTCGACATTATTTCAGCAGATTTTCACAAAACAACTTCGAAATAAACTAGACATCAATAAAAAATGGCGGGGTTATTTGTAAACTGCTCTCGACATGTCTACTACTGCGCATGTGCAAAAGTATTTTTTTAATATTCGTCTTATGTCAAAATGGCACAGGCGCGTGCACATTCAGCCAAATGTATTCATTGAATAACGATTTAAAGTTCGTTTATTAAACAAATTTTATATCTAATGTAATGAATGACGTGTTAAATGAATTAATTTATGAAGTATTGGTTTTATTGTACTTTTATATGTTATAATAATCGGTTATTTGACTAATTTATCAAACTTTTTGTAAATAATGACACCTCTTTGTGTGAGGCTGTCAGATACGTCTAGAAATTAAAAAAAAAATTAAAGGTGAAAAGCACAGTGTGGAAAAGTAGTACTTTCCGCACAGTTTGAGTGCCAAGAATACGCTCTTTTCGAACACAAGCATTGTAAAATAAATGTTTTGTGATGGACCGTTTAAATTTTTCCACAAATGATTATAGACACAAATAATAAGAAGCGCAATAATCAAAACGGTCCGATACAAAAGATTTCCTTCCTATTAAATTCCAAAATTTTCGAAAAGATTGGTTAATTTTTGGAGAACCCTTGGATAGCTTAAACCGTCAACAATCACGAGTCTGGGGCAGATCTTTGAAAACCAGTTTTGTATGTTAATTGTATATTTAAATTGCGAACTTGTTCCAAAGTTGGCTTCTTTTTTCATAATATAACATTAATTTCTAACAATTACAATTAGTATTAAAGTTGACTGCCCATAATGCTCATATGTATTTTGCACCACACAACATCATGGCGTTAAACCATTGTAAAAAGCCATTCTATCACTATGCCCTTAAGAAAAGCGATAAATTATGTTTGCAGTTTTAATTACATACAATAAATATATTCTTACTTTTAATCAAAATTTTACAGATATTTTTATCTTATCAGATCAGATAAAATATCTAAGCGTCTTGAAAACATTACAATTCCATGTGCAAAAAAATACATTAAAATTTTTTTGATAACTATTTAGCAGCAAATAAAAAAACTAGTGATTAGATTTAATTGTGCGCTGTTGTTTTATTTTCATTTCATTGAATATTTTTGAAAGTTATATGTGTACATACATACCTAGGCGTGCAAATGTTTTGCCAGCCTGCTAAGTATTTCCCTGTCGGGAGGCAATTCCCTATTTTCCCGGCCTCTGTAGTAATGTAGTATTTTACAATGCATAAACCCCACTACGTCATTATGTACGTATTTTCCCTACTACTAATTATTATCCTTGTACCTTGGGATTATTGTTAATTAAGTACACAAGAGGGAAAATATAATGTGAATGGAAAATAAACATGCTGTTAATTGCATAGAAAAACGAAACTTTGTCACATTTAATGCAAACATCATTCAACTTTATCCATGGCCTTTTTGGCTAGTTTTTTATCGTTTGTTAGAATCAGCCTTGATTGGACATTTCTTGTGTCGATCAATTATCTTGTCGAGTTTTTCCCCCATAGCTAAAAACGTAGAATAACTAGTCCCTCGACAAATTTACATTACCTGCTGAAATCCATTTTGTTATTCGGCAGAGTAATCTGACAGTTTTTACAAACATTAGGTGATTTTATCTATACTATTATAAAATCCTAAATTTGTATTGAAAATAAATTTTCTATGGAGGGAGGTCATGATTTCAGGAAAAATCTCGATAGCGTGATGCAGCCGGATAGTTGTTTTGTATGGACATGCTTCGCCGTGCCAACCTGGCGCCATCTGTTTTCAAAAAAACCGTTGTCCTCGCATCACGCCGAAACGGCTGGATAAAAAGTTACCAATTTTGGTACAGGAATAGCAGAACATCCAAAGATGGTTATAGGATACTTTTTATTATGATTAATATTTATCTCTGAAAACATAAATTCCATGAAATATTTTCCTTACAATGTGTAACCTTATAATGACAGCGTTTGTGATTTTGAATTTAGAACGACGCGACCCCCGCGTGGCTCTTACGTGTACAAAAACTAAAAAGTATGAATTCGACATAATACCTCCGCGCGGCCCACCGGTATTAATTAAGGTTAAGGTTGTTTGAGGCGTTGAGTTACGGAAACCGTCTTAGTTAGATAGAAAAGATGGCGCCAATTATCGACCAACACAGACGAAAATATGAGTGCAATGTTCGTTGTAAATTGGCTCATGCTAAAAAAAAACATACATTTCTTTAAAAACACAATTTGCGATTATAGGAACTAATTAATGCTCTTTTATTGAATATGCAATTATATTCTTCTGTAGTTTGTAAGTATTGACCATAAAAAAGCCCGGAGACGCAATAAAAAATGTTAATGAATAAAACAGATTTTTTAATGCCATTTTATCGAGTGTAATTGAAATAAAAGTATTTCGAATCAATTTAAGTAAATTAAATACATTTTTAAATATGTGTTACCAACCAACATTAAGAACATTAGGCGCAAATTTTTGTATTGTTTGTGTTTGGCCTAACTTACTAATAAGGTAGCGAAATGTATAATAAACGATAAATATACCACCACAATTTTGCATCTTTGTAGTTTTTTTAATATATCAAATTTATTCAAAGTATTAAATATCAGTAATCAAATCAAATCAAATCGTTTATTTGCTAGAATACAGGTAGTTACAAATGAGGTCTTATAATCTAAGCAATACAGTTCCATGTATCCAGCCTGCATGCAGGCATGCAAATATTAACAATGCACGCACGTTACAATATAATTAATTATGATATATTCTTAAATAATAAATTAAATAATTTGTCCATTAAACATACCTACTATTTACTAATTTCAGTTTTATGGCACTATGTCAAAAAGTACAAAAATAAGCAAACAATCCGAGTCCGATTAAAAAGTAAATAAAAATAAAAATAAAAGAAAAGCAAAGAGAAGAGTAAACCAAAAGGAACCAATTTACAATTGTTGTGAAGTGGAGTCTAAGTAGCTTTTTACGCTATAAAAGCACTTGTCCAGAAGCCAAGTGGACAACCTGTGTTTAAAACTGTTACCCTGTAGTAGCTTTATTTCATCAGGTAAGTTGTTAAACAGTTTTATACACATGTTGAACACGTTTCTGCTGTATATCGCCTTGCGAGCCCGAGGTTTATACAACTGACTCATGACTTGCGGTCTGGTTTGCCTGTGCATTATTTCACCACGTTTTTTGAAATATGAGCGGTTGTTGCAGACAAACATACACACATCTCTAATATATAAGCAAGGCAATGGCAGTATGTTTAATTTTTTAAATAAGGGTATACAGCTATCGTCAAGCCAAGCATTGCAGATGGCCCTGACACACTTCTTTTGAATTTTGAAAGCTCTATCCACATCCACAGAGTTACCCCACAGTATTAACCCGTAAGAGAGAACGGATGACACATACCCATGATAGGCCGTGATGGCGGCCTCTAATGACACGGTGTTTCTTAGCCTACGGAGAGCAAACACAAACCGGTTGAGCTTATTGCAAACCTGATCTATGTGCTCTTTCCAGTTCAGATGCTGATCAATTATGACACCAAGGAATTTGAAAGATAATACTTCGTCCACAATATCATTATTGTATTTTATTGTCATTGGAAGCCCATTAGAGTTGTACGAACGAAATTGCATATACTTTGTTTTATTAATATTAATACTTAAGTCATTCATATTCAGCCATTTAATTATGTCAGCTAGAGATTTTTCTACATTTTGCTTAAAAGTTATACTATCAAAACACTTTATTACCAAAGTCGTGTCATCTGCAAATAAAATACTCTTTTGAACAGTTGCTTTGGGCAAATCGTTGATGTAGAGAAGAAAAAGAAGCGGGCCAAGGATACTCCCTTGCGGGATACCAGTAGGATTCGGTTTATATTCTGACCTATATGTTTGCTTTATAATATTGTTGTTTAATTTGGTAAATCTAGTAATTTCCGTACATTGAGCCCTATCCTGCAAGTAACTCTTTATCCAATCATACGCTGTCCCTCTGACACCGTAGCATTCAAGTTTACGGAGAAGCTTCGAGTGGTTAACGCAATCGAAGGCCTTAGACATGTCTAGGAATATCGATGCGACCGGGATGTTATTGTTAATACTCTCTGTGACGCACTTAATAAGTTCAAAACAGGCCTGAGTCGTTGACCTATTCCCACGAAAACCATATTGCTCTGGGCAGAGTATATCATATTTATTTAGGAAGCCATGAATGCGTGTATAAAACGCTTTCTCGAAGATTTTTGATATGACAGGTATCAGTGCAGGTATCAGTGCAGTAATTCTTTATTTTTAACGATGTGTTGAGATTTTGTTCTCAATGACCCAATTTTCCGCTAGATGGCGTTGTTACTTTGACAAAATCTCCATACTCGCGGCTGCATCGCGCTGCTAAGATTTTTCCTGAGTTAATAACACCAGCTCCATACATGTAAGTTTCTCGACACCAAGGCCAAGGATTCACGCACGTCGTTGCGTGCCCGTGACCACGATTCGGCACAAGCTAGGGTCTAGCTGTGATGGGTTAACCTGGACTTCGAGAATTACTATCGAAGTTGTTGAATATTGATCGCATACCTAATATAAGCAGCAGTGTATCAGTTATTGAGAGTTGCTGCTAACAGTGTATGCATTTTGTATGAAAAACAACCATGATTCGAGACAAGACAAAATTATTAAATTTACAATGTAGAAAGGATTTCACCTAGCCGGGATTTGAACCCAGAACCTACTGAAATAATAACCGTGTTATCTCATACATTTTCTTTTGCTTCCTTATTCATTGTACCACGGATAACAAAACAGTGAGGCCATCACGTATCCGTTCAGTGGTGCTGTCGCCATTATTGACGTACGCTCGATTGAGTTAAGTTGGCACCTGAATCTTATGGCGTTACTTAGGACATTATTATGACAGGTCATATTATTATATTAGTATTAGTACCATTGTAGACGAAAATAATTTATTGTCATCTTAATAGATGTCATTAATATATGTTCAGGTAGGACTATGAGCTAATTATTTTTCAAGAAGCTTTGAATAGTTATCTACAATAAACAATAAATATTCAAACGATATATATAAACATAAGTCTAGCCTCAATTTAAACTAATCCAAGATGATGTTCACAATGGTAACACCGAAGGTGCGGAGCGATCTAGAGTAGTCGCCCACCCACTAAATCAAGAAGTAACTTAATGCGAGGCCGTAGGCCGAGCTCTACGTAGCACCGAAGGTGCAGAGCGTCCCAGGGATGCCGCTCACACATTTAAGCTTATATTAAGTGTGTGGGCGGCCTCGCATTAAGTTTTTTAAATCTACAATAGACAATAAATATTAACAACAATCTTTTAAACATACCTAAGTCTTGACTCAATCTTAATTAAACCAAGATGATGTTCACAAGCGTAGCACCGAAGGTGCGGAGCGTTCTAGGGAAGTCGCCCACCCACTAATATAAGTAGTAACTTAATGCGAGGCCGTAGGCCGAGCTCCACGTAGCACCGAAGGTGCAGAGCGTCCCAGGGAAGCCGCTCACATACTTCAACTTCTATTAAGTGGGTGGGCGGCCTCGCATTAAGTTATTTAAATCTACAATAGACAATAAATATTCAAAACGATTTTTTAAACATAAGTCTTGCCTCAATTTTAATTAAACCAAGATCATGTTCACAAGCGTAGCACCGAAGGTGCGGAGCGTCCTAGGGAAGGCGCCCACCCACTAATATAAGTAGTAACTTAACGCGAGGCCGTAGGCCGAGCTTCACGTAGCACCGAAGGTGCAGAGCGTCCCAGGGAAGCCGCTCACACACTTCAACTTCTATTAAGTGGGTGGGCGGCCTCGCATTAAGTTATTTAAATCTACAATAGACAATAAATATTCAAAACGATTTTGTAAACATAAGTCTACCCTCAATTTTAATTAAACCAAGATCATGTTCACAAGCGTAGCACCGAAGGTGCGGAGCGTCCTAGGGAAGGCGCCCACCCACTAATATAAGTAGTAACTTAACGCGAGGCCGTAGGCCGAGCTTCACGTAGCACCGAAGGTGCAGAGCGTCCCAGGGAAGCCGCTCACACATTTAAATTTACATTAAGTGGGTGGGTGGCCTCGCAATAAGTTATTTAAATCTACAATAGACAATAAATATTAAAAATTGGGCGAGTGCGAGTCCGACTCGCGCATGAAGGGTTCCGTACCATAATCTATAACAAGTTTGTTGTAGGGAGCCCCCCTTAAATATTTATTTTATTTTATTTTTAGTATTTGTTGTTATAGCGGCAATAGAAATACGTCATCTGTGAAAATTTCAACTGTCCAGCTATCACCGTTCTTGAGATACAGCCTGGTGAAAGACGGACGGACGGACAGCGAAGTCTCAGTAATAGGGCCCTGGTTTTACCCTTTGGGTACGGAACCCTAAAAACTATCTTTTAAACATAAGTCTTGCCTCAATTTTAATTAAACCAAGATCATGTTCACAAGTGTAGCACCGAAGGTGCGGAGCGTCCTAGGGAAGGCGCTCACACACTTAAACTTATACTAAGTAGGTGGGCGGCCTCGCATTAAGTTATTTAAATCTACAATAGACAATAAATATTCAAAACAATTTTTTAAATATAAGTCTTGCCTCAATTTTAATTAAACCAAGATCATGTTCACAATCGTAGCACCGAAGGTGCGGAGCGTCCTAGGGAAGGCGCCCACTCACTAATATAAGTAGTAACTTAATGCGAGGCCATAGGCCGAGCTTCACATAGCACCGAAGGTGCAGAGCGTCCCAGGAAAGCCGCTCACACATTTAAACTTATATTAAGTGGGTGGGCGGCCTCGCATTAATTTATTTGAACATATTTTAAGTGGGTGGACGTCTTCCCTGGGATGCACCGCACCTTCGGTGCTAAGTTACTTTACAAACCCTTAGTAATTTAATGCGAGGCCGTAAG
Organism: Apotomis capreana; assembly: GCA_947623375.1. Classification (NCBI taxonomy): domain Eukaryota; kingdom Metazoa; phylum Arthropoda; class Insecta; order Lepidoptera; family Tortricidae; genus Apotomis; species Apotomis capreana. The sequence goes on along the minus strand of OX392509.1, from coordinate 17,902,698 downwards.
CCGAGTTCCACGAGCGTCCCAGGGAAGCTGCCAACCCACTTAACATAATTATGTTTAAGTAACTTAATAGGCGGCTTCCTTGGGACGCTCCGCACCTTCGGTGCTACGCGGAGCTCGGCCTTCGACCTCGCATTAAGTTACTTCAACTTATATTAAGTGGGTGGGCGGCTACCTTGGGACGCTCCGCACCTTCAGTGCTACGCGGAGCTCGGCCTGCGGCCTCGCATTAAGTTACTTCAACTTATATTAAGTGGGTGGGCAAATTCCTTGAGACGCTCCGCACCTTCGGTGCTACGCGGAGCTCGGCCTTCGGCCTCGAATTAAGTTACTTCAACTTATATTAAGTGGGTGGGCGGCTTCCTTGGGACGCTCCGCACCTACGGTGCTACGCGGAGCTCGGCCTTCGGCCTCGCATTAAGTTACTTCAACTTATATTAAGTGGGTGCAGCTTCCTTGGGACGCTCCGCACCTTCGGTGTTACGCGGAGCTCGGCCTTTGGCCTCGCACTAGGTTACTTCGACTTCTATTAAATGTGTGGGCGGATCCCTTGGGACGCTCCGCACCTTCGGTGCTATGTGAAGCTCGGCCTATACTCACTAATATAAGTAGTAACTTAATGCGAGGCCATAGGCCGAGCTTCACATAGCACCGAAGGTGCAGAGCGTCCCAGGAAAGCCGCTCACACATTTAAACTTATATTAAGTGGGTGGGCGGCCTCGCATTAATTTATTTGAACATATTTTAAGTGGGTGGACGTCTTCCCTGGGATGCACCGCACCTTCGGTGCTAAGTTACTTTATAAACCCTTAGTAATTTAATGCGAGGCCGTAAGCCGAGTTCCACGAGCGTCCCAGGGAAGCTGCCAACCCACTTAACATAATTATGTTTAAGTAACTTAATAGGCGGCTTCCTTGGGACGCTCCGCACCTTCGGTGCTACGCGGAGCTCGGCCTGCGGCCTCGCATTAAGTTACTTCAACTTATATTAAGTGGTGGGCGAATTCCTTGAGACGCTCCGCACCTTCGGTGCTACGTGGAGCTCGGCCTTCGGCCTCGCACTAGGTTACTTCAACTTATATTAAATGGTTGGGCGGATTCCTTGGGACGCTCCGCACCTACGGTGCTACGCGGAGCTCGGCCTTCGGTCTCACATTAAGTTACTTCAACTTATATTAAGTGGGTGGGCGGCTTCTTTGGGACGCTCCGCACCTTCGGTGCTACGCGGAGCTCGGCCTTCGACCTCGCATTAAGTTACTTCAACTTATATTAAGTGGGTGGGCGGCTACCTTGGGACGCTCCGCACCTTCAGTGCTACGCGGAGCTCGGCCTGCGGCCTCGCATTAAGTTACTTCAACTTATATTAAGTGGGTGGGCGAATTCCTTGAGACGCTCCGCACCTTCGGTGCTACGCGGAGCTCGGCCTTCGGCCTCGCATTAAGTTACTTCAACTTATATTAAGTGGGTGGGCGGCTTCCTTGGGACGCTCCGCACCTACGGTGCTACGCGGAGCTCGGCCTTCGGCCTCGCATTAAGTTACTTCAACTTATATTAAGTGGGTGCAGCTTCCTTGGGACGCTCCGCACCTTCGGTGTTACGCGGAGCTCGGCCTTCGGCCTCGCACTGGGTTACTTCGACTTCTATTAAATGTGTGGGCGGATCCCTTGGGACGCTCCGCACCTACGGTGCTACGCGGAGCTCGGCCTTCGGCCTCGCATTAAGTTACTTCAACTTATATTAAGTGGGTGGGCGGCTTCCTTGGGACGCTCCGCACCTACGGTGCTACGCGGAGCTCGGCCTTCGGCCTCGCATTAAGTTACTTCCACTTATATTAAGTGGGTAGGCGGCTTCCTTGCGACGCTCCTCACCTACGGTGCTACGCGGAGCTCGGCCTTCGGCCTCGCATTAAGTTACTTCAACTTATATTAAGTGGGTGGGCGGCTTCTTTGAGACGCTCCGCACCTTCGGTGCTACGCGGAGCTCGGCCTGCGGCCTCGCATTGAGTTACTACAACTTATATTAAGTGGGTGGGCGGCTTTCTTGGGACGCTCCGCACCTACGGTGCTACGCGGAGCTCGGCCTTTGGCCTCGCATTAAGTTACTTCGACTTATATTAAGTGGGTGGGCGGCTTCCTTATGACGCTCCGCACCTTCGGTGCTACGCGGAGCTCGGCCTTTGGCCTCGCAATAAGTGTAGTGGACGTATGATATTGTGTTTACGCGTGCGAAGCCGCGGGCAAAAGCTAGTTTTAAATAAAATTGATCTTATATATTGATGCATTTTGACTTTAAATATTTTGATCAATGTCACCCCATGAATTAAATTAACCCCAGTTTATGGTATTCGGTATGCGACCTTTCGATCGGTTTCATAATTTACCCGAACGTGACGTCACTATGCCCATCCGAGTATCCACCACCATCACAAACAGGAACTATCTGTTCATAATAGTGATTTTATTTTAGAATCAACATAAAAACTTGATATGATAACAATTAGAAATGTTAAAACTAGCAACGCGACAGATAAATAGGAATACAACGAAAATTACTTGACTATTTTAGTGCAGCAAAATAATGTTTTGTATATTATGCGGTACAATATCAGTGGCTGGAAGTACTTTCTTGTATACCTTGTTGAATGCCAATATAGGAATAAATTATAGCCCAGGTTTTTTGTCAGACGTTCAGACTGCGTGTTTGGTTCAAGTGGGTCAGATAAATGAGACAAAAAGCGAGACAGAAAACAGCGATAACACCCTCATCATTAGGTATTCATTATCTAGCTATTAGCAAGAAGATTGGTGATAAATCGATGGCAGATGCCAATCATACAGTTCTACACTACATCCATAGTTTTCCCCTTGTGTAATGTAATTTAATTTATCTACGCACATATCATTAGTGCTCTAAAATGCGTTCAGAAACCGTAGGAAATGACCAGCATTATTACAACCAATTTTACTATGAGATTTTTTTTGTCTGTGGTAGTAGGTAAAATCTGTACTGTAATGTTATTACAGTACCGATTTTTGTAAGGTTACGAGTTTAAATTAGGAACAGCTGTCAAAACACAAGTTGGTATCTATTCTAGTATCCATAGATATTAATATTGTTATCGATACGAAACGTCAATTCAGTATGTTTTTTTATAAAAACCGCACGACATTTGATCTCGAGTGACATGAGAATATGGATACATTCGTTTGTATATGATTTAGAAAAAAAAAAACATTCGTCTTGACGGAGGTTCGAATTGCCGCCATTATTGTTGTCATTTGTTTGTTGGTTCTTTGCTGTTACGAAAGTAGAATTGTGAAAAGTTTTTTGTAATTCACATTTTAGTTGAAAATATTGTTTCAATGTAAATTACAACTATTACAATAAATAATCTGTTTATGTATTTGTTCAGATTTATTTCTTACTGCATTAGTATATGTCGTTTTTAGATATTTTACAGGTAGCACTATTGGTGCCGGTCATTTCCTTATGGCTTCTGAACCCATCTTGATGATATGTGTGTAGATAAAGTAGTGTATACAACTGTACATAATTAGGCCTTAAAACACTCGAGTGATCCTATTATGAAACTCGCTGACGCTCGTTTCATCAAAACCACACTCGTGTTTTAAGGCCTCTCAGTACAAGTAAGGTATCAGTTGCATAAACTACTATTAATTTATATTAGGGATAACAAAAATAACCATACAATATTATATAATACAATCAGAGTTACATTTATTATGTATTATAATATGCATAGCCAACAGCATTATCCACGGGTTACTTTAAATAAGTTGAGGTTTACAGTGAAGAGAAAAATTAAAAAAAATTAATGTCTGAGGCAGGGTTCGAACCTGTGTCTCCACTGGCTTTCCGGGCTAACGCAGTCGTCCTTAGAGATGCAACGGATAGTTGTTTGGCCGGATACCGGATATTCGGCCTAACCACCGGCCGAATATTCGGTATCCGGCCACCGGATATTCGGCCCGCGGAACTATACCTACATTTTGAGTTTTACAGGTGCGCGTCGCGCAGGTTTTGACCTGTTTCTTAGTGAACGTTCGCGCGGACACATTTCTAGGCTCGAAACGAGTTTTATTTTGTCATTACGAAGTAACTTCGTTCAATAGTACACGTGCAAATTGTAGTAGTAGTGCAGTACATTGCAGTTTTACCCCAAAATCAAATAAGTTTACTATCCGGTATCCAGCCGGATAGCACGTTGCTATCCGGTATCCGGCCGGATATAAAAAATAAGGGCCGGATAGGCCGGATACCGGATAGTAACCGAATATTCGGTGCATCTCTACTACCTATTAGGCCACTGAACTTGAAACGAGAGCCATTGAATTTTTCAACCAGTTGCTTCTGCATCTGGGTGGCATGGTAGCGCCATATTCAATTTTTCGCTTCATTGTAAACATTTGGTTTACGTTACTAGACGAAATAATTAAGTTGAGGTGGTCAAAAGTGGAACAGTTGTACAAACTAAGAATGAAAATATTATTAAAATTGCGTTACGTTATGGAGAATAACAAGCCCAAAATGTGAACTTGGTTTCTTTTTGGGGTTCCGTACCCAAATTGTAAAAACGGAACAGCGGAGGCTTAGTATAGTTCCGTTAGCACCCTTTTGTTGCGGATCCCTAAAATAATCCAGATGACAATCGGATTCGTAGGGAGATCATGATGAACAATGCGGATATGTAGCAAATGTCATTTGGAACTAATTGTTCTGTTTGTCCAATGAACGTCATTGTAACCCTTTATGATTAAATTGAGAGGTTATCGACGCCACGTGCCTCGGCGTGATATATTGGAAAACAATAGATTTGTGATTACGTAATAGTTGTATATTCAACACATTCCATCGGAATTACTTAATTAAAATCAGCAAGATAAAAAAATATGATCAAAAATGCAGCTACACTAACCAGCGGGCCTGTGATGGTTGCCTTTATCACGCGATAAATAAGTGACAAAGCAACCGTCACGTTTTTACAAGATGCGAGTGTGTGACAGATGCTTTGTCACTAAGGCCTCCATACATGACCAGGTTTACCTTCAGTTCCATCTGATCGGACTTAAATCCGTACCGTGTATGAATGAAACGGCCTTAAGGTCACCACGCTTTACGGCGGCCGGATGGACTGAAGCGATTCAATCACATAGGCCTGATCCTGATCAGTTTTGCCTTCCCATGTATGGGGGCCTTTATTTATCGCGTGATAAACGCAACCATCACAGGTCAACAGATCGAATTATTTAAATGTTTCTTTACTGTGTTATCATAAAACAGCGTATGATATGAGCTCTTCAAAATCAAAGAGCTAAATTTTGAATAATTAATAAATATTGAGTGACAATCTTACACAAATCGATCTAGTCATAAACAAAGAAAAGCTTGTACTATGGATACTAGTTTAGTATAGTATGTTAGTTAGTTAGTTAGTTGCGCTGGGCATTTTCCGCAAATCGACATCCAAACGTGCCTATTTTGCGTGAAAAGGGGGTAGCGCTACTCCAACCAGTATAGTATGATAATTATACGTAATATATAAATGCAAATATAGATAACATACATGACCCAATAACAAATATTCGAGTTCATTACACAAATACAGGCGCACTACAAACTGCGCTAACCGCGTCGTCAAGAGCTAAAATTAAAGACGCTCAAATGTCGACAGATATACTTACTTGAAGGTTATTTTAAGAGCACACGGTACGTCCTGTTATCTATTGTTTTTTATTTATGAAACATTTAATGTCTAATTTTTTTTTATATGGGTACACACCACAATTTTTATATTAAACTATTGATACAAAGATATCAAAGCTCAAAGAAAAATTTAAATGAGTTACCTGGGTGCAAAACCTTTCAAATAAACAATGCAAAGATAACGAAGCATAAGGAAAAATTCGAAAGGTTGGTTGGAGTTCGGGTAGCGAAGTGGTTAACGTACTGGACCGGCAATCCAGAGGTACCGGGTTCGATTCCCGGTCTCGTCCCCCAGGTATCTCATTTAAATTTTTCTTTGAGGTTAGATTATCTTTGTATCTCTTTTTTTATATATATTTTTACGCATAAGGTACTTTATTCTTCCGTATTTGGGTCACAGATAATATAACAAACTGTAACTAGGTCGATCCAGATACATTCCGAGGAATTTGACGCTGCCAGACAGACGGACAACCGATTGATCATATCAGGGTTCCGTTTTTCATTCGGAGGCACGAAAAAAAAGTTGTCGTTAATTTCCTAGCTGAAATCGAATGTTTCCTTGTTACAGGTTAACCGCCACGGTGACAGGTCACCAGATGAAGACGAGCTGTCATTATCAAACATTGCGGATAAGTTGAAGAACCTGACATACATAGAAGGGCTTGAAGGTTTGACAAACGTAAGTATACAATATAGATGATGACTGCTGTTGAATTCTACAGCGTACTGTAATTTTAAGAATAAAAGTTGGTCAAAAACCATGATACAATAAAATATATATAAAAGTGCTTTGAAATAATGTAACTTCAAAGATAAACGCAACTTTTTTTCTTTTTTCAAATTTTTAAGTTTACGTAAAAAAACACACAGCCGTTTATGCCGCAAAACACTTATATTTTAACACTCAAGGGACCCAAAATTTATCGATTTTCTGTTATATCTAGAACTATGAAATTTGGCATATATACTACAAGTATAAAACTACACATTTGATTAGTAATTAAATCTTTATTTTAAGTACGTAATCAATAATCGAGGTTAAGCAACGGTATTTAATTTGTACGGAACCCTCGGCGGGCGACTCACACTTGTCCGTTTTTTAGGGTTCCGTTTTTTTTAAATAGCCCAGGTTTCAGTATTTAAAATTACGTGAACATAGAAAATAGCACAATCGCTTTAGTTGACACAAGATTATTCTACAACGTTTTTGTAGAAGCGTATTCAAATTCAATTGATTTAGTCACTACATATTAACTATAGATAATAGATATATCCTATATGAAATGTAATTTATGCTAAAATTAGTCGAGTTTTATAAATTGGCAGGAATGGCTCAATATTTCGTCTGGTGACAACCAAAACTCACAAGAATTTCCGTCACTACTCTTCAAAACCTCGTATCTAGTTTGTAGATTAATACTGAGATACGAGCTTAGTTTTAAGTCAAAACTTTCCGTCACTATTCTTTAAAACCTCGTATCTAGTTTGTAGATTAATACTGAGATACGAGCTTTGTTTTGTCAAAACTTTCCGTCACTATTCTTTAAAACCTCGTATCTAGTTTGTAGATTAATACTGAGATACGAGCTTTGTTTTGAGTAGGTATTTGTTAATTAGTGAGTTTTGGTTATCAAGACACGAAATAGCTGATACCGCGTGCGATATTAGCCGCCGACGACCAGACTCACTCACACTCATTCTATATTAAACTCACGTTATCACATAGAGAGACACGTTTTACTTCGATAATATTTCGAACTAAATGTTTATTATTTATGCCAGAATCGTGATAGTCTCGCCGCTTGTCTATATATAAGTCATATTTTTTTTTTGTTCACTGGATAACATTATCAATGTAAAGAAAAAAATAAACTTTGCACCAGGTTGATAGCAAGATTTATTGACATTTTGACATATATGATAATGGAATTATAAAGATCTTTTTGTAATATTCATTATATTATGTAATATACATTATTACATCATCCTACTTTTCTATACGCACATTAGTGACTGATATTTTATGATCATGAGGTCCCCTCATGACGGTGAAGATGAAATACCTAGTGAACTTTATTGTGTAAATAGGTCGTAAAGAATGCTTTGAGCCGAAACAAGCCAAGCATGAAAGCCGAAAGAAATTTAACAGTGACATTTTTCAACATAAAACATTAGCCAACAAAATTGCCGGAAAGCCAACTTGCAACCACTGTGCATATTCCTCTGGCACTAATTTGTAAGATTTAGATTTACTTTATTCCTTACAAATCACAATAGTTTTAATCTTCTTCCACGCCGCGACTCCAAAATGACGTCGGCAGCTATCGTATCCATAGTATCCTATCAATACATGTTAGATATGGAAGCTAACTGACTAGGTGACTCATGGATACCACACTTTTGTATGGGATATAGTCGTACTTGACGTGTCCGTCAATGGCGAATGGCTCCATGACCTTCACGAGCGTTTGCCCGAATGTCTTGCAAAACCAAATTTTCAAAGGTTCTGTTGCAAGGCGCGCAATGCAAGTCACTTTTGTTATTGTATGTGTAAGTATAAGAAGGCTTTGGACGGGTCTTGCGGAGGCGTTTTGCATCGAGGTCTTGCAAGCGACGCTCCTCAAAATCAGTAACGGCCTTATGAATAGATTTTGTATGGAATATGGCGACGTTTAGATGGTGTCTCAGTAGGGCAGATATCTAATGTCAAAACATGGTTTACAGACTGGCAAACGCCGCGCGTACCAGCTCGGCAAGTTCCTTCGTCAACGCTACGGCTCCCAGGGCCACAACATCATCTCAAACCTGTACCTTAAAGACGAGCTCACCGTCCGCTCTACTGATAAGGAACGGACGAAGATGACGGCCCTGGTTGCTATGGCAGCGGCGTATCCACCAGAGATCGAGCAGCAATGGGATGAGGGAATTGGGAAGGTGTGGCAGCCTGTGCCGTATACGACAGTGCCTTTGAGTGAAGACTATGTAAGTATTTTTTTACCAGGTGCTATGTTGGGTATTTTCTCTGCTTTTGTCAGACCTTCAGACTACGTGTTTGGTTCAAGTGGGTCAGATAAATGAGACAAAAATAGAGAAAGAAAACAACGATAACACCCTCATCGTTAGGCCTTTGAGTGAACCACTTATGGCCAATCTACACTGTCTTCTTACTGTTTACTTTTTGTGTTTGTTGAACAAATTACCAGTTTTTTAATTAGTCAAGTGGGTACATTTAGATTAGCAGCAGGTTTGGTCACATTTACATACTAAATTGACTAGATTCTAAACAAGGTAAGGTCGTCACATCATGCTTTTTTTGTGTATTATAATTTGAAAATATCGCTAGAAATCTTAGCCGACTCGAGTGTTTTCTTCATCAAAGGTTTAATGTTTCGTGGGTTCTTGCAATTGCATCACTTACTCTTTTGATATGTACTACACCGATAATCTGCATTTGTTGGTAATAACGTAGCGCGTTACATAATCAACCGAAAAATATCGTAATAGTCGGTTTTAGAGAAGTGCCGATCAAGCATGATGTTAAAATTCGCAATATCCCACTACATATGTATGTGTTTCTATAAAAAGCCGGTCAAGTGCGAATTGGACTAGCGCACGAAGGGTTCCGTACCGTTAGATAAATAAAACACTAGTCATAGTGATAATGTTTATTTAGGTTTCATACAAGTTAACACATAATAAAAGGTTGGAGCCACTCACTAAGCAAAATAATACCTAGAGATGGTAGGAAACTACTTTATGAAAATTTCAAGAATATAGCAGCCATGCAACCATTAGGCAAAAAAAGTTAGAAAACCCTAAAAACACGTTCTTTTCTTGTACAGGGACCCCCTTTAATTTCTAACTTTCCTAACGATTGAAAAAATACAGCTCGTGGACAGACGGACACATAGACAGCAGAGAAGCAGAGAGCAACCTTGGGTATGGAACCCTAGTAATATCAAGTCTAGACTGAGTATAATTATAAAGTTACATATAATTTCAAATCTCATTATAGTTCTCTGATTACCGTCATTATGGTATCTTGATTAGCCGTTATTGGAAATTAATCATCAAAACAAATTACATTCTATTTCAAGAATAAAAACGTGTAGAAAACTAGTCAGCGCTTGAAAACGAAGCCAGTTCTGGTTAACCGACCATCTGTCACAACGGCAAGCTCACAAGCAACACATTTTTATGATTGGTTCGTAGTCTGGCTAGCCAAATAATGTTGACAGATATTTCCTTGTGGTATTGCCAATTGTCTATGATTTCAAGAATTTAGTAGGTGGGTCCTCTATAAATAATTTTGATACTTTCTTCTTTCTTTCTAACATTCCGATCAAATTGAAATTTGGCATAGTACTCGTACTTGTGTAATTTTTCTGGTGATGGATTAATATGGTATTATCGAGCTAGGTCTTATTTACACTACATTTAATTTTTCGCCTTATACCTATATGGTTAGAAAGTGTAAACATTATTTTTACACTTTCTAACCGTATACAAGGTGTTTGTCGTTGACTGTACTATAGATAGTGGTAGAAATTATGTGAGCTGACTATGAGTGCACGTCAACATATATTTAACTTATTTCTTTAGGTACCTTACGTGTGCATAGAAAATCAAAAATATGTTCTAGTATCAACACTACAATTCCTACTATACACAAAGTGTGACCAGCCGCAGATTTTTTAAATTTCCCGCCAAAAGTTCGAGTAATATTTCAATAGACTATAGACGCGCACACATAAAACCAAAGGCGGCTTCATCTTTCGCAGGTCTGTTGTATGAAGACGCGTTCTAGGCGTATTTATTATATGAATCTTTCTAACAGGATAAAATAAAATTGCCTGTACTTACAAAGGAAATAAGATGCAAACACATGTTTTCTTAGGTCTAAATGAGCCTTGACGATACATTTTCCTCTCCACATTTGTAACAGCGATTTCAACTATAGTAACATGAAAATAGGGATACAATTTGCTTGGAAGCATGTTGATTAGAACTCATGACCTTTGATAAAATGTAGGATAATACTAATATCAATCTTGAACTAAATCTGTCAAAAGGTGAGGGTTTTATTCGATACTGGAACAGATGGGGGACGTAGATATATGGGTAGATTAGGTACATAACTATGCTAGGGCTAGGCTAGTCCATACTTGTCTAATTTAGTAAACAACATACCAACTTAATGTTTATATCGAAGCGCAAAATTGAAGCAACTGGTAGAAAAAAAACGATGCTTTAGCTAGTGGCTTTGATAGAACAATTGGCAGTCACCCGTCTGGCCCGAAAAGCCGCGGAGACGTGGATTCCCTCTCCTGTATAACATTTATATTATAAAGGCAAAAGTTTGTGCTTGTGTTTGTATGTTTGCTTCTTCACGTTCAAACGGCTGGTAATTTTGTTAAAATTCACTATGGATACCTCCATAGTGAATTTTAACAAAATTACCTGAAAGCCTGGATTAACATGAGCTTTACTTTTCATCTGATAAACCACGGTTAACGCCAAGGGGCGCATTTAGTATTCACATAAACAGCAAATGAGATTTTTTTAATGTATCTTATTTCAAAGATGAAGTCATCGTCAAGCATGAAAGTGATTCTTCTTCTTCATCGATTATTGTTTTTGAGCAAAAATATTCAATGATCTAAAATTATCTAAGTATGTAAAATACCTACTTACTAAGTCATTACTTGAACCATGAAACCATGAACAATTACTATCATTGTTCAATGACAATAAGTACAGCACGACAGCTAAATGAATGTGGCAAAAAATATGTACAGAATTACGGAATACAAGAACAGAAGGTTCTGATGTTAACGAAAACCGCTTGTAGGTACTATAATTAATTTGAATTTATTAATAATAGTTTATTTGATGTTTATTTTTGCTTAATTTTTTGCCTACTATTGTGTAAACCGCATATGTTAACCGGACTCGCAGATGGCCAAGATACAGACTCAGCCTAGTTTGGTCACTGACGGACACATTTTTTTTATGTTTCAACTGAATTTTGTTTGAATAAATCATTTTGTATTTGTATTTGTAATTATGCCGTGCAGAAGCTAAGAGAGGTCGACAGCGTCTTTTTATACCGATTCAGTCGCGCGATTTGGGAGAGTTGCGACTGGGAGCATTGCATTGGACTGCATTTCGACTTTAGCCTTTGTCACATTTGCAACGCTGGACAGACGCAATGCTGGACCAATGCAAACGCGCGACTGTCGCGATGCAGTCTCACTGTTTTGGTTCAGCATTATCTTCTGCATCGCGATGCAGAAGATGCATCGGTGCGGACGCGCGATGGAGGCAGGGAGTTCTGCGGTAACAAGCATAAAAAAATACAGCCGAATTGATAACCTCCTCTTTTTTCAAGTCTGTTGAAAACTTGTAATCACCTCACCGGGTGTAAAAGCTAACAAAAGTATGTGGTGTTTCAAAACGAAGCCTCTAAAATAGATAATATATGAGTACAATACTAAAATACAAAGATGCATGAAAACATCAAACTACTAGGAAATAAGAAATACATATTGTACCTCTATCTATAAGTACAAGTAAATGCCTTGTAACGTAGTAAGAATCGTTCTCCGTCCACAAAGAACATTGTATAAAACGAAGAACTTAAGAACTTTTACAAAGCCTTAAGTAGGTAAGTAGATGGCAAACAACCAGCAACGAGTAACGTCTTTGCAACTCGATGCCCACCGTTTCGAAAAGCTAAGGCACTTGCAGGCTGCATGAAACAACCTGTACCTCTAGCGCAACTATGACACGCGACTCTGCCGCTTCAGAAATAGTACCTATCTCTTTTAAAAGTAGATATATACTTAATGGTGATATTTCATACAGATATCACTAGTAATCTTATTAAAACTTTCGTGAGACATATTTAATTATTATATTAAGCGGTTTTCACTCACGAGAAATTGGAACGGACCAACATGTTTCGAACTCGTATGGAGCTGCTCAGGGACTGCTAACGCGCGGTAACTTCGTCACGTACGTAATACAGTGACGAAGTTACCGTGCCGCTAAATACAATAATTAGATGTCATTAGAATCATCGACGTAACCCTGATTTAACCAGTTATAAAATTGGTTACCTATCTGAAACACTAAAAACGTTAGTCCGAATTTCATTTCGACAAAAACTATTCGACAAATATCATTTTAACTTTTTTCATTTGTCCGAAAATTCAATTCGATAATTTACGATTGGGCATTAATTGTTTAGGATTTTTATTCACTCGACTAATGACACGTTTACTTAAATCTCATTTGTCCGTAATATCAGTTTTCCGATGTAACGTTTCGGTTTATTAACTACTCGACTTTTTTTGTATGACTTTGATTTCATTTGTCCGATGTAACGATTCGGTTTATTAACTACTCGACTGTTCTCAAGTGGACTTTTTAATTTTAGTCATATTATTATATCCTTTTTCAACAATTTGTCAAATTCTAATCCAAAAGTTCTAAACTAACCTAACCCAACCAGGTCAGTTTTGGCGGTTTGTCAGCTGCTGCCGCAGCACAGTAGCTTCGCTCGCTCGGCTCGCGGACTGTTGTGGTCGCAGTTCTAACCTAACCTAACCCAACCAGGTCGGTTTTGGCGGTTTGTCGGCTGCTGCCGCAGCACAGTAGCTTCGCTCGCTCGGCTCGCGGGCTGTTGTGGTCGCAGTTCTAACCTAACCTAACCCAACCAGGTCGGTTTTGGTGGTTTGTCGGCTGCTGCTGCAGCACGGTAGCTTCGCTCGCTCGCCTCGCGCGCTGTTGTGGTCACAGTTCTAACCTAACCTAACCCAACCAGGTCGGTTTTGGCGGTTTGTCGGCTGCTGCCGCAGCACGGTAGCTTCGCTCGCTCGGCTCGCGCGCTGTTGTGGTCACAGTTCTAACCTAACCCAACCAGGTCGGTTTTGGTGGTTTGTCGGCTGCTGCTGCAGCACGGTACCTTCGCTCGCTCGCCTCGCGCGCTGTTGTGGTCACAGTTCTAACCTAACCTAACCCAACCAGGTCGGTTTTGGCGGTTTGTCGGCTGCTGCCGCAGTACGGTAGCTTCGCTCGCTCGGCTCGCGCGCTGTTGTGGTCACAGTTCTAACCTAACCTAACCCAACCAGGTCGGTTTTGGCGGTTTGTCGGCTGCTGCCGCAGCTCGGTAGCTTCGCTCGCTCGGCTCGCGCGCTGGTTGTGGTCACAGTTCTAACCTAACCTAACCCAACCAGGTCGGTTTTGGCGGTTTGTCGGCTGCTGCCGCAGCACGGTAGCTTCGCTCGCTCAGCTCGCGGGCTGTTGTGGTCACAGTTCTAACCTAACCTAACCCAACCAGGTCGGTTTTGGCGGTTTGTCGGCTGCTGCCGCAGTACGGTAGCTTCGCTCGCTCGGCTCGCGCGCTGTTGTGGTCACAGTTCTAACCTAACCTAACCCAACCAGGTCGGTTTTGGCGGTTTGTCGGCTGCTGCCGCAGTACGGTAGCTTCGCTCGCTCGGCTCGTGCGCTGTTGTGGTCACAGTTCTAACCTAACCTAACCCAACCAGGTCGGTTTTGGCGGTTTGTCGGCTGCTGCTGCAGCACGGTACCTTCGCTCGCTCGCCTCGCGCGCTGTTGTGGTCACAGTTCTAACCTAACCTAACCCAACCAGGTCGGTTTTGGCGGTTTGTCGGCTGCTGCCTCAGCACGGTAGCTTCGCTCGCTCGGCTCGCGCGCTGTTGTGGTCACAGCTCTAACCTAACCTAACCCAACCGGGTCGGTTTTGGCGGTTTGTCGGCTGCTGCCGCAGCACGGTAGCTTCGCTCGTTCGGCTCGCGGGCGGTTGTTGTGGTCGCAGTTCTTATGTAATGCCGAAAATATCATTGGGTAAATGAAAAAATGGGTATTAAACAAAAGACGTCTCAATTCAGATGGCAAGTGAATGGGGCGGGAAAAGTTAAAAGGTGAACTGAAAATTTGGCTAAATGAAAAAATGGGTATTAAACAAAAGACGTCGCAATTCAGATGGCAAGTGAATGGGGTGGGAAAAGTTAAAAGGTGAACTGAAAATTTGTCCAAATGTATGCAGTGCCAAAAGTATCATAGGGTAAATGAAAAATTGGCTACGAAAAAAAATACGTAACAACTCATAGGGCAAGTGAATGTGACGGGAAAAGTTTTTCGGACAAACGATACTTTTACTAAATGTAAAATGGTGAAAAGAAAAATGTACGAATCCTGTCATCGGAGAAACGATAATAATTCGAATAGTTTTCGGGCAAATGAAATTCGGTCAATGGTTTTTAGTGTTTGAGATAGGTTACCTATAAAATTCCGTATGGTGTTTATTCTCATAAGCTTTTCTTATTTTTTTCAGTTGCGCTACTACTTAAACTGCCCTCACTTCACGTCGATAATGTCAGCGGCAAAGACAGCCGCCAGTACTGCAGAGTTCACGCCATACGCCGATCTCATCCCGATTCTGATCAAGGAGACTGGAAAGAACTTCACCGAGAACCCGGTTCTGTTCCAGACTCTCGTCGATTTGTTTAAAAGCCAGGTGAGTTCGACATTAGGCCTTTTTAGTTATACTACTACTTAAATGACAACTACTAATGTCTCAGACAAAGACGTCAGTAGTACAGAGTTGGCATCATACGCCGCCCTCATCCCGATTCTGATGAAGGAGGCCGGACGGAACTTTACTGATAATCAGTTTCTATTCAAGACCTGGTTCAAAAGCCAGGTTGTTCGAGTTTCGCCTTGTAGCAGTTTTGTGTTTTGTTGTTTGAAATTGGAGCTCCAACATAGAAAACTTGTACGTTAACAAAAACACATCCCTCGCTACGCATCCTCGCACATCTCTGGTGGAAACGCAGCCTAATGCTTCGGGATTGGTCCATTTCATACATCTTTACTCCACTCCGCTTCTGTGGACAGGCAACCTTATGCTGCTCACGAAATCTCAATATTTTTACTATAGCAATAACCTTAAAATTTCAAGTTTCAACCGGTTTTCGAACTTTTTACGGATCTAGGTCCACAACCGGTAAATGCTGGGTACGATAAAGGAACGTTGAATTGTCGGCCCCGTTCCAACGTTCCGTTTTAACTATTTGTATTGTGAGGACTGCAGCGTTCCCCGACTTCCCGGAAAGAGCCAATTTATATTTGATTTTAGCCTGTACAAGGAAACTTTGTTGACTTTTCGTATTCTTGTGCAAAGCCTTTGAAACTCTCTAAGTTCGGTGGCAAATAATTAAATGTTTGTCTGTTGCTACAGATTGAGAATTTCTGTCTTGTCGCGCAGTTTTCCTTGTCCTTGCTTTATGCTTTAATTGAGAAAGTATTTTGAGCCAACAAGAAATTGCTGAGCATGCAACCAACTTGAAAATCTAATTTATTTATGCATTTGTGGTGCAATGTTCATTTTGTTTACTTTTCCCGTGACGCAACACATTTTCAATATCATAACCATAATATTTTTTATATCCTCTGGTTTATTTATAAAATGATAGTTAGGGATAGGCACTTGCATGGCGCGAATAGTTTAGACAATACCTGTAAATCTAGCATAATTACAGGAATTGCGACCGTGGAAGTAAGTTAAACAATCGTAGGTATACTTCCTTTTACAAATTTCTTATATTTTTCATTATTATTTTTTAGCTTAGCTTGGGTCTGGACATTCCTGAGTGGGCCAAACCAATTCTACCGCAACTGACGGAAGCTTCGCTGCTGGCGTATAGAATATTCTATAGAAATAAGGAGCTGAAGATGTTTGGAGGAGGTACGTATCGTTAAATAAGGATAAACTGCATCGGTCCGGGTGTCATCCTACAGGGAAACGCCAATTTTCCCCATACAGCAGAGTTAACTTACAATCAATAATGACACAGAATAGGGGAATATCTACATCCACGGCAAGTTCCCGGGTTTCCAACGGCTTTCCGGGCCAACACGAGCCTCTTACCTATTAGACCACTAAACCGATGCGCGAGCCTTTAAATTTTTCAGTCAGTCTCTCTCAGTCTGTTTATTACCTGAATAATACTTGTGGTCCGTATATCATTGAAATCTGATTTCCTCACATTTTCCTCGCTCGTGAAGAAACAATGACCACAGATTCTCACGCATAATTTTATCGTCACGTCATCTTTTGTATCTCACTCAATTTGTATCACAATCAGTTCAAGTTCAAGCCCGTTCAACACATAAACGAAAAAAAAAAGCCTGTATCAAAACGATGTCTGTTACAACGTCCGTAAAAACTCAACATGCCCATTTGGGCATAAGAGTATGAGAATTCTCCTACGTGGGTCAAAGAGTCAAAGAGGGCGGTGGGAGAGGAAAATTGTCTTAACGTAATGAATGGTCACTTATAATTTATCTCCCATATCCAGGTGTACTTCTTCACAAGTTTTTGGAAGCAGCCGCTGCCGCCACCTCTGGTCAGAGCTACAAGAAGCTGACAATGTTCTCCGCTCACGACTACAACATGGGCGGACTTATGGCAGTTTCAGGGGTTGTGGGTGATGAGAGGATCATGCCACCATACGCCTCCCTGTTCGCGCTTGAGTTGTACAAGTCTAGGGGTGGAGCTTACAGTGTTTTGGTGAGTTTCTTGACTGTCATATAATTCAGGAAGTTTTTACGTCCATAGACCAAACGTGGACACTTGGGCTTTCAATCCCGGGATTAATTAGTATTAGTATAGTATTAGTAGTAGTATTAGTAGATTGGAGGCCTTAACAGACACCTAACTATCTATCACGACTAATATGTAGTGCTAAAATTAGAACCATGGCATCAGTCGTGAGAGAGGATCAAATCATGTCAGCATATGCGGTGGAATTTCAAATATTTATGTAACATTTCCAAAAAAATAGAGGCCTTGAGCTAGAATCAATAATCCAATTTTAAACTGACCTTTAGTTACCGTTCCTGTTTCGTAGATCAACGAAACAGCGAGTAATGTTATCGTAAAATATTTACAGGGGAGTAAATAAAATTGTCCTTTGTGATTTTTACGAAAAATCCGGTTGATTAATTTATTGGCTGAATTTTGAACGTAAATAATCGCCTTCGGCGGTCACAAAACACTGTCAGTCGCCCACGCCGTATGTCAATACTAAATGCAGTCTTTCACTTTTTTAGGGTTCCGTAGCCAAATGGCAAAAAACGGAACCCTTATAGATTCGTCATGTCTGTCTGTCTGTCTGTCCGTCTGTCCGTCTGTCCGTCCGTATGTCACAGCCATTTTTTTCCGAAACTATAAGAGCTATACTGTTGAAACTTGGTAGGTAGATGTATTCTGTGAACTGCATTAAGATTTTGATGCAAAAATAAAAAAATAATAATAAATATTGGGGGCTCCCCATACTTAGAACTGAAACTCAAAATTTTTTTTTTCATCAAAAACATGCGTGTGGGGTATCTATGGATAGGTCTTCAAAAATGATATCGAGGTTTCTAAAATATTTTTTTTCTAAACCGAATAGTTTGCGTGACAGACGCTTCCAAAGTGGAAAAAAGTTGGTCCCCCCCCCCTCTAACTTCTAAAATAAGAAAATGAAAAATCTAAAAAAAACATATGATGTACATTACTATAAAAACTACCAACGAAAATTGTTTTGAACGAGATCTAGTAAGTAGTTTTTTTTTAATACCTAACTTTGCAAGTTTGCACCTAATTTATATGGGGCGCTATACATACCAGGTGCAAACTTAACTTAAACACTTAGGGATGGAAAGTGTTTGTACGGAACCCTCGGTGCGCGAGTCCGACTCGCACTTGGCCGGTTTTTTTACATTGAAAATGTTCGCTTCCCCGATCGATAGTGCCCCGATATGAAATTGTGACATTTTCCTGTAGCTTCGCAGATATGAGAGGTATGCGAATAGGCCATATGTCAAAATGTCGTCTGCCGGAGGGCTTCAAAGTAGGTACAATTTGAATTCCTAAAATCGGTCGGTAACTGTTTGAGATTTTCCAAAATAAGTCAAAATTTCGCTGACTTAGATCGAAAATTTTCCATCTTTTCTTTGAACTCGCTATTCAAGAAACAGAAAATTATCTTGGGATAGGGTTAAGTTGTCTGTGGATTAAATTAAGCTACAGGCTAGCGGAGATATAATGTAGGCGGTAGTGGGTCCCTTACGCGCGAGGTCAGAAAACCAATCTTATCATGTGCTTTATTTCTAAATTATATTTTCAATGCCTTTGATAGTTGCGCGTCGTGTGAGCCTTACGGGCACTCCAATGGTACCTAGTGATTTAGGGGATATATGTGTACTTACATATAGTTTAGGTCCCAATAGCTTATTTAGGTTTATTTAGATCACAAGTTTTTGAGGTTTAGTTAGGTATATATTCTTCACTTTTTTGTTTTTATCGAAATAAAAATTTAAAACTTGTATTATTCAACCAATCTAATAGATTGCACATCGGCTCGCATCATGGTAGGTGACTTTGACTTCACCTTGCGCATCTGATCTCTAGCGACTCCTGCGAAGACTTTCCTGTATTTTTTTACTCTCTGATAATGGTAACTCGGGTTTGAATTCCGTTAACAGCATATATTTATTTTATTTGCTTTACCTTGTAAAATATTTTCATTTCCTTAGCCGCTTTAAAGTTTTATTTAGTGTTTACCCATGCCCAGGTTCCCTCAGATCTCAGAGGGTGACGTAGTAGAATGTTCACGAGATCTACAGCTCACAGAGCCGATAGATATAATTTAGCACCGATGCTGATTGCATTGTTCTTTCCAGCCGGTCTATTTGGAACAAGCTGGCCAGGGCTCAGCGACCCAACTCCGCTTCCACGGCTGTCCAGACCCCTACTGCGAGCTGGTCAAGTTCAAGGAGTTGACCCAGGAGTACGTGTTCCCTGAACGGGACTTCCATAGGATCTGCAACACGAAGACCGAGTTATAGTGGGCAGGAGAAGAGTTTTAGAGTTACCAATGCATGAGCCGGGGATATACGGCCAAAGAACGCCCCATGGTTCATGGATACCTCATCGTAACGTGGAATGCTGCACCACCGTGTAAATTCATGGCACGATGTGACATTGGCACGTTGACGCAGCGTCCCAAGCAATTATGTTTTGGCTTGTATGTAGGTATAAGAGCTGTACAATAAAGTAAATAAGTTCACATCACGTGTCAAGTACCATCATAGAATCCTCTGTGAATTAATAACGGAGCTTAAAACAGTCACGGTGCCATTATTAAACGGTTCTACGGTGGAACGCATATCCATTATTGTACTTAATACTTTGAAAAGAACTACACGAAGTAGTCGTAAGGTATTCGAGGAAAAGTTCACGTAATGTTACCAACTTTAATAATTGCTAAATTTATCATGATTAGTGATTATTCTTTTCCTTGCACACCAATTGTATTGCCTTGTACAGTTCTTGTGGAAACAGTCTCTAGACTTTAGTTAAGAAACAAAAGGTCTACATTCACTGAGGTATCGTCGGCATTTGTGTATAAATTTCTAGCTTTCTCATTCACAAATATACCATTAATGTAGGTAAAGGGGAGAACATTACATATATACGTTCTAATAAAAAGAGTAGTAGGTACTAAGTTCAGATATAGGGCTTATATAATACTACTATAGACAACTGTGGAGCGTAAATGGAGCTCGATAGGCTATTCCACTCGAAGGGGAGGAACGAATAATGCAAGCATCGTTTTCGAATGGAAGCTGCCGGACGGAAGGCAAAACCGCCGATACGTATTACGTACTACCATCGAGAACGTTGAGGCCTTCTTTAATTCATAACTAAAAAGTGCCCGCAACTTCGTACGCGTAATTATTTTTATATTCGGCTAAAAAGTATCCTATAACCGTCTTTGCATGTCCAGCTATCCCTGTACCAAAATTGGTTAAAATTTGTCCAGCTGTTTCGGCGTGATCAGAGGACAATGGGAATTGTGCCCAACAGATGGCCGACTGACTGGCATGGCGCCGCGCGCCCATACAAAACATAAAACGATCCTGCATCACGCTATTAAGATTTTTCCTGCAATCATGACTCCACTCAATAGAATAATACTGATATTCGATACAAATCTAGAATTTTGTAATAGTATAGATAAGCTAAAACTTTTGATTCTCGAATTACAGTATGGGCTCGTACAGAAATCATGTGATCACTTAGTCTATTTTTGACACCCCCTCCCCCTTGCTGATATTTGGTGATCGTAACGCTACAACCCCGGCCGGCAAAAGGCCCGCAACGCACTCAACTTGTGACTCCTCTGGTGTTGCATGGGCGCAGGCGATGACATAAAAAAAGCCCTCCATTCAAGATCACGAGTATTTTTTGTACTAACACTGACTGACTGACTAACTGAACAAGTTGTATGTCGTTTGTACTGTATTGCATATGAGTTCAAATGTGAGAAAATTGTTGAGTAACGTCGTTGTTCTTGGCTTTCCCGCTATGTAAAAAAAATGCACGTAATGTCTTCCCCAAAAACGATCACACGATTTATAGACGAGCCATATGCACTAAATTGTTTTGGAGATCCGTCGCCTTCCATCCAGACAAAAGGGTTCCTTTGGGCATAGCAGTTAGTTGCCAATATCAATATCGCCCATCGGCTGTTACACTTGTCTCATTGTCAGAACTCTATCCAACTACGGCGACACAGACGGACGAGTGTGTCGGAAACTTCTGCCGCAGTTACGTTCCGTCCTTTATTTACGGACGACAGCGGTGCGCGGTACGTATGTCTCGCTCACTCGTATGGCAGCCGTGCTCGGATCTCTCGCTTGACCGCTCGCCGCGCCGCCGGTCGTGCAAAGTCGTGGCATCTCCGTAATATCGGCGGTGAGCAACAGCCACGGCCATAGGTGGGAGCGGAACGTCCGATCGCGGTGTCTCGCTCACTCGTATGGCCGCCGCTCGTCGCAGCCGCGTGCCGCCGAAGTCGTGGCATGTCGAACTGCTAAGGTACAGTCAGGAACATAATTCTTAATAGGAACGTGAGAACTATTTTTGCTCTATAGTTAAAAATCATCCCAATTGTCATAAATGCTTACGTATCTTTTCGCTGCATCGCTTCATAGTTTAATAGTAGTGTAGTTTAGTTTTCTGGCTGTTGTTATTAGAAATAAGTCGTCTTATGTTATAGAATAATGTAATTACTCGTATAAGCAAAGGTTGTCTGAACTCTGATGGTCGAGTTTGAAACTGTAAGGTACTTTTAGACGAGTAAAACAAATGAAAATGCAATTTTCGGATCTGTAAATGATTAACACGGGAATCATACGAATGTCAATCACTTGTCTTATCCTAAGTTAGAAATTTAACTTCAGTCTTGATGTTTTAATGCAATATTTTTATACATTCTGTTTTTAATGATGACATACACCATTATAATTTTGACAAAAAAATTTTTTTTTTATTAAATTATGTCAGAAAAGTGTAGGTAATGTGCTCCAATATGCAATGTAAGCAGGACTCAACCTGCAACCCTACCTTTTTCGGCGCAGTGCTCTCCCAACTGAGCTATCATATCTTTACATCAATCAAACCTTTGATTCCATAATTCTACGCTACTGAGGGGTCTCTGCGTCATATGATTTTTTAAATGCTTAAGCACATTAGCCACGTAGGGTAATCTATTCAGACTTTAAGTGGAAATAGTTAAGAAAAAAGAAGTAAAAGGAACAATAAATGTAAGACATGACCAATTAAATTGTGGACATTGAGTGATGAAAATAGTAATAAGTTTATTATGTAAGTAATACTGTAATTAAGTTTTTAAAATTATATTGTCACTGTCTGTGATAGTTAGTATATAACGTCGGTAGAAAATCAAGTATACTGTCATGTTTCCTAATAATCCTAATGCCAATATAAGACACGACATCGCATCGTGGGACGACGCGCCATCGTGCTATACTCGACGCCACGTAGCTTGGCAATAGCGACCAATGACTCCTCCTACCATGAAACTCAATTTCTAATAACGACACTTTTTTTTTGTTCCCCGTAACGACCATTTTTACTTTTATTGCTACACCGTGGTAGAGGGTCCGCTCGCTCCACGCCCAGACACCCTCTACCACGGTGTAGCAATATTAGTAAAAATGGTCGTTACGGGGAACAAAAAAAAGTGTCGTTATTAGAAATTGAGTTTCATGGTAGGAGGAGTCATTGGTCGCTATTGCCAAGCTTATACGATGCGACATCTGTTGTGAAAATCTTCTTAGTTGTTTCACTCTTTACAGACTGGCCATGATCAACTGCTAGTACTGTTAGAGGCAGGTATTGTTCGCTGTATGATATTACGCCATTTCTCGCGATTCACAGACATTCTGGTACACTCATGCAAAGGTCCGTCCACAGCTGATTTGATCTGCTCGGTCCGCATGAGTGATCTTCCTCATGATCTGAAATTATAAATTAAAATAGAAATCTTAATCTCACGACGTCGCATCGATCGTGGCACGATGTCGTGTCGTACCAAGGCGCCATGACGCTTACTTGTGTTTTGGCCCTTATAAAGTCGCTATATTTAATTACTCCTTTCTCTCTTCGTAGGGGACACATACTATACATGATACTAGAACCTGTAATCTCTCAACGTGTAAACTTCAAACTTAATATAATAATCTCCTATCTGAACCATATTGACTTAAGCAACCTACCGACAGTTACTAAAAAATAAGTTAATAAATAAATGTAAAATAAGTGCCTAGCCTTATTATTTCATTTATTTCCAGGCGTGAGTACAGTGCCCTATGCGGCTATTACTTTCCTAAATTAGTCACTAACGAGAGGGAATCTTACACAAATCGACCTACTCGTAAGCCGAATTTAACAAAGGCTTGTACTATGGATACTAGACGACGACACGAGTTGAACTGTATCGGGGCTGGTTAAGTCCTCACTACCACTGCCATCTCACGGCAAAATAGCGCAACGTCAAAACAGCTATTTGGAGAAAAAAAACGTTGCTTTTGTTTTCTTCCATGCTTTTGTTGTTGTCTTGTTTTTTTCATATTGCTAACTATGTACTGTACCCTTATGGTTACTTTTACTGCTTTAGGTTTTGCTCGGCAGTGTAGTAGTATTTAAATTCTGTATCTCGGTAGTATGACAGTAATTTGTTATAAAATGAAACATGCAATGTCTCATTTTTAGGGTTCCGTACCCAAAGGGTAAAAACGGGACTCTATTACTGAGACTTCGGTGTCCGTCCGTTCGTCCGTCCATCCGTCTGTCACCAGGCTGTATCTCAAGAACGGTGATAGCTAGACAGTTGAAATTTTCATAGATAATGTATTTCTATTGCCGCTACAACAACAAATACTAAAAGTAAAATAAAATGAATATTTAAGGGGGCTCCCAAACTTGTTAAAGATTATGGTACGGAACCCTTCATGCGCGAGTCGGACTCGCACTTGCCCATTTTTAGGGTTCCGTACCTCAAAAGGAAAAAACGGAACCCTTATAGGATCACTTTGTTGTCCGTCTGTCCGTCCGTCCGTCCGTCTGTCAAGACCCTTTTTCTCAGGAACGCGTGGAGGTATGAAGCTGAAATTTATATCAATTACTCAGATCTACTGTCCCTTGAAGCTGTGAAAAAATCAAACTTCTAAGCCAACGCAATCAAAAGATACAGCCGTTTATGCCGCAAATTTTCGACACTTGCAAGGGAATCAAAACCTACAGGGTGCTTCCCGTGAACTCAGAATCTTGAAATTTGGTACGAAGCAACGTCTTATAGCATAGATAAAGGAATAATTACGAAATACATAATTTTTTTTTTTAATAACTAACTTTGCACCTAATTTATATGGGGCGCTATACATACCAGGTGCAAACTTAACTTAACCACTTAGGGATGGAAAGTGTTTGTACGGAACCCTCGGTGCGCGAGTCCGACTCGCACTTGGCCGGTTTTTTTTTTCATATTGCTACTGTGTACTGTACCCTTATGGTTACTGTTATTACTCTAGGTTTTGCACAGCAGTGTAGTAGTATTTTAATTCTGTGATTCTGCATCTCGGTAGTATTGACAAATGAGTACCCGGTGGAAGAGACCCTGGTGGTGAGAGAGAATTTGTTTTATAATACCCTATTATAAGTCGTGCCTTTATCGCAAATCGAACCAGCATATACACGATGATTCTAAATCGGTGATCAAGAGTAGAATAATATCAATATGCAGCTAAAATTAAACTTAATAGATGAGGTCTCATCACGCAATCTCAATGTCCAATTAATTAAAAGTGAAAACATAATTGAAACTAATAACCACTAGATTCATGCCGTATTATATGGTCATCCTTCATAAATTATTAAAGTAGGTACTTTTGAAGTAAGATACCTAGTCAAATATGCCATCGCTTTGGCGGGAAACTTTACGAAATTTATTTTTTTACGACTTTGTTTGTGTTATGTAATGACAATGACAAGTTATTTACATACATTATTGTATTAAGCGGTTTACACTCACGTGAAATTGTCAGGAACGGCCCGGCCCGGTAAGTGTAAACCGCTTAATACAATAATTAAATATGTCTCACGAAAGTTTTAATAAAATTAAGTTATTTACACATAAAAATTGTCATTGCCATCAAATTATTAAAGAGGTTGTAAGCTAACAGATACAGATTAGTAGGGTGACAAGGAATTTAAGACAAAATTGGATTCAAAATAAAAATTATCATACAAAAATAAAAGTTTGTTTTCATGTAATTACGACTCACGAGACCGCCATCAATTACTGAGTTAGAAAAATTGGTACCTGGTCACCGATTAAAAATCATCGTGTATATACGTAGAGTAATATTGTTTTACAAAAACAACTTAAATTGGTCACAGCCAAATTGAAATTATAACAAATACCGGTTCCACAAATGTACGAATTATTTCAGTCTCCTGCGCGTTTATTCGACAGAGCTTTGTGATATCTCCATTTTAGCTATATCTCGGGGATATAATATCGAGTACTTTGGTAATAAGGATTTAAGGATGTTTCTTTCTAACTTCCTAGGAAAAGAGGGGAGTTATACGTTTTACGCCGACCTAGGCCGTATGTGGGATATTCTGCCTGCTACGCGGAGAAAAAACGCGCTTCCTGGCCAAGACAAGACATAAAACTTTAGACAAACCACGGGCGGTAATTCGTAAAGACCCAGATCACATATTTATGGACGTGTGATCTAGGACGTACACGAATTCATCGTCCTAGGTATATAATGTAGGTACTATAACGTGTGTGTATCTGTGTGACATCGTAGCACCCAAACAATTGATCCGATTTCAGTGCGGTTTTTTTATCGAACGTCTTGTCTGTCGAGGTGGTCCTTGGCTATGTTTAGTTGAAATAATGTACTAGACACCAATGCCTTGGGGTTTTTTTTAAATATAAATTTATGTTTTTGTTTATTTTAAAAGTTGGCAACTTAAATAATATGGGAAATAAATTAATTATATTATATTATGCGTACCTGGTTCCTGTCTTGTTAATGATGCGACGCACCATTTTGTTTTTAGGCCTGTAAAAATTGAGTGTGTCAATATAAAATATAAGTGAACGAGTTATCATGAAAAACCCCGAAATCGAGAAATTATTTGAGGATTACCATCTGTTTCTCATGGATCTTGTCATCCGATCTTCACCAAAAGTTTTTAGAACCAACTTGGAGATCCCAGCTCCTGAACACAACAATATTTTTCAAAATCGGTTTATAGATAACTCAATTCTAAGCTGAGGTAACAAAAATAAAAAATTCAACCGAATTAAGAACCTGCATTTTGAACTTAATTGAAAATATTATTATGGTATTGATCGAACAAAACTTACCACTAAAGTAGGCATCTAGTGGCGAGATCTCATACAGATATCAGTGTTAAACGCGAAT
This sequence comes from Apotomis capreana, assembly GCA_947623375.1. Taxonomy (NCBI): domain Eukaryota; kingdom Metazoa; phylum Arthropoda; class Insecta; order Lepidoptera; family Tortricidae; genus Apotomis; species Apotomis capreana. The sequence goes on along the minus strand of OX392509.1, from coordinate 17,876,089 downwards.
TGAGTCCTACCATAATTTAATAGCAAAACCGCAAATTCGCTCCGCCACTGTCCTTGCTATTACTAAATAATAGGCGCATAATAGCTTAAGCTACATAGCTACATTGATTAAAATGCTTTAGCAACTCATTGTCACGAAATTAAACCACAAAAGTAAGTAGGTAATACAGCGAATTTTAATAACTATGTAATAAAAAAGGAGTAAAAACATGACGACATGTTGTACCCGAGTAGTAAAATTAATTAATAATGGGATTTTAAGGCATTTTGAATGAGCCATGATTTTAGTTTTTTTTCAAAATCCCGTTTATAATTAATACCTCAGTATGCGAGGTTACTACTAGAGAGGGAAATTACCTACTTATACATAATAGAGTTGGTAATATAAAAAATATTACATTATACGTATATTGGATTGAACAATATTTGCAAGATATATGTAGGTATTGTAGGTACCGTGTGTAGAGGCTCTAATGGGATGCAACACGTGTTAGCACTTTTGGTGCATCCCATTTGAGGCAAACTTGACGGCAAAATACGTTTCGCGCCGGAAAATGGTGCAAAGTTGCAGTATATTAAAATATTCCTTGCATATAGGGCCGCCATCTCTAAATTCGCCGAACCCGGACACAGACTTATAAAAACCCGGCCATTTGGCGTAAAACGCATTTTTTCCCCGGACGTTTATTATTAAAAAGACAATAGCTTTATTTTTAATTCACATAAAAAGTGTTCGGGTTTTTCCCGGACACTGAAAACCCCTCCGGACGGCTCCAAACTAGGACAAATCCGGGGAAACCCGGACGGATGGCAGCCCTACTTGCATATATTCTTACGAAGATGGCCGACAGCCCAGTATTAGTGTCAACACATCTACCCGCGACTTCCTTTGTCGCGCGACTTAGTATCATCCTTCTTGCTCACACGGTATTTTGGGATTTCTAAACGGGCCATATTTTACTGCAATTTGTGGCCGGCAACTATGGCCTTCCTTTTCTGACACCCTACGCTAGAGCAAGATGCCAATAATGGCTGGCCAAAAATTGCAAGGCCTGGAAAGAGACAGACAATGTTTGTCGCGCGACAAAGAGACATTGTCAACGAATGATAAAAGTCAGCCTCGAGGCGGGAGAAACAAGATAAAACGCGCGTTGAAGCTACAACCCTTTTCTAAACGTCATTCCCTGTCTGTCTGCTTAGGACTGTCTAATTAGGAAAAGCTATACAAAGGGATCCGGCTCAAACATTTGTCACATGTTTCACACGTTTGACGCCATTTTCTAAACGGCAGCCATTTTGTGATGCGTGATTTATGAGCAGTCTTTTGTTTTTTACACAATTAGGCACGTTTCTGTATGTAATGCCGTACAGTAAGTAAATGCCTTACCTAATTGAAAACGATATTTATTATTTACAGTAAAATGAAATGAAAAGCTGACAATTTACGAATCTCTTGGTGGCCCAGTTATGTTGGTGTAAGTACCTACCTATTATTAGCACCACAGCAGAATAGGGAACATGCAGAAACTATAGATGGCAGAACTGTATACGGTCAATGTCAAAGTATGACAACGTAAAAGATTAGGATTAGGGACCAGTTGGGAACACCGTCATTGTAAACCTTCCCAATAGTGTGCCTATATAGGCTTGTTTATAAGATGTCAATCGATCCTATTCTATGTGGGAATCAGCGAACTGCAATTATTAGAGTACTCCAAATGTAAGAAATTATAAGTTTAACATTTCTACTGAGCAATCAAAATGCTCCATACTTATTCAATTTTGCAATAAGTAGGTAATTTTCAATTTTGGCTACGAAAATACTACGCTTAAATACGTAGTTGCTACACAATTTTGTATGGTCATTAATTATTTGTTATTGTAATGGCTACTAACTTATTATCTCTGAAAATGAACGTTTCCCGAAGAACAAACGCGTAAGTGTACCATTTTATATGTACAATTTTAGAACATTATAATACCTTATCTTTATGTTAAACTACGTGGAAGGTCCTAAACTGGAAACTACAGGAAATATCTGCCTTGGTGATTGTTTATAAAAAAACAATAACCTCAGAACAAAAGGGTTATCTGTTATGGAAAACAATGGAGGTAATCCTCGTTTAAACGTGCTATTTTTATACAAGTTATATGAGATTTGTAGCATTATACCTGTGGTAATCTTAAAGGTCATTTTTAAAGGTTTTCCTGAGTCCCAAATTTTTTATAAAAGCAGCCGCCGGAAGAAACACCACTAGGGATTAGAAAGGTATCTATATTTTCTTAGTAGAAGGCTAGGTACCTACGTAAGTCTTTATATTTATGTGGACGGGGCACATTGCCCGTAGAACCGATGGCCGTTGGGTCAGAAAGGTCCTTGAGTGGCGACGGCGGACCGGTAGACGCAGCGTGGGAAGGCCCCCGACAAGGTGGACCGACGACATAGTTAGGATCGCGCGTCCAATTTCTGGATCAGGGAGGCGCAAGACCGATCGTTGTGGAGAACTTTGGGGGAGGCCTATAGACAGTGGACGTCTATCGTATCGGCTGATATGATATATAATATTTCTGTCCATGGTTGACATGGTTGTCTGCCAACTGTATCAGATAATAGTCTACTTTAAGTGTTGCCTCCCACACTCCATTTTCCGACACATGGTCGCCGTTCAAAACTCACCTCCGTAACTATCTGTCCCAGAAACTAAATTTAAAATGTATATAATAGAAAATTTGATTTTCTACAATGTTGCGTATGTTTTTTCTAGTGGAAATGCTCCTAAATGAAGATATAACCAAAAATCTGAAGAAATTGCCGGTTGTTCCAATATGACGCGGAGGAGGGAGAATTGTGCATATTGCATTTTAAACACTCACTAACCATCCTAGACAACATCAAAAATTCACAGATCTCGTGCCTTTCACGACCTTCTGGTACATTGGAAATGCACTTAGATAGGGCAAACTATAATGGAAACAACTCTTTGCGCAAGAGAAACACAAGGGTTAGTAGCAGGTACCGGCGAGTACCGTTATTTTTTATAAACGGACTATTACGCCCTTTAACAAAGCTCAGCCTTTTTTTCGCCTTTTGCACACACGCTTTCGTCCGCCAGATGTGGAATCATCAGCATTACCCAAGCCACGCTATTCCTACGTTCGAGAAGACGAAGTATAGAAATAATAATCATAATTTTTTAGTTGAAGGAACTTTCTACTTCATGTGTCAAATATCTTGTAACAAATGAAAAAGACAGTCTATAGGTAAGTTCTCGTTCTCTACACTGAATTCTAAAATAAGATAAAGGATAGTGGAGTCATAAAGCAATAGTAATTATATTGTTAAAATAAGTTGAGACCATGAAAAAAATAGGACTTCATTGTTTATAGCCACTCAATTGCTTTTGGTAACTACGGCTACCTGTCAACGCTTTTATTTAATTATATAAATAGAGTTCAACTCAAAATTCGAAGAAAGTGAGTAGATAGGGCCGCTTACGAGCAATAATACAAAAAAATTGACTATGAAAAGGGTGGTACAGAGCCTGTCGCACGTGTCACAATAATAATAAAATAAGTTGAAAATTAATATTTGCTTCATCACGCCATGGCGCGCCATCGCCACGTAGTAGGCAGAGTAAATTTTGTTTTCTCAAACATGCAATGAAATATTGTCTTTACGTTCCTTATAATAGACTCGGAAGTATCGCTTTTTGGGCGTAACAACTCGAGGGGACTGTAAAGGGATTAGGGCCTCGTATCACTATCCGGCCTCGCTCGCACGCTCGCTCGGCCGTATATACCTACTCATTTTCCCGGCCTCTGATGTAATGTACTATTTGTTTAATTTATACGATTCATTTTCAAAGTACTAGAAGGGCACGAGATTGTATGATACATAGGTAGTAGATTGTATAGCAAATAGAGAACCAAAGCAATAAAAAAAATTACATAAAAGTTTTTTATTGTATACATTTTTTTTTTTTACTTACTTTATCACAAACATCTAAAACATCAAGGTTTACATCTTAACTAAAAAAATATTAAACTTACTAGTACACGAAACTCACTAATATACGCGCGCGCCGCACGCCGCGAAAACTCCGCCACATAAAGGTAAAGCTTTCTCCAACTCCATTACAGATAGTAAAGTTCCGTTTTTTGAAAACTGTAGCCCAACTCAATACCCCGAGTGCTTTTTTTAATTTTTTCGATATCGCTTTTCGTTTTTGAGATATCGTCGATTTAAGTTGAGAAGTCGCAAAATAATCACGTATTTTTTCAACATTTTTGCACTTTTTCGAAAAAAATTTTGACTTTTTCAATTTTTTTTTACACCATCTTGTAGATCTCGTCAAGACACGTCTTTTGATACCCCATTGACCCGCGTCGCCTCAAAATTGACGACGCCAGAGCGATGTCGCACTTTCGCTGAAAACGGTCCCCTACCAACGCGATCGAAAAAACATTTCCAATGTTAAAATTCAGAACTACCGGACCGTTTGTAAGGTGGCCCTTTATTTACTGGATTACATGGTCACGTCACGAATTAAAGTATTTCTTTCTTAGTTTCTAATAAAAAAAATCGTGATTTGCTTTGGAATACAAAACTCTGTCTTTACTTCCACAGATCGATCTCAGTCCACAAGCTATACTTATTTTGCGAACAAATTAATGCCGAAACTGAACTTTACCGTAGCGGTGAGCCAAAACATGGAAGTTGGAACATCTGTCTGCCGCCAACTAATCACGCTGTTACTGAACACAACTGAATGGAAATTCTGGAAATAGAGACATATAAATAAAATCATTTAAGGCGACTCCGTACGTGGAATGGTGATTTTTAAAGTCCTAAGGCTCGTAATCTAGCCAACGGAAAAATCTGAAAAAAATATATGTTATTTTTGACTATTTCTTCTAAAAAACTATAGTTGGATTTTTTTTTAAAGCAATATTTACTATGGAAAAAATAATGTTGAAATAGGGTCGTTTTCAATTTTCAATTCCCTAAGGCTTCTAAACTACAAGTGATATTTACACGGCTCTTTCGCAAGAACATTGACAATTCATTTATCTTTAATCGAATTGTTTAAAAGTTACTAAAATGGAAATTCGGTCTAATAAAGCATCAAAAAAACTGAATTTCCGCGAGCGCGGCCGTGCCCGGGCTGCGAGCTCAGTGTAAATCTAACCGTCGAAGGGGAAGGCTGTGTCACTTGCTCTCGCGATCCATCTAGTTACGGAAAATTGTTATAGTACCGGATCTCGCGGAGGTTCAATCTGTCTTCGTGCGTTTGATGTGTATTTTAAGAGATTGTAGTTCGTTTTTTCACACGACTACGCTATGCGACATAACAAAAAGCACTCATTTTCATATTCCTGGACACATTTGGATACTTAGATATTCTCAGTCATGGGCCCACACCAGACAGGATTCCCAGAGGTGTGGGTTTTAGGGCCCTTCTCTGTGTAATATTAGAGTACCTTAGGTATTTCGGTTAGTAAAAAAAAACAGATAATACAGATATTTAAGTATGATAACGTCTAATGATCTTTATTAATTCAACCCTAAGAGATATGAATATCGTAATGCAGAACAAGTATTGTTCGTTTGAATACCATTGTAATATTCGGTAAAACGCTAATTTACGAATACGAATATTTATTGTAAGTATTCACATTCGTTGCGTCACTAGTACAGTACATGACATATGATATAAAAATACATTATCAAAAATTACAATAATTTTATAGTTCAAGAAGGCAAGTGACAATTTTGGCATGAGGGCTTATTTATGTAAATATAGTCAGAATACATATTTGCATCAATAAATTTCCCACTTCATATTTAAATCTAAATGAGCGTTAGTAATTATTGACATATCCGCCGGGACTAGCTAGACATACCTAGCCTGGCCATAAGTTCTGTTCCAATTGTTTACCGTTTATAAAATAAAAACCTGATTTTTATTACATATCGTTTAAAAGCCATATATTAATGATCGGATTACAGTTGAATTAATGAAAATATATATAACTTTATTTAGACTCATCGTAAATCGTAATGCCCGGATTTGATTTTTGACTAATGCTCAGAATTTTTCTCTCTAAGTTTGCCAGAGGGCAATGAACCGATCTTGGATCAAATTAATCGATCGCGGAAGGAACGCCAAAACCCAAATAGCTTACGTAACTCAGACAACCGCTAAACTAAAGTAGGGCTGACACGTTTGCCGCATGTCAACCGATCTGCAGATCAAGAAATCTACACCCGCCCAATAAAATTCGGAACTTCTAAGTTAACGTGAAAAAAAGATACGGCTCTTTATGCCGCAAAAAACGTATCTACGCTGGAAAGGAAAATTATCCAAGAGACACGGAGCTAACTTTACAGGAGATCTAAAAAAAACGAACTTTCTCAAAAAAAAAAAAGTTATTAAATATTCTGTGGACCTACTTTTTAAATGAAGCATTTTATGAAAAATGAAAATGAAAATGAAAAATGAAAAATGTTTATTTAGGTTTCTTACAAGATTTTTACATCGTAAAAGGTTGGAGCCACCCACTAAGCAAGAAAATATGCTTGTGTTGGGAGACCCCGCTCTTCCGTAACTAGAAAATATGGTAGCAAACCATAATAAACGATTATGTAAATTTAACTTTTTAAATTTATATTCTTAATTCTAAAAGCTTAATGAACAAACTAAACGTGTGTGTGTGTGTGTGTGTGTGTGTGTGTGTGTGTGTGTGTGTGTGTGTGTGTGTGTGTGTGTGTGTGTGTGTGTGCGTGTGTGTGTGTGTGTGTGTGTGTGTGTGTGTGTGTGTGTGTGTGTGTGTGTGTGTGTGTGTGTGTGTGTGTGTTTGTGTGTGTGAATAAGTTAGTGTATGTATGCAATTTTGTTAGGTACGTGTATGCTTGTGATCTAAAGAATGTTGGGCATATTCTTAATGTTAGTTATTAAATTGATACTATTTAGATATTTACATCATATACGATAAAAGTGCCTCCGTCTCATCATAGGTAAGATTTTGTATCCAAATTGCTACATTTTTTTTACAAGTATGTAGTTGTAGTGGATATATGTTTAGTACTTTGTTTAGGTTGTTGTATATGTGTGCTGATTGGGTGACGAACTGCTTCCTAGAAAAAATAGATTTACAATTTGGTGTCGGCACTACTCTATCTTTTCTCCTGCGATTTGCGTTCGATGGTACAAATGTTAGGGTTCTGTGTAATCTCGTAATAACACTCGAGATGTAAAGCTTGCGCATCGAAAAAAGCTCACAATCCTTGTAGAGGTCAATCGTGGGATACCTGTAGGGTTTCGAAAAGATAACTTTAAGCAAACATCTCTGCGCTCTTTCAACTTCTAGGAACTTGGTTTTGTTGGCTCCACCCCAGATTGATATACAATAAGTCATTATTGATTGGGCCAATGAAGTATACAGCTGTTTAAGAAGTTTGAAAGAGGCTACGTTTTTCAGGATTTTAAAAATCCAAATTAGTTTCCTAATTCGTCCATTTAGATGCTCGATGTGATCGTGCCACGAGAGTCTCTGGTCAAGGATTATGCCGAGATATTTAGTTGCTGACACCTTATCAATGGCCTGGCAATTACAACTAGTAATGTTGCTCTGGTTACAATTATGAAGTTTTAACTTCAGTTTAACGGAAGGCTGTGTGTTCGCATACTTTGAGAAGCACATGTAGTTTGTCTTAGAGATGTTAAGGGTTAGCAGGTTATTCTTCAGCCAAGAAGAGATCAAGTTCAGGCCTTTCTCTGCTCTATCGTAGACCCCTTCCCAGGATGTATCATTGAAGACTACTACTGTGTCGTCAGCATATGAGAACACACTTGCCCCGTGTAGAGCAATATTTGTTAGGTCGTTTATATAAACCAAAAACAATGTAGGTCCAAGAACGCTTCCCTGGGGAACCCCGAATACAATAGATTGCTCACAGCTCACATAATTACCAATCTTTACTTTTTGGGTACGTTCATGCAGGTAGCTGTTGAGGAGGTCAAGCGGTTTACCCCTGATACCCATTCGTTCCAACTTGTGGACAAGGGTGGAGAGTGAGACGGTGTCAAACGCCTTTCGCAAATCCAGGAAGACCGCAAGACATTTATTGCCTTTGTCCACCTGATGAGAGATTTCTGATGTGAGCGCTAGTATGGCATCTTCTGTGGACTTTCCCTGTCTAAACCCATACTGACGGTCAGAAAGAATGTTGAAGTTGTTCAAATAGTTTAATAGTTGGCGATTTATTATTTTTTCTATTATTTTTGATATAGCAGGTAACACGGATATAGGCCTATAGTTATTCATATCGTCTCTCTCCCCACCCTTGTACACTGGCGTTACAATAGCTTGCTTGAGCAACTTAGGAAATACAGCCTTTTCAAAACAGAGATTATTAAGTTTGGTTAGGATCGGTACAAGAATGTGTCTGGCAAGTTTCAAGAATTTGGTTGGAATACCATCCCACCCAGGTGCACTATCATTCTTGAGACTTGACAAGATACTGTCAACTTCATAAGTGTCGGTTTCCAGAAGCACAAATGATGAGGGATTACTGTGTGGTGTGGAGGTAGAACTGTGTATGGAAAGTGGATTTGGTGACAGAGCTTCAGCGAGTGTTTTCCCTACATTAGCAAAAAAATCATTGACATTGTTTACAGACGTAGTAGGAGAAGATTTATGATTTAGTAATTCTGTTCCATGGTTATCTTTTTGTTTATAATTTGTAATTTTTTTAACGGTTTTCCACATTGCCTTGGAGTTTGTTGCCGATTTTGTTAATAAATCTCTGTCATATTTCTGTTTTAATTTCCTGATAAGGGCATTGCAGAAGTTTCGGTATCTCTTAAATGTGACTTTAAGGACCTCATTATACGGTTCAGAACGTAATTTAACCTTCATCTTGTCTCTATTCCTTATACACCTCAGGATCCCCGGAGTGATCCACGGTTTTATAATTCTTTGGTTATTGGGGCACTTTTTAACTGTTTTTGCCTGTTCTAGACATTCCTTAATATATCTTATTACCTCTTGTACTATAAAATAAGGGTCTTCACTATTTAGGAGAGGGTCAAGATTTTTTTCCGATAGGTTTAAAAGAGCTTTGGAGTAATCAGTGTGTTGGGTTATTACTGGATTTATTTCTTTTATGGTGTTTGTGAGAGCTAGAAAAATTGTGAGGTGGTCAGTTATAGACGTGTTTAGTACTGCAGTGTAGGCTGATATTTTACTAATATTTATTTTGATCATAAAGTGGTCTAGACAACTGTTTTCCCTCGTGGCTAGAGTGTGACCTGATACAAAGCCGTAAGTGGAGAGCATGTTTAAATATTTATTTCTATTAGTCCTTTCATAAGGTGGCTCTTGAGGGCGTGGGATGAGATTGATGTTGATATCGCCAGTAATAATTATGGTGCTTATTGTTTTTAAGGTTTCTAGGTGCGTGGCAAGCGAGTTAATAAAATTTTTAGCATTGGTATTTGATGGAGAACGGTAAATACCAATAAGCACAGCATTATCTGTTTTTACCTGTAAACAGGATGCCTGATCAAGTTTAATTTCACTAGCAGTGGAAAAAAATTTTATAATTATAAACAACATCATATTCTCTACATGTCGCTTTTGTTATTTTGTCTATTAATGGAATAATTTAATATTTAGCATCGCTTTCGCAAAATGGCTGTCAAAATAGAATTAGGTAAAATTATCTAAACGACACGTTTCCCGAGATATTAGTCAGGTAAAATAGTATAATCTACATTTTACACAACAATCAACACAGTAAACAATATTCGTTGTGCATACGAAGCTCGTTTTATATAAACAATATCATGTTTTTTACATGTTGCTTTTGTTATTTTGTCTATTAATGGAATATTTTAGGATTTAGCGTCGCTTACGCAAAATGGCCGTCAAAATAGAATTAGGTAAAATTATCTAAACGACACGTTTCCCGCGAAATTAGTCAGGTAAAATAGTATAATCTACATTTTACACAACAATCAACACAGTAAACAATATCTATGTGCATACGAAGCTCATTTTATATAAACAATATCATGTTTTTACATATTGCTTTTGTTATTTTGTCTATTAATGGAATATTTTAGGATTTAGCGTCGCTAACGCAAAATGGCCTTCAAAATAGAATTAGGTAAAATTATCTAAACGACACGTTTCCCGAGAAATTAGTCAGGTAAAATAGTATAATCTATTACACAACAATCAACACAGTTAACAATATATATGTGCATGCTCATTTTATAGTCAGGTAAATAAATAAATGTGCATAAATCAGCATGAAATAAATCAAGAAAAATTATCTAATCGCCTTTGTAGGAAATATTTCAGACATGAAAAGCTTATTATCGTACAATAAAACCTCACGATTAATGTTTTAATTAGAGGAAAATATTTATTTTCAAACATTAAAATTAATGAAGTGACATTTAAAGTTCTCTAAGACAAAAACTTATGGTCCAATTACGCAAATACAAAAAAAACTGCTTTAGAAATGTTAAAGATTTATTCATCAGATATCACTTGAAATTTGAATTTTATCAATTTTTATGTGTGATCTGCTGAAAGATTTCCAGTAGTTCTAGACCAATGTATGGTAGCAAACGATAGCTATGACTAATGAGAACAGCACAAGAGTTCTCAAGACTGCAGTCACTCGGTACTCATTAAGGAATTTTAAATCACGAACTACGTGAAATTTCAAGTTTTACAATTGCAATGAGATAATATCCTATCCTAACAAGAATAACAAAACTACCTACAACTCTGTGTGGTATAAGTGACGTCTCGTAAGACACTGTTTGAGTGAGATGGCGTTTGGGTCCATCAAGCGAGTCCAAAGTAATGCCTTAGTGCCACAGACACAGATTTACACCGCAGATGGGCCTAACGGCCTTTATAAATATATTGAACTAGCTGTGCCCCGCGGTGTTACCCGCTCATCCCACGGGAACACTAAATTTATTCGGGATGAAAAGTATCCTATGTCCTTCCCCGGGACTGAAACTATCTATATACCAAATTTCATCTTAATCGGTTCAGCGGTTTAAGCGTGAAGAGGTAACAGACAGACAGACAGACAGACAGACACACTTTCGCATTTATAATATTAGTATGGATTACTACTAAATGTGTGATATTTTATAAAACAGAACCGGTAAAGTTGTCTAACTACCAATTTAACGAAAATATTTGTTTTTTAGTACATTCTATGCGACAAATACGACTCAATTGTCATTCAAGCAATTCAAGATAAGCGACAGTAGTCGATCAAAGTCCTATCAGGTAAAAAAGGATAAGCGACAATGGTTTCATAGTATCAAAGCAGGTGTAAATTTGGATAAACGCCAATAGTTAAGATACGACAATCAGGTAATTTAATCTATGTTTTTTTTTTATAGAATCTTATATCGATTCTGTTTAATAATGTGGAAATACCACATTTTTACTTTTTGGCTAATGCGTATAAGCATTTTAAACACACATGACACAGAGGGCGCTCCAGTAGCGAAGAATTATGGAATCAAAGATTTAGTGTGATTGACGTAACGATATGATAGCTCAGTTGGTAGAGCACTACGCCGGAAACTTAGGGTCGCAGGTTCGAGTCCTGCTTACATTGCAGTGGATCACATTCAATTTTTCTTTCATAATTTACCTTTATGTTAATTTTATCATAAAGACATAGGTAAAATGCCTCAAACGACATTAAAATATATTTTACGATCAGGTAAAAACAGTTAACCAACAAGTGCAAGGTTAGTTGCAATAAAGAAAAATTATCCAAGTTGTTTGATCTGTTTTGACAAATAAGTAAAAAAGCTCTAAGGTTCATTATTATGCAAAAAACTTATTATGTAATCTCCATTTTGCTAAAAAAAACCTCAAAAATCAAGTCGTTTAGTAGAAAAAAAGTAGAGATTCTCTAAATCACCGACGGGATAAGCGACACAAAAGTCGTCAGACAGATGTATACGAGACCCAACCCATTCGATGCAGAAAAATCTGCCGATCCCAACAGTGTGTATAACTCAATATCCCCAAAAATGTTGCTTAGATAAGTTCTCCTTTCCAGCATCGGCATATTTTGACACTCAAGTAAATTAACATTTATCCATTGACCTTGAACATTGAAATTAGCCAAAAAAATCGTCTAGTAAAAAATAAAATACAATATCAACAAGTATAGGGGAAAATCTGAGAACATTACTAATGTAGTCATAAAAAACTATCACTGTTTATAAGTAGGTAAAGGACGTAAATCCGTTTTCCAACGGTAAAGTTGAGTTTGTCGCTCTATTATTTATAGTTTATCTTTTCATTAGAGCAGCATGACCCGGGGGATAAAGCTGTGCCTCCACTACTATGTTAAAATATCGGTTCATCCGCTGGGTCACGATATGATTTATTTATTAAAAAACGATATTTTTTATTTCTGCATGATTTTACACGTATAATCAAGAATCTTGTCGGCATTTTAACTATTTTTGGTAGGTACCTACACATACAAAAGAAACTAAAAAGTATTTTTCGATGCGAGACTTCCAAATGGCCAACTTCACTTATTTTTCTGGAAAATAGCTTTAACGCATTTTATTTTTAATATTCTACTGTAGTGGGTAAATAGATATTTAGTAATCCGCAATAATCATTATCATTGTTTAAATGATTTATTTTACTTCGAGATTTTTCAATGCCTTTAAATAAAGTATAAGGTTTGTTGATCTTCAACTCTCGCTCGGACTATGCGAGTGTATGAAGCTGCTTGGACGCCACTCAACGAGATTATGAACGAAGTAATGTTCCGGGGGCGCACTGTCGGCGGGGGGAATAACGTTAGGCTCCGCCCAGATCCTCAAGGACGTTGGCATTAGGAGTCGCCTTAAACGGACTATATCGCGTATATTGATTATTTGAGCCTCCCTGACGTTTAGGTCAACGTTGCACAACGGTAACTGGAAAGTTAGTTTAGTTAGTTTCGGTGAATTTCCAGTTATCTTTGTCAAAGGTAACTCAGTCAACCTTTGACAACGGTAGCTGGAAAGTTACCGAAACGTCAGGGAGACTCAAATAATTATATACGCGATATAACAGTCGCGGAAACCAAAGAAAAAAGAAACATCGTCCATGTGACTTTTACTTCGAATACTTATGTATAAATACAAAGGAAAAATAAGAAGCCATAATTACTTTGAATATTCGGGTAACGTTAAAAAATAAATAACTGGACTAACTTCCAAATTTAGATACACAAATTGACCTAAGTCCTAAATTAAGCAAAGGTAACTAACTGTACCTTGGGTATTTTTCTAAGTACTAATTTTATTAGCCTATCGTATGTCCCACTGCTGAAAAAGATCTCCTCCCTTGATTTCCAAACATTCCATGGGTACTAAAAGACAATATACCTACATTTGCATTTATAATTTATGTAGATAAATACTCAGAACCAGATCCCATCTTGCGCTTACCCAAGTTTGAACCCAGCCCAGGAGACGCATCGTTAGTCCAAATTGCACTTGATTTTTCATGCAGTGCACTTAAATTTACTTATTTTAAAGGAATACCTTTGTATAATTGTTGTGGAACTACTAAAGCTGATATAATCACTACATACATTATTACAGTACTTACACAAACAAATAAAAAGATAAGAATAGTAAACTAGATCCGGCAAATACTTACGAACAAAGTTAGGGAATGAAATTAACATTTAAGACTGGGGTGGGGAAATACGAGGTGTGTAACTTCCTTACTGGATTTATTGATTACGGTTCACCCTCGGTGCATTTACCATCTTATAGTAATACGTTGTAAATATTCTTCGTCCTTCGTCCAGACAAAATACATCTAGAATGATCGGCAATGCTCTTTGTGGAGAAGGGAATTTGGCTTTTTGTGGCTGTTTTTGGCTTTACCGCTGTTTAAAAAAAATCACATGATTTCATCTTGGACCCAGTACATAGCAACAATTATTCATGAGCACAAAAATATTTGCCTGTACCGGGATTTGAACCCCACGCCGTTTTGCAGCAACTTAGCTAAACCATCTAAACGTATCCTCTAATACTAATTAGTATGCAATTAATTTTAGCGCTAATATCTCTGATTAAAAATGTGCCTTTGTATTTCTAGTATTCTAAATGATTTTAGAAAACTGACTATCTCTGAGTTATTTTAATTCATAATTGTATGACTATTAATCATGAGCAAATATTAATTCAGCCCGCACATAAAACTAAAGTACTTACTCATAAATTAAATAATACAGAAGGTTCTGTCTTTTGATCCTCGCAAAAGCCGCCCGAGAACTGTATTTATTGGTTGTTCGTGTTAAATTCGATGCAACTGGTCGTGAGGCGCGGTGACACAATGGATAGACTCGTGTCGGTTGCAACTAGCTACGAACGCGCGTCGATTTTGAACGAACAAACGAACGGAAGGCGCAGCCGTACGCCCAGTAGACCGAAGTGAGCTCATATGACCGTGCTATCTAACACTAACTATTCATATACGTACCGGGTACAGGTAATTTATATTTAAGATCTATGTAACCATTCTTTCAAGCAATAAATGATTATGATTTCATTTTTGACCGAGCGAGCGATGTGTCTCAGTTTCAGCTTGGCCAGCAATTCTATTATCGTATGTCCGAATTCCGGTTGTTCAGACGTCCGGCTTTTCGTAAAATATTTGTGAGCGGGTTCGATAATTACATAGATTTCTTTGACGATTCAGTATTTCGATTTTTTTTTCAAAATGGCCGTTGAAAACGTAAAATAAAAAATTCTACCAGTTTAAAAAACGCGAGCTGGTCACAGATACACTAGTTTACTTTTATTCCATTACGGCCATAATACCTACTCTCTGGTTTCCTTAATAAAGATTCAGTATTCACAGAATATTTTTAGTTAGCTGAAGATAGTGCTTCATTACCATTTTAATAAGCTGTATCAATGAAAGATCGATTCGTTTTAATAATGGATATACCGTTCCAGTGAACAATTCTACGTGGGTGGTATTAAACGTGGATGATACGAGCTCGAGAGAGAGGCAGAGGATCGATGCTTTGGAGATGTGGTGCTGGAGGCGCATGATGAGGATAGCCTGGACTGCCAAGCGCACCAATAAATCGATTCTCTCCCAGCTCAATATTAAAACCCGCTTGTCTACAATATATGCCACCAACGAATTCTATCGTATTTCGGCCATATAGTGCGAAGAGGAGATGACAGTCTGGAAAAGCTGATCGTAGTGGGGAACACAGAGGGTAAACGAGCTCGTTGACGATCCCCAACCAGATGGACCGATCAAGTGAAGGACACGTCTTCCTCCAAGTTTTGCTCGGTTGTAAGGGACGCAATGGACAGGACTCGATGGAGACAAATCATTCACACCAAGTGTAAGCCATCCAGTGATGACCACGATCCTCAGTCATGAGGGAGCGACAAGAGAGACAGAACAATTCTAGGTATCACAAAGTTGAAATTCAACGACGCGGTTCGCGCAGTTTTTAGTTGGCTGTGATGAACTCTAATATTTGTTCCTGGGTCATGGATGTTATCTACGTATATATAAGTCATATATATTTATATTATGTATATCGTCGTCTAGTATCCATAGTAAAGCCTGACTAGAAATATATGAGGATTGTTAAGACGGCGCTATTTATGAGATATACGAGTATATGGCAACAATTTTGCAACCTATCGCAACCGCAATATAAGTGACATTAAATACCTGTCAGTTCCTAGGGTAATCTCGTAATATCATTTAATGGAATGCACTCTTTTCCTTAATGTTTTTCGTGTAATAAACACTTTATTTATAACATTACCACGACTGTGAATGGTTTTCGGCAATATTTTTAAATATTTGTCTTTCAAAGAAACCTCCACGAATGACATTGACATTGTTGATAAACCATCATTAAAATCATTACCCAGTGTAAAAAATTGGTTCCAGCGAAATTCCGCAATTTGGCGCATCCTCATAATATAATTTCTGGCACTTTCTGGCTTTACAAGCGTGCAACGTTGCTTAGTTTGGGACTAGGTCGATTTGTTTAAGATTGTCCCTTAATATTTATTTATTTAATTGGAATACTACGTAGTTAGCATAAATTAAATAGTCCGGCCATATAACATGACACCCACTGGTTTTACCATGTTGAAGCAATGGCGTACTATTTACACTTTTTGATGATAAAGGCTCCTTATTCGTTCGAAAATGCTGATTGTTTTAGAAATTTTTCGTAAGTGCCGCGCGGTGTCCCTACAATTCGAACGTTACACATATTGGTTAAGTGCCATACTATATTAAAACATTTCGCTCAATCTGGCGCGTATAATCGATAACTTGGAAGGTAACTTCCAGAAGGTAATAAGTAATTACTGTTACTTTGGCGTTTACGACCTTTTCATAGAGCTTGAAATCTTTCTCGTAATTTAAATCTTTCTCGTAATTTTCGTCTATTGTGAAAGTTGGGCAACTACGGAAACCTATACTGAGCGTGGTCCGACATGCTCTTGGCCGGTTTTTTTCAACTTATTTTCGACTACACGCAATGAAAGAATGAAATAGCTATGTTACTTTTTATAACACAGGGAAAAGTAGGTATTATTAACTTTGAAAAGTTGGTTGAAATTATCAATATATTTGTATAGACAGATATTTGAAATGAACTGCAACCAAGCTTCAAAATGACAGTTCTGATGCAGTTTGCTTAACTCCAGTGCACGCCAGCTGCAAGCGGACTGCGCAGTTGGTTTGTAGTTTGGATGCAGTTACGCCAACGAAGTTACCTCATGAACTGCAGTGCTCTCGTACATCAATAGGGGTTGCGACTGGTGTTGAATTATACAACATAGTGTAGTTGTATGGATACAATTTGCTCAATATGTCATGAAACAAAGAAAGAAAGAACAGAAATATATTTTTCGATCTATATATGACTTAAAAGTATGAACATTTTGTTTTTTTTACGGAAAAGAAATTTTGAAATTGTTTTCACAATCCTCATAAAACAATAATTTTACGACAACCATGAACTAAAACGCACTTTTTCACAATTTCAAATGATTTCTTGTCTCCATACAAATATTGATTGGTACTTACCCACGCCTATTCTTTATCTTCGTTGCAGTTCAAATACTTATAGATGTGCTACACGCGTGCATAAATATACAACAAAGAGAATCTATAAGTAGTCCTTAATAATGATGTTGATTTGCTTATTCATTACATTAGCAATAACAGATAAACATTACATGCTCATCTTAGGTAATGCATACACATATAACAATTTAATAATAATTCATTAACGCAAATATCTTGGAAGAGCGGTGCCTCTTAGGCTTAGCACATGTATCAAATAGTTACATTAAAAAATTGGGCAAGTGCGAGTCCGACTCTCCCATGAAGGGTTCCGTACCATAATCTATAACAAGTTTGTTGTATGGGAGCCCCCCTTAAATATTTATAATATAGAATTTTTAGTATTTGTTGTTATAGCGGCAATAGAAATACATTATCTGTGAAAATTTCCACTGTCTAGCTATCACCGTTCTTGAGATACAGCCTGGTGACAGACGGACGGATACGGACGGACAGCGAAGTCTCAGTAATAGGGTCCCGTTTTTACCCTTTGGGTACGGAACCCTAAAAAACACGTACCTACAGTGAAACATAGAACCTCCTCCTTTTTTATGAAGTCGGGTAAAAAGAGGCACCAACCCCGTTTTTTAGGGTTTCGTAGTCAACTAGGAACCCTTATAGCTTCGCCATGTCCGTCTGTCCGTCTGTCCGTCCGCGGCTTAGCTCCGTGATCATTAGTACTAGAAAGCTAAAATTTGATATGAGTATGTGTATGTATAACGCCAACAGAACGGTAAAATAAAAATTAAAATTTTTTTTTTCGGTACCTCTAGAACACCGAAAGTGGGGGTGAATTTTTTTTTTCTTTTAAACACTGGTGTGTGGGGCGTCGTTGAATAGGTCTTGTAAAAATAATAGGGGTCTTCTAACATTATTTTTTGATAAAGACAGCAGTTTTGTAAATATTCGCTCCGAAAACAAAAAAAAATGTGTCCCCCCATAACTTTTCAACCGCGGGTCAAATAAAATCGAAAAAATTCATGTATATAAGGCCTTATAAGTACTTTCAATGAAAACTATATTAAACAAAATCGCCAAATTTCATATTTTTCTTTAAAAGGACGTACGTTGACTTCCAGAAGGTAATAAGTGATTACTTACAGTTTCTAGGGCGTTTACGACCTTTTTATAGAGCTTAAAATCTTTCTTAACTTAAAACCTCGGGCTGAAAACTGCAGTTTATTGTGAAGGATGAGCAACTACGGAACCCTACACTGAGCGTGGCCCGACATGCTCTTGGCCGGTTTTTTAATGATCTAATAGATGACGTTCGATGTCAACGTCGTGAAATGTTTAGGTAATCTAAGTAAATTAGTTTCGATTTAGACTGCAATATTATTATTCAACTTCTTGCCCTTCTTGCCTTTGTCTCGGCACCAAAACTATTTTGCAACTAAGTAGTTACAAAGCTACTATCAAATAACTGCTCAACAATTCAATTCGCTTTCTTCCAACGGGGATCCAAACGGGTTAAACAGGCAATTTTATTCCATAACATTACCGAAAAGTTGCCTCCGCCATTCCATAAAAAACCGGCCAAGTGCAAGTCGGACTCGCGCACCGAGGGTTCCGTACAAACACTTTCCATCCCTAAGTGTTTAAGTTAAGTTTGCACCTGGTATGTATAGCGCCCCATATAAATTAGGTGCAAACTTGCAAAGTTAGGTATTAAAAAAAAACTACTTACTAGATCTCGTTCAAAACAATTTTCGTTGGTAGTTTTTATAGTAATGTACATCATATGTTTTTTTTAGATTTTTCATTTTCTTATTTTAGAAGTTAGAGGGGGGGGGGGACCAACTTTTTTCCACTTTGGAAGCGTCTGTCACGCAAACTATTCGGTTTAGAAAAAAAATGTTTTAGAAACCTCGATATCATTTTTGAAGACCTATCCATAGATACCCCACACGTATGTGTTTGATGAAAAAAAAAATTTTGAGTTTCAGTTCTAAGTATGGGGAGCCCCCAATATTTATTATTATTTTTTTATTTTTGCATCAAAATCTTAATGCGGTTCACAGAATACATCTACCTACCAAGTTTCAACAGTATAGCTCTTATAGTTTCGGAAAAAAATGGCTGTGACATACGGACGGACAGACGGACAGACGGACAGACAGACAGACATGACGAATCTATAAGGGTTCCGTTTTTTGCCATTTGGCTACGGAACCCTAAAAAACGAACTGCTGGAATATGCTCAACTTTCTAAATAAACCCCCGACAAAGCTCAATCGCGGCATACATAATGAATAACATTACCAACTTGGAGTCGTTATAGTAAAATGTAAGTTAAAAAATGTGTAAGCACGCCATAACGTAATACGGTTAAATCAGTTTAAATGTTTATAAAAGTTAGCGGCAAAAAAGCGGCCAGGTAGTGTCCCCTCCCTAAATACGATGAAGTTAGCAGCGTTTTGGCAGATGCGACCCCGTTCGCGCCTATGTTCACTTAGTTTAGGTCTCGGATCCGTGACTTTTAACTAAACAAAACACTATTTACGCTTGAAACTTAGTTCTGAACACGAACTACGGCATTATTTTACAAGTAAACCCCAAACAAACCTACATAACAACAAAATGTAACACTACTGCCGCGAAGTTTTTCGAGTGTTGTTTATAGTTCCAGTCGCGGTAACCTGGCGGAATTAGAGAGCGCAACAGTTTGTTGCTCGACTTTCGGCGCGTGGGGCGTATTTTATTTTGTACGGTTATACTTTGCGATTGGAGCAAGCAGTCATTCATCGCGTTCTAAGACGTGCTATCGTGTTGCGCGTTGAGACGGCGAAAAAGTTTACAAACGAATTAAAAAGAGTGTTAATGTATGAAATAACGAAACGAATTCCGATGAAATTACGAAAAAGTGATCCGAACGAGTGGTAGAGTGCATTTGTGTTGGTTATATCGTAGTGTTTCAAAGTGCATTCTTTGGTGATTCATCTCGAGAAACAAGAAATCTCTGTGTCATAGTTATAGTTATAGGTATTTTTGTGTAAACGCTAAACTAAGTTGGTGAAATGGTCACTTTTTGGAGCTGAGCTGTTCGTCTGACCCGTTACAAAAAGGTAAGTTATGCTTGCTATTCGTGGTGTTTATCTTTTAGCATGCCGAATAACATAGATAGTGTATTACTTACTTAGTTAGTATTTTTATTATCGATCGATTCTTATCTAAGTACACAACTGTTTTATAATAGTTTCGCGTATGAACTGTTCACGTATTTCTTTGAAGCATTTCCATTCATATTTGTTAGTGTACAAACATTTACTTATTTACAAAAGTGTGATTCAAAAACAAATTAAAAATTTGACACATCAAAGCGTATCCAGAAAGACGGCTGAATAGAGTGGACTCCATAGTCCAAAGCGAGTTAAAAACTAATCGGATCGGACCATAGAGTACTTAACGTCAAGTACACGCTGGCCGTGAGCCGATTCTGCCCATGCCACGTTAGGTATAAAAAAGTTAGCGCCATACCATACCGACCAGCAAGACTGGTCGTAAAATTTTAAATATGGAACTTGAAGTTTCTTATAGAATACCTATCTGGCTGAAGCACTTTTTTGATTCGATCTGTGGTTTATTTTTATGTTAGACTCGATTGCACTATGACTATGATGAGTGCTACTTGTTTTAACTGTGAGGTTTTTTTTCGAATGATTATTTACACCTTGTTTGTCTAGTACTCAGATTAGTTCGTAATTCTTCAGTAAATCAATATGTATAGATTAGCAATAGCTATGTATAACGTACAATGTTATATATATCTATTTATTAATTATAATTACCTAGTTAAGATATTGATCCGTAATTATTGAGAAGAATTACGAGTAAGCGTATCGTAGGAGTAAGTATCGTGGTAGTTTCAAGTATTGATTAGCACGTTTTAATTAAACCAAAGAAGAAATATAAAGTTAGGTAAAATGCATAAACTAAAATACTCATATATTTAATATGATTATACGTAATTTAAAAATATAAATAAAAAAAAATATTACTAAATAAAATAAGTAAAAAAATACTAAATAAAAAAAATATTACTAATAAAAAAAAATATTACTAATAAAAAAAAAACTAAATAAAAAATAAATTACATGGTACTATGCTTATGTACCGTCCTCAGCTGGTTTACGGGATCCATATCTGGGGTTGGATATGGATATTAAATGACAAAGCACCACTAATCATTTCACTTTCTGATAAGTGTTTGAGACAGTGATGGATGTTTCTTATTTATTTATCGCGCGATTAAAGTAACTATTGCAGAACTGCAGGATTAGCGAAAAAGGGAGACAAGACGGATATTGGAATTAGGGGTCCATGGACCCCTCACGTTGCACCAATAGCATTAATTTTGTCTTTGTAACCGACTTCAAAACCGGAGAGGTAGGATCAACTTTTTCTTGCTATTATTCTGTCCCGTGACCCAGGGGACGATCAATTACATTGCTTCGAAAAGTGTTGACGTTTATATTTGACTGTTATTGTCATGAGATAGCCTACATAAGAATGGGTTTATAACTGTTTTTTAGTAAATATAACCGCCGAAAATCATGGTTTTATAAAGTGACCCAGGGGATGTCACCATGGCAACGAGCAGCAGAAAACAGTTGATTGACCCAGGTTCACAATTCGTGTCTAAACAAGGCACGTTTATCTTTTATGTAAATAAAAAGATCCCTTATCGTGTTTCTTTTTTAAAGCGAATTATAGTAGGAAAGTATGAAGTCTATTCCTACCGGCTTGCTCATTTTTAGAGCGTTTTAGCAGTCATTGCTCTTAGAGAAGAAAAATCCCAATTCTGTTCCGGCTTGCCCAGTTCTGTGACACAATACACATTTATTCGCGTTTAAGTCTCATTAGAACTATTGCTGTATTTTTCTGATTCTCGTACTCAGCTAATACAAACTTAACGAAATACAACGTACAATGCCACGGTCAGTTTGAGGTTGTGCATCAATTTTTTACGGCCGTTTAGTTATCTACACAATAGATTTAATTTTAAAAGTTCGAACAAAAAACCGGCCAAGTGCGAGTCGGACTCGCGCACCGAGGGTTCCGTACAAACACTTTCCATCCCTAAGTGTTTAAGTTAAGTTTGCACCTGGTATGTATAGCGCCCCATATAAATTAGGTGCAAAGTTAGGTATTTGGTATTAACAAAAAAACTACCTGCTAGATCTCGTTCAAAACAATTTTCGTTGGTAGTTTTTATAGTAATGTACATCATATGTTTTTTTTAGATTTTTCATTTTCTTATTTTAGAAGTTAGAGGGGGGGGGACCAACTTTTTTCCACTTTGGAAGCGTCTGTCACGCAAACTATTCGGTTTAGAAAAAAAATGTTTTAGAAACCTCGATATCATTTTTGAAGACCTATCCATAGATACCCCACACGTATGTGTTTGATGAAAAAAATTTTTTTGAGTTTCAGTTCTAAGTATGGGGAGCCCCCAATATTTATTATTATTTTTTTATTTTTGAATCAAAATCTTAATGCGGTTCACAGAATACATCTACCTACCAAGTTTCAAGAGTATAGCTCTTATAGTTTCGGAAAAAAATGGCTGTGACATACGGACGGACAGACGGACAGACGGACAGACAGACAGACATGACGAATCTATAAGGGTTCCGTTTTTTGCCATTTGGCTACGGAACCCTAAAAAGGCAATGTCCAAATTACGCCAATGAAGCACAAATAACACACCTCCACATTTTACGACCGACTGACAATTCAAGATTATGAACAAATTGCCGCCATTTTAGTCCAGTCAATGCCCAAAGTAAGATCATGTGGTACGTAGCTTTTCTCTGCAACAGCGTCGACATAAATAAAAACCTATGCACTACTTTTTTTTACATACTTGAAACGCAACGTTAACGTACTGCTTATTGCGTATGATTTTTTTTGTGTCAAAATATATTTTTGCATTATTTTTTATTTTATTTTATTTATTTATTTGGAACATCAACAGCATTACAGAACATATATAACAATGCTTATAGCTAGAACATAAAGCCAATAACAGATGTCCACAGATATGCAGTTAACGAGGTCTTGAAAAGGTAACGATATTAGATTTCAATTGGTATAAAATTAGGTAAGGTACATATACACTTAAATTAAAACAAAAGAAAGCTAGCAACCACCCCAAGTGTGTGTGTGTGTGTGTGTACGTGTGTGTGTGTGTGTGTGTGTGTAATAATAAGCATGTCTATCGTACGCAACTCCACGCTACCACATCATCAACTTTGCAAAATGAGTTTTCGAATACGGTTTTTTAAGACCGACTTGGAACAGTCAAATAGATCAGGTGGATTATTTAACGCTTTACAGTTTTTTTCCACAATTTCTGTACATCGCCAATATTTGGAATGGCTAAAACACTTAATCCTTCCATTACCAAAATTCAGAATCAGTTTGCACCCTGTTTGTAATTTGTATGCGGCATAATACACATCAGGTGCAAATACCTCGACCGTGTGTTACCCCTTAAAAGGTCGTATCTGTATATGGGTTTTATAGAAAGATACGCCTTTTCATGGCGGTATTACTTTAGCGCAGCGTGTTATTTTAAGGCACCGATTTCTGTGAACTGTGGATAATGTTTCGTTGCAATCCGTTTCACTCTCGTAAGTACAGTTACCCGCTGCGAGAGCGAGATGGTAACAGCTGGACCGTCGAGCATTGATGGGCACGGCGTAAATTTATAATGATTTAATATTATACGGTGGATTTTCGGAGCTCACGTTTGGGTGCTTCTATGAAGTATGAGTTGACTTAACAATTTTGTGGTGCTTGTTAAACAGTAAACAGGAAACTTTGGAGCTAGATATTTTGGAGCGAAAAAAATAAGGGGGAAGAATTGCGGCGCATTTTACACAAACAACCAAAAAACCGGCCAAGTGCTAGTCTGCCTCGAGGATTCCAAATAAATACTTATCCTATCTTAACCGGCCGGGTTAAGTTAAGTTTGCACCTGGTGTGTATAGCGCCGGATACAAATGAGGTGCAAAGTTAACGCAACCATCACTATTGTTGTATGGGAGCCCCACTTAAATATTTATTTAATTCTGCTTTTAGTATTTGTTGTTATAGCTGCAACAGAAATACATAATCTGTAAAAATTTCAACTTTCAGCCTGGTATTCAGGTCATTAGCTTCCGTAGTACGGTCAGCATCATAAGTAAATTACCATTTAATACTGGTAGATATATGTCAAATTGCAACCCGTTTATTATAAGTTTGGAACTCATTTGCATGCCACGCCATAGATACTAGGTCTAAACTTGTAGTAAACGGTAAGGCAGAAGCACTAAGTCGTCTGTGGGCAGAAGACATTAAACACCAACCAAAACTAAACCAACTTTATCTCGTTCCAAACAGATTCTAAAACCATTGGAAGGCGAATCTCCCAGCGTTTTAAGGGGGTAATATATCACTACTCCTTTTCCCACACTATCAATTTACGTTAAGTTTGCACCTATTAACTACTAGCTTTTGCCCGCGACTACGTCCGCGTGGAACTTGGAAGTATGGAAGCAACCTCGTACAACACGATAGATATCAACCTAAACACCTTAATTAACTAGGTCGATGCAGAGTCAGCCACCGGCTAAGCTTGCACCATAGATTGGAGCGGAGTTGTGCGATCTTCGATTTGTATAACGCAGTAACTACAAAATAAACTACAACAGAAAGTTGAAAGAAATAATAATTTATTTAGAAAAGTTCATGGAAAATATTAATATAGAAATTAATTTTTGATGATGATTTGACTGGCGTTCAGATAGCTCTACCAAACGATTCAGCTCTGTGCGCTTTTCAGCCAATTTCTTCTTTTCGTTGATTTTTTTGATTCGTGCGAAAGGAAATCCAGGCTCGAAGAATAAACCATTGATGTTTCGGACTCTGGAAAGCGCAACATAAGACATGCCTAATGCAAATTCAGTGTCTCCAATGTTTACAACTGCTTGATCTAGAGTTAAGCCTTGAGAACGGTGAATGCTTATTGCATATGCAAGCTGTATGGGAAATTGCTTCCTTGAGAACGTTGTTGAGCCTTTCCTGAATGAAACTGTCACTGGTGGTATTGGCAATATGTTGCAGTTCTGGAGTTGCGGACCTGAATATGATGCAAATTCCACCATAATGCAAATTGGAAAATCGTCACTGAAACGGTTGTCTTCGCGGTGATTGTACACAATGTCTACAAGTTGCGCGCGCTTTTCACTTACAAAGTCCATTCGAGTCGATCCATGGGAGCTTTTTGTTTTTTTATCATAACTTTTTAATTAAGAACAATTTCAAAATTTTCTCTTCGTCACGACCTAGCGAAATTTAATTTGTGCATTTTAAAACAAAAATTTCCAAAATCGGTTGAGAACTCGCTGAGATCTGCGCATTGTTACAAAGTCCATTCGAGTCGATCCATGGGAGCTTTTTTATCATAACTTTTTAATTAAGAACAATTTCAAAATTTTCTCTTCGTCACGACCTAGCGAAATTTAATTTGTGCGTTTTAAAACAAAAAATTCCAAAATCGGTTGAGAACTCGCTGAGATCTGCGCATTGTTACAAAGTCCATTCGAGTCGATCCATGGGAGCTTCGCTCGCTTCGCTCGCTCCGCTCCAATAAAAGGGATTATTAAAAGTGCCTAAGCAAATGTAAGAGCAATTGTGCTTTTGGTCTAATAATTACATTTCCTACAGGGTCATCAATGTCACCATGAATTAGGTACTTACTCACTTTTCAATCTTTTTAGGGATGATTTTCAAGAATGAAAACTATCCTATGTATTCCTCGGATCAAATCGATTCAGCGGTTTAAGCGTGAAGAGGTAACAGACAGACAGACACACTTTCGCATTTAAAATATTAGTATGGATGGTATCGGATACAAATGAGGTCCAAACTTAACGTAACCGGGTTATGCAAATCGACGTTTTGGTCTCGTCTGTTTTCGCCTCCAAAACGTTGTCAATCTTAACGAAATTTTAGAACTTAATGGGAAGGAAATGCCCTGTTCGATTCTTGCGTAAATTATTATAGAATTTGTGTATAAGGCGTCCGTTTACGGCGAAATTATGGCTAAATACAGCGAAGGCGATCGTAGTATAGGTTTCCGCAGCTAATTTAAGTGCCTCTCCACACTATCATTATTCGCCCAATTTCGGTCTTCGCGAGTAGTGGGGAGCCGCAATGAGACTGCGTCAATTCAGTCCACCAGTCTGGTCAGAGTCAGAATGAGGAAATAATGATGGTGTATTATAACCCTCTCGGACTGTCGGATTGACGCTCCGAACTGGTGAAAATTAATGTATGACTGACTGACAGTCCAAAATGATGAACAGATCTGACGACATACTGAGCGTGTAACTGGCACCACTAGCACAACTGTGACGAGCGACTCTTTCTCGCGCAGATATACTACCTATCTCTTTTTGTACAGTACTGTCAGAGAGTGACGAGTGATGCTGTCGCGCGACATGAGTTGCGAACCATAGTTGAGCTAGACGGGCTGATGTCTAAAGTTTAAATGTTGAGACATACTCAATAAATATGACGAAAATACTGGCGTCAATTTCCTGGGAGCATAACTACCGTATAAGTATAACAATCAAAGAGGTACAGATTACGAAACAATTCATTCCAAACAAGTACTTAATTAATTATTGTTTATGGCCATTATTGGCTATTAGATAAGGTTGTATGAACCGTGTTGGTATTGGTTACAAATGAGGCAAATAGTGATTAGCGACATGCTGGGATTTATGGATTTATATCAGAGTGATTATTCGAGCGTTTATTCTGCCTCACCTTCATAGATAGCTTTCTGTCGAAATTCTGGTAGATTTTTATAAAATTTCATCCTATCTAATGATCCCAGTATCTCCACCTAATCGCTTCAAAACTTTTTAACCTATTACCACCAAATTAGTCCAAACGTTACAAAAATGTATTAGCGAAAGGGAGGCGGTTCGTATTACTCGAATAATGCGTAATGGGCATAAATAAATAAATAAACAAAGGGAAAATCTTATGGTCAAGACAAGACCAATCAACCAATTTTATTATTTTTAACCTATTAAAGAAAAAAAAGGTCTCAAATCAATATGTTGATACTACCTTTCCGTCGAAATGCTGGTAGATTTTGATAAAATTACGTACTATCTAAGGAGCCCAGTATCTCCACGAATCGCACCAAAAGTTTTTAACCTATTAAAAAGATCTATGTATACTTTTTTTAACATTGCATTGCAATTAGCTCCATCCTATAATTATACAAAAAAAACATATGTTATTTAGTGTCCTTGGGCCATCGATAAACCGTCCTTGTAACAGAATTCGACAGAAAAAATAGGTTAAAACAAACACGCAAAATATTGCGTGTCAACCGTGGAACCATTTTACCGATACGAATCTACTAATTGCTATAGTAAACCCTTTGCCCTAATCGGACCCTTAAACAAAGGCCCTCCATTAGTTCGCCATCTTAAATTTGGTTACGATACATTTAGTTAATAGGAAAGCTATAATTTGATATGCTAAATTATTGGCCCATCAAGGAGAGAAAGCCGTGGTCAAATGTATTGTCTACTATTAGACTTACATCCCGTAAATAAACAGCATTTTTTCATTTTGTTTGTACCCTTCATCTGCCGAACTATTAAAAAGTGGAACTCTTTGCCGGCACAATATGTGTTTCCTCCTTCTTACATCATGGGACCGTTCGAACGAAGCGGGAAGAAGCATCTCTCGGGCCTGCATGGCATTGTCAACTGACAAGGCACCGTCATTGCGGCTTGGGCTGTCCTTTTTGCGCATCAGGCGAAGTGGAGCTACTATTTTATGCCAAAAACATACAGTCCACACGATGTATATATATATCTAGTACGGTTCGGTATATCCACAGTAGCTCCGAGGAGACAACTCACCAAACAAAGAATCTCGGAAATCCTGAATTCGACGGGCATATTCTCAGCGTATAAATTACTTCTAATTCTACTCTGATACAGTCAGTATAATTTTCAGTATGCCGTTAGTATGCAGTTAATCCAGGGTGTCAGCTACCTTCATACCAAAATGTATCAAAATTGCTCAAGCCGTTTAAGCGTGAAGAAGTAACAAACATACACACAGACACGCTTACAAACTTTCGCCTTTATAATATTAGTGTGATAATCTCGTCAAATCTACAGTTTCATTGGTTAGTTCTATTCTACACGCTTGAGGTTTGACCATTATCTCCATGCACTTAGGAACTTTATACTTTGATGTGGTTTAATCCATTACTGTATGCCAAGACTGAATATTCAGTATTTGACTACCCGGGCCAGGTACGAGTATATATGAAACCACAGGTTATTCAGATAGTCACTTCATAGACAATCCTATAATTAACCGGACAAGACTGGACAAGTTCACATACATCCACACCTTTGTGGATGTTCCCAAACCAGTTAAATGTATTCTCGTGGGAAACAATAGGAGTATCCTTTGTAATAATCGTCAGCGAAATAATTACCAATAAATAAAACGAATTTGACTAGACATACAGCTATATAGCTTCGGAAGTGTTTTTCCTAAGATATCATAGTTCATCCAAGCACTACTAAAATATAAATGTGCAGGATTTTTTAAATCTGAAATTCCAGGGCCAACGAGGGTTGATAATTAGAAACAGTCGAAAAATACACACTGGCAAAATCGCAGGGGTCTTTACCTAGGTTTAGATATGTAAAAAAGTACTGACTGACTCAGAAATACCAAACATGCCCTTACCCCTGGCTTGATACTTTTGGAATTCGAAACCTAAAGCTCAGATGGTTTTAGAATCCGTCCTTTATACCCACGGCAAATTTTCGATAAACTGGCTTCCCCGTCTATATCAGCAGAAACGGATGATAAGGTATGTAGGAAAGTGTCACCCTATTAGCGATTTTGTGCCCTTTGTTAAATCGAGTCGCTTTATGCCTCATACGTACTTGTTTTTGTTTCAACTGCGCAAGCCGTTGATTGTTATGAAATCTCCGGTAATTTTCGGTTAGTTGCTATGTTATATCACGTTTAAGTTGAACTTTAAGGGCGCTATTTGACCAATTACATTGCAGGTTCATCGTGAAAAATAAATGGCAGTTGTTTAAAGGTTTCCAGATCAATCGATTAATTACTGATAAGAAATCAGTGGTCAGCGTTGGTTGCGGCCTGTTATCACTTGTCATAGGCTTATCATCAACATCTAACCGTTCCGTCCCTGCTTGAAGTAATTTCATGAGTACCCATTTGGGAAGACGGGTCTGAGTTAGCGACCTTAGATGCACAAACAGTGGAGGTGTATTAGGGAGCATGTAAACCTGTATTAGAGCCTGTTAACAATGAATACCTGAAAACTGTTGCTTTTCTGTAATGACACGCAAGTGTAGCTGCTGCTGACCACGAACGTTAACGGAACTCTAAAAGAAACACCTTCAGACTCGCCTACACCTTGAACACGAAACCCTAAAATGAGCGCACCCTACGCTACTACAGAATCTATAGTCATAAAAAATAGTCTATAGCACTCTCTTCGGAAATAAGTTCTATATTAGCTTCACCACGGCAGACAGTACAGTTCCTGAGGAGTCTAAGAAATATCAGTTATGTATGAGGCATGTTCTTGAGAGTGTTTTCGCACTAACAATACGGAAAGCTGTAAATGTCTACTGTTTATCTACGATGAAATAACATCAAAACGCACTGTGACGCAATGCAGTGCTTAGTAGTTAGTTAAATAGCCCCAATGCGACCGAAATCACTCGCTCGTTAAATCAGCTCAGTGTATCGGCCGGTCAGACTCGACAAATAATTGCAGCTTTGTTTTCCTAAACAATTCCGTTTGACCCATTTGCCTCTGTTTGTTCGCAATCATGCTCTAAAGGTCCCAATCTGGCAATAGACAGACATTTATTGCGATACAAGTGTCTGACACCAATGTTTACCCTATTGTTTTCCATCCGACAATAAATTTCATACACACTTCATTTGAATGATTGACTGACTGGATATACCGTGTCGTAGTCTTAAATATATAGCCTCTCTCTCTCTCTCTCTCTCTCTCTCTCGCTCATTCCAAAGGCTACGTGCTTGTGACAAATATGGACCTGATGCCCGTTTGCTTTAGAGATACCACGCTTCCAAGAAGTACAAGCATAAACCATTTCATCTGCAGAAAGCATTTTGCAAAACTGGCAACCCTACGCAAACAATTGACAATATTGTGTTGGAATCGGATTTTCCAAATACTTGTTTGGAGTATGATTTACCAAGTTTCTTTCGGCGTTTATTCTCAACAGTGGTCTCCTCTTGGGAAATCCGGTGGATTCATAACACGGCTTGTAGAAGTGACCTTGTTACTAACTGAATAAATTATTTTATTTCATTTCGATCTGGTTATTTACAACCTTAGGGAGGGCTGTAATTAGACCACGGTTGCCAAAACTAATATTGGATATTTACCATTTAATTTGGGTCGTAGGATTGCGTCCTGCGGTTCAACTGCTCATTTATTAATATACAGAAACCAGAACAAATTTCGTATTCGTCCTGAAATGTTTAACCACAACTATATATTCCTGTATCTGTTTTTTATGAATTACTTTTTTTATATATTTTATAGATTAAAAAGGTTTAAAAAAATATATTTTGCTTTTGGCAAACTTGATTTAAAATCAAGCTTTTACGAGTAAAGCACATCGTCATATTATTTCATCAAGACATACTCTCGTTACATGTTGAATAAAGTTGATGACACTTGTCAATCTTCCCGAATGAATTATCTCGATTGTGTTTCATTGTTTATGCGACACAGATCTATTTTATTTTCGCGCACGTTTTAATTGTATAGCCCTGCAAGGGGTTTTACAACCCACGCCATATTGCGGGTTTTCAGTGGTACTAAATAATTTTACTGGCAACGACAAATTTTTGGTGTATAACTGACGTTGAAAGTCGGTGAATGTCACTGAATGTAAACAAAGAGGAAACAGGACTAAATATTCCGCAAAAGCCAAAACTATCCACAGTGATGAAAGTCAAGTTTTTTCAATAAAGGATTCAGTATTTATTTCGCAAGAAGAACGAATGATTGAGCAGCATTCCGGTAAACGATGTTTTGAATTTTGACAATGACAAATCCTTGACTGACGTTTAATAAAATAATGAAAATATGACGTATGCACATTATTGGCATATGAAAGCTGTTTTTAGCGCCAATATCCCTGGGCCGGACCGACGCTTGCTAGGCTATATTTTATTTCATATCGTGCTATTAGCTTCTGACTTCGTATGCTGATCGCTGTAAGGGGTTAAAACGCCCAAATAAAATTGAATGGCAAACGTTCGATGGCGCATAAATAAATATCTTACTCGTATCTTATCACAAACGCCCACCGATTATCTCATTTCCATTGTAATTCCATCCTCCTTTTTTACCCCCTCAAGAGATGATCTCCTTAATAAAAACTACACTAATGTCCAAGTCTAATTTCATCTAAATTGGTTTTATTGCCGATATAAAATTTCACCCCCCTTTTCACTTCCTTAAGGGATGATTTCCGGGGTAAAAACTATTCTATGTCCATTCCCGGGGCTCAAACTATCTTTATATTAAATTTCATCTAAATCGGATCTACGGTTTAAGCGTGAAGAGGTATCAAGAGAAATGGACAGAAAGGTAGACACACGTTCACATTTTAGTATGGAAGTATGGATGTCCATTATTATTCTTTGACAGCTCTTCATTGTGCCATTGGGAAAAGGATAAACAAGTTAACAAAAATTCCCGCAGCATCAGGTTAAGCGAAGTCCTTAGCGACTACTAAGTTAACTGTTTTATAAGGCGATATTTCAACCTGAACTCTTAAACGGGGTCAAACTCCGTTTAGAAGTTTTGGGCCCCATGCAAATTTCGACCCCATATTCGAGATTAAGTCAAGTTTTTCGGTAGAAGCAAATTTGAAGGGTGTCTCCCTTCAAAAATGCCTATTGGCACTTGTGCACGTCTGAGAGGCTCTTGGCTTTCAGAAGACAAGGGTTCCCTTCGGCGCTGTGGGCTAAATTGGACTCATGATTAACGTGAACAAGGCATTGTTAAAAGTTCTAATTTAATTCCAAATTAGACTTCCGGATGATTATTTTAATAAAAAAATTGGGAAGAAAGCACAAATTTCATTTATCTTACGGGAATTGAACCTGCTTAAAATTCGGTAAGTAATCGCATGTCGTATTATAACGTTCTTTATACCTACAGCGGTTTTGACCGGGTTATGTATGAAATTATGAATGAGATTTGTAAAAGATAATAATGCAGTTTTAATTAAATGTAAAAACGACGCGACGCCATGGTTCCTAAGAACAGATTTCCCTATCTTATAGTTTTCGTTTTCTCCCTACTGACCCATTTGGATTGTTCACCCGGTATAGTTACCTACAGTATAGTCAATGATTTTATAAATGTCTCAATTACACAGTAGCCTCGTATATACGAGAATATAAACCCATTTTCTCTAGACCGGAGTTAAACCATTGAATCGATTTTGAGAAATAGGGTGTCAAATTATTCGGGCAAAATGCCAAGTGACTATAGGCGTCGACATCTTGTGCCCATGTTCAATAAGGCAAATATGTTTGAGAATATTTTGCCTTCTTAGGTAAATTCAATACTAGTAAGAGAATATACTTATTTTGTTTGTCATTACGTGAGTAAATCAACTTTACCTTATTTAACAACTTAATTTTAACAACTTAAAAAATTAAAATCCGGGGTGTACATTCTCTACATACATCTCTGATAGCTCGGAGATATCTCCGAACCCGGTCGCGTTATGTTTGCGCCTAATTTATATGTGACGATATATATATCACGTGCAAACTTAACTTGACCGAGTAGTGACGTTAAATGCCACCTTTTGCAGCTCAAATCGCAAACATCGCGTTTTAATTACAGTTAAAAGCGATATACCCGGCGACATCGCTATAATGGCAATTTCTAACTCGAATTATAGCCCATTAGTATTTGGCTTTAGGTACTTGTTTGCCTTCTGGAAATTAAAGTTCAAGTTATTTTCTTTAATGTCTATTTTACTTGGAAATTTTGGAGATCTACAGTCAAATATGGAAATCATCCCAATTAGGGTGAACAATATGATAGTAAAGGATTAAGGTTTAGTCTATTTTCATTCAAACCCGTTTTATAATCTAAGGGTACATTAATATTCCAGGTTTAACAGATTAACGTTAAAGGCGAGGTAAAGGTTATTTTATTTATGATAATTTTTAGTCCAGGTTGGATTATAAAGACTTAATTACTGGCAGTATCTTTGAGTTTCCACAGAATAGATAATAGTACTCATACACATAATGTTCCCCGATTCCCTCGTTACCTGTAGGAATCTCATAAAACCGTGAGTGCATAGATGCATTATGTCTTGCCGTAATCATAGACGTAAGCAAGTGACGGTTACCAAAGTGTTCGACCATTGTTTTTTGGATCATGCTGGCGGGGGCGATGATGTGGTGGCCCGGTGAGGCAGGACACTAAGACGACACGGATATGTCAAGCAGTAGGTACTCAAGTTTAACTGCTATAGTTACCGTTAGTAAACATCAAATTGTCTCGGTAATCTAGTGTCACGGCCCTACTGCCCCACTGCAACAGCCACCCTGTATACCATCTCTTATGCAACCACCTTTGTCATCATTAAGCTCCAACGATCTCCATTATCAGAAAGACGTAACTGCCTACAATTTCCTTACCAAGTCCAGCCATTTTCCGACCTCATTCATTATAGCTCTGTGTAATACTGAATGCACTGTCCAATAACCGCAGCCGTGGTCTTGTTAGCGCCTTTGTTCAAAACCATTACCCTCCTTTCTGTAAAAAAGAGTTTCGAAATAAGATCGTGTGGGTAACTAAATATTAAAGCCCGGTATAATTGGAAAAGTTTTTTTAGGGTTCCGACTGCAGACATTTGGATGCCCGGATTATTCATTTTTACGGAGAAGCCCAATGTCACGAGCATACCCAGGTTTTAGGTGCACGGATGATTTAACACTAGGCCGTCAAATTATTCGTGCACCGGAAACCCCGGGGTATTGTTATAAGGTTATGATCTAATGATGGAATCCGAGATAAACTGATGGAACAGTTAAACAATTATAAGTACACTTATCGTGATTTGGATATTTTTCTTAATAACTTGAACAGATTGTTCTGGGAATAAAGCATAATTTCGCCTCGTTGACGCCGGTTTTTTTATAATTGTAAGTTTAGAAAAGATGGGGACGATGCCTCAGACGGCTTCAGTACTGGGGGATTCTTTTTAATTTTAAGTTTTAGTATGTATATTTTTAATTTATTTTCCATTGTAATAAAGATTCTCTGTGGAAATGGTTATGTTTGGACTGTCCGAGTAAAGAGTGAAAAAAACTGGATAGGATCACATTCTGACGGTTTTTTTTTACATTTTTATATTCTACTTTAATGCAATGTGTAGAACCCTTCCCCCACAGACACAAAGTTCCCTCTTACTTATTTTTTTCTACCGAGCGCGTTTAAATGGAATGCAACGCAAACAACGCCTGGAAAATATAAAATTACGTTACGGTTAGGAGTTTTTGTTCAGAAGAGTTGAGGTCGCGACTCGAGAAAAATGCTTTAGTTTGGAATTAGACGGCTGCAGTTACAGATTTTCATCTGTTATGCATGCTTACTGGTTACAGAGATTGTGCCGATTTCGAAAACCCGAGAATTCTTGGGAAAGGCAATTTTAGTGACGTGTTGGCGTAAAAGGCGATTCAATGAAATAGCGAGCTTTATTGGCTCGTTCAATTTAATTGAATACATGCAATTTGTTATTAGGTAGGTGAAGCGTAATAGTAACGATATCTATATTATTATAAAATTCAAACCTTGTATTGAAAATGCACAAGCACATGCCATGCCGGGATTCGGTGGATTTTAGTGATAACCTAATGTATGTGTTTAATATCTTAATGTACCTAAAACCTACCTACACTACCTTTTGTGGGGCGGCCACAAACGCGGAGGCGGCTAAACGGCGAAAATATATGTGTTTAGGTGACACCTATATTTTCGTGCCGTTTGCGGTAGAGACTAGGCCCATGGGGCCCAGCCGCTCATAATTTGTTCGATTCCCTTAAAAAAAACTAATACGAACTACCTGTGATCCCAGAGCTGGCGCTTTTCTCGGACAAAGGCTCAGTATTGCTGTGCAGCGGGGAAACGCTGCCAGCATCTTGGGATAATTTCCGCCAATGACCGACCTTGGCTAGAGTTAGGTTAGTGTAGGTTTTAGGTTTGTAATATGTTTTACTACTTAATTCGAATGTTTTTTAACCGACATAAATAAATGTTGTACCTAAAATCATGCAAAATTTCATGCCGCCGGAAGCATAGACTTCCATGCTGAAAGCCGAGCTGTTTGAATATTTCAGGTGAGTGTAAACCGTTATTATGATACTTCTATTTGAGAATTAAAGGAACTGACGAATTTATTGCGTCATTTCCAGAAGGTTTTACTCTTCAAACTCCGATAGTCCGTAGAGACCTACTTCTAGAACATATATTTGAATTTCATCGACGTCTATATATTTGATGTGTCTAAAATTCACCATTAGAGACGTAACTGTGTAGTTTGACGTGTTTGCTTTACATTTCAGTACAGTTTAGTTTGCTTGCTAGGCTGTGTTATGGTAATTTTGGTCCACTTTTTGAATTCACGATCGTGCAGAGCAGACGAGGTGGTCTTATTTCGTGTTCGCATGTAGTGAGAGAGAGACAGATCACGTTTGAAAATGTGACCCCAGGGCATCAGCTGTTGTGTTTGTCTTGTTAAATAAAAGGTCTTAAGTCTTGACTATGTCGTAAAGATATATGCTGTTTTGTGTAAGTGTATCTGAGGACTGTATTTTCAAAAGGACTTTATTCAGCGTGACGGTGTTCGAAAGCAGACTTAGCCCCAGAAGAATATGGTTTGATTTTGAGTTTCTAGAAGAATACTGTTGAAAAGACATTCGCATGTGAACGG
This sequence comes from Apotomis capreana, assembly GCA_947623375.1. Taxonomy (NCBI): domain Eukaryota; kingdom Metazoa; phylum Arthropoda; class Insecta; order Lepidoptera; family Tortricidae; genus Apotomis; species Apotomis capreana. The sequence goes on along the minus strand of OX392509.1, from coordinate 17,839,803 downwards.
GATTCCATTGTAAAGAGAGCGTGTTCGGATATTGAATACTTTGTCTGTTCTGATAGATTTTACACTGAATATGCCACGGTCAGCATATCAGTCAGTATTTTGACTTCAATACCATCTAGGATCTGTGGACTTTTGCGGAAAGCGGAACACTCGGAACAGGATACTCAGTTTGACAAAAATATTACACAGCAATTATTATTTTTATGCCCACAAAACGTTTCTGTGGTTTCATACTATAAATGTGTGATGGGGATGTAGAATGACGATAAATCAGCAGGTTTTGAAATGAGAAATAGAAAATTCGCCGAGATACTGGGATGCTCTGTGTTTTGTACAGAAATTATAATGGTTATGGCGGAGGGAGATTCGTTGTCAGAGAGAAGAGTAAGTAGTAATCTCATAAGTCTGCTTGAAAATCAGCGTCTGCTAGCCTAGTACATACTGAGACTGGTGGCCATTATCAAAAATGTTAACCTAATCTTAACTAGTAACAATGTTTTTGTTTATGTATTAGGTACTGTACAGTTGAATAATTTGTATTGATTTTTGTAATAAGCAGGTTTATTTTTTTATATTTTAAAAGCACGTACGCGTGCACCGCGCTTCATGCGCAAGCGCGTCGGCTGTTAAACGATGCATAGAGAGAACCCCCTTTTTAATTATTATTTGGACTTTTTATCAGACGTCGTTAGGATTAGGATAGGATCTGGGGGCACGGTAGTGCCCCCGCCAAGACGAAAAAAAAAGAGGCGGGGCACTACCTACCTTTTCTCGAACCGTTTCGTCTCATTTTGAAACCCTCATAGTTTCGTCCCAGTTAACACCAGAGCGCCCTAATTCACAGGTTAGGATGCAGTTAGGGAACATATGAAATGTACAAAATTTCATTGATCTAGCTTTTATACTTTAGGTTTTATTGGTACCTAAAATACGCCGATTTTGCCACTCACTCACTTATGTATCAAAACCTCTGGGGTACTTCCCGATGACCTAGAAAGCTGAAATTTGGTATGTAAGCTAGGTTTAGTACACAAACAATAGAATAATTCTGAAACTTGGAACTTTTACCCCCCAACCCCTTAAACTAGGGGATGAAAGTTTGTATGAGACTTTCGCAAATTTTGATACTAGAGGTCTGAAAATTTATACCTATTGGGCTCATTGTTATAAATAAAATACACATTCTAGGATTTTTAGAAAATCACCCCCCACCCTTAAAATAAGGGGATGAAAGTTTGTATGGGCTTTCCATAGGTAATGGGGGATAAAAGTGTATATATATATATATATGGGGCTAAACGTAAGTATTTCTTAAATACACAATTATTATTACTACTTACTTAGAAACACTTCAGCACAAAAAAAAACCGGCCAAGTGCGAGTCGGACTCGCGCACCGAGGGTTCCGTACAAACACTTTCCATCCCTAAGTGGTTAAGTTAAGTTTGCACCTGGTATGTATAGCGCCCCATATAAATTAGGTGCAAAGTTAGGTATTAAAAAAAAATTTATGGTTTTCGTAATTATTCCTTTATCTATGCTATAAGACGTTGCTTCGTACCAAATTTCAAGATTCTGAGTTCACGGGAAGCACCCTGTAGGTTTTGATTCCCTTGCAAGTGTCGAAAATTTGCAAATTAGGTGCAAAGTTAGGTATTAAAAAAAATTTTTATGGTTTTCGTAATTATTCCTTTATCTATGCTATAAGACGTTGCTTCGTACCAAATTTCAAGATTCTGAGTTCACGGGAAGCACCCTGTAGGTTTTGATTCCCTTGCAAGTGTCGAAAATTTGCGGCATAAACGGCTGTATCTTTTGATTGCGTTGGCTTAGAAGTTTGATTTTTTCACAGCTTCAAGGGACAGTAGACCTGAGTAATTGATATAAATTTCAGCTTCATACGTCCACGCGTTCCTGAGAAAAAGGGTCTTGACAGACGGACGGACAGACGGACAACAAAGTGATCCTATAAGGGTTCCGTTTTTTCCTTTTGAGGTACGGAACCCTAAAAACATATAAATTAAAAATTACCTTACAAAAAGAAATGAGATCCCACCAAAAACATTTCATGTAAAATTGGCGGCCAAGACTCACATGCTCATAACGCTTTCGCTGTAAAAAAGTGGTCAGATCCCTCGAAAAGCCAAGCTCCTAAGCCCTGAGTTTACTGATCCTACACCTTGGCTTCAAACGTATGGCTTGGCCGTTTCATAAAGTACCGTAAATAAGTTTAACGGACTGTCCGGCCTATATGGTAAGGAATTAAGTTTAATATAGGTATTTTATCATGAAGACATAAACTTAATTTCTTGATACCGTATGGGCCAGACGGTTCGTTGGACTTATTTACGTTACTCTATGAAACGGCCAAGCCATACTTTTGAAGCCAAGGTGTAGGATCAGTAAACTCAGGGCTTAGGAGCTTGGCTTTTCGAGGGATCTGACCACTTTTTTACAGCGAAAGCGTTATGAGCATGTGAGTCTTGGCCGCCAATTTTACATGAAATGTTTTTGGTGGGATTCACTTAGTCGGCATGGGACTTAAAGCCCGCTAACGGGAATTTGTCCACGCCACAGGCGTGAGTCCTTTCCCGAACCTCTCATAATCGGATGATTCAGACCCGTCCAACGCAAGCGCCATATAAAAGTTGTATAGGATTACAACTTTTTTAATGACTCTTTTGTACCTCACTGTTTTGTAGTATACTTATTCCGCCTTGCAAAGGACGGGCGTTCAGTTAATTTTCAATTAAAATACGATTAAATTTTTACACAAAGGGATGGCGTCTAACTTTTTTATTAGTTGTGTAACTTGTACCGAGTCTGCCAGGGATGGTACGGGCAGATGTTACCTGGATGTTAGGGTTGCCGCTACATTGTAATAGAGAATGATTTTATCGAGCTTTTTTATTTTTCAAGGAGTACTTCTAAAATACTAGCGACCCGCCCCGGCTTCGCACGGGTGCAATGCTGATAAATTAAGCATGTATTATACATATAAACCTTCCTCTTGAATCACTACCTATTAAAAAAAGACGCATCAAAAGCCGTTGTATAGTTTTAGAGATAAGCATACATATAGACAGACAGACAGCAGGAAGCGAATTTGTTTTATACTATGTATTGAAAAATAAAATCGGCACGAGTATGACAAAATTAAATTTGCATACTTTGATAACCCCTCCTCAAAATTACATTAGATAACAATATAGCAAATTATTATATGTAGATTTATTCTATTGAGAGACTGATTGTTGTAAATGATGTCATTGTGGGTAACAAAGATATATTTCACCATAGGGGTCGTGGTCCACTGCACTTGTATGGCGGAGTGGCTGTGGCATTGAATGACAGATGAGTGAGAACTGAAAATACAGAGATAACCCCATCTACTACAGGGACATCTGGTGACACTTTGTCCTAATCTATGCTTTCGAACCTTGGTTCACTAGGCATTCTCCGTGTTCGTGATTTTCGTGTTTATGCTCTGTCAAAATACGCTTGAGCGTTTGAATGTTCAGAAAATCTGACAGAAAAAAAATGGTCGCTCAAAGTCAATACACTACTCTGTGATCTAAGATTGTTAACATTGTAATTTTTTTATCTGCACTATTTTTATAAAATACAAAATTTAATGAGAATCGGTTTAGAAATGCGACCTTTAGACGACAAAATCATCACCCAAACAAACGAATAATTTTGGACCAAGCTAAAACGAAGACACTTCGCTCGCTCGTTCAATAAACTATGAAATATATAAAGAATTCAAGACCAACTTTCGCATCCATATTCAATTTGTATGTGTAGAAAGTACTCCAATTTACGTTTACTTGAGGATCTTGAAACCCGCCGGGAAATTCGGCTAAAAAATCATAAACATATTTTATCTTCAATTTGGATGAAGTTCAGTTGATTTATAGTATTATGTTTGCCATTCCTGCTGGAAATCCGGGTTTCTGTAAATAAAACGATATAAGCATTCCAACCAGCATTCATATTAACACCGCCTCCAATGATTATTGTTTGCCTGAATAATTAAGCCATAAAAGAGATCACACCAGCATAACGTTATTATTTTCTCGAATACAATAAATAAGTGCCCCTACAAAGTCCGCATAAATACATCTTTTGCTCACTATCTTGACTCTAAAAGAGCTTATCCACACATGTTTTGAGCAGCTCGTACTCTCTTTGTGATCTTCAAAGGCCTTATCAAAAGGTCGCGACTTGGCAAACCCCGACAACGGGTCACGTTATCGTACGTTACAAGGAAACTGTGTTACTTGCCACGTTCTGTTATGTTGGACTGTTAGCCTAATTAGACTAGGGAGGAAAGTTTAGCATTACTAAACACTTCTGTGTCTCTTGATCTATGATTTGCGTTAGGCATATAACAGAAGATTTGGTGATAGACAGATCCCATAAAGTACTCCCTCAGTTCGTGCGATCTCAATGCGTTAAATATAGAGAAGTGGAAGAAGACAACGAAAACAGACGCTACTATCAGATAGGAATAATATAATTCCTCGGAAGAGGATATAATGAAAGGATTCAGATGGGTATGGTAAAGTTTAAAATTTTAAGTTCGTGTCATGCCATTCTTCTCGCTCTTGTGTTGTATTTCAATGAACGGCATGGTTAGACACGAATTTCGTAGTAAACTCCAATGTAGGCCCTCACCTGAAGAATTCAGCTTTATCCGCTAATCTCCGAAGCAACATCTTTTTCTTTGTTGTCTTTTGGCTTAGGATTATGACATCCGGAGAAATTATTAAACTCAAGGTTGGCAACGCATTTGTTTATTTTTAGATTGCTCATTTGTGTACTCCATACTTCAAAGAAATAAACTTCATTATCACGCGAATTTAAAAGTCAAATTTCTAAAGTTCTTCTACAATGTAAAATGATCGTCCTGTTGGTAAATAAACAAGAAAAGCCTAATTACAAAACGTGTCAATGTCAGCTAGTTGTAAACTAAATAATGTCTACCCACGTCCTAACTCGTGACAGTTTAAGAGAAAAAGGAGTGCTGTTTAGCCTATCTCTTGGTGCAAGGACAATATTGCTCTTGTGAGAAAAGTTCACATTTTCTGCCGGTTCTATTAAGTGCGAAAAAGGAGCGTTATCTTTAATTTTTCTTATTTGCGTTTCAAAAGTGACACTATGCGAGTTAAATTAACTGAGCTGATCTGATGAGGAAAAATTGAGGTGGAGGACTGAATAAATTATGTAGTTGCTTGAATACAGAAAAGTCGAGTTAAAGCATGACTTTCATGGCTAGCGGCCGATGCGACTGTCGCGCGCGGCTGACGCTCAGCGACAGTCGCCTGGCCTCGCGTCAGTAATAGTTACTATGAAACTATATGGGGCCACTTTCGAGGCTAGCGGCTCGAGCCGCGCGCGGCTCGCGTCAGTAGCGACAGTCGCGAGCCGCGCGCGGCCGTGTTCGGTTGGTCTTTGACTGACGCGTGACGCGCTGTAAAAATGGCGAATATTTTAATATTTTCTAGCATAGAAGAAGAAATTCTAATTAATTTGGTTGCGCAGCGCCCTTTTCTATACGACCTTAGTTTACCGGACTACAGAAATTCCTATAAGAGGGACAAAGTGTGGGAAGAAATAGGGAAGGTGAAGGGAACTAAATAAAAGTGGTAAGTATTTATTTATCTATTAGCTTTAATTAAACGGTGTACCTAATTTCTTCACTGCCAGGACACCTGTCCTTCTGCTGAACAAAAGAATTGTTTTAACTTGTCGCGGACGTGAATACTGTCCCAAGAATATCCTCTTGCGGCTGCTATATCAATCATATTCTGTGTGGGAATGTCATTTTCATCACGTACGTAAAATGGCCTTGGATTGCGTTCAAGATATCCGTCTCGCAAAATATTGTGCAGGCAGCATGCTGTCAGTATTAAATCCGTACAAGTTTCTGGTGCTACTGCAATCGGAGTATAAAATACTCGGAATACCTGACTTAGCAGCCCAAAAGCATTTTCAACAACACGACGGGCGCGGCATAATCTGTAGTTAAAAATATCTATTTCACGATCATGCAAGGCAATCCTTCTCGAATAAGGTTTCATCATGTAGGTATTAAGTGGAAAAGCTTCATCGCCTATCAAAAAATGAGGCAATACTTCTTGAGTACCTGGTAAACACTTTGAAGCCGGAATGTTAAAAGTATTATTAGCAATATTTTTTCCCATCGCAGATTTTCTGAATATATTACTGTCTCCTTCTTTGCCATACGATCCGACGTCAACTGCCACGAATTTGTAATTAGCGTCTACCATGGCTAGTAAAACGATTGAGTAAAAATCTTTATAATTGTAATAAAGTGAACCACTGTGCTGTGGATTTTTAATACGAACGTGTTTGCCGTCAATGCTAGATATGCAATTCGGCATATTCCATTTTTCCCAGAAGTCTAGTTCGATTTTTTTGAAATCATTTTCTGTAGGTACAGGCATGACTACGGGCATTAATTTTTCCCTTAGCAATCTTAATACCTGCTTTATGATCTTTGATATATAACATGCCGATATTCGATAGGCAAATGATAGTGATGCGTAACTTTCTCCGGTTGCTAGAAATCTGTAAAGAAAAAGTCTAAACTGAAAATAGATCCCATTAATCCCACAATATTGTAAATGTGAAAGTTTGTAGGTATAGCTGAACGGATTTTGATAAAATTTGGCACACGAATTTCGGTCGGTTCGGTAACCTTGTAATTAAACATATTCTACTTTTTATCCAAATTGAATATACAAAAAAATTGTATATTAAAAAGTGTAATGGTTGTAACAGTTTTTATTATTGTTAAACACACAATTATTGATATACATACAACAAATATGGACGATGCGCGCACGACATTAGGTACGACGCGACTGGCGGTCGCCGGTCTGGGCGACGGCGAGGCGCGGGCGGCGCGGTTGGCGCCGGCCGCGGCGAGCGTTATACTTATAACGTTTATAGGTATGCATAGGACCACTACGGGCGCGCGCGGATGGCGCGAATATTTAGATAAAAAGTAGAATATGTTTAATTACAAGGTTATACACTCCATTCCATTTTATTAAAAACAATGTAAATAAATTTAATTGTGTTAACTATTTCTATTGTTGTTTTATACAGGAAAGGTTTGCAAAAATAGGTGGAAAAACATCAAAGATACCTACTACCGGCAAAAAAAGAAACTCAAAGGGAGTACTGGATCCGCTGCAAATCCTCGAAGTAAGTTTGGAACGTACCGTGATCAACTTTCATTTCTGGAAACTATTCCTCAGGAAAGAGCAAGCATAACCAGCATTTCGGAAGAGTCGCGATCCTCATCAGACCGATCACATGTGGCGCGCAATACAGAAACACCAACGCCGATGGACTCTCCCGAAGCTTTGGGTGTGACGCCTGTTGGCTCCCCGATAGTAAATGAAACTCCGGAAAGCCCCACTGAACAAACACAGGAGTCATCGACTAAAACACCCGATCCTACTTTGAAACCACCACAAAATGTAAAAAAAAAATATCGCAAAAAACAAGACGATATAATGACATATCTAGAGAAACGAGATGCCACTCGTCAGCAAATTGTAGGAAGTGTTTTGTCTTCGAACCAGGGCGAAGAAGATGAAATAGATTCATTTACAAAGCATGCCAACAGTGTCCTCAAAAAATTACCCCCATATTTACAAATAACAGCGATGCAGGAAATTTTTGAAACTCTTACTAAATACAAGATGAGGGCAGTAGAGGCTACACGTTTCGAGCGATCACCAACTCCAATAATGTCGTCTGGATCAGACACACGTGCATCAAGTGCTGAAGCCATGTACTATCGACCAGCTCCACCAACACCATCGAGTATTTCCAACAGTAACAGCAATCAGACCGCAGATAGGTCTTCCGTAGGCAACGTTTACTCGACAATAATATCCACGTCTCAATTCGAGCGTTCACCGACTCCGACTACATCAGCTGCATCTGACATACGTTCAGCAAGTACTGAAGCCATGTACGTTCCATCATTTCAACGAGCACCTACGAGTATTTACAACGATAGCAGCCATCAGGCCTCAAATATCTTAAACAACGTGTACTCGCCAATAAGCCCCGCATCGCAATATCAAGACGAAGCAGCCGATTTATCCCTTATAGGGGTGAATGATATTTTATATGATTACTAAACACTTAATTTTTAGATGTACGAGTAGAACCCTTTGTTTAGATGTTTTTGTTTGTGAGAGTCAGAATGGCGGGTGTACCATTATGGATTTGTAAAACAAGTATACCAAAATAATGTACTATTTTGTACCTACATTGGAAAAAAATTGTACCTCTCCGTACAAAAAGTTATTACAATGTTTAGGTACACCCGCCATTCTGACTCACTTTTTGTTTGGATTTTCAAGATCCTTCCGGTTTTAACAATATTTTTTGGCTTACTAGATGCACAAGTATAAGTTCTCAATAACTGTCAAATTATTTTCAATATAAAATCACAAATACTTACCGGAGTGTCAAGAATAACTTCTCTTCGGGACAGATCGATTGTCTACATGTTTTCGGTTTCATTTCGTGATAAATTAAAGACAAGACAAAATTAAATTGCCTTTTATTCAATCTGCAAAACTTCCGGAATTTCTCTTCATCAGATTTTAGGTGTCTTTCTATTAAAATACGATAAAATCCTTCATCACCTCTACTTCTGAAAATTGGATGAATTGAACTCCTTTGCTTGTAGTAATATAGCAATAGCAAATCGTCATCCTCTTCTTCTTCTAGCATTGCTAACAAAATATCTTTTTTAGAAGCCATATGTGATCTCACACACAACTGCACTGGACGGTCCCACTCATCAATATGGCGCCGCGTGCCAGCGGCCGCGCGCGACTGTCGCATCGGCCGCGACCCACGAAAGTTGAACCGGACGCGTCAGCCGCGCGCGTCAGTCGCGAGCGGCTGACGCGCGCGGCTGACGCGCGCGACTGTCGCATCGGCCGCTAGCCATGAAAGTCAAGCTTTAGGATTATTTATTTCATTGGAAAGTATCATGCTTATCTGGTACTTTCTGATAATTTTGTTTAAAATTTCAATTCCATTGTTGTCTGTTCGATACCAGTATCAGACATTTCATAATGTAGGTACGTATTTTGCTAGGACTGAAAACAAATAATAATGTGCAGTATTTATTACAAAATCAGAAAATTATAAATTTATAAACCATGTAGTCATTTTCTTTTTTTTTTTTATTTATTTAAGTTAATTACGCATAAATAATTTATAAATTAAAACGCGTTACAGAATCCTGTTGGAGGTGTAGATGTGTGTGGTGTGTGATGTGGGTACACATGTAAATGTTTATATTAAACTATTGGTAAATACAAAATTCAAATACACAGTTCAAAAAAAAAATTAAATGTGTAACCTGGTGGAAGAGACCGGGAATCAAACTCGGTAGGTACCTCGGGATGGCCAGTCCAGTGCGTTAACCTCAACGCCACCCTAACGCCCAACCAACCTTTCGAATTTTTCCTTACGCTTGCATTGTTTATTTGGAAATTATGGTTCGATTCTCGGTTTATCCCACCAACCTTTGATCTTTGTATCAATGGTTCAGAAAATTACATTATAAATGGCTAAAGTGAATTTCCCATAGCCACCATCATGCTGAAATCCTTCCCGGTAAAGACATGCGCTCAGGCTGTTTTCCGGGATCATTTATCATTGAATTACCTATGAGCCACGCTGAGCGGTATACTAAATCCTTTCGGGTCCGCTCGGACAAAGTTTCGGACACTCTCACTCTGTCTTCGTGAATATAAAGCGTGTGCAGCCCTTGACATGTCTTATGTACGACGGGATACTGTCTTTTCGCAGAATTATCTTTGGTCGAATGATTCATTTCGCCGAATTTTCACTTTGCAGATTTTTTTCCTCTGTAGGTAGTTATAAATTTTTCATAATTCTTGCAAATATGATCCTATTAATTAGGTAAGGTTTGTTTAATAACAATCCCAAATAGTTTTCGGTCACAGAGATTTTTTTTCTACGAAATGACACTTCCTTCTTTCTTTTCTTTTGTTTGATGAAACATCGGCGATAAATAATTCTGCAATGATTTAGTGAACCCTTCTGTACTTAAGTGTATGTAGAAAAAAAACACTTTCTTTAAAAGTTTAAACCCCCGACAAAAAATAGCGGTGTTAAAAGTTTAACATGTGTATCTGCTTGTGGCATCGTAGCTGCGGGTTTTTTCAATCAGAACTCGGAAGCCTTCTTATCGAGATGGTGGTAAATAAATAAAAGCTATATGTTTTGGTTAGGTCGGGCTTTTAATATCGCAAATAAAATATTGTGAATTTAGATAATCAGTCATAGAGCAAGCGTTTGGTGGAAGAACCTTTGAATGAATAGAATCCGATTCCCACTGGCTTGCCCACATCAGACCGATTAAGTATTCTCTATTTTACGAAAGAAATACATAAATAGTAAGCTCTACTCCGGCTTACCCTGACTTTTTGTTTGACGATGCGCTGCTGATTACTTCGTACGCGCAAATATTGTCTGGAAGAAATCGCTCTTTAGCGACAAGACCGCCTATTGTCCAGCGTTTTGTTTTATTTTTTTGTGTTTGTGTTTCTCTTGCAAATTTATTTTGTGTGCAGTAAAACATATTTGTACTGTATTGTAATTTTTGTTTCCAGGTACATTCCAATGTTTTTGAAAGTACGAGTAGTTATCACGAATGCTGCAATATTAGCCAACTGCTTCTGTAAGTAATTTGACGTTTATTTGAGTTTATAACCCTCGACAAAAAAGAGGGGTGTTATAAGTTTAACATGTATATCTGTGAGTGTCTGTGTCATCGTGCTCCCAAACGGATGGTCCGATTTGAATGCGGTTTTTTTAATCGAAAGCGTTGTCTTCCGAAATGATTTACCTGTACTTGGTTAGGTCGGGAGACCTTGTACCAAAGCTGGTTAAAACCCGTCCAGCAGTTCGGGGATGATGAGAGGACAAAATATGTTTTTGCCAACAGATGGTGGTTTACGGCTCGCGCATTTTTCCTGGAATAATGACAACTCTTTATGGAACTGATCTTCAATACAATTTTAGAATTGTATAGCAGTATGGATTACCAACACACTGCACTGATAAAGCGAACAGTGATACGGATAACATTACGAAAAGCATCGGCCAAGTGTGAGTCGGACTTGCGCACCCGAGGGTTCCGTACAAACAATTATCCCATCTTAACTGGCTGGGTTAAGTTTGCACCTAGTATGTATAGCGCTGGATACAAATGAGTGCAAAGTTAACGCTACCGATCACGGTTGTTGTATGGGAGCCCCACTTATTTATTTTATTATATTTTTTGTATTTTTTTTTGTAGCAGCAACAATACATTATATGTGAAAATTTCAACTGACTAGCTATCACGGTTTATGAGATACAGCCTGATGACAGACGGACGATGGAGTCTTAGTAATAAGGTCCCGTGTTTTTCCCTTTGGGTATGGAACCCTAAAAACGTACCGGGCAGGTAGATAACAGGACTCCACTGATAATGATAGCAGAGGGAGTGGCTATCGCTGGTTAAACCGCTCTTTGTTGATTTAAAGATTAGAAATGCAATTTCGCAACGTTAGCCATGTTATATTTTCTTGTTTGCACACATGAATATATTGATATTTCAGGAAGTATATGGATTTAACAATACTTTGATTTAACGGACGTTGGACCGGCAATCCAAAGGTTTGAGTCCAGCAATCTTTTTCTTTGTATCAATATAGCAATAAAAATGTTGTGTTAATGTAGCCGCGTCTAATTTTTTTTAAATTATTGATTCTTTAACCCGTCGTGCGCGCTAGTATCACATGTGTGATACTAATCACATTTGACAACTTATTTAATCAAATGTAAAGTTACAAGATTAGATTGCATAAAATCTGACACTTTACATTCCACTCTGACACATTACATTCCACGGGGTAAGCGATCAAATATTGTCGATTTCTGGGTAGCTAATTTTGCACGAACAACCAATAAATTTTCATTTCTCAGGCTGCTTATGCAAAGAAAAAAAGAGAACCTACTGTAGTCCATTATTTTGCAATTGAAGTAAGTATGGCATAACCTATTGTGGTCTCAAAGCTCGCTACAAAAATACAATGTTCAATTTTAATTAGACCAAGATTAATTAAAAGAATAATTGGTTTCCTCAGTAATTCGTTTAGTAACAGCAAATTCACCCACGCTTAAGGTAGCCTAACGAACTGCTAAAACTTTTACTCTTAACAATATTATGACGAGCTTTACAAACTTGCTTTCCAGAAAAAACAGCCTGTTCAATTTAAATTTAAAAATAATAAAGTAAAGGAAGCTGCAATGCAGCGGTGCAATTCTTGAAAGTAAACAACGTTGGAAGTTCATCATTTTTGTTTCGTTTCACGGTAGTTTTAATTGTTAATTTAATGTATACAGGACCTTATCTACACTATAACATAACATTTCTATAACATGCTTAACAGCGTTTTGCCACCCAACGGGTGGTCAACCAGGTGGACCGTCGGTCGACTTGCCCGTTGCCCGTCTAGCACAACTGCGCTCCGCGACTCTTGTCGGACGACTTATCGTCACCCGACACTTTCTCACAGTATTGTACAGAAAGAGATAGGTTATATATCTCGCGCGAGAAAGACTCGCATGTCACAGTTGTGCTAGGTCTTCTGGTTAGGATCGCGGGCTGAAATTTCATGAGGGTGGCAAGACCGATCATTGTGGAGAACTTTAGGGGAGGTTTTTGTCCAGCAGTGGACGTCTATAGGCTGATATGATGATGATGAACACGCTCAAAAGGTACATATATCGCAATCTGTTTTAAAACTTTTACCGAAAACAAAAGCGTGGCATCTTTCATATGAAATACGATGTGATTTTTTTTGGCCGCTACTGTATATGTACACTGTGACTAACATATTTGACCGTAATTCAACGGTATAATCCCAGCATGGGGGCAAAAGCGTTATACACTTAAGTGATATCGTTATGGAAGCATTATATAAGATCGCAGCTTCAAATTCTCACCGTAATCTTACACGTGGCTAAGTATTTCCCATCAAGCCGAACATTCGATCGTTCGGCTCAAAATAATGAGGCTGTTATCAAGTCCTTTGCTAACAAGTTGGTAATTAACCATCCATAATGGATTCCGAGTTTTGTAACAGTTTTGGCATAGTGAAAATAAAAACCGTAACCTGCCAGACGCTGCTTAACTCACCATGCAGACCACTGACTGTACGCCTCAACTGATTGGGAAATTTCTGATTTTACATCAAGAATAATGCATACTTCTCTCTTTTTCTCATGGCTGAGGATCGTGACCAACAGTACTGTCCCTTCACTTGGCGCGGTCAAGGGCCAAATGGCTGCCCTCTGCATGGAACCACAATCATATTTCTTGGTATCTGCCCAGTTTGTCGGTAATTTATACAATTGTTTGTTAAAGATTCAGCGCAATGAATGTACACGGCAATCCATTTTCAAAAGCACGAGACAAAACGCTATAGTACGCACGAGAGCAATATTTTTCACTTTCGTTGCACCCATATCGGCATTTTTTCCACAGCGTTCAAAATGAAATGTTTAAATCGGCCAAAACTCAACCCATGCGGAAGCGACAATTTTTTACGACAAGTATAAACCAATATAAACAGTTCAGTACCCGAAGCAAATCTGTGTTTACTGAGAACAAACGTTTTATTTACTCCTCTTTTCTGACTATGTTGGCGACTTTTCAACGGATGAGTTACGTTCCGAAGTTCAAAATTTAATTAAATCATTTGAGAGATTCTCAAGTTATTGGTGTCAGTTTGATATTGAAGCTATATTTTAGTTATTGTAAGAAAGTTATCAAGTTTGGAGCACAAATAGAGAGGTTCGAAGGGAATTCGAAATTTAAGAGGTATTGAAAGTCGGTAAATAGCGTCCTCTATTGGCTGATAATAGCTATAGAATATCCTTTATCCTTCGTCTTTCAGCTGATTAGATGATGTTGATGACAATGAAATAGTTTGCTAATTCAAATGAGGTTGATAGATTTTGGAAAAAAGATCAAAAAGCTTGGTCATTTTAAGACACAATGCGATTACGATGATCATGTTAAGGAAGATCGAAAAGAGGAATAAAAATACAGAAAACAATCGAATCAAATTATGTCCTGACAAAGATAGATGGGAATGGGACATCACCGACAACAATCGGGTCAATGATAACAGCGCCACGGATTTATTTTTTACAATGGCATATTGAAACAGATGTAAGTACGAAAAATAACGGATGAGTGAATTTTGATGAAGTTAGTGATATAATGTAGGTATATGATCTCCCTAACTTGTGGTACCATACACGCAGAAGTAGGGTGTAACGCATTTACATAATAACAGTTATAATTATAACTCTATCGTAATGTTGTGAGAGTATATCCCTAACTAAATAGAATTAAATTTAAAATCGAATGCAGCTTGTCATGTTAAATTTGAAGGCCCGAAAACTCCATTAAGGTTACACGCTCCAAGTTTACTTAACTAATGCAGGAAACGCTGTTTTGTCTTAAATTAATAAATTTCAACAAGATTTAGATGGAAGGGCGAGATTTGGCTGTAAAATCTTGTCGATTGGGTCCTTTTGAAGTTGTATAAGTCATTTAAATAAGGTTTAAGATTTTACCAAGTTCAGAGACGAAGTTTTGATTCGTGCCGTCTTTCTCACTTTTTATGCATGAATTCATGAATCGAGTGAGAGCAAATTCTACGTTTCATTTTTTTTGTATTTCAAAATTAGGCAAGTGTAAAAGAAACCGGTCACCGGCTTAGATTAAACAAATTGAACAGGAAATGGGAAACTCACAGCTTAAAGAACGCAGCTTATAGGCAGAAAATACTATTTTTAAATGGAACCGCGTAGTTTAGGGTTTAGTTCCGTCCTAAACCATTCAGGAGTCATGTCATTTATTGAGTGGTCAAGTGAGTGCCTTTAGCTTCGTTCGGTTGAGCAAAGGCTTTGCCTCGCTTACCCTGAAGCTAGCCCTGCCCAGTCTAGACACAGCTGTAGCCCAGGGTTTAAGGTCAGATTAGGCAGTTCCAACGTTTTGATAACATGTCTATGGCTTAATAGTGGTAATAGTAGCCCGCAGTTTCAGTCGCTAAGGGCAGGTATCTAATGTATCTATAAAGAAAGCAAAACACTCACTGGACGCCCAGTGAAAAGCCATAGGATCAGTCCTCCATCTTACACCGTGTTTAACACGGAGTTGAAATTAGGGATGAATCGCTCTTAAGTGAAGTTATCTTAAGGATTACTTATCTTTCACTTACACGTCCCTTTAGCGATTAGCGAGATTTCAAACTTATGACTTGAGTTAAAGTGCGGTTGACTCATTCATCAATTCATGTTCCGATGTGGGGTCTTAAGTGATAGCCGCAAAATTTGGAAACCAGTGAAGCCTTTGCATCTTCGAACTGGAGTTTTATTACGAAATTTGCACGTCAAAATGAAAATGTTGATTGATGGTACACATTGGAAAATGTGCATTTCTAGAAAAATGCTTGTTATTAGAAAACAACGGAATAACAGGTGACACTTGCGACGTATCAACTCATCACTGCTGTGGTTAGGTGGTTGGTTCTGTCAATCAGTTTCTGTGTTGCCAGTGGAGTATCCATTATTACGACAAAATAACATTTAAACCATGAATACAAAGATCAAAGCTTAAAGAAAAATTTAAAAAGGAGCTACCTGGTGGAAGGGACCGGGAATCGAACCCGGTACCTCTGGATTACCGGTCCAGCGCGTTAGCCGCTTCGCTACCCTCGCTCCACGTAGACATGACGAATTTTTCCTTATGCTTTGTGTGTCGATTTTTGCATTGTTTATTTGAAAGGTTTTTACACCTTAGCTTTAAATAAAAATTGTGGTGTACCCACATAAAAAAAAATGAGACATTACATGTTTCATAAATTTATAAAATAACATTTAGGTAGTTAATGCAGATGACAATTGTTATGCATTATTTTTTGTACCTACGACTGGCAGCAAAAAAGTCCTTTATTTATTTTGTTACTATAAATTGGCGGAAACTAATCAGTGACGTAGCAAGTGTCACTAGCCTGAGTACACATTTTCTATTGCTCGCTTTTCTATTTTCGCCAGTAAAACACAAAGTTAAGTACAAGTCACATGGTAAACATTTGTGATCTAATTAGATAGACATTGACACTTCAGTCGTTTGTGCGATGTGTCGGTCATATTAGCCCTATCCTATTGTCCGATATAGTCTGACGACGCCAAGGGTCTGACACGCTTTGATAGATAAAGATAGCCTTATTGCGATTCCTAAAAGAAGAAATAGAAAAGAGTGCCATGTTTTGTCTTTATCAGCGACCGAGCATTTTTTCATGGTCGGGTTATTGGCACACTTCAAAATCGAAGCAAAACAATCAGGTAGCATCAAAAGCGGTATAGAAATAGAAGATTTTGTGTATTAAATAATTGATATTACCAGATAATTGACATATTAACGGATGTGGAGTGTTTGTGTGTAGCCTCAAAAATTGTGGGATGTTCAGTGCTTGGTTAGAAAAGCAACAGTTAACGAAAATAAGCGGATTTTACATTTCATGCGTAAGTACAAGTTTCCTTGTGTTTTGATCACCTATTTCTTTCTCAAATCTCACAAGAATCAAGTTACAAAGTTAAATCATTAGTTATATCATGAAAAAACATGATAAAATAGGAAAAAACTGTAAATTATTTTCAAAATAACTCGGAGCATTTTGACATGTCAATATTGCAAATCGGTCAAATTGCGTAGCATAAATCTACGATAGAAGCAAGCTAACATAGACGTCTAAATAAATCAGTCGGTTTATAATCCAATTTGGGGATGCCTAGATATAAAATAAAAATTACCCCCATATTTGGGGAATCTATAGCAAATTGATATTTTCAGTTTTCCGATTCCGACAGAGAAAGAACCGTGAAGAAAAAATGAATAGCTAGGCCTAAGAAAAATTAGATTTTTTAGCAACTAGTATTGGTGATATCCTATCTACTTATGTCGTTTACAATTTAACTATTTAATTTTGCTTTGTTACAGAATGTCCCAATAAGGCGGTGCGCCCATGAACGTGGACTGTCACGATGGATTAAAAGTATCCTGAGTAGAATAGAAGAAAAAGAAGAAAGAAGAAGTTTCATCCTATTTTTTTAGTACTGGCCAGAAAAATTCTACAGTATTCCAGAGCAAATCAAAAATTTTGTTTAGAAACAATTGTTGTAAATACCTATTATTTAAAGTTTAAACTAATTTCATTACCTACTTTTATTATCAGAGAACCCAAGTATATTATTTTTATTTGATTATACGGACTAGTTTTGAAAATACTTAATATAAAGGTGAAAGCAGCGTCGTCTAAGACTCAAATCAATCAGCACTCAAATGACGACACCTTGTGGAAAATTGACAGTCGTAGCCTATAAAAGAACAGCGCTACAATTTTTATACCAAATCCGCCTTAGTAAGAGTCCGACTTATGATTTACTGCGCTGTGACCAATTACCTTTCGCCTATGGTCTTTTAAAATGAGGAACAAATAGATTTTTAATCGTTAATTGGAATATTTTCAAAAATATAAAAAGGGAATACATAATTTTTTTATCCTTTATTTGATGTTATTGGAAAATGAGTAAAACAAATTAAATGTTGTGAATTCGAGTACTTACTTGGAACGTTTCTCTTTAACCACTTTTTATGGGGTTTTTTTTTGCGACCATGGCAACCCGACATTTTGACGTCATTATATGTCTTTCTCTTACGCCTGGTCGCTCTGTGGCAAATCTATAACTACTATACTATATCTATGGACGACGCGGTTGGCGCATTTTGTATTGCACTTGCCTACTGAGCCGGCGGTCCTGGGTTCGAATCCCGGCTGGGGCAAATATTATTTATGTGTGATGAACTCGAATATTTGTTCCTGGGTCATGTATCTTTTTACACAAATCGACCTAGTCCCACGATACGATATGGATATATATCATCGTCTAGTACAAGCTTTGCTTATTCGTTTTCACATTCTCCAAATATTTTGGCTCGTTCTTGCGAACTAAAATGCCCCAATAATATTTATTCTAGCCTTCATAATGTATCAGTTATCTATTGGTTCCGTAAAGCCTTCGTTACAAGAAATTTAAAAATACAACGGCGAAAGCAAATTGAATAAGCTCAATTTTGGGCTCGCAACCCTGGCGCAGCGGGGTTCCTTCCCATTACGATTGTTGGTTATTTTTTCTCGCCTGAGGTTAGAATATTACCAGCAATTACTTAAGCTGGTCTTAATTGGTTTTCTTGCTTTACTTCAAGGTTGGTTTTATTTTGTAATTTGTTTCCATTGTCGAGAAACTGACCAAGATTAAAGCGTGAATCAAGTCCTAAAGCGTAGGAGGGGAAGACTCATTTTCTTAGATTCACCTGTTGTTCTGTGTGGATCTTTTGCTAAGGTGTGTCTGGAGATAGTAATTGCGTAATAATAAAACAGGTGGTACGGTAACCGAAATAAATTTGGGCTTGAAGGTGAAATTTAATTCTAAAACATCTAATTAAGAATCATTCTGAGCAAGAGGGGCTCAAACCGCACTAATAGATTAGTTAGCATTGTAATATGGCGCTTGGCTCCTCCTTTCGTTTTTTTACGTGCGCGTTCATAAGCCACAGGCAGTGGCGCTTCAATTGCGTCGCTGCATTTGCGTAGCACAATTTTGTCTTATGTTACAAAAACAATCAATAAAATACAATTCTTAGGCGATTTTTGCGAAGAATAAGGAACCGTCTGAAGTATTTATTCTCCGATCTGGACTTTTTTGTTCGTACAATCGAGTCTGCGGTACAGGAGTCACAGTTATCTCAACATTTCTTTCGCGAATTTGTAATCTGAATACGAAATTTGAATGCTTATTTGGAATATGTTTGTTGACTGTGAGTGCCAGTCAACAAACATATTCCAAATAAGATTACTCTCTAGGGAGAAAAGCTTTATCCTATTTGTATGTGCATTTTGTGAAACAAACATCTATAATACAAGGATAGATATGTGAAATGCAGGATTGGATATGAAAGAATCTTACGCAGATGTGTAAAGTGACAATGGCTAAAGAACAAAAAGATGCTTCCGCATTTGTATTTAAGTATGTATTCATCTATATAAGTATGTTTTTCATCGGCTAGTACCCATAACACAAGCCTACTCTAGTAAGCTCTAGCTTACTGTGGGACTAGATCGATTTGTGTGAAATTGTCCGGTATTTATTAATTATTTATTTATTTGTGATACGGACGATTTTTGGAGTTTACTCCTTAAGAATCGATTTTCATATATAAGCCCGGGGTATGAAAAATATGGGGTGTAAAATCGAACGTATCTGCCGTGCTAATTTAAAAAGTCGTATCTCAGTATACGATCGGGGTAAAAATACGACTTCGTAATTTAGCAGGTTATGCGTTAAGCGTTATAGACTAAGGTCCCGATATAAAATAACCTTCACCGAGATGTTTATTTGATGAAATGTATTTTATATTTAATTTAATATGTCAATAATTATATTGCATATGGGTTGCCTAACAAATTTTAGTCCAGGGTATGTTTAATTAATAATAAAAAAAAATTGTTTTAAACATTTCACCGGTTTGATTAATATTAGATAAATTCTATACCAATCGAAAGTATGAAGCCCATAGAATAAGCAAACGTTAGGTTGCCTATTCTTTTCCCGTCACAACTATTGGGTAGCCAGGTATAAACAGGTAAATCTATACCTACTAGCATTTTGCAAAGGTCTGATTGTTGAATTGAAATTAAATAAAATTAAAGATTATTTAATTATGAATTTATCTAATAATCAAATCGGTGAAATGAAAAAAAAAAAAAATAATTTTAAACTAAACATACCCTGGACTAAAATTTGTTAGGCAACCCATATGCAATATATTTATTGACATTTTAAACTAAATATAAAATACATTTCATCAAATAAACATCTCTGTGAAGGTCATTTTATATCGGGAGCTTAGTCTATAACGCTTAACGCATAATCTGCTAAATTAAGAAGTCGTATTTTTACCCCGATCGTATACTGAGATACGACTTTTTAAATTAGCACGGCAGATACGTTCCAAAAATATAAGTATTGCGAGGATTGACGTTTGGTTGTCAAAGGCGACGGTTGAAAATTTTATCAAATTTTATTTTATTTATGTATAAGTTAATTCAGTTTTAGAGTCCTTTTCGCTGTTTTTGCGATGAGTGAGTCAAGTCGAGGTGTCGTGAGTGATACGTCACTTTTAGAATGTGGGCAGCGGGCAGCTCCGTCGTGGCTATCCGAAGTGGAGTTTGATAATAAGGCAGGGCCGAGTCAATCGGATATTGTATCGGACGCTGAGTCCATGTCGGATGTGCGGCATATAGCGGTGAAGCGTGCTTGTGGTCTGAGCGACGAAAGCTGTGGTTGTAGTGATAGTTTTATCACAATAGGCAGGAAACCTAAACGCTTGCGGGTTTTAGCAACCGCCAAAACGCAGCTGGAGCCGGACGGTGTGCCTGACAAGCTATTTGAAGTTTATATAGTGTCAAAAGAAGATTTACCGAAACAGATTGGTTTGGCAAAGTTGCTGCAATTTAAGGGTATAAAAGGAATTTTATCCGTCAAGTTTATGGGTCCACGTAAAGTTCGCATACAGTTTAACTCTAAGGATGATGCGGAGAAGCTTCTGGCTTCTCAGGAGTTTAACAATGAGACGAGACGTTCTTATTGGTCTAATATGGCATGCTGCACTTATGGAATTATAAGGCAGGTTGAGTTGGAGGTTGAGGAAGACGAATTTTTAAAGAATATTGAAGGGTCTGAAGACATTTTGTCAATATGTAGACTGAACCGTTTGGATCATGATGGGCGTTGGGTTAAGGCTGAAGCTATTCGTCTGTGTTTTAAGGGAACTTCTTTACCGCCATATGTTTATGCCTACGGTTGCCGATTTAAGGTAAATCAGTACACTTTCCCGGTTACCCAATGTTCAATATGTTGGAAGTTCGGTCATCTGAGCAGGTTTTGTCCTACTACTAAAGTTACTTGTCCGAAATGCGGCGGGGAGCATGCCAATTGCGAAACGACTATTTTTAGATGCATTAATTGTAAAGGCAGCCATATGGCCTTAGATAAGTCGTGCCCGGTTTTTGTGAAGGAGTAAGAAATTCGCATGATTATGTCTGCTGAGGGATGTATATATAAACGGGCTTTTTGGTTGTATATGCAAAATAAGGAAAAAAAGGATACGGATGTTTGTAGTCAGGATGCGCCATCTGTTTTTGAGAATGACTTAAGTTTAGGAAAGTCATATAGAGATGCTGTTTTGTCGAAGCCGTTACAATCTAAAGAGTCTGAAGATTCTGTCTGTCAGGCTGAGGGCCAGCGATCAGTAAGTCAGTACAGATTAGAGAGCGAGCCACAACAAGGGGTTCGTAAGCCGCGGAAGTCAAAAAGAGTAACAGATGTGAAGAGGTCCGAGTGTCTATTTGGTCAATCAGCCTACTATTGAGCGGGCTGATATGGAAGATCAAAGACAAAATAAGGACAAGAAGAAGAGACGTATTACTTTTGAAAGGCTGGTTGAGAAGACGAAGGATATTTTGTTTTCTACAGAAAGTTGGGAGGAGAAGTTCAAAACGCTGTTTGGAGTTGTTGTTAAGGAGATTTTGGATTTATTTAAGGATTTTTTTAAGGAAGGTGATTTTGTACGTTTGTTTTTGTCTAATGTAAATGGCTAGGTCTAATACCAGATCTTTCTTGAATGTAATGTTCAATTCAATATTGGCGGAACCCTTATCGGAATCGGCTAAATTTGTATACAGTTTTTTTATGTAAATAGTGTATACATATTTAGTTGTTTTCGTGTACATGTTATTTTTAAGTTTATACGGTTTATGTTTTTATTTATCTATGTCTTTTAGATGAATGATGTTGTGTATTAGGCCTGCTGGAGCTGGCATGTTCATAAAAATTATCAAAGATCCTTAATTAATAAGGTCGTATCTTTGTATGGATTTCATAGTAAGATACGGTTTTTTTTCCGTAGCACTGCAGACTGTAGTAACTAAACTAGCCGCTCGAGGGCGCTTTACATCACGCTTCCTTATTTAGTTACTCATGATCTCTCCAATTTGTTAAAAATGAATCGGAAGTAAATTTTCCTTGTAAAATATTGTAATTTTGCTGTATATTATACTCGTATATTAATATTATGTAAGTGCCTACCTTCTCGTTCTTGTTTGCAGCACCCAACAGGGTACATAATGTGATACTTAAACTATTTACTAATCATTATGTGCAATAAACATATTGAGTATTGAGTATATATTTTATAATCGTACTTAAGGCCAGGCGCGCACCACGATTTTAGTCGCGCGATAATTTTGTCGCATAAATGCAAGATATGGGTTTATATGAGAGTGCGCGCACCACGATTTTCATAAACCCAGAAGTACGCTTATTTCTGCGACAAAATTATCGCGCGACTAAAAAAAAATCGTGGTGCGCGCCTGGCCTGAAGAGTAAACTCCAGTCGTGCGTCGGAGCTGACACACACACTTTTTTTTATTGACCACGCATTATTTTTTATCTTTGACATAGGATTCGCAATTATAACAATGTAATAAATGAAATAAAAGGTTAACACAGGGGCTAAGGGCCATACTGCAGCTCCATAGTCGCGGCCATTGACGACGCGGTTGGCGCAGTGGTTATGCAAATGCCTAGTGAGCCGACGGTCCTGGGTTTGAATCCCGGCAAGGGCAAATATTTGTGTGATGAACTCGAATATTTGTGCCTGGGTCATGGATGTTATTTGTATTTAAGTATGTATTTATCTATATAAGTATGTTTATCGTCGTCTAGTGTCCACAACACAAGCCTACTAGAGCTTACTGTGGGACTAGATTGATTTGTGTGAGGTTTTCCGATATTTATTATTATTATTATAGTCAAGTGTTACCCGAAATTTTTGCTTTCAAGGTACCTATATCGGTATATTTAGTACTTCTTCAGATTAAAAAAATATATTTTGCAGATAATGTTTTACAAAATGTACAATAAATTAATATAACATAAATAAAACTAAATTCCTAAAATAACAAGATTCAAAAAACACCGTTCCCCGTCGTTTCTGGTCCAAAGCTCCCACAACGATCTCAGCATTTCCACGCTGGATCGCAATGGACAGCCTTTGTACCAAAAATTAATCGGAGCGGGGGTTTTCCTCCTTTTGCCTGAGTCGCGCACAAAACTTTTAGCATCTGTCCCCAAGCAACCGCAAAGTGTCCACCGCAAAGATAACAAAAATATAAGAAGAACCTAGATTTAGATATATCTAAGAGATCGAGAAAATGGAAAAACGTGATTTTCAGCTGTGTACGTATTTTTCTTCCCTTAACCTTTTAACTTTATGAGGCAATCTTATTTTGCCGCGGCACACCAACTAATGACCAGGGCGGTAGGTACCAGTGCGCCGTGGAACACACTTTACAAAACACTGTCATAGTCCATACCACCATAGGACCATAAAATTAGTTCATAGACTCAGGGGCGAACTACAAAAATCGGCGTGTCTAATGACATCTATCCGAGTGAATACTATATGTAGAGTCTTTAACTTATTTTACATCTAACTTATTTTATTTATGTACGATTCCCACTGACCGGGCGGCGTCGGCGCGCGCTGAAGCGCATCTAAATAGTTGCCAAATGAATGTAGAGCTTCTTTACGACAGTCAGATCCCATATTCGAATGTTATTGGCGCCGCTGCCGGCCGATCGGGCGCTTGCGGACGCGGACGGAGGTGCTCGGCTGTCGTCGCACGTAAGCGGCTCCGTTCGGTCACCGCCGCGCGCCATCGGCTACCTTCAGTTACCGCCGCGCGCCATCGGCTCCGTTCGGTTACCGCCGCACGCCATCGGCTCCGCTCGCACGTCCGTCGCCGCTGCCGGCTGCCAGAGCGCCCGTTACGACGCGGCGGCAGCCGACCCGGCCCGGCCCGGTCTATGTGAATCGTACATTGTATTATAAAACTATGTCTAGAACTTATTTATATTTAAAAATGGGCCACCAAAGAAGCTGACATTTACCTCGGTGTATTGCGATAGCCGTTTCGGACTATCCGAAATATTCCCTCTACTTTAGCTATGTGTTCGATCTAGCTTTAAATGATATAGCAATGAAAATTATATCGGTCATATGTCCAATTGTCAATGAATCCATGCTATAGTCGGTGCATTCTTTAAATGTCCAATTGTCAACGAATCCATACTATAGTTGATTAATTCTTTAAATGTCCAATTGTCAACGAATCCATCCTATACCTAGTTGATTCTTGAAATGGCTATAATGTCAATGGAATTAGATCCCATCTCTACACTGAGGTACGAACATCAAGGACCTGGCAGCTCAAGCTATAATTGAAAAGGCCTTGAGCGCGTCGTCGCTGGCTTACACACTCAATCTACGTTAAATCCACGGAATTACTCGGCGAACAACAATACACTCCGTAAGTTATTGGTCCAATATCTCTGAAAAGACGCCACAATGACCACAGAGTAATGCTCTCTCCACACAATGGATAATAAATAGTCCAAGCGTAACCTATAAAATAAGAATCCTCTCAAATCGAGTTTTATTCGCGATAAAAAATTTTTAGGTGTTTTTGTTGTATCCGTTTTCTGATCGCGTTCGAGTTATCAATTTTTAACAAAGCGGTTTGATTTAGGAGTTTTTTTATCGGTTGTAAAAGTGTATTGTGTTTTGTCTCCGTTTGAAAGTACGGATGTCCCCTTGAGGATTTGAATGGAATCTTTTCTTTGTTACAAATTGGGCACATACACTCCTGTACAGTACAAGAAAGTGGCCAAAAATGTTGGAGATTCTCTTGTTTACACATTCCTGTTTTTATTGACCCAGGGGTATAATTTAATTGACATTGATTTAAGCGATGTATAGGTACTTCTGCCACTCAGGCATATTACCGGGATATGGTTAGTAATTATTTGATGAGGAGTTTAGAGATGCGAAAATTATGTCTTTCAAATTAACTCTTTAGCTTCCGCGATATATACCTGTCATTCATTTCAGTGGATCTATACACTCAAATCATCATACCTACTCATTTCGTTTATTTCTTTTTTTTTGTTCAGTGGTTCATTTGAATGATGAGTCGTAAGAAGTATAAAGAAAGTATAAAATCGACAAATTAAATTATTTGGCGCCGTTAATTTATTTTAAGTAGGGTATAACTTCATAATGTCAAATAAGTCCTTAAAATTAATACTGTTAAGGACTTTTACCTACAGCGTAGATTTAAACTTGGTATTTCCTAAATTTAACTTATCATCATTAA
Source organism: Apotomis capreana (assembly GCA_947623375.1). NCBI lineage: Eukaryota > Metazoa > Arthropoda > Insecta > Lepidoptera > Tortricidae > Apotomis > Apotomis capreana. The sequence continues at coordinate 17,814,305 of OX392509.1, read as the reverse complement.
ATATAATCCTGCAAACCTTCATAATTGGGTCTTTATGTGGCTCCATATTTAAAATGAAAAGGTTACGATTGTAAAGTGTCTGTCAATGTGAATCTGTGGACCATCCATATATTTATCGTTGAGTTTCAGCCGTGCTATTAAAATGAATGTTTTTTTCTGTGTGAAATTATCAGCTGATGTTGATGCTGACATTGCTGACCGTTCGTTGAAGGTGAAACAGTAGAGGGCCAAGATCCAAGAATAGTCCCTTGAGGTACACTTACACTATTAAAATGTGTTATAAATCTCTAAGTTTTTACTACCATGAACCGCAACCACAGTTGCACTAGCAACAGCTCTACCATTTGGGTATTGCTATTGCTGATATGTCTGTACTTACATTTATGAAACAATGCCGACTGTAGTGTAGTCCATTTTGCAATGCCACGGGCTTTCTTGTCTTAGCTACGTCATCGATGAAATTTGGGCAATTTGAGTTCAAATACAGTTAGGCTAGTTGACGATTTTGCTGATCATCCCATGTAGGTAAGTTTGATAATACTTCGACCAACAATGATGCAAGGATAGTTATAAATGTTATAATGAAATAATGAACTTTATTCTGCAAGTAGGCCACAAGGGCACTTTTACATGCCTGAGTCTACCGGCATTTCACAAGAGGAGACCACTGTTGAGAAGAAACGCCGAAAAAAACTCAAGGCAGTATTTTTTTTCAGGAAAGAAAATGGAAATTACAAGAAAGTATGGAGTTGGTAGGATATCTAAACATGGTTATAGGACTTTTTATCCGATTACGATACCTAAAGGTAATACGCAGACGAAGTTGCTCACCTTTTAATATAAGAATAAAATTAACCCCCCGAAATACATTAACCATCAAGCCCGCGAAAGATTAACAACCTCTACTCCGCCATAAGTTTTTATTAGTTCCTATAAACGATCTATCGAATGATGGAAATCTGCTCTGAGACGTACCTATCATCGGAAATGTTTATTAAACACACGTCAATAAACCGAACGGCAGCCAGTCGCCATTTCTTATTCAAGCTATATATAGTCCATTGATAGTCCTAAGCTGAATTCGACGAGGATTGCTGTATCTCCAGTATAGGAATATCTCGGCTTTATCTTGGCCTTAGGCGACGCAGTACCAGCTGTCGCACACTGCTCTTGTCAGGTCTGTTGTAGAATGCGTCGATCTCGTATCGGTTTAGTTAGCCACCAGAAACGGTGTCTCCCGAACATTACACCATAAATCGTCTGCAATAGACCCAAGGGCCTATATATATGAATCTTGGCCATATAACGTTTTTTGCATTTCGAGTTCCATTAAGTGAAATTGACAAGTTCATATTTTAAAAGAGATATAGCTAAATATATCAAACTAAGATAAATATACGTACCTACAACTGCTTGATGCTGTCATTTCCACTTTCGCCATTTTTAATTGTACGCCTGTCAAAGTAGATTACGAGTATATTCATCCCAAAGAAAAGAAAATGCCATTTCATTACGATAACGGTCGAATAGCATATGGCATATAGAAATAGAAATATAGTAGCGAGATCACAAATAAATGTCAGCGTTAAACGTCGAATTGACGCCGATATGGTTAATATCATCGTAAATTTTATTAGTTGGCTTCTTGGAATAAATATAGATGTCTAATTTTTTTTCACTACAGAATTTTTTTTATTAAATGCTTTGATACCTAAATTAACATACCACAGAGGTATAGTCAGCTGCAAAACGTGACCTCTGCTATAGTATGACAGATCGGTCACGTTTCTCTGTACCTGACTGTACAAGCCGAGAAACGTCCAGAATTAGCTGGCGAAATCAGAAATGTACGTAATCGCGCTTTTACACTCCCGCCGAGACCGTGCGAGACGTTCAAGCTGTCCTTCCTTTACTTATAGGGATCGAAGGAGACGGCATGATCGCCTCGACTTGTCTCGGCAATTATGTACATCCGGCGTAAGGATAAATAACAAACAACCTAGCTGAAAGCTACAAATGGGAAACCGAGCTTACGCGAGCCCAGAATGTATGTCCCTTTACGAAATCGTCGCTTACGCCATTCTTAACATGAAACGCTACTTATTCAATATGAAAACGGTAATAAATGCCGTAAGCACCGTTAGGTTTAAGGCACGTTTTGGTGATAACGTTTATCGTTGCATACCTTCACGACTAATGCACGTAATTTATCATTTGTATGTGAGTCTTAACAAGGGGTTGTGTCGGACTGTGATGAGGAGGTTACTCGCCATATTAGGTTAATGGTTTTCGTGATCTTAATGCAGATTGTTTTTGCACTTGTATCACGATTCTTTATTTCGTTATCGGAGTTTAGTGACCGTGTGCGTACGGCTATAGAAAAAAATTGCGTTTTAGTACATACGTGGTGCTTTGCATACTGTATCTTGTATTATGTTGTACCTACATAATGATAAAGTAATTAAGTAATCTAGACTAAATTTCTCAATGCAACTAAACCAACTTCATATGTTTCTGACTAGCTATTTGTATGGAATCTGCTGAACAAAGGCCTTCTTTAAGGTTCTCCACAACGAACGGTCTTGTGCCGCTCTCATCCAACGGCTTCCCGCGATTTCGACCAGATCATTGTTCCGGGAATTACTTTGGATATTTTTGTAAGTAGCCGACATACGTCTTCATTCAAAAATCATTGTGGCACGGTTCTAAAATGGTACAATGCACAATATGCACATCAGTTACATCTCGGTTCACGTATCTGTGCGCTTCAAGCCCAACGCCTCAGGATTAAGGATTTAGCACGTGGTCTTAACCACGTGAAGTAGCGATTTATGCAAGCGGTTGATTCGTGGATAGGGTTGCCAGATCTTCCGCTGTTTCATTTTCTGTCTGTAAATAACTTAAGGGTTTGAAATAAGTGAGATGATAGAGCGTGAACCCTGTAGGACAGTCCACTCTGATACCTATAAACAGCCACTCTGTATATACGAATAAAGTCAATATAAAACATGGTCGTCATAAAGACTATTCACCCAGTAGTTTTTTTTTGTATCATGGTGGTGGCAAACAGTTTACGGCCCGCCTGATGTTAAGCGGTTACCACCGCCTATGGACGCGTGCAACTTCGCATGGGTGATGCCGACCCTTTAAAAGTGTGTACACCCCCTTTTTGAAGATCGCAATACTGTAGTACCCCGGGAAAGCCACGGCAGGGAGCTCGTTCCATAGCCTGAACATTTGTGGCAGAAAAAATCTTTGGAGCCGTACTATACACGACCATTTAGGCTCCAAGGGATGAACGCCCTCTGGTGATACTTGACCAGTTTATTTAAAATATAAAAATGTACTCGTATGTAATTAAACCGTTTTATCAGTGGTCACAGGTCAACTAATGTATGTATTTCATTCGTCTATTACTAGTGCACTCACCCTGCTTAGTTCAAATTCAAACCAATGCTTCATGAAAATGGAACAAAAAATAAGGATGTCCCTAAAACGCAAAACGTGAAAAAAAAACTTACCAACTAAACGATTAAATGTCAACCTTGTAATATAATACTAGTAACATGCTGTCTGTAAACACACGTTATGTTTAGGGGTTACAAGGGTCTTAGGGGCTCGGCCCCCTGAGGGGTTAGGGGGTTACTCTGAAGTTCGAAATTCAAAATTCATGTCGTGTCACTTTCGCTCTCGTATTAAACAGTATTTGAACGAACGAGACAAACGTGCGAGGTACAACACGATCTTCGAGAATCGAACTTCAAAGTAAACTGCACCAAGGGGTCTTGCCTATTCCTAATCCCTGCAGTATAATTTAGCGCAGTAACTATCCATTGTGCAACGCTACTCCATTTTCCTTAGCGGGGAGAATAACAAATCGCCTTATTTGCCAAGAGAAAAGCTAAAATATTTCACTTTTATGCCACCGGAAAAATATTAAAAACGTTTTGAAGCTCTGAGTTTCAGCCACAAGATGGAAACATTTATAATCTGGAGAGCGACGTACTCTTATGATGCGTATTAATATTGCACGTTTGTAATGCATTTGTCTTTTTCATTCGAAGGATGCGGGAAAGAGACGAAAGTATGAATGGGCACCGTTTGGTAAGCAAACAATGCATTTTTTGCTCGACATCTGACCCCAATAGCATGCTGTAGAATGATAGTATCAAATAACATTTTGTGTTATGGAAATTATTAAGTCATCTAGTATGTACGTTCGAATAGCAACATATTAAAGTAGGTATTCGAAATCCTATCAGTATAATGAAAGCGCTATATTTATCGAAATGTGTATGTAAGTATTTTTGATAAATTGTTGTTTGTATCGTGCTCATGCACATTGCACGATATAAATCAATGTCTAGACATCGCGGTTCATGAGATACAGCTCGGCGACAGACAGACGGACAGTGGAGTCTTAGTAATAGGGTCCTGTTTTTTACCCTTTGGGTACTGAACCCTAAAAAAGTACGGTTAACGTCAAAGTAAAAATTCTTGACGTACTTATTATTTAATAAAAAAAAATACGATGCAACACTTTGGACTTTGGATGTATCAAAACAATTAAAGCAAACATGTAAGTACTACACATGATCATCCTTATGATGTTTTCACAAATCCAAATTAAATAATAAATAAATAAATGTTAAGGGACAAACTTACACAAATCGACCTAGACCCAAACTAAACAATGCTTGTTACATAATATACCTATAAAGACAAACCCATGCACACATATTTGTCCTTGCGGGGATACGAACCCAGGACCGGCGGCTCAGTAGGCAGGTTCGCTACAATCTGCGCCAACCGAGTCGTTAATGTCGTGCAAAAAATTGACAAATATCTAACCATAAATATTTACCACTACATAAAAAAGACGTCTTTAAATAAAATAAATATCGGTCAACCTCACACAAATCGATCTAGTCCCAAATTAATCTCAAGAAGGCTTCTGTTATGGGTACTAGACGACGATATACGTACTTATATAGATAAATATATAGAACAAGCATGACCCAAGCACAAATATTCGAGTTCATCACACAAATATTTGCCCCGGCCGGGATTCGAACCCGGGACCGCCGGCTCAGTAGGCAGGTATCTACAAACCGAGCCAAACGCGTCGTCAAAATATGTTACAGACTGTTGGGTGTTGACCTAACTGTACTATTCTCAAGAAATATTTGTAAAACCTGACTCTGATGTGATGTTAAATCCCGATAGATGACGCTAAGCACGTTTCAAAACGCTATAGATAGTTACGTAGTAGGATAGGTACCTAGAAAATCATGCAGAACACGGGCAAAATCGCGGTAAAAACTGGTTTTCATGTAAATGTCGCATTCACATGCAAAGCAGACCTTTAAGCACGGCTTGCTCTTAGAAACAGTCATTCCGTTGAACTATTATAGCCGCCATTTGCAAAATATTGATGACAGAACGGGAGCGGTATTCCATTCCATACGGGGGTAATGTTAGTGTTGCTAACTTTGAAATTAATTTTGGGCTAGAATTAAGTACGAAATGGAGATGGGTTTGGATAAAATTATAATAATGTAACAAATATAAATGTGCTTAGTTAGTTAGGACTGTTAGGAGCCTGAAATGTCCCACTGCTGGGAAAATGCCTCCCCCATTTCTTCCACTTATCCCTATATATGCTTAAGTATAAAAAATACGACTTTATTTTAGGCATCACTTATTACGGATGAAATAGGCAAGTATCGTAATGATAGGTTATATTTATGTCTTTAATTAGGAGACTTTTAAAGTAAATAGTTAAGATTTTCGTTAAATAAACTCTCTTCTGCCATGTTTAGACCACTGACAACTTAACAACTAGCTAACGCATGATCTAAAAACGTATTAATATTTTTTTCTACAATTTGATTTATGGCCTTAGAAAAAAGGGTATCTACTAATGCTAAGGCAATACTATACCTAAGTATTTTTTTTGTGCCAAAATAGTTGAAATTATATTAAACTAGCTGCGTCGCACGGTGTTACCCGCTCAACCTACGGAAACACTGTTTTTTTCCGGGGAAAACGTAGCATATGTGATAATCCAGGGTGTCAGCTCCCTTCATGCCAAAATTTTATCAAAATTAGTCTACCCGTTTGAGCGTGAAGAAGTAACAAACATACACACAAGCACACTCACAAATTTTCGCCTTTATAATATTAATGTGATTAGTCCTAAAATCTTTAACTTGGCAACACTAAGCTACACAATTTAAACACGTAAGTAGGTAACGATATTAAACTCACGTTTCTGCCACGATCTGCAATTAAATTTGCCGCGCACTATTGTTGTTTTCATTAAATTAGTCTGCGTTTATATTCCTCGGCTATATCAACAGTTGGTCTAGGCAGGATGTTATTTAGGTCTTACAAGCTTGCTTTTTCAACCAACTCAAGTAATATTTTCCGTATCGCAATGCCTTTTAACCCCTAACGAAACAGAGGGGGGTTAGAAATGTAACGTTAATATGTATGTCAATGTCCCTCTATGACATCGCAGCTCCAAATTAGATAGTCAGTTTTTTTTTGTGTAAGATTGTCCCTTAGTATTTATTTATTTTTCTAGGTATATCGAAGAGCTTTGTCGTTCTACCGATTATTCGATTGAGTATGATTCAGATACATTATACCATTCATGACAATTCGCAGCGACTGCCATCTGACCCAGTGATATCGTAAATGTTTAATAAATTGTAGATGTACTCGTAGATAAAGTTCAAAGCCGACGTTACAATGCGCATATTTCTCTCTGAAAATAATAAGAGTAATAAAATGTATGTACGTCATAAAAGATACATACTTTCGTCATGATACTTGATTATTTAACCGTAATAGCTAAGCTATAAAATGTCTGCGCTTACCGTGGCATATCCGACGTAAAACGCCTCATTTGCTTTAATAGTTTCTTTAAAAGGTTATGAGATGGTAATATAGGTATACTTGATAGGCAATACGCATGCCACTAACCATATTTACACTTGCGAGACCACAAAGACTGTTTGTCACTAAATGTAATCGTAAAGGTTTTGTATAATAATAGTTTTTAACAAACTAACGACCCACCCCGGCTTTGCACGGGTGTAATGCCGTATTATGCATGTATTATTCGGGTACGTATTTGAATATCGAAAATTGAAATATCTACATACAAAATATCGACGGTTAAAATATCGAAAATTAGAATATCGAAGGATCATAACGTCGAAATTCAAAATGGTACAATTATCGAATGCTTAAATTTCATATAAACCTTCCTCTCGAATGACACTATTTATCTATTAAAAAAAACCGCATCAAAATCCGTTGCGTTGTTTTAAAGATCTAAGCATACATAGGGACAGACAGCAGAAAGTGATTTTATTTTATAATATGTAGTGATAACCTAAATTTTAAATTTAAAACACCCACGACACAAGTAAGTAGTTCATCATCATGAGACCCTCGTTCTGTGTGTGATGGAGAAAATTCGACTAAAACTGAGCAAAGTTTGGAATTCAGCTTTAAATTTGATTGGCTGACATTTCGTCACTTTTTCCAATTAACGCTGAATATGGACAAGTCATTCGATTAAAAAAACTGCACTCAAATCGGTCGATCCGTTTGGGAGCTATGATACCACAGACAGATACAAAGATACACATCTTAAACTTATAACACCCTTCTTTTTCGTCGGGGGTTATATAAACTACTTCAACGACAACAAATTATATTTCCGAGAACAACTCAATGTGTTACAAAAAATATACCTTATCAAAAATTAAAGCGTGCTGCATATTTGAAGAGGTCCCTCAATTTATCTGGTATCTTATAATCACCTCCCGATCTGATGACAATGAGACCAACTAAAGCAGTTCAATTAAAAAAAACCGAATCGATTCAGACTTCGTTGAGTACTTAATCGTCGAAAAAACAAATATCTCCATTAACCGAGAACCTACTCTTCCTTTGAAGTCGGTTAAGATTGTGATGGGTACCTACTTGAAACTCCTTGAAATTCTTGTGAGAAATGAGGCGATATTTTTGTAAATTTTCAACCTCCGTTTCACGGCCTCCAATTACTTTATGCCAAATCATGAGCGGGCTTTATCCGCGAAGGTTGGTCTCGTTAGTACGAGGGAAATGTAAAATAGTAGATGTTTGCAGCTTTGTTCTGTCATGTGATATAATCTGGACGGAATAATGGGATTTTTGTAGGGCTGTCACCAAGGAACAATCGTCTTGGGTACTGGATGTAATCTGGGAGGTGTACAGCTATTCCAAGGCCGACTATAGCTCTTAATGCATTGAAGACTGTGTTTATCAATCATTAAAGTCTTCGTATCTGGACTTTGTGTAAACCAGAATTTCATGTTTGCGTGAAATGATTATCGTGTTCTTATTTTCCGATGTACCAGTACTATGACCTAAAATACTTTAAAGTTTACATACACACCCTTAAAAAAAATCCTTACTTAAATCAAACACGGTTTTTGCAATTTTTAGCTCAGCAAAGTGAATTGCCGGATGCGTATTTGTCCGAATTTCTGGCTGTTCTCGCCTACAGAAAGCCTAGCCTGATGTTTGAAATTATACCGCCGTATAGCGAAGTGACGAGTACAAACATAGCCCGAGTGTAATAATGGGTTTTTGCCACATGTTACACACTCTGCTTGTCACTTCGACTGCAAAACGGCAAGACTACCGCCTACACCTGGTTAAAGAAACGGCCTTTAGGAGTCAGCACCCCATGCGGCTTCCCAGGTCACACCTCTTCCCCTAGCCGCCACTGTGTGGTTTCCATATGGACTAAAACAACCACTTAAGCCTAGCTTCGTGAAGGTGAAATAACGCACTTTCCGATCAGGAAAGTGATAAGAAATTATGTACATCCCTCTGTACCTACTACATACCTTTAAAAGTTGTAAGGTAGAGGTAGGAGCTCAGTACGGGTGTTTGCGTGACACGTGGATTCATCTCCATTTGCGGATAATCCTCAACAGCAGCCGGTCCTTGAGAAATTGTCAACCCTAGTATTTTTGCTCCGTCCTCGCTATTCTGTAGGATTGCGATAATCCTATTACCAGTATTAACAGCACTTTGCCAGCGTTTTAATTCTGTTTTGTTGTTGGCCTAACTGATTTTATTAACGTTGGAAATCGCTGTTCTTTTTCATAACGACACGACTGAAAGAAAGCCATTTATAGTTTTATAGTTAATACCATCATTACGATCATCATGTATCGAACTGTCATGTACTGAATATAGGTCTCGCCCATAGTACGTCACTCCTCCAGTTCCTTCTCTAGAACTCGTTTGGCTCAGCCCTATCGGTCATCGGTTCTAAAAAAGCATGAGTAGCCAACTGCCACTTAGGGTGCCTTTGCCTTTCCACCAGAGATGCGGCGGGGATGTGACGAAACGTGACTGTTTCCACTAATGCTAAGCTATGTAGCCGTTCGAGGAAGACGCGCTAAGGAGATGCGCAGCTGCGAGGTAGCTGTGCGAGGAAGATCTACAAAGCTACCAGCATATGCATCGACAGCACGCATCCAGAGCACGCATCCAGAGCACACGCATCCATAGCACGCATCTATAGCACTCATACTACTATTGTGTAAACCGCATATGTTAACCGGACTCGCAGATGGCCAAGATACAGGCTCAGCCTAGTTTGGTCACTGACGGACACATTATTTATGTTTCAACTGAATTTTGTTTAAATAAATCAATTTGTATATAGAGCACGCACCCAGAACAGCCGAGCACGCATCTACCCATATAATCGTAGCTTAATTGAACCCACATTGGAAACCACCAGTGGATATCAAACACATCCATAGCAACGTAGCACATCTCTGGTGAAAAGGTATCCTAAGGGTGCTTAATATGCTTAATAATACCAAGACGAACTTACTAAGCGCCGCGAACCGCGCTAATAGCCGACACGCCGCGCACCAAGGCGCTCGACTCCGCCTTAAGCTTTTATTCGCAAAGCGGTACGCGTTCGCAGCCATAGTCGTATTGCCACACCCTACAACCAATTACGTCGCCTTTTTAGTTTTTACACAGACATCTAACAAAATACGGTCTCAAACTACTTTTGCGAAGATCGACATAATATTCTGTGATATCTTACTATGTGGCGTACGTTAATAGGTATAGTGCGACCTTTTTTGTGAACTGAAGGGTGTCGCCACCGTCCTCGCACTTGAACGCAGAGACACTGACAATCGTATAAAATTTCAGACAGTCGTAGTTCCTAATTTCGTCATTTCACAGAAAAATTGATCGCACTATAAATTGTTCACACGATTTTCTATGACAATATGTTGTAAGTATTTAATTATATTACAGCAGTTCCTAGTAAAAAGCAAGTTACTCGATTTCCCAAAGCAATCAAGGTATTCTGAAACCTCAGATGCTTGAGTGCTTAAGTCATCGAGACTGTGTTTACTAAAATAATAAACACGTATCTTTTCGAACCGACAACTGACCTTCAGAATTATTCAATGAAAATAGTTCCGACTGTATTTTTTGTGCTTGGCCAAAACGTCGGGACTTCAATCGGACCTTTTCTGATATCTCGAAACCCATCTTTTTATGATGAAAGTGGGTGAGAAACGAAGGGTTCTGTTGGCTTATTGGTTTCATAGATCTCTATGTGATTGTATTGAACCAATATGTTACAATTGAGATGAGGCCTCCTACACCAAATCTATTTTTTTCTTGTTGGACTAAGTCGATTATTAGTTTTTAGAATTATAAAGTTAATAAATAAATAAATAAAATAAATATTAAGGGACAATCATACACAAATCGACCTAGTCCCAAACTAAGCAAAGCTTGTACTATGGGTACTAGACGACGATATACATAATATATAAATACATATTATATAGATAACATCCATGACCCAAGAACAAATATTTTGCACAAATATTTGCCCCGGCCGGGATTCGAACCCGGGACCGCCGACTCAGTAGGCAGGTGTCTACCAACCGAGCCAAACGCGTCGTCAATTTCAGTACGTTGCTACGCACAAGCTTAAAAAAGATGCTCTGTTCTCTTTCATATATTTATTTTTTCATAAATAACTTGGGTCAATTTGATATGTACAAAACTCCCGTAAGTCTCAGACATACATATTAAAATACATACGGCCGCGACTAATCGTAGCTCCTGATCATGAATCGCGTTCCGATTCGAAACATGTCGTGCGATATTAGACTTCTACGACGTGAGTAAATCCATTTCTTATGTATTTTAACTTCGTCAATCTGTTGTTTATTACACGGCTTGGTCTAGAGACGCTTTGTCTTTTCGATCATTATACTATATAATATTAAGCCATATGAAATTATGACAAATGTTATTATATTATTTCTATCATATTTTATCAATTGATCATTATATTGACCATTATTATATCAAGTTGTTATAGCGACCGATACGCACCCGCAAATCTGATTCACGATCGATAGTGATACGATATTAAAAATGTTAGGACGCTAATATACTTCTGGGTTTGCTACATTATTATCCATGGCTGGATTAAGATTCCAGAAATGTCTCGTTTTCATCAAATTTTATTTAGGTCGTTGTAAGTAGGTACTTCGGACTCCGCCATTTTTGCCTGTGTTTTGCCAACCCCTGTTTTATTACAATGAAGATCAAACGGACGATTTCGCTTCTTATCTGGGATTAGAATGAATAATGTTGTGTGGCTTAATTACCTTAATTACTGTGGTAATTACCACGTGTACTAATTTCTACGTACTTATCAAATGTCAATAAGTTTTGACTTGTAACTGCTTTAACCCGCTTTTAATAAAAAGAGGTCCTTAATTTGTCTGCGTTGACGATGCTTCGCCAGCTGTGAACCGATTTTGATTACTTCTTTTTTTTTGCTGTAAAATTCCACTTTATCAAGGCCGAATATATATCATGATTTCAGGAAAAATAATAATAACACGATGCAGGATCGTCTTTTTTTGTATGGGCCGCGCCACCCATGCTAGTCAGGTGCCATCTGTTGGCCATAATTTATTTGTCCTCTCCTCAACACTCCGAAACAGCTGGACACATTTTAATCAATTTTGCTACAGGGTTCGCTAGACATCCAAAGATGGTTATAAGATCCTTGATACATCTACGGTAAATAAAAAACCGGCAAAAAGCATGTCGGGCCACGCTCAGTGTAGGGTTCCGTAGTTGCCCATCCTTCACAATATATAGACAGGCTTAAATTAGGTACGAGAAACTCGAGAAAGATTTCAAGCTCTATAAAAAGGTCGTAAACGCCAAAGTAACTGTAATTACTTATTACCTTCTGGAAATTATCGATTATACGCGCCAGATTAAGCGGAATGTATTTTCGGAGCGAATATCAAAAAAGTAATGTTTGGAGACCCCTATTATTTTTAAAAGACCTATCAACGACACCCCACAAACTAGTTGAAACAAAAAAAAACACCCCCTCTTTAGGTGTACGGGAGGTACCCGAAAGAAAGTTTTTTTTTTAGGTTTTTTTTACTGGGTTGTCGGCGTGATACATACACATACTCATACCAAATTTCAGCTTCCTAGCACTAATGATCACGGGGCTAAACCGCGGACGGACATGGCAAAACTATAAGTGTTCCTAGTTGACTACGGAACCCTAAAAATACGCAAACGAAGTTGCGGGCACCTCCTAGTTCTAAATAAAAGCGGCTACTACAGAACCCCAGAATAACAACGGTAACAAGTTCCAATATGTACCTGTTAGAATGATTTCGTTGTATTGTTCCATTATTATTTGAGCGTATTCTTTGTTTTGCGTTTTCTTTGTGAAACATTCAGTTCGGGTTGTTCCTAATTCTACTTAAAAACTTCGTCGTCATTCAACTTTTATACGTGGTATTTTTGGATCGGACGAGAAACTTTTTCCATTGTTTTTGTGACTTTTACGTCATGAATAGGAATAAATCGTCTATTTTATTTTGATTTCGATATACAAATAAAAGTAAAATATACTTAACATAAATATTACTAGATTTTTCGGAGGCTTCCGGTATTAACTGGGTTAGTTAGTTAGTTGCGCTGGGCATTTTCCGCAAGTCGACATCCAACGTGCCTATTTTGCGTGAAAAGGGGGTAGCGCTACTCCAACCACCCCAACTCCTCCACGAATCTAACTGCTGGGTATTTGTGTCGGTAATTTGTAGCTAATATTAATCTCGGGCAATTAGATATAAGTAGCCATTTCATCTATTTGTCAGATATTAATATTAGCTACTTATTTCTATAAAACCATGTTGATTAATTGCAGACAAATCAACAAACGTAAAACGGACATATTTGTCCGTTCGCTTACGCATTTATACAAAGGTAAAATGATTACTTATATTGAAAATAAATTGTATTAATGAAAACACTTAAAACACATTCAAAACTACACAGAAGCAAATAATTGCCACTAACTTTTGGGCACTATTCTAATTTTAACTGTATAAAAACTAAAAAGAAGACGTGTTTTGACTACTGATTTTTATGACGTCACGAGCAAGAAACTTCATAGAAACTTCATACTAATAGATCGTTTTTGACATTTCATAAAGAGCAGCTGATTTGAGCTGTGATCAAATACCGTAGGTATTACTCATACTTGTGATACGAAACGTAATGGAAAGGGAAAGTAGAGTAACTAACCGTATCGGATGGCATCAATGGGAGATTTCTTACTTCTTTGACAAAACCGTGTAGATTTCTGAATGTAATTAGATTATTGCGTTGCTACATGAAAAAACCAAGTTGGCTTTTAATTTTTACCGCGGAAAAAATCTTTGCATGATTGAGTGAGAAATAGAAGTAATTTACTTTTTTGAGAACCTAAATGAAGATATTGAAGAATTAGCCGATCCAAACCAGGTTATTTTGCATGTAATTTTGATTCTCTCACTTTCTCCTGTTTGATACTTTCTTTTATCTTTATTTAAATATGTTTGCTATTTTTTAAGTCTGCAACATGATATTACTTCAGTTATCTTATCGTTATCAACGTTGCAGGCCATGATTATCTTATCTGGTTGGATAATAGTTCTATAACACATATTATGTATATTTGCCTTCATATTTCTGAACAGTAATTTCATACATCAGTGATCTTGTATGCATTATAGATTCCGAATACATTAACCTCGTCACAGTGTTAGAAGAATGTGAATTTAAACTTAAAGCAATGTAGACTGTTTTCGATCAGTTTGATTATTCTTATTTTAAACAATGATTATATCGACATCTGAAGCATCAAGTTCGTTCAATCAGTGATTCTATGCATCTAAATCTAGATGGTACTCTAAACATGTATTCTTTACCTTTGTAGAACAGGCATAGAATATTGTATCGCAATGCTACTGCTGAATAAAAAATCATGTTAGGTAGACGGCACCTAGAATACAATACAATAGTTATTTATTGCAAACCTCAAATATAATGGAGTTTCAACATGAGAGACATTAAATCAATAGGCATAGTAGGTACTATGTTTATTTTATTTCAGATTTTATTGAAAGTCGAGATGATTTTAGCATAGACCATTTTTCGAGCGTTCTCCTTTTGAATTTATTATGAGGGTTCGTAACGTTTTTCTCCGCGAGCACCTATGCTAAATCGACCTGTACGTAAACGGGAAACTATTCAACATTTATTTTGCGTTCTTGAGTGATATAACAATATTAATCAGTAATATTTTTTGTTTCAGGTATTGTTTTACATCTTTGATGTCGGTCTGTCTTATCTTAAAATTGGCGACTATTCCGCAACACTGTGAGTATTCTTTTGTAAATCAAAGTTTTCGTGTCTTTAAACCCTAACTACGGTTTATTTTCTTAGTTTACGTATACGTCTTAGGGTATAAAATTGTGTAATTCTTTCTCTTCTTTCTTTTCCTCGGCTCTCATCTGAATTGAGTGCATGCGCCTACAATTTAATATTTATTGTGTGTGTAAATCTGTAAGAATCATATAGATAAGTCAAGTTTGACTTTCATCGCTGTGGATAGTTTTGGCTTTATTATGTGAAAATTAGTGGTACTAATTTATTGTACTGGCAACTTTTGGTTGAAAGTCAATACTTTCGGGCTTTAGCTATCTTTTGCTTCGACACCAGCGCTCACACCTAAAAAGTTTGCAGTACTACAATGGAACTAAGTAATAATGAAATATATCACCAGGCCAGAAGTGGGCCGTTTAGACAGCGAGTGATTAATCTCATGCCGCTCCGGAATCCTGGCAAATCTTGGCAAGACGATCTCGAACTTTCTTGGCTAAACTCAGCCCGTAAAGCGAGCAAATCTTTACACCAAACATTCCACCATTGTTTAACCAACAAAGGAGATAAATAAGTTAGGAGCTAAGCAACAGCTATGTATAGGAGTTATTGGGGCTTTGTTTAGAAAATTGGCCAAGTGTGAGTCCGACTCGCGCATGAAGGGTTCCGTACCATAATCTATAACAAGTTTGTTGTATGGGAGCCCACCTTAAATATTTATTTTATTTTATTTTTAGTATTTGTTGTTATAGCGGCAATAGAAATAGGTACATCATCTGTGAAAATTTCAACTGTCTAGCTATCACCATTCTTGAGATGCAGTCTAGTGACAGACGGACGGACGGACGGACGGATAGCGAAGACTCAGTAATAGGGTCCCGTTTTTACCTTTGGGTACGGAACCCTAATAAATTACTGGTGTGGGGATCAAACTTATGAAAGTGCGCGTACGGATGATCGTGTTCCTGTCCTTACCTGTAGAAATGTGATACATGACCATAAATAGATAAATATCGGATGACCTCAATACAATAGGTACTAGACGACGATATACATACTTATATATACTTAAATAAATAGAACAACCATGACCCAAGCACAAATAATCGAGTTCATCACAATTTGCCATGGCCGGGATTCGATCCCGGGACCGCCGGCTCTGTAGGGATGTACTCTAACACTCTGCGCCAAACGCGTCGTTCATAACTCTTTGCCGTGCGACAAATATTATTCAATTAATTTTTGTGTGAGAAAAGCAGAGAACTGGCAGTGTGGGAGCGCAGCTCATGAGCTCTCAGGTGGCATGACATAGCCAATTTTTGCTGCTAGCTCGGACTACAAACGCAAAACAAGCATTATGAAAAAGCAATGCAAATAATTTTGGTTTTAAATCAGTTTTGTAATTATCATAATATAAGTTATATTTATAAACGCAACCCAAAATTGGCCAAAAGTTAGTGAGTATTTCCATATTGTTTTACCTAATTTGCGATGGTTAGTCCGAGCTATGATTATTACTTTACGTTTTTCCAGCGGTTTTCTTAAATTATTTTGCTAATTTAGTAAAATGTAAGATAAAAATATTGCCTCACGCTTTTGTGTAAAATATGCATATTTTCACTTGTGTCGCTTACATTACATCAGTTTTAGGTACAAAATAAAGTCCGCATCGAAAATTACTCTGTAAATACGATAACCCTCTCCGTTTTTCACAAAATAACGAAGGTATTATTATACAGTAATTTGATACGGGATTTCGCAAAATAAAGGTACATGTCGTAACGACGTCGTGTCGTGGCGCTATGTCGCTGTGTTATGATTACGATCACGACTACAGACTGTCGGTTCGTAGCCGACTTCAGACAGCACCAGCAGACGAGTTGCAGCGACACTACTGGTCTCTGTGCTGCTGTCTGCAGTCGGCTTCGAACCGATGCCATAACGCCTGAATTTATCAATTACCAGTAGGTGCCCGCGAATCGTTTTTTTTTACCGCAGACGGATAAAAAATATCCTATCACCATTTTTGAATGTCCAGCTATCCCTGTAGCAAAATTGGTTAAAATGTGTCGAGCCGTTACAACGTAATGAGAGGACAAAGGAAATTATGACCAACGGATGGCGCCAGACTGGCATAGCGCCGTGCGCCTGTACAAAAATAAGACGATCCTGGATCTCACTGTTAACTTTTTTCTGAAATCTTCAATTTCCAATACAAATCTAGAATTGTATTAGGGGGAAGTCCCCTAACGCCGGACGGCACCTAACGCCGGACACTCGAACTATCTCGGCAACTGGAAGCTCGGCAACGGCAACTCGGCAAGTGAAAGGGGCGCGGGGGACCTCCGCGCCCCTTCCACTTGTCCTTGATTCGCTCGCGTTACTAGTTGCCGAGATAGTTCGAGTGTCCGGCGTTAGGTGCCATCCGGCGTTAGGGGACTTCCCCCTATATACCTAGATGTTTGCATAGCTTCATAACTCACATGCTGGTAGTTGGTATACAAACTGTAATGAGATGCAATTCCCAAAAGTTCCCAATCAAACTCCACCATATCAATCTCCAACTTCGTTCCGAGATTTCATCCATATACCTATCAAAACTTACGTTACCACAGGACTAAAACGACGGAACTAAACACAGTTTCTATGTGACATATGCCTTAACTTACAAAACTGCTTCATTCTGCCACAGGATTAAAACGGCGGAACAACATATAGCGTCTATGCTGCATACGACTTTACTTGCAAAACTGCTTAGTCCCGTATAAAAGTTAGGAACTTTCTGTGAACTCGTTCACTTGCTGAATCTTCCCTTGGCAGATGGTTTCTTGAGTATGTGAAGACTGCATTTGTAAAGAAACTATTCACGAACTAGTGTAAGTAAACATGGATCAATAATTGCGCTCAATAGATATGAGGTTCTATGTATATAATAGAGAATATGCGCTTAAAACTTGATAAGGGTAATATTTTATCTATGGAAACTATTTTGGTCAAGCATGATAATTTCTATCAATATTTCTTAATGTTTTTTTCTTTTTCGATGTGAAAATAATTATTGATAAGTGCAAAACAGCTGAAACGCGTTCGGCGAGTGTGACGTCACAGTCTAGAAGAGGCGCCCACCGGTGGCCGGCGTGAGCAGCTGACTAAGACACGGACATTCGAGATCACATTTTTTCAAGGCTGCGTTGGAGGTACTTATGTGTTGGAATAGACTGTGAGGTTACACCAAACGCGCCATAATGCCGGGCGTTTCAAACGCCTGAATTTATTTAAAACTTTTGAAGAAATACATACCACATTTTAGTTTTTTGGTGCTGAATATTTTTTTACAGTATTATAATTATAACGATGAAAGTTATCAAAAAATAATTTAACAAGAATGAGTACATATAGTCTATTGACATAGGTGTTATTAGCCCTAGTTGGTTTTGTATGACGTGAGATCCTAGCCAGTCGTAACGGAACGCACGAATTGGTCGCCCTATGACCTACTGCATCGGATTTTACACAAACAACCATTTAAGTAAAATTCTCAGGCAGCAGCTCTGGCGAAGATCAACAAACTTTCTGTAGTGTTTTTATTCAGTGCCATTCCAATCTCACGATCATCATGACTTGCGTCGCCGTTTAACTAAGAATTGTGCAACTCAATGGAATTTCTTTTAAATTTGTTTCTCTACGTGATCGATGGATGCATGCCGTCAGGAATAATGTCATGGAGGAAAGAATGGGGACCTAATTCTATTGACATTAAACGTATTTCTATTTTTGATATTCGAGTTGTATTGACATTGATAATAATGTAATTTGAAGGTAAATAGAGCACAGTATTGTCAAAGAAGACATGTAGTGGTCATATTTCAAAAGTCAATAGGGCCAAGCTAATAAGCATAAGCACAGAATAAAATCTACGGTATGCGAAAATGTAACAAATTTCTGTCGAAAATTATGTCAATTTATTCTTGAGCTTCATACTTATACACTACATTTCCATGCAAAAGATTATCCTCGGACGAAATCATCCCACGGGATACTACGAATTTTAATCTCAAACACTGCATCGTGGTTTTTTGCTATGCGGAGCAACTACCTCCAACCGACAGACACCCGTCTCACCGGTTTCTCGAACACAACATCCAAACAATGTAACTCCTTAACTTCCTCAATGCCAAGCCAACTTAAGCCTCAAGACGTTTTAGGTCGAGATTTCCATGGTAACGCAGCTTCTTAGTCGCGTTACAAAGGATTTAGTCGTTTGCTGTTCTCTGCTAGGGTTCTTTTTTGACTGTTAAGGCTTAAATAGCCAGAGGCGATTTTGTATAAGTACTGGTGTATTTTGAACCGGGTTAAAACTGGAATCGATTGTTTGATGTACTGTACTGAGTTTAGAGCTAAACAAGTTTAAGTCGGAGTTCCTGCGAAGTTTGATAAAAATAATGTAAGTTTGTTAAATAAATGTTACATTTCAGCGCACACCTGACACCATATTAAGGTCTAGATGGTAAGATATCAAACAGTAAAGATATTATAGACGTTTATTGAAAGACGACAATTCTAAGAAAGTATAAATACATCTTGCTAATTTCTATATGTCATCATTACTGACAAGACAACCATAGATACTATCGTAACAGTAGAACTTTGAATCTTTTCGGAGGATGGTTATATAACTAAGTATATACTTAGTATAGGTTATCGTAGTCTGGGTTTCCGCAACTGTGCGCCTATTTTTCGTGAGGGTTGAAAGCCCCCTAATTTTTTGCAGGACTCGGCAAGAATCTCATTTCTAGTGCCAAAATAAAGTTGTAAACAAAATTCCATTGATGTACATGTTTTCAGCCAAACTGTTGCATTTAGTGTTATTTTACCTGTGTTATCCAGTTGTCTGGTTTCTGTAAAATATAAGTTACATTATCTGTGGTGCACTGAAAAAATGGGCACTCTCTTTGGCGTTGCATATTAACACAAATGTTCGGATTATGGCTTTTACGCATAACTTTTAGCAACATGTAAGTTTCTAGAACACATTTATTCTTACCCTGCATACGCCGTAATGGCAAAAACCGTCGGGATTATGAAACTAAAATCTTAATGGATTGCGGCAACTTAGAAATAGCGCAGCGCGCAACTTTAAAACAACTTTTAAGTTTAAAATGAAAACTTAAGCTTTACAGTATAATGTTCAGTTATTGCTCGGAGCTGAAAGTTGAAAAGGTTTCATTGAATGCAGTTTTATTTCCAACAAATAACAGCACACGCAAAGAATATTAAACTAGAGCATTCAGTTTCGTTTATTCCATTTCCTTCTGAAGAAGTGGCTTTGACGTTCCGCTTTAGGGCTTTCAGCTAATCCTTTCAATGCTTTGCTGTAATAATGTTTGAATCTGTTTCGAACACCTGTGGATTTAGTGTAGTTTCTGCAGTATACGTTATCTATAACTCCTTACTTTTAAACCATTTTGATAGCTGTTTTTGTAAACTGTGACGCAGTTGGTCTAGAGGCGTGGCGACACGGTCTAACAGTTACGAACGCGCGCCGAAATGGCGAAACAAAAGCGGAAGGAGAAGGGTGCGCGGGGCCGTCGTTTATTAGCGCTAATTGCAATGCGTAACTAGTTACGTAGTACGTGTAGTGAGCCCTTTTTTTTATTACTAAACAGGGTCTGCAATCTCGTAGAGATCTCCAATACTTAGTATATCGCCACTTCCTCAACCCGTTCGCGTTAAGATTGCTCCTCATTTGTGTACAACGCATACATATTAGGAGCAAACTTAACTTGACCGGGTAGTATCGTGAAATGTCATTTATGTGCAGCTCGAATCGAATCGCGTTTTATTGACAGTCTGAGGCGATATGAGACGTCACTTATTTGGCGATATCTCAACGAACACTCGGATAAGCGCCCAGTAATTTTACAATACAATACAATACAAAATGCTTTATTGCACACCAAAAAAGTTTACAAATTGAATACAGGAAAAATAATTTATATTAGATTTAACGTAAAGATACAGCATTTTTAGCTCGGCAAGTCGGCACGGCATCGGGCATCCGGTAGTCATCTTTACAGAGGATTTAATTTATGTTTAACTTACTTTCCCATTTCCACTTGGGATTTATTCCGAGTTGAACTCAATCCGACTTAGGCTTGGTATAAAAATAAGACAAATATATATCTAGGAATAATATTGAGACGTTTTGGGAGAAATAATACTATTTTATGGTAGACCATACATGAACGAAAGTTGACTTTAGTGTCATATTAATGATGAAGTGTGTACTTAAGTCTAATTTAGGTATCTTAACATGGGATTCAGATTTCAAGGAATTTAATTTTTAACGAGAGGTGGCTGGATGACCTGGACACGTTCCAGGACGCACGGCAGTAGCCACATTACTGAGACCACTGGCGAAAAAGAGGAGAGGCCTTTACCAAGCACAAGGACACACATGCATACTAGTAAAAAAAAAATGGTGACCTCTGTACTCAGTAAGATCTCCACAACTTACTGTTAGAAGTATCTTTAAAAAAATACAATTTATAAATTGCATCCCAGTGAACTTAGGGCGATCTCTAACCCACATCGTAAGCCGTCGAACTAAAACCCACACGTTATTGTTATTACCAACAAACCCGAAGTATCCCTAACACCATAACATCGTTGCAATCAACACTGTATCACTTTCCCCAGATGTCGCTACACCTGGCGTTGGCCACAATAAAAGTATTATTACCAGCTTATAGACAAAAGGCAAGGGCAGCCCGACATGCGGAAGGGATTGTATTTTTATAGATCCGTTACGGAAGAGCACAGGGAAAGAACATGTCTAATTACTTTTTTAATGAGATTTTAGTTTTAAAATGAAGACTAAAACTTCGTTAAGAAAAAATGTGCTTTCCTTATATAGTTCAATTAGTCAGCACTAAATTACAACACAAAACAATGTTATTGAGACACTTATTATACATAAAATAGTTTTGTATTTTTGGGATTTAAGAACTTTTTGAGCTTGGGCCCTTTTTCTTCATTGATGTTGAAATAATATTACTAAAATGCTCAGTGAAATTTTCCAAGATATTTATTTAAAAACTTGTAGAATGTTACCAGAACAATTGCCAGCCCAACTAAATACATAACTATATCAATGACTACTTTGCGGAAACCATCCTAAACCAAGAATGAGATTTGAAACGGAATTAAAACGCTCTGCTATCCATCATTGTATAAGAATTACATGAAGCGCTCGCGACTCGCGAAGCGCTTTCTTGTAATTGTTTAGTTTTCCTCGTGCAGTTAACCAGGCGACCCTCATTACTGAGAAGTCTACCGACCCGTGACTGTCAGCGTAGATTACACTGGATGTCTTCCAGAATGCTTGTTCTTCTTTAATCTTTGTGTAGCGTTCAGGCAACTAGCAAGTATATTTATTGTAAAGATCAGAGTTGAGATTGTAATATTTAACATCACCTAATAATAATTAGAAGATTTATAAGTCAGGCAGGGGATGCCTTCAAATCCAAGTCATAACTATATTAAATAATAATATTGATTTTTACGATACTATTTAATATTTATGGATGTATGTTTGGCGTTGTGACGCGGGCCTGAAAAAAAGGTTTTGCGAGTCAAATCTGCGTTCACCGTTGTAGTAATTGCTCAAAATGCTTGCTGCTGCCACCAGACCAAACGTCTTCATCATTCCTCTTGGCTACTGTTGGAAATATGCAAGAGCAGTCCAGCAGTCTATGTCATGGCACATTAAACTTGGGTTTGGGTATTCTGTTTCTAATTTCTAACCGTTCTTGCCCTTTTCGTATATCGTCATTTTACCTAGGTGGAGTCTTAATACTGTTTATGTATAGTAATACGTTGACTGTGGCTGCGCGTGAGCATGACAAAGATGTCACGTTGCTGGATGAGTCAGTTGGACGTGTGATGAATTAATTTTTATTTGACTACACATCATATGTCGATTAATTGCGAGCGTTTGCGTTGATATCTATAGGTCCGTGTACAGTAACTTACGTTATTATATTGTAGCTACGAATTTACGGTATATGGACTTTTTTATTTACTCGTGCTAAATGATGTTGCTTCTTAAAATACATACAAACTAGTTCACACATCGTAGAAGTCGAATATCGCTCGACATGCAAAAGAAGGCAATACGAGTTATAATGAACGCTGGCTACAAAGATTCGTGTCGAGAATTTTTCAAGACGCACAACATCATGATCATGACATCGGTGGCACTATACATATTCGAAATCATAATGTTCGTCAGAGAAAATATTCACAATTTTCGGAAGAAGGGATCCTCTACACGACCAAGTCGGCAACCGAACAACCTCTGTTTAAGCCCACATAAATTAGCCATGGCACAGAAGATGCCTGGAGTCATTGGACGATGACTTTACAATAAACTGCCAGAATCGATGAAGGAAGAACAACGACTGACGGTGTTCCGTAATAAATTAAAAGATCTATTAACTAATAAAACGATATACATCAAATTAATAAGACTGCAATGTATAATCTTATATATGTATATATATATATATATATATATATATATATATATATTTTTAATTAATGTCTACAAAATAATATGTAATAAGTGAATAGTCACACCTGCAGTAGTATAGCAGTGTTCATGGATACATAAATACATAAAATGTATTACGCATTGTGTGATGAATAAAATATTATCTTATCTTATCTTATCATGTATCGAATCGGTACGCGATTCATCATCAGGAGAGCCGATCAGTCGCGGCGGCGGCTAACCGAGCACTGAGATGAGATGTTGCTTCTTGCCAAACACGATTCTAGGTCAACGGAAAGTGCCATATAGGTTTTGATCCCCTTGCCAGCATCAATAAGTTTAATGTAGCATAAATGCTCGATATTTTGATGGCGTTAACTTAGAAGTTAGATTATATAGGTTAACACGTGCATTCCGCAACTCAACGTCTTACAATGCGCCTATTTTGCGTGAAGGGTTGCTGGCACTACTCTTGTTAACCCAACTCTACCAGAAAGCCTAGCAGGCCCTTGAGGTTGCCGATGACTTCTGGGAGTGACCTCTGAGTGCCCGGTAGTTGGCCACACCAGGATATTCGAGAATGACGTGGACCTAGAAGTTAGATTATATTACTAGTAGACCTGAGCATTTGATCTTATCAATTATGTAATTTCAGCTTGATAGCTCCACACGTACCTGAGAAAAGAGGGTTGACAGACCGACAGACAGACGGACAACAAAGCGATCCTATTAGGGTTCCGTTTTTGCCGACTAGTATGGAACTATAAAAACCAACTATAGACTGCCTTTGTTCCTTTATTATAATACTCATTACAGAGGGAAACAGCTCCAACCTTCTTTATGATTATTATTTTTTCTGAACAATACGGCAAAGTATTGTTGAATCCGGAGAGAACTTATTTATAATCACAACAAGAACTTAAATTTCGAAGGAACTGGAAATTTCCCTTCACAATAGGGGAGAATTAGTTGGTCCAAGTTTTAATGGAAATAAGCAAATAATATGAACTATTTTGACTATGGAAATTGGGTTAATGTCTTATTCGGGGCTTTAAAACTTTCTTAATGCTTGTAGCTCGAAATCAGGAGGTATTTGCGTTATTTCCCTCATCAAACATACAGGGCCGAATTCGGCGTCTGTCACATGTGTCCGAGATCTCACCACTAAACGTTTAATTTCGGCATATGCTATTGTCGTCGCTAGGCCTGCAATAGTCGCTATGTGATGTTTGCAGACGCAGTGACAGTTTTTCTGAATTAGACATAAGGTTCAAATGTCCTAAACAAATATCGACTCTTGCAGGTTAGTTACAAAAAATGTATGTATTTTTTTTAACTTAATTTCGTATTTTGTACTAAAATTTAGTACAAAATGAGGAGCTAGAAATTAAAAATAAATAATTCGACAACAAAATAAAAATTGGCCCATGGGCCAAGTTCTGTATACATTTTGTGTAACTCAATGGAAAAAAATTGTAGGACATATCGAGAAATGGGGCTTACCATGGTCATAAAAAGCCATTTTACCAACTCACCAAATTTTATTGAAACATTAGAAGAAAAGAAATCGACAACAAAATAAAAATTTGCCCTTAAATCGTTCTTTGTGCTTTGATCTTTCTATCAATGGTTTAAGATTCTCTTTTTTCATGTTCGAAGCCGTTGGAGAATTGCATATTGATTGTTTGTCGCACTGAAGATTATATGTATAAATCTGAATGCACACAGATAGGATGTCATATCCAGTAATTATAAGCTGCTACCCATTGTCAGCAACTATGATGTATTGTCTACGAAATGTACAATAACAATAACCGTTATCTTTGGCCGTGTTGCGATCTAGGCGACAATATTAGTGCTCTAAACGATAACATAATTGGACAATGTACGACACGACATAATGAAAACACTATATACCTAAATACGCATCTAACATATCCGAATGTTCGGGCAATGCTTTGATATGGAACTGTGTGTAGAGAAATCAGACAAATGCGTTATTTATACACATCTTATGCGCTTTTATCAACGTGGGCAAATATAAACTTCTAAAGATTGTTATTGCTTTGCATGCGCATACTACAGAATTTCATGTTAATGACTGAAGAGGAAGAAAAATGTCTAGTTACTTTTTTCAGTAGATTTATGTCAAAATAATTATAGAGCCAGCGATGAACAACTGACTTGAAAAATAGAGGATGTTTCTCAATTCGATTGCATATTTTGTTATTTTTTTAAGTTTAATATTTCAGCTGCGTCCGACCGAGCGGGGCACGCTCAAACGGAACCGGTTACTATTATACGCTATACTTAATAAAATAAAAATATTGGCTTAGGGTTCTGTAATAATAAATTATTGTAATTAGTTTAAACTGAACACTATTATAAAATTTGAAATATTGTTAGTTCTAGAAATACACTTATTATTCCATTAACATTAATTTAGTCAAATCTTACGCTACTGCTCGTAAAAAACTTCTACATAACCTCAATACTCAATATATCTAACAAAACACTATTAACATCCCCGCAGTTCGTTTACCAGTTTTAATGAAAACCTATTCATTTTTCCAATTAAAATAGCAAATATTTAAATGATTCAAGTCCACGCTTTCATAGTGCTCAGCAAAGGCTCCACAATGGGTAAAATAAATTAAGCCGATCTTATCACGACGTTGAATGCAAACGCGAGGCAGATGTTACTAATTGAACTTAATTTACAGTCACTACACTAATTATAAGGAGACCTAGAAACGAAAGAGTTAAATAGCTGCGCAATAAGAAAATACTTGGTATGAATACTGTTTTGAAATACTCGTGAATGGCTTTATCACTGTGACATGTAGTGTTCACTGCGCACACCAGGGTGCTCTGTATCGCCTTCTCCCTTTAATTGGGTAAAAGCGCACGTATCTACTCGTAGCGTCACACTTGCGTCGGTACGTAGCGTGGCCACACCCCACGACCAATTGCATCGCATTTTATACAAACATCCAATAAAATGTAGTTCTCAGTCGACTTTTTGTAGATTAAAAGAGCCTTTCATGTAACATGACCTATATTTTTTTTACTTGCTTAAATGGCTATATTATTATGACATTGTCAATAAAATTAAGCTTTAATAGTATCCCGACTCTGTTCGACTGTTGTTGTTCATTTAAATTAATGTGATTACATCGCTTATATTAAATTGTACGACGCGACGTGACAATTGAAACGTCAACGTCAATCCGGTAAGGCCTGAAATGTCGAGATGCGAAATTAAATATACGCGTTATAATCCGCTTCGGTGATTGAAATATGTCGAGTTTGGTAATAAACTGTAATTATGGACCATTTATTTGCGTAGACATTTTTATATGCGTATCAGTAATTGTCTCTGTTGATCAGGGATCGGAAATTCGGGTGGATATTTATTTACTCTGAAGTGCCGGTTTTTTCAATATGGCGGCGGGCGCGGAGGATGGGGAATTATGCATTTTGCATTTTAAACACTCACTAACCATCCTAGACAACATATCAAAAATTCAAAACTACCGGACCGTTTGTAAGGTCAAACTCCTATTCACTGGATTACTATAAGAGCATATACAGCGATTATAACTCTAATTCAAGCTATATAAAGGTTGTATAAGTGCTTGTATGCAGCCTTTGTGCTTTAGGAATAAATTATAAAAAAAATCTACAGCCATAAAAAATATACGATATGAAACCTTAAACAATGATTCTCAATATCCCGAGTATTTTACGCGGAAGTATTTCATACCAGGTCCACGAGTTAACAAATTAAGGTACGTGACCGCGTTTTAAAACAACACGGACTCATTCAATTACGGGTGGAGATGAGATGTGGTCCTCGGGCGTTCGCAAATATCCTGGAAGCGGTCTATTGGTTTTGTTCAATTGTCTTGAATGGAGTTTTATCGTTTGACTATGGAGAGTTATAATAACTGTATACTTAAGCTCTTACGACACACGACGCGGACGCGGTTGGCGCAGTTTGCAGACACCTGCCTACTGAGCCGGTGGTCCCAGGTTCGAATCCCGGTCGGGGCATATATTTGCGTGATGAACTTGAATATTTGTTCTTGGGTCATGGATGTTAACTATATATGTATTTATATATTATTGTAATATAGATGAATACTTAAATTAAATAATGTAAAGGCTTTCCTATTGCCTGAAACACAAGGGAACCCTAGTTCAGGTTATGTATATTGTGAATTTATATGTTTTTTTTATGTATATAATTTAACCGTTACGTCTCTGTACGTTATGTTTTTCCAATAAATGTATTTGTATACCTCGTCTAGTACCCATAGTACAAGCTTTGCTTAGTTTGGGACTATCGATTTGTGTAAGATTGTCCCATAATATTTATTTAGTTATTCTTATACAGTCATTATAAATAAATAAATATCAGACAAACTCACACAAATCGATCTAGTCCCAAATTAAGCTCAAGAAGGCTTGTGTTATGGGTAATATACGACGATATACATACTTATATAGATAAATATTATACTTAAATACATAGAACAACCATGACCCAAGCACAAATATTCGAGTTCATCACACAAATATTTGTCCTGGCCGGGATTCGAACCCGGGACCGCCGGCTCAGTAGGCACATATACATATGCATATTATACCTCTAAGTTAAGCGTAAGGGCTGTATAAGTGATTATGCAGCCAGTGTGCTACTGGGTAAGGGTTAGTCTCCAATGAAGCGGAACGGAGACGTGCGGAATCGACCAATCACCTTTTTCTTTTTTTTTTCTTATTTGCCATTCTGCAATCAGCCATACAGGCCATAATCAGAACTGTGGATGAGTAATGAGTACCAGAGACCAATCACCTGAGTAGAAATCTGTATGTTAGCTCCGCTTCGCTTTTCTGATTGGTCGACTCCGCACGTCTCCGCACGTCTCAAAGTCACTCAGAGAGCAAATGGAGAGGGCTATGCTCGGAGTTTCTTTGCGAGATCGAATCAGAAATGAAGAGATCCGTAGAAGAACCAGAGTAACCGACATAGCCCGAAGGATAGCAAAACTTAAGTGGCAATGGGCAGGGCACATCGCTCGTAAAACCGACGGCCGCTGGGGCCATCGAGTTCTTGAGTGGCGACCACGCACCGGACGACGCAGCGTGGGTAGGCCCCACAAGGTGGCTTGATGACCTGGTGAAGGTCGCTGGAGTCCGCTGGATGCGGGAGGCGCAGGACCGGTCATGGTGGCGTTCTCTGGGGGAGGCCTATGTCCAGCAGTGGACGTCTTTTGGCTGATGATGATGATGATGCACGTCTCCGCTCCGTTCCGTTTCAGTGGAGAGGCGCCTTAATAAGTGTAATCGTGAGACTGGAATAGAATACACGTCCGCGCTCGAGAAACTAGGATAAAAAATATATTACTAGAGCAATATTGGATGTTTCTTTTGAAATTTGTCCGCGATGTGTTCAATTTACCTTGAAATTTCAAGGTGTCAATATCACTAATCACTATGTCACTTAACGTAAGTAACTATTTGGTACATTTAAAGGTAGCTGCGCCGCACGGTGTTACTCGCTCATTCCACAGAGACACTATTATTTCGGGATAAAAAGTAGCCTATGTGTTAATCCAGGGTGTCAGCTACCTCCGTACCGAATTTTATCAAAATTGGACTGGTCGTGATTACATTACTGAAGAAAAAAATCACATCTTTCCTGCCCAAAATAAAATCACAAGAAAATTCTAGTGTTGAAAATATAAATAAAAAAACCCATTTCGTTTCTCCTTGTCAATCAAAATTGAAAGTAATTTATTACTTAGAAATATTTTTACGAGCGCCCTATAGTTGAAAGCGTAAGAAAATATTTCACTTCAAAAATCTCATTTAATATTTGCCACAGAATAATAATTACAGAGGCTCGACTCGTAGCTATTTTGTTGGCGCAGTCGACTAATGGGACGTAATGAAGGAGTGAAGCGTCGTGGAATGGAAGTAATAAAGACCAATTTCAGGTGGTGTTTCCCTGCATATGTTAGGTTTAGCAGTAGCGTAATCTTGCTTGCTAACGTACGTAATGACGAATGGGTTGCGTTGCTATATTAATGTCCATTACTGCAGATGCCGGGAAAGAAGATTGCCGGGTGAGCAATGATAGTGATACGATGCCGGCAAGCCCCATTCACAGCTAAGGCATGTATAGTGCTTTTCTCAAACATATGCAAGGAAATAAAAATTGGGCAAGTGCGAGTCGGACTCGCGCACCGACTTCCGTACAAACACTTTTCATCCTTAAGTGGTTAAGTTAAGTTTGCACCTGGTATGTATAGCGCCCCATACAAATGAGGTACAAAGTTAACGCAACCAACCCGTTTGTTGTATGGGAGCCCCCCTTAAATATTTATTTTATTTTATTTTTAGTATTTGTTGTTATAGCGGCAATAGAAATACATCATCTGTGAAAATTTCAACTGTCTAGCTATCACCGTTCTTGAGATACAGCCTGGTGACAGACGGACGGACGGACGGACGGACGGACAGCGAAGTCTCAGTAATAGGGTCCCGTTTTTACCCTTTGGGTACGGAACCCTAAAAAAAGTACACCACTCAAAAACATATTTCAGTTGTTTAGCCTGTGCATGAACAAAGACGCCATGTTTGAAAGAAATACTTCCCGGCTTAGGCCTTAAATTTTGTATGAAATTCCTTTACAGTTAAGCTTGACTTTCATGGCTAGCGGCCGATGCGACTGTCGCGCGCGGCTGACGCTCAGCGACAGTCGCCTGGCCTCGCGTCAGTAATAGTTACTATGAAACTATATGGGGCCACTTTCGAGGCTAGCGGCTCGAGCCGCGCGCGGCTTGCGTCAGTAGCGACAGTCGCGGGCCGCGCGCGGCCGTGTTCGGTTGGTCTTCTACTGACGCGTGACGCGCGGTAAAAATGGCGAATATTGTAACATTTTCTAGCATAAAAGAAGAAATTCTTATTAATTTTGTTGCGCAGCGCCCTTTTTTATATGATCGTAGTTTACCGGACTATAGAAATTCCTATAAGCGGGACAAAGTGTGGGAAGAATTTGCTTGTAATAATATAGCAGTAGCAAATCGTCATCCTCTTCTTCTTCTAGCATTGCTAGCAAAATATATTTTTTAGAAGCCATAGAGATCACACACAACTGCACTGGACGGACACATCAATATGGCGCATCGGCCGCGACTCACGAAAGTTGAACCGGACGCGTCAGTCGCGCGCGGCTCACGCGCGCGACTGTCGCATCGGCCGCTAGCCATGAAAGTCAAGCTTTACAGTTCTCTCGAGTTGTTCCACCCGAAACTGATACTTCGAAGCCTTTAACGCTAATTTCATTGCATGTTTGAGAAAAGATAAATAAATAATAAGGGACAATCTTACAAAAATCGACGTACTCCCAAACTAGACAAAGCTTGTACTATAGGTACTTTAGACGATGATATACATAATATATAAATACATATACATTCCATGTCCCAGGAACAATTATTTGAATTCATAACTCAAATATGTGCTCTCCAAAGTTCTCCACAACGATCGGTCTTGCGCCGCCCTCCTCCAATTTCTGCCCGCGATCCTAACCAGGTCGTCGGTCCACCTTGTCCTTCCCACGCTTCGTCTTCCTATCCGCGGTCGCCACTCAAGAACCTTTCTGCCCCAAACGGCTATCGGTTCTATGTGCCCATCACACATCGTATTCCGTGGAGTTCGTTTTCTGTCTTAGCTTATAGTGTGGCTTCTGATAATAATAGCGGTATTTACTAACAGAGACGGTATTTGCTGTCATATACATACGTGCAATTTCTTCGTTAGGGACTATCATCACCTAGTCAATGGCTATTAACCTAGCTACGTATATGTATGTTATGTTGGCAGCAAACTCATTTCAATGTTTATTCGCTTCTTTATTCTATTCAATAGGTAAAAGACTTACTTAAGGTAAAATCTTATTACTATAGGTATTCGGATAGTATAATATTGTTGACTGGTAGAGAATGCCTCATCGCATTATGTTCGCCATTTGTAGGTACTTATCTGTAATGTACAATAAAGTTTAAATAAATAAATAATACAAAAGATTACTTTGATCGGCTGAAATGACCTACATAGTTATTTCCTACATTTTAATTACACCACAGAATTGATAAAAGTACACGTATAGAAGGCAGTGGGACTAGTGACTTATAGAGCAACATTGCCACAGATCAAGGTACCTAAGTTTTGCATAGAAATAATATGGATTGGATATATGTGAAAGGAAAGGTTATTTTTAATCCCGGAAAAAAACAGTTACCACATAACAAAGTAGCCTTGCGAATAAAAACTAGATAACGTGTACCCATCTACAAAATCCATTGCTTTCGCGTATAACGGTTTACGTTCAAACTTGCGCCCGCCAATTCATTACAGAGTTGGATTTCAATCTATCTGTACTGAGATACACGAGTACTTTGTATTGATCAGAACGGGAGGAAAGTGTCCCATTTTTTTCCATTTCATTACGTCACTTGCATGGAAACGCAATGGGTTGATGAAAATGGAAACAGTGTGTTCATATTATGATGCCTCCTCTTCCTGAAATCGATACAGAAATTCGACAATATTTTGAGGCACTGCATTTAAACAGAACGTTTCTGTGTGTTATAGCATATTTAGTTCAAGCAATAGTTATTTACCAGTTATCTATAGTGGCTTAAATTAATACATTTTCGCTATTATTTTTGTGGAAATACGTATATTACCCACGGTGGGCAGTGACTGATATTTGGCGCGCTCTGCTGCTGACGCTTGAAGATCTAGGGCTCTTATAATGTCCAGGTTCTCCACACGATGGTAGCCCTACAACATACCTACATTATTTATTTATTAAAACTTGATTGCACATTACAAAAAGGTACAAATGGCGGACTGAATGCTATGAGGCATTATCTCTACAAGTCAAACATAAGGCCAAAGAGAAACATGGTTGGTGATGAACTATATGGGTGGATCAACTTTTTTTTTGTTATTCTGTCCTGTGGCGCTGGGGACACTAGTGGTTACACTTCTTAGAAAGTGTTGATAATTTATTTTACTGGTATTGTCGTGATATTCTACATAAAAATGGGCTTATGACTGTTGCAATCGCAAAGTTTTGAAACAAAATTTGAGGTGTAAATTATAGTAAATTTAATTCTCTACAACATTGCACAAGCTTTGTTGTAGCTAAAATGCTCCTAAACGAAGATATAATCCAGAAGTTTGTTTTCAGTAGGAAATTGCGATTTTTTACGTTTTTTTAAATGTAGATATCTCCGTAACTATCTGTCTTAGAAAAAAAATATAAAATGAAAAATGTAGTAAATTTAACTCTCTATAACATTGTAGAAGCTTTCTTCTAGCTAAAATGCTCCTAAAGGAAGATATAAGCAAAAATATGAAGAAAGTGCCGGTTTTTTCAATATGGCGGCAGGCGCGGAGGGGGGGGGGGAATTGTGCATTTTGCATTTTAAACACTGACTATCCATCCTAGACAACATATCAAAAATTCAAAACTACCGGACCGTTTTTAAGGTCACACATAGTACTTAAGTCTCTATTCACCGTATTATTATTAAGGATCGTCTGACAGAGATCGCTATTAACAGGCTCTCTTCTGGGCTTGCCCTGAATGTATAGAATAGTGGATCAAACTATGCCTCCTACACAATAACTACAGGCCCAGCGGTGGGCAATCTCAGTACTTAACTATCAGAAAGCTTCTAATATAAATTCACTATGATAGCATCGTGACACAAAACCGTGTTGAATCGTGACTGAGCTATCTCGACCACTTGTCTAGAGCTCTCGCTGTCAGCATTATCTTAGCCATAACTCAGAGGCGCCGGCAGTGAGGGATCAGGCTATGCTGGTTCTTGGATTAGTAGGACGTGGATGTTGTTTAAATATGATGTATGAGTTTTAGGTAGACTTACATCGTTAACCAATTTGTAGACAAAGCGTCCAAAGAAGTAGGAATCAATCGAGGTCGAAAAACAACTTCCATAAAATGGTATCCTTTGTAAAGTAAAACGGTACTTTTCAATGAATCATTTCCTTCGCTCGTACAAACGTCAGAGAGTTTACCAATTCTAAATTTGTATGATGCTGATACCGTCTCATTCGCTCTCCTGTTATGTACGTATTTGAGTGAAGGAAATGTAAGAAGAGTTTATAGGCCAGGTTTGATCATACTGAGAATCGAATGCTGATTTCACCTACGGGATGTCTCAACCTTTTGAGCGCCAAAGACGGCTCTGAACAACTTCGGAAAATTCCTACACTGACGCCAACAGCCGTCCAAATTTAGACGATCAAAAACTTTGTAATGCAATTTTAATCCCTGTTAATTTTGGAACACTTTTTTATTCCTTTGCTACGCGGTCAGGGGCACGGTGAATAGCCTTACCGCTTAGCGTACAAGAGGTTAAGCGTCTAGTGGTCACCATTTTATATTAATATGTATAGTTGTATAGTTTCGAATGCTTTTATATATTGAATGGCATTCGCCATATTTAAACATAGGTACCTACATAGCCAGTTAATTAGTAACTTATTGTGTCACGAAATTCTGTTAAGACATTAAAGGAAAGTAAGGGAAAATTATATCCACCTTAACGACTGTTCTTCGCCATCTTTG
The DNA here is from genome assembly GCA_947623375.1 of Apotomis capreana. NCBI lineage: Eukaryota > Metazoa > Arthropoda > Insecta > Lepidoptera > Tortricidae > Apotomis > Apotomis capreana. The sequence continues at coordinate 17,780,265 of OX392509.1, read as the reverse complement.
CTTAAATATTCAAAACGTGTATACACTGAATCGTGACGGATGCGTCACAATGTATATTCGTGTAATTGTTATTTAATTTCCCTTTTAAATGTGTTTTACTTTTCTATTGTTTTATGTGACAACGCTTCTTAAGAAAAGTACTTTAAGATGTTTTTAATTCCCAAAAAACGGCAAATCACGTTCATGGTTCATAATTGTTAATCACGCCATCGTCGTCTAATAGCGTCAAAAATTTCAATGATTAAAAACGTAATAAAAGCACTACAAGTCTTTCTCAATCCATATTGATTTTAGACCACTTCTTTTTTTTACACTAGGAAAACATTGTTGTCCACTTGTCCCCAAAAACTTGCCTTAAAGTTGCCGCTTTTGACGTTAATAAGTTTTGTAGAGCTAACAGTACTTACGCAAATCGTATACAATTACTGAAAATTGATCTGATATAGAAGATGTCAAAAAAAAATGTGCTAGTTCGCGGTACTACTAGTCTTAACGCTAACGCGTTTTAGATTAAATAATTTATCTTCACGTACGTATATAATTCTTAACCCTTAATCATAAATTTTATGTCATTATTCTCCTTTGTATATAATTATATTTAATCAAATATCAGTATTCCAATTGAGTTTGAATACCCAGTATTTACATAATTATGGTATAAAGCATAGCAGCGAGTTAATCATGCGTGACTGACTGTACGTCTCAGTGCACAAGGCTCAGTTAACAATGTTGTAAAGTTATACGTACAACGTATACATCAGTGGGTATCTCCGATGTTCGAAATATGAACTTATCTCGCAGTTCCTCTAAATATTATTCAAATACTAGCGGCGCCGCGCGGTGTTACCCGCTCATCCCACGGGAACACTACATTTTTCAGGTTGAAAAGTAGCCTTTGTGTTAATCCAGGGTGTCAGTTACCTTTAAGTATACCAAAATATATCAAAATTGGTCCAGCCGTTTGAGCGGGCGTTTGTCTTTATATATTAAATAGTGTGATTGTTTAACATGAGATCCATAAGTCTATGGCTGCTGGCTGCTCGTCTCAGAGCACAAGGCTCAGTTAACAATGTTGTAAAGTTATACGTATAACTAATACACATCGGGCGACTCCGATGCACGATGTTCGAAATATGAATTTCGAATTTCAGACCGAGCGAATGAAGCGTCTGTTTCAAACTTTTCAAAATGGTGGATTTATGGGAGTAGAAAACGTAAAAAAAAACACATTTCAACCAATTCGAAAAATGATCGCAAGGTCACAGCCTAGCAACATAGTTACTTACTACATTAATTACGTACGTATCTCTGAATTGAAGCCCCTATATAAGCAACTACAGTTTCCATAGAACTCAAAACCTCAATACACCTGACTTATGAGGCACGTCGCATCTCAACGAGGCACACATATAAATACTATATAGTGGGGTCGGCCCCTCTTTGCTGAGGACTTGACTTATTGTGAGGGACCCTTAAGTGGGCGATGTTGTACAAAGCGAGGGTAGATTCAAATTTATCGGCAATGCGTGTGTATTTATGCGGCACTTAGATGGGTATGTTGGATGTAGGCTGCCATACAAATGCATGCAATTTTTTTACTTGTACGCGCGTCCAATCCATTACAATCCGAATTGTCTCACTTTCAAACGGGGTGCAATAAAATGTTTTTATTTTTAAATCACTATTATTCTATGGTACCTACATATTACGGTTTTCCTAAAATGTTTTTTTTTTGTCGCCAGGTACTCTTGCTGCAGTATTCTTTCATTACAGTTTATATTAAGGTATGTTATAGATATAGAACATGATCCCTGATATAATTAGTAAAACAGGTTACAACTTATATATCCACCGCAGGGATATCAGGATTTTGGAATTTCCAAGTCAAGCGCTCAAGCCCCTACGTCACAAACACACTTAATGGATTAGTAATAATAACGACGTATGTTTATATTAATGTGGTTACTTCATTCGCTTAACCTTCCTTTTTTTCTATTCAGTAATCGGGTAAAAAGTAACACAACACTCAATAAATGTCCTACCATCTCTGTATCAACATTGGTTAAAATAAAATCCGTCTAGCCGTTTTGGCGTCTCGTGGCCGCCTGAACATTCCAGCCAATGATATTGTTGTAATAAATGTCTATACAAAACAAAAGAAAATTTGCATCGCGGGATTAAAACTTTTCTTACAATCATGACCTGGCCCCATATTAAGTCGATTTTTAATACAATGCTATAAAGATTACATTTGTGTGAACTAACGGCTTTCATCCAATCCTCCACGAATCTGCGGGGAATGTCGTGTGGATATTCTTCACGGATCGTAATTATTCATTTTTCTGCAGACTATGGCGGGGCGCGGTTGTTAGCAAACTCGGTATTTGTTGGCGAAAATAATTAGACAGGTACCAAGTTCAGAATATAAGGGGAGTTTTCAATAAAGGCCGATTGTCGACGAAGCCGCCCTACCCATTTACCATTTGAATGGGAGAAGAAATGAAACTGAATCGTCGAAGATTGGTTTTATTTTGCTTGTCACTGAAAAAGGCTTTGGAAGATTTAATGCACGAAGAGAAAAGGATATTTCATTCAATGTTGTAACACAAAACAAATTGTAATGCTCAACATAATGGTCCTCTCATGGCTAGCGACCAGTTTTTCGAAGGATTCAAAGGATGTATGGAAGGAGGTTGACCATGAATATCAGCCATTCTGCTATGATTCGAAGTTGTGTTCAGATTCTGACACTAACATTACTTGTTTAAATCTGTGGTAGTCATTTAGTTACTCTAGAATTATTAGTTACTCGGGTACCTTTTCGATCCCCAAAGGCTTTATGATATTCGTATCAAATACCTTCAGAAATCGAATCCTCTGTATATGGAAATGAGCATATTTTTTCGCCAAATACGTAATCCCTTGAAATATGATTCGCGAGAACCAAGCCTCCAACTACTGGCAAAGATTCCGGATCCATTCGCTCCTGACACCGCGAAATCCATTCCCATTCACTCACTGAACGAAATTAGACCGACTATATTTATATACAGACAGATTTCACCGTTCTTTTGTATCAGCGGAGGGGAGTTGTACCAAGTACGAAAGATCTTAAGCATTTGGAAATTCGTTTCGGTTACGCTTTTTCGTGTGAGGACAGTCGGGGTATTTTATTGATAGAGCAGGGTAGATATCATTGTCTTGTTCCCTCATCGAGGGATGAAATATTCAGTGCATCGAGAAGATTCTCATAGGCACAATCCACTATCCCTTCATAAATCAAAAGGTCCCAGTGCCCTAGGCGGGCGTTTGGTGCTGAGTTATGCGATAGAATTTGGCTGGGTGGATTGAATATTTTTATAAGTGTGACTTGGTGGCAGCTATAAAATAGCAATAAATGTGAGATCTTCTGAGTCAGCGGTTTCAGTAGAGTGATAGCAATAGACACGGCACTAAAACCGATTTTACCCAAAAGGTAAGTTAGTCTTCCTTGGTTTGCCCAGAGATTTTGTTTCACGCAACACCACTGTGAGCTACATGTCAGCGGATTCCTGTATCCCTCACAAGCTCGTCAATGCACCCAGCTGGGGGTCCACGCTGTCTTCCTGCTCGTGGTCGCCACTTGACTACCTTTGTTCTAGCGAGTAATGGTTAAAAACGATATCTCTCGTTCTCTACCACTTCTTTGCAATTCAACCCTAGGCAATATTCTAGTGACAGGTGTCGGAGATCTCGCCGCTATGTTTATCTTAGCGATGTTCTTTAGTTAAAGAAATCATTATGACATGTTCTTTCGCATTGAGATGACCAAAATTCATTAAATATTTTTTATTTTAATATCGTTAACTTGCAAATGACTTAACTAAGTGAGATTTAGGGATAATTTCGTATTACGTGCTTATTCTTTTGAAATAATATACATATTTCTTATGTTTGTGCACAATAAAGTGTATACAAATATGCATAATGTGGGATAATTCCTTTCATATTGTCAATGTCACTTAATGCAGCTTAACTAACCCAAATCTATGCTCGTTATTCCTTATGCAATTTATTTGGGGTCGGAGCAGTATGTTCTTCCTCGATTCTTCCCTATTACTCGTCATCTCGTTTTTCTTCCTTCTTATTCATCATCTTTTACACAATCTTATCCATCTTTTATTTCGTCTTCCTTTTCTTCTATATCCGTCCACATCTATGTTCGTTATATGTGCGTATGAATCTGAGATATTTCCAAATTGGAGAATAGAATTATAATAATAATTATATTAATTATGGTCCTGTAATGAGAAAAAACGTTTGCACTTATTACGAGTATGAGTATTTTTCACTTTTAACGATACGTACCAGTACCTACTTTAAATAAATCTACAACAAAAGACGAGCATTACAAATGAACGCCGTAACGTATCAGGTGACGTTTCGGAATGTTTGCGCACAAGTGACTTTTGTTCGTTTGCCTAGGGAATACGTTGAATCGAGGTGCTATACAAAATTCATGATATAAATTCGTTATCCCAAGTATTCAGGGAGATTTCGTAGAAATAATTCCCTTGGAGTGTTAGTGATATTAAATATTTCTGATTACGCACTGATTTTATGGAATTATAATGCGGGCAGCGAATGTTAATATTATTTGTGAAACGTAATATCTCATTAGTTTTAATGGAATAAAATCTCCTTTATAAGATAAAAAAAATTAAGTGACTGCTTTATTTGCCGAACTTAAATAACTTAAATAAGCAGTGGTTGGATTAGTGCCTATTTTCCCGGGACGTAACGTAATAGGTATTAATATTGATATGACTTAAACCCGAGATTATAGGTAATCGTAAAGCTTAAAAAATATATGTGTATCGTGTCACTATATTTTAAAAGTAAATTATTAACACCTCGATAGTATTGTTTTTTTTACTCCTGTATTATCTGCCATTAATATCACCAACTCTAATAAAATATACATTACTAAAGGCCTCGTAAGCATATTGCCCAAAAACGCTCTGCTGAAGGATGTTATAATAATATCACCAAAAAGGGGTTTTCGGGAATCCCCGAAGCATATCCATATAAGTATAGCAGTAAACGTCATTCACCCCAAATTGCACACCCTAATCCAAACACTGACAATAAGTATCATCTGGGATATCTGGGTGTCGATGTGAAGTTTAGGAACACCTGCCTTAGACAAGATACTGAATATATCAGTCTGTATTATTCATCCATGTCACCATGTTTTACGGTACACAATATTTGTATTCATTTGATCACTGTCTTCAAACAATTACTCGTGAAACTTAACAAGTTTCGTCACGTTCTTTCAGTGTACAGTCTGCAACAACAATAGCTGACAATTTTAGTATGCGATTTGACATAAGCACTGCTCGCCATCGGCAGGGTGTTCATCCTCACACACTGGAGCGTAAATAAATAAGAATAAATAAACATCGGACCACCTCACACAAACCGATCTAGTCCAAAATTAAGCTCAAGAAGGCTTATGTTAAGACGACGAATGACGATATACGTACTTATATAGATAAGATAAATATTGATATACTTAAATACATACGAACAACCATGAGTCATGGTTGTTCGTATGTATTTAAGTATATACCATGACCCAAGCACAAATATTCGAGTTCATCACATAAATATTTGCCCTGGCCGGGATTTGAACCGGGGACCGCCGTCTCAGTAGGCAGGTGTCTACAAACGATCGAGAACTGTGCGGTTCCAGAGGAATTACCTACCGCGAACGCTACGCATGTGGAATGAGCTCCCTGCCGAGGTTTTCCCCGGGGGCTACAGTATGCGGTTCTTCAAGAGGGGAGTAGATAGGTTCTTAAAGGGTCGGCAACGCGCGTGTGATGCTGCTGGCGTCGCAAGCGTCCATATGTGGCGGTACTGCTTAACATCAGGCCGCATGCTTGTTTGCCACCGTCGTAGTATAAAAAAAGCCGTAAAAAGTAGTAAAAATTTTAGCTATTTTTGATGCTGACTGTACATATGACAACTAAATGGGTAAGTAATATAAGATATAAGAACTTATACTATAATATTCATATTATATACGCTCATATTGTATAAGCTTGTTTTGTATACCATTCAAGGTGTATAACGAACGTTAGATATAACATCAAAATATCTATTTTTGTTAAGTATAACGTTATTTAAGGATAATATCATTGTATATAACAATTATAACGTATAATGTTCATAATATATCAGATTTATAATGTATATTACATCTAACACCAAAATGAATAATGCTCGTATAGAATAACCGCCTGCACATCAATTGTGTACATACTTATGCAATAGTTAGCTGTTAAATTTTAATATACCTCCATGCAAGCAAGCATTTTGACGCTCCGCTATCCATGGTCATAAAACAAACCTAACCTAACCTACAGGTTTCGGTTTTTGACCCATATTCCATTTTATCGCAGTTCTTCCAAACGGTATGCTCTTACTCGCCAGAATTGCATCTGCCATTATGAATTGTGGACATACGTATGCAATAGTTCGCTGTTAAATTTTAATATACCTCCATGTAAGCAAGCATTTTGACGCTCCGCTCGCTTTGCTCGCTCCGCTATCCATAGTCATAAAACAAACCTAATCTAACCTACAGTTTTCGGTTTTTGACCCATGTTCCATTTTAGGGGCATAGGGGTAGCAGTTATAACCTATTTAGTATATCATACGCTATTATATTTTCTAATCATTATACTAGAAGAAAGTAACACTATGATCGATATACGTTATGTATGTTATATCAACTGAATTTAGAGTATTTGAGTGTTATATAAAAACTCATTCTACAACGTGAGTATTATGCTAATTGACCGTTATTCCTAATAAAAATATTGATTTTGATGTTATAGCAAAAGTTTATTGTATCTTGTGAACGTTATGAATATGAAATTATATATTATGTAGTTATACCTCGTGGGACGCACCCCAACTAAATAATTTGGGCCGTTCGGCTATTATTGATGTTGTTATCATTCAATTATTCGTCGATTACGTTCGGTTTTCTTTCTCATAATAATTGCTGGGCAATTTAGATTGCTTAGATGAAATTGATACGACATAATATTGATGTCGATATCGGTTGATATTTACCTACCGTTGCTGCGTTAGATTGATTTTTATCAGCGGTATTATTAAGTTGGCAGCTATTTGTGCTTTTTTATAGTGCCTATTACACGTTAATATGAAAATATCCATATTTTAGGAGTAAATTGCGCGATCCTGCAATTGACGACATTTCATATTTTTAAGAATACAATTTTATTACCTTTCTGTATTCCACTTAGAAAGAGGACGTAATCACTGTTTTTATATTTTTCCTGAGATTACAAATTATTTCATTATTTATTGATTAAAATTTACTCATTCTAAAATGTAGTAACTCCAAAACTTTGACACAATGAAAAGCTTACTTTAGTCTGGTGTCTAATAAAAAAAAAACTAAATTAAATCGATAATAATCCAACAAAATTACTCCTTATCTATGAAACACGCTTCTCTTTTATGACGGACGATAATGAGGTACAAAACCACACTATAGTCACAGATTAATATAATATAGTACTGTTTTCTTTGATGAGTTCGCCAACCGAAGGTATTTGGATGGTTGCTTTTATCACGCGATAAATAAGTGACAAAGCATCCGTCACGTTTTGACAAAATGCGAGTGTGACTGTGAGTGACAGATGCTTTGTCACGTGATAAACGCAACCATCATACACCCCCAGTGCAGAGCCCTTATCTCGGACGTATGTCTTTAGAAAATTCAGTTCGATTTAGTATAGTCTAATTTTTTTAAACTAAGCTCATCCACTTACCCGCATTCACAATAGCATTGTGTCTAATACAATCCTATCTGCTTTGTTCTCGTAACCGCCAACCAGTTACCTAATTACAAAAAAGGTTAGAACTACATTGCGTGGCTATTGAATTTTCAACCTTATTCCTTGTTGAATTGGTTTAAATGGTTGATGATGAGAGTTCATAGTCCTTTTTCTACAGAGCACGTTTTTGTTGATAGTCGGACGGTTGTAAAATTTCAAAAAATTTATGATCACCATTATTCTGTTAGTGTATTTTGTAGTCTAATGTCCAAGGAAATAGAGTCGATAATCTATATTAACCTTCCAAGGTGGTTACAATCTGCTTTTACTACGAGCTCGTTATCTTAATTTGTGGTTTTAACCACTCAATGGTATAGAGTTCTTAAGTGGATGAGCTTATTCAAATTCAAATTCAAATTAAAACTTTTTATTTCGGACTTGAATCCATATATTTGTTAGTAACAATTTCTTATACCTATTGTTAGTAAGCAAAATGTATAAACATGTCAACAATTTTCTTTTAAATAACATTATAGTGACCTGGAAACAACACGCACACACGCGTGCAGCTCCAGCCATCTATGAGTCAGCGGGTCGTCCCACCTCTCAGCCAACGCTGTCAGGATCCTGTTGGGGCTACTTTGTAGGCGTCTGAAGATAGATGCACAGCGCTTTCTTATAATAGCCGCAAAGCCATCAATACCCGCTTCGGCAAACATTCCAGAAGCACTGCATCGTCTTGGTAGCCCCATCAGTATCCTGAAAGCGTTATTATATTGAACACGTAAATCGCTATATGCCCGCTGCGTGTAGTTTACCCACAGGCTGCAGGTATAGAAAGACTGACAGTAGGTCTTAAACAACGTCTCTTTGACTTTACCGGTGCACCGTGCAAACCTGCGGGCAATCATATTGCATCGTACAGCCAGCGACCTACGTTCCCTTTCAATATCTGCATTGTCTTTCAAGTCTTCCGTCACCCAATGCCCTAGATATTTGAATTTGTTAACCCTAGACAAAGGAGTACCATAGAGGGTGACTTCGGGTGTTTTTATAGGAGTATTATTGGACTTAGACTTAAAAGACATTAGCACCGTTTTTTTTACATTGTACCTGAGACCTTGAGCATCAGCATACATCTCACATGTGTGTAACAACTTACACAAACCTCCAATCGAAGGGCTCAGGAGCACCATATCGTCAGCATAACTGATATTGTTAACGCAAACTCCGCCAATATGACAGCCGACTCTGGCGCTGCTGAGCTCTCCGATCAGACTATTTATGTATAGGTTGAAAAGCTTGGGTGAGGTTAGACCACCCTGTCTCACCCCGCACTCCAACCTATACTCCTCCGAGACTGCTCCCCTCCACCTGACCTGGTTAATTTGATTTTTGTACCAGTAACATAAAAAAGAGATAATCTCAGGTGGTAGTGTGGTCTCTTTTCTTAGCTTGTCCCACAGAATGTCGTACGATACAAGATCGAATGCCTTGGACAAGTCCAGGAAGCAACCAAAAACAGGAGAACCTCTGGATGTGTAGTACTGAACAGACCGCTTGAGGCAAAGAATAGCCGTTTCGGTCGAAAGTCCTCGACGAAATCCAAACTGGGAGTCATTAAGGGAGATGTGCTTATCCATTTGCCCCTCAAGCAGCCCGTCCAGCACTTTAGATATAACGGGAGCAAGCGATATCGGTCTATAATTAGACACATCGGAAGGGTCACCAGTCTTATCCTTTACTATAGGTACTACCACAGTTCTAATTAGATTGGTCGGTAGATATGTATGACCTAAACAAAGTGAGAAGAATGTAGCGAGCACCCTTGGCAAGTGAGCCCCTGCATACTTCAGGTGTTCGATGCTGAGACCGTCATGCCCCGGAGATTTACCTCTTACCATGCCCTTTATGACATTAGACACCTCATTTGCCACAAAAGAAACGCTACGCTCCGGGGAGACAGGGTCAGCACCAGCATGTTGATACACGGAGCTCATAGGTGACTCCACCCTGAAGTGTTGCTGGAATAGGTTTGCGATATCGCTGGGCTCATGCACCCCCGCCACGCTCACGGGGAGGCCAGGCTTGTGGCCCAGTTTTGCCGTATTTTTCCAAAATTTTCCAAACTGTTTGTTCGAATGGTGTTGGGCAATTATATCCATTTTAATTTGCTCTTCGTTGTCTTGACACCATAGCTTAGCTTAGAAAATTTGTACTATACTAGTTTCTCTTTTCGCGCTGTTTGTAGCACGCCGGAGGCCGATTTGCCGGCTCAATTTAAACGACGCATCGATCCATGGAACTGACACCGATGACCGTCCCGATGGAGCCTGAAAATCGGGCTACTGGACTGTACACATTTCGTATCCGTTGCATTATTAAATAAATAAATATCAGAGAAGCTCACACAAATCGATCTAGTCCCAAATTAAGCTCAAGAAGGCTTGTGTTATGGGTACTAGACGACGATATACATACTTATATAGATAAATATATACGTGAATTCATAAGAACAACCATGACCCAAGCACAAATATTCGTGTTATTTCATGCGAAAAACCGAAGATTCTCTCTTTTTTTAGTATGCAATTACAATAATTTTAGGTTTTAAGTATTTTCAATTACCGAAAACCGGATTTCATACTATTCCAGCGTTTTGATGTTTCATAAAAACTTGCTCAATTGATCTGTCAAGATTCTTGCGGCTTGGTTCTTCGAGCCTTTGCTGCTACTTCAATTAAGTTAGGAAGTGGCCAATATTGTGACCGGCCTAACGTATGGACAGGTACAAAAAAAACTGTCAAGATACTAGCCTACTTCAAAGAAAGAGTGTACTCCCACCTTAAAGGCGGGCAACGCACTTGTGACTCCTCTGGTGTTGCAGGTGTGTGTGGGCGACGGTTATCGCTTTCCAACAGGAGATTCGTTTGCTCGTTTGCCCCTATGACATTAAAAAAAACTCAAATCGTTAAAACAGTATGTATGTATAGTCTTACATAAATATATCATTTCATCTAGAGGATGTGTCCTGGATAGTTATCGTTTATATTTATTAACATAGAGGGTCGCAAAGCCACTCGAGTACTCTTACAAAGCTTTGACAGTTCCTCGAGGGGGATAATCCTCGAGGTATATAGAAAAGGGTTGACATAATACTACAAATGGGAAAAGTTTCCTAATGTCACAGTTTTAATAAATATACATGTCCGCATAGTTGTTTAGGCAAGCTAGTTATCTTTCAAGTCCCAGAGGTAGTTGTTTAATAGGAATGTGATCTAGTTTTGTTAACATCGGTGTAATTTTAATGCATGTTATCATAGAAACTAATTCAATAATAAGTTAAGTAAGTAGTTAGAAGCAAGGCCCCAGGCAACGATGGTATCCCGGTTGAAGCATTGAAGGCTAACCCGAATGTAATGGCTTCTATGTTGCACCCTTTAATGACAGCCATTTGGGAGACGGGTCGAGTACCTGAAAGCTGGAAAGAGGGGATTATAATTAAGCTGTCCAAGAAAGGAGACCTGTCCCAGTGCTCGAACTGGCGTGGGATTAACTTGCTGCCTGTCTGCTCTAAGGTGCTGTGCAAAGTTTTGCTTAAAAGAATGACGGGTGCTGTTGACTGCAAACTAAGGAACGAGCAGAGCGGTTTCAGAGCGGGACGATCGTGCACGGACCAGATTAACGTCTTGCGGATGATACTGGAACAATGCAATGAAATGCAAAATGAACTTTATGCTCTGTTCGTAGACTTTGAGAAGGCATTCGACACGGTAAAGTGGTCAAGCATATGGCGAATACTGAAGGTAAGGGGAATACCGGTCAAGGTCATAGAAATTATTAAGTGCCTGTATGAGGGATCTACCTGCCGAGTAATGCACAAAGGCTTGCTGTCCGATCCGATTCCCGTCACAGCTGGAGTCAAACAGGGCTGCCTGCTGTCACCGCTGCTGTTCCTGATTGTGTTGGGCGAAGTGATGCGCAGAGTAACTAGCCAAGGAGTAAGGGGCTTGCCATGGGTAAATGGAAGTACCCTTGAAGACATTGACTTCGCAGACGACCTGTGCTTACTCGCAACATCACGAGAACACATGCAATCGAAAGCCGATGACCTTTCCAATGTCGCTGCGAAAGAGGGCCTGCGCATTAACTGTGCGAAAACCAAGGACATGCGCCTAAATACACAAAACGCAACGTCCGTGCATGTGAATGGAGAGCCGGTCGAACAGGTGGACAAGTTCACATACCTGGGAAGCGTCGTGGATCCACTGGGGGGAGCAGAAGCGGATGTTGAAGCGCGCATCAATAAAGCCCGTGCCGCATATGCGCAGCTGAAGCCCGTATGGACGTCCCCAGTTATCACTCGCCATACAAAATTGAGAATTTTTAACTCGAACGTCAAGTCGGTCCTCCTGTATGGATGTGAGACGTGGCCCGTAAAAAACGTAATCACAAATAGACTCCAGGTATTTGTTAACAAATGCTTGCGAAGGATTCTGGGAATCTACTGGCCACGGACCATCTCTAACATAAGACTATGGGAGCTGAGCGGCCAAAATCCTATCGCTAAGGAGATACTTCTTCGGAAGTGGCGCTGGATAGGTCACGTACTGCGAAGACCTGACAACCATCTTTCCAAACAAGGTCTGACGTGGCAAGTATCCGGTAGAAGAAGACTCGGTCGTCCTCGCACCACTTGGAGACGCACAGTCAACAAAGAAGCCGCGTCAACCGGCCTCGACTGGAAAAAACTCGAGGAAGCAGCGCAGGATCGGCGGCAATGGAAAATCCTTCTGAGAGCCCTCTGTCCCTGATGAGGGATAACAGGATACCATCATCATCAAGTAGTTAGAAGGAGGACCTTTTTAGTCGGAAATTGTCCTGAATTTTACAATACTTTCCCATCTTATATGTTGTGTTACTGTTAGCGTTGCATTCAATTATTATTATTGTAATAAGCATGTATTGCGTATTTGATTAACTAACAATTAACATAATATAAAATAAAATAGCTCAACTAGTTTAACTACTTGAGAAATAGCCAAATTGTGCTTAGTAGTAATCAAAATTATGTTAATTTTACATAATTTGTTTTGTTTACTAGTAACCCTCAGTTGGTCAGTCCTCCGATTTATGTAACTAGCAGCTAACATTTGGGCCTGTTAACAAATCTATTTTTTTTTCAGTGTAATTAATGGTAATGTAGAGAGGTTGAGTAAGTAATTATTAAAGTAATAGATAGCCTTATAAGAGCGTATCTTAACACCTATATGAGCTTGTTATTGTTTGCGCCATCAAATAAACGATTGGTTATTCCAATCGAAAACTATGATTCGAAAATATATCTGAAGACAAATATGATCGTACTAACTCATCATAACCACGCCAATATTATAAAGGCGAAAGTTTGTGAGTGTTTTTATTTGTATTTTTGTTACTTCTTCACTCTCAAACAGCTGGACCGATTCTGATACATTTTTGTATGAATTACTTCATACCTATTAACACATAGGTTACTTTTTATCCCGAAAAATGTGGTGTTCCCGTGGGATGAGCGGCGCAGCTAGTACAACATAAACACGCAATGTTCAGACGGATAAGAAGAAGAATTGTGACGATGCTTTTGTAATGCAAAATTGGCTCTGCGAAGACTTTGTTACAGCGAATCTGAACGCAGCCAAATTCTTGACTTATGCTTGTGCAGTGGAAAAGCGCAAGAGCGCGTAGAAATTCACGAAAAACTCTAAGGTATTATATTCTTGCTCTTTTGGCAATAGAATCGCGTTATTTTTTACGAGTCTTCGGTCGTGTAGCTCTGTAGCAGATTCCAATTGTATTAGTTTGCAAAAATACATGTCTGTTTGTGTTTTGCTTGTTTTTCTGATTGCCTGCAGAAATTAGATGTGCACACATTCCTTTTCGCCCTTGCTCTTGTACAAAGTAACTCAAAGTGTAGTTCGCTGCTCACGGTGTACCATGGCCATTGTGTGTCTCTTACAAATAAGGTTACCTCATATAGTTTGATAACGAACCGAATAAAAACACCTACACGGTAACTAATCCATACTAATATTATAAATGCGAAAGTGTGTCTGTCTGTCTGTTATCTCTTTACGCTTAAACCGCTGAATCGATTTTGATGAAATTTGGCATGGAGATAGTTTAAGATCCGAGGAAGGACATAGGATAGTTTTCATCCTGGAAATTATCCCTATTAAAAAGATTGAAAATTGAGTAAGTAATTCATGATGACATTGATGACCCTGTAGGAAATGTAATGGTTAGACCAAAAGCACAATTGCTCTTACATTTGGCGCTTTTAATAATCCCTTTTATTAATTAAGATAATTAGGTGGATATCTATCGTGTTGTACGAGGTTGGTTCCATACTTCCAAGTTCCACGCGGACGTAGTCGCGGGCAAAAGCTAGTCGTACTTATCATTTACTAGCTGTGCCGCGCGGTGTTACCCGCTCATCCCACGGGAATATAAATTTTTTTCGGGATAAAAAGTAGCCTATGTGTTAATCCAGGGTGTTAGGTACCTTCATACCAAAATGTATCAAAATTGGTCAAGCCGTTTGAGCGTGAAAAAGTAACAAACATATACATAAACACACTTACAAATTTCCGTCTTTATGATTAGTGTGATTGTATACCTTCAGAATTTACCGATTTCCTAGGTGGACCTTGAACACAAAAACTTAGCTGAACACTGCTCTAGTATACCAAGTCTTTTCACCACACTCTTTTTTAGCTTGTAGAGCGCTTATTGGTTGAATAGTAGCTAAAGTATCCCCCAAGTAAATGGGAAAAGGCCTCACGGATGGAACCAGAATCGCACCGCTCTTGACACCGCCGGAGATAGAAACAGATGGAGGAAGGTCGTACGAGATAAATGATGCAGAAGATGATGAATGATGCAGAAGGTAGATCACTGCTCTCAACTCTGAGGAATACAACGCCAGGAGGAGGAGTAAGTTTAGTTTAGGAGCCCTTGGGATAATCAGTTAACATGTATTGTAAAAGAAATGTATTTTAAGTAACAGTTGACGCCACTCCGTCTAGTGTACTAGCACGATCGTTAAAATCCAATCAATGTGTTTATTTTTAACGAACCTATCAGTGCCTTTAATTGACCTTTAGTTAACTGCACTTTACTTTGTGATTAGATTGTTTACGTCTATTATGATAACACTACTATAAGTAGTCTTCTGGAAGAAATACTTTCAAATGAGTAAATTGAATGAGTTTTATAAGGCCTTTTAAGCTACTGATCAGCAAATCGGTGGCGTCTCGTGACAATCATATCATAATCGTCTAGAGTAGACTGAATGAAAGCCTCAAAATCTAACTTTAGTTTTGTGTTTGCTCCGTCCGACAAATAAAATCTACTGGCGACTACAGGCCTGTAGAGTCTGAAGGCCTAAAGTTTAGACCTTTCGATATATGCACTTGGTTTAGGCTTAATAAAGACGCAGTCTGCTTCTGTGGACAGGCAACCCTAATAAGATCAAAAGAGGGACTCCTCTGTACCATTCTCTACCACCATTCTTCGTACACATATTATCAAATTCTATACCAATCACTGAAAATTCTCCATATTTGTATTGTACGGAAAAAGATTCACACAGCATATAAATTTGCATCAAGCAATCTCAGGATCCCGAATGTATTTCGGATAATCTACACAATCTATCCAATAAACGCACAAATGTATTCCGTATACAGACTTCATCTTCAAAGGAATCCTATAACAAAATACCCACATCATTCCAAGCAATTTACATGCAAGGGAAAAAACAAGGCCCTCTAATTTGAAAAGATTATCGCCAGAAACTTCGAAGGTTCCTTTCTTGTTTTCTGTGTTGTTGAAATTCGAGCTACGTTCGTGAGTATAACGTTTAAAATCCAGACGATTTTTAAAGATGGCAGAGTTTGCGTTAGTTATTCTCGGTTATGCTTTAGAGGCGTATGCATAACGGGGTTCATCCGAATGTTGTTACCCCATCAACGGCACTTACCGCCTCCCGGCTTTGCATAATTTAACTTGCTAAACGACGCCGGTGGTGACACTGACGTACGACTTTTGTGCGACTGTGAGTTCGACGCAAGGGTGGGTTACCACTGTTGCGGAGCGGGGTGGAATAGAGGCGTGAATAGCAGTGTTCCCTCTGATACGTAGCTGGGTGAAGCCCATTAATTCAAAGTCCGCTTAGCCCCGCTATACTCCACTGTTCTCAGTCCACACATATACGCATATACATCATTCTGTATTTGAGTTTTTTTTTCGCTACCTTCATACTAATTTGCGATTTACAGTCGCAACTTTTTCAAACTCATCAACTGCTATCTTAGTTCATGTTTTTCTTTCTTAGCGTTTTTTTGTCGTGACTGACTAATTAATTTGCGATTTAAAGTCGCACGCCTGCAAACTCAAACTCATCAACTGCCATCTTAGTTATGCTCGCAGCTGCACCTTGCAAGTCACTCTTCGTGGAATTTCAATTTTGCCTTTTGCTCCCTTCAGTAGAGTGTTAAACGGTATTCAGCGGTGGCTTTGAATTTTTCATGCATTTCAAAGCAAGGAAGATATTCGGCTCAGTTTGCTACTGATACGTCTGAGCTCACTGAATAACTTTTGTGAATGTAGCGTACGCTTATGTTTTTGATGTCTAGTTTCTAGTTCTTGGCTAATTCAAAAGAATGTCTGCCGTAATCACGCTATCAGATTTAACAATAGTTTTGTTTAACATTGAACACATTACTATAGTTTATATTCTGTTTAGATAAACACTTTGAAAGTTTTGTTATGAATAGTATCACTTTATATATCTCAATCACTCTTTTCTTATTTTCTTTTATATATATATTTTTCCTTATTTTCTATCGACTCTATTTCTTTTTAATTTTCAAACCCGTTTGTCATTATCTAATACCGAGTTTGAGTACAAAAATTCGTCTTCATCTGTTTATCTTTACGACAGATTCACCAGAAACCCCTATGTGTCACGTCACGAAAGTCTCGTGTTCGATAGAAACAAGTAACATTGTCTTTCCCAAATCCTATTATCTGCCCTGTAAATCAACAGCTGAAAGCCCTTTCAACGGAACACTACTTAACTGATTTTACCATCCCCATCTTTCTTCCAATAAAACCATGCGTCTCGGTTTCCTCGCGTCATGTAACATACCCTTTACGACTTGTTCCTCTGCCCTATTGTGAGGCGTCTGAGCACAGCAGAAAGTACATTTTGCCGTCCCGTTTGCTATCTTAGGGTTTGTCGTGTATTTCGTTGTATTACTTCATTATGTAACGGAAGCTTGAACAATCTTGTATGGAATTTGAATGCGTCATGTTGCCTTGGCTGTCTACACGGTAGGATACATCTGAAAATTGTTTTTGGGGTAAAACGCTGACTTTGAGTCTACGTTATGCGTTTTGAAAACTGGTATGTCTGAAATGCTTTGTTGTAATTTGGAAAGGTTCGAGTTCGGAAATTGGACACGAAAATGTCTTTATGATTGATTCAAGAAGTCGAATTACATCTGGAAAAGTTTTAATAAAATGGCAATAAGTAAAATGAGGATGATTCGAAAGCTATTAGTGGTCGTGGCGGATTCAATTTCTGTTCAAGGTCGCTTTTGTTCTGAACTGTTAAGCTGCTTGCTATTTTCACTCTTTCATGATTTTGTTAAAACTTAGCTCTTACTTAAGAAATCATGTATCTTTAGACGTAACGTAGATAAAACAAATAAAGGGAGTTTTCTGAATATTTTCTAGGAATCGTCGGTGAACTATAACTCTAGGAAATTGTGTTGAGAATACAGCCTTAAACAATATTATGCCACGTGTTAGTCGTCTGTTAATCAACCATTTCTATTTCATTTCTAGACACTGGAAGTTTCCTGTCCTTGACTACAAACACAAACCAAACTAAATTATTCCAAGGTCTTACTTGTCTAGACCAAATAGAATATTGAAGATAGCTAAAGGCCCTTTCTCTCATAATTTACACGATATACAGTTGATTTTTGTTACCACATCGGTTTACCACACTATTTACAAGGTAATTAGTCTAACTATACTCCCACGTGCAAACATTACGTACCTAGGGCGGTAAAGGAAATGTCCCAGATCGCCGCAGGCGTTTGTGCCCATAAATATACATCTCCGTAAGAACTAAGTCGTGGCCGGACCATTACTATGGAACGCTGATCCTAGCTGCGTCTTGTGGTTCTTGGTCTTCATTCGCGAACATTTTCGCTATCGAACCTTTAGACACAATTTTGTAATTTCGCTACATTTTTTTTTTATAATTATCAGTGTTTGAACTCAACGGGGGTGACAGTCATAGTCACTGTGTGACAAAACCCCTTTCTAAAAATCAATAAAGATAAAAAAATAATAATAAGTGTATATAATTTTTTGTCGAACCGGTTCTACGAAATTTTCGAAATAAACGGAGACCGTATTTACGTTCTGTAAAAATTACACACTTCACACTACGTTTTCAGTAGTTAATAATTAATATACGACGTTATTAATGTGTACACGCCTCGTTGAATGCGGTAGGTTATACGGAAAATAATGCCTTTATTCGTTTTCACTACGATCTCGAATTTTCCTCGTATAAAATTACTTTTCTCAAACATGCAATGTCTTCATAACGTGCGTTATAACGGGCTTCGAAGTATCACGATTCGCACGGAACATATCGAGAGAACTGTAAAAGAATTTCGTACAAAATTGGAGGCCTAGATTGGGATTTTTTTTTAAACATGAGATCTGTGTTCCTTGACAGGCTTAACAGCAGAATTTAATTTTTTTTCGAGCGGTGTACGAGTATTCTTTGTTTCATTGCATATGTTTGAGAAAAGCACTATACATGCCTTAGCCGTGAAAAGGGCTTGCCGGCTTCGTAGGGAGGTTGAGATCATTGAGTTTGTCAAGATACTTACAAAAAAGTTCATCAGAAACTTAATATGAATCTTTCATTAAATATCACTCTTAATAGTACATTTCCATTAAATCCCATGTATTTCACGTTCACGCGACGCCGCGGGGCAAGTCTAGTGTTTAACATTTCCGTCATGGGGCTCGCTATTATTCATTCGTTGCGGCTAGACAGAGATAGCTCAAGGGTAGATGCGTAGATAAATAGTACATTCGAGCGAGAAAGTACTAACTATTAAACGATGTGAGATTTTTGCCTGACTTGAATTAGGTAAATTTTTGCATAAAAGTTTGTCAAGAGAACAGCGAACAAAATTTACATATGAATGCGTGGCGTCGAAAAAAAGTCAGGGCAAGCCGAGGTAGATTTCGGTTATTTTTTCTTTAGTAGCAATTTTTTTTTGATCTAGCATAATAAAGGTTAAAAAAACCGGCCAAGAGCCTGCCGGGCCACGCTCAGTGTAGGGTTCCGTAGTTGCTCATCCTTCACAATTGTAGGGATGAGCTCCAGAAGTGAAACTGCAGTTCGATATTAACAGTAATGTAGTTTTAGGTACTAGCGGTTAGTGTCAATGAAACTAAAGCGCACACTTTAACGTTTATTATGAACGTACTCTTAATAATACAAACAGTTAAGAAGTTTAACAAAACACACCGAAACCGACCGAAACTAAGATTTGGTTGCCTGTTCGGCTACGAGCGGCGAGCGGACTGGCGTACGTGACGCGGTGAGCGAGACGCGCGGTGTTAGAGCGGGTAAGCACTATGCGTGAGCGCGCGTTTGACGAGCGGGCGAGCGCATAGATTCAAAATGATTAAATCAAAACGAAATCGGATGGAATTTACGTGTAGTCTTATATACTCCCCCTTTTGACTAGGACAGTGTCCTCACAACTAGTCAAACTAAAATAACCTAAGTCTTTCGAGGTCGTCCTCTCCGACGAGCAGGAGCGACCGGAGCCTCAAGGCATTCACCCTCCCTACCATGATAGCGTCTCAGATCAGAGATATGATACTTTCCTACAATCTCTTCTGGCTTTTCTGGAAAAGCGACGCAATAAGTTGTTGGACTTGCTTTCCTACAAACAACGTAGGGGCCGTCACGTTTCGGAGCAAACTTAGAAGTGACGCCTTTCGAAGCGTTGCTAAGGACGTGGGATTTCATCAACACCAAATCACCGACTTCCAGCGCATCAGTTTTGCGGCGAAGATCCTTAGCAGCCTTTTGCATGTCCTGGTTCTTCTCGATTATTTCCTTGCTTGTACTTAGAGTATCTGCAAGCTTCAGTAAGTACGGAGTGATCTGGGGCACATAGTTTTCGGCCATTATTACAGCACGCAGATCACTTTGCACATCCAGCGGTGACCTTAACTCACGAGCATAAGTCAAGAATGCGGGAGTTTGTTGAGTTGACTTTGTCTTAGGAGAATTCATAGCAAAGCGAATGAAAGGCAGAGCTTCTGGCCACTCTCTATGATGATCCTGCACAAGGATCGCCAACTGCGTTTTCAGATCGCGATTCTTCCTTTCAACCGGGTTCGCTTCTGGATGATACAATGGGACGAGGTTTTGCTTCACGTTCAGAGTGAACATCGCTTTCTGCATCACTTCCGCAATAAATTGCACTCCGTTGTCGGAAATGACACGACGTGGAAATCCGAAACGTAAGAAGACTTCCTCAATCATTGTTTTGGCACAAACTTCAGCAGTAGCTTCAACGAGAGAGAATAGTTCCACCCATTTGCTTGCGGTGTCTTCGACGATAAGTACCCATCTCTCTCCATTGGCACCCTTCGGAAGTGGTCCAAAAAGATCGACAGCCAACACTTCGAATCGTTGGGCTGGAACAGGAGTTTGTAACAATCCTGTAGGTTTCTCATTAGACGGTTTGAACCTCTGGCAATCGATGCAGGTTTTCAGGTATTCAGTTACAAAACGACGCATACCAGGAAAGTAAAACCGTTGAGAAATGCGGTGCAGTGTCCTATCTAATCCTCCGTGACCTGAGGTAGCAGCATCGTGACACTCCAGCATCACCTGCTTTCTTCTTTTTTCAGGGATAACGAGCTGTGGTTCATCGGTGTCTACGTCAGTATAACGGTACAGTACTCCTCTGCACATATGGTATCCTCTTTCTGTCCATCTGTTGTTCTCTAATTCATCTTTTCCTTCCAGGCCCTTGATGATCTTCGCTACTTCCGGATCGGCGAGCTGGTCATCGCGCAGAGCAGCGGCTTCCCATCTCGGCGTTTCGATGATCACAGTACACACTCCACAGGAATCACGAACTTCCTCTTCGCACGGAGGGCGACTAAGTGAATCAGCTATGACATTAGCCTTTCCAGGTGTATAATCAACTTGAAGATCAAAGGATTGGAGTTTCATCGCCCAGCGTACCAGTCTTCCCGTCGGCGACTTGAGGGTAAGTAACCACTTCAAGGGTTGATGATCACTAGCCACGCGCACAGAGTGACCATCGATGAAGCCACGGAACTTTTCAACGGCCCACACGACTGCCAGAGCCTCTCTCTCTGTGGTAGAGTAGTTGCGCTCTGCAGGTGTAAGAAGGCGGCTGGCGTACGCTATAGGACGTTCCTCACGCTGAGACTCCCCCTGCAATAAAGCTGCGCCCAAGGCATAATTGCTGGCGTCAGTTCTAAGAACGAATGGGCGGGAGTAATCAGGCTGAATCAGTATTGGTGAAGAGGTAAGTAACCTCTTAAGTTCTTTGAAAGCGTTGACCTGGGCTTCTTCCCACAACCATGACTGATCTTTCTTCGTAAGCATAGTCAGAGGCTGGGCAACCTGAGAAAACCCTGGGACGAACTTCCTGAACCAGGAACACGTCTGTAAGAAGCTCTTCAGATGCTTCACAGAGGTAGGTTCTTTCATCTCAGATATAGCCTTGATCTTATCTGGATCTGGAGACACTCCTTGAGATGTGATGACGTGTCCCAAATATTTGACACTTTCTCGTGCAAATACACACTTGGCACGATTGGCACGCAGATTGAAGACACGTAATCGGTCAAATACAGCACGTAAGTCCTCCAAATGCTGCGAAAAGCTGTCAGATATTACAATCAGATCATCTACTAGTATGGTCACGCCTTGGAGTGACCCACCGGAGCGGAATCTGTCAATTAACCGCTGAAAAGTCGCCGGAGCATTTCGTAATCCAAAGGGCATCCGGGAAAAGCGATGTATTCCCAGCGGTGAAACGAACGCCGTCTTATCCCGATCCTCCTCTTTGACAGAGACTTGCCAGTAACCGGAGCGTAGGTCAATGGTACTCATGTAACAGCTCTTACCTGTGTACTGCAACAAGTCGTCGATGACGGGCAATGGATAAGAGTCACTCTTTGTGACCGCGTTGAGTTTCCTATAGTCCACACAGAATCGATAAGTTCCGTCTTTCTTTGGCACCAAGAGAGCCGGTGCGGCCCATGGTGACTCACATTCCTCAATGATGCCCTCCTTGAGCATCTTGTCTATCTCAGATTCCATAATGGCTTTCTTGGCTGGTGTGAGTCTGTATGGCGGTGCGGCGATGGGCTTGTGGTCACCCGTGTCGATGCAGTGTTCTGCGAACGGTGTCGGACCTCCCCCTTCTCTGAAGATGTCTCCATATTCATGTAACGTTTCAGCCAGGATCGCCTTTTCAGTCGGTGTCAGCATGGTACCTTCATCGCACCGAAGAACATCCGCAGTCGCATACCCTACATACGATCTTGACGACTCGCACAGAAGAGGGTGAATGACCTGAGGCCGATCAGCTGTAAACCATGAATCGTTAGGAATGTTAAGAACAAGACGCGCCTTTCTTAAGAAGTCGATTCCCAATAAAGTGTCGTTATTAACCGCGTCAGGGAATATAACAAACGTTATAGGTATCATAGAGCCCTCGAGCTTTACTTCAACATCAACAAGTTTAACTTTAATATCGCGCACTACACCATCGGCAAGCTTAATCGTCATCGAACAATCACGTAAAGGCTGCTTTAATTTACATAACAACGCGTAAAGACTCGACCCCGCAATACTTCGTTTAGCTGCCGTGTCAATTAACCCGGTACCGCGATAACCGAGAATCTCAATTCGCAAAATCGGACGATCGCCGGTACCGCCACTTTGTAAACTAGTTGCACGATCCGCTCGCGACTCATCACCGCAACGTACAGTCTGTGATAAACTATTCTTTGACGGAGTAACACATTGTCCCATCTGAATATCGTTAGTCTTTGACACAATATCTGAAAATTCAGTATGGCATGAATTACTATGAAACGGCATAACATTTACACATTGACCCGTCTGAATTGTGTTACTCTTTGACATGACATTTAAATTTTCATTTGAAAATGAATAAGCTTGAGACGGGGTAACATTAACAGATTGACCCGTCTGAATTGTGTTACTCTTTGACAAGACATTTAAATTTTCATTTGAACATGAATAAGCTTGAGACGGGGTAACATTAACAGATTGACCCGTCTGAATTGTGTTACTCTTTGACACAATATTAACGTTATCAGTATGACATGAACTACTACTATTGGACGGCATAATACAGTGATCCGTCTGGTCATGATTAATCTGTGACACGTTACATACATTCTTAGTACGACAACAAGTACTGGACGGCATAACATGACTACGTTGATCCGTCTGCGCATTATTAATCTGTGACACATTACATACATTCTTAGTACGACAACAAGTACTATCGGACGGCATAACATGACTACGTTGATCCGTCTGCGCATTATTATTCTGTGACACATTACATACATTCTTAGTACGACAACAAGTACTATCGGACGGCATAACATGACTACGTTGATCCGTCTGCGCATTATTATTCTGTGACACATTACATACATTCTTAGTACGACAACAAGTAATATCGGACGGCATAACATGACTACGTTGATCCGTCTGCGCATTATTAATCTGTGACACAATAGCAAAATGTTCAGTCTGACCTGAAATACTCTTTGAATGCTTAGCGCTACGTTTCGCACCCACATTATTATTCTTTGAACGATTTACTTTACACTCGTCACTTTTAAAGTCATCGAAAGAACAGAATGAGTCTTTGTTACTGTTACAAATATCACAGTTCGCACGAATAACGCCTTTTGCGTTGCAACCATAACAACGGATATCTGCAGACTCGGATTTGTTCTTAAATTTCGCACAATCACTACGCTCATGGCCACTTTTACGACAATAGACACAATAAAGTTTTTTACCTTGCGGCGCACTAGTCACCTTAGTGCGATCCTGTAGTGTCGGCGGCGGCGCAGCGGTAGGCACAGCGGCGCCCGACGTCGTGGCGGCGCGCGGCGGCGCGGCGGTCGGCGGCGCGACGATCGGCGGCGCGAGGATCGGCGGCGCGCTATCACAAGCGCGCGCTGCGCGTTGATCGCGCAGGGGCGCGCGCAATTCGCGCGCAAAAACGCGATTGTAGTTAGCGCTGCTGGATCCGCGGAGCGATGAGTCGGCGGCGCTCGCGCCGTAACGCGAAGCGGTCATTTCGTCGAGGGCGTCTTCGACGCTTAGTGTTTTCTGCAGCAATTCGTCCAGATTTTTCACAGCTTCTCTCGGGACCCGTTCTCGGATTCTTTTGTCGAGCAGTCCATATACCATATCGACCTGCATCCTATCTTCTATTGGGTATGGAAGGCAAGCTAACGAAGCACGTAGTCGTCCAATGAACGCTTCCCCGCGTTCGTGACCTTGGTCGGCCGCGAATATTTCTCGGAATATTTTATGCGGCGGACGGGCTACACCGTATCTTGCACGAAGTCTTCGTATCGCTTCATCCCAAGTAGTGATCGATGCTTTTACCCCACGCCACCAGACTGCGGCGTCTCCTTCGAGTAGCATGCGGAGTCCGCGTAAAGCATGCTCGTTCGTTATTCCTGTACACTCTTTGTACATTTCTATGTTGTCCAAAAATGCCTCCAGCACCTCGGGATCACGCATGGAGCCGTTAAATCGTGCAGTACAATTTGCGAAGTTCGTATTTGTATTATGCGACGGCGCGGGAGTGGCACAAGATGGCGCCGGGGACGGCGCGGCAACTTCGTGCGTGTTCGCGGTCGTTGCGGCTTGGACAAGGCTTTCGACTAATTGACGATTCGATGCTGCCTGTGCCTCCGCAAACGCCGACAAGAACGACGACAGTTGAGCCCCTAGCATCGTGTCTTCTTCCGCTATATCTCGATCGGCAAATTGCGTACTTTTCCGACGAGGCATAATGACGAACGGTATATTACTTCGTAATTTTCGTAAGTAACATGTAGATAGCACTACGTTACGACGACGACACTGTACTATAACCACGATAACAACTGTTCACAAAAACATAACCACTAGTATCACTATTTAGTTCGTAGGTAAACACTTCGATTCCGCGAATCGATCGTGTGCCGCGAGTTGAGCGCCAGTGTAGTTTTAGGTACTAGCGGTTAGTGTCAATGAAACTAAAGCGCACACTTTAACGTTTATTATGAACGTACTCTTAATAATACAAACAGTTAAGAAGTTTAACAAAACACACCGAAACCGACCGAAACTAAGATTTGGTTGCCTGTTCGGCTACGAGCGGCGAGCGGACTGGCGTACGTGACGCGGTGAGCGAGACGCGCGGTGTTAGAGCGGGTAAGCACTATGCGTGAGCGCGCGTTTGACGAGCGGGCGAGCGCATAGATTCAAAATGATTAAATCAAAACGAAATCGGATGGAATTTACGTGTAGTCTTATAGTAACTTTTATTCACAGAATATTATTTTAACAAAGAAATGAATATAGCAGGAGTATTTTATCACTGATGTCTGCACTGTGCAGTTGCTACGACGATAATGGCCTTCTGGCCCTCGTTAGTCTACCCACCATACCTCGATAACTAGCTCAACCACTGTAGAGGGCGCTCTAGTGTTAGATTTGAACAACTGTATTCATGACTTCCTGGTTTATCGAGAAATGGCAGAACGACGTACCTATAGACATAACACTAATAATACAATGTAGATTATAGTTATTAAATCGATATGTAATAAGTTAATACTAAATAAGCTAACACAATAGACTTAAGTTACGAGAAAGATTTCAAGCTCTATAAAAAGGTCGTTAACGCCAAAGTAACTGTAATTACTTATTACCTTCTGGAAGTAAACTTACGTCCTTTTAAAAAAATTATGAAATTTTGCGATAACTCAAAAACGGCTCGACCGATTTTGTTCAATATAGTTTTCATTGAAAGTATAAGGCCTCATGTTCATGAATTTTTCCATAATTTTTTGAACCGTGGTTGAAAAGTTAGAGGGGTGGGACGCTATTTTTTTATTTTCGGAGTGAATACTTACAAAACTGCTGACTTAAGCAAAAAATAATGTTTGAAGACCCCTATTATTTTCAAAGGACCTATTCAATGACACCCCACACACTAGTGTTGAAACGAAAAAAAAAATTCACCCCCACTTTAGGTGTTCGAGAGGTACACGAAAAAAAATATTTGTTTTAGTTTTTATTGTACCGTTTTGTCGGGGTGATACATACCCATCCTCATACCAAATTTCAGCTTTCTAGTACTAGATCACGGAGCTAAGCCGCGGACGGACAGACGGACATGGCGAAACTATAAGTTTCGCCATCCGTAGTCAACTAGGAACCCTAAAAATTATATATATTTTACATTTTCGAAAATATCCCAAATTATGATTCAAAAATCCATTTGAATAGTTCCTCATTCTAAAAGAGCCACGAGAGAACCACTTATTGGTCACAGGGCAGAAAATCATACAGTCAGACTATTACTAAGGCTGATTTAGTATTGAAATTGTACCACTGTCATTTCTGTGTGTTGTGAGTGTCAAATTTTCCATGAGGTGACGTCATGTACCTAGTGGGTCGATTCTTAGGTAACGCTGTTTTCACATTTTTATAATATGTTACACAAGATCGTGTTCCTTTAGTATCTTTTCTGTTCCAGGTAATAAAATGAACACTAAACTAACCTGAAAGTCACAGGTGAGCTACAACTTTGTAAAACGAAATCAGCGTCGTTGTTTATAGAGTTTTGAGTCTGAAACAATAGAACTCAAGCTTAAAGAGAGCGTTGCAGAAAATTGCACTAGCAACATTTTTTTAGGGCTGGCACGACATCCAAATTATGTTTGTGAGATTTATTGTATTTTTTTTTATTGTATTACGTTATCCCTACACTATCGTCGCTTGTGATCATCAATTTGTTTATTATGGACACTGGATAGAAATACAACGCTTTATTTCACACAACAAAAAATACAATGGAAACAAAATAATTAGTCCCACAGAGATATTAATCCCAATAAAAAACAGAATCGATTGACATCCTCGAAAAAAATCTCGCCATATATAGCTATGCTTGCTTACATATGCGGTAACAGTGGATCCGTATAATTATGCCGGTAGGAAAATGCGGCAAGCCTAGTGAAATAAGTACATTATATACTAGGGCGGTGACTTCGTGAATGCCCCAGGGGCCACGATGCGCGATAAATAAGTGACAAAGCATCCGTAAAGTTTTGACAAAATGCAAGTGTGAGTGACAGATGATTTGTCACTTATTTATCACGAGATAAACGCGACCATCATACGCCAGAACGCAGGTGTTTGTGCCCGAACAGAAGATGAAGGCAAATTATGCGATCTAGGGCTTTACGAATTTCCGCCCGTGGTTTGTCTAAAGTTCTAAAGTCTTGCCTTGGCCAGGTAGTTATATTTTCTCCCGTGGCGGGCAGAAAATCCCATTTACGGCCTAGGGCGAAGTAAATTAATTAACAAGTGCGGCGCAGGTATCATTGTTGTGTTAGGCTGTCAAATAAACATCTTATGCTCCTGCCTGTTACAATCTTACAATTCACACGTAAGTTTGCCTTTGCAATGTTAATCTCAAGCCCCTCCTGTAATTACTGCGACTTTACTTCTAGATAACTTCACAGACGCAAACTATTGCAAATAATAATAACAGTTTCCTCAAATGGGTTAAGATTAAAGTATCAAGAACTAATCCCTACGAACAAATTAAACGGGTGCAATTCGTCGTCTAATCTGATATTGTGACGACAACAGAATCCACTGGCTTGGCCGCGATGGTATGTCGTTTCTGTTTTGATGTTTTTATTTTATAATTGCCGCTGATTCTTCTTTTCAAGCCGTAACATGTAATTTTATTAAACATCTTTTCTCTGTCGAACTCAAAGCGAACTAATTCCGAACGCTTTGAAAAGTGTTCAGGGATAGATAATTAGGTTTGAATCATTTTCAATACCTATTTCAAGAATGAATAAAGGAAATACATGCTTAGCACAATCGTTGGATTAATTTACGCGAGTCTAGGCCGTATGTGGGTCTCACTTCCTGGCCAAGATAAGACGTTAAACGTTAGACAAAATACGAGCAGTAATTCGTAAAGCCCCAGATCGCATATTTATGGCCTCACTTTTGGTTCGGGCGACAAACATCTGCGATCTGGGACATTCACTAATTCACCGCCCCCTAGGTATGTAATGTACTACTTAGACACATAAAACTAAGACCAGGTCAAATTGAAATTTTTATATAGCTCCAATATATGCGGGGGAAAGCGGGGATATAAATTTACAACCCGACTGTGTACCGCATACTCTGCATACCCTCACGCACCCTGACTATACCCGTCAGACAATACTATTTATAAGTTGGCAGTTAGATTTACTTATTTCTACGGATCTGTCTGTCAACATCAAAACATCATTTTATTTTATTTATTTAAGGGATAACAAACAACCATACAATGAGCATTTCTCAAAAAGTTTGTACACAATTAAGACAGAAAGGTTTTTTATTGTGATTTTCAATACATTGATATCAGATTATGTATAATTAAAAAAGTATAAGCATAACAGAACCTTAATTACCGAACATAACCATAACATTGATATAAAATTACTAAAATAATTCGTAACAAAATAGGAAAATTATATTTGACTTTAACTTTCTGTCTTAATTGTGTACAAACTTTTTGAGAAATGCTCCAATATATATTACAATCAGAGTTACATTCATAAAAAACAAACAAATATCAGACAAACCTCACACAAATCGAACTAGTCCATAATTAAGCTCAAGAAGGCTTGTGTTATGGACACTAGACGACGATATACATACTTATATAGTTAAATATATACTTAAATACATAGAACAACCATGACCCAAGCACAAATATTCGAGTTCATCACACAAATATTTGTCCTGGTCGGGATTCGAACCCGGGATCGCCGGCTCAGTAATATTATGTATTGCAATATGCAACAGCATCATACACGAGTTAGGTACATACTTTAAATAAAATGAGGTTGTCAAAAGTGGAACATCATACTTAACTATGTAAATAAAATAAAAATGCAATCCAGTTGCTTGTCAACACGATTGTACGACGGAACTTTACTAGACGCCATTTTTATTAGGGTTCCGTAGTCAACTAGGAACCCTTATAGTTTCGCCATGTCCGTCTGTTCGTCTGTCCGTCCGCGGCTTAGCTCCGTGATCATTAGTACTAGAAAGCTGAAATTTGGTATGAGTATGTGTATGTATCACGCCGATAAAACGGTAAAATAAAAACTAAAAACAATTTTTTTTTTCGGGTACCTCTCGAGCACCTAAAGTGGGGGTGAATTTTTTTTTTCGTTTCAACACAGAGGTGTGGGGTATCGTTGAATAGGTCTTTTAAAAATAGTAGGGGTCTCCAAACATATTTTTTTTATAAAGTCAGCAGTTTTGTAAATAGGCGCTCCGAAAATAAAAAAAATTGTGTCCCCCCCCCCCCCTCTAACTTTTCAACCACGGGTCAAAAAAATATGAAAAAATTCATGAAAATGAGGCTTTATAAGTACTTTCAATGAAAACTATATTCAACAAAATCGGTCAAGCCGTTTTTGAGTTATCGCAACATTTCGTAATTTTCTCCGCGTCCGGCGACCTTATACTTCGAACGTTACACATATTAGTTAAGTGCCATACTGCATTAAAGCATTCCGCTCAATCTGGTGCGTATAATCGATAACTTCCAGAAGGTAATAAGTAATTAGAGTTACTTTGGCGTTTACGACCTTTTTATAGAGCCTGAAATCTTTCTCGTCATTTCTATTGTGAAGGATGGGTACGGAACCCTACACTGAGCGTGGCCCGACATGCTCTTGGCCGGTTTTTTTAAACTACAAACAATGCTTTTTATTTTGTCTCTCTTAGGTTTTATGGCTGCATAATTTTATAATTTAAGTACGGATCAGTTTTTGAAGAGTATTGTGCTTTATTGTAAACTTCTTACTTACTTACGGGTATACCCAGATAAAGCTGTTTATCGACAGGCAAGACACTTATATTTATTAGTGGTTACTTTAAATTTAAACCTACAAAAATAAGTAATTTTCTGTAACTTGCTAGTACACCAAGACACCCTAGTTCACCGGGTCTTCAGTCCAACTTTTACCCTGGCTACCATCTGCATTACCAAAATGTAATGGAGTAATAAATAATGTAATCTAATCTAATATCCTGAGTAATTACTACGCGTCTGTCCCGTGCACGCCGCAACAACACGCCCTGTGTACCGAA
Organism: Apotomis capreana; assembly: GCA_947623375.1. Classification (NCBI taxonomy): domain Eukaryota; kingdom Metazoa; phylum Arthropoda; class Insecta; order Lepidoptera; family Tortricidae; genus Apotomis; species Apotomis capreana. The sequence goes on along the minus strand of OX392509.1, from coordinate 17,749,806 downwards.
CCCCTCAGACAATGCTATTTATTAGTTGGCGGTTAGATTTACCTGCGGTCGAGTCCTTGGTGTATTGTATATTATTCATTCAATCTTTGATATTAGTAGAATGAGAGTTGCTATTAATTTTAACTTAAACCCAAATTATGTCATAATCATAATCGTCTTTTAATTCAATATAATAATCGTCTTTTAATTCGATGGTAACGGTATCTTTATGAAAGCCAACCTTTTAATCGCCACCTTTAGTACAACTGGTAGTTTTCACCCTGGTATTATAAAATGTCGTTGGTCATGTCTGGTAATGTCCATGCTAATTCACGTAATGGAAAATAAAATTCTTTAAAATGCAAGGTGATCAATCCAAGTTAGTGGGAGAAAACGAAAACTATAGAGATATGGAAATCTATTCTTAGGAACCATGGCGTCGATTTTAGATTTAATAGAAACTGCAATTTTTTTATTATAATTCTCAAACATAACCGGAATTGAACCTTGTTAAAATTCTGTAAGTAATCGCATGTAATATTGTAACATTTCTTTGCAGCGGTTTTGACCGGGTTATGTATGAAATTATATATGAGGATAAAAAAAAAAGACAGTTTTTATTAAATCTAAAATCGACGCCATGGTTCCTAAGAGGTACGTACTACGTAGTAGGTATAGATTAGATATTGTGTGACTAAATAAAAGTTAAAAAATCGATTACAAAGTTCCCTACAGCACTAATCGTTTTCCCTCCCACGCACGTCCTCCATTATGATGTTTCTCAATCATAATTCAACCGTGTACGCTTTTATTTAGGGTAGGAACTTACTTTCGAGCGAGTCACCCCTGACAGATGTTTGGTGAAGACTTATAATTGGTGCAAACGTCTTATTCGAATTCAGGGTTGTCGCTTCTCTAATATAACATAGTAAAACTAATAGCGAGTTGGAATGAACTCTTTAAGACATATACACGCATCACAAACTTAACTAAGTAACTTAAATATGAAATTAATCATGTTTCAATTTGCCGTGCTGTTCGTCACAAAGTAATCAGTGTGAGTTTCACTTTGACTTTATTACTCCTGTCTCTTGGGCCACGTTAAAGTTACCTTATATAATGTCAAGATATCCTTTTAATCATACGCGGGATGAGGTTGGCGCAGTTTCTAGTGCACCTGCCTACTGAGCCGATGGTCCTGGGTTCGAATCCTGGCAAGAACAAATATTTGTGTGATGAACACGAACATTTGCTGCTGGCTTATGGTTTATGTGTATCGTCGTCGTCTAGTACCCATAGTGCAAACTTTGTTTAGTTTGGGACTAAGTCGATTTGTGTAAGACTGTCCCTTCATATTTGTTTTTATTGCCGTGATATTACTCATATACTTCATACATATAACACGCTCCGGATATATCGGCCATATATCCGTGATGACCGTTTCTCATTAATACACAAAGCGTTAACGTTTGCGGAATGCACCAATGAACAATTCAAGCTTCGCTACGGATCAAAATCCAGAGATCCGTAGCGTAGCGTTGGTCGGGGTTTAATGTGTCAGACTATTCATAAGTTGTACGGCCTAATTGCTCGACCTACATGTTGCAACTAGCCTACATGAGAGGATTTTGAACCTAGGGCACAATATACGAGTATAATATGCAGTCGAGTAATAGAACGGTTTGTCTTTCGATCTTAGAGCAAAATATCACTGCAATTTTTTGAACTTTGTCGGTTTGCGTTTGTTTGCACCTGGGAATTACGGCGTCGACAAATGAGGTCTAAACTTATCTTAACCGGGTTATACAAATGGAGGTTTCGTTTTCGATTGCTGTGTGCTCCAAATCTGAACCAATCGTAACGAAATCAAGTCGGACCGTTTATTATTATAAAAATAATAAATAAATATTCAATTAAATGATAAAATTTTAGGCTGACAAAACTCGTCAACCGAATAAAAACAGCTCTTCAGCAAAAAAATCTTAGTTTCTTTTTAAATAGGTCAACTTAAGCAAAGTACGTTCGCAAGGCAAATACTTCATGATAATTAAGATATAAATAATAATAACTGTCGTCCATAATGTAATGTCCATTCTTCATAGCTTGTTGCCATTGCATCGGTTTATTCAGCAATACAATAGGCTTGTTCAATAAAATGATACTTAACTGCAAATAGTTGCCATCACAGATATTAAACCAATGTTTGCACGTACACGGAATATGTAAATAATAAAATACGCTATTTCACAATATCGGCAAGGGAACCTTTCATCATCATATTGATGGGCAAACCTTGTTTAACCTTTAATAAAGTGTACAAAGGACTTGTTTCTGAGAAAACCATTTATTCCATTATTTTATGGATAGATAATAGCAGCTACTAGCCATTACTTTATTGTGGCCGGTTTTCCGCGGCAATAATTTGGCACTCGAGATAAAAATAGTATGTTTTCTCTACTACGCAAAAGCAGCTAGACAACTTGTATTTTATTAGATGTTTGTGTAAAATGCGTGGGGCATAGCGACGCGACGGACCGACGCGCCTGGGGCACCAGACTTAAAAAGATGCAGCCCTATGACAGATAAGCAGACACGGAGTGGTTGAGATAGGGTGATTAGTATTCGTATTAATTCACGGAGCCCTGAAAAAGAAAATGTTCTTGTGGGTGGTAACCCTATTAAAGCCCCGAATTTATTAATGGAAGCCCCACTAAGGGATTAAGGAATTCCGCGAACCCGCTAAGTGGCACACTTAATTTGTTATAAAATACCAATTAATTGGGAAGCCCTGCCCGTTTGTCAAAATGGTATTCGATATCGTCTATAACGACTAACTATTATCATCCTCCTAGCCTTTGTCCCATTTTTTGAGAATGAATTGACAACATTTCATATTTTTAAGACTATCATTTTATTACTTTTCTGAATTCTGCTTAAAAAGATGAAGTAATCTCTGTTTTTATTTATTTTCTGAGATGATTATTTATTTTAATATTAATTTATAAAAACATACTCATTTTAAAATGTGGCAACACCAAAACCAGAACTTAATGGAACGGTTACTTTAGTCGGTTTTCTTATTAAAAAAAAACTTAATAAATCTCGGTATGCATCTGTCATCTGTCAACGTCAAATAAAAAAAAAATCTATGTTTTCGCTCTTTGGTTTAGACAACAACCCTATTCAGCCCGTATTGTCTTAGATTGCAGTTATTTGATGTATTTTCTTATATTTCCTTAAATACAGAAGAATAAATTCCAAGATTTTTTTTAAGGTAAGTACACGACATAAAGCCCTGTCGTTCTCTATATTAATTTCCACCTGTTATAAATATGAAATGTTGTCAATTCTCAATCGGGGTCGGCTACCTAAATCCCGAGATGTGGCGTAGGCACTAGTTTTTACGCAAGCGACTGCCATCTGACCTTCCAACCCAGAGGGGAAACTAGGCTTTATTTGGGCTTAGGTGGTTTCCTCACGATGTTCTCCTTCACCGAAAAGCGAGTGGTAAATATCAAATGACATTCCGTACATAAGTTCCGAAAAACTCATTGGTACGGGCCGGGTTCGAACCCGCGACCTCCGGATTGAAAGTCTCATGCCCTAACCACTAGGCTACCACCGCGATGCCCTAACGACTAACTATTATCTCAACTAATAATCCCATAAAATATTTTTATCAATTAAAATTAAATCAATTAAACATTATAGGTTGACTGTGCCCGTCATTGATACTTTGATATATTTGTATCCGTACTGCTTGCTCTATTCCGAATTTTAAGTCACTTTATTTAATCCATCTTTAACGAAAATCATTAAAATTTCGACTTTCACTTAAATATATACATGTATATAGTTTTATAAATGTATATTTCATTTTACATTGTTTTACGTTTCGACTTGGTTTTAGATTCAGATATATATGTAGGTTCACCAAAAAAACACGTAAGTAGTCTGTTTGAAACTACATTTACATTTTGAAATAATTCAGTTACATGTTACATCGAATTTCATTTTCCCTGTATATTGCTTGCTTGAAAACGTTTTTTAAAATAAACATACGTATAACTTTAATATAATTTCACTCGTAATATTGAGACAGCTGGGCGAGGAAAATTGTGAAGACTAGTTTCAGATGATGGCTGAGAAAACACACTGAAGGACACCATTAATAGAGCAATTAAAATTAGTAGCTGATTACATTAGACTGACGAACAATATTCATTATCTATTAGGCCTTCTTATTTATTATATATATAACTCTATCTTTCTATGTTTCCCATGTGCTTCATATTGTGTTTATTGCAGATGTGAATTCTACACCCATAATTAGGTCTTATAGTACCTATAAAGACCTAAACAGTTAATTTACATTGCGCAGTCGGTAGGATTCTAATATCCAACGGAAACTCTAATTTTGTATCATTTTTGTTTTAAAAAATAAAGCTACATAAAAAGTAACAATTTGAAAGACGATAGTGAAAACTGATGGTAGTAACTTATAAGTTCCCGGCACGCAACCATTTATCATCACCAGACTGGGGGAATGCAAATCGCGGGCGAACCCGGGCGGCGGGCCTAGACGAATTGCCTCTATCTACAAACATATTCATTTTGTTGTTTGTCGTGTTGAGGGTAACAAATAAATTAGTAATGACAAAGAATACGTTTACACTCTAGAGCCATAGACAGTAAGTCTAATGTAGAATGCATATTTTTATAATACTTGTTTTGGTGTTGCCTTGGCAGGTTAAAGACTTTATTTTCTGTCTGGCACCTGAAAAAAGACGAAAAATTGAGATAAGGAATAAAGTAAAGAACTTAAGGGTTAAGTTATTTCATGCACCTTAAAACTAAGTAACAGTAAGTCCGTTCGTTACAACAAGATTAGAATCTAGCAAGCGATAACAATTTGAACACGTTTTATAAAGGGCCGGTACAGAAGGACAGCATTTGAACTGCAACCTAGCTGCAAAATGGAAGTTCGAGTGCAGTTTTGCTGCAGTTGGTGTAACTGCATCAAAACTGTAAACTAACTGTGCAGTCCGCTTACAGTTGCCGTGTAGTCCTGTCAACCGCACACCAACTGCAAGCTGGCTGCACGGACATAATGTTGCAGTTGGAAAGACTGCTATAAAACTGCTTGCTAACAAAGTGGCAGCAAAAGAAGCAGCAGTAATACTTCGACAAATTTCTTGCTGAAATACTTGTGTACTCTATTCACTTCCGCCAGTAAGTGGCGGAACGGAACATAAACACTGCACAGCATGAACCAGTTCTATTGCAGTCGTATTGCAGTTTCTGCAACTATAGTATGACAGTTTGCAGTCGGTGCACGGTTGACAGGACTACACGCTTTGATGCAGTTACACCAACTGTAGCATAACTGCTCTCGAACTGCCATTTTGCAGCTAGGTTGCAGTTCAAATGTCCGTCTGTACCGGCCCTAACTACGAATGGCTAGCGACCTGTGCTTTGACTGGATTACAACACTTACTGTGTATATTTATGTTTATATATAAGATTTCTTAAATTATCATTAACATTAAAATTAAGCCACACGTTGGTCAAACCCACATCAAAGCTTTCGAGCTATCGCCAGCAGGCAGACTCGTTTGATGTGTTTAATTTTGTAAGTAATAAATGGCACAACTATAATTACTTCTTAAGCTAATAGTGGCGCCATTATCTACAAATAATTTGGTCCCCAAAACAACGTCAGAAAACAAAATGCGTACCTAATTTAATCCATTAGAGCAAAATGAGAGAAAAGGAAGAGCGTTTTTATTTTGAAAATTGAGACTACCTATGTATTTATTCGGGAAACGAAACCGCAGAACGTACACTGCACAATTTTTATTCGCACACGCTTTTAAAATAAATTTACAAGGTGCGCGTGCATCTACATACGTCCGTACTCTCTCTCGCTCGCGCACTTTTTTCCCTTTCTTCACATTCATATCCCATATTTATATTGTTAAAGTAACGCTTAAAATCTTGTTGCATGTATCAAGGATTAGTATTGTAATTTGACAAATTACGAAATAAGATTAGTAACCGCTAAATAAATTTTGTTTGTAAATAGCTTTTCTTTAGCATGAAGGCAAATAATTGAAAAACTTGTTTATTTTTCTCAAACACGCAATGAAATGCCGTCATAACGTGCGTTATAAGTATAACAGGCTTCACGCTTCGAAGTATCACGTTTCGGGTGGAACAACTCTAGAGAACTGTAAAGGAATTCATACAAAATTTAAGTCCTAGGCCGGGAAGTATTTTTTTTAAACATGGTGTCTGTGTTCATGAACAGGCTAAACAGCTGAATTATATTTATTTGAGCGGTGTAGTTTTTATTTCGTTGCACATGTTTGAGAAAAGCACTATACATGCCTTAGCCGTGAAAAAAAGGGCTTGCCGGCTTCGTATCACTATCCGGCCGACTATACCTAACTCACCCGGCAAGCCCTTCTATTCCGGCGTCCAAACACACTTGTTCTCAAGTCAAAGGTTGTCTGGAAGAGGTCTTAAATCACTCTTTAGTTATCGCAGGACGTCAATAAAAAACTCGGGAAAACTTTTCTTTAGTAGCAATAAAGAATGGTGCTCAATCGTCTTGAAGTGGACAAGCCGGTGGGAATCGGGTTATATGGGCGCCACACTACAGTAATAATCTTATCAAAACTTTCGTGAGACATTTAATTATTGTACCATAGGCCGTCATAGGCCCGTTGGGAATCACTACATAGTATAAAAATTATTGTACCATAGGCCGTCATAGGCCCGTTGGGAATCACTACATAGTATAAAAATTATTGTACCATAGGCCGTCATACGCCCGTTGGGAATCACTACATAGTATAAAAATTATTGTACCATAGGCCGTCATAGGCCCGTTGGGAATCACTACATAGTATAAAAATTATTGTACCATAGGCCGTCATAGGCCCGTTGGGAATCACTACATAGTATAAAAATTATTGTACCATAGGCCGTCATAGGCCCGTTGGGAATCACTACATAGTATAAAAATTCTTGTACCATAGGCCGTCATAGGCCCGTTGGGAATCACTACATAGTATAAAAATTATTGTACCATAGGCCGTCATAGGCCCGTTGGGAATCACTACATAGTATCAAAATTATTGTACCATAGGCCGTCATAGGCCCGTTGGGAATCACTACATAGTATAAAAATTATTGTACCATAGGCCGTCATAGGCCCGTTGGGAATCACTACATAGTATAAAAAATATTGTACCATAGGCCGTCATAGGCCCGTTGGGAATCACTACATAGTATAAAACAAAGTCGCATCCTGCTGTCTATGCTTAGTACTTTAAAACTACGCAACGGATTTTGATGCGGTTTTTTTTAATAGATAGAGTGACTCAAGAGGAAGTTTTATATGTATAAAACATGCATAATATGGGTCTCCTTCGCAATCCATAATATCGTATGTCCTAAAGTCAAATGCCATACCACATTTACTCTAAACACTTTTGACATATCAATCATTTGTCATAATGATTATTTGCCATAATGATCTTACATCCTAATGATCATGAACCATAATATTACATTACCTAATGATCTAAATACCTAATATGTTTTGTACTAATCTATTAACACATAAAACTTACGAGTCATAATATACAAAACCATAAATCACATGTCCTAAAGTCAAATGCCTTGATGATTACTTGCCATAATGATCATAAGCTATAATAACATTACCTAATATCCTACTTTAACGCAGGTCAGACTTGGGTTAGGTTAGGTACGACGACGAGCGAAGCGAGGAGGAGTGTTAGGTTGAACTATGACCCTAACGAGCGAGCGAAGCGAGCTAGCCGCGCAGGTCCGACTTGGCTTACGATTCCTTACATTACCTATTTCACCTTAAGGCAGGTCCGACTTGGACAAATATCGAATTGGCTAAACCCTGAAAACTGTAGGTTGGGTTATTGGCTGAACCCCGTAAACTGTAGGTTAGGTTAGGTTTGTATTGTGACCACGTGTAGCGGAGCGAGCGGAGCGTCAGACTTGCTGAACCCCGAAAACTATAGGTTAGGTTATTGGCTGAACTCCGAAAACTGTAGGTTAGGTTAGGTTTGTATTGTGACCACGTATAGCGGAGCGAGCGAAGCGAACGGAGCGTCAAAAGACTTGCTGAACCCCGAAAACTGTAGGTTGGATTATTGGCTGAACCCCGAAAAATGTAGGTTAGGTTAGGTTTGTATTGTGACCACGTACAGCGGAGCGTCAGACTTGCTGAACCCCGAAAACTATAGGTTGGGTTATTGGCTGAACCCCGAAAACTGTAGGTTAGGTTAGGTTTGTATTGTGACCACGTATAGCGGAGCGAGCGAAGCGAGCGGAGCGTCAGACTTGCTCAACCCCGAAAACTATAGGTTAGGTTATAAAAATCGGTGATAATAATTAGGATAAGTAACTATTAAGACATATGATGATTATGGCAACTAGTATTAGGATATGTAACTGATAGGACACTTGATCATTAGTTCTTAAGATAATAGTGCAAATAATCATTAGGATATTCAATATTAGGATGATCAATATTATGGCATTTACATTAGGATAAACGTTATTATGGCAAAAGATCATTATGACCACCGTTATTATGGAATTTACAAATAGGACAAAGGAAATTATGGATTCCAATATAGACCCGCATAATATAGTATAGTAGAGTTAGTATTCAGCATTGCATCCGTGCGAAGCCGAGGCGGGTCGCTAGTTCTGTATATAACGCCAGCACTGAAGGTATATCACATAACGACATAATTTAGGTATATCCTTAATGCATCAAGATAATGGATACATATTGCTTAGTGATGTAGAGGATGCTGTATCAATTGTTTCACGAGGATTATGATATTAAATCGTTAACTATTGTCAACCGATCATCGATCAGGGGGTTGGGACATATACAATGGAAATGTTGTTTGTTGTTGACTTGCAATCATCCGTATGTTATTATTTTCATTTGAATATGTTTTTGTACACAGTTATACAATAAAATGTATTCTATTGTATTTTATTCTATTCTATTTTAAAACAGTGGCTAATTATTTCTGACCTTGTATGTCTTGGTTTAATGATAAGTATGTACTTTTTATTTTATTTTTTAAATCAGGTGGTCATGATCAGGCGCGGATCAAAAATATCGGTCATAAATTTGAGAAGGGCTCTCAAATTAAAAAAAAAACCTCTTGAAGGCGTGCCCACATTGTGGGGGATCTGTGCCAATGGATTTATTTTATTTTGCAAAAATATCAGTGAAATAATGTTTACATTGAAACGAACGCTACGCTGGCAGAAGTTACTTTAAAATAAAAAAATATTCAACCAATCAATATTCAATCAGTAAAACTAAAAATGTCTGTGGTCCGAAGTACATTCTGAATTTTATTTTTTTATTTTAGAGTAAAGTCAAGTCAGTCAGTACAATATATGTTTGGAGATCACTGAATCAAAAATATATTTTTTTATGGACGTTGTCGACGGATTTTATCTATAGATGGCCGGATAATTAAATTTTATTGGTGACATTATAATAGCGGAGTAATATTTGAAACGAAACACATTTCTTTTAATGTTTGTTTTTTTTCGATAATCCCTAAATTATAACCATCTTAATATTACGTTACGAAGTCCCGGGAAATTGTTTTATTAAGTATAATATAAATATCTTGTTTGTACGAAGTGTAGTTTGCCTATTTTCTGCAAATACCCATTCCTACAATTGCTCAAAGGTTAACTGGAAGAGATCCCCAATAGGGATTAGTTCGCCTTTGTACATATTTCATTTGTTATCAATGTATTTATAACCAGTTGTTGTATTACAATAAAGTGTTTACATACATACATACATAATTGCAAACCCTAATCCGACCGCTGGACATGGTCCATACACACCAATAAAACAATCTGCATAAAGCTGCTTTATTCAACTTTGCCTGCTGCAAGCTTTGGCCGAAGTTGCGAGCCACTTCTAGTATTTGTACAATAAAAGTATAGCTAGCTATCAATACGTGTCAACACGATAGATATCACCTAGACAATCAATTGCAAGGCCGCTATCATTCATCGCGTGACAACCCTAATCGACGCAATTGAAGCAATTACGCGATACCTACTCGTATGTTTACTTAGATTTGTATCGAATGCTATGGCTTTATTAAATGGTTACGTCAATAATAAAGTCAAAACCTTTTATTGATTGGTTGGTCTGGATATGAAAACTACTGTTTTACTTTTTAGAAACCAAGTAGGATGAGAAAATTGGAGTAACTTGGGCTAGATTTGATGTTACAATGGTATTAAAATAAATTAATAAATATTAGACAATTTCACACAAATCGATAAATAGTCCCGAAGCTTCCGTTGTGGATTCTAGACGACTCAAGTATATTGGTCATATGTCTGTCATGTGGTGGATACATCGCCCAACGGGCTATGTGTCAACGTCAAACAAAGGCACATCGACTGTGTAAAAATTATCACATTGTTTGGTTTCAACTCAACTCGTTAATTTTCTAGGCTTTAAACACAAGGATCACACGTATGTTTTAAGGTGTAATTATATACAGTACCAGATATACCAGAAGTAAAGTGGTCTTTACTATGCAGCGATGGGGGTAGGCTGTAGGGAAATCAGTGATGTATTTCATAAAATTAAGATAATGATGATATTATGGCGGCCCCACTTTCGCCTCCGCCGATGCCGCATTCATTCCTCTACAGGAGTTACTGGAAGAATTGAGTACTAAATAACTACATAAAATAAAATCTATGATATGATGATGAATTTGTGTATAGATAAATAATATAAGGTTATAATCCCTGTTCTATTACTTCACGGTCTGCCGAGTCTGTGTAGGCTTATGTTTACGCAATATTCATTTCAATTAGCCAAGTAATTGTCTAACGTGGGATCTAGACAGAAACCTATTCCAAAAACAAATGAAAATAAACTGCTGAGAAATAATAATCATCATGAAAGGTAAAGACGTAAACAAAAAGATATTATATCTGTGTTGTGCCAAAAATATTGTATCTGTTAATTTGTAAACTTTTTTGGTGTGCAATAAAGCATGTTGTGTTGAATTGTATTATCCCTTTACAACCGAGCTGATACGATCGTGCGGGTTAACTGCAATTGAATTTGAACCTTATTGTCAGGTTATTGTCAGTTGCAGTTTAACCCGCACGATCGTATCAGCTCGGTTGTAAAGGGATTGAATGGAAGAAAGCAAACTTCGTTTTAAACCTATATAGGTTTAGGTCATTTCAATGAGGAAGTATTAGAGTAAAGATAAGAGAACGTTGTTGAAAACCATTGAGAACAGAAGAAGATGGTTAGACACATGTAATCGTCGTGTCGTATCATGGAAGGAAAGATTGAGGGAAAGGGGAAGAGAGGAAGACCTAAGACGTCTTATATAGACCAAGTGAGGGAGAAGATAAACAGCGTGTCGTATCAGGAAATCAAGAAGAAAGCTGAAGATAGAGAAACATGGACGTTAAGAGCTAGGCTCTAGTCGGTGGCGTAACGTCCATGTTTCTCTATCTTGTAAGTTTGTAATGATGAGGTTTAAAACATAGTTCAGAGAGTTGCAGACTTAAATGCCACTGATGGTCATTGGGCTGGTCTTGAGTGGCAACAGCGTAGCAGACGCAGCGTGGGAAGGCTACCAATAAGGTGGTACAACGATATGACCAGAACCAGTTGCATGAGGGCGACGCAAGTGTCGATGTGGAGATCCTGGGGGCCTTGTCCAGCACTGGACATCTCCCGGCTGATATAACGAAATTAAATAGAAGATTTTATTTACAGTCACGATCTCGTGGAACAAATCTAGTTATTTCTGTATGTTTCCTTACGAAATGAATAAACTCCTGAATTCTACAAGAATAAATGTCGCATCAGAAGCAACGATTGTGACTTCGATTGTACTGAGTTGGAATTTGGCCAGTATGAAGGAGACCCAACGTGTCGTCCGCAATTTGAAAGAAGCCAGATATAATTTAGACATATCGCCATTTCTCGACAGCACAGCGAGCGCATATAAATTATTTCAATGCTGTTCCGTTCCAAGTCAGAGCAATAGTAACTTGGAACTTGGAAAATTGTAACTCGATCCCCGAGTTTGAATTAAAAATATGTCTGAGTCTGAATGACAGTTACGTGTTTCCCCAATTGTTAGGGTTCTGTAGGCAAACTAATATTCGATTAAGGATTCGCATTTAAAGATAGGATTTTTTTTGTTAGAGTCATAACTGTCCCCTCTATTATTAAAAGTAGGTACCAAATTCTAAAGGTGCGAGTTGCGAAGATAGAAACAAAATGATTTATTATTAAAACATTTAGCTTACTTTCATTACATGTGATAATCTTGTAGTTTGCAAGTTGTAACCTAAAGGCCTGGCATATCGAGTTTGGGACATTTTTGACACAGTCATTAAATTAAAAAAATAAACCCCCGACATAAGTAGCAGGTCATCATGAGACCCTCATTCAATGAGTGATATAGAAAATGCTAGTAAAACTAAACATAACTACAAAATTTGTAATACTTAGCTGAGATATTGGCTGAGATCTTGTCACTTGTTCCAATCAAAGCTGAATATCTCGGAAACTACTGGTTTTATTTCCCCCAAACATAGCTAAGAACCATCTTGACAGAAAAGTCTTTCAATAAATAATAAACTCAAATTGGTCCATCAGTTTGGGAGCTATGATGCCACAGATAGATACACAAATACGCCGACACACAGATACACATGTTAAACTTATAATACCCTCTTTTTCTTTCGTCGGGGGTTAAATATACGAAGTTGAAACGTTCTTATAACGTTCTTACTCGTGTGCTCTCAAAAAAGAGCCCTTCATCAAGAAGCCCTTTCATCATCATTTCTCAGCTGCATATACCGAAATGAGCCACCCAAAAGACTTATCGCCACCAAGGACGAACCCCAAATAACTACTTACACCAATTTGTTAGGATTGTTTTTCTCATAAAAAACTCCATCTTCATAGACAAGCAATAAATTACGGTACGCGGAAAATTCTAGCACAAAAATATTAACGTACAGGCCGCAAAACAAGTATTTTCGTTACTTGTTGACTTTTTTGCTCGCTGTGTGCTGGCATATTTTTTGATAAGTAAGGGATCGTTTTCATAAGCGTATTCTTATTAATTTATTCATTAATATTGGCACCGGTTTTTGCTGGCACTATTTATTCAAAGTAGTATAATATGGAGAAAAATAGACATCCTGGTTTCAAGATAAAATTCGTATTCTCTTGTTTCGTATGTACGTACTCGTAGTTGTTGCAGAATGTTCGTTTATTTGTATAGGAAAGTAGATGGTTTAATTGGGTTACTAACAACACTTAGCAGATACGTTTGACAGGTGTGTTATTTATTTATCTTACGAATTCACGTATATTTTCCATACTAAATCTTCCACGCGGCTACACTCCTGTCACAGAATAAAATATGCTAGAAGATTCTCTCTTTGTCTTCGCAATAGCTGCTTAAGAACTATAAGTATAATTGGTTATTTGTGTAAAATACCATGAGATTGGCATCGCGATCTTTAGGATATATCAATGTGCTGTCCTCTGTTTGAATTTGTAATGTATAATTGATTTCGTTAATGTCATGTTTTTCAAATGTTTGTATATCATTGTTATATTATTATTATTATTTATAATTTCACAGTGCCTTGGTTATCTGTTATGCTGTGTAATTAAGTTAAATACATAAATAAATAAAATAAATAAATAATCCTGTGGCGCGGAGATAATCCCATTAGCGGGTTATACTCCCACACAAAGTCCGACTCACTGGTAGTGAGGGCTGAAAAGCCCTGATACAGTTCAACTTAGGTCTAAAAAAAACGTCAATAGATAATAAGAACCTGACTCGTGTAATGATTGTGCTGCATTAAAATTGTCATTTCCATTAACCCCCTACCTCACACCTCTGTCCTTTAGCAAAATAAGTAAAAACATCCCTAAAACAATTTCGCTTCCTACTAAATTGACTTGGAAAAGTATTATTTTTATGCAAGGGTCGTTACATCGTAGGGAAGCCGTTGCCATGGAGACGTAATTCCCCTATTATCCCCTTTTATTTCGCTCTTCAGCCCTCGCCCCCCTGCTTAGTTATCCGTCAGAGAGGGCGTGTGTCACACCGTATCGTAAGGACAAATAACAAAACCCGCGACGCGAAATTATATTTATTTATTTAAACTGTATTGCACAAAATACAGAGGTAAAAGTATAAATGACGGACTTAATGCCATAAGGTACTCTCTACCAGTCAACCACAAGGCCAAACAGAAACATTATTGGTGCGGGATGGGTGTACAACAAAACGTGTATGCACACGATGCAAATGTCGAAAATAAATACGAAATTTGGAATGCTTTTAATCGTATGCGTCTGTTGATGTTGGTCTGTCTGTTGCATCCTAGTTCATATATTGATGTTAATTATTTTTATTTCGATCAGATTTATCAAATTTAACTATGATATGATTATATGATGATTTGGATTTGTTTTACTATTTACACTTGTTCAGTGAATTTGCATAATGATAATTTAACTAAAAACATGTCGAGCAAAATTCGACTTACACAGCGTGAGTAAAGCCGTTTCGTTCATATTTGCGTTATTAACTATTTTTACTGTGTTATTATAGTTTGGTGTACCCAAATATATTTATTTTTCTTTAATATATACACTTTAATATAAAATTTAACGCTTTTACGACCAGGTAATAAAAATAAAACTACCCCAGAAACCGGCAGGGCCCGCTAGGTAGGCGCAATCCCACCCCAGACGCCGTCTGCGTATTTCGTTTTACCGTAGACGGGTAAATAGCATCCGATATCCATCTTTAGATGTCTATTAAAATTCGTCCAGCCGTCAAGGCGTGGAGAGAGGACAAATAAATTATGACCACTGATGGCGCCACACTGGCATGGCGGCGCGCCCATACAAAACAAAATAGGATCCTGCATTTTTCCTGAAATCAATTCAATACAAATCTAGAATTGTATAATAGTAAAGAAGTCAACGCAAACTCCGCAGCTCCTTTCTTAACAACGGTGTGATGGTGTCCCTCAAAACACGGCACGTTAGAATGTGTCGTATTGAAATACCCCGGATGGGTAGGTTCTCGAGTGTGGGGATGCATTTCTGTTCTGGGGCCAGCGTGCCTGACCGACTTCAAAACTGGTGTACCTATTTGCTCTAAATATCGTACACTTTCAAAAAACTTCAATGGTAGCCTTAGAACTCAAGACGATAAGTAGATGAAATGATTTACTACATACAACTTAACCCAGTAGACGTTGGTAACCAGGGATCAGATAAAAATGACAATAACTGAAACATATGTATAGTAGTTCTGTTGTTTAATTTATTGTTATTGTGTTTTTTTATTTTATTTTTATTAATGTGATTTCAAACGCAATGTAAATTGTTAATTGAATAAAATACTTATGACTTATGACTTATGATACCTTATTCGGCTATATACAAAATACCGTTATTCAATTTCGGTTTTGCGCTTACTACCACATAAATTTATATTATAGTGGACTAATTTCGGAGATCTATATAATGAAATCCTTTTTAATAACATTGGAAAAAACGAAAATGTTAGGAAGATATTTAAATTGTAATGAATACCGGTATCGATGCTTGTTGGTAACAGAAACATGGTTTTTAATGTATAAAATAGAGAAGCATTTAAATTCAGCTATATAATTTTGAAACAAAATCAGCGTGGAAGCCCGATTTCAAGCGATTTCCCTAAAAAATAATAAACAGAGAGTGGAAGTGTGACCTCTAATGCTTAGGAAAGAAAGTAAGCCGGCTAACCTCAAATAATGAAAACTGGCAGATCTTTAGCGTCTCACAGAATATAGGGGACAACATAATATTGCTAAATCGGCAAAGATATCGCGATCCCAGAAATCGCTTGTGTAAATATCGAGCCCTCCTTACCCCATGTTTATATGAACTGTCTCGAAAAGAGCTTGCACACCAAATTAGTAATCAGTAAGACGATCCAAAGGAGGTCATCCATATTTGATCAGAACTTTCCGTAGTCGGATAAACCAAACATTGACTCGGCCGGCTTGCCTTTATCTATGAGCTCATAATGCAATTAGTAACTGCAGTTTTATCAATGACTAATAGGTAACACGTGCAAGTAGCTAGGGCTGCTGCGCTGAATGTTTTATTCGGTAAGTACTATGAAAACTGTAAAATGTTATTCGTATTTATTTATAAACAATGTTTCATTATAGTATTAAGTGGTTTACGTGAACTTATTAGGAACTAGAGATGTGTAGCCCGTGAGTGAGTGATTCAAAAGAGCTATATCATTTGGTTTAGCCCACTAGCTCTTTCGCTCACTGAAGATTAAAGTAGCTCAGTATCTAATCTATCATCTCAGTATTACTCGCTCGCTCTTTCGTTTTTCTCGTGGTTTCGGCTTTTAAATCTAGATTGTCTCTAGTTCTCTACACACTCGTGAACGATATAGTCTAAAGATCCACTGAGCTAAATGAGCTAAATGAGTGATACATATCTCGGTGACATAAATACTCATATATCACTCTTTTCACTTTAGTGACACATTCTGCGCATCTCTATTAGGAACGGCCCGCGATGTTTCGAACTACAGGGACTGCTACCCATACAGCGGCGCGTTAACTTCGACACACAATAATTAAATATGTCTTACGAAAATTTTGATAAGATTAACCAATTTTTCGTTGGGCCGAGGTCATGATTGCAGGAAATAACCCGTATAACCGTGGTTTGAGAATACGTACCTCTACTGCACTTAAGACAAATTATTTCAGGAATGAACGATACGCAGCGATATGTGTAATGACGTGAATTCTCCAAAGGGCCTGCGTCTAAAATTCAGCAGAGAAAGAATAAGTTAAACGTATACCGGGTGGAACGAAGCGATGTTCATTCCTGAAACTATAATGCTATGTATTTCATGTAGAATCGACCTGCAATAGTTAAATTCTTTTAATAATAAAAAAACGAAAATCGATTAAAATTGTATTTTTTAATGTATGTACAACCCTAGTTTTTTTAAACTATTATTTGACGTTTGGGAGTATTTACAATTACCTACATTTACATCCGGTGTTCGAAAGTACCGCCGTGGCGTACGATACACGCCGCTGCTCGTGCCCGCGTGTGGTGATGCACCCTCGACAAGATGTTGTGTCGGTTATTTCTTCTGCGAAGACTTTCAAAGGCCACCCTTAGCCTTTCCCTCATCTCTTCAGCCGTCTCACACTCAGTCTTGTAAACGATGTCCTTTACGGTGCCCCACAGAAAAAAATCCAAGGGTGTGAGATCTGGAGACCTAGGAGGCCAACGGTGCGGCCCATATCGGCCGATCCAGCGATCCTCAAACACATTATTCAGTGTTTCACGTACTTCGACTACTGAATGAGCTGGTGCTCCATCTTGTTGGAACCAAGTGCGTCTTCTTTCTGCCAGCGTCAACTCATCCAGATAGTCGTCGAGCTCTATCCTCAACAGAGCCATGTATCCGTGTCTGTTTAAAGTCTGAGGCAGAAATACAGGGCCTATTATTGTATCCCCGTGTATCGCCGCCCAAACATTAACAGACCAACGATACTGGTGTCCCGTATAACGGTAGGCAAACGGATTTTCTTCGGCATACACGTGTTCGTTATGCCTGTTCCACATACCGTTCCGTGTGAACAAGCTTTCATCACTCCATATTACGTGTTTGATGAAGTCTCGGTCTTCTAACACCTTTTGCAGTAGCCACCGGCAATAGGCTTCGCGAACGGGGCAATCTCTTGGTAGTAATGCCTGGACTCTTTGTATTTTGTAAGGGTGACGGCCCTCACGTTTTAGTATTCTGAGTATTTTCGTATGAGTCATACGAAAATGTCGGCCCGCTTGTCTTGAACTTGACCTCGGATAATCTTCGAAGTACTGCAGCACTCTCTCTTCCAATCTGACATCATGTTGAATAACGCGTCCTCCGCGCTGGTCATCCTGACCCGTTCGTGGCACAATAGGACGATTGTTACCAACACGGTCAAGAGCGCGTAATATCGTACTAGAGTGTGTTGGGTGAGGAGGAGGATACCTGTTCCAGTATTGGCGCAAAGTCTCTCCAGTATTGTAATCGCACTCCGCGTACAAAAGAAGCAAATTCAAATAGCCTCTAATAGCGTTTAATTCCGGCATTTTTGCACACAGCATACGATACAAAAAGTCAATGTAACGTCTATCAATCATGTCAACTAAAAAGTCTAAAAACAATCTTAAGGGTATTTTCAAAGGTTTTTAAACCGATAAGAAATGGCTAGGCAATTTGTAAAAAGTTTGTTTACAAAAGTTAACTGTGTTATGAAGAGGTCATTGCACTCTAAAATAGGGTTGTACACACACACTTTTTCGTATGAAAGTTTAACATGCTATAACTGGAAAACGGTGAGAGATATTAATAAAGTTTATTTGGAGAAAATAATATTCTAAGCCTGTATAATGCCACAGTTAAAGGAAATAACGTCGTTTCGTTCCACCCTGTATATAGATAGGGTTGCCATTGCCACGTTATTCTATGCAGACTTAGCGTCGTAAACTAATTAAAGAATAAATTTAAATGCTATTCAGTGCATTTAAACCTCCGCCCGGCGAGACAGTTTTGGCAGTTGGACAGCCCTAATTTAAAACAGGGCTGGCCATTCTCGCCTGGAAACAAAATGTCCGCTAGCTATTCAGGTAACCGATACCGGTAAATGTTGCCAAATCTGAAGGGCTACTCCGACGATAGAAATTTGCAGTTTGTACCATGCCATCCCTCTCGTTCTTCTGTTTTGAATGAGCGGGACGACACGATACGAAGTGTAAATTTCGAGCATCGGAGTAACCCTTCAGGGGACGGGTAATGCGAAACTAGCGCCACTTACGATTTTTTATTATATCTTCCAAACCAGATCAATTTTCAGTAGGTAATTGCAAGATATTAGGAGCTGGAAAAACACCTTTAGTGTTTATTAAATCATTATACACAATTTCTTGTTCTTTAGTTGTCTCTAAAAACTTGCCGAAAACTATTGTGGCCGCTTTTGACGTGAACAAGTTTTGTAAGGTAAACTACAGTGAACAAATTGTATATGGGTGATTCTACAAAAAATGGGTAACTCGATGTCATAGGGCAATAAAATAATGTTTTGTTATATTTTGTTTATATTTTTAATTTTATTTGAATACTACTAAAAGCCTTTTATTTGGTCACCCAATTTCAGCTATTCATTTTAAATACTAATTTGTGAAACTCCACAATTTATCCTTAAAACGTCAGTACTTTGGCATGTCACAACCTCAAAAGTGGGCAATCAAATGGCTGTGTATTAAATATTACCTCTAATGTAAGAACACTTACTGTTTCAATACACTCTATGATGTATTTAATAATGTATATCACTACTTTCATAATATAATATTCTCGCTGTTGTTGTAAAAAATATAAGAAACTTTGTGTTCAGTTTTATTCGTCAGTCCGCTGTCTGTTGTTCGAATTGGAATTTCGCGCTAAATATCGGCGACTCAAATTCAAATCCGCGTTAAATTGCAAGGTTGATAGTAAAGTTAGCTGCAGGTCGAGCTATTTTACGGCCACTATTACTGAGCCAGTACCAGAGTTGTGGTTGTCATGTGAACACGTGCCGATCCAGTCAAAAAGTCAGTCCTATGGTAAATCGTTATTTCCTTGTAAATCTGTGTTATACTTGAATTTATACACAGTCAACTTTGTTTTGTTAAAATGTAGCTAGTTGATGTTCGAAAATATCAAATTAAATGTTGATTCTAAAGATAACCCCAAATTCATGTCTTTTTCATCAGTCCGTTGGCGTCAGTCCTTTGTGTGATATTGCGCCAAAGGACTGACGGGTTTCCAGGGTACTGACATTTGTAGCGTGTTGAAGCTGTATGTTTTTACTTATTTCAGTTTAAACCATCGTGCCGCCTCTTAAAAAAAGAAGGAACAGGGGTAAAGACATTTGTTAAGGAAATAACACCTTGGGAGCATCCACAAAAAAAAAAAGAAAAAAAACATCTGAGTATACGCAAAAAAAAACAACTTCTGAATCATACTACTTATATCTTTGTTCGCCAGAACTACTGACCACGAAACATAATCAATAGATGGTGAACAAATGACCTATTATAAACGACGACCAAAGAGCAAATGAAGCGAAAGACAGAAAAAGTCCAGAAATAGGCAATTAAAAAATATTGAACCACGCAATGGTTTCAAAACTGAGAACTAGACTGAAAAATCATCGACCAAAATATAGGAGAGTCAAAAAGCAGTCTAAGTAAGTTGTAAAATCTGTGGAAGAAACTCCATAAACCAGAATTGGAGAAATGAGTGAAGATATTACAAAAAAAAGGAAGGAAACAGTGAAGAAGGGCCTTTTCGGAAGTATTATTTAAATTAAATTAAAAGAAACTACATAAAGAGATACAAAAAGTTCGAACAAGCTACAACAAATAAAAATTATAGAGAATACCAAAAATAGCCGTGACTTATAAAAAAACAGGGATGCTTAATTAGAAAATTTATACTGTTAAACTACCTCAAAGTAGTAAAGCCAATTAAAAAGCTGTTTGAATGGTGGAGATAGATCTTTCTCACAGTATTATACGTTAAACAGTTTTTTCAATTGTTACTTCAGTGAATGAAGACTAAGAATAAGACTAAAAACATAAGAATAAGACTAAAAATAGTTTCTATCGTCTGCAAATCGAAGGTGAGTGAGGTACTCGCCGTTAATGTTGATGCCAAGTCCGTTCCAATCCAGTAGCTTGAAGGCATATTCCAGTGTAGCAGTAAACAGTTTTGGAGAAATTACGTCTCCCTGTCTTACTCCTCGCTGCAGTTGGATAGACTCTGGTCTTGGATTCGGACTGACATGGTGGTGTTTCTGTACAAACACTTCAGCACTTCGATGTATCGATAGTCGATACGGCACCGCTGGAGAGATTGAAGCACAGCCCATGTCTCGATCGAATCAAAGGCTTTTTCATAGTTCACAAACGCTAAACAAATAGTGGCCGGTTATACTCCTTTCTCTTCTGTACAACCTGCCGCAGCGTATGAATTTGGTCTATGGTGCTAAAGCTTTTCAGAATCCGGATTGTTCGGAAGGTTGGAAATCGTCTGTGCGCGAGACAATTGGTAATGAGTCTGGAGAACAGCTGATAAACATGGCTCAGCAGTGAGATGGGCCTGTAGTTCTTCAATAAAGGCTATGCTCGAAGTTTCTGTGCGTGAATGAATCAGAAATGAGGATATCCGCAGTAGAACCAGGGTAACCGACACAGCTCACAGGATTGAACGGTTGAAATGGCAATGCTCAGGCCATGTAGCCCGGTAAATGAACGGCAGTTGGAGCAGCAAAGTCGTAGAGTGCGACCACGTATAGGAAAACGCAGCGTGGGAAGGCCCCCGACTAGATGGACGGATGACCTCCTGAGGGTAGCGGGGAATCAATGGATGCGGTCTGCACGGGATCGCACTTTGTGGCGAGTCATGAGGGAGGCCTATGTTCAGCAGTGGACGTCTGTGGCTAATAGATAGATTAATTCCTAAGAGATTTATTTCTAAATTTTAATAAATATCAAGCATATGTTATGAAGTTGTGTATTTTGTCAGTACTTTGTCAGCCTCGTCAGTCCCCTGGCAGTCAAATTCAGAAAAACCGAAATTTCTCCGGTTCCACTTAAAAAAGTGACTGGCCCAATCTCGAGCAATATATTCATTACATTACCTATCTTATATACCCGAATTTGTAGCATTTTGATTAAAAAACTATCATAAACAAAATATCCCGAAAAGTTACCCAACTTTTGTATATTCGCCCATATAGTGATTTAATAAATATTAAAGGTGTTTTGATAGCTCCTAGACTTCAGCTATTTCTAAAAAAATATCAGATTTTGAAGGTATAAGAAAAAAATCGAAAGTGGCGCTAGTTTCGCATTACCCGTCGCCTTCAGTGGTGGCAAATGTCGATCGAAAATTCGAGTTTCGGAATCGACTCCGACTGGTATTTATTATAAACCAGCTTTTGCTCGCGGCTTCGCCCGGGTTTAAATATATACCTACACAGCATCGTATTTATTACGAGATCTATGCTTTTATTCGGGATAAATGGTAATATAAAATAGCCTGTGTCAAAAGGCGTCAACCTTTTGACACAGGCTATTTTATACGCGATTGGCACAGTGTTAGTGCAGCTGCCTACTGAACCAATGGTCCTGGGTTCGAATCTCGGCAAGGGCAAATATTTGTGTTATGAACTCGATCGTCGTCTAATGCCTATAACACAAGCCTACTAAAGCTTACTGTGGAACTAGGTCGACTTGTGTGAGGTCGTCGGAAATTTATTATATATTTATTTAGGGTATAAACTATCTGTGTAGCAAGTTTCATGCAATACTCTTTCTAATCCAAAATTCTCGCAAATTTGTCCTGCTGTTTTTTGGAATTGAAGTAACATCGAACACACTCACATACACACTTTTACTATTATAATACTGGTGAGATTGAACCGTAAAAAAGTGCCATCGTAAAACCGTATCGACAACTTGTCGACGGCCCTAATTCCCAAAATAAATTTTATCAGACGCTAAGCAGACGCGCTGGCAAGGCTAAATTTAGTGTTAAATTGAACAGACATGCAAACATACGCATACTATAGTATGTACGCACCGACCGGTATGTAGAGGTCATTGACCGCCTCGCTAATCGCTTTTCTCAGTTTCTTTTGAAGTGCGAAGCTTTGTTAATGTAGTTAAGTGGTACTTAAATAATGAAGATAATGGTTATTGGTAAAGGTGGAATCTTTTAGAGAGCAGAGACACTCTCTTTTGTCGCACCACAGCGGGCAAATTTTTGAGTTCATATGAACGTGTCGAGAATATAATGTTATAGTGTATTTTTTTTAATAAATTCAATTAATCTCTACTAGGGTCTTTTGTTTTAATAAAAGGTAACCGAGTCACTCGTATGCCACTACGTGTGCTTTTATTTATCTGAATATGAGATGTCACATAGCTAATGTATCTCGAAAAGGAAAATGACAGGTCTGTATTATTCGCAAACCCTGGGGGTTTCGGTGCCAGAAATATTGGATGCCTACTGTTCGCCTAGTGTTAAATCATTCGCGTATCTGCTTCAAAGGAGGCGTTATTTTCTTTTGATGTTATCATCATCATTTCAGCCACAGGACGTCCACTGCTGAACATAGGCCTCTCCCAGTGACTTCCAGATCGGCCGGTTAGAAGCGACCAGCATCCAGCGGCTTCCTGCCACCTTTACCAGGTCGTCTGTCCACCTTGTGCCGGGCGTCCTACGCTGCGCTTGCCGGTGTGTGGCATCCATTCGAGAACCTTACTGCCCCATCGGCCGTCAGTTCTACGTGCTATGTGCCCCGCCCACTGCCACTTCAGCTTGCTAATCCGTCGGGCTATATCAGCGACTTTTGTTCGTTCACGGATCTCCTCATTTCTGATTCGATCTCGCAAAGAAACACCGAGTATAGCCCTCTCCAATCTCTCCATAGCGCGCTGTGCAACTTTGAGCTTCCTTATAATGTTATCATAGAAATGCAAAATTATGCAACTGCCCGACTGAAGGTACCTAACTTCAAAAGTTGGAGATATTCTCATCGGCTTTGTTTTGTTTGCGACATAAATAATAGAATTATCAGCATTCCCTTGCCCTTGCCCCATCCCGTCGGCAGAAATAAGAAAATACTGATCAAATAAAGCCTAGAACGTAAATGTACAATCGTTTGTTATACGATGAGAAATCGGGATCAAACGGACCCATAGCATGACTAGGTATCAATATTTATTTCAGTGGGTTCATTGCCCCCAACGGACCTTTGATAATGCGGCCGATCGGATTGTAGATCAAGATACGACTGGTTACAACAGAGTGAAGGTCACACAGTATCATGCCTTTCTCGGCCTTACAATAAGACTTTGGTGTCTTATTAGGTGCTATAGGCAGCCTGTAGTGTTTTTAATTCTAAGCATTATATGATTACCATGGAAAAATGTTTGGATGCCGCGTACAGCGTTCTACCGGAAACCAAGATATCAAGGATGCCACAGACCGTGCAAATTGGACGAATAAAGCCAAACAGCGGACTCTGACATCCAAACCAGCAGAGGAAGCAACAGGGAAAACGATTAGATACCTACGCTTGATTGCTGCCTCTGTGATGTAATTAAAAAAAAAAAAAGTTTCTGTCAAAAATTACATTTTAGTGACAAGCTTTTATAGCCGACTGTACTTTTCTTTGGATATCCATCAAATGCTCACTAAGACGATTCTAAATAGCACAAACTCCGTAGGATTGATTTTTCAATTATAGAGTTCCTATTCCTATGGCCACCTTCCGGCTCCATCATCAGATCAGCCCCATGGTAGCATATTGTTGTATTGTCATCAAAGTTATGTAAGTATGCAAAATTTCAGCTCAATCGGTTGACCATATCTGCTTCAAAATTGAGTTGCATTGCAAGATTCCACCCGAACAAACATAGCCTACTTACATCTTACAATGCAAGTTAAATAAAAACTTGTAAAATACTCCCGATTCACGATACTGGCCATTTTTACTGTGGTCTCATTCCATATTGTGAGCTTCGTAAGATCAGCACGCGATTTGAATCAGTTTAGGCAGCTTTTTGAGGTCTATGACCTAATAGCAATGAAGGTTATACTCGCAGCGTTTGGTATTAATTTATTATGAACTAGTTTTTGCGCTGTTGCTTTTCATTCTTCTTCAAGTCTTGTGTATAAAAAATGGCTAATAATATGATAGTGACACTCGTACCTGTCACCGTGTTATAATTATTATACCTATGAATACGCGCGCGCTTTTTTTTCTGAGATCATCATCATAAATTTAAGAGCTACGCTCTTGTCGGTGGAGCAATTTCCATGCATCTCCTTGAACCTTCTCTTTTCCTGAAATATGCCTTTCATCATCATCATCATCATCATTTCAGCCATAGGACATCCACTGTTGGACACAGGCCTCCTCAATAGACTTCCACATAGGCCGGATAACAGCGACCCGCATCCAGCGAGTCCCCGCAACTCTAACCAGGTCGTCCGACCACCTTGCGGGTGCCCGTCCTAGAATTTATAGAACATTTTTTTAAGAATTACTTGCTTCGAATTTGGAGTTAAGTAACTACTAAAATAACAATGTGATACGTTAAAACGCTTGCACACAAATTATTTTCTAAAATACCTAGTAATTCATACTACCCAAAGGAATAAAAGAGAAATAATTACCATCTCATAATAATTCAAAGGACTTCCGGGAATAATTACTATAATTCATCCCGAATGTTTCTGGAATATAATAGCCTTTGTAGAAACAAATCTTTTTCTTTTTCTGTGTTAATATTGAAGATTATCCGTTTTTCCTGTTAGAATTGTCTGCTTAACGATTCTGTTAATTGGGGATAATTTTCAAACGACTTTGAATAGTCAATCGGTCTTTTTCTTGGGGTATTTGATACACGATTTATTACGTGATACGGTTCAACTATTATGATTATTTATGTAATTAGGACTTTAAAAATTGCCCTGGATATACGTATTGTATAGACCAGGGATCACGTATTAGTTTCATTGGAATTGCGTTTGTTGGTTGGAGTTTATACTAATTTGACTGTTTCATTTCGTAAGCGATTACTAGCTATTTGAGCCCGCAACAGACGTCCGGAATTTTTGTTCAGTTTCCGTACGGAATAACGTCAGCAAGCGAGACATCGCCATATGATAGACAGAGGCAGAGACACTTTCTGACGTCATTTCGTATGAAAACCGAATGAAAAAACCGAACGTTTGTGGCGGCCCTAAAGATCCGTATATCATAGGTCGGTAACATGCAATAGTGTAGCGTAAAGGATATCGTAGATAAAGTTGGATTAAGTTTGCTTTTCTGTTTTTTTTCTAGAACACCAGAGTAAAATACACAAATTCTTCTTAATCTATTTTTTTAAATAAGACCCCTAATATCTATAATAACTGTACCTACCCGCGGATTCAAACGAGCTTACGTCCTCACGTCTCTAAAGCTCAACATTAAATGTTTCTGTCGTTAGCATACCTAATTGCGTTTCTCTCCATATTTAATTGTGTATTTTGAAGGAAGCTGTAACAACATTACAATAACGCGATACGTAATTCGATCAGCTCTGAAATCCGATGCTTTCTGCACAAGTGGAATAATCCAACGTTTACCGCTTCTAAGCCAATTAATACGGCGAATTTCCCTGAAAGGATTTCCTGCATTAGGGTTGTCGCCGTTGACAAAGGCAATGACAATGTCGCAGTAGACAACCCTGACGGCTGTCCTGCGGTTTAAATTGCCTTTAAACTAATCGGTATTCACACCTCAATCTAACCTTTGGAGTGGATGTTCTGTGGTTACAATGTCTGCGTTCTGTAATTGTGTAATGATTCTAGACTCGAACTGAATCTGATCTGCGAGAAGATATAATATCCTAACCAGGTCGTTGGTCCACCTTGTTGGGGGCCTCGCCACGCTGCGTCTTCCGTTCTCTTGCTCTCTAGTTATTACTATACATATTCATACTCTAAAATATCATTTAAGCAACTTCCTAAGTCTTCAACTCGCCATCTGGCCTTTTCGCATGATACGGCAAAGTTCGGAACATTGAACAAACTACCTTCATAACACGCCGCACGTAACGCCAATAAACCAACACAATAGCTTTATTAGACCAATCATAACTTACGAGCCGAAGTCGACGCAATTAATAGTGAAATGAATTATGCGGACACCGCCTGGCAGGGAGTTCGACCTTATTTCAATGGATAACGGAACTCCATACATAAAGTAAAGGTAATTCTACAAAGTTGTATGTTAATAGTTGAGGCGCACACCAAGCTAGACTTTTGGGCACGTAACACTACCCAACTATAGCACCGTCCACACAATTATAGTCCAAATTGACTCGAAAATTACTCTTTAATATATGACTAATAATACAGATAACATCTAAGATGAATAACTTAATTAAAACGTATGAAATCACCGATTTTGTATTGGACCATAGTTGCGTGATTGGACTTAATATTACAAACAAATTAGATGGCGTAAAACTGCTGGCATCTAATTTGTTGACCGTATAGCTATTTGAGCGATATATTATTTGCTATTTGAGCTACATTTATGACATTATTGATGTCGGTAAATAAAGCACGTCGCTAAAGTAAACGTAGTGGTCATATTTCTCACGATCTCTTTAGAAACGTCGATTTTTTCTCACACAGGGTTTAATAAATTATTTATAAGAAAGTTCCTACAAAACTGTATTCACAGTTTGACCAGGTATCGTCTCTGATTATTATAGACACTTTATAAAATTAGGTTTACATGAGGTAAGTAAGTAGGTACTTACTTAAGTGACATCACTTAATAGGTATTATTCGCTATGACATTGTTAAAGGGATTTTGGAACTTTGATGCTACCAACCGCTGCCATGTTCGTTAAAATGATCAAAACTCCTTAATTAAAAGATTTAAAAAAATTGGGCAAGTGCGAGTCCGACTCGCGCATGAAGGGTTCCGTACCATAATCTATACCTTTTGTAATACTCATAATCTTACAATAAAAATATTGAATTGAATATACTTAACAAGTTTGTTGTATGGGAGCCCCCCTTAAATATTTATTTTATTTTATTTTTAGTATTTGTTGTTATAGCGGCAATAGAAATACATGATCTGTGAAAATTTAAGCTGTCTAGCTATCACCGTCCTTGAGATACTGCGTGGTGACAGACGGACGGACGGACAGCGAAGTCTCAGTAAAAGGGGGTCCCGTTTTTACCCTTTGGGTACGGAACCCTAAAAAACGAAATTTGATTTTCAAAAGGTGCGTTCTCTTTTGGCATCCCGTTAAAAAATATGTGAGAGAGAGGGATATACGAATCATTGTACATATGAGTTCGGAGTAGCCACTGAGAATCGATGGGTGAAAGTGAATTCCGTAAGACTATTGTTGTTTCTTTTGACGAGCTTACGAGTACATGTCCCCGTTTTTATTGCTTCTTATGTAAACATGTAACGGATGCAGTCGTCTTTCATCTTAATGTTGAGGTACTTATATATAAAAAAACCGGCCAAGAGCATGTCGGGCCACGCTCAGTGTAGGGTTCCGTAGTTGCTCATCCTTCACAAGAGACGGTCAAAGACGGAAAGACTTACGTAATTACTTATTACCTTCTGGAAGTCAACTTACGTCCTTTTAAAGAAAATTATGAAATTTTGCTATAACTCAAAAACGGATGGACTGATTTTGTTCAATATAGTTTTCATTGAAAGTACTTAAAGTACCCTCATTTTCATGAATTTTTCCATATTTTTTTGACCCGTGGTTGAAAAGTTAGAGGGGGGGGGACACTATTTTTTTAATTTTCGGCGCGAATATTTTAAACAGACCTATTTAATGACACCCCACACACTAGGGTTGGAACGAAAAAAAAATTCACCCCCACTTTAGGTGTACGAGAGGTACCCGAAAAAAATTTTTTTTTTAGTTTTTATTTTACCGTTATGTCGGCGTGATACATACACATACTCATACCAAATTTCAGCTTTCTAGTACTAATGATCACGGAGCTAAGCCGGTCGGACGGACAGACGGACATGGCGAAACTATAAGGGTTCCTAGTTGACTACGGAACCCTAAAAAGATGAGTCTATAGCTCATAGCATGAATTGTATATCAGTTTGTAACGCTTGTAAAAAATATTATAAAATGGTTCGTTGTATAAACATTAATGAGTGAAGCAAGTTATATATACATACTAGCTTTTGCCCGCGGCTTCGCACGCGTAAACACAATATCATACGTCCACTACACTTATTGCGAGGCCAAAGGCCGAGCTCCGCGTAGCACCGAAGGTGCGGAGCGTCATAAGGAAGCCGCCCACCCACTTAATATAAGTCGAAGTAACTTAATGCGAGGCCAAAGGCCGAGCTCCGCGTAGCACCGTAGGTGCGGAGCGTCCCAACAAAGCCGCCCACCCACTTAATATAAGTTGAAGTAACCCAATGCGAGGCCGCAGGCCGAGCTCCGCGTAGCACCGAAGGTGCGGAGCGTCTCAAAGAAGCCGCCCACCCACTTAATATAAGTTGAAGTAACTTAATGCGAGGCCGAAGGCCGAGCTCCGCGTAGCACCGTAGGTGCGGAGCGTCCCAAGGAAGCCGCCTACCCACTTAATATAAGTGGAAGTAACTTAATGCGAGGCCGAAGGCCGAGCTCCGCGTAGCACCGTAGGTGCGGAGCGTCCCAAGGAAGCCGCCCACCCACTTAATATAAGTTGAAGTAACTTAATGCGAGGCCGAAGGCCGAGCTCCGCGTAGCACCGTAGGTGCGGAGCGTCCCAAGGGATCCGCCCACACATTTAATAGAAGTCGAAGTAACCTAGTGCGAGGCCGAAGGCCGAGCTCCGCGTAACACCGAAGGTGCGGAGCGTCCCAAGGAAGCTGCACCCACTTAATATAAGTTGAAGTAACTTAATGCGAGGCCGAAGGCCGAGCTCCGCGTAGCACCGTAGGTGCGGAGCGTCCCAAGGAAGCCGCCCACCCACTTAATATAAGTTGAAGTAACTTAATGCGAGGTCGAAGGCCAAGCTCCGCGTAGCACCGAAGGTGCGGAGCGTCCCAAAGAAGCCGCCCACCCACTTAATATAAGTTGAAGTAACTTAATGTGAGGCCGAAGGCCGAGCTCCGCGTAGCACCGTAGGTGCGGAGCGGTCCAAGGAAGCCGCTAACCCACTTAATATAAGTTGAAGTAACTTAATGCGAGGCCGAAGGCCGAGCTCCGCGTAGCACCGAAGGTGCGGAGCGTCTCAAGGAATTCGCCCACCCACTTAGTATAAGTTGAAGTAACTTAATGCGAGGCCGCAGGCCGAGCTCCGCGTAGCACTGAAGGTGCGGAGCGTCCCAAGGTAGCCGCCCACCCACTTAATATAAGTTGAAGTAACTTAATGCGAGGTCGAAGGCCGAGCTCCGCGTAGCACCGAAGGTGCGGAGCGTCCCAAAGAAGCCGCCCACCCACTTAATATAAGTTGAAGTAACTTAATGTGAGGCCGAAGGCCGAGCTCCGCGTAGCACCGTAGGTGCGGAGCGTCCCAAGGAATCCGCCCAACCATTTAATATAAGTTGAAGTAACCTAGTGCGAGGCCGAAGGCCGAGCTCCTCGTAGCACCGAAGGTGCGGAGCGTCTCAAGGAATTCGCCCACCACTTAATAGAAGTTGAAGTAACTTAATGCGAGGCCGCAGGCCGAGCTCCGCGTAGCACCGAAGGTGCGGAGCGTCCCAAGGAAGCCGCCGATTAAGTTACTTAAACATAATTATGTTAAGTGGGTTGGCAGCTTCCCTTGGACGCTCGTGGAACTCGGCTTACGGCCTCGCATTAAATTACTAAGGGTTTATAAAGTAACTTAGCACCGAAGGTGCGGTGCATCCCAGGGAAGACGTCCACCCACTTAAAATATGTTCAAATAAATTAATGCGAGGCCGCCCACCCACTTAATATAAGTTTAAATGTGTGAGCGGCTTTCCTGGGACGCTCTGCACCTTCGGTGCTATGTGAAGCTCGGCCTATGGCCTCGCATTAAGTTACTACTTATATTAGTGAGTGGGCGCCTTCCCTAGGACGCTCCGCACCTTCGGTGCTACGATCGTGAACATGATCTTGGTTTAATTAAAATTGAGGCAAGACTTATATTTAAAAAATTGTTTTGAATATTTATTGTCTATTGTAGATTTAAATAACTTAATGCGAGGCCGCCCACCTACTTAGTATAAGTTTAAGTGTGTGAGCGCCTTCCCTAGGACGCTCCGCACCTTCGGTGCTACACTTGTGAACATGATCTTGGTTTAATTAAAATTGAGGCAAGACTTATGTTTAAAAGATAGTTTTTAGGGTTCCGTACCCAAAGGGTAAAAACAGGGCCCTATTACTGAGACTTCGCTGTCCGTCCGTCCGTCTTTCACCAGGCTGTATCTCAAGAACGGTGATAGCTGGACAGTTGAAATTTTCACAGATGACGTATTTCTATTGCCGCTATAACAACAAATACTAAAAATAAAATAAAATAAATATTTAAGGGGGGCTCCCTACAACAAACTTGTTATAGATTATGGTACGGAACCCTTCATGCGCGAGTCGGACTCGCACTCGCCCAATTTTTAATATTTATTGTCTATTGTAGATTTAAATAACTTATTGCGAGGCCACCCACCCACTTAATGTAAATTTAAATGTGTGAGCGGCTTCCCTGGGACGCTCTGCACCTTCGGTGCTACGTGAAGCTCGGCCTACGGCCTCGCGTTAAGTTACTACTTATATTAGTGGGTGGGCGCCTTCCCTAGGACGCTCCGCACCTTCGGTGCTACGCTTGTGAACATGATCTTGGTTTAATTAAAATTGAGGCAAGACTTATGTTTACAAAATCGTTTTGAATATTTATTGTCTATTGTAGATTTAAATAACTTAATGCGAGGCCGCCCACCCACTTAATAGAAGTTGAAGTGTGTGAGCGGCTTCCCTGGGACGCTCTGCACCTTCGGTGCTACGTGAAGCTCGGCCTACGGCCTCGCGTTAAGTTACTACTTATATTAGTGGGTGGGCGCCTTCCCTAGGACGCTCCGCACCTTCGGTGCTACGCTTTTGAACATGATCTTGGTTTAATTAAAATTGAGGCAAGACTTAAGTTTAAAAAATCGTTTTGAATATTTATTGTCTATTGTAGATTTAAATAACTTAATGCGAGGCCGCCCACCCACTTAATAGAAGTTGAAGTGTGTGAGCGGCTTCCCTGGGACGCTCTGCACCTTCGGTGCTACGTGGAGCTCGGCCTACGGCCTCGCATTAAGTTACTACTTATATTAGTGGGTGGGCGACTTCCCTAGAACGCTCCGCACCTTCGGTGCTACGCTTGTGAACATCATCTTGGTTTAATTAAGATTGAGTCAAGACTTGGGTATGTTTAAAAGATTGTTGTTAATATTTATTGTCTATTGTAGATTTAAAAAACTTAATGCGAGGCCGCCCACACACTTAATATAAGCTTAAATGTGTGAGCGGCATCCCTGGGACGCTCTGCACCTTCGGTGCTACGTAGAGCTCGGCCTACGGCCTCGCATTAAGTTACTTCTTGATTTAGTGGGTGGGCGACTACTCTAGATCGCTCCGCACCTTCGGTGTTACCATTGTGAACATCATCTTGGTTTAGTTTAAATTGAGGCTAGACTCATGTTTATATATATCGTTTGAATATTTATTGTTTATTGTAGATAACTATTCAAAGCTTCTTGAAAAATAATTAGCTCATAGTCCTACCTGAACATATATTAATGACATCTATTAAGATGACAATAAATTATTTTCGTCTACAATGGTACTAATACTAATATAATAATATGACCTGTCATAATAATGTCCTAAGTAACGCCATAAGATTCAGGTGCCAACTTAACTCAATCGAGCGTACGTCAATAATGGCGACAGCACCACTGAACGGATACGTGATGGCCTCACTGTTTTGTTATCCGTGGTACAATGAATAAGGAAGCAAAAGAAAATGTATGAGATAACACGGTTATTATTTCAGTAGGTTCTGGGTTCAAATCCCGGCTAGGTGAAATCCTTTCTACATTGTAAATTTAATAATTTTGTCTTGTCTCGAATCATGGTTGTTTTTCATACAAAATGCATACATTGTTAGCAGCAACTCTCAATAACTGATACACTGCTGCTTATATTAGGTATGCGATCAATATTCAACAACTTCGATAGTAATTCTCGAAGTCCAGGTTAACCCATCACAGCTAGACCCTAGCTTGTGCCGAATCGTGGTCACGGGCACGCAACGACGTGCGTGAATCCTTGGCCTTGGTGTCGAGAAACTTACATGTATGGAGCTGGTGTTATTAACTCAGGAAAAATCTTAGCAGCGCGATGCAGCCGCTAGTATGGAGATTTTGTCAAAGTAACAACGCCATCTAGCGGAAAATTGGGTCATTGAGAACAAAATCTCAACACATCGTTAAAAATAAAGAATTACTAATATTTAATACTTTGAATAAATTTGATATATTAAAAAAACTACAAAGATGCAAAATTGTGGCTAAATATATGGTATATTTATCGTTTATTATACATTTCGCTACCTTATTAGTAAGTTAGGCCAAACACAAACAATACAAAAATTTGCGCCTAATGTTCTTAATTTTGGTTGGTAACACATATTTAAAAATGTATTTAATTTACTTAAATTGATTCGAAATACTTTTATTTCAATTACACTCGATAAAATGGCATTAAAAAATCTGTTTTATTCATTAACATTTTTTATTGCGTCTCCGGGCTTTTTTATGGTCAATACTTACAAACTACAGAAGAATATAATTGCATATTCAATAAAAGAGCATTAATTAGTTCCTATTGTCGCAAATTGTGTTTTTAAAGAAATGTATGTTTTTTTTTTAGCATGAGCCAATTTACAACGAACATTGCACTCATATTTTCGTCTGTGTTGGTCGATAATTGGCGCCATCTTTTCTATCTAACTAAGACGGTTTCCGTAACTCAACGCCTCAAACAACCTTAACCTTATTGTTAATACCGGTGGGCCGCGCGGAGGTATTATGTCGAATTCATACTTTTTAGTTTTTGTACACGTAAGAGCCACGCGGGGGTCGCGTCGTTCTAAATTCAAAATCACAAACGCTGTCATTATAAGGTTACACATTGTAAGGAAAATATTTCATGGAATTTATGTTTTCAGAGATAAATATTAATCATAATAAAAAGTATCCTATAACCATCTTTGGATGTTCTGCTATTCCTGTACCAAAATTGGTAACTTTTTATCCAGCCGTTTCGGCGTGATGCGAGGACAACGGTTTTTTTGAAAACAGATGGCGCCAGGTTGGCACGGCGAAGCATGTCCATACAAAACAACTATCCGGCTGCATCACGCTATCGAGATTTTTCCTGAAATCATGACCTCCCTCCATAGAAAATTTATTTTCAATACAAATTTAGGATTTTATAATAGTATAGATATAATTATCAGGAACTCATGATGTGGAAGGCTTTTTGGAGAGTAAGTTATACTGGCGGTTGGCAATTGTTAACTTATTAGTGTACATATTTTTGAAAGTAATTGGAACTGAATCGCGTATAGTGAGGTCATTTCATTAGATACTTACTCCACATAATATAATTTAGGAGTATTAGTTAATGTCAAAATCTATTACAAATAAGTGTATGACGTCATAACTCTCACTGGATTCAAAATAAAGATGGTCCTACCTTCTTAAAACGTTCTTAGAGTTCGTCCTCACGATCATCAAACGCCCAACATTACTGCATTAAGGTGCGATCACACCGTTCCTCAAAAAATGGTAACGGAGCGTTACACAGACGTGTCTTATCCATACCGTATAACCGCAAGCCTACACCGCTGCTCAAAAAACGCCGACGCAACATAAACGCATGACGTATAAACAACAGACGCGTGACGTTCGCGTCTCGCTTTTTTTCATATATTTAACGGCTTATTGTGTTAGGTCATCTTTTTTGAACGGCCGTGTAGTCCGACCTTTAGCCCACCAAAATTGTGTGACGAATAAATCACAGCGATAATTCACGACAATCAATTCCCCTTAATACTCTTACCTGTTTGGAAACCATTACGCATATACCAGCAATTGGCAAACATCTTAAATCAAAGATACTTCAATAAATCTTCACAGGCCATTGAGCAGACACCTTAATGAAAGGGATACCGGCAATGCACACAATACCTACTCGTACTCAAAACCAAAACGCATTATCTCTTAAACAGACCAGATACAATTCAAGTCTTAAGGTTATTAAGTGTATGTAATGTGATTATGGCGGAGCATGTTGAAGCATTAATTAGTGTTAGTATTGTGGACACGTGCGGTCCCACGGCTGGGCGTTCTTCATCTGTTCTTGTGCTTCTTGTCATTCGTTTGTCCTTGTCTGATCCATCATTGATGTATTGTCCCGTCTCTCTTTGACGTTCTTATTCCATTGATTATATCATCTCGATAGTAAAGTAGGTTCACTGGCACCTAGGTGCTCAGCTCTTACTTCGAATCATGGTATAAGAAAACAGGGTTTGGCACTCCGGAATGACAGGCCAGACTTTTGACGTCATCACGCTATGATTGGTTGGTTCTGTCAATCCGTTTCTGTGTTGCCAGTGGTAAATTATAATACTCCTTGATTCTCTTGTTACCTGTATGAATTTCATAAAACCGTGAGTTTGTAAATCAATAATTACGACAAAATAAAACTTGGTCTCTCTCTCCAAATAATGCATTATTATTGACTGGCAGGAAACATTAAGCGGCAAAGCGGGTACTAATCAGTGACGTAGAAAGTCTTACTGGCCGGAGTGCCATATATTATTTTCTTCTGTTTTTGTGCTTCTTGTCAATCGTCGCGGCGATTGGGAAGCGAAGTTTGTCCTTGTCTGATTTATCATTGATGTATTGTCCCGTCCCTCTTTGTCAAACTTATTCCATTGATTATATCGTCTCGATGGCAAGCTAGGTTCACTACATGCCAAGAGTTGCGGTAATAACCGGCGTGCTAGTGCGCACCAAGGTACTCAGCTCTTCCTTCGAATGACGTACGTTCTTACCTAAAGGTAGTCTGGAAGAGATCGCATATGGAACCTATTAAAATGTTGTATTTGTTTCTTTTGTAAACTGTTTTTGGTGTGCAATCAATTATTATTGTATTGTTTTGTTCTTAGCCAATCGTAGCGTTGCGCTTTCATCACTACGTCACCACGACCAACGACCAATGGCGTCGTATCATACACACAAACAACTAATCACGCTTATTTTAATATTCTAAAAGCGAGTGAGTATGATTGTGTTTGTTTGTTACGTCTTCACGCTGAAACGGCTGGACCAATTTTGAATTTACGTATGAAGGTAGCTGACACCTGAATTGAATTGCATTTATCCCGAAACAAATTAGTGTTCCCGTGGGATGAGCGGGTAACATCGTGCGGCGCAGCTTTTAAAATATAGTTCTCAGAAGGCTCTTGCCAAGATAAGAGAGACACTTCTGGGATATTTTGTTTTGTGGCTATATACATCATCGTTTCCGCATCTTTCCTTTCCATATATCTTGCTATTCCTGATTATATATATCTGTAGGTAGATATATAGAGATATGTATATCTTTCGATTATGTTTCCATAAAACAAATTCAATCAAGTTTACTCCCAAAGAGAAGCGTAACCTTAAAATCAACAAATTACGATCACCTTGCGAGACTCGATCCAAATCGACGGACTCCAAGCCGATTTAGAACTTTCGGCCAAAGAAATACATTTTCAAATTCAAGAGGCGTCTTCGGATAAAAGACATTGGAACCTCACTTCATTCTGCCTTTTTTCGAACAAAAGGATCATAAGTACCATTCACGATACTTAAGTAAGAAAGCAGTAAGTGTAACCTTCATACATAGTTAGCCTTTTTAGGGTTCCGTACGGTACGGTAAAATCTGGAGAAATAATATTTTGTCACTGTCTGTTTTTTAATTGGAAAATTGAAGAGGTATTAAGTGCTATGTCGCGCCAAAACTGGTTCAAGGGGGCGCTACTGTTGCCTGCCGGTGGCGCGCTGGGTACCGCCAACTCGCCGGACTGTTCCAGCCCCTAATCCAGCTTATCAGAAAAACAAACTCAAACTCTATAACTGTATTTATTCTGTCATTCATCATCAACCTGAAACTCCGATCTCTCACTCATCCATCACATTCCTTATAATCATTCACTCTCTGAACACACAGCTGGTGACGGTGACCCTCAGGTCACACAGCACTCAGCCCTTACACACACACTGCGGTTCAGGAGGTCCCCCCTCGGTGACCCCGCCCGCACTCTCAGATAGCCTTGCACAATCGAAAGACTCAGGCCAATTTATTTAAAAGAATAACTTCATTCTCGATTTTTTTTTATAAAATATTACTGAAATCGTGTTCTAATAATGTGGAATTGTCGGTACGTATTTCCGACTCGGTCTTGACCGCTTTTTTTCTTTACCCGGCGCTCCATGGCCGTCCTAAGCCAACAAACCCTCAATCTATGCGACCCATTGAACTGGCGTACCTTAATGAAAGTTCCAGTGCAAATATGTTGATGAGAAAACGGAGATGGAATTAAATTACTAGCTATCTATGAATAGTTGTATGGGCTTATTTTTTTCGATTTTCGTTTTTTTTTGTATTCAGTGTGTGGACAGAAATCGGACGAATAAGCGTCATTTTACACGGTGTCCTGTATTTAATGGACAACCCTACGTTACAGGCTAACGCTCGCAATGACCGACCAAACTTAGAGTGAAACAAGCTCCCAAAATCATTACACAATATGTACTCGTATATATGGTCCGATTATCTCAAAAACTGGTGTCCCAATGGTGCACCTTAGAAAGATCCAGAACATAGGCTTCTTTTTTTAGCGTTATTAAATGTCTCATGGTTTTTGAGATAATCGGACTATTTGTATATAATACTAGCTTTTCTCCGCGGCTTCGCACGCGTAAACACAATATCATACGTCCACTACACTTATTGCGAGGCCAAAGGCCGAGCTCCGCGTAGCAACGAAGGTGCGGAGCGTCATAAGGAAGCCGCCCACCCACTTAATATAAGTCGAAGTAACTTAATGCGAGGCCAAAGGCCGAGCTCCGCGTAGCACCGTAGGTGCGGAGCGTCCCAAGAAAGCCGCCCACCCACTTAATATAAGTTGAAGTAACTCAATGCGAGGCCGCAGGCCGAGCTCCGCGTAGCACCGAAGGTGCGGAGCGTCTCAAAGAAGCCGCCCACCCACTTAATATAAGTTGAAGTAACTTAATGCGAGGCCGAAGGCCGAGCTCCGCGTAGCACCGTAGGTGCGGAGCGTCCCAAGGAAGCCGCCTACCCACTTAATATAAGTGGAAGTAACTTAATGCGAGGCCGAAGGCCGAGCTCCGCGTAGCACCGTAGGTGCGGAGCGTCCCAAGGAAGCCGCCCACCCACTTAATATAAGTTGAAGTAACTTAATGCGAGGCCGAAGGCCGAGCTCCGCGTAGCACCGTAGGTGCGGAGCGTCCCAAGGGATCCGCCCACACATTTAATAGAAGTCGAAGTAACCTAGTGCGAGGCCGAAGGCCGAGCTCCGCGTAACACCGAAGGTGCGGAGCGTCCCAAGGAAGCTGCACCCACTTAATATAAGTTGAAGTAACTTAATGCGAGGCCGAAGGCCGAGCTCCGCGTAGCACCGTAGGTGCGGAGCGTCCCAAGGAAGCCGCCCACCCACTTAATATAAGTTGAAGTAACTTAATGCGAGGCCGAAGGCCGAGCTCCGCGTAGCACCGAAGGTGCGGAGCGTCTCAAGGAATTCGCCCACCCACTTAATATAAGTTGAAGTAACTTAATGTGAGGCCGCAGGCCGTGCTCCGCGTAGCACTGAAGGTGCGGAGCGTCCCAAGGTAGCCGCCCACCCACTTAATATAAGTTGAAGTAACTTAATGCGAGGTCGAAGGCCGAGCTCCGCGTAGCACCGAAGGTGCGGAGCGTCCCAAAGAAGCCGCCCACCCACTTAATGTAAGTTGAAGTAACTTAATGTGAGGCCGAAGGCCGAGCTCCGCGTAGCACCGTAGGTGCGGAGCGTCCCAAGGAAGCCGCCCACCCACTTAATACAAGTTGAAGTAACTTAATGCGAGGCCGCAGGCCGAGCTCCACGTAGCACCGAAGGTGCGGAGCGTCCCAAGGAAGCCGCCTATTAAGTTACTTAAACATAATTATGTTAAGTGGGTTGGCAGCTTCCCTGGGACGCTCGTGGAACTCGGCTTACTGCCTCGCATTAAATTACTAAGGGTTTATAAAGTAACTTAGCACCGAAGGTGCGGTGCATCCCAGGGAAGACGTCCACCCACTTAAAATATGTTCAAATAAATTAATGCGAGGCCGCCCACCCACTTAATATAAGTTTAAATGTGTGAGCGGCTTTCCTGGGACGCTCTGCACCTTCGGTGCTATGTGAAGCTCGGCCTATGGCCTCGCATTAAGTTACTACTTATATTAGTGAGTATAGGCCGAGCTTCACATAGCACCGAAGGTGCAGAGCGTCCCAGGAAAGCCGCTCACACATTTAAACTTATATTAAGTGGGTGGGCGGCCTCGCATTAATTTATTTGAACATATTTTAAGTGGGTGGACGTCTTCCCTGGGATGCACCGCACCTTCGGTGCTAAGTTACTTTATAAACTCTTAGTAATTTAATGCGAGGCCGTAAGCCGAGTTCCACGAGCGTCCCAAGGAAGCCGCCCACCCACTTAATATAAGTTGAAGTAACTTAATGCGAGGCCGAAGGCCGAGCTCCGCGTAGCACCGTAGGTGCGGAGCGTCCCAAGGGATCCGCCCACACATTTAATAGAAGTCGAAGTAACCTAGTGCGAGGCCGAAGGCCGAGCTCCGCGTAACACCGAAGGTGCGGAGCGTCCCAAGGAAGCTGCACCCACTTAATATAAGTTGAAGTAACTTAATGCGAGGCCGAAGGCCGAGCTCCGCGTAGCACCGTAGGTGCGGAGCGTCCCAAGGAAGCCGCCCACCCACTTCAATATAAGTTGAAGTAACTAAATGCGAGGCCGAAGGCCGAGCTCCGCGTAGCACCGAAGGTGCGGAGCGTCTCAAGGAATTCGCCCACCCACTTAATATAAGTTGAAGTAACTTAATGCGAGGCCGCAGGCCGAGCTCCGCGTAGCACTGAAGGTGCGGAGCGTCCCAAGGTAGCCGCCCTCCCACTTAATATAAGTTGAAGTAACTTAATGCGAGGTCGAAGGCCGAGCTCCGCGTAGCACCGAAGGTGCGGAGCGTCCCAAGGAAGCCGCCTTTTAAGTTACTTAAACATAATTATGTCAAGTGGGTTGGCAGCTTCCCTGGGACGCTCGTGGAACTCGGCTTACGGCCTCGCATTAAATTACTAAGGGTTTATAAAGTAACTTAGCACCGAAGGTGCGGTGCATCCCAGGGAAGACGTCCACCCACTTAAAATATGTTCAAATAAATTAATGCGAGGCCGCCCACCCACTTAATATAAGTTTAAATGTGTGAGCGGCTTTCCTGGGACGCTCTGCACCTTCGGTGCTATGTGAAGCTCGGCCTATGGCCTCGCATTAAGTTACTACTTATATTAGTGAGTGGGCGCCTTCCCTAGGACGCTCCGCACCTTCGGTGCTACGATTGTGAACATGATCTTGGTTTAATTAAAATTGAGGCAAGACTTATATTTAAAAAATTGTTTTGAATATTTATTGTCTATTGTAGATTTAAATAACTTAATGCGAGGCCGCCCACCTACTTAGTATAAGTTTAAGTGTGTGAGCGCCTTCCCTAGGACGCTCCGCACCTTCGGTGCTACACTTGTGAACATGATCTTGGTTTAATTAAAATTGAGGCAAGACTTATGTTTAAAAGATAGTTTTTAGGGTTCCGTACCCAAAGGGTAAAAACAGGGCCCTATTACTGAGACTTCGCTGTCCGTCCGTCCGTCTTTCACCAGGCTGTATCTCAAGAACGGTGATAGCTGGACAGTTGAAATTTTCACAGATGACGTATTTCTATTGCCGCTATAACAACAAATACTGAAAATAAAATAAAATAAATATTTAAGGGGGGGCTCCCTACAACAAACTTGTTATAGATTATGGTACGGAACCCTTCATGCGCGAGTCGGACTCGCACTCGCCCAATTTTTAATATTTATTGTCTATTGTAGATTTAAATAACTTATTGCGAGGCCACCCACCCACTTAATGTAAATTTAAATGTGTGAGCGGCTTCCCTGGGACGCTCTGCACCTTCGGTGCTACGTGAAGCTCGGCCTACGGCCTCGCGTTAAGTTACTACTTATATTAGTGGGTGGGCGCCTTCCCTAGGACGCTCCGCACCTTCGGTGCTACGCTTGTGAACATGATCTTGGTTTAATTAAAATTGAGGGTAGACTTATGTTTACAAAATCGTTTTGAATATTTATTGTCTATTGTAGATTTAAATAACTTAATGCGAGGCCGCCCACCCACTTAATAGAAGTTGAAGTGTGTGAGCGGCTTCCCTGGGACGCTCTGCACCTTCGGTGCTACGTGAAGCTCGGCCTACGGCCTCGCGTTAAGTTACTACTTATATTAGTGGGTGGGCGCCTTCCCTAGGACGCTCCGCACCTTCGGTGCTACGCTTGTGAACATGATCTTGGTTTAATTAAAATTGAGGCAAGACTTATGTTTAAAAAATCGTTTTGAATATTTATTGTCTATTGTAGATTTAAATAACTTAATGCGAGGCCGCCCACCCACTTAATAGAAGTTGAAGTGTGTGAGCGGCTTCCCTGGGACGCTCTGCACCTTCGGTGCTACGTGGAGCTCGGCCTACGGCCTCGCATTAAGTTACTACTTATATTAGTGGGTGGGCGACTTCCCTAGAACGCTCCGCACCTTCGGTGCTACGCTTGTGAACATCATCTTGGTTTAATTAAGATTGAGTCAAGACTTAGGTATGTTTAAAAGATTGTTGTTAATATTTATTGTCTATTGTAGATTTAAAAAACTTAATGCGAGGCCGCCCACACACTTAATATAAGCTTAAATGTGTGAGCGGCATCCCTGGGACGCTCTGCACCTTCGGTGCTACGTAGAGCTCGGCCTACGGCCTCGCATTAAGTTACTTCTTGATTTAGTGGGTGGGCGACTACTCTAGATCGCTCCGCACCTTCGGTGTTACCATTGTGAACATCATCTTGGTTTAGTTTAAATTGAGGCTAGACTCATGTTTATATATATCGTTTGAATATTTATTGTTTATTGTAGATAACTATTCAAAGCTTCTTGAAAAATAATTAGCTCATAGTCCTACCTGAACATATATTAATGACATCTATTAAGATGACAATAAATTATTTTCGTCTACAATGGTACTAATACTAATATAATAATATGACCTGTCATAATAATGTCCTAAGTAACGCCATAAGATTCAGGTGCCAACTTAACTCAATCGAGCGTACGTCAATAATGGCGACAGCACCACTGAACGGATACGTGATGGCCTCACTGTTTTGTTATCCGTGGTACAATGAATAAGGAAGCAAAAGAAAATGTATGAGATAACACGGTTATTATTTCAGTAGGTTCTGGGTTCAAATCCC
Source organism: Apotomis capreana (assembly GCA_947623375.1). NCBI lineage: Eukaryota > Metazoa > Arthropoda > Insecta > Lepidoptera > Tortricidae > Apotomis > Apotomis capreana. The sequence goes on along the minus strand of OX392509.1, from coordinate 17,707,393 downwards.
GGCTAGGTGAAATCCTTTCTACATTGTAAATTTAATAATTTTGTCTTGTCTCGAATCATGGTTGTTTTTCATACAAAATGCATACATTGTTAGCAGCAACTCTCAATAACTGATACACTGCTGCTTATATTAGGTATGCGATCAATATTCAACAACTTCGATAGTAATTCTCGAAGTCCAGGTTAACCCATCACAGCTAGACCCTAGCTTGTGCCGAATCGTGGTCACGGGCACGCAACGACGTGCGTGAATCCTTGGCCTTGGTGTCGAGAAACTTACATGTATGGAGCTGGTGTTATTAACTCAGGAAAAATCTTAGCAGCGCGATGCAGCCGCGAGTATGGAGATTTTGTCAAAGTAACAACGCCATCTAGCGGAAAATTGGGTCATTGAGAACAAAATCTCAACACATCGTTAAAAATAAAGAATTACTGATATTTAATACTTTGAATAAATTTGATATATTAAAAAAACTACAAAGATGCAAAATTGTGGCTAAATATATGGTATATTTATCGTTTATTATACATTTCGCTACCTTATTAGTAAGTTAGGCCAAACACAAACAATACAAAAATTTGCGCCTAATGTTCTTAATGTTGGTTGGTAACACATATTTAAAAATGTATTTAATTTACTTAAATTGATTCGAAATACTTTTATTTCAATTACACTCGATAAAATGGCATTAAAAAATCTGTTTTATTCATTAACATTTTTTATTGCGTCTCCGGGCTTTTTTATGGTCAATACTTACAAACTACAGAAGAATATAATTGCATATTCAATAAAAGAGCATTAATTAGTTCCTATTGTCGCAAATTGTGTTTTTAAAGAAATGTATGTTTTTTTTTAGCATGAGCCAATTTACAACGAACATTGCACTCATATTTTCGTCTGTGTTGGTCGATAATTGGCGCCATCTTTTCTATCTAACTAAGACGGTTTCCGTAACTCAACGCCTCAAACAACCTTAACCTTATTGTTAATACCGGTGGGCCGCGCGGAGGTATTATGTCGAATTCATACTTTTTAGTTTTTGTACACGTAAGAGCCACGCGGGGGTCGCGTCGTTCTAAATTCAAAATCACAAACGCTGTCATTATAAGGTTACACATTGTAAGGAAAATATTTCATGGAATTTATGTTTTCAGAGATAAATATTAATCATAATAAAAAGTATCCTATAACCATCTTTGGATGTTCTGATTCCTGTACCAAAATTGGTAACTATTTATCCAGCCGTTTCGGCGTGATGCGAGGACAACGGTTTTTTTGAAAACAGATGGCGCCAGGTTGGCACGGCGAAGCATGTCCATACAAAACAACTATCCGGCTGCATCACGCTATCGAGATTTTTCCTGAAATCATGACCTCCCTCCATAGAAAATTTATTTTCAATACAAATTTAGGATTTTATAATAGTATAGATTATCGGGGATTAGAAGGTTGTCCATTAAATACAGGACCCCGTGTATAATTACAACCATCCGTCTGATCTCTGATAATAGGTTAAGTGATAAATTGGGCATTTTTCATAACCGACCTAAGTAGCTTCTCATTATTCATAATACCCACGCATTATGAAAAATGCCCAATTTAATACAGGTTTAGCAAACGGTTCTAATATTATTCTTTGCGCTGAATTTCAATACTAATTGTAAACATTTTTGTTTCAGATGACCTCAACTGTTCATAGGATTGCTTACATTTAAGGTATGTTGAAATCCACATTATACTTAATATATAAATGTGTCTAGTTGATTAAGAATGACTACATTTATGTTCAAAAACCACTCGAAATTGACAAAATTCACGCAGAAAACTGTTCTTTTTTTCAACTTATTTTAGACTGTACGCTAGCTATGTTACTATCTAGAACTCAAGGAAAAGTATTATTCACTTTAAAAATTAGTTGAAATTATCAATATATTTGTCATAATATGAAAAAAAAAAAAAAATTGTAGAAGGCCTCCTCATTCAATTTTGGAATTTCATAATAGATAAGACTTGTGATTGCCTACCCAATATGGTGCGCCTAAAATAATTCTAGGTAACTTCTTTCCTTTGACAGCATCTTGCTATATATAGTAAACAACTACTGCAAGTTTAACATAAGTTACAAAACCGGATCTCAGCTGAGTGCGCTACAAAATTTATGGGGTAGGATGTAACTCAGTTGGTTTCGTTTTTCCTTGATGCACAGAAAGAAACAGACGGAAGACGGAATACAGAATTTAAACGCTGTTTGAAACATAGCCCACTTAGCTTTGAGATGCTGCATTCTCTGCAGCAACCCTTGGTATAACAGCTGCACCTACATCTACAACCGTATTGGATTTTATAGACAAAAATAATACGTTTTGACCTGAGTGGAACGATATACCCCAAAAAAATAAATTATAATTGTATTATATTTCCTTTTTTTTTCCGCGATTCATCACACATTTAAATAAATACTTTTTTTCAGATCGTATCGCGTATAGTCAGCCTTTGACAACGGTAACTGTATAACTACTGAAACTAAATTAATTAATTTACACGATAAAATCAGTTTAAAAAGATGCTAAAGTCGGAATTAAGTGCGGAATTAAACTGGGTAGTTTATTAAAATTAAATTTTATTTATTGCCGTCGAAGTTATTATGAGTTTATGAAATGCTCTACCGTTTAAATGTTTATTGCAAGCGCATTGTGATTATTCATGGGATGCTGTTTTAATAGGATGATAATAGGCAACACTTTCTCGGCGTTTCATTTCATTCGGCCATTGCTGTTCTATAGCAGAACTAATTAACAAACACTTCCTAATGTATGTTAAGCTAGACGATTAGGCTCGTTCTTTCTTAATGTAAAAAAATACGATGACATACGTGTTTAACAACCGCTTCGCTCCTCAACGGCACGCGCGTTTTTTACTACCAGTCACACTTCTTGTTCACCACTAAGCTGTATAACAGTTGAATATATTTTTTCCTTGTAAAAAAGCTTGCGTCCCTCAAGTGTCGGGTTATCAACTTATCGCACAGTTTTTATCTCGCTCTTAGAAGTGTGACCATTAGTGCTGTCCTTTTTTGCCCTTTTCAATCCATTAACTCTCTCTTTTTGTAGGGTTTAATGGCCGTGCGTGAACAATTTCTGTGAAATCGCTTGCGAAAATTACTTGATGTAATGTGGAAATATTTCCTTTATTTGTACTTCATGACAGTTTCTGGTGATAGGCTTCGGCCCTTAGGAGGTTGTCATCAAACTCATAGGATATGATCCAGAAAATTTGCGTCTAGTTTTCCTCTTCAGGTGTCTCATTACGTATATGTATATGTATTTTAAATCTTATCAGCAGTGTTCAGATTGTATCTTATCGGTGTTCAAATTTAAAATACATTTAAAATACATTTTTTTTTAAATACATTTAAAATACATTTATCGCCTGGTGACGACCCATACTCACAAAAAAATCTATCACTACTCTTCCAAACCTCGTATCTAGGTTGTAGGTTGATACTGAGATACGATTTTTTGCTTAGTGAGTTTCGGTTGTCAACGACAATACAAACAGTAGTGGCAAAGGATCTATGATATCTGTTTATTTTGTATGAAAGACCCTACACTTTTAGTATCGCAAAAGGTTTTAGGTACCTACATCAAGATACTAACCGGTTAGTATCTTGATGTACCTACCCTTTCACTTTTAGCAAATATAACGCCTATTTTCTATACAAATAGTTATTTAAATCAACATCGTAATAATTATGCACCTTTTTGTTTTGAATGTGATGAGTTTTTTCCCGTTACTCACAGTAACGTGATAATCTTTTTCGCAGTGGTAGGTACAGTAGTCTACCTACCGGTCCGAAATAGTGTACCTATCACGCTCTAGTGTGACAACCCAAGATTTTTTTAAATATTTTTTTTTATTACGGAAGGTTTTTTTATTAAAGAGCCTAATATAATTTTAGAAGACGTACTCAGTTATTATGCAGAAGCAATTATCGTTGCTGCCATTTATGGCATGAATAACCAAGTAACAAATTGTAAATGTGTACATTTACCGACATATTAATAAAAGGCATTGTTTTAATGGAAATATCCCAACAATGATGCTCGGTTACATTGTCTGCGGTTACTGTGGCAATAAAAGTTGAGACTATGAATTTTACATCGTCAGGCGCTGGTCATTCGATTATTACGTACATATAGTTACTGAGAGTTCTCCCAATGTACACATTTTATGGCGATCTTAGAATAAATACGATAGTCTTCATAAAATTGATTTGCGAATTGATAGAGCGGGTTTGGTTTTATATATGTGTACGAACCAATCATAGAGACGTTTTGCTTGTGATATACATACATAATAATCCATCGAACGATTTTAGATGAAACTTGGCAGTTATAGCTTAAACATACTTAATTCCCGGCAACGTAGGCGAAGCCGTGGGCAAATGCGAGAGTAGTAGGGATTCGCCGATACTACGATACGGGGCGGACGGGCCTGATGGGCGGCATCCAGGGCGGATTTGGCGGACCACCAAACCTAAAAAAAAAAAAAAAAAAAAAAAAAAAAAAAAAAAAAAAAAAAAAAAAATAGCCCCCTACTTAGAGCGTTTGGAATAGGTCCCAGGACGCTCAGACAGCTCTGTCAAGACTTACAGAACGCCCTACGCTAACAATGCAACACCTTCCCCGACCCATCGACCCTTTTCTATTGTCTATCCGAGCTCGGGTTTTATTGCCCTCTCGGACGCCGAGCTCACTTTTATTACGGTCTACTATTGTTTCCCTCTTTTATATTTCTCTTTGGCTACAACTGTCTACAACTTCCTTTGCAAACGGTATACATCTTTTAAGAACATTCTTTAGGTAAAGCTGGACAAATACCTAAACATCTCATACCTAAACTATCAGACTAGGTCCGTCACCTTGGTTCTTATTGGAATCGCTGTTTCAACGCAGCCTGTCTCACATCGTGTCTTTACTCCAGGTTTCTTACTACGTGATATGTGCTACGGTGTACGTATCACTAATCTAAGCTAACCTATGCTAGATCACAATTCTAACCTAACCTAACCTAAGCTACAGGACTACGCCCAGCTAACGCAGGATACGTTACTTGACTACTTAACTTCAGGTAGCCTTACTTCAAAGTATGTCTCTTGTTGCTCACTACATATGCTGCATTTGGAACGTTGTTCTATTTATATATTTTATCTTGTTCAACTTAACATTACTTCTAACTTAACTATCACTTAACTTCAAAAACTAATTTTGAAGAACTGCTTTATATACTTACCTACTTAAAACCAGCTACGAGCACAGCACAGTTGTTTTGGTCTTAAGAACGCTGTTCTAACCTAACCTAACCTTGCATAAATTTGACTACGTACTCAATGTTACTTTCATTTCTTTTTTGTAATAACCGACTTCAAAAAGGAGAAAGTTCTATGTAAAAATATTGCATGTAGCATAAGGATAATACGAATCTAATCTTACAATAGTAATGCGGTATTTTATACAGTAATAACTGCTTCAAAACTATACTAACTTATTTAAGCTGTAAGTTAAAAATACGAGTTCTATTTTTGCATATTTATTTATTTCGCCAAATATTATGTTCTTGAATAGATGCTTAAGAAAATACCTGAATAAACTTTGTAACTTGTACTAACGTGTATTTGTAGTGGGCTGAACTAAACTCGTTGATTTTTTAATTTGTTTGTTGGGTCCATATTGTTTGTAAAGATTTATGACAGGTTTCTTCTCCGAATCATCAAAAGATTCGAAAGTCTATTATAAATTTTATTACTGTTTGTTGGTGGCTGTTGGGCGCGGTACAAACTAGTCGAAACGTGATTTTAATAATTTGTGATTTTAACGGTAATCTATTGTCACATCCTTATAAAAGCCGATGGACAGTGACGATCTATAAGTATTCAGAACCGAGTCGTGCTTGTTACCAGAGCTCTCTCAGTGTACAGTGACATAGTGTTGAATCGTGCTACAGTGCTTATAAAAAATGGCAAATGTAAGTATGTACTATTTTTTATAAAATATGTATGTAGTATTTTTATGTACTATTTGTTTAACAGTGTTTTTTTTTTCTGTAACTTGTGTTCATCGTGTTACTTGTTAAGTGTGTTAATCGGATGTATAACTTATTGTTGAATATTGTTACAGTTCACGGAAAACACTTTCAAGAATTTTTATTACCCTGAACCTGAACATGATGATTCAGGGAGTGATGAAGAAGGCACACTCGGTTTTAAAGTGAAACAAGCCATAGCGAAGAAACGTCCTGCAAATAGTATCGAGAGTTTCTTTGAAAAACCGCAGAAAAAAGTGAAACCAGTGAAGAGATCTTCCAGTGTGTCGCAAAGTTCCCATACCGGTGTTGCTTACCTATCTTCGGGTAAAGACGATGCTGCGTATGCATCACACCTTATTAAAATAGAAATATACGATCTTGAAAAAGTTAGGAACATCGCACCAGAAGAGCACTGGAAGCACGCCGATGTGAGATTAAAATCTTACATCTCAACTGAGCAAGATCCACAGCTTGAGACTGTCCGTGATGTTATATACAACATGACGAAAGAAATAGCTTCGAAGGACACGTGCGTGAAATATTTTATAAACAATACGAAAAAGTAAACTAAGTGTTTGTGTAGTTTTAATACTAGGTTAAAACTGTATTTATTATATAAGACATTAGATAATATTTTATAACATACCCTTGTGTACTACTAGTATTATATATTTCTTACTGCTTAAACAACAACTTTTTGTTATTCAAAATTGTTAACTCGTTTTATAACCACATGTTGTAATTTGTTTTGTAGCCTAATCATATTGATCTATTTCCCTTTGCAAATGTATAAAACTCTCCACCCTTTAATATAAAATCACTAAGCTACGTTTGTTATTTTAAGGAAAAAATTTGTTGTAATGTAATCACTATTTTCTTAGACACATCTCACGATGGACTGTTTAAGCTGTGATGTTTACGATTCCGAGCTCGTCAGGCTATGCGAAGAAATTGAAAGTGATCAAGAAATGTATGAGATCGGGGAATTACTAAGCCAGCTACATAGTCAAGGGTGAGTACTCTTGTTCCAACCTGTTATATTGTTTATTGATATTGTACTTGTATATTTAGACATGCAATTTAAACAGTTTATTCTTGTTCAAACTTGTACAAAACCATTGACCAGTGTCATTGAGTTGTTGCCTTTTTATGGCTCAGTTTCATTGTTCTCTGTTGGGTGGGGATCCTGGAAGGTTCTTTATAAGCGACGTCTCTGGTGTAGAAATCATTCATTATTCCAGTTACTGTGTTTGTGCTAGTACTGTGTCTGTGTATTGTACAAAATACTGTTTTAAAAATGGTGCTTGGATACTTTCATATGGGAACTAGTTTAACCCACGACAAAATTGCAGTTTTAAGCAAAGGATTCATTTTAAAAGTATTTCATAGAAACATAAGATTGTGGTATATTGACAATCAATTACCTCAGGCGCTTTTGGAAGATGAAGATATTATACCCTATTACACACCATGTGATGGGCATATCAATAAGTCGATGCATAACTTGTCATCAGATGTCATTGATGGGGTTTTAACAATGCAGGCATATTGCCAGCAATGTCGAAAAAACTTAAGTTAGTATAATGATAATAATTTAATCATTGTTTTGAAGTTTTAAATCTTGTATTAAATACTAACGTTTCACTTTTTCTATTACAGATCTAACCAAGTAGGACGGGGGAGAAAAAGGACAGCTACAAGTACGGGTGCAGAAGTACCAGTGAAGAGAAACTACCCTTCCAACAGTCGTGATATGTCTACATTCTCAAGCGAAGAACCATTATCCGATGTCAATGTAAGTACAAAAAATAATTCTGAAATTGAATGTTCGGTGTGTAAAAAGTTCGTGTCAAAAAGATATTTTGGTAACCATTTAAATAGTAATATTCACAAAAATAATGTGTTGAGATCCGATAGTGAATATGTTAATGTCCAATTAATTGAAAATGCATTCAAAAACAGAGTCGCTACTTACAGAATATTATTTAATGAAATGGATCACCAACCTCTTGATCCCGAAACTATTTTACAAAAACACAAGGATAAGATCTTTACATTATTAGATCGTTCACTTAACAAACATCACGCTTTAAAAGTAAATTTTATTCTTAATGCAAATTTTACACAAGATACCAAACAATTAAATAATACATTTGATTTCCAATTAAGTAATAGTATTGTTGATATCAGCACTGATAAAGCTGCTGTTTTTACGTCCCTAGTAAATGAAATTGTGATAAGGTTGTCAAACTTTGAAAGAAAAGATAGTGGGTGGAGTTTAGTAACATTTAATCATATCGATCTCAATATTAACAAATATAATCCATTACGCGGCTCTTCTTTTATCGAATTACCTCGTGATATAAAGAATAAAAAAGCGGTTATTAATGTAAAAAACAATGACCATGAGTGTTTTCGATGGGCTGTATTGTCTGGTTTATACGAACCCAAAAGTCATTCAAATATGGTCAGTTCATACATATTACATAAGAATAAATTGAACTTTGAAAATTTAACTTTTCCATTTAAATTGGGAGATATCCATAAATTTGAAAAAAATAATGATATTAGCATTAATGTATTTGGTCTCGAGTACAACTCTCAAAACAAGAAACACGATGTTATAGGCCCACTACATTTAACTAAATTAAAAAAGTCTAATCACTTAAACTTGTTGTACATAACTAAAGATAACCAAGGACATTATTGTTTTATCAAAAATTTATCGAGGTTAGTGTCTAAGCAATTGTCAAATGCACAACATGCTGTTCATATTTGCGATGGTTGCTTAATTAAATTTACATCACACGAGAGACTAAACCAACATCAAAAAAACGACTGCTTCCACGTATGCACAAACTTACCATCCGAAAAAGAAGACACAAGAAATTGGTTTAACGAATATGTTCCATCGAATCAAGTTACTTTTAATAATTATGAACGACAATTAAGAGTACCTTTTGTTGTATACGCTGATTTTGAGGCATTTTTAAATCCAATTCAATCCTGTTCTAACAACCCCAGTACATCTTCTACTACCAATATTCAAAAACATGAAGTTTATAGCTTCGGTTACTATATTAAGTGTTCTTATAATGACAAGTTATCTGTGTACAGAACATATACAGGTGAAGACTGTGCAAAAACATTTATGAAAGTCATAAAAGAAGATTTAGAAACTATTTGTAAAAGTAATGCGTTTGCTAAAACTTCTTTCCCTCTAACAGATGCTAATAAGGTAGACATTATGCAAAGCCATGCTTGTTATATTTGTGATAGAAATTTGAATGATGACTCAACCGTTTCTTATAATTATCATACTGGACTTTACGAAGGCGTTGCACATAAATTTTGTTCTGAAAAATACAAACCACCCAATTTTGTACCTGTATTTTTCCATAATTTGAGCAATTACGATAGTCATTTTATTGTACATGGACTTGGTCTTGAAGATGGTGACATAGAACTAATCCCACAAAATAAAGAAAAGTATATTTCGTTTTCTAAGTCTTTACAAGTGAATAATCGTGTTGTAAAATTGAGATTTGTCGATTCTCTTAAATTTATGTCGAGTAGCTTGGATAAATTAGCTAAAAACTTGACTACTGACCAATTTTACGAATTGAAATTGAACTTTCCTCGTGAAGAAGACTTTAAACGTCTAATACGGAAGGGTGTCTATCCATATGAGTACATGACTTCGTATGATTCACTGAAATTAACTTCGCTTCCTACACAGGATCAATTCTATAGTTCTCTTACTGACAGTCACATTTCCGAAAACGATTTCCTACATGCTCAAGATATTTGGTCTCATTTCCAATGCAAAAATATGGGGGATTATTCCAATCTTTATCTGAAAACAGATGTTTTATTACTAACTGACATATTTGAAAATTTTAGAAATGTGTGTCTTAAGACATATGGTTTAGATCCCGCCCATTATTATACCGCGCCTGGAATTTCCTTTGATTCGATGTTGAGGACTACCAAAATAAGTTTAGAACTTTTAACAGATGTCGACAAAATAGCTTTTATAGCGAAAAACATTCGAGGAGGGATTTCCCAATGTAGCAACAGACATGCAAAAGCAAATAATACATTTATGGAAGACTATGATCCAAATATTCCTTCATCTTTTCTCATGTACTTAGACGCAAATAATCTCTATGGGTGGGCTATGTCACAATGTCTTCCGTCTGGCAAATTTGAATGGGTAAATAAAGATACCGATTTCAATGTTTCAGACGATGCTGAATATGGGTTTATATTAGAAGTTGATCTAGAGTACCCCAAGGAATTACATGACTCTCATTCAGATTTGCCGTTCTGTCCAGAAAATGTATGTCTAGGTGATTCTAAAGAAAAAAAATTGATTCCCAATTTAAACAATAAATATAATTATGTATTACATTACAGAAATCTTAAACAATGTTTAAAAAATGGGTTGCGTTTAGTGAAAATCCATCGTGTGTTGAAGTTCAAACAATCTACTTGGTTAAAAAGTTACATAGATTTGAATACCCGAATGCGTTCGCTGGCGACATCTGATTTTGAAAAAGATTTCTTTAAACTTATGAATAATTCTGTTTTTGGTAAAACAATGGAAAATGTCACGAAACGTGTGAATGTTAAATTATTAAGTCACTGGGAAAATCGCGGAAAATCCCAAGGGGTACAGTCCTTAATATCTAAACCTGAATTTCATAGTTTATCAATATTTTCTGAGAATTTAGCTGCTGTGCAATTGAAAAAAACAAAAATCTTTTATAACAAACCAATTTACCTTGGATTCTGCATTTTAGATCTATCGAAAACTTTAATGTACGAATTCCACTACAATTATATGAAATACAAATATACGGAAAATCTCAAGCTCCTTTACACGGATACTGATAGCTTAATATATGAAATAAACACTGCTAACTTTTATGAGGACATTAAATCTGACCTGAACTTGTATTATGATACATCTGATTTACCCACCCAACAATGCATATGGTTTACCATTACTAAATAAAAAGAGGTTAGGTTTTTTTAAAGACGAAAATAATGGCAAAATTTTGAAAGAGTTTGTTGGTCTTAGATCAAAAATGTATGCCTTAGATGTTCAAAATAGTGGTATTATATCCAAAGCTAAAGGAATAAACAAGTGTGTTACCAAGAAATTAACCCTTAACGACTATAAAAGTTGTTTATTTGATAGAAATATACAACATGCTCAAATGTTACGATTCCGATCAATAAAGCATGTTTTATTTACGCAAAATGTCAATAAAATATCATTATCTTACAACGACACAAAACGATATTTATTGAAAAACACTTCGGATACTCTTGCGTGGGGTCATTATAAAATACCTCATAATTCTTAAAAAAAAAATACACGGAACATTCAATTTTCATATTTATTTTTTGTACATAATATTGTATTTTAGGATGTTTTTTTTTTTTTATTTTTTAAGTTTTGGCAATAAAATGATTGGCAAAAAATATGTTTTTGTAAATTTTTATGTGATTTATCTAGAATAATATAAATATTAAAAAATAATTAGCAAAATTTTTGTTTTTTTTTTTTTTATTTGTTACCCCATTTTTTTTTACCAAATTTATTTAAAAAGCTATGGTCTAGAAATTTTCTCATTTGAAGTCAATCCGTTAACATATGAACACACATATTTAAAAATTTATAATGATTCATTTTAACCACCCTTTCACTACAATAGTAGCGGGTCCAAGTGGGTGTGGTAAAACTCAGTTTGTTACCAATTTTTTAAACAATGCAAAAGAAGTATGTAATGTTGAATTTGATGAAATTATTTGGTGTTATGATGAAATGCAACCTTTGTACAATCTGGAAAATGTAAATTATAGCCAAGGAATACCAGATTTTTCTTTATTTGATGGAAAAAAGCCCAAGCTTCTCATAATTGATGACTTGATGAGAGAATCGGATGGACGAATCGTTGATATTTTTACAAAAGGAAGTCACCATAGAAACTTAAGTGTTTTTTATATTACTCAAAACATATTTCATCAAGGCAAAGGACAACGTGATATTTCATTGAATACCAGCTATATTGTATACTTCAAAAACCCGAGGGATAAAACACAAATTCGCTACTTGTCACGACAAGTTTATCCGGAGAACCCAAAATTTGTAGATGAAGCCTACAAAGATGCCACTAAAGATGCTCATGGTTACCTTATGATTGATCTGAAGCAAAATACCGATGACATATGTCGTTTTAAAACTAAAATATTTCCTTTTGATGGGCATTGTACCGTATATGTTCCCAAGAAAGGGTTTAAATACGACAAGAATCAACACGTTTTAATCAGTTCCAAATAATGCATCCAAGAGTACACACATATAAACATTTACTTGAAGCACTGCAGTTACTTAAACCAAAGTATCGCACAGCGTTGCTAAAATCTTGTGAAGATGAAGAAATTAATATTATTTGTGAGTGTATTTATAACGTTTTAAAAGGAAAAATACCACTGGAATCAAAAGATAAATCAAAACTAAACAAATATAAAGACACATTACGAAAACTAGTTTCGAAAGGGAAACACAAATTGAGGAAAACTGTTATTATTCAAAAAGGAGGTGCATTTCTACCTATTATATTAGGTGCAGTTTTAAGTGCCTTAGTAAGCTCCGTAACATAAAATAAAATGGAAAACACAAAAAAAATGTTGTTAGTTGAACCAGACTTTATTGAAAGACTCAAACGAAATGATAGCCAACCCGAAAATGTATCATCTCGCCTAGACGGAGAGATGCAAAAAATCCTGAAGAGTAAAATTAATGATCGTGAAAAGTGGGCATTATATTCTCAAGCACTACAACGATTTTTGCACTTTATTGAATCAGATCGAAAACCATTTAAAATACCAATAGTGATGGAGGGGTTTGATCAACTCAACGATGAAAGTAAGGATTTAAACTTAAAAGTAAACAAAAAGGAGGAGGATGAAAATTATGAATCAGTTGCAAATAAAACACTACCAGATGGTGATGTTTCTGCAGTTACTGCAGCTACACCGTCTGATACAAAAAATCCAGAAACTGTACTATTCAGTCCATCTCGTATTATAGATAATTTACCAAAATCATATGAGAAAAAAACCAGAACATTATTGACTTGTATTGTGTCAAGCAGACCAAAAATATGGTGGAAAACAAATGGTGAAGTTGTAATAAACAATCGAACTATTCCAAACAGCAATATTCTCGATCTGGTAAGCGATACGGTTAGATCTCTTAAACGCCCTAAGCCAACAGGATGGGAAGAGTTTGCTTTATTTTTAAGAGATATAAAAGTTCCTACGTCTTGTATAGGTAATCCTACTAATCTAGAATTTATAAATAAACCTCAATCGAGTGAACCTCACGCATCATCTGCTCCATCAAGTGCTCGATCGTCATCGTCATTTAAAGACACAAGCGCCAGTACACCTCTTTCAAGTGTACTGCTCAAGGCAAACAAAAAGAAACTAGATTGGGAAAGATGGAGCCCTTATTAGACATTCATGCAATATACTACGATGTATCTAATCCAGCAGGCTACAGTAGTTTAAATAAATTAAGTAAACAAATGAAAGGACGAATGAACAAAGACGAAGTAAAGAACTGGTTACAATCTCAAGAAACGTACACACTGCATAAACCGGTTCAAAGGCGATTCACAAGAAATAGATACGTCTTATCTAACTTTAATGAACTCTGGCAAGCTGATCTGAGTGATATGGGTACTTACAGTCAATATAATGATGGATACAAATATATTCTGTGTGTTATTGATGTGTTCAGTAAATATGCTTTTGCGAGAGCTATGAAAAAGAAAGATGCCACAACCGTTATAAATTGTTTTGAAAGCATATTTACTGAAGCCAATTCTACTCCTCGTCACATCCAATCTGATAAAGGCACCGAATTTGTTTCAAAGGCAGCAAGGGATTACTTTAGGAGCAAAAACATTAACTACTATACTACTAACAATCCTGACATTAAAGCAAGTATAGTAGAAAGGTTTCAAAGAACTCTTAAAATGAAAATGTGGCGTTACTTTACTCATAAGAATACATACAAATATATAGATATTTTGCAAGAACTTCTTTATTCTTATAATCACAGTTATCATTCTAGTATTAAAATGCGCCCTATCGATGTAAATTTTGATAATATCATGACTGTTTGGTGTAATTTGTATAACAGAAAAAAGGATAGACAACTTACTTTGGAAATCACAAAACTAAATGTTGGTGATCATGTTAGAATTACTAAATATAAACATATATTTCAAAAGGGTTACGAAACTAATTGGAGTGACGAAATATTTAGAATTGATTCAATAATAAACCGCTTTCCACGAGTTGTGTATACGTTAAGAGATTTAGAAGGTGAGCCTATCGTTGGTACATTTTATTCTAAGGAATTACAAAAAGTGACTTATCTCCCCTCCATTGATTATAAAATTGATAAAATAATACGCTCACGTGGGGTTGGTGCCAGAAAAGAAGTACTAGTGAAGTGGCGAGGTTATCCTAACAAATTTAATTCTTGGATACTCGCTTCAAGCTTAAAAAAAATATGAGTGAAAACAGCTTTTATATTACATTGTTAAGTAACAGTTCCTCGGACTACTATACCGATAATACGACTGCACACTTCTTAACCAAATTACCCAGGAGTATAAAGTTGGAAGGAGAATGGGTAGTTGGCTTAGTAGAATTTCAATACCCTTGTTCAATGTACAATGTTCAAGATCATGAAAATATGATTTATTTAAAAAAGAAAGTAGTGTCACCCACTGACAAGATAGCCAAAATTGTAGATATAAAAACTCATATACCAGCAACTACATATGACAACGTTGACCATTTTATTCAAGCTTTTAATGACAACCCACAACTGAAAAATAATGTAAAGTTTAGATATGATAATCTAACCAAAATGGTTGGGGTAGCAACAATTAATAACGATATAACTTCTCTTATAACAACCCCAATACTAAGTCTACAGTTAGGTTTTAAACCGAAAACAAATTTACGGCAAGTTTCATTTGGTAAAAATCCTGTTAATTTGTATTTGGGCTTACCATCACAATTATTTGTTTATACAGACATCATACAACCACAGGTAGTTGGTGATGTTATAACTACGTTGCTTAGAATAATACCATTAGATCCAACAGAATTCCATTATGGAGCATATAAAACACACATTTTCTCACCCGCTCATTATGTACCTGTTTTACGTAGAGAATTTGATACTATGGAAATAGATATAAGAACAACTACCGGTGCAAGAGTGCCATTTCAATTCGGAATTTCCTGCGTGAAACTACACTTTCAACGGCTAAGATGAATTATAAAAGATCATCTCACTCTTGTCCCTACGATCATTATTATACCCATCAAGCTGGTTCTGGTATAGGAATTGTCTATAAAGGTTTTCCGTTTCAGCGAGGGCATGGGATTGGAAGTTTTTTGGGGGGACTGTTTAGGTCAGTAATTCCTTTGTTGTCTAGTGGTTTTAAAACTGTTGGAAAAGAAGCGTTAGATGCGGGGGTTGGTTTGTTATCTGATATGGTAAATTCACGCCCTATAGATAGTTCAGTTAGGTCTCGATTTAAAGAAGCTAGTGCTAACTTAAAAAGAAAAGCTGATGAAAAGATCGATTCTCTGATGTCGGGATCTGGGTATAAAATGTCAACTAAGAGACGGGAACCTCTCATTACCTTGAAAGCATCGCGCCGAAGAGGAGCTAAGAGAAATAAATATAGTGACGATATATTTTCAAAGTAAATCATGTCATTCCTACACAATCATTCGTGTGAATGTGCAAAATCTGAGTTAGATATATTTGCCCTGCCTTCGACACAGACAAGTATTGAGAGTGGACAGTGGGTTCATTATAAACCAATCTCATCTTTAAGTGATGATGGTCCTATTGAGTTTCAAGTCCCCGGTTCAGGTGATGACTACATTGACTTATCACATACATTATTACATATAAACGCCAAAATATTAAACCAGGATGGTACAAAGTTAAAGCCTGATACTCAAGTTGCCCCCGTTAATAATTGGTTGCACTCCCTTTTTAATCAACTTGACGTATATTTAAATCAAAAACTAATCTCGCCACCAAACAACACATATGCTTACCGTGCTTACATGGAAAATCTACTTAACTATGGACCAGCCGCTAAAAAAACTCACCTTACTTGTGGGTTATGGTATGAAGATACAGCACATTATATGGACACCGTTGACGCAAATAACAAAGGATTTCACAAAAGGATGGAATTTGTTACAGATAGTAAACAAGTTGAAATGATTGGACATTTACATGGTGATATGTTTAACCAAGAGAAGTTTCTAGTGAATGGTGTAGAAATGCGTGTTAAGTTAGTGCGATCAAAAGAATCGTTTAATCTTATTTGTCACCAAGATAAGAAATTTAAGGTACAAATAATGGACGCTAGTCTCATAATAAGAAGAGCTAGAATCAGTCCAAGTGTTTTGTTAGCTCATCAGAAAGTGCTAGCATCAACAACTGCAAAATACCCTATCACAAGAGCAGAAGTAAAGGTACTTACAATACCGTCAGGAATACAGGGTAAAACTTTAGATAACATATTTCTTGGACAAGTACCTAAAAGATGTATAATTGGTTTTGTATCAAATTCATCGTTTAATGGTAATTTTGCATTGAACCCTTTCAATTTTCAAAATTATAATATGAACTCTTTTAGTTTATTTGTAGATGGTCATGAAATTCCTTCTAGAACATTACAACCATCATTTAGTTCTGGTTTAATAGCATCAACATATCATACTCTATTTTCTGGGACTGGTATTCACTTCCACAATGAAGGTAATGCAATAAGCAGAACCGATTACGGGGAAGGTTACTGTTTGTTATGTTTCGATTTGACGCCTGACCTGTCAGCCAGTTCTACCTCACACTGGAACCTTGTAAGACACGGAAGTGTTCGGATAGAAGTTCGTTTTGATAATGCCTTGAGCACTACTATTAACTGTATTGTGTACGCTGAATTTGATAATGATATTGAAATAAACAAAAATCGTGATGTATCTGTAGATTACAACAGTTAAAATAAATATAAATACAGTGAAATTAACAATTAATCTCATTTCTTCTTAATCTGTGTTTGTAACATCATCGATGAATGTATACATATTTTATTTATTATGGATACTAATGAAATTCAATATTGTATGAAAAAAATTAACCCTAGATTTAAATCAAATGTTTTTGCTGCTAACCGAATCCCTATTTGGGTTGCTCGTCCAGTTTTTATTGTAAGCAATTTGGACCCTGATTCGAAACCAGGTTCCCATTGGGTTGCAATGCATATTGATGCTAAAGGTGTAGGGGAATACTTTGACTCATTTGGTCGGAAACCTACTGGTTATCATAAGTTATTTTTGAATAGAAATGCAAAACGGTGGTTTTATAACCAAAGACCACTTCAAAATCATTTTACTTCAGTTTGTGGCGAATATTGTTTAGTTTATTTATATTTTAAGTATCAAGGAAAAACTATGAGCGATTTATTGAGTTTGTTTTCTGAAAATTCTCTTTGTAACGATTTAATTTTAAGAAATATGTTTAAGTCAATTTTTGTGAAATAAAACAATATATATATACTAAACTGATTTTTTTTATTTATAAATAATACCTTAATTAAACCTTATTTACCTAAAAATAGTGATTACATTACAACAAATTTTTTCCTTAAAATAACAAACGTAGCTTAGTGATTTTATATTAAAGGGTGGAGAGTTTTATACATTTGCAAAGGGAAATAGATCAATATGATTAGGCTACAAAACAAATTACAACATGTGGTTATAAAACGAGTTAACAATTTTGAATAACAAAAAGTTGTTGTTTAAGCAGTAAGAAATATATAATACTAGTAGTACACAAGGGTATGTTATAAAATATTATCTAATGTCTTATATAATAAATACAGTTTTAACCTAGTATTAAAACTACACAAACACTTAGTTTACTTTTTCGTATTGTTTATAAAATATTTCACGCACGTGTCCTTCGAAGCTATTTCTTTCGTCATGTTGTATATAACATCACGGACAGTCTCAAGCTGTGGATCTTGCTCAGTTGAGATGTAAGATTTTAATCTCACATCGGCGTGCTTCCAGTGCTCTTCTGGTGCGATGTTCCTAACTTTTTCAAGATCGTATATTTCTATTTTAATAAGGTGTGATGCATACGCAGCATCGTCTTTACCCGAAGATAGGTAAGCAACACCGGTATGGGAACTTTGCGACACACTGGAAGATCTCTTCACTGGTTTCACTTTTTTCTGCGGTTTTTCAAAGAAACTCTCGATACTATTTGCAGGACGTTTCTTCGCTATGGCTTGTTTCACTTTAAAACCGAGTGTGCCTTCTTCATCACTCCCTGAATCATCATGTTCAGGTTCAGGGTAATAAAAATTCTTGAAAGTGTTTTCCGTGAACTGTAACAATATTCAACAATAAGTTATACATCCGATTAACACACTTAACAAGTAACACGATGAACACAAGTTACAGAAAAAAAAAACACTGTTAAACAAATAGTACATAAAAATACTACATACATATTTTATAAAAAATAGTACATACTTACATTTGCCATTTTTTATAAGCACTGTAGCACGATTCAACACTATGTCACTGTACACTGAGAGAGCTCTGGTAACAAGCACGACTCGGTTCTGAATACTTATAGATCGTCACTGTCCATCGGCTTTTATAAGGATGTGACAATAGATTACCGTTAAAATCACAAATTATTAAAATCACGTTTCGACTAGTTTGTACCGCGCCCAACAGCCACCAACAAACAGTAATAAAATTTATAATAGACTTTCGAATCTTTTGATGATTCGGAGAAGAAACCTGTCATAAATCTTTACAAACAATATGGACCCAACAAACAAATTAAAAAATCAACGAGTTTAGTTCAGCCCACTACAAATACACGTTAGTACAAGTTACAAAGTTTATTCAGGTATTTTCTTAAGCATCTATTCAAGAACATAATATTTGGCGAAATAAATAAATATGCAAAAATAGAACTCGTATTTTTAACTTACAGCTTAAATAAGTTAGTATAGTTTTGAAGCAGTTATTACTGTATAAAATACCGCATTACTATTGTAAGATTAGATTCGTATTATCCTTATGCTACATGCAATATTTTTACATAGAACTTTCTCCTTTTTGAAGTCGGTTATTACAAAAAAGAAATGAAAGTAACATTGAGTACGTAGTCAAATTTATGCAAGGTTAGGTTAGGTTAGAACAGCGTTCTTAAGACCAAAACAACTGTGCTGTGCTCGTAGCTGGTTTTAAGTAGGTAAGTATATAAAGCAGTTCTTCAAAATTAGTTTTTGAAGTTAAGTGATAGTTAAGTTAGAAGTAATGTTAAGTTGAACAAGATAAAATATATAAATAGAACAACGTTCCAAATGCAGCATATGTAGTGAGCAACAAGAGACATACTTTGAAGTAAGGCTACCTGAAGTTAAGTAGTCAAGTAACGTATCCTGCGTTAGCTGGGCGTAGTCCTGTAGCTTAGGTTAGGTTAGGTTAGAATTGTGATCTAGCATAGGTTAGCTTAGATTAGTGATACGTACACCGTAGCACATATCACGTAGTAAGAAACCTGGAGTAAAGACACGATGTGAGACAGGCTGCGTTGAAACAGCGATTCCAATAAGAACCAAGGTGACGGACCTAGTCTGATAGTTTAGGTATGAGATGTTTAGGTATTTGTCCAGCTTTACCTAAAGAATGTTCTTAAAAGATGTATACCGTTTGCAAAGGAAGTTGTAGACAGTTGTAGCCAAAGAGAAATATAAAAGAGGGAAACAATAGTAGACCGTAATAAAAGTGAGCTCGGCGTCCGAGAGGGCAATAAAACCCGAGCTCGGATAGACAATAGAAAAGGGTCGATGGGTCGGGGAAGGTGTTGCATTGTTAGCGTAGGGCGTTCTGTAAGTCTTGACAGAGCTGTCTGAGCGTCCTGGGACCTATTCCAAACGCTCTAAGTAGGGGGCTATTTGTTTTTTTTTTTTTTTTTTTTTTTTTTTTTTTTTTTTTTTTTTTTTTTAGGTTTGGTGGTCCGCCAAATCCGCCCTGGATGCCGCCCATCAGGCCCGTCCGCCCCGTATCGTAGTATCGGCGAATCCCTACTACTTGCGAGGTTATATATGTAAGGATGACTGACTATAGACATGTCCATACTATGACTAATACGATGACTATATTATGACTATATTTATGACACGTTCCTTAGTTAGGTGCGATTGTGGTATTGGTGACAAATATTTATGTTATGAACATTATATACTAGCTACCCCGCGCGATGTTACCCGCTCATTCTACGGGAACACTAAATTCTTTCGGGATAAAAAGTAGCCGATGTGTTATTAATTCCGTGTGTCAGCTGCCTTCATACCAATATTTATCAAAATTTGTCCAGCTGAGCGTGAACATTTAACAAACATACATATATACACTCACAAACTTTCGCTTTTATAACATCAGTGTGATTATAATGCCTATATGAGGTGTGCAATAAAGAGGATTTGTATTGTATTGTATATTTTGTGCGAGCATCTAGGATGTTTCATCGTTTAGTGCTCTAGGGCTTGATCCCGGGATTTTTATTATAATACCTAGATCTTTGACTAAGTCTAGGCTGTTTTCTTGTTACATATTTCTGTGATATTAATATAATTTATTCTGATCTTTCCGTGGGAATCGCGAATGGCTTCTAATTTGATATTGCGGTGTGTAATATCTCTGCGGTATTTTGCGGGGAAGCTGCGAATGATATGAAACCGGCCACAGCTAAGATCAGCTCAGCTATTTAATATAAGATTTAGTTAGGATTTCTTATGATAGTTAAAATAGTTATTGTTATTTTATACTTGCCTCGAGTCGGAATTAACATAGGTCGTAAAAAAATTGTATAAGTGTCCCAATTCGGCTCATATCAGTTTTGGTAACAGCGACGTTATTTCACATAGTTACTATAGACTTTTATAACTTTTAGGTACTGTTTTGTAATAAAGGTATAGAAGTAAGTGTGAGGTCATTGCCCATTCATAAACTAAACCTAGTAGTAGTAGGATGGTGTAAGACAGCAGCAATTAAACACATTCTCTGTCATCCTTAATCTGTAGCACTGCTCAAATTACATGTGTCATAGGGCGGCTTGACAACCCTAATTGACGCAGATTTGAGAGGCAATACGATACGTGACAACCCTACGCCTATTAGGGTCATCAGCTATTTAACATTGATTGATCTCAATTTCTGAATTAGTAAGGTTTTAAATACAGCGTGTAGGCGGATGACCGATGTCGAAGTATAGGTCCTTATTTGACTATGATTAATGTACTTACTTTCACAATTTTTGTTATGGATTTGATAAGGAGACGCTTACTACGCACCATGAATTGCAACAGAGATGCCACGGTACGTGTGTCTCGCTCACTCGTATGGCCGCTGCGTTCGGATCTCTCGCTTAACCGCTCGCCGCAACGCTGGTCCCGAAAAGTTGTAGCATTTCCATCATAGCCTACGCGCAGGCGCGCAGCATGGCACTTTACTCCGTCTTCCACTTGAATTAGTGGTCTTCGGGCGCGCGCTCATAACCGCTTGCAGAGATAGGCGTCAGTCGCTCGCATCGCAAAGCTCCAAGAGCATTTAGAGAGCTCATAAAGAAGGGCATGTACTTAACCCGACATCTAAAAAAATAATGAAAGCCTAACCTAACCTAACTTGGCATCTATTCCCTCTGGGCATCTATGCCACGTTATAATTTTATCTGCCGTATTCTTATTCCAGATGCCAAATTAGTATTTTAGATGGCAAGTTATCATATCTGCCCGGGAAATAAAAACCCAATAAAAAACCTGAAAACATTTTTCAGACGGCTCTTGCGAAAATCGAAATGGACATTCAGTAGTGTTCTCTTCCGTATTAGAGAAAGTAATAATAAAAAAATAATATTAAGAAGGGAAAGATACATATATATCCCATACCCAAAGTATAATTTCAATCACGTCCCCTATAGAAATACAGGGTGATCAATCCAAATGGGTAAGTAGGGAGAAGTCAGAAACGATAAGAGATAGGGAAATCTGTTCTTAGGAACCGTGGCGTCGATTTTAGATTTAATAAAAACTGCATTTATTTACAATCTCATAAATAATCCAGTACTCACAGGTTTAATTAGAACGTTAAATAAGACATGTGAATACTTCCAGAGTTTTGATCAGGTTAGATTCTTGTTTACATATTATAAAGTAAAAAAAAGTATGGTGCCATTATATGATGATCACACTAACACGGTGAAAGTTTGTGAGTGTGTTTATGTGTATGTTTGTTACTTCTTCACGCTCAAACGGCTGGACCAATTTTAATAAATTTTAGTAAAGAGGTAGCTGACACCCTGGATTAACACATAAGCTAGTTTCTATCCCAAATAAATGTAGTGTTCCCGTGGGATGAACCGGTAACACCGCGCGGCACAGCTAGTTAAATCTAAAATCGACGCCATGGTTTCTTTCAACAGATTTCGCTATCTCTCATAGTACCTGATTTCTTGATACTGACCCATTTGAATAGATCACCCTGTATAGTTGGACCACGGCCGCAAAAGCCGGCGCGGGGTCACGCAGTCCTGGTATTTTTCGTGCAAACATTCCCTTATTAATCCGTATTACTGTGGATAGAAGGAATATTCCGACAGCGATATTGGAGCCAATAGTAATTAAAATCCCCACTTATTACGCACTTCACCACAAATTCTTAGAAAAAATACCTTATTTTTTAGGAGCCCTAAATAATATTTGTTGTACCTGAATCGGCAAAATGGAACCCTTATAGGATTTCGTTGTTGTTCGACGTTCGTCTATATGTCTGTCTGTGCTTCTTCGTGGAGGTATTAAGCTGAAACTAATATAAAATGACCTTATAAAGGTCGCCGGAAGGCGCTGGATGCAGGTCGCTTCCAACCGGTATATATGGAAGTCCAAAGGGGAGGCCTATGTTCAGCAGTGGACGTCCTATGGCTGAGATGATGATGATGATGATGAATATAAAATACTCGTGTCTATCCGTTTGGAGCTGTGAAAAAATTAAACCTAGAAGTCAGCCTTTATGCCGCATTTGACGACGCGGTTGGCGCAGTTTGTAGCGAACCTACCTACTGAGCCGGCGGCTGGGTTCGAATCCCGGCCGGGGCAAATATTTGTGTGATATACTCATATTTTTCCTGGGTAATGGATGTTATCTATATCTTTACTCAAATCCGTGCATGCTATTACCCATGCTTATTGCTTGTTGCTTGGTTGTTTGTCCCGCCATTTGATATGTTGTGACTATAAAGAGATACTTATACACAGTACCTACACAAGTATAACACTATACTCTCGCGGTTTGTACACATATAAAACTTATTAAACCGGGTCACAAGTACACAACATAGAAACATGCAATAAACTTGAACAATTCAAGTCTATTTCGAGTTCCCCGTTTGTGGGTTTATTTCCTTAAATAATGAGGTATATTTGCTGTGGTTAATAAATTGTTTCAATAACGATGAACATTTTGAGGCAATACTCTTTAATAATACCCGATACCAGTCTCAAGGAACCTCATTACACGGAAAAAATTTAATCGCATAAATCAGAAATTCAGATTCATATCAATTTCCATCCCCTAAAACAGCCCTAGCGGTATCGAAACGTCGTAAAAGGCGACGGGCGTCATTACCGACGGGTCATTAAATGTAATGATCTGCATAACCCATAACCCCCATTTCTCGTATCATGGTTCATCGGAAATTGTATTAGAGGGCGATCCTGGGTGAGTTTTAAAGTCATCTATCATGTAATTATTGGGTTCTTGTTTCGGGGGTTATTTGTTTATTTGCGAAAGTCAGTTAAGAATAGTACATTGTTTGGTATGGGGGTAAAATAAGCCATTAAGATACCACCCACGCGGACCTCTGCAATCTAAAGATTCTACATGAGCAGTTGAGCTTGAAGTCGTGACACATTTTTTTTATGTTACGAGTAGTTTATTTTGGCTTCGCGAGGCGTAGGTAAAGTTATCGTTTTAGCCCCCTAGGGTTTAACTAGAAATAAAGCAATTATTGTCTCCAATCTAGTCACATGACTCACTCTCAGCTCAGCCAATATTGAAAGTAAGAATGCCAAATTGTGGTCATGTTTAGTTTTTAACTCTTTTATACGACTAAATATAATACATTAGAAATAAAAAATATAACTTTGAAAAAATATTTAATTCAGCTGTTTAGCCTGTTCATGAACACAGATGCCATGTTTAAAAAAATACTTCCCGGCTAAGACCTTTAATCTTGCATGAAATTCCTTTACAGTTGTCCCGAGTTGTTCCGCCCAAAACGTGATACTTCGAACCCCGTTCTAACGCAAGTTTTTGCGACATTTCAATGCATGTTTGAGAAAAATTAATTTCTTGTATCAGGGGTTTTCTAAATGTAAGATAAGTCAGTTAGCTTTGCTGCATTGTTTTTCGGATGTCACAGTTCCCAGCACGTTACTAAAGTTGGACTTGCAACGGTGCCCGTTCTCTGACAGACGAAGTTTCTGAAATACTTCTGAACTGCCTAATAGACTTTCAGTCCCACAGAGATTTAATGCTAACTAAATTACCAAACTAAGAAACATTAATCTTTAGATCGGCGAAACACGTCATCGATTTTGAAGATAGTCTTATTAAAACTTTCTTAAGACATCTCTAATCAAATGATTATTATAATCGGGTTTGTTTAAGTGTTTTTTGCCCGCGGGGCTAGAATATCTTGCCACGAATTCGCTTGTCGCGCGACAGCGTTACCTGTCTTGCTCGTATGGTATTGAAAGAAAAGTGGCAGGTAGCATTTCTCGCAAGACAAAGAGTCTCTTGTCACAGTTATGCTAGACGTGCAGATAAATAACTCCATACGAGATTGAAACATGTCGGGCCGTTCCTGGCCATTTTTACGTGAGGTTTAAACCGTTTACAATAATTATTAAATTTGAAAATCTTTTAAAGAAGACTTTTGGTTCAATTGGGAGAGTAGAAACCCCGATATAACATGGCACTAATACAGTACACTGAAATCCAAAATATTCTATTATTTTGAAAAGCATATGGTTGTTCAAAATTATTCTTATGTCCTCGTGTTTGACACCCTAATTCCAACAAGTGACTAATGTTCTGAATTAAGGCGGAGAACTGGAACATATACCTTAATTAAAAGTAACATCTCAAAAGGGAATGTAACATGATTATTGCATTTAGTTTGTTTCTGTAATTTCCTTTTCAATTGGGTTTTAAAAGCAAACCCACAGTCATGTCGAGAATTTAAACAAAAATCTTGAAAAATCTCGGTAAAGCAAATTTAAAGAGCTGCTGTTTGTAGATCCTTGTTGTAAAACAAGGTTAATCGAAAAAAAAAAAAAACATTTAATAATGAATGTTCCAGATCGCACGTGTTCTATTTAAGTCATCCTAGGCCGTAAGCGGGATTTTCTGCCCGCTACGCGACGAGAAAATCTAACTTTTTGTCCAAGGCAAGACGTAAAACTTTAGACCAAACCACGGACGGTAATTCGTAAGGGCTCAGATCGCATATTTATGGCACAATCGCAGGTGTTTGTACAGGTGTTCTACAGAAAGTTAGATTTTCTCGTCGCGTAGCGGGCAGAAAATTCCGCTTACGGCCTAGGATGACGTAAATATTTAGTCTTCAAATTAGCTTTACCTGCCCTATTGTTTTATTTGTATACGAACCTTTTCATGGCCCATTTTATCTCTTTCCGACCGATAAACGAATTGTTTTTATTCATCAAACACAATACCGACACAATTACGAAACTTACTCACCTAAAGCCACAAAGCATTTCCAGCAACTGTGTGTAATTCAGCAGGTTCATGTAGTAACGAGTTCCCACGTCGCTTTAACAAACTGTATGCGCTCCCCAACAAATGTATCAAATAACTTAAAACGACACGGTACTAAATTAGCTGCATGTGCTGCGTTTGTTGGAATAACAAAACAATATCTGATTCTCAGAAAGTATTATTTGTTATTTGGATCACGTTGGAGTTTATTAAAACTAGAGTGCACGTTGTAAAATTAAATATCGGAAGAATATAATTTTTAAAGTAACTTTTATACAGCACTTGAAAATATTTTATTGAGGGTACACGAAATGAAAATATGGAGTCTATATAGTTTTATTTACAGGGTTAACGAGGTAACGTAGTGAAACGAATTTTATCAACTTTTGATATGAAATGCACACTTTAATGATGACGTGATTGTGTTTACGGCAGAGAAATTCACAGGTTTTCATGTAGATTAAATATATAGGCTTACTCGGGTTTCAGTCCTGGGAAATATTACGATGAAAAATACCTTAAATCTCGGGATTTAAGGGAAATACCGGTATTTAGATGGGAAAAGGTCCCGGAATTTTAGGGTATGAATATTAAAATTTTCTGGGACTGCAAATCGTAAGATCTACCAACCAGTTCTAACATTGCCACCCTGTTTATACAGAGTGATCGACCCAAATGGGTCAGTATGGAGAAAACGAAAACTATAAGCGTTAGGGAAATCTGTTCTTTATGGAATTATGGCGTCGATTTTAGATTTAATAGGAACTGCATTATATTTTTTTTATAAATCTCATACATTACCGGGTATTGAACCTGGTTAGAATTTGTGAGTAGGTAATCACATGTCGTATTGTAACTTGTAACACACGCTCTTTACAGCGATTTTGACCGGGTTATGTATGAAATTATGTATGAGATTTATAAAAAAAACTAATTATGTAGTAATTAATTCAAAATCGACGTCATGGTTCCTAAGAACAGATTTCCCATCTCTTATAGTTTGTGACTTCCCTACTGAACCATTTGGATTGATCACCCTGTATTAGACGAGAGGGGTGCGCTCAAGGGACGATTGATATCTGTTCCTATTTCCTTGTAGACTATCTATTGTTAGGTATATAGCATTTTTCTGCCGATATAGTTTTTCTTTTTTTTCTAAATGTCGAAGATGTAAACGGGTAAAAAAGTACAAATTTCAGCATGTTTGAAACAAACTCACGAAGTGTAGATCACAAAGCCAGTACTATCTATTCATAAGAATATCTACGATCATGCATGACACGAGGCCCTTTCCTACAAAATATTCTAAGTAACATGTTGAATATTGCCCTGTTATTTATAACCGTAAACGACTAAGTAACCAATTACAGGAGTTTAAATCAGTTAACTCACCGAGTTACCCTGTACGGGGACGATACATCAGACGAACAAGAAGTTGGATTTAGATGTAGTTCCGTGTTGTGTGGATTAAAGACAAGCGGAGAGCGAATTTTCTTTTAAGGCTGCCTTTTCACCGAAGCGGAGCGGAGCGAATAAATTAATGATGTTGCGTTTCTGTGAAGGCCAAAAAAGTGCATTTAAATCTGAGATATGTGATTGGGCCAATTTACACATGTCGACTACGTATTTTATTAATATATTTTTGTTATTTACAGGTAACAACTTCATTCAGAGACAATACAAGTAAGGTAACGAATTACGAAATAGATCGTTCAATATTCAGCGGCTAAGTTTAGCACTAACTATAAAAAAACAGCTATTGATATCTGTCATAGAAAGTTACGTGTTTTAAACATATTCCTGACTTAAAGACTTAAAAAAAGTAAGATCTTTCTTTTCGGAACAACCTTGGAGAAACGTAAGTCTGGCAGAATCCGCAACAAGTCTATGCCAATACTTTGGATAGTCTCATCATCATCATCTCAGCTATAGCATCCACTGGTGGACACAGGCCTCCTCAATAGACTTCCACATGGCCCAGATACGCATCCAGCTAGTCCCCGCAACTCTAACCAGGTCGTCCGCCCATGCAATTTGAATGGTATAGTCTATGAAGTTGAAATCCTTAAGGAATTGCTCCGCTTTCAACTCATCACTTGTACTTCAAGAATAAAACATTCATCGTCACGTACGCTCTAAGACTAATTACTGAGAATGATTTACTACTTACTAACTTTAAGCCAGTTTATTTTGGAACGTTCAAATACCTTTCAAACGATTAATCACAGTGGAAAAAATGCCTTCGAATCCTTAATTAGGGACAGAACAGTAATTGTGTACGCGTTCAAACAGTTTTTGGCGTTTAATAATAGACTGAAGTACGACTGGGTGTAAATTTAAGTCTTCGAAAAACTCGTGTCTTTATTCATTTAACAGAGATTCATGCGTGAACTAGATATGTTAAAAAAATAATTGGATATCACACTATTGTTATAAAGGCGAAAGTTTGTGTGTGTTTATTTGTATGTTTGTTACTTCTTCACGCTCAAAGGGCTGGACCAATTTTGATAAATTTTGGTATGAAGGTAGCTGACACCCTGGATTAACACATAGGCTACTTTTTATCCCGAAATAATTTAGTGTTCCCGTAGGATGAGCGGGTAACACCGCACGGAACAGCTTACATATTTGGGCAGAACTGTGCTCAGAAACTTGACAGTTGACAGACCAGGCACTTTCGCAGTAAGGTCGTTCCTATCCAGACTGTGATCCTTTTATCTCGGCAGTTTCATTTTCTACAACGGTGGCAAACAAGTATGTGGCCCGCCTGATGTTAAGCTTTTACCGCCGCCTATGGACGCTGGCCGACCCTTTAAGAAACTATTTACTCCCGTCTTGAAGAATCGCATACTGTAGCCCTCGAGGAAAGCCTCGGCAGGGAGTTTATTCCTCATGCTCCATGCGGAGCCTTCGCGGTAGGAAATTCCTCTGGACCCGCACAGTTCTCGACCATTTAGGCTATAGTGTGTGAGTAGGAACACCCTGCCGATGGTGAGTTTCCAAAGAAAAAAAAACTGGAGCTTCTTACGGCACGCATTTTGGGAATCTCTGATTTAGCCAATAATACACAATCAAACATTTATGCCAATTTACCAGAGACGAGTTATTTGTGGTCGGAATTACAACGGGGATATAGTGGCGTTTGTGTTTTAACCACAAGCGGAATCTCAGCCCAATAATTATATAATTGGGATGTACGTAGATAATTTATTTTCCTTTCTTAATTGCTATTTCGATTTTTGTGTCCCTCCGTCTCTTATACTCATCTTTTTTTCTCTCTCTCTACTCTATTTATCTCACCTAACTCTACTTGAAAAACTCTATTTGAAAAACGGCCTTAGTAAACAAAATGTTGAATCGACTGATTTCTCACAAATAGTGAAGTCACGGCTAGATAGAACAGATTATTTTTAGTTCTGCCTTCCAAGACACAAAGGGTTTAATTATAATTGCCCCTTTGAGTTTCATAAGGAGCTTGTTTCTTTTACCACAACGGTTAGATTCTTGATATAATAGCATAAACATACCCTGGACTAAAATTTGTTAGGCAACCCATATGCAATATATTTATTGACATATTAAATTAAATATAAAATACATTTCATCAAATAAACATCTCGGTGAAGGTCATTTTATATCGGGATCTTAGTCTATAACGCTTAACGCATAACCTGCTAAATTAAGAATGTGAAGTCGTATTTTTACCCCGATCGTATACTGAGATACGACTTTTTAAATTAGCACGGCAGATACGTTCGATTTTATACCCCATATTTTTCATACCCCGGGCTTATATATGAAAATCGATTCTTAAGGAGTAAACTCCAAAAAGTTTGTGCAATTCAATCCTTCGTTCTTCTTGCGAAATAAATACTGAATCCTATTGAAAAAAACTTTACTTTCAATCACTGTGGACAGTTTTGGCCTTATTATGCAAAAAATTCTTGAAATTTGCGAAATGTTTAGTCCTGTTTCCTCTTTCAACGTCAGTTACCAAAAATTTGACGTTGCCAGTAAAGTAAATCCACAATATGTATATGGCGTGGCATAAACCCCTCCCTGTTGGGCTATACCCTTTGATATTTACACCTTTTGACAGTAATTTGATTAAATTTTTTATTGCTATTGCAAACATTAAACCTCACAGAATTATTACCCTTTTTGAATTAGCATCGATGCTAAGCTTTACTGGATGCCAGAATAACCCCGTACATCTAAACACAAAGAGCCTTAGATACAGTATTCGTTAAAAGTAACGATCAATCAAACATTTATTACAACACTAAACTTTCAAAGGCAGACCTTAGAGATGTCAATGTCTCGGAAAGTCATATGAAAGCGTCCAAATTATCTTGGTCCCTGCCACCAGTTGTAACGAACCCTCAGTCGAATGACCCGAGAGCTTTTCGATACTGGTCAATAGGAAAAAGGTTAGACATAACTTAATATCGTTTTCCATTTCGTTACGAACCAGGGGCCCAATTCGAGAATGCCGTTGGAGATATCGCCAAACGTCAAATCTCCATTAGATAACAGTTATATCGCCATTGAACTGTCATTTAAATGCGATGAGCTTAAAAGTGACATATATCATCTCAATTTTGCAAATACGAAGGCGATAATGATTGTCAAAAATGTTATTCATGTATATAAATGTCTGTTTTGAACGAAACGTAACGGACTAATTTTACGTACTACGCGGTCAATTTAAAGTATGCGCCTGTTATTTATGCCGTCACATACAAAGGAATCGAAAATTTTGCGCCTCCGAATTGACGAAGTTGCGATATCGCCACTTGTCAATAAGGCACACGTCAAAAGTGACGGATGGCGATGAAAATGAGAGATCTCCATTATATCTCTAAATTTGGTCGAATACCCCCCCTGCAAATTGAATATTGAAAAAGTCGACTAGAGTAATTGAATGCTTTGATAGGGAGTGCAACTCCTAAAAAATGGCCAAGATCTTTAAATGCTAAATGTTCCTATCATGAAGGACTGCGGAACTACATTTCGGGTAAACATTTTTAGAGCAAATACAATTCGATTTCGAAAAACAATTGTAATGCGTGAAAAAAAATTGGCGCGATTATTTTGAAAAGTAATGAATGTAAAAGCGATTATTTTACTACACATACTCTAAATAAATATAATTATATTTTAATAGCAATTAACGGTAAATATCGACAAGTGAGCAACGATAAAACGGAGAAAAGTGGTTTTGTCGATAAAACCTTCACAAACTAAACAGAACAAATGCGGACTTGATGCCACAAGCTTTTTGTATTTGATATGTATGTTAATCATATGGCATTTATGTATGAGCTACAGTTGCCTTAAATACGTGTTTTTGTTCCTTCATATATATGTCAAACAATATTAAGAAACATGCTTGTTTGACTAGAGATCTCTAAAAGGAGTATTTTATTTCACAAATGGCATCAACACTGTAGACGACAACCGCGTCCGTCGGCTATCGGCTACAAGGGCACTCCGAAACTCAGCGATGAGTAAGGAGCGAATGGACTGTAATGAGAATAGGGGAACTAAAAACGGACGAGTACGAAAACGCAAACTAAATCAAACGATATATATTTACACGAATTAACAACAAACAAAAACAACAAGGATCGGAAAACACTTAAATTAACACTTAACTAATATAGTCTCTGTCTAAATGAATTTAACACTGATCGCGGACCGATGGTACTACGCTAACACTGATAAATTAAATTCGCGGACCGATGGTACTACGCTACTGTATACAAAGATGGTTAATACTCGGAAGTAAGGTGGAGAAGTGAAGCCGCGGATCGATGATCAACGCGTGGCCTACGGAGTGGTACTCTACGTAGACTAAAGTTGCACTGTGTTTACATACAAAAATGGCCGTCCTTTTATACAAAATGCCTCTAGGTCCAGGGGGACGCCCGCCCTGTCTTTATACATCAAATTACAAGAGTTACACATAATTCAGCTTATAAATAACTTATTCTATAGATTGACGCTGTTTGATTACACAACATATTAGCGTGTTTACGCTGTGGGAGCTCCCGTCTGACTGTGAGGCGTGAAAATACCTAAAGATTCTTTGTCCCCGGCAAGAGGCCATCTCGCTCGCACCGTCCGAGATATACACCTGCGCGGTCACTCTTAACGCGCTGCGCGCTGCGAGACTCGGTTAATCTTTGATTTGTCGTGCTCTCGGACGGTTGCGGCCGGGACAATGTTCTACAAAATTACTCTATTTACTGAAATCTACAGTCTTACAAAGTTTCAAATAAATCTATAATTTTTCCTCAACTTTTGTATCGAACGTAAACAAAGATGACTCATCTGTTTTCGACCAAGAAGGGAAAGTTTCCGATGAGTCACCTTTGTCTTTACGTGGTCTTTTTACTAAGATATGACGGGAGCTCTACATGAATAAATGATTATACATGGGGAAATTAATTCACTTTAGCCGCTTCTACGGGCAACGATCTTATATCTAAGTTAGAAATAATATTTATTTATTAATTTCCCTAAAAACTAAATGCTTCGCAAAGCTGTCCGTAACAAACACTTTGTAAGGCAGTAATTTTAACTACACTAAAACATGAATGTAAATCATTAGTCCTTATTAATACAAGAGGGAAAAACAATTCGTTCATAAACTGCGAAAACAAACTAGCAACAAAATTTAAAATAATGTTTCATGAAAAGGGAAGCCACAAATTAAAAATGCGAGCTCTTTTGTTTGATAATGTTCCTGCAGCTGTCGCTTTCAGAATATTTTGTAGTTTTGAGAACATTTTATGGTATTATATTATATTTTGAATGACCACGCTGATCCGTACTAACTAACTGACCTAGTTCCAGTTATGATATATGTACTTACTCCTCCTTCTATTCTATTCCCTGGTTTGATAACGCAAAGTTGCGTGGAGCAAATTTTTTATTTTTAAAGTTTTCGACATTTCATAAAGAGTATCTAAGCTGTAATCAAATACCGTATTTTAATTTTCATTTATTACTAATAAAATGTGTACACAGCGTTTAGATATTACAATTAAATTTTCGCCAAACTACATAACAGTTTGTTGGCGAATATATACACTAATCTTTGTTTTCCTGTTACACTGCGTAACTCACTAACCACTAATTAAACTACCTGCACTCAAATATACTAACAGCTGAGCAGCACAATTAACTGTACACCATGAAGTCTAACACGTAATAAAGTTTACGTACGTATGCGCTGGTCACGATAGTAGAGCTAGTTTTAGCAAACCTTGCCAGAACCGAGCAGCTACCGCTGTATCTATAAAAAAAACATTGAAAAATCTCATCCCAAAGAAAAATATCCTTTAGAAACCGTACAGATAGGTGCTATTTATTTTCTCCACAGATATCCTTTAACACTTGGTCCTCGATTGAAACGTCAAAATAAGCAATGGCGGTCGAATATTGTGAAATGAAGGGGCAGGTGTTGTGTAGAATGTGAAATATGTGTACAGTCAGCGAAATATCTCACCGGACAGTATGATATCTGGATCTGGACTAGAGTTGCACATCGTGTTTGGAATATTTGATGGCGATGTTTTCTTCGATTTTTAACCAGTTTTTCAACACCGAGTCTGTCTATTTAGCGATGCGCTCTTTTTGCCTCAAAATTACTATACTTTATGTAGCTAGTACAGTAAAAACCAATACAATTCGCGTGTAGTTATTTATTAATTACCAATCAATCAACTAACTAAATGAATATTTTGATGAAAATTCTACCAAATGTACCTATGTTCGAGAGTTCTCCCACCTGAAAGGCCTGCAACGCACTTGTGACTTGTGTTGCAGGCGTCTATGGCCGACAGAAAACGTTTTCCATCAGGCGATCCCTTTGCTCGTTTGCCTCATATGACATAAAAAAATATATATACGTCAATAGGCATGCGGACAAATTTTTTTGAGGATGTCAATCGATTCTATTTTTTATTAGGATCAAATGTCTATATGGGACTACCTACATTTAGACTGCTCCAAAAGTCAGAAATGACCGTCAAAGTTCAACATTCCTACAGAACAGAGGACTAAAAACACTCCAATACAAATGGCCTACCTACATATGGCGTCATCTGTGGCTTGGGTATTTGTATATGGGAAAAATAAGTAATTTGCCATTTTCACCGTGTAAAAGTGCGTTTAAGGTCATGGTTGTTGTACATTTATTGTTTTGTTAATCTATAAGGATTCTAAAAACAATTACAAAATTTCTTTTGGGTTAAAAAATAAATCATAAAAAGTTTTTATACAGGGTGTTCGGCACATGGACCGACAAAATTTTTTGGGATATAGTTGAGGTTATTTGCTATCTTTTCACCCTTGGACTTTGGGTCCTAAGGGTCACGGTTTTGGAGATATGATTTTTTAAATGTTGTTTCTCAAATTTCCCGAAATTCCGCCTTTAAACGTTCGTAACTTTTTTGTTAATGTATGTACAATTGTTTTGTTTTTTATTTCATACTTGGAAACACACACTTGTTCAAATAATAACAGTTTTTATTCTAATTGATGGTCTCAGAGGGACGTACGAGGTATTTTATTCCACAAAAATACTGATTGTGTGAAAAAGATCCAACTTCGAAATTCAATTATGATAAAACTAAAGACAATAGAGGACTTCATTTTTTTTTAAAAAGTTCTCTA
Organism: Apotomis capreana; assembly: GCA_947623375.1. NCBI lineage: Eukaryota > Metazoa > Arthropoda > Insecta > Lepidoptera > Tortricidae > Apotomis > Apotomis capreana. The sequence continues at coordinate 17,672,626 of OX392509.1, read as the reverse complement.
ATTTATGACTTTTCTAACGATATGCTACACACTGATAACAAATAAATCTGTGTCAAATTACGGGGATATTCCGTCAATAGGGCAGAAATTATTATAAAATTTGCGAGTACAGCAATTTTATTTGTAACGCAACGGAACCTCATTGGAACACTGGCTGGCTGAATGACAGGCTGAAACCTTCTTACCATCGGCTGGTTTTTTTTTCTAATGTCGAATTACTTTTGTTACGGTGCAGTTGTGCCGGGATTCTACATTTGTGATTTATTGTAATTATTTTTGCTAAATACTATGGCTAACTACGCTAACGAAGAGTATGTGGATATGATACGTCGTCGAAAATGTTTCGCGGTGGGGTAATAATCTTCGATTTGGATGCATCTTTTGATAAATCCTTTGGGCTTCACGAGCAACACCTCGTGCTATACCATACGCCATTATCATATCCACATACTCTTCGTTAACGTAGTTAGCCATAGTATTTAGCAAAAATAATTTTACAATAAATCACAAATGTAGAATCCCGCCACAACTGCACCGTAACAAAAGTAATTCGCCATTAGAAAAAAAAACCAGCCGATGGTAAGAAGGTTTCAGCCTGTCATTCAGCCAGCCAGTGTTCCAATGAGGTTCCGTTGCGTTACAAATAAAATTGCTGTACTCGCAAATTTTATAATAATTTCCGCCCTATTGACGGAATATCCCCGTAATTTGACACAGATTTATTTGTTATCAGTGTGTAGCATATCGTTAGAAAGGTCATAAATTAGAGAACTTTTTAAAAAAAAATGAAGTCCTCTATTGTCTTTAGTTTTATCATAATTGAATTTCGAAGTTGGATCTTTTTCACACAATCAGTATTTTTGTGGAATAAAATACCTCGTACGTCCCTCTGAGACCATCAATTAGAATAAAAACTGTTATTATTTGAACAAGTGTGTGTTGCCAAGTATTAAATACAAAACAAAACAATTGTACATACATTAACAAAAAAGTTTCGAACGTTTAAAGGCAGAATTTCGGGAAATTTGAGAAACAACATTTAAAAAATCATATCTCCAAAACCGTGACCCTTAGGACCCAAGGTCCAAGGGTGAAAAGATAGCAAATAACCCCAACTATATCCCAAAAAATTTTGTCGGTCCATGTGCCGAACACCCTGTATATTTTTCTTTATTTGTATCATGACATATTGAGCTAATTTTATTCATATAAGTAGGTACACTATTTTGTATAACTCAACATCAGTCGCATCCCCTATTAAGACGCACCCGAATTTTGATGTATTAACCCTTGACTGTACCTAGTTGTCAAATTCACTTTTAAGTCGAGTAGGTAAGTTATTTTTATCGTCAAGCGACATATGAAATATGATCGCTCCCTTTGACGGCTGTGTCGATCCATCACGGTTCTGGATGTTTTATTGGACAGCTAAACATGTACAGGAGTACTAAAACAATTTGAACAAGGTTTATTACTAAAACATTTTTTCGAGACAAAATCTTATCCTTTCATAAATGGAAACTAAGTCTTAATTTTAACAGAATAGTTTGCAGTGTGAACATACTATGTCGGAAAGAAAGAAAATACGTCAAGGTAATGTAAAAAGAAAAATCATAGAAACAATCGTATCAGTTACCACAAACCACCCGATGAATATTACACCCGTAGAAGAAGCAAAAAATATTTTTCTTTTTTTTTGCTTTTTGCGGTCACCGGTCATCAAAACAAGTGCCATTCTGTCACTAATAACACAATTAGAGCTTTTGCACTCGACATTTATTTACTGAAAAAAGAAATGTTTAAATTCAAAAAATAGGAAAAAGAAATTGAGAGGGATTTAAGCCCACGTTTCCACGGCCTTCCGCTTTAATATTAAATTGGTTTATGCTACTACTTTAATAAAAAAAGGACTTAATAACGTTTGTGGTGCATAAAAAGGGGGTCGAAAAAATGACATATAAAAATCTCCGTAGCGAATGATATTTTCACTAACGTTAAAACATGCCTTTCTGTAATTTCGTATTTAGTGAACTTTTAACGAAATGGAAGTGTTATCACCCACTGCAGTTGCTGTCTCTCTAGTTACGTTCTGGACAGTAATCGGCTTACGTCTGGAGCGAAACATTTTGACCGAAATAAAAATCTCTAAAACAAACGGAACTCCTAAAACCTATAAACGGATACAAGGAAACTCGTAATTTTAATATTACAGTACACAATGTGTTCGTCTATTCGACGGGAAAAAGTAACATTGATGTGACGTAAAAACAATCCAATGTTGAATGATTTTTCTTTTCGTCAGAGTGAAAAGTTAACCCGATATATAGTTTCTGCTTAAATGGACACCATTCACCGAAAACCATGAACTTAAACCCAATTTTTTACGGTGAAAATAGAAAATTACTTATTGTCTCCATACAAATATTTGTACCCAACCCACAAATGATGTCAAATGGCGCGTTGGTATCGTACGGAGCGTTTTTAACGCTCCATAGAAAGGTTGAACATTCACGGTCATTTCTGACTTTTAGAGCAATCTAAGTGTATTTAGTCCCATATGGATATTTGATTACAATAAAAAATAGAATCAAATGACGTCCTCAAAAAAAATACATGTCCACACGCTTATCCATACTTCCATACTATACTTATAGTTTTCATCCTGAAAATTATACCTAAAAAGATTGAAAAGTGAGTGAAATGTGTTCTGTTGGGGTGCGGTGATCCTGTAGGAAATGTAATCATTAGACCAAAAGCACAATTGATCTAACATTTGCTTAGGCGCTTTTAATAATCCCTTTTATCAAGTTCCACGCGTACGTAGTCGCGGGCAAAAACTAAATATATAATAAAAAAATAGCACACATCCACGCTCTACCCTGACGATCCTATAACTCCCAGCGATGTCAGCGATGAAATGTGAGTGGCGCGACCTTATTCGGTAATTGATACGGCTGATAATATTTCATTAGCCCAACTTTCAAACTCAAGCAAACTCCTATTAACAGTCCCGTTTGAAGCAATTTTAACTTTAACTATACTCAGTATAGTGGATTGTTGATGAGTTACTATTTGAGATATGATTATTCAAGAGGTTTCTACAGTAATTCAATGTGGCGTGAACTCGTTGAAATTGAATTTTACGATCCCCTGCGTTTAATTGGTTGGGTTATTTAAATTAAACATTATTTTGAGTGATTCGATTAGTTATTTTGGGCAGATGTTGTCGATCTTTACATTAATTGTGAATACAAATAAATTAAATTATCCACGGTCGCGTACATTTTAAAATGAGATGACATTAATATGATTAATCAAAATATTTACATATATATTATGGATTTGGAAATATTAAAAGGTGTATTTATAATTGTTTACAATTTTCATGGGAAAACTAAATTTCATCTAAATCGACCCAGCGGTTATTAATGCCTCATACAAAATTTCACTCCCTTTTCACCCCTTTAAGGGATGATTTCCGGGATCAAAACTATCCTAAATCCTTCCTCGGAACTTAAATTACGTCCATACCACATTTTATCTAAATATGTGCAGTGGTTTAAGCGTGAAAAGGTAACAGACAGGCATGTCTTTCGGATTCATAATATTAGTATGGATAGAGCTTATGTACATTAGTAAATGTCTTTTCAAATAAGTATACTTAAATGTATTTGGTACCCCATCTTTTCCGGCGTCTGCATAAATATTAACTAAAACGTAAAATTATTACATTACCACTGAATGATCAGTTGATCATAATAAAAAAATGATTCCACGAATGGAACACCACATAAAATTATTTCACAGTTCGCCAGCGCGATAGTTACGGACTTCCTTGTCATCATATAAATATGTATGGTCGTCCATTCATTACGACAATAAAGGAAATATTCAATTTGCGAACGAAATGTAGGGCAATTCGACGAACGATGACCTTTTCGGAATTGGGCTTTATTCAGGTACTTCTAGTGTTTCATTAGGGCTGTCTACCAACTGTGTAGTATCATTTAATTGTTAAAATAGTACTAGTTAAATTCTACAGAATAGTTATATGAATAAAAATAACTCAATATGTCATGAAACAAAGAAAACAAATCCAAAAAAAAAACATATTTTTGTAATAATGTGCCTTCAAATGTACGCAAATTTTGAGTTTTTTTTTAATCCGAAGGGATTTCTGTAATTGTTTTCAGAATCCTCATAATTTGACAACAATAAATGTATGACAGCCACGCACTTAACGCATTTTTTTCACGGTGAAAATGGTAAATTACTTATTGTCGCCATACCAATATACCCACGAATAATATAATATATAGAATCACGTCACGGTCATTTATATGGAGCGTTTTAACGCTTCGTAGGAATGTTGAACGTCGACCGTCATTTCTGACTTTTGAGGATGTCAATTGATTATATTTTTTATTGGGATCAAATGTCCATATGGGGCTAGCTACACTTAAACAGCTCTAAAAGTCAGAAATGATTTTAAATTACTATCCCAAAATTAAGAGGCCTTATTCCTTTTAAAATTTATTTTTCTCATATTATGACAAATATACTGATAATTTCAACCGACTTTTTTAAGTGAATAATACTTTTCTCCGGGTTCTAGGTAGTAACATCACTATTTCATGCTTTCATTGCGTGCAGTCAAAAATAAATTCAAAAAAACAAATTTTCCGCGTAAATTTTGTAAATTTCGAGTAGTATTTGAAACAAAAATTATCAATGAAAAGTTCAAACAGTAGGTTTCAAATATATACCAATAAATCTCAATAGCCCTGTTCTAGGTAGTAACATCAATAATATGTTAAACATACGTTTGATCATAGAGAAAAATGTCTAAAACCATCAGCATTTTAAAAGGAATACGGCCTGTTAATTCGACAGCGTTAATAGGCATGATATTTTGAGGATGTCAATTTATTTATTTTTTTATTGGGATCAAAGGTCCATATGGGACTAATTAAACACTTAAACAGCTCTAAAATTTCATGCCTATTATGCTGTCGAATTAATTTTGGGAAAGTGAGTAAAAATATAAATAATAACCAGAATCTGCATGGTGCTGTATTAAGTGTCGAACAACTCTAATGTTTTGTTTTTGTTTTCTTACTGACAATTTCTAATCTGTTCTTCCTATATTTATCTCAATTACAGTCCAAAACACACAGTTTTTAATTGATTTCAAATGTATAATTATCAATATTACAATAAAGTTGAATATGAATGAAAAAAACAAAACGACGCACTAGAGTTTTCCGACCACGTTTCCGACACTTAATATAAAAGAACATGTTCCAAAAACCTTCAATTAAAAACACCTTTAATGCCCTCCGTAATACCCCAAATTAAAGTGAAATGGAAACTTTTCCAAACTGATTGGTTTATTGTTTTCATTGGAGGTAAGAATTCCAGAAAAGGTTCAAACCCGATAATTTAAAACAAGCAAGCAAGTAACAGTAAACGGCAATATTTCTAGAAAACTTTGCTCGGGATTTTGTTTTGTTGATAAATACTTTATTCCTCCCTTTGATTTTAAATTGATTGTTGTGTTGTGGAAAGAGGAATGACAATTATCTTGTTTATATCATTACTTATTTTATTTTTTGAGGTTTTTTTCGGTACAATATAAACATTTGGTTTACGCTATTTTATGCTGTTTCTGCTTTAATAAAAAAAATAGTTAAGTTTATCTCGTCTCTCCTCTTCAGAGACTTGTACTTTAACCTTCGTCTTTTTAGAGTTCCGTACCCAAAGAGTAAAAAGCGGGACCCTATTACTAAGACTCTATGTCTGTCTGTCATCATCTCTTGAACAGTGATAGCTAGTCAGTTCAAATTTGATGATGTATTTCTGTTGCCGCTATAACAACAAATACTAAAAACAGAATAAAATGAATATTCAAGTGGGGCTTTCATACAACAAACGTGATCAGTTGCGTTAACTTCGCCCCGCCAGTTGGGATAAGTGCTTGTACGGAACCCTCGGTGCGCGAGTCCGACTCGCACTTGGCCGTTTTTTTGGTAGTTTTCATTTGTCATATATGTCCAACTAATACGATTTCATATTCTTTGATATCAAGTTACTATTCTCATATTACCGTTTGCCAATACATTGAAGTCCTCAATTCTATACACATGATTGAGTAACAAATCTTTCATTGTCAGAATTGACAATAACTTTCACATTCATAACATTTGTGTGCTGTGAAGTGTAAGTAATATGATTGTTTCACTATATTAAGTACCGCATTAAGGTTTATTATATAGATAGTCGATTTATGAACGACCTTATTTATATTATTTTATTATAATATAACTTTGTCTTACATTTATGAAACATGTAATGTCTCATTTTTTTATTTAATTTGGGTACACACGACAATAAGCTAAGGTGTAAAGCCTATCAAATATGCAAAGATCGACACAAAGCATAAGGGAAAATTCGATAGGTTACTTGGAAGTTAGGGTGGCGCAAAGGTTAACGCGCTGGACCGGCAATGTAGAGATATCGGGTTCGATACCTGGCCTCTTCTGCCAAGTAACACATTTAAATATTTCTTTAAGCTTTGATCTTTGTAACAATGGTTTAATAAACTTTGAATTTGATGTTCTTATGTTTATTTGTACCTATCTACTGTTTTTTAATCAGAAATTATGACAACGCAATGAAGAGCTCATGTCAGCAGAATATAGACTGATATTTAATTATACAACGTAGTGATGAATAATAATAAAATTAGCCCAATATGTCATAACATAAAACTAAAAATGGATATTTTTTGAAACATGTGAAAAAGGTACGCTTTATGCTTTTATTTATTCCAAAATATTTTTTTGAAATTGTTTCGGGATCCTTATAATTTATCAAAACAACAATTGTACGACAAATATGAACTTAAACGCACTGTTTCATAGTGAAAATGGCAAATTACTTATTATCTCCATACAAATATTGGTACCCAACCCACAAATGACGTCACCATTAGGCCATGTAGGTGGTCATTTGTATGGGGCGTTTTTAGCGCTCAATTTTGACTTTTAGAGCAGTGTATGTAAGTGTAGTTAGTCCCATAGAGACATTTGATCCCAATCCCAAAACAAAGACTCGAAAGACACCCTAAAAAAAAATTGTCTACACGCCTATTGCCTCATAGTTGGAAATGCGTTGGTTGACGATATCATAGAAATATTACCCTTCATATTACCCCACCTAAAGTTTGGTAAGTACTATTGGTATTAATAATACTCTCTAAATGAAGCAGTTTTAACATTTTCCTTTCTATATCATCAAAAGACGCACTTATCTCTCCTATGCCTTTTATATCGGTAGGATACTTCAAGCCGTTAATATTCGAGCACAGAGAATTTCCACAAAACCGCTGATATAACTCTTACAACATCATGATTAACGATCGCAAATTTCTCTTAGTTTTTATATTATCTGCACATTACTGCTGAACTGGCGACGACCGCAGGCATAATAAATAGAGTGCTATTATCCCAGATCCCGTGCCAAGTTAAACATTACCACGAAGCTTTAAATCCCCCTGTTTATAAGTTTTCAAGTAAAGCGCACGTTGATGAAGTTTTTTTTAGTAAAAGTTGGGTAAAGAGCGAGGTTTGCGGGTCGCAAACACGCTGAGGCGTTTTTTAAACTGTTTACATTGGTACAAAAACCGCCTAAATAGGTGCCGACTGCAGTTCGCATGGGGCTGGCTTAAGTTATGAGAGAAAGACATGGCGTTGAAAGATTTGAATGGTTGAGTCATTATTCGAACGTTTCAAGTTTTCGCGCGTTTCAAGCGTTTTCGTGAACACCTGAACACCCTAAGACATATTTTGAAACCCCTTTAAAATCTGTAGTCATTTCAAGAGATGTTAATGTCACGTAAAATATAGACTTACAAAGTATAGAGTGCTAAGAAAGAAAGAGCAAGTGCGCTTCTTATTGTTATTTAATATTATCTATTAGACTTGCAGCCTTGCTAAATATTGAATGCTGGTCAGGTTAGGCAAGCGGAGCGAAAAGAATGGTCCAATCCAATCAATGGTGTGTGAATCCCGAAATAAGAGACATCTTTGCGGCTGGATTGATTCGCCCAGCTGCGACTGTGGTGCCGAATCTCAAACTGTCACATAGTACAGAAGAGCCCCTTCAGAGCCTATCCTGGAAACCCCGAAGACCTGTTCTCCTTTCACATCTGACGCGGCTAAACGGCTAAGAACATTTGATATCAATTTGTGACATACTCGTAATATTTCGATTACGTGTAATGTTTTTTTACGCAATATGATTAATTAATAAATAAATCTGAGAAATGGGATCAGTCCATTTTATACATCACCGCTCCTTATACTCAGTTATGCTTTGTTGTTAATTGTTATTTTATTTCCCTTATATTGGTAAATTATCGCTGAACGCTTGTCACCCGCGCCGATTCGGTTGTCCAAACAAAGAGCGTAAACTGGTGGACAGCAGCAAATAAACGGAAGCCGGTGCACGTTTGTGTAAACTAATACGGCAGTCATGCGGTGTCATGCGCACACGCAGCTAAATATATCGCGACGAGTTTACACGCTAAACACAGATGGACTGATTTTAACCAATTTTGGTACAGTCGCCAACAGATATATCGGAGCGTGGGTGCTCACAAATATCAGTGTTGTTCAGATATTTATGAGCCTGAAGGCAAGGCTAGTTTGACATCCAAAGATTATTATAAGATACAATTTAATTTTCATTTAATTTCGCTTTGGTAAAGAAAAATTAATGCTTATAAGATAAGTACTCGTTCTATTTAGTCTTCTAACATAAGTAATGCCTGCGGAGTAATCGGCAATTCGGGCAATTCAGATAATACCATTTTTAATGGTAGGTTAGGTAGTGTTTATACACAAAGTATCCCATAGTAATTATCCAGGTGATTGTCAAAAATAACTCCTTATAGATAAATGCCGAATGAACGTTAAGCATAAAGATGTTTCAATGTTTTACTTGTTCTATATTTAAGTATATATTTATCTATGTGAGTATATATATCGTCGTCTAGTTCCCTTAACACAAGCCTTCTTGAGCTTAATTTGGGACACTAGATCGATCTGTGTGAGGTTGTCCGATATTTATTTAACTAACTAACTAACTGCGCTGGCTCAGCGACCCAAAATGAGTCTTTGCCTCCGACACAAAAGCTCTCCACTTTACCCGATCCCGCGCAATCTCTAGATATTTATTTATATATGATTTATATTATTATTTACTTAGAAAATTCCCGCGAGTCTCAGACATATTAAAAAACATACGAAAGGAGTCTAATCCCGTCGTAAAAGTCGAATATCGCTCGATATGTTTGATGAGGGTAGATTTTCGCCTCCGCTGGTGACGCCCGCAGCCCCGCAACTAGCATGGCAGAAGAAAATAAGGTACTCCAGCTAGTGAGCCTTTCTACGCCACAGATTAGTTGCCACTTCATGGTAACAAAATAATTATACCTAAAGAAAAATTTTTTTGCCGCCAGTCGTACAAAAAATAATAATTATGCATTTATGCATTAAAATTGTCGTGTTCTGCGACTAAGTTTTACCTATTTTGTCGCAATTGATTAAACAAGATTCTAAGAGATTTATACAGGTAATCGGGGAGTATTATGATACACCACTGGAAATACAGAAACGGATTAACAGAAACAATCAACGAATCATAGCGTGATGGCGTCAAAAGTCTCACTTGTCATTCCGGAGTGCCAACTTATTTTCTTATACCATGGCATCTAGCAGCCGTGCGGAGAGAGCGTTAGCGCGCTGTTTTCGATTGGTCATCGCCGCGCCTGATCGTAGCTCCTGATGTTGAATTGCGTACCGATTCGAAACATGTCAAACGATATTCCACCTTTAAGACGTGAGTGCACCCGTTTTGTGTGTTTTTAATAATTCAATATGTTTAGACTCTGGCGGTCGTATACTAAAATTATGGCGGGAATCATGCACTGAATATAACTGCAATTTCCAAAAATTGGCTACATTAAAACGCACGCTTGCCACATGAAAGCTACGGATTTCCTTCAAATTTATTACCCGAAAAGGTAAACGGACTTTACACCAAACCAAATTTTATTAGAGATTGTAAACTTTAACTGTATTTATATTTATGTAATAAAAATTGTAATGGCGGCCGTCACTAAGCAAACACTGAAATACTATTACAAGTTTATTTATGACATTTGACAAAAAAGTAGATCATAAGACGTCATCACACGTCCTTTGACGTCACCATCGTGTTCGATTAATTGCGTGAACAGATGAACATCTGGTGGATTGCGTAAGAGCGCCGTGAACAGAACAATGACCAGAACAGCTGTGAAAGACATGTCACTGCACAGACCATAGTTATAACATTAACGAGCTGAATTGACATGTTCACTGAATCGATACAGAATAAATACCGTGCCTGCGAACTTCTTCCGCGAATTTTTTTTTACTGTAGACGGGTAAAAAGTATCCTATAACCATATTTGGATGAGCCTTCCCTGTACCAAAATTGATTAAAATTTATCCAGCCGTTTCGGCAGCGCGAGGTCCAATCAAATTATGAAAACAGATGGCGCCAGGTTGGCACGGCGCCGCGCGCCCATACAAAACAAATGACGATCCTGCGTCACGCTATTAAGATTTTTCCTGAATTCATGACCCTCTCCATAGAAAAATGATTTTCCAAACAAATCTAGAATTTTATAATACTATACTATAGATGATTAACTGCATGTGTTGCTAAATTTAAAACTGGGTAACGGTAGAACTAATATCAGTTCAGATCAGCATTCGTGCATGCAGCTCTTCGTGACGCTCTCAAGCTAGCAATCATGATGAGATGAGGTGGGACCTTTTAGAGGCAAAATCATAATTATATTTTTAAGCATTATTTTTTTTTACAATTTATGTAATTATGGTTTTAGTCCCCGAATAAATGTATTTCTTTATTCTTCAATTTAGCATTTTTTTTTTACTTGCCAAGAAGAAAATGATTCCACTTGCTTATTTTGAGAATACTACGTCTGTGGGGTCAGCTGGTAGGTAGTAAATAAACATCGATTTTGAAAGTGCAGAGGGCTCTCTATTTTGATATTAGAGAAACCCGAAATAAATGATGTCTTTGTCGACGACCGTACTAATTAACTGTATTGCTGTCATGATCGGAAGCCAGCATTACAGTCACAGATGCGTATCCGACGTTCCCTGAAATCCCTTAGAGAATATCCCAACCCTTTTCCCACGATCCGGTTGTAAGGAATTTATCAAAATAACATTATATCAAACTTTTCAAGCGCCCAATGGTTTCAATTTAGCTGGCACGTGGTTAAGTGAAAGAATTTGTTGTAATTTTTTTTTAACATGACTTGAACTGTATCAGGGCTGTCTACCAGCTCACTACCAGTGAGTCGGACTATATGTGGGAGTATAACCCGCTAATGGGATTATCTCCGCAACACGGCACCTCTAGCACAACTGTGATACGCGACTTTTTCTCGCTCCAGATGTATCCTATCTCTGTCTGTACAGCACTGTCAGAGAGTGACGGGTATTGCTATGTCGAGCGACATGAGTCGCACCAACCATAGTTGTGCTAGATGGGCAGGTGTGATTTGTTGTACAATAAATGCGGCAGCTTCGTTGGTAGAGCTTGACTCCGGAACGTAGGTTCAAGTCCAAGTACATCGCAGTGGATCGCATTTTACCTTAATAATTAAAACCTTTGTATCAATATCCAAAACAAAAAGTGTTAGTTACACGAAAATCAGCAAATGATTCCTCTAAAGCATTGAAATCCTGTGAACCTTTATCGATGTGCACCAAACGGGCTGCATTGTCAACAGTTAGCCGACCGGACGCGGCAAACAGACGTCCTAATTAAGGTGCTCGTAATTGGCACACCCTGAATAATCAACGCGTTTAGCTTTGTGACTACTTAGTGTTTAGTGGCAACCCTAAACGCGAATGAGAAACCATAGGGATAGTGTGGGATTTCTGGAATTTTCGATGATTTCCTACGCTTCGGCATATACTGTCACGTACCAAGGACTACGAGCTGCTCCATCCTTGTTCAAGCTAAACTGGCGTGCGTTCGTATTAGCCACTCCCGTTCTGGCATATTTTACAAACAGAGATCAAGAGAGAACCTTCTGTTTGGTGGCTGCAATTTACCTTTATCGATGTGCACAAAACCAGTGGGTTCGGTAGAAAACTACAATTTTCTATCTTTAACTACACAGGGTCGACCACAGCATAGCGCCGACACTTCGTTTGTGTCAGGACACATATTGGAATTATTGGCACGCGGTTGTAGCAATGGTGGTGCACCTGCCCTAGCCAGCGGTCCTGGCTTCGAATATTTGTGTGATGAACTCATAATTGTCCTCGGGTGATGGATGTTATCTATGTATTGGTATATCATAAATATATATTAATTTATTACGTGTATGGTCGTCTACTTAGTAGTCACAATACAAGCATTGCTTAGTTTGGGACAAGATTGATCTGTGCAATATTGTCGCTTAAAATGTATTATTTGTTTAACAAGTGACAAAGTGTCACTCACACTCGTATTTCGTCAAAACGTGACGGATGCTTTGTCACTTATTTATGGCGTGATAAAAGCAACTATCATACGCCCGAATCGGTGAGCTGAACTTGACTTACGACACAGCATCCCGTCTTACTCGCGCAGTATTGAAGGGAAAGAAACATACATTATTTGTCGGGCAAAAAGAGTAGCTTAATTGTTACAATTGTGCCAGTGGTTCAAGTCCGTAAATTCATCGTCAGTGTATTCGAAAGTCCGACAATTTCGATCATGATATCCTGCAAAAAAATCGAAACAATGTGAGTCGGATTCGAGTAAATAAAACGCCGAACAAATGTTTGCTTTGACGGGTGGCAGGTAATATTATATGAAAATCTCGAGTGTTCTATTTCTATTGCAGTTCAAAAGAGAGCCCTTTGACTGGCACAGACAGAATAGTCTCTCTACATTTGAGCAATTTTTCGACCACTGATGTCAGAGCTGTTGAAACTTTCGTAAATACTTTTTAGCATTCAACACCTTTAATCAAAGGCTGGTTGGTGTACAGCCGGCATCAAACGTAGCTGACAATTTAAGTATGCAATTTGACTAAAAACGTGCCGTTTCCGAAATTTTCCTCATTTTGTATGGGAAATGAGGAAAGTTTCAGACACGGCACATCTCTAAATTAGACATGACACAGCCAGTAGTAAAATTTCCGGCTACTTTTGAGGCTGGCAGTACATGCAGTTGTGCACGTGATTTCAATATAACATATAGAAATGATAATATAAATAGAACAAAAAACGTACAACGTATCACATTTATTTCGGTACAACGTATTACATGACATTTCACTCCAATTTCACATGAATTCTTCAATTCTCCAAGGAGATATATATATAGATACCTACACAATGTCAAAGGTCGCGTCTTGAAATAGATACACCCAGAAATATACGTCACTCAACCACATGTTACGAATGTCAAGTTCACATCGACCGTATCAGCTCACCCCCTTACGTGGTTTGTATTACGAGTACTATTAAAAACCGGTCCCTGTACTGTTATAAAGTTGTAAAAATGGTATAGGTGAAAAATTGTTATGAAGTTGTAAAAATGGTATCAGGTGAAAAACTTAGCGCACTGTGACAAAATTGTAAAGATGGCACCGGTGAAAAATTTCGTAGACTGTTATTAAATTGTAAGAAAAAACCACAACATACAGTCGAATTGAGATCCTCCTCCTTTTTTAAAGTTGGTTAAAAATGGTACAGGTGAAAAATTTAGTGCACTGTTATAAAGTTCTGAAAATGGTATAACTGTGGCCGTTCGTCGATGTCTATATCTCGGACAAACCGCTGTCGTAAATCTATATTGAAGTTTGCTATTCGACCTGTCATTAAGTTGACATTTAGAGGTAAATAGAGCACATCGTTAAAGTAACACATAATGTGATATTATTTCGAACTTCTGCTATTGCTAACCTAAAATTTAGGCCCAGGTGCGATAATTTAAGTGCGATTTTATACTTATAATAACTATTTTTAAAAACAATACAATAAAGTAACATAAAATTGTACTAATAATAGGCTTACGTCCGCTACACATACTTATGTCATATTTTTTACACGCGCTTCCATAGAGCATTGACCCCGAGCTTGATAAAAATAGACTTGAACTAACTCGTAGTGTAATGATTTTTTGTCGGCGTACTTGGCTGAGTATTTTAAGATTTTATATGGCGAAATGAAAGGGTGGCAAAAAGTTTGGAAATGCAAATTATAGAATTAATCATTTCATGATATGACTGGCCGTTCCATAAAACGGCTAACTAAAACTGAACATATCGTATGAGCGTCCATGTTTGATGATTTCGTTGTTCGTTTCTACAAGAACCATTGTATAACAGAAAAGTAATGAAGAGTGAATAAGATTTTCACCTTTCGCCCTTGTGAATGTATTTGACTAAGGTGTAGAGTTTGTGAACTGAGGGCGTATAGAGTCCGCAGCTTGGCTCTACATGAGATTTGATAACTTTTTGACAGTGCGAGTCATGTGGTCTCGTCTTAGCATCATTTTTACAACGCAGTTTGCGCAGTGGTTAAGCAGCTGCCCACGGAGCTGACGGTCCTGGGTTCGAATCCCGGCAAGGGCAAATAAATATTTGTGCGATGAACTCGAATATGTCATCAAGTATGTATTTATCTATATAAGTATGTTTATCGTCGTCTAGGTTTATAGCCTACTGGAGCTTACTGTGAAACTAAAATAACTAGATTGATTTGTGTGAGGTTGTCCGATATTTATGTATTATCTATTTTTTAAGAAAATGTTTTTAGTGGGATAAAGTTGACCAATGTACTATGGCAGAGAGGGGGCGAAGTGACATACTCGTATATACATGTATATAACTATGTAGTGAATTCACTTGTATCTTAGGCACTCTCCGAAAGATTAATTTCTACTCTGGACCCACTTGAAAGATCTCTGTTTGGCGCTATGGTTGACGCTAGAGAATGCCATTTGGCATTTAGGTCGCCATTTGTACTGACTTCTGTGCAATAAAGTTTAAATAATTAAAATATAAAAATAATTAAAATGGTCTCGGTGAATTTAGTGCACTGTTATAAAGTTGTAAAAATGGTATAGGTTAAAAACTTAACCGGGGCCCTTCTTGCATGTAGTTAGTAGACAGTTCGAATAGGCATTTGCTTTGTTTGGGTTACAAATGTTAAACATGTGTTGTCTATTCGAACAGGTCACAACTAAACTTTAAATAATAACTAAAGTTTAAATTAAAATCTGTAACTTGAACAAAATAGTATATTAGGTGTTGAATTCATGTATTAAGCAACGCGTTCTTGTCTCACAAGTGAAGTTTTAAAATAAATCTTTGAAAGTCATGTTAATTATAAGTTATAGTTGGAAAGTAGAGCGCCAGAGGAGTTGAATTAGCTAGTGCCATGTCTCGCAGACTGGAGTGCTTTGGTACAAATGTACAGCACAAAAGGCACGAAATTAACATCACAGAAAGCAAAACTCGCTAGACATTAGTCAAACATAATTCAAATTAAAAGAGAAGGCAGACGATACATTAATATTATAAAGGCGAATGTTTGTGAATGTGTTTATGTGTATGTTTGTTACTTTCTCACGCTCAATCGGCTGGACTAATTTTGAGAAATATTGTTATGAAGGTAGTAGGTAGAACACCCTGGATTAGCACATACACATATGTACCTAAAAAAATTAGTATTCCTGTGGGATGAGCGTGTAACACAGCGTGGCGTCTCGGTTGTGCCTTTAATATTTGAAATTTAATTAAAACATAGATAGTCTTTCTGAACAAATGTTCAGCTTACATTGTAAAATCTATGTTTAAATTTATTGCTCCTGTTACAGGTGACATCCGGTATAAGTGCGTTAGCTAGGCACTTAGACGGCGAGGCGACAGTAAACTAAACGATAGCCTGAATACTGCATGAAGCGTGGTCCGTACAATATCGCCTAATGAGCACGTTTCAGTGAACTTCCTCATGAAGTTGCTCTAGAGAAAGTTCTCCGTTTTGTATGGAGAACATTCTGTATCAGACGGCCTCTGTTACACATAGGCCTCCCGTATAGTACTAGAGTGTGACCATGCGCAGACCTTAGAATATAAGTAACCCAGAGGTCATCCGTCCTGCTGGTCACTTTCCTATCTGTAGACGGCGTTAAAAATTATTTCTCCTGTCGAATCCATACTTCCATACTAATATTATAAATGCGAAAGTGTGTCTGTCTGTCTGTTACCTCTTCACGCTTAAACCGCTGAATCGATTTTGATGAAATTTGGCATGGAAATAGTTTAAGACCCGAGGAAGGACATAGGATAGTTTTCATCCTGGAAATTATCCCTAAAAAGATTGAAAAGTGAGTAAGTAATTCATGATAACATTGATGACCCTGTAGGAAATGTAATGTAATTATTAGACCAAAAGCACAATTGCTCTTACATTTGCTTAGGCACTTTTAATAATCCCTTTTATTAATTAAGGTGATTAGGTGGATATCTATCGTGTTGTACGAGGTTGCTTCCATACTTCCAAGTTCCACGCGGACGTAGTCGCGGGCAAAAGCTAGTTATTTTATATTTATTACTAACTGCGCCGCGCGGTGTTACCCGCTCATCCCACGGGAACGCTACATTTTTTCGGGAAAAAGTAGCCTATGTGTTAATCCAGGAGGTCAGCTACCTTTATCCATCAAATTTATCAAAATTGATCCAGCCGTTTGAGCGTGAAGAAGAATCAAACATACACATAAACACACTCACAAAACTTTCGCCTTTATAATATTAGTGTGATTTACCTTTGTCAAAGGCTGAGTGAGAAAAAACACAATTTTTCACTGTCAAATTACATTTGTGTAAAAATACAAAAAAACTGTGCGGTAAAAACGTTTTTGAACCCGCAGTAAACCTAAATGTCAGTGAAAGGCCGAGATAAGCCACGAAGGTACAAAATATGAAAGTAAGCGCGGCAACAGAAGCGAAACCAAAGCGAATCATTATTTATTTCCTCTGCTGTAACGGTTTCATAGTCTGTGGGTAGGTACAGTAAGACACTAGTGGAGCAGCTGATTTTATTGTAGGTAAATCATGAGTTTTTCTCGTGAACCGTCCAATTTTGCCCTAGAGGGTAAATGTCCCCCATTGTTGAACAAGGTTATGGATTCACTGTTTAAGCTGAAACGTAAAATAGGATCTTTCATCTATTTGCTCATGAAATAATGCGTTTTTTTTATGTTTTAAGGCCAGTAGAGACATTTATCCGCTAGGGCAAAATTGGACCGTTTCACGGCGTTTATTCTGTTGTTATGAGAAAATACTTATCAATAATACTTGTTATAAAATTCTAAAATTGTATTGAAAATCTTGACATTGTGATGCAGGATTTATTATGGGCGCGCCGCAGCACCAGCCGTACATCTCCATCTGTCGGTAAGATGTTTTTTCCCTCTCATCATGCCGGAACGGCTGGACAGATTTTAAACAATTTACAGAGATAGCTGGAATACAGGCGCTGGAATATTGTATGTAATCTTTCCACTCTTGTCTTTTTGTCATATTTTTGTATAATTATTGAATAAGCACTTAATTATGGGCACCCTACCCAATGGTAGCGACCTAGGGGATATATGTACATTTAGTTTAGGTCCCGATAGTTTAAGTTAGGTTTAATTAGATCATAAGTTTCTTAAGGTTTAGTTTTTTATTTTGTTGTTCTCAAATAAAGTGTTATAAGAATTTTTATTCATACGTAAACAATACTAATGTGTCTTGAGCCTCTGATCGTTGATCACACGATAAATAAGTGACAAAGCATCTGTCACTCATACTCGCATTTTGTCAAAACATAAGGGATGTTTTGACACTTATTTATCGCGTAATAAAAACAACCATCAAGGACCTCCTGTTGTCAGGAATAATCATCTCCGCTAGTTTATTTACTCCA
The DNA here is from genome assembly GCA_947623375.1 of Apotomis capreana. Lineage (NCBI taxonomy): Eukaryota > Metazoa > Arthropoda > Insecta > Lepidoptera > Tortricidae > Apotomis > Apotomis capreana. The sequence continues at coordinate 17,654,567 of OX392509.1, read as the reverse complement.
CTGGTAGTACTTTCAAAAGTGCAAGCGTGAAATTGAGCATGAAGCTAGATCTTAATTACGTCCGTCTACACTTCGCCGCCCCAGTTCAAAACTCATCAACTTACAGCACTTGATATTACATTTCCAACTTTCAGATCCGACAATAAGGTTGAAAATTGCGAAGACATAATCAGAACATGCTTCTTTTTGCTTTAAATAACTTACTTTCTTTGACGCAATGCAATTTGAACATAGCCCGGCGAAAAAAAAACTTGACTATTCAATTCCCGAATTTGATGGCTTAGACTTTTGGGCTTGGATCATTTTCTATTTAAATGGGTCCAATCAATGCCAAGAGCTCGCAAGGTCTGACAAGGGCCTTCTTCCAAAGGTCTGGAGTTGGGTTGTAATTGAAATTTGTCTATATGTAGGTACCGTAGGTATAGAAAATTGCTGAATATTTTTGGCTTCAGCCACTGCCTTACTACACCCTTAGTTATTGACTCATCACAGTAACAGAAACGCTTAATTAAGATCCAATAGTACATTAGGTATTTGTGGCCCGAACCGAAGGCAATATAATATGCGATAATAAATATGCGATCTGGGGCTTTACGAATTACCGCCCGAGGTTTGTCTAAAGTTTTACGTCTTAGTTTTAGTTCTTAGTTTTTCGCAGCGTAGCGGGCAGAAAATCCCATTTACGGCCTAAGGTGACGTAAAATACTGTTGTATAGTTGATGTTTATTTCAAAATTTCATCCATATGTATTAGTAACAACGGGATTAACTACTTTATTGGTAGTTTTAAAGTGGGAAATTGTAACAAGTTTTTATTTCAAGCTCTGGCTTTACTGAATGAATAAAGTTTGTAAGATTATAATGAAGTCCCTAATATAGATATAATAATCTAACACAACTACGTATATTGCCATTTGAGGCGATAATTATGAAAATGGAACTTAAGACCTTAATATCCTTCCCTGTGGGGGATAAATAGCTCATTAACATTTAGGTTTATAGTTACGATTGGGCCTGAATTCGGAACGAACTTAGCCGCACCATTTACATTAAATACGCATCAAATAATATGCAAATGACTAACGTTCATGTTCACAAATCCTGGGTTTGCCGATGATGCCTCTTAATGCGGGTTTCTGGGTTACACCGAGGTTTGGAGCTCAATGCCCTCTTAAATACTGAAAAACTAGTTTGTACTTCAAATATGGAGACCAGCGGCAGCGTTGCGACATCTCCCGGGTGTCCTTTTGTGGTCTGACATGACAGCAAAACTCATCTGTATTTCCTTTTAATTTTTTTACATTTGATTTATTTATATATGTGCAAAAGCACAAAACGGAAATCAATTTAAATGACGGACTTAATGCCAAATGGCATTCTCTACCAGTCAACCATAGGGCCAAACAGAGATACTAGAAGTTTTTTCTTTTATTTACCTTTTTAGGGTTCCGTAGCCAAATGGCAAAAAACGGAACCCTTATAGATTCGTCATGTCTGTCTGTCTGTCTGTCTGTCTGTCCGTCCGTATGTCACAGCCATTTTTTTCCGAAACTATAAGAGCTATACTGTTGAAACTTGGTAGGTAGATGTATTCTGTGAACCGCATTAAGATTTTGATGCAAAAATAAAAAAATAATAATAAATAATGGGGGCTCCCCATACTTAGAACTGAAACTCAAAATTTTTTTTTTCATCAAACTCATACGTGTGGGGTATCTATGGATAGGTCTTCAAAAATGATGTCGAGGTTTCTAAGATATTTTTTTTCTAAACCGAATAGTTTGCGTGACAGACGCTTCCAAAGTGGAAAAAAGTTGGTCCCCCCCCCCCCCTCTAACTTCTAAAATAAGGAAATGAAAAATCTAAAAAAAACATATGATGTACATTACTATAAAAACTACCAACGAAAATTGTTTTGAACGAGATCTAGTAAGTAGTTTTTTTTTAATACCTAACTTTGCAAGTTTGCACCTAATTTATATGGGGCGCTATACATACCAGGTGCAAACTTAACTTAAACACTTAGGGATGGAAAGTGTTTGTACGGAACCCTCGGTGCGCGAGTCCGACTCGCACTTGGCCGGTTTTTTTGTTTTGTGTCAAGCCATTGTTTAGGTAGATGTTAGGTTTCTTTCTTTAGTTTTTTCTTTCTTTCATTACTTCCTTCTTTCTTTATTTCTTTCTTTTCTTCTTTCTTTCTTTTATTATATTTTTCTTACTCTCTTTCTTTCTTACTTTCTTTGTTTTTTCTTTCTTTCTTTTTTTGTTTGAAATATTACTCGTATCGTCTTATAATTATCCTATCACTTAACTTATCGCTCACTCATTAGTAAGTACAGTACCGTCCACTAAACCGATGAAATCAACGTTAAAACTGACACAATTTTCGCTCTCAACTGGAGACCTATGCAAAATAAACGGTTTTATCTTAATTGGTCTTAGCGTACCAGCAAAGTGCCCGCGTCACGGCATTGTCCAATTACAGTACCCTCGAGGTATGACAATGTCACACATAATAGTGGACAATTAGGGTTTCCGCTGTACTAACGGCAATAATAATGAAGTTGGAAAAATACGTGCTATAAAATATACATGTAGGTGAAGGGTCAAAGTGAACCAAAGGGCAATAGAGCTAGCTATGATCGGAGTTTTCTTCCGTGATCAGATATTAGGAGATTCGCAGGAGAACCGTGGGCGTCTGTGTGTATAACTCAGCGAGTTGACAGATTAAAAAAACTGTGGGATGGCCACATTACTTGCACTATGCTCGGAGTTTCCTTCCATTTTCGAATCAGATATGAGGAGATTCGCAGGAGAACCAAGGGTGCCTACATAACTCAGCGAGCTGACAGATTTTAAAAGTTGTGGGATAGTCACATTACTCGCACTATGCTCGGAGTTTCCTTCCGTGTTCGAATCAGATATGGGGAGATCCGCAGGAGAACCAAGGGCGCGTCTACATGGCTCAGCGAATTGACAGATTAAAGATGCAGTGTGACGGCCACATTACTCGTAGAATCGATGGTTGTTGGGGCAGAGTTCTTAAGAGAGATATGGGTGGCGGAAGGCAAATCGTGTTGTTGTTGGACCATTTGGCCAGAATCGAGGGAGTGAAAATTTCAAATCTCTAGCTATCACGGTTCATGATGCTTCAGGTTCAGCCTGGTCACAGACAGACAGACTGACAGACAAACAGACAGCGGAGTCATAGTAATAGGGTCCCGTTTTTTATCCTTTGGGTACGGAACCCTAATAAAAAGGATACGGTTCTAGATAACTATAGTAATCTTACCGTTCCCCTTTTTTACATCTGGCTCTCAAGACTTCTCTACATGACTTAAGTCAAGAATGCCTAAGTCTAAGCCGAAGGTTCAAGGAGATTGATTCGCGTGGCCATAGAACCATGTCGCAGCAACGTGATTTATGTCTTGACTTGAGTGGCAGTGGCATATGTTATTGCGAGAATACCTACTGTCTGTCTTCTCACTAGGTATGTCGTGGTTGCAAACGTATGCTTGTACGGAAAATATGCTTTGCTGTCGTCCGTCCGTCCGTCTGTCAAGACCCTTTATCTCGGAAACGCGTGGAGGTGAAATTCTAACCATATATACTCAAAGCTACAGGCCCTTGAAGCTGTAAAAAAAATCAAACTTCTGTTCACGTTAAAAAAAAGATATTTTACGCCGCAAAAACAGATATTTCGGCACTCTCAAGGGAATCAAAATTTATAGGATGCCTTCCGTTGGCCTAGAACTATGAAATTTGGCAAGTAACTATTGGGAAACATCTGAAAACCATATATTTGTGACTAAGTCTGAAAAATATAGTCTTTATTTAAAGTACGTAAAACAGTTTTCCAACGGTAAAGTTCAGTTTGTCGCTCACTACCTACCGTACCGTTTATCTTTTCGTTAGAGCAATATGGAGTGCTTTTATAGTTCGTACGGAACCCTCGGTGCGCGAGTTCGATACGCACTTGACCGGCTTTTTCTTTATTTATCTACAAGCACATACTGTTTAATTTTCCTTCCTCCTTGTTTAGAGTTTGTGCTGTCACTCTTAATTTAGTTTTAATATATTTTTTATTGTTATGGCTGTTAGTTGACTGAAGAAACAGCATCTTTCGAGGCAAATGCTGAGTGAAGTCAAATTAAGCGCTATTTGTGGTGATATTATAATTCTATTATAATATGTCTGTGCCAGGAAATAAAACTTTCTTTATAGGTACCTACTATTACTAGCAACCCGCCCCTGGCTTAGTACGGGTGCAATGCTGATAAATTTATTATACATGTATTAAATACATATAAACCTTCTTCTTGAATCACTCTATCTATTAAATCATCAAAATCCGTTGCGTAGTTTTAAAGATCTAAGCATATCTACATAACTACGTACAAGGACAGACAGACAGACAGCAGGAAGCGACTTTGTTTTATGCTATGTAGTGATATAGTGTATACCTTTAAGTACACATTGAGTCATGAGTTCATTTAGCTGTAATAATTACGCTATTTATATTTAACACCTCCACAGGAAGTGTCCTGATATCTCATTGTATCTAATGAGTATTATTTGTTGCAGGTAATTGGATGTTCCTTTGTTGACAAGAAAATAATAAGAGCAAGCCAAGGTAAGGTTTAGGTACTGTTAACTTAGGGTCAAAATACACGATGTCGTGTCGTGGCAAGGTGGGACATTCTGTCACGTTACTACGGCGTAACGTGTCACATTGCTACGTTTACGTCGTAGATTTCAAAGATACGTCGCGTCGTGGTACTGTCACGGACTTGAATAGATGAGCTACCTGAAAACTCCGTAATTTGGATAGTTAATACGAAATTAGTGTTCTATTGCCATAGTGATTGTTGTTTAATTAGAATTTTGAAAGTTGACACTCATCGAAAAGAACATGACCATAACAAAGCTATCAAATGACACATTTGTCTCTGACAGTTGGAAATTAATTGTGTCAAATCAAAATATGTTGAGTCCCCGAGACGACGTCACAACGTCACACGACGTCGCAGTCGCACCGTGGCACGACACGCCGTGTAATTTGTGTTCTGGCCCTTAGAGTGTGCTTAGAGCGCCTCGTCCCTGACCTTTCTATATATTTTGCGGAGTTTGTATTTGATCCCAACTGACAGAAAGTAGGGACAACGTCTAAGTGGTGCATATCTAACTAAAAGATGCAAGTTCACTTTTACCTTAAATCTTCACCTTTAAAAACTTAATTAGAACCGAATCATATGGAACGAAACGACGTTATTTCCTTTAACTGTGGCATTATACAGGCTTAGAATATTATTTTCTCCAAATAAACTTTATTAATATCTCTCACCGTTTTCCAGTTATAGCATGTTAAACTTTCATACGAAAAAGTGTGTGTGTACAACCCTATTTTAGAGTGCAATGACCTCTTCATAACACAGTTAACTTTTGTAAACAAACTTTTTACAAATTGCCTAGCCATTTCTTATCGGTTTAAAAACCTTTGAGAATACCCTTAAGATTGTTTTTAGACTTTTTAGTTGACATGATTGATAGACGTTACATTGACTTTTTGTATCGTATGCTGTGTGCAAAAATGCCGGAATTAAACGCTAGAGGCTATTTGAATTTGCTTCTTTTGTACGCGGAGTGCGATTACAATACTGGAGAGACTTTGCGCCAATACCGGAACAGGTATCCTCCTCCTCACCCAACACACTCTAGTACGATATTACGCGCTCTTGACCGTGTTGGTAACAATCGTCCTATTGTGCCACGAACGGGTCAGGATGACCAGCGCGGAGGACGCGTTATTCAACATGATGTCAGATTGGAAGAGAGGTGCTGCAGTACTTCGAAGATTATCCGAGGTCAAGTTCAAGACAAGCGGGCCGACATTTTCGTAAAACTCATACGAAAATACTCAGAATACTAAAACGTGAGGGCCGTCACCCTTACAAAATACAAAGAGTCCAGGCATTACTATCAAGAGATTGCCCCGTTCGCGAAGCCTATTGCCGGTGGCTACTGCAAAAGGTGTTAGAAGACCGAGACTTCATCAAACACGTAATATGGAGTGATGAAAGCTTGTTCACACGGAACGGTATGTGGAACAGGCATAACGAACACGTGTATGCCGAAGAAAATCCGTTTGCCTACCGTTATACGGGACACCAGTATCGTTGGTCTGTTAATGTTTGGGCGGCGATACACGGGGATACAATAATAGGCCCTGTATTTCTGCCTCAGACTTTAAACAGACACGGATACATGGCTCTGTTGAGGATAGAGCTCGACGACTATCTGGATGAGTTGACGCTGGCAGAAAGAAGACGCACTTGGTTCCAACAAGATGGAGCACCAGCTCATTCAGTAGTCGAAGTACGTGAAATACTGAATAATGTGTTTGAGGATCGCTGGATCGGCCGATATGGGCCGCACCGTTGGCCTCCTAGGTCTCCAGATCTCACACCATTGGATTTTTTTCTGTGGGGCACCGTAAAGGACATCGTTTACAAGACTGAGTGTGAGACGGCTGAAGAGATGAGGGAAAGGCTAAGGGTGGCCTTTGAAAGTCTTCGCAGAAGAAATAACCGACACAACATCTTGTCGAGGGTGCATCGCCACACGCGGGCACGAGCAGCGGCGTGTATCGTACGCCACGGCGGTACTTTCGAACACCGGATGTAAATGTAGGTAATTGTAAATACTCCCAAACGTCAAATAATAGTTTAAAAAAACTAGGGTTGTACATACATTAAAAAATACAATTTTAATCGATTTTCGTTTTTTTATTATTAAAAGAATTTAACTATTGCAGGTCGATTCTACATGAAATACATAGCATTATAGTTTCAGGAATGAACATCGCTTCGTTCCACCCGTATGTTTAAAGTCAATGGTGTTACAAAAAGAGTTATAGATACACATAACAACACAAACACCTACAATTATTTGTCACAATATGAAGTAACAGAAATAACATTCTATAAGAAATTGCCAACCGATAATAAAGAGCGATAAAATAATTTGCTATCTTCGAGTCAGTACAGTTGGCAATAAAAGCGTGTCTCACTTTGTGATAAAAACCTATTCCATTGGAGGTTAAAAAGACTGCCAAAAATGCTTCATAAAGAGACCCTCCGTCAATAGTCATATCAAATAACTTCGATCATTTATCAAGTATCCCGAAGGATGAGGGGTCACCGAACCGGCCCAGGTGTATCCGGTCAGGTGCTGTTTGTACACGATATCTTGCTTCGTCTTTATCAGTTTACAAGGTACGTTCTAACGGATTTTGATAACTCTATACCTAATGACGTTTGCTCATGAGCTTGATCGATATTATTTGGTAGGTAAATACTAGTAACTAAAATGTTACTGTTTCGAAAGATGTACTTCAATTTCAAAATTAATACGGATGGTATTAAGATATAGGCAAAATAAAAATGTTATAGAAGAATATGTTGGTTTGCTCGTCTGAGCAAAAGTATCTACTCTGATGAAGAGCTCTATACAAGTTCGAAACATGTCGGGCCGTTCCTAACAATTTTACGTGAGTGTAAACCGCTTAATGGGTCATTGTCAGTTCAAAAAACAAAATTTGACCCTTCGGTGGTCAAAAGCTAAGAGCTTGTATGCATCTAGGTTATGTGGCTATTACATCGGATTATACAAGAGGGAACTTCTTTATTCTCACAGGTATTTAATCAGAAAATTAGGCCCTGGAATCCTTAATTTTGCAAATGTCCACCGGAAAGACGCGCACCTAAATCTGACAATGACCCTAATACAATAATTATCTACTCTTAACCGTATGTAACATATGAAGGAAGATACTTGTAATTAAAACCGTTTATAACGGCTATGACCACCAAGTGGGTCCCTCGACCTAGACGGAGATGGCAAAACGATCTGGACCTCAACAACTGGTCGGAGGAAGCACCTAAGTACCTAGTCGGGATTGGCTTCGTTGCGGTCTCAGGCAGATACCTAATTCCAAGTTCGCTGTGTGAGACGCGGGTGAACTGTCATTTACCTATGTCTCGACTTCTAGTGTAAGTAGGTATATTTAGACTAGAAGCCGCCCGCAACTTCGTCCGCATAATACTTTTGAAGTACCGTAGTCGGGTAAAATGTATCCTGTGACCAGTTATCCTTGTGCCAAAAACTGTTAAAATACGTTCAGTCGTTTCGGCGTGATGAGAGGGCAAATTGTGTTTTACCAAAGACGGCTCTGTATACGTAGTATAGAATACGCATAATTGAAAAGCGTTAAGCATGAATGTGGATTGTGGACCGATATAGAAGAAGAGGAAGACCAAAGAAAAGGTGGATGAATTGCGTGAAAGATTAGATGAGATATTTATTGCATAATAACTTTAAGATAAGTTGACATGGATAAGAATGAAGTAAACGACGAGATGAGTAATAGGGAAGAATGGAGGAAGAAAACATGATGAGCCGACCCCAAATAAATGGTATTTGCAAGGGTGAAAAATGATATAGAATATGTATGATTCTTCAATCTTGTACAAACTTGCGTTCCTATAATTATCTGCAACAGAGTAACTCATCTCGTCAGCAAATACGCAAACGTGATGTTACAGGGGCGAGCTTATCGTTGTTTGTTAAGCACAGTCGCCTCGTGAGACGTGGGAATACACTATGCTCTGAGCCATATTGCGGCTCCACACTACTCGCGAAGTTGGCCAAGGTTGGGCGAACATGATAGTGTGGAGGGGCACATACATAGTATACCCAATCCAATTTCGCCTTGGCCAACTTCGGTCAACTTTGCGAGTAGTGTCACAGCCCACAGGCGCGACAGCGGCCTATCGGTGTAACTCGGGCGTCGGTGACCTTGTAATGTCGAATCCTTTGACGAGGCATTCACGTGAATGCGCTTCACCCCCGCGCGCGTTCCGCACTCGCCCGCGCTGGCCCCTCGACATGCACACATAGCCGCGAGTTTTGTTACTGCACACAAGTGTCGCTGTCGTTTCTTTTTACGTTAGTATACATACTCTTTGGTAGTGTGGAGGTAGGGATACACAGGGTAATGTATCACTCAGGATATGTGGAGTACAGTGAGTGTCGTTCGCGAGTGAGTGATTCAAATGTAGTACATATTCTTTTTGTTCATGTCAGTAACTCGCACTCATTGAAGGATAATGCTGCCAGCGTCTCGGGACCTTGCCAAAGGGGACCGTTTTTTAAGTCTTTTAAGTTTTTAATGTAACCATATTGTTATTATTTCTTAAATTTTTAGATTATAGTTATGATTTTCACTTATTTAATTGTGTAACCCAAGAGATGGGTGGAAAAACTTGATAGACAATGTATGAAAAAAAGAAGAGAGGTTTATAATGTATCAGATCTCGAGAATCCACATGTGCTCTGGATTTACATTACAGTGTAACATCTGAAACTGTATCATAGCCTTGAATTATAACATTCTTTGTCTCGTCCCTTTTAAACCCAGTTTCCTTATTTGCGGAATAGAAAAGCTATTAGCGGAAGAAAACAGCAGTCTCTCCTTGAATTTCATTATGTTACCGTCTTAAGGTGGCACAATGGCATCTCGTGCATTATACATTATCGCTAAGTAACCTTTTGTTCAGTTTACTTATAAAAGATATTTTTATCTACACTTAATACTATAACTAATGCAAAAACTAAAGGTAAATACTTCCGCGGTGATGATGATGTTATGGCGATCTCGAACACTCCGCCGCTATATTCATTCCACCGCGGAAGTTACTGGCAGTACTGAGTACACTGCATAAAATAAAATCTAAGACATGATGATGAATATGTGTGTGTAGCTGTGGCTTGGTGTGAAACAAAATCTGTGGCAACATTTTTGAAACGAGCAAGCCGGTGGAAATCGGGTTCTATAGACGCCACGCTGGTGGTGTGTAGATAAAGTAGTGTATGCAACTGAACTAATTAGGCCTTATAACACTAGTGTGATCCTATTATGAAACTCGCGTTCAGCTCGTTTTATAAAACCACAGTAGTGATTCAAGACCTCTTATTATGTAGCAGTTGCATAAACTACTATTATTTATTCAAACGCAGCACTAAAAGAATACCTATTACTCTTTTTCTGTGCATGAACATAAATGTAATTAATTAATATTCAAAATATATCCGAGGATATCACGTAAGCTATTAAGTATCCTCCTCCGTGCATCGTAATCCTCATTGCTGAGGGCCGTAACATCTACCATGAATCAGCTTCCTCTGAATGATGTTGCGCCACCTTCCACGAGTCTTCGGCCACCTTGAGCACGTCGTAGAAGTTGGAGTCAAGTGCAGTGCAGATTTGGTCGGGCCAACGCATCGGGCCCCGAGGCCTCTTCCTCCAAAGCCCGAAATATACGTGCATTGCATTAGTTAATAGAATTATAAAAGTGCAATGTGCAATTAGGTGGTAGTCTTATTTATGGAACAATTCCATTTCACAAATGTCCAAAACGAAAACGAGTTACATTAAAAGATTCATGGCCCACTCCGCCGAGATTGAATGCCTAAGAAAAGAGCATAAGTTGAAAATAAGAAATATGATGACGAAGCTGCCAACCAAAGTGCCGTAAATGCGATACGTAATTTTAAAAGTTTCGCAAGAAAGTTGGAAACGCCTTAAGCCTACTCAGTCACACAATTACAAAACGGCGTATGAATGTAAGACACGTATGAGAGTTACAACCCTATCTGAATAAGGGAATTATTGTATTGTATTACAAGAACTCGTGTGTCGAGGCGACGAGCTAATATGGAAATGTTGCTCAGCCAGGGCTGTCATGTCACTTGAAAGTTTAAAATAAAACAGAAGTTTAAAAATATTGTGAGACATCTTTAATAATGAAATGATTTAAACTCACGTAAAAATTGTCAGGAACGGCCCCATATGACAACAAACATTAACAATAGCGTCATCTCTCTCACTGTCCTAAGTTTCTAACACTTGCGGGAAAGTTGATCAGGTAAGGGATGTTGCGTTAACGCACGTCCTAGAAGCAAGGTGAAGGCGATTTACAAGCCTTCAAACCTTCCGCGCCTCATTAAAATACAGCTTAAAAGAAAATAGTTTCGGTAAGAGTATTCTTAATTATTTTTGGCCTTAGCTTTTTTTTAAATCGAAGTTTAATAGTTCTTAACTACTTTATGACAGGGCCTCATCGTTCCCATTACCCTTTAAAAAGGATAAAAGCCAAAGTCACTTTGAAAAAATTAGATATTGTTGTTTCTGCAGAAATCACTACTTTGAACAAGACGAGAACACTCTTGAACTCTTGAGAATATCTTGTACTAATCCAAGCAAAAATTGTTCTATAGAATCCACGGAAAATTTTACTTTATGACGAACTAATCTCGAACCCTAATTACCCACATTCGTAGGTAGAGACATCATCTGTCCACTTGCTACGAGACTTAATGAACGCGGCTGACTCGAAAGAGGTATGTAGGTAAATAATTAGGCTAGGAAATAGAAACTTTAAACTGACCAGCATAAGTATAAGAAGAAGTAACTTAATGAAGGCGGCTGACTCGAAAGAGGCAGGTAAATAAAGTTACTTCTTCATTTACTTTTGCTGGTCAGTTTAAAGTTTCTAGTTCCTAGCGCTTCTTTAGAAAGTCATCTACAAGTTAATCAGAAAAAAAAACCATAAAAACCCCTACTTTAAAAAATGATCTAACATAAACGCATTAATTATCATAATCAAAGCCCGAAGCTCGCAAATCATCCGCTTTCCGCAACCGCTGAATTAAAAATAAATTATTCAGGAACTGACAGCCCTGGCTTCCGGGATTGCGCTCAAATCCCGCGCCGGGACAAAGAGAACATACGGCCGACATAATTTACAAGTCTCAGTTGATGGTGAATGTTGCTATCGAAAGTAACACTCGGACGCGGTGCGTTTGATAATGGTACAGACCATTTTTTTAGGATTCCTTACCTCAAAGGGAAAAACGGAACTCTTATTGGATCACTTTGTTGTCCGTCTGTCTGTCTGTCAAGACTCTTTCTCAGGAACGCGTGGAGGTATCAAGTTGAAATTCATATCAAATATTCAAGTCCGTTGGAGCTGTGAAAAAATCAAACTTCTAAGCCAACACAATCAAAAGATGCAGCCGTTTATGCTGCAAATTTTCGATACTCGCAAGGGAATCAAAACCTACTGCCCGTGAACTCAGAATCTTGATAATTGGGTACGAAGCAACGTCTTTTAGCACAGATGAAGGAAAAATTGCAAAATTTGTACGGAAGCCTCGGTGCGCGAGTCTGTCTCGGACTTCGCCGGTTGTTTTTTCAAACCTAATCTCTGAGGCATGCTCCGTTCTTAGTACTCCATGGAACTTTGGTCTAAAAGTAATTATGAAGCCGTTATCTTTTACGTACCAATTTTGTACGACCCTAGCTGTAGGTTAGGTTAGTTTTTTCGTTTTCACTGTTTTACATTACTTTTCCAATAATTATACGAGTAAATAAATATTATACTATTCTAACGGTTATATGACTTACTAGAGAGGACTGTAGAATCAAATACAGAAACACAAAGGTTTAAATGGCGTAAAGCAACTATTTGATTGCTGACAACTGGTCCAAATGAGCACCGCTTTTTCATTTAATGTCGCCTGATTGGTCGAGGGGCGTGGCTAAGCTGAATAACAACAGTCACTATTTCCTAACTCAAATTAACTATAGCTACTCTAATAGAAATGTCCTTTTATGAATGTACATATTTGACAATAGAAGTTTGATTATTGTATTTATCACTGACAAAGTTGAAGCGCCGGTGTACGGGTATCGGGTAGTCCCTGATCTGATACAGACCTCCGTACGAGTTCCAAACATGTCGATTGTCGGGCCGTTCCTCACGCGAATGTAAACCGCTTAATACAATAACTAAATATGTCTAATGAAAGTTTAGATAAGATTAATAGATGTTTACTACAAATATATACTCGTATATTCCACTAGCTTTTGCCCGCGGCTTCGCACGCGTAAACACAATATCATACGTCCACTACACTTATTGCGAGGCCAAAGGCCGAGCTCCGCGTAGCACCGAAGGTGCGGAGCGTCATAAGGAAGCCGCCCACCCACTTAATATAAGTCGAAGTAACTTAATGCGAGGCCAAAGGCCGAGCTCCGCGTAGCACCGTAGGTGCGGAGCGTCCCAACAAAGCCGCCCACCCACTTAATATAAGTTGAAGTAACCCAATGCGAGGCCGCAGGCCGAGCTCCGCGTAGCACCGAAGGTGCGGAGCGTCTCAAAGAAGCCGCCCACCCACTTAATATAAGTTGAAGTAACTTAATGCGAGGCCGAAGGCCGAGCTCCGCGTAGCACCGTAGGTGCGGAGCGTCCCAAGGAAGCCGCCTACCCACTTAATATAAGTGGAAGTAACTTAATGCGAGGCCGAAGGCCGAGCTCCGCGTAGCACCGTAGGTGCGGAGCGTCCCAAGGAAGCCGCCCACCCACTTAATATAAGTTGAAGTAACTTAATGCGAGGCCGAAGGCCGAGCTCCGCGTAGCACCGTAAGTGCGGAGCGTCCCAAGGGATCCGCCCACACATTTAATAGAAGTCGAAGTAACCTAGTGCGAGGCCGAAGGCCGAGCTCCGCGTAACACCGAAGGTGCGGAGCGTCCCAAGGAAGCTGCACCCACTTAATATAAGTTGAAGTAACTTAATGCGAGGCCGAAGGCCGAGCTCCGCGTAGCACCGTAGGTGCGGAGCGTCCCAAGGAAGCCGCCCACCCACTTAATATAAGTTGAAGTAACTTAATGCGAGGTCGAAGGCCGAGCTCCGCGTAGCACCGAAGGTGCGGAGCGTCCCAAAGAAGCCGCCCACCCACTTAATATAAGTTGAAGTAACTTAATGTGAGGCCGAAGGCCGAGCTCCGCGTAGCACCGTAGGTGCGGAGCGGTCCAAGGAAGCCGCCCACCCACTTAATATAAGTTGAAGTAACTTAATGCGAGGCCGAAGGCCGAGCTCCGCGTAGCACCGAAGGTGCGGAGCGTCTCAAGGAATTCGCCCACCCACTTAATATAAGTTGAAGTAACTTAATGCGAGGCCGCAGGCCGAGCTCCGCGTAGCACTGAAGGTGCGGAGCGTCCCAAGGTAGCCGCCCACCCACTTAATATAAGTTGAAGTAACTTAATGCGAGGTCGAAGGCCGAGCTCCGCGTAGCACCGAAGGTGCGGAGCGTCCCAAAGAAGCCGCCCACCCACTTAATATAAGTTGAAGTAACTTAATGTGAGGCCGAAGGCCGAGCTCCGCGTAGCACCGTAGGTGCGGAGCGTCCCAAGGAATCCGCCCAACCATTTAATATAAGTTGAAGTAACCTAGTGCGAGGCCGAAGGCCGAGCTCCTCGTAGCACCGAAGGTGCGGAGCGTCTCAAGGAATTCGCCCACCACTTAATATAAGTTGAAGTAACTTAATGCGAGGCCGCAGGCCGAGCTCCGCGTAACACCGAAGGTGCGGAGCGTCCCAAGGAAGCTGCACCCACTTAATATAAGTTGAAGTAACTTAATGCGAGGCCGAAGGCCGAGCTCCGCGTAGCACCGTAGGTGCGGAGCGTCCCAAGGAAGCCGCCCACCCACTTAATATAAGTTGAAGTAACTTAATGCGAGGTCGAAGGCCGAGCTCCGCGTAGCACCGAAGGTGCGGAGCGTCCCAAAGAAGCCGCCCACCCACTTAATATAAGTTGAAGTAACTTAATGTGAGGCCGAAGGCCGAGCTCCGCGTAGCACCGTAGGTGCGGAGCGGTCCAAGGAAGCCGCCCACCCACTTAATATAAGTTGAAGTAACTTAATGCGAGGCCGAAGGCCGAGCTCCGCGTAGCACCGAAGGTGCGGAGCGTCTCAAGGAATTCGCCCACCCACTTAATATAAGTTGAAGTAACTTAATGCGAGGTCGAAGGCCGAGCTCCGCGTAGCACCGAAGGTGCGGAGCGTCCCAAAGAAGCCGCCCACCCACTTAATATAAGTTGAAGTAACTTAATGTGAGGCCGAAGGCCGAGCTCCGCGTAGCACCGTAGGTGCGGAGCGTCCCAAGGAATCCGCCCAACCATTTAATATAAGTTGAAGTAACCTAGTGCGAGGCCGAAGGCCGAGCTTCTCGTAGCACCGAAGGTGCGGAGCGTCTCAAGGAATTCGCCCACCACTTAATATAAGTTGAAGTAACTTAATGCGAGGCCGCAGGCCGAGCTCCGCGTAGCACCGAAGGTGCGGAGCGTCCCAAGGAAGCCGCCGATTAAGTTACTTAAACATAATTATGTTAAGTGGGTTGGCAGCTTCCCTTGGACGCTCGTGGAACTCGGCTTACGGCCTCGCATTAAATTACTAAGGATTTATAAAGTAACTTAGCACCGAAGGTGCGGTGCATCCCAGGGAAGACGTCCACCCACTTAAAATATGTTCAAATAAATTAATGCGAGGCCGCCCACCCACTTAATATAAGTTTAAATGTGTGAGCGGCTTTCCTGGGACGCTCTGCACCTTCGGTGCTATGTGAAGCTCGGCCTATGGCCTCGCATTAAGTTACTACTTATATTAGTGAGTGGGCGCCTTCCCTAGGACGCTCCGCACCTTCGGTGCTACGATTGTGAACATGATCTTGGTTTAATTAAAATTGAGGCAAGACTTATGTTTACAAAATCGTTTTGAATATTTATTGTCTATTGTAGATTTAAATAACTTAATGCGAGGCCGCCCACCGGGTTCCGTACCCAAAGGGTAAAAACAGGGCCCTATTACTGAGACTTCGCTGTCCGTCCGTCCGTCTTTCACCAGGCTGTATCTCAAGAACGGTGATAGCTGGACAGTTGAAATTTTCACAGATGACGTATTTCTATTGCCGCTATAACAACAAATACTAAAAATAAAATAAAATAAATATTTAAGGGGGGCTCCCTACAACAAACTTGTTATAGATTATGGTACGGAACCCTTCATGCGCGAGTCGGACTCGCACTCGCCCAATTTTTAATATTTATTGTCTATTGTAAATTTAAATGTGTGAGCGGCTTCCCTGGGACGCTCTGCACCTTCGGTGCTACGTGAAGCTCGGCCTACGGCCTCGCGTTAAGTTACTACTTATATTAGTGGGTGGGCGCCTTCCCTAGGACGCTCCGCACCTTCGGTGCTACGCTTGTGAACATGATCTTGGTTTAATTAAAATTGAGGCAAGACTTATGTTTACAAAATCGTTTTGAATATTTATTGTCTATTGTAGATTTAAATAACTTAATGCGAGGCCGCCCACCCACTTAATAGAAGTTGAAGTGTGTGAGCGGCTTCCCTGGGACGCTCTGCACCTTCGGTGCTACGTGAAGCTCGGCCTACGGCCTCGCGTTAAGTTACTACTTATATTAGTGGGTGGGCGCCTTCCCTAGGACGCTCCGCACCTTCGGTGCTACGCTTGTGAACATGATCTTGGTTTAATTAAAATTGAGGTAAGACTTAAGTTTAAAAAATCGTTTTGAATATTTATTGTCTATTGTAGATTTAAATAACTTAATGCGAGGCCGCCCACCCACTTAATAGAAGTTGAAGTGTGTGAGCGGCTTCCCTGGGACGCTCTGCACCTTCGGTGCTACGTGGAGCTCGGCCTACGGCCTCGCATTAAGTTACTACTTATATTAGTGGGTGGGCGACTTCCCTAGAACGCTCCGCACCTTCGGTGCTACGCTTGTGAACATCATCTTGGTTTAATTAAGATTGAGTCAAGACTTAGGTATGTTTAAAAGATTGTTGTTAATATTTATTGTCTATTGTAGATTTAAAAAACTTAATGCGAGGCCGCCCACACACTTAATATAAGCTTAAATGTGTGAGCGGCATCCCTGGGACGCTCTGCACCTTCGGTGCTACGTAGAGCTCGGCCTACGGCCTCGCATTAAGTTACTTCTTAATTTAGTGGGTGGGCGACTACTCTAGATCGCTCCGCACCTTCGGTGTTACCATTGTGAACATCATCTTGGTTTAGTTTAAATTGAGGCTAGACTTATGTTTATATATATCGTTTGAATATTTATTGTTTATTGTAGATAACTATTCAAAGCTTCTTGTAAAATAATTAGTTCATAGTCCTACCTGAACATATATTAATGACATCTATTAAGATGACAATAAATTATTTTCGTCTACAATGGTACTAATACTAATATAATAATATGACCTGTCATAATAATGTCCTAAGTAACGCCATAAGATTCAGGTGCCAACTTAACTCAATCGAGCGTACGTCAATAATGGCGACAGCACCACTGAACGGATACGTGATGGCCTCACTGTTTTGTTATCCGTGGTACAATGAATAAGGAAGCAAAAGAAAATGTATGAGATAACACGGTTATTATTTCAGTAGGTTCTGGGTTCAAATCCCGGCTAGGTGAAATCCTTTCTACATTGTAAATTTAATAATTTTGTCTTGTCTCGAATCATGGTTGTTTTTCATACAAAATGCATACATTGTTAGCAGCAACTCTCAATAACTGATACACTGCTGCTTATATTAGGTATGCGATCAATATTCAACAACTTCGATAGTAATTCTCGAAGTCCAGGTTAACCCATCACAGCTAGACCCTAGCTTGTGCCGAATCGTGGTCACGGGCACGCAACGACGTGCGTGAATCCTTGGCCTTGGTGTCGAGAAACTTACATGTATGGAGCTGGTGTTATTAACTCAGGAAAAATCTTAGCAGCGCGATGCAGCCGCTAGTATGAAGATTTTGTCAAAGTAACAACGCCATCTAGCGGAAAATTGGGTCATTGAGAACAAAATCTCAACACATCGTTAAAAATAAAGAATTACTAATATTTAATACTTTGAATAAATTTGATATATTAAAAAAACTACAAAGATGCAAAATTGTGGCTAAATATATGGTATATTTATCGTTTATTATACATTTCGCTACCTTATTAGTAAGTTAGGCCAAACACAAACAATACAAAAATTTGCGCCTAATGTTCTTAATGTTGGTTGGTAACACATATTTAAAAATGTATTTAATTTACTTAAATTGATTCGAAATACTTTTATTTCAATTACACTCGATAAAATGGCATTAAAAAATCTGTTTTATTCATTAACATTTTTTATTGCGTCTCCGGGCTTTTTTATGGTCAATACTTACAAACTACAGAAGAATATAATTGCATATTCAATAAAAGAGCATTAATTAGTTCCTATTGTCGCAAATTGTGTTTTTAAAGAAATGTATGTTTTTTTTTTAGCATGAGCCAATTTACAACGAACATTGCACTCATATTTTCGTCTGTGTTGGTCGATAATTGGCGCCATCTTTTCTATCTAACTAAGACGGTTTCCGTAACTCAACGCCTCAAACAACCTTAACCTTATTGTTAATACCGGTGGGCCGCGCGGAGGTATTATGTCGAATTCATACTTTTTAGTTTTTGTACACGTAAGAGCCACGCGGGGGTCGCGTCGTTCTAAATTCAAAATCACAAACGCTGTCATTATAAGGTTACACATTGTAAGGAAAATATTTCATGGAATTTATGTTTTCAGAGATAAATATTAATCATAATAAAAAGTATCCTATAACCATCTTTGGATGTTCTGCTATTCCTGTACCAAAATTGGTAACTTTTTATCCAGCCGTTTCGGCGTGATGCGAGGACAACGGTTTTTTTGAAAACAGATGGCGCCAGGTTGGCACGGCGAAGCATGTCCATACAAAACAACTATCCGGCTGCATCACGCTATCGAGATTTTTCCTGAAATCATGACCTCCCTCCATAGAAAATTTATTTTCAATACAAATTTAGGATTTTATAATAGTATAGAAGATATTACGTATTCTTGACGGCTGACAACCCTGGCTTGCGCTGAAATCCCGCGGCGGCGGCACAAAGCGAATAACACGCGACAGCTTAGCCGACTTGAGATATGCTCTGCAACAGAGAACATCGTCAAACAGAGCAAGGCTACGAACGTCTAGAAGAATTTTCCACAGTTCTGATGTGAAATTACGACTTAGGGCGTGGCCACATGTCCAGTCCACGACACGGCGTCGTAAACGTAATACGACACGGTGTCGCGTCGGAGCGCGACACATTATCCACCGTGCGAATATACGTCGCCGCGTCGTGAAAACACACGACACGGCGTCGTAAACGTAAAACGATACGGTGTCGCGTCGGAGCGCGACACATTATCCACCGTGCGAATATACGTCGCCGCGTCGTGAAAACACACGACACGGCGTCGTAAACGTAAAACGACACGGTGTCGCGTCGGAGCGCGACACATTATCCACCGTGCGAATATACGTTGCCGCGTCGTGAAAACACACGACAATCCCAACATCTCCAGAGGTCGAACTGGTTTCCTAAATACATTTTGCCTTTTTAAACGAGGCGATATTTTCCATAATAGTTCTTCAAAACTTGACACAGACATTCTAAAATAATCATAAAACTTGTGATCAACTTATTTTTAAAGCCTCGTACTTCCTTTTGAAATGACTGCCATCATGGTTCATAATAGAAAGATATGGATTTATCCAACATTTTCGTTTCTTCTGCTTTTTCTTCATGCTTCTTCTTAAAAGCAACAAGAGCAGAATACGTGTGATAGGAGGATCCATGTCGAATTGAAAACTGATCGCAAAATATTTTGAACATGTACGAGAAGCTGCGGCGTCGTAACCGAACGTGGCACCGCACCGTGCATCTACTCAACACAGCAAAGTATCTGCCCGGCGCGCGGCGCGACCTGCGGTGCCCGGTGCAGCATGTGTTTTCACGACGCGGCAACGTATATTCGCACGGTGGATAATGTGTCGCGCTCCGACGCGACACAGCGTCGTTTTACGTTTACGACGCCGTGTCGTGTGTTTTCACGACGCGGGGACGTATATTCGCACGGTGGATAATGTGTCGCGCTCCGACGCGACACCGTGTCGTTTTACGTTTACGACGCCGTGTCGTGGACATGTGGCCGCGCCCTAAATTGAATATGGAACGAATTCATATTACGCGCATACGCAAAGAAACAAAACAAGCCTCCGACTCTAACTTGAGTTGAGTGTACTTTGATAAAACGCAAAATCAGCGATAAGTGAGTGGGTGTGGCCTGTAAAAGGAGCAATAAATTAAAACATAGATTATACTCTTCGAACTGAAGAACATTTGTTCAGAATTTCCAGAATTTTATTATTTCAAACAAATAGTATTTTCAATGTAAGTCGTCCAACACTGACATTCCCTGAGCACTGACATAGCTGTCACTCTACTAATATCGGAAATTACACTATAAATTGTTTTTTTTGCCTAACATATTCTACAAAATATCATTCAATACACGTTATTTTCAGAAGTTGCTTTACAAATGTTGTTTACTTTAAAGGGAAGAATGTACTTACGTTTTAATTTCATCATCATCCAATCCTACCCGATTTCGGCCACGGCGACTGGACACACTAGCTAGTCAGAGCCTCGTTCGTCTGCTCTCAGGTGACTGACATAGCCAATTTTTGCTGCAAATGTACGGCCACAAATGCTGCAAGTCAGCACCCCTCCGATGAAATTATAATTGATGACCACGAAATTATAATTGGTGGTCGGGTCGTCAACTCGTCGCGCTTAGCGTCAAGTTCTATTCTTTTTTTTTCTTCGAAGGCTTTTACTTTTACCTGCACTATATGCCTCCAGTTAGGTCGATCTTGGGCCAAAGTCTCCCAGTTTATTGCTCCTATTACAGGCCTCACCAGGTTTAAATCAAATTAAAATGTCAACTAGTTAATATTTATCATCCAGCTCGAATAGCAAATCTGGATATACTCGTACATACCAGTAGTAGGGATTCGCCGATACTACGATACGGGGCGGACGGGCCTGATGGGCGGCATCCAGGGCGGATTTGGCGGACCACCAAACCTAAAAAAAAAAAAAAAAAAAAAAAAAAAAAAAAAAAAAAAAAAAAAAAAACAAATAGCCCCCTACTTAGAGCGTTTGGAATAGGTCCCAGTACGCTCAGACAGCTCTGTCAGGACTTACAGAACGCCCTACGCTAACAATGCAACACCTTCCCCGACCCATCGACCCTTTTCTATTGTCTACCCGAGCTCGGGTTTTATTGCCCTCTCGGACGCCGAGCTCACTTTTATTACGGTCTACTATTGTTTCCCTCTTTTATATTTCTCTTTGGCTTCAACTGCCTACAACTTCCTTTGCAAACGGTATACATCTTTTAAGAACATTCTTTAGGTAAAGCTGGACAAATACCTAAACATCTCATACCTAAACTATCAGACTAGGTCCGTCACCTTGGTTCTTATTGGAATCGCTGTTTCAACGCAGCCTGTCTCACATCGTGTCTTTACTCCAGGTTTCTTACTACGTGATGTGTGCTACGGTGTACGTATCACTAATCTAAGCTAACCTATGCTAGATCACAATTCTAACCTAACCTAACCTAAGCTACAGGACTACGCCCAGCTAACGCAGGATACGTTACCTGACTACTTAACTTCAGGTAGCCTTACTTCAAAGTATGTATTTTGTTACTCACTACATATGCTGCATTTGGAACGTTGTTCTATTTATATATTTTATCTTGTTCAACTTAACATTACTTCTAACTTAACTATCACTTAACTTCAAAAACTAATTTTGAAGAACTGCTTTATATACTTACCTACTTAAAACTAGCTACGAGCACAGTACAGTTGTTTTGGTCTTAAGAACGCTGTTCTAACCTAACCTAACCTTGCATAAATTTGAGTACGTACTCAATGTTACTTTCATCTCTTTTTTGTAATAACCGACTTCAAAAAGGAGGAAGTTCTATGTAAAAATATTGCCTGTAGCATAAGGATAATACGAATCTAATCTTACAATAGTAATGCGGTATTTTATACAGTAATAACTGCTTCAAAACTATACTAACTTATTTAAGATGTAAGTTAAAAATACGAGTTCTAGTTTTGCATATTTATTTATTTCGCCAAATATTATGTTCTTGAATAGATGCTTAAGAAAATACCTGAATAAACTTTGTAACTTGTACTAACGTGTATTTGTAGTGGGCTGAACTAAACTCGTTGATTTTTTAATTTGTTTGTTGGGTCCATATTGTTTGTAAAGATTTATGACAGGTTTCTTCTCCGAATCATCAAAAGATTCGAAAGTCTATTATAAATTTTATTACTGTTTGTTGGTGGCTGTTGGGCGCGGTACAAACTAGTCGAAACGTGATTTTAACGGTAATCTATTGTCACATCCTTATAAAAGCCGATGGACAGTGACGATCTATAAGTATTCAGAACCGAGTCGTGCTTGTTACCAGAGCTCTCTCAGTGTACAGTGACATAGTGTTGAATCGTGCTACAGTGCTTATAAAAAATGGCAAATGTAAGTATGTACTATTTTTTATAAAATATGTATGTAGTATTTTTATGTACTATTTGTTTAACAGTGTTTTTTTTTCTGTAACTTGTGTTCATCGTGTTACTTGTTAAGTGTGTTAATCGGATGTATAACTTATTGTTGAATATTGTTACAGTTCACGGAAAACACTTTCAAGAATTTTTATTACCCTGAACCTGAACATGATGATTCAGGGAGTGATGAAGAAGGCACACTCGGTTTTAAAGTGAAACAAGCCATAGCGAAGAAACGTCCTGCAAATAGTATCGAGAGTTTCTTTGAAAAACCGCAGAAAAAAGTGAAACCAGTGAAGAGATCTTCCAGTGTGTCGCAAAGTTCCCATACCGGTGTTGCTTACCTATCTTCGGGTAAAGACGATGCTGCGTATGCATCACACCTTATTAAGATAGAAATATACGATCTTGAAAAAGTTAGGAACATCGCACCAGAAGAGCACTGGAAGCACGCCGATGTGAGATTAAAATCTTACATCTCAACTGAGCAAGATCCACAGCTTGAGACTGTCCGTGATGTGATATACAACATAACGAAAGACATAGCTT
Source organism: Apotomis capreana (assembly GCA_947623375.1). Lineage (NCBI taxonomy): Eukaryota > Metazoa > Arthropoda > Insecta > Lepidoptera > Tortricidae > Apotomis > Apotomis capreana. Next base: position 17,631,592 of record OX392509.1, on the reverse strand, counting down.
CAAAGGACACTTGCGTGAAATATTTTATAAACAATACGAAAAAGTAAACTAAGTGTTTGTGTAGTTTTAATACTAGGTTAAAACTGTATTTATTATATAAGACATTAGATAATATTTTATAACATACCCTTGTGTACTACTAGTATTATATATTTCTTACTGCTTAAACAACAACTTTTTGTTATTCAAAATTGTTAAGACTCGTTTTATAACCACATGTTGTAATTTGTTTTGTAGCCTAATCATATTGATCTATTTCCCTTTGCAAATGTATAAAAGTCTCCACCCTTTAATATAAAATCACTAAGCTACGTTTGTTATTTTAAGGAAAAAATTTGTTGTAATGTAATCACTATTTTTAGGTAAATAAGGTATAATTAAGGTATTATTTATAAATAAAAAAAAATCAGTTTAGTATATATATATTGTTTTATTTCACAAAAATTGACTTAAACATATTTCTTAAAATTAAATCGTTACAAAGAGAATTCTCAGAAAACAAACTCAATAAATCGCTCATAGTTTTTCCTTGATACTTAAAATATAAATAAACTAAACAATATTCGCCACAAACTGAAGTAAAATGATTTTGAAGTGGTCTTTGGTTATAAAACCACCGTTTTGCATTTCTATTCAAAAATAACTTATGATAACCAGTAGGTTTCCGACCAAATGAGTCAAAGTATTCCCCTACACCTTTAGCATCAATATGCATTGCAACCCAATGGGAACCTGGTTTCGAATCAGGGTCCAAATTGCTTACAATAAAAACTGGACGAGCAACCCAAATAGGGATTCGGTTAGCAGCAAAAACATTTGATTTAAATCTAGGGTTAATTTTTTTCATACAATATTGAATTTCATTAGTATCCATAATAAATAAAATATGTATACATTCATCGATGATGTTACAAACACAGATTAAGAAGAAATGAGATTAATTGTTAATTTCACTGTATTTATATTTATTTTAACTGTTGTAATCTACAGATACATCACGATTTTTGTTTATTTCAATAACATTATCAAATTCAGCGTACACAATACAGTTAATAGTAGTGCTCAAGGCATTATCAAAACGAACTTCTATCCGAACACTTCCGTGTCTTACAAGGTTCCAGTGTGAGGTAGAACTGGCTGACAGGTCAGGCGTCAAATCGAAACATAACAAACAGTAACCTTCCCCGTAATCGGTTCTGCTTATTGCATTACCTTCATTGTGGAAGTGAATACCAGTCCCAGAAAATAGAGTATGATATGTTGATGCTATTAAACCAGAACTAAATGATGGTTGTAATGTTCTAGAAGGAATTTCATGACCATCTACAAATAAACTAAAAGAGTTCATATTATAATTTTGAAAATTGAAAGGGTTCAATGCAAAATTACCATTAAACGATGAATTTGATACAAAACCAATTATACATCTTTTAGGTACTTGTCCAAGAATATGTTATCTAAAGTTTTACCCTGTATTCCTGACGGTATTGTAAGTACCTTTACTTCTGCTCTTGTGATAGGGTATTTTGCAGTTGTTGATGCTAGCACTTTCTGATGAGCTAACAAAACACTTGGACTGATTCTAGCTCTTCTTATTATGAGACTAGCGTCCATTATTTGTACCTTAAATTTCTTATCTTGGTGACAAATAAGATTAAACGATTCTTTTGATCGCACTAACTTAACACGCATTTCTACACCATTCACTAGAAACTTCTCTTGGTTAAACATATCACCATGTAAATGTCCAATCATTTCAACTTGTTTACTATCTGTAACAAATTCCATCCTTTTGTGAAATCCTTTGTTATTTGCGTCAACGGTGTCCATATAATGTGCTGTATCTTCATACCATAACCCACAAGTAAGGTGAGTTTTTTTAGCGGCTGGTCCATAGTTAAGTAGATTTTCCATGTAAGCACGGTAAGCATATGTGTTGTTTGGTGGCGAGATTAGTTTTTGATTTAAATATACGTCAAGTTGATTAAAAAGGGAGTGCAACCAATTATTAACGGGGGCAACTTGAGTATCAGGCTTTAACTTTGTACCATCCTGGTTTAATATTTTGGCGTTTATATGTAATAATGTATGTGATAAGTCAATGTAGTCATCACCTGAACCGGGGACTTGAAACTCAATAGGACCATCATCACTTAAAGATGAGATTGGTTTATAATGAACCCACTGTCCACTCTCAATACTTGTCTGTGTCGAAGGCAGGGCAAATATATCTAACTCAGATTTTGCACATTCACACGAATGATTGTGTAGGAATGACATGATTTACTTTGAAAATATATCGTCACTATATTTATTTCTCTTAGCTCCTCTTCGGCGCGATGCTTTCAAGGTAATGAGAGGTTCCCGTCTCTTAGTTGACATTTTATACCCAGATCCCGACATCAGAGAATCGATCTTTTCATCAGCTTTTCTTTTTAAGTTAGCACTAGCTTCTTTAAATCGAGACCTAACTGAACTATCTATAGGGTGTGAATTTACCATATCAGATAACAAACCAACCCCCGCATCTAACGCTTCTTTTCCAACAGTTTTAAAACCACTAGACAACAAAGGAATTACTGACCTAAACAGTCCCCCCAAAAAACTTCCAATCCCATGCCCTCGCTGAAACGGAACACCTTTATAGACAATTCCTATACCAGAACCAGCTTGATGGGTATAATAATGATCGTAGGGACAAGAGTGAGATGATCTTTTATAATTCATCTTAGCCGTTGAAAGTGTAGTTTCACGCAGGAAATTCCGAATTGAAATGGCACTCTTGCACCGGTAGTTGTTCTTATATCTATTTCCATAGTATCAAATTCTCTACGTAAAACAGGTACATAATGAGCGGGTGAGAAAATGTGTGTTTTATATGCTCCATAATGGAATTCTGTTGGATCTAATGGTATTATTCTAAGCAACGTAGTTATAACATCACCAACTACCTGTGGTTGTATGATGTCTGTATAAACAAATAATTGTGATGGTAAGCCCAAATACAAATTAACAGGATTTTTACCAAATGAAACTTGCCGTAAATTTGTTTTCGGTTTAAAACCTAACTGTAGACTTAGTATTGGGGTTGTTATAAGAGAAGTTATATCGTTATTAATTGTTGCTACCCCAACCATTTTGGTTAGATTATCATATCTAAACTTTACATTATTTTTCAGTTGTGGGTTGTCATTAAAAGCTTGAATAAAATGGTCAACGTTGTCATATGTAGTTGCTGGTATATGAGTTTTTATATCTACAATTTTGGCTATCTTGTCAGTGGGTGACACTACTTTCTTTTTTAAATAAATCATATTTTCATGATCTTGAACATTGTACATTGAACAAGGGTATTGAAATTCTACTAAGCCAACTACCCATTCTCCTTCCAACTTTATACTCCTGGGTAATTTGGTTAAGAAGTGTGCAGTCGTATTATCGGTATAGTAGTCCGAGGAACTGTTACTTAACAATGTAATATAAAAGCTGTTTTCACTCATATTTTTTTTAAGCTTGAAGCGAGTATCCAAGAATTAAATTTGTTAGGATAACCTCGCCACTTCACTAGTACTTCTTTTCTGGCACCAACCCCACGTGAGCGTATTATTTTATCAATTTTATAATCAATGGAGGGGAGATAAGTCACTTTTTGTAATTCCTTAGAATAAAATGTACCAACGATAGGCTCACCTTCTAAATCTCTTAACGTATACACAACTCGTGGAAAGCGGTTTATTATTGAATCAATTCTAAATATTTCGTCACTCCAATTAGTTTCGTAACCCTTTTGAAATATATGTTTATATTTAGTAATTCTAACATGATCACCAACATTTAGTTTTGTGATTTCCAAAGTAAGTTGTCTATCCTTTTTTCTGTTATACAAATTACACCAAACAGTTATGATATTATCAAAATTTACATCGATAGGGCGCATTTTAATACTAGAATGATAACTGTGATTATAAGAATAAAGAAGTTCTTGCAAAATATCTATATATTTGTATGTATTCTTATGAGTAAAGTAACGCCACATTTTCATTTTAAGAGTTCTTTGAAACCTTTCTACTATACTTGCTTTAATGTCAGGATTGTTAGTAGTATAGTAGTTAATGTTTTTGCTCCTAAAGTAATCCCTTGCTGCCTTTGAAACAAATTCGGTGCCTTTATCAGATTGGATGTGACGAGGAGTAGAATTGGCTTCAGTAAATATGCTTTCAAAACAATTTATAACGGTTGTGGCATCTTTCTTTTTCATAGCTCTCGCAAAAGCATATTTACTGAACACATCAATAACACACAGAATATATTTGTATCCATCATTATATTGACTGTAAGTACCCATATCACTCAGATCAGCTTGCCAGAGTTCATTAAAGTTAGATAAGACGTATCTATTTCTTGTGAATCGCCTTTGAACCGGTTTATGCAGTGTGTACGTTTCTTGAGATTGTAACCAGTTCTTTACTTCGTCTTTGTTCATTCGTCCTTTCATTTGTTTACTTAATTTATTTAAACTACTGTAGCCTGCTGGATTAGATACATCGTAGTATATTGCATGAATGTCTAATAAGGGCTCCATCTTTCCCAATCTAGTTTCTTTTTGTTTGCCTTGAGCAGTACACTTGAAAGAGGTGTACTGGCGCTTGTGTCTTTAAATGACGATGACGATCGAGCACTTGATGGAGCAGATGATGCGTGAGGTTCACTCGATTGAGGTTTATTTATAAATTCTAGATTAGTAGGATTACCTATACAAGACGTAGGAACTTTTATATCTCTTAAAAATAAAGCAAACTCTTCCCATCCTGTTGGCTTAGGGCGTTTAAGAGATCTAACCGTATCGCTTACCAGATCGAGAATATTGCTGTTTGGAATAGTTCGATTGTTTATTACAACTTCACCATTTGTTTTCCACCATATTTTTGGTCTGCTTGACACAATACAAGTCAATAATGTTCTGGTTTTTTTCTCATATGATTTTGGTAAATTATCTATAATACGAGATGGACTGAATAGTACAGTTTCTGGATTTTTTGTACCAGACGGTGTAGCTGCAGTAACTGCAGAAACATCACCATCTGGTAGTGTTTTATTTGCAACTGATTCATAATTTTCATCCTCCTCCTTTTTGTTTACTTTTAAGTTTAAATCCTTACTTTCATCGTTGAGTTGATCAAACCCCTCCATCACTATTGGTATTTTAAATGGTTTTCGATCTGATTCAATAAAGTGCAAAAATCGTTGTAGTGCTTGAGAATATAATGCCCACTTTTCACGATCATTAATTTTACTCTTCAGGATTTTTTGCATCTCTCCGTCTAGGCGAGATGATACATTTTCGGGTTGGCTATCATTTCGTTTGAGTCTTTCAATAAAGTCTGGTTCAACTAACAACATTTTTTTTGTGTTTTCCATTTTATTTTATGTTACGGAGCTTACTAAGGCACTTAAAACTGCACCTAATATAATAGGTAGAAATGCACCTCCTTTTTGAATAATAACAGTTTTCCTCAATTTGTGTTTCCCTTTCGAAACTAGTTTTCGTAATGTGTCTTTATATTTGTTTAGTTTTGATTTATCTTTTGATTCCAGTGGTATTTTCCCTTTTAAAACGTTATAAATACACTCACAAATAATATTAATTTCTTCATCTTCACAAGATTTTAGCAACGCTGTGCGATACTTTGGTTTAAGTAACTGCAGTGCTTCAAGTAAATGTTTATATGTGTGTACTCTTGGATGCATTATTTGGAACTGATTAAAACGTGTTGATTCTTGTCGTATTTAAACCCTTTCTTGGGAACATATACGGTACAATGCCCATCAAAAGGAAATATTTTAGTTTTAAAACGGCATATGTCATCGGTATTTTGCTTCAGATCAATCATAAGGTAACCATGAGCATCTTTAGTGGCATCTTTGTAGGCTTCATCTACAAATTTTGGGTTCTCCGGATAAACTTGTCGTGACAAGTAGCGAATTTGTGTTTTATCCCTCGGGTTTTTGAAGTATACAATATAGCTGGTATTCAATGAAATATCACGTTGTCCTTTGCCTTGATGAAATATGTTTTGAGTAATATAAAAAACACTTAAGTTTCTATGGTGACTTCCTTTTGTAAAAATATCAACGATTCGTCCATCCGATTCTCTCATCAAGTCATCAATTATGAGAAGCTTGGGCTTTTTTCCATCAAATAAAGAAAAATCTGGTATTCCTTGGCTATAATTTACATTTTCCAGATTGTACAAAGGTTGCATTTCATCATAACACCAAATAATTTCATCAAATTCAACATTACATACTTCTTTTGCATTGTTTAAAAAATTGGTAACAAACTGAGTTTTACCACACCCACTTGGACCCGCTACTATTGTAGTGAAAGGGTGGTTAAAATGAATCATTATAAATTTTTAAATATGTGTGTTCATATGTTAACGGATTGACTTCAAATGAGAAAATTTCTAGACCATAGCTTTTTAAATAAATTTTAAATAAAAAAAAAATGGGGTAACAAATAAAAAAAAAAACAAAAATTTTGCTAAATATTTTTTAATATTTATATTATTCTAGATAAATCACATAAAAATTTACAAAAACATATTTTTCGCCAATAATTTTATTGCCAAAACTTAAAAAATAAAAAAAAAAAACATCCTAAAATACAATATTATGTACAAAAAATAAATATGAAAATTGAATGTTCAGTGTATTTTTTTTTTTTTTTTTTTTTAAGAATTATGAGGTATTCTATAATGACCCCACGCAAGAGTATCCGAAGTGTTTTTCAATAAATATCGTTTTGTGTCGTTGTAAGATAATGATATTTTATTGACATTTTGCGTAAATAAAACATGCTTTATTGATCGGAATCGTAACATTTGAGCATGTTGTATATTTCTATCAAATAAACAACTTTTATAGTCGTTAAGGGTTAATTTTTTGGTAACACACTTGTTTATTCCTTTAGCTTTGGATATAATACCACTATTTTGAACATCTAAGGCATACATTTTTGATCTAAGACCAACAAACTCTTTCAAAATTTTGCCATTATTTTCGTCTTTAAAAAAACCTAACCTCTTTTTATTTAGTAATGGTAAACCATATGCATTGTTGGGTGGGTAATCAGATGTATCATAATACAAGTTCAGGTCAGATTTAATGTCCTCATAAAAGTTAGCAGTGTTTATTTCATATATTAAGCTATCAGTATCCGTGTAAAGGAGCTTGAGATTTTCCGTATATTTGTATTTCATATAATTGTAGTGGAATTCGTACATTAAAGTTTTCGATAGATCTAAAATGCAGAATCCAAGGTAAATTGGTTTGTTATAAAAGATTTTTGTTTTTTTCAATTGCACAGCAGCTAAATTCTCAGAAAATATTGATAAACTATGAAATTCAGGTTTAGATATTAAGGACTGTACCCCTTGGGATTTTCCGCGATTTTCCCAGTGACTTAATAATTTAACATTCACACGTTTCGTGACATTTTCCATTGTTTTACCAAAAACAGAATTATTCATAAGTTTAAAGAAATCTTTTTCAAAATCAGATGTCGCCAGCGAACGCATTCGGGTATTCAAATCTATGTAACTTTTTAACCAAGTAGATTGTTTGAACTTCAACACACGATGGATTTTCACTAAACGCAACCCATTTTTTAAACATTGTTTAAGATTTCTGTAATGTAATACATAATTATATTTATTGTTTAAATTGGGAATCAATTTTTTTTCTTTAGAATCACCTAGACATACATTTTCTGGACAGAACGGCAAATCTGAATGAGAGTCATGTAATTCCTTGGGGTACTCTAGATCAACTTCTAATATAAACCCATATTCAGCATCGTCTGAAACATTGAAATCGGTATCTTTATTTACCCATTCAAATTTGCCAGACGGAAGACATTGTGACATAGCCCACCCATAGAGATTATTTGCGTCTAAGTACATGAGAAAAGATGAAGGAATATTTGGATCATAGTCTTCCATAAATGTATTATTTGCTTTTGCATGTCTGTTGCTACATTGGGAAATCCCTCCTCGAATGTTTTTCGCTATAAAAGCTATTTTGTCGACATCTGTTAAAAGTTCTAAACTTATTTTGGTAGTCCTCAACATCGAATCAAAGGAAATTCCAGGCGCGGTATAATAATGGGCGGGATCTAAACCATATGTCTTAAGACACACATTTCTAAAATTTTCAAATATGTCAGTTAGTAATAAAACATCTGTTTTCAGATAAAGATTGGAATAATCCCCCATATTTTTGCATTGGAAATGAGACCAAATATCTTGAGCATGTAGGAAATCGTTTTCGGAAATGTGACTGTCAGTAAGAGAACTATAGAATTGATCCTGTGTAGGAAGCGAAGTTAATTTCAGTGAATCATACGAAGTCATGTACTCATATGGATAGACACCCTTCCGTATTAGACGTTTAAAGTCTTCTTCACGAGGAAAGTTCAATTTCAATTCGTAAAATTGGTCAGTAGTCAAGTTTTTAGCTAATTTATCCAAGCTACTCGACATAAATTTAAGAGAATCGACAAATCTCAATTTTACAACACGATTATTCACTTGTAAAGACTTAGAAAACGAAATATACTTTTCTTTATTTTGTGGGATTAGTTCTATGTCACCATCTTCAAGACCAAGTCCATGTACAATAAAATGACTATCGTAATTGCTCAAATTATGGAAAAATACAGGTACAAAATTGGGTGGTTTGTATTTTTCAGAACAAAATTTATGTGCAACGCCTTCGTAAAGTCCAGTATGATAATTATAAGAAACGGTTGAGTCATCATTCAAATTTCTATCACAAATATAACAAGCATGGCTTTGCATAATGTCTACCTTATTAGCATCTGTTAGAGGGAAAGAAGTTTTAGCAAACGCATTACTTTTACAAATAGTTTCTAAATCTTCTTTTATGACTTTCATAAATGTTTTTGCACAGTCTTCACCTGTATATGTTCTGTACACAGATAACTTGTCATTATAAGAACACTTAATATAGTAACCGAAGCTATAAACTTCATGTTTTTGAATATTGGTAGTAGAAGATGTACTGGGGTTGTTAGAACAGGATTGAATTGGATTTAAAAATGCCTCAAAATCAGCGTATACAACAAAAGGTACTCTTAATTGTCGTTCATAATTATTAAAAGTAACTTGATTCGATGGAACATATTCGTTAAACCAATTTCTTGTGTCTTCTTTTTCGGATGGTAAGTTTGTGCATACGTGGAAGCAGTCGTTTTTTTGATGTTGGTTTAGTCTCTCGTGTGATGTAAATTTAATTAAGCAACCATCGCAAATATGAACAGCATGTTGTGCATTTGACAATTGCTTAGACACTAACCTCGATAAATTTTTGATAAAACAATAATGTCCTTGGTTATCTTTAGTTATGTACAACAAGTTTAAGTGATTAGACTTTTTTAATTTAGTTAAATGTAGTGGGCCTATAACATCGTGTTTCTTGTTTTGAGAGTTGTACTCGAGACCAAATACATTAATGCTAATATCATTATTTTTTTCAAATTTATGGATATCTCCCAATTTAAATGGAAAAGTTAAATTTTCAAAGTTCAATTTATTCTTATGTAATATGTATGAACTGACCATATTTGAATGACTTTTGGGTTCGTATAAACCAGACAATACAGCCCATCGAAAACACTCATGGTCATTGTTTTTTACATTAATAACCGCTTTTTTATTTTTTATATCACGAGGTAATTCAATAAAAGAAGAGCCGCGTAATGGATTATATTTGTTAATATTGAGATCGATATGATTAAATGTTACTAAACTCCACCCACTATCTTTTCTTTCAAAGTTTGACAACCTTATCACAATTTCATTTACTAGGGACGTAAAAACAGCAGCTTTATCAGTGCTGATATCAACAATACTATTACTTAATTGGAAATCAAATGTATTATTTAATTGTTTGGTATCTTGTGTAAAATTTGCATTAAGAATAAAATTTACTTTTAAAGCGTGATGTTTGTTAAGTGAACGATCTAATAATGTAAAGATCTTATCCTTGTGTTTTTGTAAAATAGTTTCGGGATCAAGAGGTTGGTGATCCATTTCATTAAATAATATTCTGTAAGTAGCGACTCTGTTTTTGAATGCATTTTCAATTAATTGGACATTAACATATTCACTATCGGATCTCAACACATTATTTTTGTGAATATTACTATTTAAATGGTTACCAAAATATCTTTTTGACACGAACTTTTTACACACCGAACATTCAATTTCAGAATTATTTTTTGTACTTACATTGACATCGGATAATGGTTCTTCGCTTGAGGATGTAGACATATCACGACTGTTGGAAGGGTAGTTTCTCTTCACTGGTACTTCTGCACCCGTACTTGTAGCTGTCCTTTTTCTCCCCCGTCCTACTTGGTTAGATCTGTAATAGAAAAAGTGAAACGTTAGTATTTAATACAAGATTTAAAACTTCAAAACAATGATTAAATTATTATCATTATACTAACTTAAGTTTTTTCGACATTGCTGGCAATATGCCTGCATTGTTAAAACACCATCAATGACATCTGATGACAAGTTATGCATCGACTTATTGATATGCCCATCACATGGTGTGTAATAGGGTATAATATCTTCATCTTCCAAAAGCGCCTGAGGTAATTGATTGTCAATATACCACAATCTTATGTTTCTATGAAATACTTTTAAAATGAATCCTTTGCTTAAAACTGCAATTTTGTCGTGGGTTAAACTAGTTCCCATATGAAAGTATCCAAGCACCATTTTTAAAACAGTATTTTGTACAATACACAGACACAGTACTAGCACAAACACAGTAACTGGAATAATGAATGATTTCTACACCAGAGACGTCGCTTATAAAGAACCTTCCAGGATCCCCACCCAACAGAGAACAATGAAACTGAGCCATAAAAAGGCAACAACTCAATGACACTGGTCAATGGTTTTGTACAAGTTTGAACAAGAATAAACTGTTTAAATTGCATGTCTAAATATACAAGTACAATATCAATAAACAATATAACAGGTTGGAACAAGAGTACTCACCCTTGACTATGCAGCTGGCTTAGTAATTCCCCGATCTCATACATTTCTTGATCACTTTCAATTTCTTCGCATAGCCTGACGAGCTCGGAATCGTAAACATCACAGCTTAAACAGTCCATCGTGAGATGTGTCTAAGAAAATAGTGATTACATTACAACAAATTTTTTCCTTAAAATAACAAACGTAGCTTAGTGATTTTATATTAAAGGGTGGAGACTTTTATACATTTGCAAAGGGAAATAGATCAATATGATTAGGCTACAAAACAAATTACAACATGTGGTTATAAAACGAGTCTTAACAATTTTGAATAACAAAAAGTTGTTGTTTAAGCAGTAAGAAATATATAATACTAGTAGTACACAAGGGTATGTTATAAAATATTATCTAATGTCTTATATAATAAATACAGTTTTAACCTAGTATTAAAACTACACAAACACTTAGTTTACTTTTTCGTATTGTTTATAAAATATTTCACGCAAGTGTCCTTTGAAGCTATGTCTTTCGTTATGTTGTATATCACATCACGGACAGTCTCAAGCTGTGGATCTTGCTCAGTTGAGATGTAAGATTTTAATCTCACATCGGCGTGCTTCCAGTGCTCTTCTGGTGCGATGTTCCTAACTTTTTCAAGATCGTATATTTCTATCTTAATAAGGTGTGATGCATACGCAGCATCGTCTTTACCCGAAGATAGGTAAGCAACACCGGTATGGGAACTTTGCGACACACTGGAAGATCTCTTCACTGGTTTCACTTTTTTCTGCGGTTTTTCAAAGAAACTCTCGATACTATTTGCAGGACGTTTCTTCGCTATAGCTTGTTTCACTTTAAAACCGAGTGTGCCTTCTTCATCACTCCCTGAATCATCATGTTCAGGTTCAGGGTAATAAAAATTCTTGAAAGTGTTTTCCGTGAACTGTAACAATATTCAACAATAAGTTATACATCCGATTAACACACTTAACAAGTAACACGATGAACACAAGTTACAGAAAAAAAAAAACACTGTTAAACAAATAGTACATAAAAATACTACATACATATTTTATAAAAAATAGTACATACTTACATTTGCCATTTTTTATAAGCACTGTAGCACGATTCAACACTATGTCACTGTACACTGAGAGAGCTCTGGTAACAAGCACGACTCGGTTCTGAATACTTATAGATCGTCACTGTCCATCGGCTTTTATAAGGATGTGACAATAGATTACCGTTAAAATCACGTTTCGACTAGTTTGTACCGCGCCCAACAGCCACCAACAAACAGTAATAAAATTTATAATAGACTTTCGAATCTTTTGATGATTCGGAGAAGAAACCTGTCATAAATCTTTACAAACAATATGGACCCAACAAACAAATTAAAAAATCAACGAGTTTAGTTCAGCCTACTACAAATACACGTTAGTACAAGTTACAAAGTTTATTCAGGTATTTTCTTAAGCATCTATTCAAGAACATAATATTTGACGAAATAAATAAATATGCAAAACTAGAACTCGTATTTTTAACTTACAGCTTAAATAAGTTAGTATAGTTTTGAAGCAGTTATTACTGTATAAAATACCGCATTACTATTGTAAGATTAGATTCGTATTATCCTTATGCTACAGGCAATATTTTTACATAGAACTTCCTCCTTTTTGAAGTCGGTTATTACAAAAAAGAGATGAAAGTAACATTGAGTACGTACTCAAATTTATGCAAGGTTAGGTTAGGTTAGAACAGCGTTCTTAAGACCAAAACAACTGTACTGTGCTCGTAGCTAGTTTTAAGTAGGTAAGTAAATAAAGCAGTTCTTCAAAATTAAGTTTTCGAAGTTAGGTGATAGTTAAGTTAGAAGTAATGTTAAGTTGAACAAGATAAGATATATAAATAGAACAACGTTCGAAATGCAGCATATGTAGTGAGTAACAAAATACATACTTTGAAGTAAGGCTACCTGAAGTTAAGTAGTCAGGTAACGTATCCTGCGTTAGCTGGGCGTAGTCCTGTAGCTTAGGTTAGGTTAGGTTAGAATTGTGATCTAGCATAGGTTAGCTTAGATTAGTGATACGTACACCGTAGCACACATCACGTAGTAAGAAACCTTGGAGTAAAGAGACGATGTGAGACAGGCTGGGTTGAAACAGCGATTCCAATAAGAACCAAGGTGGCGGACCTAGTCTGATAGTTTAGGTATGAGATGTTTAGGTATTTGTCCAGCTTTACCTAAAGAATGTTCTTAAAAGATGTATACCGTTTGCAAAGGAAGTTGTAGGCAGTTGAAGCCAAAGAGAAATATAAAAGAGGGAAACAATAGTAGACCGTAATAAAAGTGAGCTCGGCGTCCGAGAGGGCAATAAAACCCGAGCTCGGGTAGACAATAGAAAAGGGTCGATGGGTCGGGGAAGGTGTTGCATTGTTAGCGTAGGGCGTTCTGTAAGTCCTGACAGAGCTGTCTGAGCGTACTGGGACCTATTCCAAACGCTCTAAGTAGGGGGCTATTTGTTTTTTTTTTTTTTTTTTTTTTTTTTTTAGGTTTGGTGGTCCGCCAAATCCGCCCTGGATGCCGCCCATCAGGCCCGTCCGCCCCGTATCGTAGTATCGGCGAATCCCTACTACTCATACCCCCGGTACTGTAACAAAACTGAGATATCATAAGAATTTCTGATTTTGCGTGACCTCGAATTTGGTCCCGTATTACACCAACTAAGCACGAATTTCACTGAAGCTTGTCCTAGCGGAACCCAGAATACACCCAAACGAAGATATATCTTATGCCGTTCGACATGAAGCGTAGATTGGATTATGTTACGTCATGAACGACTAGCAATTAATCATTTTAGCTGTACCTAATCAATCAATATCGTTTACCGCATTCGTGCAGTCATTTTTCAATATCGGTTAATTATATCATGTCACTGCAAGGTCCAACATTCGATTAGTATTGTCGTTTGTTTACAAATCGTGTTTGGTCTGGTGATTCATTATCAGGGCAATGCTTCATCGGGCGGCCATTACTGTCTTAAATACGGGGCATGTTCGATCATTAACGGTGTCAACCATTGGCCTACTTCTTAATTTGTCGTATATCGAATTGGAAAATTTAGTGCTGGTCCAATAGCTTTCATCATTGTTTTTCGATTTAGTAACTACTTTTTGGGACAAATGAGCAAACTGATCGCCTGGCTGGAAAGCGGTTACCGTCGCCCATAGACACCTGCAACACTAGAGGAGTCACAAGTGCGTTGTCGGCCTTTCAGTTAGTTGTTTAGGTATCTTAAGTTAAATCTCATTATTACTGTTTAAAATGGGGGACTGCTAGAAATCAGACCATTAATTAACCGACGTAAATGAAAACTTGACAATACGACTCGAATAGCAAGAATCTCGTCCGAATGGTTCGTGTTTGTGATGTGACCATCGCTCTTAATCCATTCATCAATCGATTTGGAACCCTTGATGCGAATACTTAGCCGCAACATAGTTGCAGTTCACTGAGTAATGTTACCGAAACAAACATTAACATTAATGCTAAATATTTATTATGAAATGCACAACCAACCACATGAGTGATGGGATACCGACATTGGCGCGAATCGATGGACATTAATCGCGTCATTTAATACGTTAAATTTCATTACACTGTCAGTCCTAACGTAACTTATAGTACCTATTAGAACACAGAGATGGGCATCAATCGATTAATTTTTTAGTCAACTAATCAATCGATTGAAAATATCAATCGTCATTTTTCAATCGCGACTAATTTAGTTGCGATTGAATTAGTTGTGAGAATCTTCGACTAACAATTGAATTAGTTTTAGTTTCAATCGACTAAATTTCACGACTAAATCAATATTGAAACTATGTAGTCGCTCGTTTTTGCATTTTTATTTAACTTGCAATATAGACAACTTGCAATATGTAACTACGAGTAGGTATGTACATTGTAGGTACTCGTATGTTGTATCACTTGTATCTATGTTGGTTTGGGTAGAATCTTGCAACTTATTTTGAAGCAGATATCTTCAACCGATTGAGCTAAAATTATGTATGGAGTGCGGAGAGCAGAGCGGCGTGCGGAAAGCGGAGAGCGAAGAGCGGCGTGCGGAAAGCGGAGAGCAGCGTGCGGAAAGCGGAGAGCGGCGTGCAGAGAGTGGCGTGCGGGGAGCGGTGTGCGGAGAGTGGCGTGCGGAAAGCGGAGTGCGGAGAGCAGAGAGCGGCGTGCGGAGAGCAGAGCGGCGTGCGGAAAGCGGAGAGTGGCGTGCGGAGAGTGGAGAGCGGAGAGCGGCGTGCGGAGAGCGCACCTCAGATATCGATTTTGAAGTTGTAGCATTGCCATCCAAACTAAACGTGTAATACAGAATTTAAGTTCATTCGGTTGGTATTATCAAAGAGAATAATAGTTAGCACGACATCTCACTCCATATAAATGGTCAAAATATCGTAAGTAGGTAATACATGAACTATTTTATTTTTGTACATTCGTTAAGATGTCCTATTCAGTCTGTCAACATAGACATACCGAGGTTTTCCGTTTAATTTGCTTCTAACATTAGTTGCGGAAAATTAGTCTAACTAATTAGTCGATTACAAAATTTAGTTTTCCGAAATCAATCGGCAACTAATTTAGTTGTAACTAAATTAGTTGCACAACTAAATTAGTTGCAACTAAATTAGTTGCACTCTATACAACTAAGATTGATCAATCGTCGTTTTCAATCGTCAATCGCAACTAATTCTGTTAATTTCAATCGTTAGTTGTTAGTCGATTACATTTAGAACACAACGCTAAAGTAGAATTGAATCTAATGGTTATAATTCGGATTGATATAATTGAAATAATCTAATTTAGTCTGACGTAAATTTGCCCGTATGCCATTTAATATAGTTTCTGTTCATTGGGCAAATTCTATTGGAATGACTTTAACATAACTTTTATTAGGAAATGCACTGCCACATATGACAACGAACTTGGCACAGTGGTAGGTACTAGTAGTATTGCCAGCGGTCCTGGCTTCGAATCCTGGCAAGGGCAAATATTTGTGTAATGTAAGTAATTTAATTTAAGCATTAAATACAAAGATCAAAGCTTAAAGAAAAATTGAAAAAGGAGCTACCTGGGGGAAGATACCGGGAATCGAACCCGGTACCTCTGGATTGCCGGTCCAGCGCGTTAACCATTTCGCCACCCTAGCTCCAGGAAGATCTGACGAATTTTTCCTTATGCTTTGTGTGTCGATCTTTGCATTGTTTTATTTGAAAGGTTTTTACACCTTAGCGACCTCTATGTGAATACGTTAATATTCACATCTTACCGCACCACTTAAACAATGAGACATTATATGTTTCATAAATTTATAAGTAATTTAAGTTCACCAAACTTGAATACCTATTGTTCCTAGGTCATGCATGCTTCCTATGTATTTAATGAAGTATGTATATTTATAACTCATTGTATATATCTTCGTCTAGTATCGATAGTACAAGCATAGCTTAGTTGGGGACTAAGATCGATTTGTGTAAGATTGTCCCCTAGTATTTATTTATCAACGCCACATGAGTGATGGGACAGCGACATTAGCGCTAATCGACGGTCATTCATCGCGCCATTTGATACGTTAAACTCCATTACACTGTCAGCTCCAGGATAATTACCGTTAACCGGACATACTCGTATTAATCGTTTACATCGGAATTACCTCACAAATCATTGAGAAATAAATCACACGTATGTATGTAATAGTTATTAAAATTATTCGATTTTGATTTGACTGTTAATACCAATAAAACCGTTTTTCAAGAGTTTAGATTGAATTAAAAAATATACAATTGAATTACCATACAATCGCTTTTTTTGTAGATTTTTAAATAGGAATATTTTTATTGAATTGATGTCTTAATTTTGTACAAACGTTTTCAGGAATTATATAATAACCTGTGTTTAAACATCATTATTTTTTTAAACTTCTTATACTCGTAAATTATTATTGACTTGATTATTTTCGGCTATTAATTTTTGATTGCAAAGTCCACTTTATTATAATACGAGTATGAACGTCGTAAACGTGAAAACATCAACACGGCGATGCACCAAATTGTTAATCTAATGCAGCGTTGTCGCACGGTCTCGAGTGGATATTATATGTACGGAACCTCGACACACACTCCGCTGCATTGTGTGCATACACTCAACTAGAATAATGTATACATTATTCTCATACGGCCAAAGCGACTGAATATGCACCTGTGGAGCGTTATATACTCATGATGCTATGACGGTAAGTTTCCAACGCAGTCAAATGTTGGTAGTGGTTGGTGTGCTTCCGTTGGGGTTGTTTACGATCTCATTAAAGAAAACAGTACTATAGTGTAGTTTTGTACTTGATTACCGTCCGTCGTAAAAAAGAAGCGTGTTTCATAGTTAATAATAATGTATACATTATTCTCATACGGCCAACGCGACTGAATATGCACCTCTGAAGTTTACACATAATGCAGAGCCCCAACGGTAAGTTTCCAAAGCAATGAAATGTTGGTAGTTGTTGGTGTCTTTCGCTAGGCGTTGTGTACGATCTCATTAAATAAACAGTACTATAGTGTGGTTTTGTACCTCACTATCATCCGTCACAAAAAGAAGCGTGTTTCATAGTAAACGGCCAATGTGACTGAATATGCTATGCATGTGTGTTTACTCATGATGCAGAGCCCCGACGGTAAGTTTCCAACACAACCAAATGTCCCCCGTATACAGCATGATCAATCCAAATGGGTCAGTGCGGAGAAAACGAAAACTATAAGAGATAGGGAAATCGGTTCTTAGGAACCATGGCGTCGATTTTAGATTTAATAGAAACTGCATTTGGGAATTGAACCTGGTTAAAATTCTGTAAGTAATCGCATGTTATTGTAACATTCTTTACAGCGGTTTTGACCGGGTTATGTATGAGATTTATAAAAAATATGCAGTTTTTTTTAATCCAAGATCGACGCGTTCGCAGTACAAAACCACAAAATAGTACTGTTTTATTTAATGAGATCGTACACAACGACAACCGAAGGACTATAAGTTACATCATCACGAAGTTTGAGACGTTCTGTGATAGGTGGTGATAGTCATAAAAACTCACATTGTCTGTCTGTAGTCTGATAGTGGAGCAGAGACATTGTCGTTACTTGGTTTGTACTCCGATACAAAGTCCGACTCACTCGTAGTAAGGGCTAACCTGCCCCGATACAATTCAAGTCATGTCAAAAAAAAACGTATAATGACATTCTGCCATACATGTTACAATGTTGGTATTGGCACAGTCCAAAATAATCGGTTTACCATTTTCGACTCTATTTTATGAGTAGGTATTACTAATGTCCAAAAGTTATGTATTATTAAGGGAATTATCGGTACCAATACAAATCTTCTAACATGTATGGCAGAATGTCACTTGACTGCCGCTGACTATTCACTAAACGTTCCGGTTATCACAAAAGTTGACCAAGTGAGTCCTTTTTAGCTTGGTCAAATAATCTTTCGTATGTCGGGATGTTCGTTTGTCACAGAGCCACTAGATAATATTCGTTTATTTCTTTGGAAAACTGACATCTGTCCAAATTGTACAATGATCAACTTTCTGCCCGCTGCCACATTCCTTTCTCTAGCCGAACGGCCCTTACCCACATTATTAAGTCTAAATAAGTGGGACAATATATCGGGATCAACATGGCCGACCTCTGTATCGTGTTTCTGAAACTGACCCGACTCATGCGGCCGTTTTCTGTAATGTCATATGTGTATATTATTCAAATGGGACTTCTGACGTTCTTGATATGTATAGGTGCTATATGCGGACAGTTTCTATAACGTCATATGTGTATTTCAGTTCAGATGGTGTTTGTGTCGTTTTAGAAATGTGTGCTTTAGTGGACAGTGTATTTGCATGCGGAAGTGTACCACGTTGTGCTGTATCGGTTCTAAATAAATAGGAGTGTATCAGAGTAACGGTTAAATGTCGGGTACAGTCACATGTAGTAAGTATTATATCGCGTCTTCCTGTTCACGTGTAAAGTTGCGACAAGTTATAAGTAAAGTTTGCAATCTTGTCGCGATCCCGTGACAAAAGGGTAGTTTGGGGAGTAACATTTTTGGCGGACTCGAGTTATAGTGTTAGTTAAGTAGGTTTTTTTTTGTAATCAATCATCCCTTCAAACTCAGAGCATCGAGCAAATATCGTATTGAAACATTTTAAATTTTAAATTGTTAGGATCAGGACTGGATCCTTATTAAAATTGTAATAGAACTAATATAAAAATGTGTTTTTTTTAGTGTATTTACAATAATTATCATATTTCAAACTTCCAAATTGTACTAAAAGTGAAAAAATAAAACTAAGGCGTATTTAAAACCAAAGCAATGTCGACGACGACGCTGATTTAATTAACTATTTGGACAGAGAAAATAGACGTTTTATTTACTGATAGTGAAATAGCAGGTTAGTATTTTGTTCTGACAACTTTTACGAAGGTCATACGAAATACACAGATATAATAAAAAACATTTATGAAACGGATTACTCACGTCGTAAGAGTCGAATATCGCTCGACATGTTTCAATCACTTCGCGATCAGTCACGGCGGGCAATCGAAAACTGCGCGCTAACGCTCTAAGACTCACGGGGGTTTTCAATGTAAAAATAATACATAAAATACACAGATATGATAAATAAATCCGCTCCTATGTACAGTGTCTACAAGCATTAGAAACGTCAAATTTCAAGTATTTAATGCACTCTTTTCTGCACATTTCAATCTTTATAAATTGACAACATTACCTACATATTGCGACGCCAAGTAAGCCGCTTATTTTACAAGAGTTTTTGAGAACATTCCAGCTCTTACTTCCAACGAAGTTGCAAACCCGACCTAATCCTTCCTAAATAAAGTTAAATTTTTGGTGTAAAAGTCATGTTGTGGGGAAGGAAGTTTTACATGCGGTTCCTTGCACTCAGCGTAGCACAGTTGCGTTAGAATTTGCTGGAAGCCGGTCTTACTTTGTGAGTAGTCGCAGGGTTAACGGATGAACGGACTTAGGGACTTTGCATGCGTTTATTTAGTTTGTTACAGTGTTAGAGCAAGGCTAGGCGCATTTACATGAGAATTGTGAAAGACGTTTGTTTACAAATAAAGTCTACTGAGACTAGATCGGCGAGAGAAAAGGATCACGAAACGAAAGAACGAACTTACATTCTGAAAAAACAGCGATATATTATTAACAGTAGATCGTGAAGAAAACCTCCACATCTAGCGGAATTTTCAAATCAATAGATAATTCAGTAAATAAAGGAGTTTGACCTTACAAACGGTCCGGTAGTTTTGAATTTTTTATATGTTGTCTAGGATGGTTAGACAGTGTTTAAAATGCAAAATGTACAATTCCCCCCCCTCCGCGCCCGCCGCCATATTGAAAAAACCGGCACGTTCTTCATATTTTTGCGCATATCTTCCTTTAGGAGCATTTTAGCTAGAAGAAAGCTTTGACAATGTTATAGAGAGATAAATTTACTACATTCTTCATTTTATATTTTGTTTCTAAGACAGATAGTTACGGAGATATGCACATTTAAAAAAACATAAAATATCGCAATTTCCAACTCAAAAACAAACTTCTGGATTATATCTTCGTTTAGGAGCATTTTAGCTAGAACAGTGCTTGGGCAATGTTGTAGAAAATTAAATTTGCTATAATTTACATTTCAGATTTTGTTTCTAGGACAGATAATTACGAAGATATGTAAAAAATATAGTTACATTTTCCGAAAATGTATGTAAAAATGGGCATGAGTTTTATAAGCAATTATATTTCCAACATGTTTTAATTTGTCCTAGACTAGTCCGTAACTGAATGACAGCGTTCTAAACCAAGAATTTTTAGAGATTTCTTGAAAATTCGACTTTTCCAGTTTTTTCAATGTGCATATCTCCGTAACTAACCGTCCTTGAAACATAATTTGAAATGTAAATTATAGTAAATTTAATTCTCTACAACATTGCCTGAGCACTGTTCTAGCTAAAATGCTCCTAAACGAAGATATCATCCAGAAGTTTGGTTTTGAGTTGGAAATTGCGATTTTTTACGTTTTTTTAAATGTGCATATCTCCGTAACTACTGTCCTAGAAACAAAATATAAAATGGAGAATGTAGTAAATTTATCTCTCTATAACATTGTCACAGCTTTCTTCTAGCTGAAATGTTCCTAAAGGAAGATATGAGCAAAAATATGAAGAACGTGCCGGTTTTTTCAATATGGCGGCGGGCGCGGAGGGGGGGGAATTGTGCATTTTGCATTTTAAACACTGGCTAAACATTCTAGACAACATATAAAAAATACAAAACTACCGGACCGTTTGTAAGGTCACACATAGTACTTTAGTCTCTATTCACCGTATTAAGATGGCGCTAAGCGTGGTTAAGTTCAGTTCGAAGCGCCTTCCGAAATGTAGAACAGATAGCTACCTTGCTCCTTGCTAAGACTGAGTAAAGATGGTGCCGTCTAAATCAGGTCGATGGTGGAATATAAGTAGACATGGGCCGACTATGGATTCTGGGGACTAGCCGATCGGCGATCGGCATTGCCAACTGAGCTGAGTAGTCGGCAATGCCGATGATATTAATAGCGGAAAAAAATGCTGATTTTTACAGCACTTGTATGGCAGGTTTCGATCAAATGGATTGTAACTTCCTGCTTAAATGTAGATCGGTTATTTATAAGGAAGACCGGGTTTGTAAACAAAAATATTGTAAAGAACATCTAAATATTGAGAATAATTCTATAAAGATACTCAAACCAAATTGTCTTACAAAAATTCAAAACAATAAGCTGATGCTAATACCCGATCTGTACCTACCTTTACATACCTTTTGCTTAAAAACGTCGAATTGTACATGTTCTCATTTTCTAGTAGGTAATAAATTGCCGACTACTTATCGGCATTTTTTGCCTACTAATCGGCCGACTATAAATGATGCCGAATAGTCAGCTTTCCCGACTAGTTGCCCCATCTCTAAATATTAGTTAATAGCAGTACTGAAATTATTGGTTAATATATACACAAAAACTGCTCTTATTATTTCTTGGAGCGATTCGCTCGAATTATTTCCTTTTACGCCACTCACCATTATCTAGAGCTCTCAGTAAAGACAGGCTATCCCCACGCGTTTCGGCCGCGCGAAACATTCCGATCTCTAAGTGGCAACCCCGCGCGACAAAATGCCAGTGGGCTGCCACGCCTCGCGGCGAGCGGACGGCGTACAGTTAACGTTTCCCGCGCAACCTGTGCTGTACGATGTCGAAAAATAAAAGTCGGGCATATTGTTTTTGTGGCAACAAAGACGATTGAAAATGATTTCATTGGTTCCAGAACACATTAAACTCTCCGGAATAAAAGATTTTGTTTAAGAATTAACGTTTACTGGGGCACTATTGACGCGTAACTATTAAAGTCTGGGTATTTCTCTAAAAATCTTTATGGGGGCGCCTAGCTTTTTTTCGAATTAATTGTGTTGGTTTGATTCCAAGATTCACTCTATTATTCGTTATGTTTTAGAAACACGATTACTTGTAGTTTCCTCGATAGTTTTTTTTAGTTACCTCAAAAAAGCAACGTCAACCCTTAGTATGTTATGAATACTGCAGGGAAAGTTATCAGTTTTTTTTAATAATAACATAACGAGATGTTAACTATAATGTATGTATACGTCTTACATTTTCAAAATCTGTATTATTTTAATAATTAAACCGAAAAAACATTTCCGCGGCTCCCAGCAGAGATGGGCAAAAGTTAATCGATTAACGATTAAGATTAACCTTTTTAATCTCAATTAACGATTAAAATTGACGATTAGTTAATCTAATCGTACGAGTTCCGATTGATTTAATCTCGAAAGATTAAGTTAACTGTCGATTAATTTTTTAAGCGATTAATTTCGATTAACTTTCTCTTAAATTAATATTAGGATAAATAAGAAGACTTTTTGTAAGTCCAAGTCCCTGCCTAGAACATCTTATGAGTACCGCACTATAAAAAACCATCTTGTATTACTGTAACAAGAGGGAAGAGCGGCGTGCGGAGAGCGGCGTGCGGAGAGCGACGTGCGGAGAGCGTAGTTAGGGAATGCAACCCGGGTACCCGAAAACCCGGGTACCCGGGTGCGGAGAGCGGCGTGCGGAGAACGGAAAGCAGAGAAGCGGAAAGAGGGAACGGTCGGATGCAAAGGTTTGAACAGGGTCTTTTTAAAGAAAAAGACCCTGTTCAAACCGTGTAGAGAATGGTGTTCAATCGTCCTGAAGTGGGCAACCCAGTGGGAATCGGGTTGTATGGTCGCCACGCCTCTGCTGACTAGACTGGTTGACCAAACGAGCGAAGGCACGAGAAAAAGCTAGCGTTTACATAACGGAGGCAACCCTAGCGCACATTCCAATGACGTTGCGTCACCCGCGGGAGGGGGCATCGATAGCGATGGCAACGCCTGCCGTCCAAACAAGTGGGGTATCTGTTACGTAGTAACTTGTATATAATCTGTGGTAAAGATGAGCACTCATTGCCAATACTATCGGGTAATAACGCTATTTCATTCGTTAAATGCTATTTCTCTTATTCCTGAGCTCGTAACTCATAATGTAGTCCAGTGAACGAAGGTGTTGAATATAACAAAGAGTAGAGTTGTGCTGTTTCAAATCTCTGAAACATGAGTTTAGTTTAGTTCTCAAAATCACTGTCGCTCCATGTTAAACGAAAACTATTCTCGAGAACGACGCAATGCAACTTTGTCGTGGGTTACCTTTATTTTTTCGTGATATTTTTTGATGAGCACAGTAGATAAAATGCGCCGTTCGATAATGATGATATATTATTTCAGATATATATGCATACTTATCAATATTTCTGCATATTTTTTTCTCAGTTAAATTACATCTGAAATTCGTCTAAAAAGCGATTACCTTTTTTTCACATTTAGTTTTGCAAGACAAGGTACCTTTAGTACATAGGTACACACTGTTCTTAATTCAATAAAAAAAAAACTCATAATTACAAAAATCGCGCACCCCTTCTATAACCCCGCTTTAAGATCAAAAGACAGAACATTTTGAAATTATGTTTATTTTACTAGCTTACACTCTTGTTGAAATGGAGATTACTATCCTACAAGACTCGTTTTTTTGGATAAAAAGCAAACCTAACTTAACACAAAGACTGTCCCTGGTCCCATGCAAATCTATTCAGTCGTGAAGTAGTAACAAACTTACAAACTAGGGTCTATAAGTGCAATGAAAGAAAATATTTTCGAACTGCTTGACTGGTGTATCAACAGCAGTTTTAAGTGAGCTAAAACCGCTGCTAGGGAAATGCACTGCAATCCTTTGGTAAAAGCGAGTCTATTTCTGCGTCGCGGTTTCGTTTTGCTCCGGCGGCGGCGGATATCGCGTCTGCGTTGCATATTTCCGTCAATTTGGATGGAAATAAACGAAACACCTCTATTTAGGCTTCATTGCGCGATTGTGTGGAACTGGAGGTAATTTTTCTTACCTTGTGATATTTTTTTTTTTGCTACCTCAAATCTGTTCCCTCGGCACTCAGAACTCTGTCATTTTATAAAGTACTAGCTTTTGCCCGCGACTACGTCCGCGTGGAACTTGGAAGTATGGAAGCAACCTCGTACAACACGATAAATATCCACCTAATCCCCTTAATTAATAAAAGGGATTATTAAAAGCGCCTAAGCAAATGTAAAAGCAATTGTGATTTTGGTCTAATCATTACTTTTCCTACAGGGTCATTAATGTCATCATGAATTACTCTCACTTTTCAATATTTTTAGGGATAATTTCCAGGATGAAAACTATCCTATGTCCTTCCTCGGATCTTAAACTATTTCCATGCCAAATTTCATCAAAATCGATGCAGCGGTTTAAGCGTGAACATAACAGACAGTCAGACACACTTACGCATTTATAATATTAGTATGGATTTAGAGTACGAGTATTGCTCAATATAATTCGGTTCAAGTGGACCTTAAGCATGAGCCGATTTCGATAGTGATTCTTTTGTCGGCTGTTTGATGCTTTTGTTTTGCTATAAATATTATCTCCAAGTTGGTCCCATAAAAGTTTGTTGAAGATTTGGAGAAGAGAAGAAGAACTCGTAATATAAACTCGGCCTAATTTGAATCTAGGTCGATTTGTGATATTGTTGTTAATTTATTTAATGTTAGCTGCGCCCCTCTTTATTACCCGCGCTCTGTGGATAAAAAGGAGCTTATATGTGTTAATTCTGTGTGTCAGCTATCTTCATGCTACACAATTTGGTCCAACCGTTTGAGTACAGACTCACCAAGTTTATAATTGTCATTTTAGCCTGATCGTAAAGGAAATAGGGGTCCTGCGTGATCAAATCCATTGCGATACGCAGGAGAACCAAGGTTGTAAATATAGCTCAGACAGTCGCCAAACTTAAGTGGCAGTGGGCGAGGTACATTGCTCATAGAACCGATGGCCGCTGGGACAGACAGGTTCTTGATTGGCGACCGCGTACAGGAAGTCGCAACGTGGGCCCCCAGAATAAGATAGACCGACGACCTGTTTAGAATAGCGGGCAACAATTAAATGAGGGCAGCGCACGACCGACCGTTGTGGAGAACTTTGGGGGAGACCTTTGTCCAGCAGTGGACGTCTGTCGTCAATTGAAGCAGGAAGTATAGTGAGTGAGCTGTTAGTAATGGATCTGCTACAGAACACGTACCTAATAAGGATGCGTCTCCAATCACTAGTCACAGGCGCGACAGCGGCCTATCGGTGTAACTTGGGCGTCGGTGACCTTGTAATGCCGAATCCTTCGACAAGGCATTCACATGAATGCCTTTCCCCACCTCGCGTTCGCCCGCGCTCGCCCCTCGACACGCACACATAGCCGCGAGTTTTGTTACTGCACACAAGTGTCGCTGTCGTTTCTTTTTACGTTAGTATATATATTCTTTGCCAGAGTTGAGATCTGCAATATCTGCATCTCACTTCACTTTTGTGACTGGTCGATTCCGCACGTCTCCGCTCCGCTATAGTGGAGACGCACCCTAAAATTAACCGACTTTATTTATTTACACGACTAAGTTCCATCTTCAATCAGTTTCCATTTAAAACTCCGAAATAATATTTTAAGTTCTGAAATCTTCACTTAATTTATGACTTGCTAATGGACTTAGTCGTACTAACAAAGTTTTATAGAATAATTTCTGGACTTGCGAAGGAATATTCTATGAAGATGTTGAATATTGAAATTGAGATCCTATGTACAGTTTAAGACATACTTGAAATGTTATGGTAATGTCTCGACGTATTAAACAATATCTAAAATTACGAAACGAAAAGTCTTTGTATCAGTAGAAGAAATCTGTGAAATAAGTGGAATATACGATGATGATGGTAGTGAAAAAACACGTCCTTCACAATAAACAATCGAACATCTCTTTTCTTTCTCTTCCGCATATTAGAAAGGATAAGAAATTAGTCAATACCTTTACACGGGATAAAATGTTTAGGCCGTCATCGTGTAGAGGATGGATGTGGAGTGGAGGTTAGATGTGGGAACACAAATGTTTAGTTTAATGATATTATGAACATGTAAGGGCACTTTTACATGTCTGAGTCTACCGACCGTTTCATTATCATCATAATTTCAGCCATAAGACGTTCATTGCTGGACACAGGCCTCCTCAATAGACTTCCACATGGGCTGGATAGAACTACCGACCCACATCCAGTGAGTCCCCGCAACTCTAACACAATCGTCCGACCACCTTGCGGATGGTCGTTTTACACTCCATGCCGGTACGTGGTCATGGTCCGGCCGTTTGAAGGATAGAATCTATGTACATTAGAGTCGCGCTGATATAGAATATCGCGAGTCCCGGTTCCGCCTGCCCGTGTCCTTGATCCTGTCTTTGTAATTGTGTAATTAACCTTCTGATAATAAATTAGGATATACTGTAGTTGGACTTTAATTCATCTCCCATACTAAGCCTCCAGTTATTCTATAGATTCTATGAATATCAAAGTTATACAAAATATACAATAGTTTTCAGCAGGGATGGTGGAAGGTGAATTCTCAGCACGTCGTTTGGCTGCGAAAAAAGAAATAATTTGAATAATGAATGTCAAAAAGTTGGGAATATTACAATATGCGCATAACCAGACAGTTCGTAAGTAACGAGTTGTGTAGTAACTTTAAGAGAGCTTAACGGACTTGCATTAACTCAGCAAATATAAGTTTATAAAGTCTAGCGATGATACTGAACATTTGAAACTTCTAAACCTAAGATAAAGTATAATTTCTAGAGGCGATTAATTAATAAAAACCCCTGTTTACAGTGAGTAATCAAAAGCGGCGTGATTTGGAACTTTGCCGAAACATAAACATCATTGCCAGGCTGAACTCAAGCCCAATTTGTGTTGGAAATTAATGATGAAGCGGTTCGCAAATATTGAAGCCTTTTGTTTTTAGGCGCCTTTCATTAAATTCTGCTGCGGGAAGAGAATGTGCTATCCCTGCCTTTCTTTGTAGGATGAGGAAAACAGATGAAGAACATTTTTGGGATATCAGTTGGGACCACGCGTGGGATTTTTCTTTGTTTTCAATCTGCCCACGGGGCTGTTACAAAGACTCCTGTAATAACCAGGATTACAATTTAATTCAGATTTAGGGAAAACTGCTAGAGATTAAATGAAAGGGATTTAGGAAAAAAAAAATAGATTTTCGTATTATCGTTTTCAAAGCCTGTAACATGCTAATTATGGTGTATACCGCACTGTAGCTTGTAGCGTATTCACCGTCCAAATAGCTTAAGCTTTATAAGGTGTAAGGAAATTTCGGGGTGAAGTCATGTGTGTTTTTTTTTAATCAACGTGTGAGTGACTTAAAAAAAACTGCTAGTCGATACTTATTAGTCGAGGTGACGGATATCAGAAACTGACGAATTTTTTGCAAAGATTAAGCGCTTGTAAATGCATCGAGATTGTCGCACATCCAAGAAAAATCGTTCTCAAAAATCATGTACACATTGCTCGTAGTACCCTAGTGTAATTTTTGTGACGAACATAACGTACAAGGACACACAGATAAACACAATTCGTTATGAAATTGCCCAATTTTCGTCCGACCAACATCGCAACAAAGCACATAACCACAGAGTAGACAAAGGCAGCGAGATCGTTTAGACATCACATGACGAAATTAGTGTTTGAGTGGTAGTTTGACTCCAACACGGGGTATAATGTTCACTTAATAATATCACTTGTATTGGAGGCCAAGATTCACTTTGGGTCACTGCGCCAGAGGAGTAAGTAATAATATCATTACTTGTTTTAAAGTGCTATGTAGTTCACGAACTGGAAGTTTTCTAAATATTTCCTGCTGTACATATTTTTTTTTTCAATATAGCAAACCCTGGAAATTGTAGGATGTGAGAAAAAGCATTCCAAAAGCGCCATGGGCTATGGAAAGCAGATGAAAACGAATAAAATGGTGTTGGGCGACCTACTGCTTGAAAGGAAGAGGATGAACCTTACATAGAAGTATTAGGAGTACGTTAAAAGTATGCTAAAATTATTGCAAAACTAATCTATTCCAAAGGTTAATTCATGTTTTTCTATACTATGAGTAGGTTTTATACGCACTGGTACTGTACTGCCATACTTAATACATTTTAGCCGTTGCAGTCAAGATGACAGCAACCGTCAGCTCAAAAGCTGAAGTGAGGTGCCAAACATATATTTCCTCGAGCACATTCGTTCTTTATTTACTCTGCACCATAACGCCCGTCATCCAACGATCTCCTGAATAATGAATCCGCTTGGAAACGGGAAAAATATGAGGGAAATCCTTACAGCTAATTGGAGCGGCAGATCGATTACAGGCACTAATCCCTCGGGATAGATTGCAACTGGCTATTGTCCCGTGTGATATACTATGACAATGACCTATGGACTATGGAGTAATAACACCTTCGTATTCGTTGAAAAATAGAGGAAAGTTAATGAAGACTGATGTGAGACTTCTAGTTCTAAAAATGACGTACCTACATTTTTTATATACCTACAGTCCGACATATTTAATGTATTTAATATGACCTACCTATATTCTAAAGCGGTAATCGGAGATTATCTCATTAATCGTTACATACGGGGTAGACAGACCACAGCCACAAGAAGATGGGAATCTGGTAGGCCAGTAAATAAAAGACTGTACTTAGTTATTTTTCTTAATGTTTTTCCAAAGAGTTGGTTAAGGTTCCGATTGATCAGAGAGATGACTGGAAATTAAAATGTCGTGATTGGAATTCTGAACAATCCTAGTCAACTTTCATGAACATTGTCAAATGCCAATTGAGTAATGGTGACACCATGGTATAATAATATACTATTAGACCATGGGTGACACCAAATTGATGTGTAATGATGTTTTATTGACTTGTTAACCGTCTAATGCTCGTATGCGTACATTATTAACCTGGAAAATTTATCCCATGAAACTAAACATTCGGTGGAGAATCATAATATAATTCAATCTGCTTTATGAGATTAGAAACGTCCCAAGATGCTCTGCTAATTATTATTCCCCGCTCAACCACAAACCGCAAGTGCAGCAGGCTTCCTTTGACTTGATATGTTTATTCTGTCGTCCTATGAGCAAAAGAGAAATGTATAAAGCACTTCTCAATATGAGCCTCATAGTGACATACTGTTTTTGCGCTTAGTACGGTAGTATTAATGAAAACCACTATGTTAAAAGTTCCGCTCAATTAGGCTTTTAAAAATATAAATGTTATCTAAATTATATAGCATGTGAATCAGAAGTATATTTTCCTTGAACAAGGCAAATAAAAACTTGAAATTCGCGAAAATTCTCCAAACACATTACACGGAAAACTTTTTTACAATCGCGGGGCACACTATCACGGCCCTGCGCGGATGGGGTGTACTATAACTTACATACTCGGGAGATTTGTTCTTATCAGCACAGATTGGAAATAAATTGGTGTGGGAGTTGGTTTTGGCCTTGGTCAGTAGCGACGGCGGTAGCGGTTTTGCATTACTTACTTGTTTCTTTATAAATGAAAACCCCTGGCCATGGATTCTATTACGGCAGATATGACCAGATCACTGACATTAATTAGCCTAAGTCACTGAGATTCATTAGAGATACATTGTGTGTCAGTCTCTCTCTTTCTCTCTCTGTGGTCGTTCCTTCATTACACTATGAACTATTAAAACATGGAACTTCTTGCCGGCTCATGTGTTTCCTCCTTCTTATAACTTGGGACCCTTCAAAGTCTTCAAACGAAGCGTGAAGAAGCATCTCTCGGGCCAGCATGGCAGTGTCAACTGACATGCCACCGTTGGTTTCTCGTCAGTTGCCATTGTGACTTGGGCTCCCCTTTTTGCTTACCAGCAGGCGAAGTGGAGCAACTATGTTGTGCCGTTATAAAAAAAAATGTCTGAAGATCGTGATTATCGGAAGTCGTGGTCGTAGAAAGGATTACTTGTTTCCATCGGCATTAGTTGGTTGTCTTTCGCACCATGTCCCATATAACATACAGCATGGTGTTCTTTTCCTAATCATGATCTGGTAGTAAACTTAGTAAAATTGTAACGGAAGTTACTCAAGACGCGGTGTAGAAAGAAATCAAGGGGATTGATTATCTGGTCAAGATTGCAAGGAATCCCACACGACGGCCAGATAAAGATTCTTGCGTAAGACTAAAACTATTATTTCTGTAAAATAGTCAAGCATGATGAGTTCATTCTCACCTGATGTACCTAAAATGTCGATGAAGGTAAAGTATTATATGAGCAAAGCAGTTCGTACAAATCAAGCCATGCCTAGTGTACGTCTATTCATAGATGATGGTGTCAGTGTTGAATTTACTGAACTTAATATTATTATCACGTCCATAATAATAATCCTACCGCTTAACTGTCGTCGCTTGCGGCATAGTGCGGGGTCCACTAAAGGATTCTCCGTTAAATATACAGGGTCTTATCGCTAAGCCCTCGGGAACTGTGTGGCAGCTTATTAAATCTTTTAACTTGATTATTTTTCTTTCCCGGGCCGCAATGCCTATGGATTATAAAATTGTGAAGCTTATAAATTTAAGGTTATTAAGTGTTTTAAAAAATGGATAGGCACTGTAGTGCCGAGAAAATATTTCTTGGGAGACTATTTCGTTGGAATTATTAAACGGTGGTAAAAAAAATCAATATCACTAGCAGCATAATAAAAGGGTTGATTGATGTGCAAAATTATTGAGAAATTTTCATACGTGCGTTGTCCTAGCAACTGTCGTTATAAAGGGTTTATAACTTTTCGAGACTCGCCACCTGAGGATTTAATAATGTTGGGAATTAAATTGTTTTGAGATCCCTCTCTGACTAGGGCCAAACACAATTACAAGACACGACATCGCATCGTCGTACGACACGATATCGTGCCACGATACGACGTGGAAATGCATAAATCCAAAATGAACTTTATCTTTATGTCACAAGATGCAAAATTAAAATTCATTTTACAAGCTCACGACGTCGCATCGTGGCACGATGTCGCGTCGTCCGACGATGCGATGTCGTGTCTTGTAATTGTGTTTTGGCCCTAGTCTTGCTACGAGATAAGCAATATTTCTGAACTTCGGGAATCTTCGGTTTAACTGTCGTTTCATTTCCGTGGAAGCTAGAGAACTTGTGTCTTATTTAATATTTCGGAACAGAATCATGTTTCAAAATGTTTTAATGTGGGTTAAATGGGTAAATTGTCACCATATATTTAAATTGAAATGTAGATACAACGATTAACACACAAAGAAAAAATCAATTGCGTTCACACGTGGTTCAAACCAGGACTCGAACCCAGTACTTCTAGATTACCGATCCAACGTCAACCTTTCGACCAGATACACACTACGCACGCTTTTTATTTCTCCATTCGTTTTGATCCCTGTACCTATTTTTATTTTGAAAGTTAGGGAGTCCTGGTGTGGACCACGTTTGGCGCAATTTAATTTATCTTGCGTGTTGATCTTCGTACCTATATATTAATTTCTTCCTGTTAACATTAGGGACGTGGATTCGTGATACAGCTTAATAATCAGAAAAATATGCAATATTACTAAGAACCTTATGGATAAAGACTCAATCTAAATGACCAAATACAAAGACGAGATTTGCTATAAAATCGATGCGTATCTTGCCTTAATGAGACGATGAGTGTCTTAGTGAATCGTTGATTAGAAATATAAAACGATCGAGCGAAAACCCTGAAGATTGATCTACGAGAGGACTTACAATTCAACATCTTTATTGGAATTTCGAATAATTATCAAAATCTTGGTGACAATTTTTGTGAATTTCACCAGTGTGGTCTCAATGATGACACATTTTGAAACGAATTGGATATACACGAAGTCTCTGACCATGGGGCTTTATATGCAATTTTTAATTGTACTCTCCAAACTAAGCATCTTTTGTTCTGCAGCTTTTCTGTTTTTTTTTATACAGGTTAAATGCTATTATACTCGTAATGTACGCCATCCAATGCTAAATTAACACCATACTGATATTAAATATTTAGCTTTAAGAGTGTGTCAAATGTTAAATGAATAATCGCAATTTCCAATAAACTGACTTAACACTTGATTTAAAGGTTATTTCACAAAGGAAATGCCATTAGGCATTATCTACCAGTCCACCTTCGGGTAAAGCAGATTAATTGTGGGCGGTGTGGCTATGTAAATATTTTTTTATTTAAACAAAATTAGATTAGTTATGTGCATAGAATCGAACTTAACATTTAAAGCCTCATAATCTGAGGCAGGCTGTATAATAAAGAACTGATATCCTTACCTTGTAAGTAGTAATTATTCATTCCATACATCCTGTCGTTATTAATGAACCTATCCATATTTAACTCATGTTGTCAATTATCTACGACGGGGGTAAAACATGAAAAGCTGGCTCCGCAATGTTAATATTTGGGTTCAAAAGCTTCACAAACACAAGATATACAGAGATCAAACGCACAGGATGACTATTGAAGATATCTCAGTACTGTACTGATTTGTTGCTGTAGACATTTGGAAGCAAATATTGAAAACACGAGGAAAAAATTATATTTGTGCAGTAACGGAGACTGAGGAATTTTGAAACAGGTAAATTAAAGCAACGTCAATTTTTCGGTATCTATGTCAGTTAGCGACAACAACACTGTTCAGACGCGCCTCCCTGGCCCGCGGACCATTAGTAAATATGTGCTTGTTTCGCAAACGGATGTATACTAA
Source organism: Apotomis capreana (assembly GCA_947623375.1). Taxonomy (NCBI): domain Eukaryota; kingdom Metazoa; phylum Arthropoda; class Insecta; order Lepidoptera; family Tortricidae; genus Apotomis; species Apotomis capreana. Next base: position 17,598,127 of record OX392509.1, on the reverse strand, counting down.
AGAAATTGACGTTGTTTCAACTCACCTCTGTTTCCCCTATTTCCTACTTCAGTTTCTATTTCAGTATCCTCCGCTGTTGGACAGGAAAATACAGAAGGTTGGTTGTGGTCGCAAACACTTCCAGAGAACTTTTTATTGGTTATTTAAGTAAAATGCAATGCATTTGGTCGTGAGGCGGGCGTGATACGACTTGAATGAATATGAGAGTATTACATGTATTTTTTTACTGGTCTGACTCTACTTCTCTACCCAGACGAAGTTGCTGCCATTGGTTAAATTCTCTTGGCATTACTTTTAACTCCATAAAATCTTTCACTAATATTGTTCTTTTATTTACAGGTACATACTACCAAGAGGCGTAAAATTAAGGTATCATTTACTTCATGCAAATAGATCGTTTAGTATTCACCAGTATCTGAACACGCGCAACAACGCTGGAGGTGAATAGACTTATGAGTGTTGGATTTCCGTGGAGTTACGTCCGTTTTGACCTGGCTCGGTAGAGGGAGCTAATGACTTTTCCAATATCCGTCGCTACCGGACACGCTGGACAATAATACTGCATTTAGGTTTGAATTACACGGTATTGCCGCTGTTATGAAGATAGCTATAGATTTCTATACTATTATTCAATTGTAAAATTTGGGGATGGGCGTTTTTTCTTGTAACCGTTTTAAGAAACCGTTTCTTATAGAGAAACCGTTTTTTTTACTATAACTAAAAACTGTTATGAAAAAAACTGTAAGAATGATACATTTACAGCGGTGCGTATCCTATTATATAGTATATCATATGAAAAATACTCTATTCGTACTTGTAAAACTCGAAAAAAATTAACAAAATTCAAAAACGCCATCGCTTTGGTTGTAAACGAACGATATAAACGAGACAATGATATCAGCAATGGGGCTATAGCAAAAACGGTTATTTAAAAAACGGTTTCTCGAAATAGTCTTTTGTCGGAAACGATTACGTTTCGTTTTACAAAAGACTCGAAACGACCCAGTTCTACTGAAATCGTATTGACAGTAAGACACTGCTAAAAGCAAAACACATCTTTTTGACAGAGAAGCCGATTAAAAACTAGTAGGGAAATAGGTTTGCAAATATACTACATAAATTGTGCCACTTTGTGTGTTATTTATAACTATAAGATGGCAGCAGTTTCTAGAGAATCCCGCGGGTACAATACCTCATGTATGTATAGTCATGAAGGCTCAGCGCAATACCTTCGAGAGCTTAATGCGTAACGCGTAAACGTGCCTTTACGATTAAATATTAAATGCTAGCATAAGGAACGTGAAACAAAGGCAATTGTAACATTATACGGATAAACCGTTTTGAGTCTGTTTCAAATTCCTTTTAAATTTACGCAGAAGTTGTCTGTTGTTACTTCTCTAAAGATCTTTGAAAGTCATGACAGGTCTGTCTTTATCCGAAATCCGCACCATTTTTAAAACGATAATAAAACTAAAACAAAAAAAAACTCATAAAAAGTGCCAACCCTAACTGCTCGCCGAACTTTATAACGTAAAAAACAGCTAAGTTTTATAATACTTCGACGGAGACGATACGACGATGCGCGACGGCCTTTGAGCAAGTTTTCAGGGTTGTCACGAACAATACGCCCATATTCACGGCTGTATAATATTGTAAGGAGGAAATGTATAATGCGGACAATGGAATAATTTAGACCGTACTTTAAGACGTGTTTAAAGAGTTTCAATGGATAAATTAGCAATATATGAATATTTAATGTCGTGGGAATAAATCAATACACCGAGTAACATTTTGGTTTTAAATAGAAAAGCTTCCGATACCTACATTTGAATTTATAATGCATCTGACGGGGAAATATTATAATTAAAGGGTTGGCATTATTCTCGGCTCGCATATTTCTCGATGAACAGTTTATGGAGCACAATATTTAAGGCGTATCTTATCGGTAAATAACGCAGAGATAAAATATAATTACTTCTTCACAAAAAAAATAACTGCCTTCAAGGGAAAAGATCGTATTTCCGAGAAGGACTGCACGAGTTACTATAAAAACATCCGTGTTTTTCATTTAAGTATCGCTATAGATGTGCCTACAATGTTTGAGGAGTTTCTTCGATTCCTCCTATCAGATATGTCCTATCTCGTTATCAGATTTTCACCAACTAATTTATAGGACGACTCTGATAATACCGCCTCTCCCAACAAAAACATATTTTTTCAAATCGGGTTGACGGAGTTCTGAGGTAACAAACATTACATAATAAATAAACATAACTTCGATTTTGAAGTCGTTTGAAATTACTGATATCTGCACAAGAAGTGTAGCACACTGCACCGGACGCAATCATCGTGCGGCATCGAACTGTCGATAGCGAACGATGCACAATGCAAATAACAATGCGAGTTACAATGCACGTACGTTTTCATGTTTTTCGCGAGGGAAATAGGCAGGGCCCGCCCGTACAAAAGCGTTCAATCGTTGTACAAGTGTCAGAACTCATTAGTTATTTCTTGGGATCATAAAAATAGTACATTATTGTCGAAGCGAGGGAAGTAGGCAATTGCTGGCTGAGTATTAATTTTAAACGGACGATCTTGGGAGTTGCGATGTCAGCAGAGTTGGGCAAAATTTCGAATATGATTTATTCTAGAGCGCGTCATTCTGAATGCCGTGAAATATAATAAATAAATCAAGAATACGTCATTCTGATTACCGCTAACGCGTTGATTGAGTTAGTTTGTTAGAAGTCCATTTAAAATAAGGTTTTATTTGAATGACGATTATCTTGATTAAGAGTGATTGCTTAGTATAATTTTTTTTTTTATGCATTCTACTTTAGTTATTGAAAAGTCGAAATTAAACGGAGGTGTGCCATCACAAGGTCGGCAGCGGATTGATTGGAAATATTTGGAAAGATGGCCATGGAAATTTAGTCCTAGAAACGTCTTCTAAGGATAGTAGGTAAGGATCGCTTTTCGCACGAACAACTCGATCCTCAAAGAGAAGTCAACATTATAAATTTGTGCCGATAATATTTGAAGAGTTTCTTCGATTCCTCGTGTATCTTGTAGTCAATACTTCACCAAAATTATATGGGCCACCCTGGAGGGCCCTCTGTTAAAATTTCAAACTTAAAAATAAGTTTATAAAAGACGAAGATGTAAAAATCGTGCAGTCCAATTGAGAACTTCCTCTTTTTGAAGAAGTTTAAAAATATGTTATAATCAAACAATTTTATTTCAAATAATCAATCACAGATTGATTTTATTGAATGCGGATAAATTAGTTTCATTCAATTTCTTCTGCTTTGATTTATTGTAAAACTCGCCATTCATAATAACCTATTCTTGAAGTTTCTATTCTTTCAGTCCGCGTCCAAAACCAAGACTCGAAACCTATCCAATTGCAGCGTGGTGTGAGGCAAGGAGATGTTATATCTTCTAAATTGTTCACAGCTGCATTGGAAGACGTTTTCAAGCTTCTGGATTGGGACGGACTTGGCATCAACATAAACGGCGAATACATCACCAACCTCCGCTTTGCTGATGATATCGTGGTCATGGCTGAGACCCTGGAAGACCTCGGCAAAATGCTCAACGACCTCAGTAGGGTCTCTCAACAAGTGGGTCTTAAAATGAACATGGAGAAAACGAAAATTATGTTTAACTGGCACCCACTCCACTTAAAGTTGGAGACTCTGCGCTCGAAACTGTAGACGACTATATCTACCTTGGACAAACGATCCAGTTGGGTAGGTCGAATTTCGAAAAAGAGGTCACTCGTCGAATCCAACTCGGATGGGCAGCGTTCGGGAAGCTGCGGAATGTCTTCTCGTCCCAAATACCGCAGTGTCTTAAGACGAAGGTTTTTAACCAATGTGTGTTGCCAGTGATGACATACGGCACTGAAACGTGGTCGCTTACAATGGGCCTCATAAGAAGGCTCACAGTTACTCAAAGGGCAATGGAGCGAGCTATGCTCGGAATTTCCTTGCGGGATCGAATTCGAAATGATGAGATACGCAAGAGAACCAAAGCCAAACTTAAGTGGCAGTGGGCGGGGCACATTGCTCGTAGAATCGATGGCCGTTGGGGCAGAAAGGTTCTTGAGTGGCGACCGCGGACCGGAAGACGCAGCGTTGGAAGGCCTCCAACAAGGTGGACCGACGACCTGGTTAAGATCGCGGGTAGAAATTGGATGAGGGCGGCGCAAGATCGCTCGTTGTGGAGAACTTTGGGGGAGGCCTTTGTCCAGCAGTGGACGTCTATAGGCTGATATGATGATGATTCTTGAATGACGGTCAGTTGATTCATTCTTGCGGTGCGTCATTTAAAATGATAATTTGTAATACCCAACTCTGGTCGCAAGCGTCCATAGGCGGTGGTAACTGCTTAAACTGCTTAAGAGGCCTTATTCCTAAGGATTTACTTTTCATAAATTGACAAAAAATATATCGCTAATTTTAACCAACTTTTTGATTTTTTTTCTAAGTAGTAACATAGCTATTTCATGCTTTTATTGCGTGCAGTCGAAAATAAGTTGGAGAAACTAATTTTTCGCGTGAATTTTGTAAATTCCGAGTAGTTTTGAAACAAAAATTATCAATGAAAAATTCAAATTGTTGGTTTCAAATATATACCAATAAATCCCAATAGCCGTGGTCTAGGTAGTAACATCAATAATATGCTACGAAACATGTTTGACCATAGCGAAAAATGTCTAAAACAATCAGCATTTTAAAAGGAATAAGACCTCTTATCATCAGGCGGGCTGCAGGCTTGCCACCGTCGTAGTATAAAAAAAAGAGTATTCCTACCCAAGATATCGAGGTCAACTTATTTATACACAAGTAATTAAGCCTAATGATAATGTTTGTTTGTTTGTGGATTAATAGATCGGAAGCGGCTAATAGCGGACGGTACGCGCCATTTCTCGCCGGATAACCGAGCGGATGAAATTTGTTTGATAACTGAACTGAACTGAGATTATTTTATTTTTAGGGTGAAGCGTAATTTCGGTTATGCCATACTTACTTATTGTTAGCGTGATCACGTGACATGATGTATGGCGCGACCGAAATTACGCGACTCAAATTACGATCGTCTGGCTTCAACCTAAGTCAAAATGATTTTTACAAGCTTTTATTTAACTTGAAATGGGGGACATCGGTTTTGTTAGTTAATTTTATTTAGGTTAAGTTGCTTTACTGTTAATTTTTACTTGTGTTTCGTTTACTAATAAATATATTTTAATAGGTACTTGAAATGTATGTATGTATGTATCTAAGTATGTTTGTTCGGGTGGAATCTTGCAACTCAATTTTGAAGCAGATATCGTCAACCGATTGAGCTGAAATTTTGCATACTTGCATAACATTGATGACAATACAATAATATGGTACCATGGGGCTGATCTGATGATGGAGCCGGAAGGTGGCTATAGGAACTCTATAGTAGAAGAAGCAATCCTACCGAGTTTGGGCTCTTTAGAATCGTCTCAGTGAGCATTTGATGGATATCCAAAGAAAAGTACAGTCGGCTATAAAAGCTTGTCACTAAAATGAAATTTTTGACAGAAACTTATCGTTCAGTTTATTCACGACGCAGTCCATGCATCCAGTGCGCCAGCGTCAACCTCCCAAAATTACTCCTGCGGCGCGGATATAATCTCATTAGCGGGTTATACTCCCACACAAAGTCCGACTACTGGTAGTGAGGGCTAACCAGCCCTGATACTGTTCAAGTCATGTCTTCAAAAAATATTATATGTACATGATTGTAATATCAGGTTGACCGTACACGAACCTTGAACAATATCCTCATTAAGTACCTAGTTTTCCGGTAGCCAGCCACTCGATATCGCCATCACCGTATCCACTTTCCTGGCTAATTAGGTCACGTGTCCTCATTAGTGTCTGTATGCTCGATGCGGATCATTACATCATTGTTTACACGCAAATCATATGGCGGAATCAGAATCCGCCATAATCGTAAATTGGATCAGAATTGAGGTAACAGAAAACTTTGAAATGGAAATTGACAACGTGATATATCCACATTTTTGCATTTTCGTAAATATTCCAATTTGTGATTATAAAAGCCATTTGAAAAGTTCTTTAGCTCACAGGGCAGTAAATCATACAGTCGGACTATGACTAAGGCGGTGATTTTGTATAGAAATTGTACCCCTGTTCTTTCTGTAGGTTGCGACTGTCAATTTTCCACATGGTGGCGTCAGTTGAGTGCTGATACTTAGACGACGGTTTCATCTTTTTCTTTAATATTTCCAAAACTAGTTCGTATAATGAAATAAAAATGATATATTTGGGATCTGTGATAATAGAAATGAAATAAATTTAAACTAAACACTATTAAAAAAAAATAGTGCGTGGAGTCTCTCCGCGCGGAAGAAGTGAAACTTCGTAATGTGGAAATGAAAATAGGAAGGGGTAGAAATTGATTTTTAGTGAACTCATATTGTTTCATTAAGACAAACTTCTTCACTCTCGCTCTGTCTCTTTCTAATCCCCCTCCCCAGGAGCGTTGAACGTTTAACGCAACAGTGCTTTCCTACCCCCTCCACGGTAGCGTTAAACGTTTAATGGATTCTTGTTGGAGACCGCATTAGAAGTTTCACTTCAAAAAAATATAACTGTCGTCAATTGTAATCTGTGCCCATGATATGCGTAAGCGCATAAGATGCGTTATCCACCTCGCAGCTGCGCCGGCCCCTTATTTCTATTAAACTAATAACCGTCCTATTAAATGAATCAATTCTAACTCGTTACGCTTTATTGATATAATTCCTGGGGTCTTTAGACTGTTGGCTTAATCAGAAGTACAATCAATTCAAACATTTGAATGGAAGATTATAACTAAAGCCAACGGCGTGGTAAATAACATACAGAGATATCCATCTATTTATCTATCTCAGCTTTTAGGTTGTCTTCGAACGTAGTAACGTGGTAACATTCCATCTTTTTCTATCTTTAGCCACTCTCATACAGCTTGTTCCCACTAATCGCGTTATCGTGTGTATTTCCTGAAAATTATAACTTGGATCATTTCAAAACAAGAGTGTGACTGTTGCTGAATCGAGCTACATCTTAGACCCCGTATTTACTTACCATTAGTTGTTAGTGAAGTTAATTGCTTGTCAATTTACAAATAATAATAAAAATCCAACAGAAAATTACAGTTCTAGAGGTGATATGATACTCTTGTTGTATGTCTACTTGACGATGTACATTTTAAGTAACCGTTATGTTATGACATTTTATAGGAAATGAAAGAATATTCGCTTACATCGATATTTAATTTACCGTATCTGGGATATTCTCTAATTGGAGATATCACTCTGCCATGTTGAATTCATTATAAGTTTTAACATGATTATGAATATTGCGATTGGTAACTTTCTTGATCTATGCAATCGTATGCAATATCCGTTTTCATTTTCAATCAAGCTTTTCTAATTCATTGCATGACTTGATAATAAGTTGTGTACGCTTTACGCCATGGTACTGAGAAAACAGTATTTTAACTTCGTATTTAATCAACAAAACAAACCAAATTTCTATTACTAGAAGGGCTAACATAGTCTGAAGTCTGATTGATGTATAATTTCCAGAAACGGCAAAATTCCGCCTCAAAACTTCATCGCCAAAGAAAACGGTTTCTTCTGCTTCTCAATTTTAAAAAATCATCAGGGAAAAACAGAATCCTACAACTTGAGACAAATGCTGTTTTGAAACAAAACACTGTCTAAAAATAACAGTGGCATGGCGTCCTTAGAAGCCGATTCTCACCGGCGGGCCCATTTTTAGTGTTGCCTGTTTGCCTTTGAAATTGTTCTTGAAAAAGTTAAAATAAATACCTAATTAGGTTACCTTGCCGGCGCTAAACTAAATACCTATTTAGTTTAACCGGGACCTCCCGGCTTTACCAGATATCTTGTTTGGAATTTTAGCGTTTATAGTGAAGGTCGGGTACTGTTTTCAATACTTTTACTGTGTTACTGTTTAGTATGATTTGCATCGCTCGGCCTTTGGACTAATAATTAGTGATAAATTGCCCGCAATGTTAACTTTCTCTTGATTAGGTTTATGAGCAGTTGTGTTTGGTAATAGATGAACTAGAACTCCGCTGGCACTCGCTTATATTGACATCGCTTTCCACGAAATAAAGTTTTGTCAGTTGAAATGAATTTTCAACTGCTGGATGTCTCGTGGCCAGACGATTTTTAAAAGATTGAACTTTCATGACATAAGCCATCGCTAATAAGAAATAGTCTTGATTCGATTGACATAATTATGGTGATGTAGGTAAGCCATCATTTTGAAATGATGGCTTAAATTACTCGGCCATATCTATGACATATCGAGCTACATTAAGTAATTACTTAAACACAGAACAAGTATGTCGCTAAATAGACAGTGCTGATATTTCAATGTCATTAGATACGTCGTATTTAGACGCATCGGTTTTTTTCGTGGTTTAATCTGTACAAAAACTATAAGCTGATCGCCACGAGATGTATGCATAAAAACGTTTATTTGTACTTTATTATATACTTATTATAAAATGTCATAAGTAAGGGGCATAAATAATGTTTTTATAATGTATTTACTTGTAAAATGTTGACATTTTATTAATAAATGAGTATGAGTATAACTAAATTAACACCTTATTATTATGTAGGATTATTATATGTATACAATTTTATTGTATGTGTTTTAAGTAGACTTAATGTAGATTTTTTGCATCAACTTCTTACTCATTTCTGAAGTTCTTATAAAATGTCCGCTACACGAAGGTTGTGTTGTCTGGAAGAGATCGCTCTTTAGCGATAATACCACCTGTTGTCTACCTCTATTGTAATTTTTAAGTTATTTTCTGTGTTTCTGTTTTGTATTTCTTTCGTGTTGAGTTGTGCAATAAAGAGTATTCCATCTATCTGATCCATTTACGAAGTTTGTAACAGTAAATACTAGACTATAAATGTCGTATTACATTGCTTCCACAGTTCAATGAATATTAGATGAAACGAACGTTCATTCAATAAAGAGCACTATTCAGGTCTTATTGCATCATCTATGTTATTAGACTTGTATCATATTGTGGCGTTCTGTGAAAAGGGTACCATATGAAAGACGATCTGTAATTGCGTTTTAAGTCTGTTTTTAGGGTTCCGTACTCAAAGGGAGGGAGGACCCTATTACTGAGACTTCGCTGTCCGTCCGTCCGTCCGTCTGTCACCAGGCAAGCAGGTGTCTCAAGAACTAGAACGTTGAAATTTCCACAGATGATGTATTTCTATTGCCGCTATAACAACAAATACTAAAAATAAAATAAAATGAATATTTAAGGGCTCCCATGCAACAAACTTACAGATAATGGTACGGAACCCTTCGTGCGCGAGTCTCACTAGCACTTGGCCGATATTTTTTATACGTCTATACTTACAAGTACTGCCAATGGTTCAGAGGGAGCACAAATGCGATCTGGCTGATAGATAACTTCAACTTCTGTTTACGTTGAAGTAAGCATTTTCTTTTCGGGACTCTAGCCCTAGTTAAATGTGCCATTAAAGATAGGTAGAATACCTCCATGTTTGGATGTTTAGATTAAGACTGAAATGTATTGTTATGTTGTTGTTTTATGGAGTGGCATATTCGCACTAGCGAAAAAACTCCTTAAATAAAGAGAAAAAAAATAAATTATAAATATACTATTTTAGGTCTATATTTCTTGGAAAATCTTAATAGCGCGATGCAAGGTCGTTTTTTGTTTATTTAGTTAAGAGACCTCTCCCTCTGGCCCCTGTCTATTTTGATATTTACGTGTGGATAATAGGTATGCATAAGAATCCGATAATAACGCTTCTGTGCCATATCCAACAATTTTAAATATTTTTTGATAAATAATTAAATATTCTACTTTTATTCGGCTAGACTAAAATAATTAAAATGGCGTCGGGTTATTTTTATCCACCAACAAACCGCTATGCAAGTTTGACAGTTCGTGTAATTTACTTAAAACGCAAGAAAAACAAAAAGAAGGTGTTCAGGGAACTAAATTGGACAAGGGACTAGCTGTCCCAGTATTTCATAATTTGTTTGCATAATCAAATTGAGTTTTATCTTTGTCTTCCTTTGTTACGGTATGGAAAATAATTCGAAATTCTTCACGGCACGACATTTCTTTAAACAAGTATTTAATATAAGTAAGGTTTTGTAGTGCTGTAAGCGACTTTTATGCGACTGTTAGTTCCTTTTATTAAAATAGTGGAAAGTTCATACTTACATGTTTGTTATTGCTTCTATAATAGAATACCTGTACATTACATACCTATTAGGGCGGTGAATTCCTGAATGTAACAGATCGCAGGTGTTCGTGGCCTGAACCGAAGGTGAGGGCCATAAATATCGGACCTGGGGGCTTTACGAATTACCGCCCGTGGTTTGTCTAAAGTTTTACGTCTTTCCTTGGCCAGGAACTGAGATTTTCTCCCCATTCAGAAAATCTCACTTATGCCTATAGAGTGACGTAAAATATGTATCTTATTTTAAACACATTACGATCTATTCTATGAGGAGATTCGTAGACGAACCAAGGTCATCGACATAGCAAACCGGGTAAGCAAGCTGAAGTGGCAATGGGCTGGGCACGTAGCTCGAAGGACCGATGGCCGTTGGGGCAGAAAGGTTCTCGAGTGGAGACCACGTACCGGCAAGCGCAGTGTAGGACGACCACCCGCAATGTGGTCGGACGACCTGGTTAGAGTTGCGGGGACTCGCTGGATGCGGGTCGCTGCTATCCGGCCCATGTGGATGTCTATTGAGTAGGCCTGTGTCCAGCTGTGGACGTCCTATTGATGATGATGATGGTGATGACGATCTATTCCAATGTTAAGCTCAAGTAGGCGTGTACTACTAGACAACAATGTACCTACATGTGCGTATATGTAGATAGATGAGTGGTATATAGCTCGATAATTAAATATAATACGTGTTATACATCCATTACCCGGGAACAAATTCGTGCTAACACAAACACTTGCCCTTACAAAATTGTGTACTTTGGTTAAAATAATGTATTTAGGAATTTGGAAGGGAGAAAGTGTGACGAACGGTCATAATTAAGTATGGTGGCGGGTAGATCTGTATTTCGTTAAATAAATCAGTCTGTCGCTAACCCGTGCCTTTCATTGACGTCTCAATAACAATATCTTTCTCCGATATCCTAGGTAAACGAAAAAACCGTCGAACTTTTCAGTAAAAAACCAACCTGAAAAAGGGTTGCGCTGAGTAAAAAAGGGTATAATAAAACAAAATATAGCAGCGGTTTCCATTTGTGCGTTAATTGGCTATGAAATGGAGTTCTCATTGGTTTAAATTGACATTTACAAGCCTGTATGAATGTGTTTACACTAGCTTTATTGTACAACGTTCTTGGCCTTGCTATTGAATCTAGAGTTGCCAAATCGAATTACCCTATTATCAGGAGAAACGTATTATTATAATTATTTAAAAAAAGTCATTTAATCTGGTTTCTAAAAATATATGCATGTTGGGCACTTCTCATACAAACAGTAGCTTAAAATATATCTTTACGTCGGCGTAACCAACGTAAATCTCCGAACGCATCCTATTTCGCTTCATTAAATAATGATTGTTAACATGCTTTTACATATGATATTTACTATATACGTCCTAGAAAAACAAATTGATGTAATTAAAACAAAATATTTTTTTGCTAATGTATCACGAGCACACGGGCTCTCTCAACATCAACAATTTATTTAAGTTACTGTTTGTATGAAGAGTGCCCAATATTTATATATTTTTAGAAACTAGATTAAATTTGCTATTTTGCAATATTTTTTTTAGTTGTAAATATTCAGGAAATATAACTAATGTATCTCCCTGAATAAAAAAAACTTGTTGTGATTTTTACAATTTCGGAAATACAACCATATTTTTATATGGTACTATGAATAAATAACATGAAAAATGAATTCCTGATATCTGTTGTACACGAAAACGACACGACACAAGTCCTACTAGCGTTACCTGATCAGTAATATAAAAAGAAAAAGAGGACTCCTTTGTCTTATTCACCCCACTTTCCCGCCGCACAGGGGACGAATCTGACTTCCCTCTACATCTGAAAATAATCACCGCAGAATACTCTATCTGTGGTAGAAATTTCGTGGTTGTATCCCGATGTACACAATTTCGCGACTTAGCAAAATGTACTAGAACACGTAGGCTAAGCTTAACATCAACATTTTTTTCAAGGTACTTTTTGTATCAGATGTGCCCAATATGTATACATTTTTAAAAACAAGATTAAATTTGCTATTTAGTGATATTTTTTTAAATTGTAAATATTCAGGATATATAACTAATTTATCGTTCTGATTAAAAAAAACTTGTTGTGATTTTTACCTTTTCGGCAATAAATCAAAATTTTTATATGAAACTATTCTTAAATAACATGAAAAGTTATTAGCTGATATCTATTTTACACGAAAACGATGTCGCGCAAGCCCTAATAGCCTTAACTGATCAGTAATAAAAAAAAGAAAAAGAACAGTACTTGGTCCTCTTCACCCCGCTCTCCCACCACACAGGGGACGAATCTGACTTCCCTCCACATCTGAAAATAATCACCGTCGAACGCTCTATGTATGGTAGAAATTTCATGCTTGTGACCCGATGCGCACAATTTCGCGGCTTAGCAACTCTACTATACATGTTTCTTAACATATTATCAATGTCACTAGTTAGAACAGGATTATTGCGATTTATTGGTTTAAACAGGATGTTTGGATGAAATTAAAATGGGGATAGAAGGGATCACTTGCTACCTCCTACGGCTCTTAACAAAATTCTTAGGCCCACGGGTTATTTTATGACATTCATGTGATTTTTTTTTAAATCCTCGAGAACGACTCGTTTAAACTTAAATTACAAAAAAGTTTCAGTGCATTTCATACAGTTTGAATTTTTCATTGACAATTTCTGTTCCAAAAACTACTCAAAATTGAAAAAAATCACGCTTAAAACTGATTATTTCAACTTTTTTTCGACTGCACACAATGAAAGCATGAAATAGCTATGTATCTTGATTTTATGGAAACGTATTATTCACTTCTAAAAGTAGGTTAAAATTATCAATAGATTTGTCAAATTATGAAAAAAGTAAATTTAAAAAGTAATTAGGCCTCTTAAAAACAGTTTCCTACTGAGAAATTTTTTCTTTTATTGTCAAGCAATAATCGCCTAATATTTACAAATTCCTAAGCAAATTGCGCACAAGTACAAACTCTACAAAAGGTTCTCTCTTTCAATCTTCGCAACGTCGAACTGTATTTTATTGGTTGTTTCTATATGCGACGCTGTTGGTCATGGGGCGTGACGCAACCGAGTGGCGCGTGTGCACTTCTAGGAGTGGCGCGCCCGGTTTGGTTGAATAAAGGTGGAGCACTCTGGTGCGTTGGCTAAAAGTATTAAACAAACCATCCTGTATTTATTACCGTAAATATAGAGTGCGTAATTGAATAGTTACGGACTCCAGGGCCCCACATCCAGAATCACCTCCGTACAGTCTGCAATAATTATTGTGTGTAATTACATTCCTCGCGGCGCATAAACTGGGTACAATTTGGGCACAAGTGCGCGGCGGCGACGTGTGTAATTGTCCAAGTAGACGCAAGTTACAAGGAACTTTCTTGACTTGTCTTTGATGTAATATATATAATAAAAACTAGCCACCCGCCCCGGCTTCATCATCATCAGCCTATTCTTGTCCACTGCTGGACATAGACCTCTCCATCTGCACGCCATTGTTAGCGACGGCTACTCGGCTACTCTCATCCAGCTCTTGCCAGCCACCCTGTACAGATCATCGCTCCACCTAGTCTGAGGGCGTCGCACACTACGCTTGCCGATCCGCGGTTTCCACTCAAGAATACGTTTACCCCGCCGGTTATCGGTTCTTCGGCTAATAGCCAGCCTACTGCCACTTCAAATTGCTAATACCTAAGCTATGTCGGTAACTTTGGTTCTCAGACGGATCACTTCGTTCCGAATTCGATCCTTCAAAGAAACTCCGAGCATTGCGCTTTGAAATAGCTCTCTGAGCGACTTTAAATTTGTGGACCAGCCCAACCGTGAGTGTCCACGTCTCTGCACCGTATGTCATTACGGGTAGGACGCACTGATTGAAAACTGTCGTCTTCAGACATTGTGGAATTGGCGATGTGAAGACCCTACGAAGTTTACCATATGCTGCCAAGCCCAGCTGTTTTCTTCTATTAACCTCTCTCTCGAAGTTGTTTTTACCCAACTGCACCCCGGCTTCGCACGATTGCAATGCTGATAAATTATGCATGTATTTATTATACATATAAACCTTCCTCTTGTATCACTCTATCTATTTAAAAAATGCATCAAAATCCGTAGCGAAGTTTTAAAGATCTAAGCATACATAGGGACAGACAGCAGGAAGCGACTTTGTTTTGTACTTTGTAGTGATATAAATAATAAATATCGGACAACCTCACACAAAGTGACTTAGTCCGAAATAAAGCTCCAAAAAATCAAATTATTCATCTCAACAAAACAAAAAATGAATAGGTACAAAGTCCACTGTTCTGATGACTACCAATCGGTAAACGTAGTGTAGGGCGCCCTGTACAGTAACAAGGTGGAGCGACGACATTCGTAGGACAGTGGGCAGCAACTGCAGGAGGAGATAGCTGAAATCGAGCTCAGTGGCGCGCCATGGGAGAGGCCTATGTTCAGCAGTGGATTGATACAGGCTGATGATGATGATGATGAAATTAAAAAAAAATCGTTACCGTAAAGTCGGGTTACATGACCCTTTTTTCTTTTATTCTTTTATATACTTCTAGATCATTACGTTTCTATCCTTGATCTGAATGTTTAGTTACGGTTAGGTGCATCTTAAGCATACGTCGGATAAGTAAACGTAAAAAAAGTTCAAAAAAACCTTCTGTGTTTATTTTTTTTATTTTTTCAGTTTTGGGTCAAAGGTGATGCGGGTAAGTTTGAACTTTATACTTATTTTCATACAGAAAGTCCCACTATTAATGTAAACAACAAAGAAACCCAAGAAACCTCTTTAAGGTAGGTTAGCAAATGAAACGAATCAATTTTTGATGCAATATTTGACATTTATTTCAACAAAAATCACACAAATATAACTTTTTCAGTTCTGATATAGAATAAAAGTTGTTAAAATTTTAACAAAACCTTAATTAACAGTCTGTTAATGAGAATCATCATTAGAATTAGTCAACATATAATAATCATCTTTATTAGTAGCAAGAATATGGTAATATATTACCTTTAAGTAAAAAAAAAGGACAAAATCTCATTCAAGTAAAACTTAATACTGAAAACGTAACAAATTCTTAAATCACAGCATTTTAACGAGAAACATCGTTCATAAATGTTGGGATAGCTATTTTTTGGACTATATTTTTCCAGGTGTACAACTGCTCATCTGTAATATTAGGCCATCGCCAGTATTCCTTACTCTTCGTCATGCATCTCACAAGGACTGCCGCCTCGGATGGTGAAGTTGTTACTTGTCCAGGATAGTAGCTTTGCTCCCACTTGACAATGACGTGGTCGCCAGATTCTAAATGTCAAGGAGCAGTGCTTATTGCAGGAGATTTTGCTACTTTACGCGTATTTTTTTTATTATCTCTCAGATTTTGCACTTTGGCCCGCGGGCTAAAGTTCCCGAAAATGGGGGACAATGTTTACTATGATTTTACTAACGAACTTTATGTTTCTAAGAAAAGGCTAAATAAGTTTTTATTGTAATTGCAGTATTCTCAAAGACATGCCTTATATCAAGATATAGGTAAGCTAACTTACCTTATTTCGCTGTTTTAACCAAAAGTTTGCAGACACCATTTATGCACATAACTAGAACCTCTTTTTCGTTATATTCCGTTTTTTATCAGTTTACATAAATCATATTCGAACATAGGATCTTTATGGCCAAGCTAAAATGAAAACGCTTCGCTCTACCTTTCAACATTCTCCTAACTTGCACCACACATGAAGGAGGCACAATTCTCTTAGAATAACCGTTAAAGAAAGACATCACCCTATATTACCGTGGCTCTTAATCCTTAACCCGTTAAGCCTGAATTTATTTGATACCCTTTTTACGTCTTTGGGAGGTAGCAGACTTATTGCAGCGATTCAGTAGCGACACAGTCGCTATGATATTGCCGGCGATATACCCGATATCGATGCGCATCGATGCAGAAGCGATACTGAATCGAAACAGAGCGACTGCATCGCGACAGCGTTTGTAACGCTTCTGCCGCGCGTTGTTCGCGCGATGTATGCGACCTTCCTATACCTAAGTATTAGATTCGCGGAGTGTAAAAGCCCGTCGATATTACGTAGCCTACTCCTCAGCGTACTCCATGGTGCCCGGTTCCGCTTTCCGCCTTTGCTTATTAAAACTCGGCGCGCGTTCATAGCCAGTCGCCTAACCCGCGTTTCGCTTGAAGTTCAAATGACTTAATGAATTCTGTCTTAAAATAAAAATGTGTTTTTGGTTTGAATATAAAAATAATAAAATTCTGATTAACCTAGGGTCGCCTCAGCTGCGGTGGAAGAGTGCCAGTGCATATCATGACTCACGATAACCGTCGGAAAAGGCTGCTGTCTCCCGTATCACGTCTAATAATTCATATTTCTAAGAAATATAATAGGTATAAAACAAAAATAAAAACGCACATTTAAAAAACCATGTTTGTATAAAAATATATCGTTTTCAGTTTGCACTTTTACAATTATTTTAGACTCCCGCCAGTCCTGCCGCGTTTAATAACTAAACAAAGTTTTCTAAAAGTAGAGAGTTAGTAAGTAGAGGTACCTGACGAAAAGTACGAAAATAATCCCTCCTTGATTTACTCCTTACATCTCTTTACTTCGGCGAGCTAATCTAATAATAGAATTAGAATAGGTACTATTTAAAATATCCCCTTAAAACTTCAGCTGCAATTAAACCGTTTTTGTCCTCAGATCTTCGAAAACCATATGCATTATAGCCACCGGCTACCGTTTTAACTTCAAAAGCACTAAATCTATTAAAAGACTATATAAATCCAAGTTCTTTATGTAAATAGCGGAGTTTACTGCGGCTATTACGCGTTATGGAGTTTAGACTGCTGTGTGTTGAATGCCTTCTATTTTGAAACCAAACGCCCCTAATGGTTTTTATTGCGCTTTGAAGATGGCAAGGGAAGTGGGAAAGGTCTGCACTAACTTGCACTTAATGCTGTTGGGAATGTTAATCATTATTACTTTTAATTTGTGTACCGTTAACCGATGAGAAGAGTAACCCGTCAGACATAAATGACATGGTACGCAGGGAGTAGATCTTCATGTAAAATGTTTTTGTATTACATGTCTGACAATAACTTCAGCGCGTTTCGTTATTGTCTTGATAAAAAAAAAACATAAATTGTCCTTTACAATTGAAATCCAGATGAATATTCATTGTACCTACAGTAATTTACTTTAAATGCAGGTTCTACATCATAAACCATGCTTAAATGTATGTCTCTTTGTTACAGATCCAAGATGGAGTCGCTAAAGAAGCTACTTTTACTCAGCATCCTCGCCGCTGTTGCAGCAGACTTCACCGCGAACTGCCCTGACAAGTGCAAGTGTGTCTGGGCCGGCGGCAACAAGCAGGCGGTCTGCTCCAACGCCAACCTCAGGGACCTCCCCAAGACCCTCAGCACAGAGATACAAATACTAGACCTCTCGTCCAACCCACTCTACGAAATCACGAGACGCGCCTTCGAAGATGCCCAACTCAATAACCTAAAGAAGCTCTTCTTGAGAGATTGTAAATTGCAAACGATTCACAAACACGGTCTCAGCGGTTTAGCTATCATGATAGAATTAGATCTCTCAAAGAATAACCTCAAAGAGCTGCATTCGGAGACGTTCAGAGAAACTGCCAAAATTAGATGGATACTACTCAATGATAACCAACTAGATACGCTAGACGATGGATTGTTCAACAATTTGCCGTTTTTACAGAAAGTCGACTTGAGTAATAACAGGATTAAACACATCGGTGTTAAGACTTTCATGAATGTGCCCAAGTTAAATAATCTGAAGCTCGATAATAACAAACTCGAATCGCTTAAAATCGATACTTTGAGTGCACTTAACTCGTTATCCAGTTTGGATGTTCACGATAATCCTTGGAAATGCGATTGTTATCTACAGCCGCTAAGGAATTGGGTTATAAGCAAGAATTTGTACACAACACCTATAGCTTGCGCGGAACCTCCAAAAGTACACGGAAAATTATGGAAAGAACTGGATACTACTGATTTCGCCTGTCGACCGAGTATCATATACCCTACTGCAAGTATGACAGTTCAAACACCAGACACCAACATTACTCTATCATGCCAAGTCAACGGCAATCCTTTACCTGAAGTCAATTGGGTTCTAAACTCCCAAATAATTGACGGCTCATACAAATACGATGGCCAAGTGAAATACTACCTAACTCAAAGCAATGATGAGAACAGTAAATGGGTCAACTTAACTATTATATCGTCTGGAACGACTGACAATGGCGAATATTTGTGTGTCGCCAAAAATTCTGGAGGCGTTGAGGAGCGAAGCGTTACATTAGCTATAGCCCATCATCCTCCTGGTGTTCCTGTTCCCAGTGGTTTTGATAGCAATATGCTGCCAGTTTTGATTGGAGTATCTTGTACAGCTGCTATATTGTTGATAATATTGGTTATTCTATGCTATTGCTGCTGTCGACAACGAGGTTCTGATAAGAAGGCAGATACGACAAACGGAGAAGCGTTGATTGAAGGTTCAGTCATACCTGAAATGGAGAAGAGTTTGATCACTGCTGTTAACCCGGTGACGAAGCCCCCGAGGAGATACGATAACCCGCCATCCATCATGAGCGGGGCCACTGAGATGTCGGAGTTGAACAAAACATTGCTGGACAATGATTCTAATGTATTCGGTAAGTTAATATTTTGTTTGTTTGATTTTATAATCGGTTATTTTGCATTACCAATCTACTATCGATGCAACGCACTTAATATAGATAGTACTGTTATTAATAAGACTATGAACGACACATTTTCTAAACGAAATGTGTTCGCTTTAAGTTTTCGAGATTCTTGATGTCACTATTTATTTAGTTAAACTTTTGACTGTATAGCTTTAAATATTTATAAAGTTTTGGTATTTTTGATGGAAAATATAATTTTAATTATTTTGCCTCGCTGTTAAGTCTCATAGTTTTAATTGCTACGTTTAATTTATGATACTTTTATCAGGGGCTATAAACGGTTCAATTACAGTTCTCATGCCAGTTTACGTGCTGGGAAAGTTACTGGGTCACTAATTATTTTCCTTTACTGACTATTCGATTAATGTCCGAGTTTGTTAAACACAATACATTAAGTTGATGCGTTTGCAAGTTTTGTAATGCAGATTTCTATTGTTCCAGGGCACACCGACGATGAAAAGCGGTCGCTTGACTTCGACCACC
The DNA here is from genome assembly GCA_947623375.1 of Apotomis capreana. Lineage (NCBI taxonomy): Eukaryota > Metazoa > Arthropoda > Insecta > Lepidoptera > Tortricidae > Apotomis > Apotomis capreana. The sequence continues at coordinate 17,578,519 of OX392509.1, read as the reverse complement.
AGCCGAAAAGGTCGCAGGACGCCCTCAACGTAGAATATGGAAGAACCGCATATCCTCCAGACCTGTTATCGTTCCCTGCAAGAGCAGCCCAGATCTCACCAGCAGCCAGCAACGCTTCCACTGTTCCGGACACGACCAGACTACCACCTCAGTTGAATCCAGTTAGCCCTATTCATTCGCCGATTTACGGAATTACTACCAATCAAAATCTCTTCAGAACACTCCCGTATTCACGCTCTCAGTCTCCTTTCACGGCCCCTATCACGCCACCTGTTGTTACACCAAGACAGGGTTACGTTACAATTCCAAGAAGACCGAGAGTCCCTAGCTGGTCCAGTACTGCCAGCACCCAAATCTTGCCCAGTGCTGAGGCACAGGAACCACTGTACGATAACCTGGGGTTAAGAACTACGGCTAATGGAAGTTCAGTATTGTCTTTGAATAAGACTGGATTGGCAGTAGAACAGCAATTCTCACCGATGAGGAATAGGCCGTTGCCGGCAACACCAGCGGTATACCCGAATCAACATCAGCCCCATCAAGTATACTATGCTCCTATTGAAGAACAAGAGCCAGCGCCGTCTCCTGTACCACAATTCAATCCTCGCAACAGTATTGCGTCTCAAATGTCAAATATGCTCTCATCTCCCGGCCCTCAGGAACCTATGAGTCCGAGAATGAGTTGGACAGCTAAAAACACATCGACCCCGCAACCTGAACCGAGGAAGACATTGTATAATGAGAACAGGAACTCAGACGCGCAATCCCAAGTATCAGACACTAGTACCCTGAGTCGCAAAAAACCAGAAACGGGATCCTTGCGACGCAGAACAGAGAAAGAGGAAATATCGTCGCCTTCAAAGGAAGATCCGAGGAAAAATGAGAGTAACGTATCTGTGAATCAAACGGGAACTCTAGGTCGAAGTGGAAAGATTCCTCCCCGACCGCCACCGAAACCTAAGAAAAAGCCGGCAACAGAGGCAAACCCCACCGAACCCTTGTTCGAAGATGAAGGCGAGGACGGCACGGAAGTGTAGTAGTGCGTCTAAAACTAAGTGTACTACCAAAGTGCCAATGAGCTTTTAGTGATTTAAAGTGTTATCAGTGGACTCGATGATGTGCAAACGGATTATTCAAATCTGTTCGCGGTGCTTGTGTAAATAAACTGTGTACTAGATTTTTTACAATTGCGTACAATCAGAATTTTATGGACCATTTTTAATTAAGGCTCTATCCTGTAGTGAAGTAACGTAATGCAAGTCGTGAGTTGTACACTGTATGTTACATATTTTAAGTATTTATTCTTTATGGTACATAATGGTAGCTAATTATAAATTTGCTTGCCAGTTTTGCAATGTCTCTTCATCCATTTTCAAGACTGATTATTCTAAATTGGAGTCTGTTGTGTTTGACATTCCTTTACCAGCATTCGTTAGTGTTTCCATTCCATAGCTTTACAGACCATAGTTTGCTAGAATGGTTTGATTAACTTTAGATAGTATTTGGAAGACTGAATTGTTAGACGCTTTTGATCTATTGATGACGTCAATAGTCAGTTCAAAGTGTAAGTAATCGGCTTAACCATCTAGTATTTACTGACACTCACAAAATAACTGTCTCAATTATAATCCAATTTAAACTCAACAATTATCTTTACATCTTTAATGTTGTCGCATATATTTTGTGATTGTGAGCTGTAATAACATGAATTGTTACTGAAATAATTAACTTTGCCTTTTCTAAGTTAATGTCATTTTGGTTTCTACCATTCCTGCTATATCCCGGTTTTACAGGTTATATAATACTCGACGTGGTGAACGATTGTTTGTTATTTTCTTGTTATTTATAGAACGACCTTACAATATGAATGCTTTGGAATTTACTTTACCAAGACATGAGCAATCAACCATTCACCACTCGTAATATGTTACCAATTACTTTTTGAATGCTATATTGGCATCGATGAATTTTGTTATACTATTTTACTTAACATTTTGACCCCCATTTTTACTTCTTTACCCATGCAATTGTCTTGATTAGTTATACGATGTATGGTTGCTAATAAGTACATGGTTCCTAAGATATTTTGTGTTTTGCCTTGATTGCCCATTTAATGTATTGAAATTAATAATAGTAACAATGATCGTCACATATTTTAAAGTGCAATATTTCTACAAATTTAATAGATACGAAACAAAAATCAGACACAATGTAAGATTTACGCGCCCTTTTGTACAACTGGAAGTACACTGGCCCCGGTATGGCGGGACATTCGATTCAAGTCCAGAAAGCTGGTACGGTTAGCATAAAAAGAAGCTGACAATTTTACTACTGATAAATATGTCAAATTGCGTAATAAAGTGTTCAGCTATTTTTTATGCTGACTGTGCATTTTGTGTTGTGTCTGATCTTTGCATCACGTCTATTGACATTTCGTGAGTCACAATACTGTACAAAAATTTGGTACATTATGTTGTAATTTGCAATACTATTACCAGGCGTTCAAGGGCTTAACTTTAGTAGTAATTTAAATGAGTTAAGTTTACTTATGGTAATCCGTCACTTATTTTACTGGTGCTTAAATGTACATGTTTTTTACATAGCAATTTATTTATCTTTTGTATTATTTACAAAATCTACCTGACAATTTCATCTTGCACATCGAAAATTATGGACTTTTTATTTTATAAAGATGATTTTTAACAGCTTTGGGGGCGTTCAAGTATTACGTAACGCTATTTAGGGGGGAGGGGGGTCTCGTAATACGTTACGATGCGTTACAGGGGCGGGAGGGGGTCTTTCTTACAACACGTTACGTAACCTTGTTACGTTTATAAAAAAAATTGGGATTTAAAACGCCCAAGTTGGCAGCCCTTGTCGTTTATTTTACGGGGAATCCTTCGATTGTATTGCTCTGGTCGTCATTTTAATCATTTTAACATATCTTTTGTGACTTTTGGGTAAAAATGGTCACTTTTTGTGTCACTTATGGTGTTACGTAACGTTTAGAGAGCGGGAGGGGGGGGTACAGAAAAACGTTACGGCGCGTTACAAGGGGGGAGGGAGGGTCAAAAATCTTCAAAAATTGCGTTACGTAATACTTGAACGCTCCCTTTCCGTGGATGATTTAAAATGTTTAGACACATTTATACATGGCCTAAAATGACTTTATTATAACCAGTTGGTCGAAATGTACTAGTATCTATTCATTATTAATGATTCCGCTCAGTTTTGAGTTACGGTTACGGCCAATGTACAATGTACGATATTTTTACAATGTTTACTGTAGACATCCAGTTTTATATAGTTGTAAGTGCTGTACATAAAACATTATTATTAAAACTGATTAAATCTATATTTCAGTAAAAACTTGTTTATTTTGGTCCACCTCAATCAAATCTGATAGTTTTTCGAGTAATATCTTGTAAAATATTTCTTGTAACATTTGAAACGATGAGAATAATATTCGTATACTTAATAAGAAATATCTCGATAATGCATCATGCCGCGTCCACACGCTTGCCAAGCGTCGGCAAGCCCACAGGACGCAGCTATACGTTAGAGTGAGACGGAACTATGTCGTGCTTACTCTAACATATAAGTGCGTCCTGTAGGTTTGCCGACGCTTGGCAAGCGTGTGGACGCGGCATCAAATTGAAAAGAATATACTAAATGTATTTGCTGTCTGACAGTAACTGTCAAGAGAAGCAAAATGCCACTTTCATTGTTAGTTATTAGTACGGATTAATCTCACTAGAACTAATCTGAACTAAAAAATAAATAAACAGATGATCATATTTTATAGTTATGTGATTAATCAGTATTCCGTAATTTATCTAAATGAACAAATTGTCGAAATAGACATACAATCGGCGAGATCTGTATATAATATGTCAAATGTATGTAAATTTAATTCTATTTAGTGTTTTTTTTTTTATGTTACCTATTGAACATAAAGTCAGTATTAACGTAAGCGAATTTTTGTTCATAACGCACGTTGTGTTTGCCTGTAATTGGGTAAATACTCTGTTATGTTTCGTACTTGCATTTGTTTTTTATGTATGTTATATAGTACTAGACGTGCCCGCGGCTTCGCTCGCGTAAATCAAATGTACTTCCTATTTCTAACACTTGAATATGTAATTTTGGGGTAGGGGTCGGGTTGCACCATACTCATCATTACGCATAACTGTAAATAGTCATACATTTATGCGCATAACGTTTTTAATCATAATGTTTAAGAACATACTGTGTAATGGGCATACAGTTGATGCGCATGAAATGATTTAAGCATACTTTGTCATGGTCATACATTGATTACTCATAAAACAATGCAACCATACTTTATAAACGCATACATTGCAAAACGCATAGTCAAGTCGGTTCTGACCAAGTCGGGTTTCAGGTCATAAAAAAAAACCTAAACCTAACCCAACCAAGTTGGATCTAGCCAAGTCGGATTTCAGGTCATAAAAAAAAATAGCCTAAACCTAACCCAACCAAGTTGGATCTAGCAAGTCGGGTTTCAGGTCATAAAATAAAATAACCTAAACATAACCCAACAAAGTTTGATCTAGCCAAGTCGGGTTTAAGGTCATAAAAAAAAACCTAAACCTAACCCAACCAAGTCGGATCTAGCCAAGTCGAGTTTCAGGTCATAAAAAAAATAACCTAAACCTAACCCAAGCAAGTCGGATCTAGCCAAGTTGGGTTTTGGGTCTTAAAAAAAATAACTTAATCCTAACCTAACCAAGTCGGATGCGACCAAGTCCGATTTCAGGTCATAAAAAAAAAACTTAAAGCTAACCCAACCAAGTCGGATCTGACCAATATAATATTGATAATTGTAATTATCAATATTATGGCTTGAAAAGTGTATGACATTTACAATTATCTTCTTCTTCTTTATTTCCTATTACCCTCTGCTGGGGTGTAGGGCTCGAATCAAATTCCTCCATTTGCAGCGGTCTTGGGCAGTCTGTTCTACTCTACCTCCTCCCACGTCATGTCCAAGACGCCCAGTTCCTGCTCTACTGAGCGACGCCAAGTTGTTCTGGGAGTAAAAATAATACTAAAAATAATTGTAATTCTCAGACTAAATAAATGTATGACATACGACATACGACATTATGGCTAAACAATTATGACGTATAGAAATTATGACAGCGAACAATTATGACATCGTACAATTTATGCCAAAAAAAATGTATGCGTAGCAACTTTATGCGTAAACTGTTATGACAATCGATATTATGAAAATTGTTATGCGACCAGAGGGTCCCCCGTAATTTAGTTTTCTCAATATATATAATGAAAAAAGGAAACTGCATTTAGTTACGTTGCAAGTTAAATAAAAGCTTTTTTAAAAAGGAAACTGCATTACTCAGTGCAAATAAAATTAATTATAATCAAAAGGGATTCAACAAAATCTATATTTGTATACATGGGCTCCAGAGTAATACGTAGGTACATGTACAAATGTTACTCAAAGCAAAGCAAAGCCTAGCAAACAAAAGTAAAAATATTAATCATTAATGGGCAGTGCCGTGTCAGTAACAGACAAATCCGTGATAAAATAATCCGCAGAAAATAGGGTTAAAGGGTGTTTGTTTCGTCAAAATGGACTAAAAACTTAATGCTACGTTGTGTGTGTCTTGGAAAATAGTGGTGGACGTTAGCCTTTATCGGTAAAAGGGCCTCTTAATCTTTCAATAGAAAGTAATGTGTTAAAATACATACCGATTTAACTAACATAGTTTCTGTGTTTATTTTACGCTTGTTTTCTCTCACAAACTCGTTCCTACCCGTTATAGGTAAATATATGCTAGGCGTATACGGAGTATAACGTTTTGGCAACAATATAGTTGATCTTTTTTCACTAATTCCATTCAAAAACATTAATACACATCACAGAGTTGAGGTTATGTCATGTCGGCGTTTGACATTTCAATTGACTGAGACTGACGTTACATGTCGTCTCACTCTATCGTATAAGCAAAGTGTGTAGTCATTACATTTCGAGCAAAAAACTTCGATATAACGGCGTACCAACATGACGCCAAAAATGTTTGGCTACTTAAACTTAAGTCATATGGCGAAACGAAACTTAGGCTACTTGAACCTAACCCGTAATAGCGACAATAACCGAGGGATCGCCGAAAATGGCCGACGGTCGCGAAATGAAGAATTTTATGAAATTTCTTTAGCCGATTGTGAAGGAAATACGTGGCGAAAACGGTATTTTTTACGCTCTTATTCTATTCTCATATTTAGACAATAGATTTGAATCGTTGTTTCTGCGGTAACGTGCATCGTATTGGAGAAACGTGATCTAAAAGGACGTCGAGTTTTGTAAGGCGCCATCTCGCTTCCTCCCTATTGCGTTATCCCGTTCTGGCATTTTCAATTTTATTATATAGATTGTACCTGTTGGCAAACCTAATAAATAAATAAATAAATGTAAATATTAGCCCCTTTTCTGGATTTTTACAAATACAAATACTGACAGTTGTCCAACTTAAGTGGCAGTGGGCGGGGCACATTGCTCGTAAGTAGAACCGATGGCCGTTGGGGTAGAATGGTTCTTGAGTGGCGACCGCGGACCGAAGGCCCCATCAAGGTGGACCGACCTGGTTAAGATCGCGGGCTGAAATTGGATGAGGGGATCGTTGTGGAGAACTTTGGGGGAAGCCTTTGTCCAGCAGTGGACGTCTATCGGCTGATATGATGATGATGATGAAATACTCTCCGAATTGTGTGAAAAATCTATTTTAAATACGAGTATACCGGGTGATCAATCCAAATGGGTCAGTAGGGAGAAAACGAAAACTATAAGAGATAGGGAAATCTGTTCTTAGGAACCATGACTTCGATTTTAGATTTATTAAAAACTGCATTCAATTTTTTTTCGTATATCTTATGCATAACCCGGAACCGAACCCGGTCGAAATTGAGTAGAGAAAAAATTAAAAAAATTAAGATGTCAATCGATCCTATTTTTTATTGAGAACAAATGTCTGTATGGGACTTCATACATTTAGATTGCTCTAAGAATCAGAAATCGCTGTTAAAGAGTGACATTCCTTTAAGGTACGAACATTTTAGGTTTTTTTTTTTCCAAAACAAATATGGAATTGTTTCCAATATCCTCATAATGCAACAAAACAATAATTGTATGACAAGTATGAACCTCAACGGAAATTATCATGCTCAAAATGGAAAACAGTTATTTTTCCATACACAGCACGCATATTTGTATGGAGCGTTTTCAGCTTTAACAGCAATTTCTGACTCTTAGAGCACTCTAAGTGTATGTGCTCTTATACAGAAATTTGTTGCCAATAAAAAATAGGATCGAATGACATCTTAATTTTTTTTTCTCCTCTTTTTAATTTTAACCGGGTTCGATTCCCGGTTATGCATGAGATATACGAAAAAAAATTGAATGCAGTTTTTAATAAATCTAAAATCGAAGCCATGGTTCCAAAGAACAAATTTCACTATCTCTTATAGTTTTCGTTTTCTCCCTACTGACCCATTTGGATTGCTCACCCTATATTGTACAGTAGCCGGCAAACTTCTTGAGCGTGACCTTGACTGCGCAGTAGCCGATTTACGTACAAATTTACATGCGCAGATCCGCCATTTTGGTTCAAGTTGTTTGCCGGCTACTGTACTAGCTTTTGCCCGCGACTACGTACGCGTGGAACTTGATAAAAGGGATTATTAAAAGTGCCTAAGCAAATGTAAGAGCAATTGTGCTTTGTGCTTTTGGTCTAATAATTACTTTTCTTACAGGGTCACCGCATCCCAACAGAAATGTTCACTGACTTTTCAATCTTTTTAGGTATAATAATTTCCAGGATGAAAACTATCCTATGTCCTTCCTCGGATCTTAAACTATCTCCATGCCAAATTTCATCAAAATCGGTTCAGCGGTTTAAGCGTGAAGAGGTAACAGACAGACAGACAGACAGACAGACAGGCAGACAGACAGACAGACACACTTTCGCATTTATAATATTAGTATGGATTGAGAATCATGTGATCGAGAAGCCTCAAGAAATTGAAAGCCTGAGCCATCTTCCGCCTCAGGCTCGATACACTAAACGCCGCGCAACTCTGTACTGATTTTTACTGCCTAATATTTTTGCCCATAAAACAGCTACACTCTGTATGGTGCATTGTGTTTCGAGGTTAGGGCAGCTAAAAGGACGATATCGACATAATGTGTTAAAACATTCTATGTTGAATGCTATAGTATCATAAAGTAAAACACTACAGAATGTTTACTCTTGGGTGTTTGTGTAAAATGCTACGAAATTGGTCAGGGCGCGAGGCGACGTGATCGAATGACACGTGAGCGAGTGGGTAACTACAAACGCGCCCCGTTTTTACCCGATCAAAAGTGGAAGGTGGAGTCAATTTAGAGCGACTCACGAGCGTGGTGTCCCATTCTTAACAAAAAAGGAACAGACGGGAGAAATCACGACGTAATAACGGGAGAAGACATATATATGTCTTCTCTCCCTAATATATGTATATTTAAATGCGTAAAATATGTATAATATCGTATTTTAGATAAGAGTTCGGATATACGTTTATTTTTATTGAGAATCATGTGATCGAAAATGCCTCAAGAAATTGAAAGCCCCAGCGAACCTCCGCCGCGGCCTCGATACACTAATAAAGGCTCAGACGACTCTTTGTACTGATTTTTACTGCCCAATATTTGTGTCATAAAAACAGCTACACCCTGTATAGCGCTTTGTGTTTCAGGGTTAGGGCAGCTAAAAAGGCGATAGTTCGATATAATGTATTTAAGCATTATATACTGAATGCTACATGGCTGTACAATATTCAGTCAAAAATTGGTCTATCACTTCTCGACTCTATTCCATAAGTTCTAAAATGGTAGACCAGTTTCCAGGCTAAATGTGCTTTAAAATAAAATACTACAGAATGTTAATTCTTCGGATGTGTGCGTAGGCCGCCAGAGAAGTGTCTAATGTAGTGGCAGCAAAACCGATCGCCGGCATTATTGTCGGAACAAATAGAAGGTGTAGCGGGGCGTTTCCAGGAGTTGCTGGCGTGGACAACTTGACAGATTGAGGGTGCGTCTTCACTGAAGCGAAGCGCAGACGTACGGAATACATCAATCATCATCGTCATCAGCCCGGAGTCGTCCACTGCTGGACATAGGCCTTCCCCAGTTCGCGCCACCATACCCGGTCCTCAGCTTTCCGCATCCAACCGCTTCCCGCCACTCTTTTTAGGTCGTCGGTCCACCAGACGGGAGGCCGCCAAGATAGATAGATAGATAGATCAATCGCCTGAGTTGAAATCTGTATCTCAGCTCCGAGACGCACCCTAAAGCTGCCTGTGCACTGAAGCGGAGCGAAGAAACTGAAACAATCAGCTTTCTAATTTACGTACAACCCGGTCAAGTTAAGTATGCGCCTGTTATTTATGCCGTCATACAAAGGAGACGCAAATTTAGCGCGACCGGATTGGCGAAGTTGCGTTGTTCTAGGGATATCTACTACTACTACTACTACTCAGTGGCTCAGCGGCCCAAAGCGGGTCTTGGCCTCCGACACGAGTTTTCGCCATTTTCCTCGATCCTCCACCATTTCCCGCCAATTGCTGGCTTGGAGTTCACGCAAATCCGATTTGACGACGTCGATCCAGCGATATCTGGGCCGCCAACCGGCCTTCGTCCTATTGGTCGTCCCAAATACGCTCCCTTAACGCTTCGATCTTCGCCCACTCTCTCTACATTACCAAACCATCGGAGACGGTGGGCTTTTGTCTCTCCAATGATATTAGGAGTGACTACTATCTGCTCTATTTCTGTATTTTTCCGGAGACGGAAACTACCGTCCTCATTCCGCGCTGGTCCCAGGATTTTACGGAGGATCTTTCTCTCAGCCACCAATAGCTTGTTTTCTTCTTTCAGTGTTATTGTCCAAGTCTCACACGCATACATGAGTATAGGCCTTACGACCGTTTTTCTAGGGATATCGCCACTTGTCAATTAGAGAGACGTCAAAAGTGACGGATGGCGATGAAATGGAGATACCTCCAAAATTGGTCGAATTACCCCACAGGCTGCGTCTTTGTGAAGCCCAAAAAGAAGTGTATTGGTCTAATTTACATAGCTCTGTTCCAGTAGGTAGACAAGAAGCCTAAACGGGATATTTATGCCTATCAAAATGGAGTACTAATTAACCTCAATGCTAAAGAATAATTCAAGACGGAAAAGAGCTATTAGCGAATATTAGCTGTCGAATTCATAAAGAAAACAGGCAGATAAATTCAGTTGAGAACCTGAATTAAAAAACTAAACACCCCCGAAACAAGTAGCTAGTCATGATAAGATTCTCATTCATTGAGTGATACATAAAATAGTACTAAATCTCAACATAAATACAAAATTTGGAAAGCTTAGCCTCGATATTGGCTGAGATTTGTCACTTGTTCCAATTAAAGCTGAATATCTTGGACACTACTAGTACAATTTCCACCAAACATAGCTAAGTAAAACAACGCACTCAAATTGATCCATCCGTTTAGGAGCTATGATGCCATAGACAGACACACAGATCCATAACTTAAACTTATAACACCCCTATTTTTTCGTCGGGGGTTAAAAATAAAAATAAGTGAAAAGGTATGTCCACGTAAATGAAATTATGCGTTGAAAATATTTTTTTGATAATTGATTTTCAACCGATCCCATTGCAGACGGGTTGACAGGTTATTGGTTTAAAGATGCAAACACATTTTGACGTCCAAACAAAAAACATAAGCCAAACAATGGCCGTTTTACTAAACACTGTCACATATTGATTTGATTGAGACATTTATTGTAATGCCAAAAAAACCCTCGATATTTATTTCCACACGTACTTAACCGTTTTTAAATAAAAAATAAAACAACAATGCCTCACCCAAAACTGTGACTTCAATGGGGCTTTGTTTTTTCCAAAAGCTTTCGACTTTACGAGCTTTTTAAATTTTTACGGTCAGTCAAGACGTGTTGAAACGTCGAAACAATAAGTATTGTGCTGTTAATGACGTGTGTTAATGCTTAAGGAATAACGACTTGGTTTTAAGTGACAGTGTTTTGATTTTGGGATTTTTCATTAAGAACTTTGGACTCAGACGATAGAATTTTTACAAAACCCGTATTTTTTCCAGAATATTAAAGCAATAATGTACTTTAAACGATAGGATTAATAAACTATATCTAGCAGTAGCGTGGTCTCGAACAAAAAAACTCAGAGCAAGCCGGGGTAGATTCTGCTTATTGTTTCTTAAGTAGCAATAGGTGGTGCTCAATCGCCCTGAAGAGGGCAAGCCAGTGGTAATTCGGTTCTATGGACACCACGCGTGAACATGACGACGCCTTTGGCGCAGTTTGTAGACACCTGCCTACTGAGCCGGCGGTCCCGGGTTCGAATCCCGGTCTGGGCAAATATTTGTTTAATGAACTCGAATATTTGTGCTTGGGTCATAGTTGTTCTATGTATTTAAGTAGATATTTATCTATATAAGTATGTATATCGTCGTCTAGTACCCAGAACACAAGCCTTTTTGAGCTTAATTTGGGACTAGATCGATTTGTGTGAGGTTGTCCGATATTTATTAATTTATTTATGTGGAAGTCACAAGTCACTGTGGCAAAAAAATATGAAGTTATTTTTATATTTTTCGACATATTGGTGCCATTACGGCCTCATCCGCGTAAACGTCTGACGTTCCAGAGATAGGTTTAGGATGTTTTTACCCGACAAAAAGAAGCAAAAAGGAGGCTTATGGTTTTTTCTTTCACGTGGACAAATTGGAGACGCCTTGTTAACCTTATACTATCATTAACAGGTACAAAGTTGTTGAGTTTACAAACTCTCAAACAAGCTCCGACGAATTTTCAAAGCAACATTAAAACTTTTTCCAGACATATTCGATATGAATTTCTAATGTATTTGTCTGAGCATGTCTGACCTGTGAGGGACATTTGAGATTACCTTGTATACCTATGTCACCGTAACACCGTATGATAGTCAGGTGCGGCTAAATCTTGTATACTTATTCAGCGGTTCAGCGGGCGTGTCACTCACATTCGCATTTTGTCAAAACGTGACGGATGCTGTTGAGAACGCCAGCAACCACGCCGACAGCGAACCGAATGTAACGTCGTGACGTCGCTTATGTACTAGGTTAAGTTAGAATAAGACTGATTGATATATTGTAAAAGATCTCATAGTTATAAGTTAGACACATACAAGCTGTCATAAGAACCTTTAGTACATAAGTTAGACACATAAAAGCTGTCATAAGATCCATATATACTCAATGATCCTTATATACTTGATATGGAGCACGTAGGGGATGCTATAAGAACCCCAAGGTAAATCATCCAATCCTACCGGTAAATCAGTCGCACCCACGGTCCATAAGGTACTGGTTAAATAAGGCGTAACGAAACCCTTATTAAACCACAGGTAAATGGGCCGGGGGCGTAGCACCCCGTCGTGAAACACCCGGGGCGGTAAAAGAGCTTATGTAACTCGACCACGTGAACCGTAACAGAGCTTAACGTAAAACGTACAAGTTTTACAATCCGGTTACATAAGGCCACCTACCGCCTCAAATACATAAGGTACAATCGAACCCTTGGTACATAAGAGTAGACCCGAACCCCCTGTAACGAAAGTACATAATATGAACCCCTCCCGTAAGCAAATGTAAGTAGGAATCGACAGGAACAATCCTGCAAGATTCCTATTCACAAAAGTTGCCCACTATACACGACGTATAGTTGAACCCTGTTACCTGAACCCTAAGGTTCAGATAGAACCTAAGAGCCCTTACTGAGCCCCGTCGAACGGGATATGTGTAATGTTAATCGGACTATAATTAGCCGAGATATGTTAATTAATAAGCAATTTTGATAAGCCAAAAAACGGCCGTTATTGTCCAGAGCCTGAAACTGAAGAACCAATCAGAGCGAGGAGCAGGTTTTGGAACATTTAGAATTAAAACTAAACACTCTTGACCGAAAGGGGCGTTCCCGAGGGGAAATGAACGCTCCCTCGACTCTGATTGGTTCCCAATAAGATTATTCCGCTTACGGGAGTTATGTCTGGCGAACTGAGCCTCGAATTTTATATAATAAGTGAACAAGAAATAAATGTATGCACTACCGAAGAACCAGTTTTATTACTCTCTACTCTACAAGATCCTGCCTACAGTTTCAAGAGCTCCAGCCTGCACGTCGGTCCAAGTTATTCGTCGAGGTCCTGTCCGTCAGTTGAGCTCCGAATACTTGGACGCGTCCATCGCTACGCCGTACCACATTCACGTCGCGTTTACGTCGGTCTACGTTGCGCCTACGACGAATCTACGGCGGATCTACGTTGTGGTCTACGTCGCGCCCCGTGCATCACGCGTCCGTACCCCGCGTCCGAACCTCGTCGCGTTTACGTATACACTACGTCGCTTACGTGTGTACTACGTCGCGGCCCGATCTACGTCGCGTCTACGTGTCCTTACGTTTGGACTACGTCGCGGCCCGTTTTCAGCGAAAACAGAACCGAACCGAACCTGAACCTTCAAGCTGATCCAGAACTGAACAGAACCGAACAGAACCGAACCGAACAAGCTGTTACAGGAAGATCCACGAACGATCAAAGTATACAGTCCACTGCGAGCTGAGCCGAAGAAGCCGCCCTGTTGAGACCTGTACTCAACAGCGTTGGTCATTCGAGAGCCGGATTTCGAGCCAGAACATCCGAACCACCATGGTGCAGACAAGGAAGCAGACGAGTGAAGCAACTTCGCACGACGACCCGCCGACCGAACCGACCCGAACCTCCGGCGAGACGTCTGCAGAGCTGCTGGGAGCACGTCCGCGAACGAGCGAGACACGCGCCCCGGGCATGCAGCCCGAGAAGAGGACATCGCCAGAGTCACCGCCACAGATGGACGACACGCTCCAATGGCGGGCAAAGCTGGACGAACACCTGCGCAGAACCAGTCTGAACCAAAAAGAACCCGAAGAACCCACAGCCGTCGGATACTCAACACCGACCGGCGAACATTTAGCGTCCCGTCTGACGCACGCGCCGCGTACCACCGAGACACGCGAGCCCCGTGCGGCTATGACGTCACTCGCGTACGCGGCCTTTGACCCCACGATCCGCGCACCGATCCCGCGACCCGCGACACCCGTACCGCGCGAACCCCGCACGTTCGATAGAGACCGAGCTCTCGAACAAGTGCGATTCCAAATCGACGAACGCCGCGCGCCGTCGATTACATCGAGAACCAGCAGCACTACGGAGGCGCGGAAAAAAGAAGCGGAACTACAGGCAGCAGAGCGGCTTGCTGAAATCAAGCGGCAACAACTGCGACTGGAAGAAGAGCTTGTCAAGAAGAGGCTGGACACCGAACTGCATCGCATCGAAGCGGAGGGCTCACAGGCCGGCGGCTCGCAGTCCGGACGTCCGGCGGCAGAGACAGCGGAGGAATCGAAGCGGAGGATAAATGCGTGGCTTACACACCACGAGGTAAGTAACGCTGCTTACCGCGATGACCCGACGCCAGGGAGGCGTCGCACCGTCACGCCCGAGCGAGCCGAACGCGAGACCCGCACCTCCCGAGAACGATCCTCCAGCCGATCTCAGGCGATAGATCGGTTAGCCGACCATCTACAGACGATGGCCCGCCCTCCGCCGAGACAAGTGTACGAGTTGCCTGCGTACTCCGGACACCCCGCTGAGTGGTTGACCTTTTACCACAGTTTTGCAGAGTCAACAAAAAGGTACAAGTTCACGGAGTACGAGAACGTCGCCCGTCTACGAGCTGCGCTGAAAGGCGAGGCGCGAGAGTGCGTGCAGCACATGCTCGCGTCGACGTCGAACCCCGATCTAATAATTAGAGTCCTGAAAAAGAATTTCGGCAGAACCGACCTGCTAGTCGACCGAGCTCTAGAGGAGCTTAAACGCCTGCCGTCACTCGGACCGAGCGCCACCGACCTGAACACCTTCGCAATAAAGGTAATGAACATTGTATCGACATTGGTCGATCTAGACCGTCGAAACTACGGCGGCAACCCGTTACTGATACGGGAGATAACCGACAGGTTAAGCCCGCATCTACGGTCGAGGTGGTGCTCCTTCGCAAAAGACAACGTGAAAAGCGGTGAGTGCGAAATAATATTATTGGCCGAGTTCTTAATGGACGAGAGTGACGCGGAGTTATTATACTCGCACGCGAGAGCGCCGTCACGCAGACCCGCGCATAACGCGCCCACGCAACCGCAACCTCCCCGACGAACGACATACCCGAACCGGGGAACGAGCGGCGCGATACAGCGAGCACAACCTACACGAGCCCAAACATTCGCCACGGAACGAGTGGAAGCGTGCTATTGCTGCGGCAATAGTCACCGAACGAACGAGTGCCGCAAACTGTTAAGTATGCCCATACGAGCGAGATGGGAATGGGCACGGGTAAATCACGTTTGTTTTAAGTGTATGAACCAAAAACATCGTCGTGATACGTGCACTGCAAAAGGCTGCAGTGTACCTGGCTGTCCACACTCACATCATGCAATACTACACGAACCGAACCGAACTGCGTCAAATGTGAGTACAAACAGCGCCGACAATAACGCCCGCCCGCCGCAGTCGCGCGCGCCCGCCCCCGCGAGCGCGCCCTACACTGCGCCGCCCAGCGAACCGAACACAGCGCCGGCACGCCGCCGCGCAGAGCCCATACAAGAGCGAGAGACGATCGCTATGACGTCACACAATGAATCAAACAAGGTGATGTTGAAAATCATGCCCGTAATACTGCGCGGTCCCAAGAAGGAGGTACTGTGTTACGGGATGGTCGACGAGGGATCGACAATCTCTATCGTCGATCAGGAGCTAGCGAGCGAAGTGGGTCTAGAGGGACCTCAAGCGCCGCTACTAATACAAGGCGTAGGAGCGCTATGCCTGAACCAGCCGAGCCAACGAGTCGAAGCAACTGTACGAGGCGCCGACGGAGGCCCGTCGTACAGTATGCAGCTCAGAACCGTGCCGCGCTTAGGCATTAGGGAGCAGACAATGCCGCGCGACAGTATAGTGCGCCTGCCACACTTGGCCGATCTAGCCGAAGCGTGCTATACTAATGTGATACCTAAAATTTTAATAGGAGCAGATCATTGGCATCTAACACTGCCGTTAGAGGCCCGAACGGGGAAGACGAGTGAGCCGCTAGCCGTACGCAGCCGTCTAGGATGGTGCATTTACGGCTCAGCACCGAGAACGGTAAGGGCCGGTGAAGTAGTCATGCACATGACGGAGCCGGACAAGGAGCTGAACGCGATGATGAGGCGATATTTCGACATCGACGCGTTAGGGGTGAAACTGATAGATAAAGCGAGCCCCCTAGACGAACGAGCAACAAAGCTGTTTAACGAAACGGTAAGACGCATCGAAGGACCCCGGTACGAAGTAGGACAGCTGTGGAGGACCGACGAACCGAACCTGCCTCCCAGCTACAACATGGCGTACAAAAGGTTACGCAACTTGGAGCAGCGTATGGACCGGGATCCCGACTTCGCGCACGAATATACAGCACAGGTAAATAACCTAATCGAAAAAGGTTATGCAGAGCCGCACTTAGGTGACCTAACGAGCCCTAAGGCATGGTTTTTGCCGCACTTTGCGGTAAGAAACCCGAACAAGCCCGATCGCGTCCGTCTAGTATTCGACGCGCACGCGACATCGATGGGAACCAGCTTGAACGACGAGCTGCTAGAAGGACCCGACTTACTACAGTCATTGACGGGAATACTGCTGCGTTTTCGTGAGGGTACGTACGCCGCTACGGCGGATATACAGGAGATGTTCCTGCGAATAAAGCTGAGACCTGAGGACCAAGTATCGCAGTTATTCCTGTGGCGGGGATCGGACCGCCAACAGCCGCCGAAGGTATATAAAACAACGAGCGTGTTGTTTGGAACGAAATCTTCGCCATTTCTAGCACACAGTGTCCGCAACCGGAACGCGGAGGACAACGCGGACACCTACCCAGCAGCCGTGTACGATATTACACATAATACATACATGGATGACCTCGTGACCTCTTACGACGATGAAGACGCGGCGGCCGAGACCGCGGTGCAAATCATCGCGTCGCACGCCCACGCCGGCTTCAACTTGCGCGGCTGGACGTCGAACTCTAAAAAGATATTAGAGCGGATACCTGTAGCGCAGAGATCCGACGAACCAAAGAACCTGGGATCTAAAGAGCAGAAAGTATTAGGTATGTTTTGGAACGCCGAAACCGACGAGTTAGGTTTCAACACGGCAATGGTACGAGTCCCGGCCGACGTGCGGAACCTGAACCGAGGGCCAACAAAAAGGGAGGCCTTGAGCGCGGTAATGTCCGTCTTCGACCCATTGGGGCAAATAGCGCAATACACTGTTACCACAAAAATACAAATGCAGCGAATTTGTATTTTAAAATTAGGTTGGGACGAGCCATTGCCGGACGACGAGAAGGAGCTATTTTTACAGTGGCTCAGTAACATAGAATATGTTACGGCGCTGCGGCTACCACGGCGATGCTTGTACACGGGGGGAGGTAAGAGACACCAATTACACATATTTGTAGATGCCTCCGAGCAAGCATACGCAGCCGCAGCCTACTGGAGAACCGAGGGAGGACCTCACGAGCCGGTACGTGTGCAGTTGATCACGGCGAGGGCAAAGGTCACGCCCATTCGCCCGATATCGATACCGAGAGCCGAACTACAAGCTGCGCTTATAGGTGCGCGACTGGCGCAAACACTGCGCGAAGCGCATCGAGTAGCTGCCGAACAGATTGTGCTGTGGACAGACAGTCGAACAGTACTGCAATGGGTGCGAGACAATGCACGCCGGTACAGTACATTTGTATCACACCGACTCGGCGAGATCGCCGAGTTAACAGAGATCGAGCAATGGAGGTGGGTCCCGACCCGCCTCAACCCGTCCGACGACGCGACACGCGCGGACCCGCAGCGTATCGTAAGAAACACCGACCGCTGGTACACAGGTCCGGATTTCTTACGACTGCCGGAGGCGCAATGGCCGCAAGAGCAGCGAGATACGACGGAGATACCGCACGAAATAATCGAGGTATGTAATGTGGCACAGGTCGTCGACCCGCCACTACCGAAAATAGAGCGATTTTCGAACTTCGACCGACTGATTGGAGCTACAGCGCGAACTCTGCAGTTCATCGAACGACTAAAAAGAAAGGTGAGAGTCCCATTAGAGGTACGACACCTCAATTCAGCGGAGCACCTGTGGATGCAATGGGCGCAGAGGAGGGACTTCGCTGACGAACTACGGGCTCTCTCACGAGGGGAGCCGCTAGCCCGCAGTAGCAGGCTATACGAACTCGATCCGCAACTGCACGACGACGGATTAATGCGCATGCGGACGCGCATAAACGCAGCGCCGCCATCCGTCAACAAGCAGCCCGTCATACTAGACGGCCGCAACCCATACGTGAGACTACTGATCCTGCGCGCTCATAAGCGAGCGCACCATGCATTTAACGAAACTGTTGTTAATGATCTCAGGCAGCAGTTTTGGATCTTGCACTTGCGACCATCGGTGCGGAGCGTGGCCCGGACATGCATGCATTGCGTGTTGCGGCGCGCGCGCCCGCGCGACCCGCCGCTGGGCGACTTGCCCGCGGCCCGCCTACAGCCGTTCACCCGCGCATTCCACTATTGCGCGGTGGACCTATTCGGCCCGCTAGCCGTCACTATCGGCAGGCGGACCGAGAAGCGATGGGTGGCACTGTTTACGTGCCTCACTACCCGCGCCGTGCACCTCGAGGTGGTGCATACGCTGTCAACCGACAGCGCCGTGATGGCGCTGCGCCGGCTGGGAGCCAGGCGCGGATGGCCCGCTGTCATGTACTCAGACAACGGGACGAACCTGAGAGGCTGCGACTCCGAGCTGCGAGCCGCCTACGTCGAATGGCTGCCCGCCCTGCAGGAGCACGGGCAGCTACACCGCATGGACTGGAGGTTCATCGCGCCGGGAGCGCCGCGCCAAGGCGGCGCCTGGGAGCGGATGGTGCGGACCGTCAAAACCGCGCTGTCCGCCACACTGAACACAAGATCGCCCAAGGAGGAGATATTCAAGACGCTGCTCGCCGAGGTCGAGCACTGCGTGAACTCTCGACCTCTCACCCACGTGAGCGTCGAACCCGATGACCCCGAGGCGCTCACACCGAACCACTTCATACTGGGAGGACCGTCGGGGGTCCCTACCACTGGCCCCTGCGAAGAAAATGAAAGAAAAGCTTGGCGCGCCAGCCAAGCACTCGCCGACTCTTTCTGGCGAAGATGGCTACGCGAGTACATCCCATTGCTCGCACCCCGGGGCTCCTCAAACCCCCGGGAGACCGCCATAGCGGTCGGCGACTATGTCTTGATCGCCGACCCGAACCTGCCAAGAAACACATGGCCAAGAGGCATCGTCGAAGCAGTCTACCCGGGACCCGATGGCATCACACGCAACGTGGACGTCCGAACGAGAGGAGGCGTGTTCCGGAGGCCGACGACGAAGCTGGCTGTTCTACCCGTCAACAGGAGGTCGCCGCCATGCAGCGACCGAGGGGAGGATGTTGAGAACGCCAGCAACCACGCCGACAGCGAACCGAATGTAACGTCGTGACGTCGCTTATGTACTAGGTTAAGTTAGAATAAGACTGATTGATATATTGTAAAAGATCTCATAGTTATAAGTTAGACACATACAAGCTGTCATAAGAACCTTTAGTACATAAGTTAGACACATAAAAGCTGTCATAAGATCCATATATACTCAATGATCCTTATATACTTGATATGGAGCACGTAGGGGATGCTATAAGAACCCCAAGGTAAATCATCCAATCCTACCGGTAAATCAGTCGCACCCACGGTCCATAAGGTACTGGTTAAATAAGGCGTAACGAAACCCTTATTAAACCACAGGTAAATGGGCCGGGGGCGTAGCACCCCGTCGTGAAACACCCGGGGCGGTAAAAGAGCTTATGTAACTCGACCACGTGAACCGTAACAGAGCTTAACGTAAAACGTACAAGTTTTACAATCCGGTTACATAAGGCCACCTACCGCCTCAAATACATAAGGTACAATCGAACCCTTGGTACATAAGAGTAGACCCGAACCCCCTGTAACGAAAGTACATAATATGAACCCCTCCCGTAAGCAAATGTAAGTAGGAATCGACAGGAACAATCCTGCAAGATTCCTATTCACAAAAGTTGCCCACTATACACGACGTATAGTTGAACCCTGTTACCTGAACCCTAAGGTTCAGATAGAACCTAAGAGCCCTTACTGAGCCCCGTCGAACGGGATATGTGTAATGTTAATCGGACTATAATTAGCCGAGATATGTTAATTAATAAGCAATTTTGATAAGCCAAAAAACGGCCGTTATTGTCCAGAGCCTGAAACTGAAGAACCAATCAGAGCGAGGAGCAGGTTTTGGAACATTTAGAATTAAAACTAAACACTCTTGACCGAAAGGGGCGTTCCCGAGGGGAAATGAACGCTCCCTCGACTCTGATTGGTTCCCAATAAGATTATTCCGCTTACGGGAGTTATGTCTGGCGAACTGAGCCTCGAATTTTATATAATAAGTGAACAAGAAATAAATGTATGCACTACCGAAGAACCAGTTTTATTACTCTCTACTCTACAAGATCCTGCCTACAGTTTCAAGAGCTCCAGCCTGCACGTCGGTCCAAGTTATTCGTCGAGGTCCTGTCCGTCAGTTGAGCTCCGAATACTTGGACGCGTCCATCGCTACGCCGTACCACATTCACGTCGCGTTTACGTCGGTCTACGTTGCGCCTACGACGAATCTACGGCGGATCTACGTTGTGGTCTACGTCGCGCCCCGTGCATCACGCGTCCGTACCCCGCGTCCGAACCTCGTCGCGTTTACGTATACACTACGTCGCTTACGTGTGTACTACGTCGCGGCCCGATCTACGTCGCGTCTACGTGTCCTTACGTTTGGACTACGTCGCGGCCCGTTTTCAGCGAAAACAGAACCGAACCGAACCTGAACCTTCAAGCTGATCCAGAACTGAACAGAACCGAACAGAACCGAACCGAACAAGCTGTTACAGGAAGATCCACGAACGATCAAAGTATACAGTCCACTGCGAGCTGAGCCGAAGAAGCCGCCCTGTTGAGACCTGTACTCAACAGATGCTTTGTCACTCATATGATAAATGCAACCATCATAGGCCCCCAGAAGCATGCTGCAATTGCAATAATAAATAAGTGAAATTGAATTCTTATGAGTTGATGGTTCCGAGTCAACTGACAATCTACCTCAGTAAAGAAAGAATTTTGGCCGAGGACCGAATGGTATTTTGTTTTGACTATTCCCGGTCGACTACGCAACACGGACACGCGTAACACATCGCAGAAAATAACGTGAGTAGCTATTTAGTATTTTTTTATTAATGCCATTTTATATGTATGGTTTTACGGTATTTATTATGATTTGAATTTGAATATCGACGTTATTGGCACAATAGCAACTTCAAAACATTGTTTCAATCTGAAATGTTTCGCCGTATTTTCCTTCGACTGAATGTTATTAATTTTGAAACCGTATTTTTCCATGAATTTATAATAACTGAAATATTGAACAGATTGTGAAAGAAATGGACTACGATTGGTAACTTAAGTAAAATAGAAAAAATTGGGCAAGTGCGAGTCCGACTCGCGCATGAACGGTTCCGTACCTATACATATAAAAAGTTTGTTGTATGGGAGCCCCCCTTAAATATTTATTTTATTTTATTTTATTTTTAGTATTTGTTGTTATAGCGGCAATAGAAATACATCATCTGTGAAAATTTCAACTGTCTAGCTATCACCGTTCTTGAGATACAGCCTGGTGACAGACGGACGGACGGACGGACGGACGGACGGATGGACGGACGGACGGACAGCGAAGTCTCAGTAATAGGGTCCCGTTTTTACCCTTTGGGTACGGAACCCTAAAAAAAACTAGGTTTCGAGTAGGGTTGCCAGGTGTCCCGATTTGAACAGAATGTCTCGATTTCAGGAGTCCAGGGACGCGTTCCGATTGCACCCGGTCAGGACGTTAGATGTCCCGATAAATCAATTTCAAACTTATTACAAACCAACCATTATTATAAAAAGAAAGTATAATTTCAGTCACATTCAATTCACATCACTATTTCGAGTGCGATAATATGTTCAAAATCACGCCCAGTTCTCTCTCTCTCTCTCTCCCTACTCGCTCAGAGTTGCGTCCGCTTCGTCCGTCAGAGTCAGACACAGACGATAGACGCGAGCGAGCGAGCGACGCGATCAAGTGACCGTATTGTCTGCTTCTGTATAAATATAATATAGAAATACGTTTTTTATTGTAACATTATGTAATTTATAGCTGTCAAGCGTTTTAAACATTATTTTACGATTAAAATAGGATTTACTTGCAAGTAATATTAGTTCCGAAAAGCAAAAATGAAGCATTTATAAGAAAGTAAAAAATATTTTATCTGTCCCAATTTAAAAACCTAAATCCCGATTTGTGTAACCATCTGCCACGATTTTAATCCGATCGGACCTGGCAACCCCAGTTTCGAGGGACGTGTAGACTGATATTCTCTAGTGTAGTTCGATAAAATCGGCAACGTTAGACGGGGGCTGTAAATTTAGCGCCACCGGGGAACAGAACTAATGAGCTTGCTTATCCAGTACATTGGAGATATCTTGAAAAATTGCTGACTCCGTGAGGGAGTGATCTAGATTCCAGACAGTACAGATTTATTTATTTACTAGCGACCCGTCCCGGCTTTGCACGGGTGCAATGCTGATAAATTATCCATGTATTATACAAATCAACCTTCCTCTTGAATCACTCTATATATTAAAAAAAAACACATCAAAAGCTGTTGCGTAGTTTTACAGATCTAAGTATACGAGTACATAGGAATAGACAGCAGGAAGCGACTTTGTTTTATACTATGTAGTGACTAGCTGCGGCCCGCGGTGTTACCCGCTCATCCCACTGGAACACTAATTTTATTCCGGATAAAAAGTAGCCTATGTGTTATTCAAGGGTGTCAGCTACCATAATATCAAAATTTATCAAAATTGGTCTGCGACTGGTTGCGTGTGAAGTAACAAACACACATACCGACGGCTAAAAGCGGAAACGTAGTAAACACCAAGGGTAGGGGGGATATATATACACACTCAAAAACTTTCGCCTTTATAATAGTGTGATTTATTGCACAAAAGAAAACTTATAAAACAAAGGCAGACTTAATGCCATGAGGTATTATCTACTAGTCAATAACCTTAGTCAAAATCACACACCAGCGGACATTAAGGTCCTCGACTCTGCCCTCCACCGGTCGTAGTGACGTACACGTCAGTCACGTCACCGTCCCTACGAGAAATTTAATTGCATTACACAAACAAACAACCAATAAACAGTGTTCTCGCGGCTTTTGCGAAGATCGAAAGAGAGAACCATCTCGTTTTTTATTCTGTGGCACCAGACGTGCTGGCTTTCGTTTTGAAAGTCAGGTAAAGACTAATGTGGTGTAGCTTATTGATAAAATTGGCAGCTATAGGCGGGAAACCCGGCAAGGCAAATATTTGTGAGATGTAGTCGATTATTTGTTCCTGTGTCATGGATGTTCTATGTATTTAACCCTTTGAGCGCCAAGCGGCAAAGCAATTCACCATGCCACGGATGCCAAACAAAAAAAAGTGCTCCAAAATCAACAGAGATTGAAAAACACAGATAGTGGTTTGAATTAGCATGTTTTTGACCATTGAAATTTTTGACGTCAATAGGCGTCGTTGGCGTCAGTGGCACGAATTCCCGATGACGTGATTTCCCGTCTTTGGCGGTCAAAGGGTTAAGTACTTAGTTCGGATTGGGTCGTCCCTCGGGATCCCCACACATAGAAGTACCTATATGTTTATTTACAATATAAATAAACATATAGGTACTAAACATATAGGTATGTTTATATTATAAACATGTATATCGTCGTATAGTACCCATAACACAAGCCTTCTAGTCTTGTGACTAAGTTACCGCGCGGCTGTGGGTAGCATCCCCTGATGAAGAGCTCCATTCGAGTTCGAAACATGTCGGGCCGTTCCTGACAATTTCACGTGAGTGTGAACCGCTTAAGACGCCTTATTCCTTTTAAAAAATATTTTTTTCATATTATGACCAATATATTGACAATCACAACTAACTTTTTGAAGTGAATAATACTTTTGAAAAATTCAAACTAGGTTTCAAATATCATACCAATACATCCCAATAGTCCTGTTCTAGGTAGTAACATCAATAATATGTTAAGAAACATGTTTAATCATAGAGAAAAATGTCTAAAATAATCAGCATTTTAAAAGGAATATAAGGCCTCTTAATACTTTTGTACAGGCAATTTTGGAGCCATAGTGAGAAAATACATCAAGGGCCTTTATCAATTTGTCTCACAATAGTTCACTTAGAATAAGGTCTTCAATAAGATGCTCTTACGATAAGTATTTGGTCAAAAATGTGACGGACGGAGCGTTTTTATGGATTCTGTATATGTACTATTGCGTCACGTCTGAGTTATATTTTGAGAACATAAAAATATTATATTTTTGATAAGTATTCCATTATGATTAACATTTAGAAAACTTGGGAAGGCCCTTTAAATCTTACTTTGGGTCAACATACAACATACGTCGACCATAAAGACGTTGCTTTTTTCGTCCATTAACTAATAAATTTTATTAGTTTGATAAGCATGATAAATGACCACGAACTAAAGCTGCTTTTTTATGTTAGGAAAATGCCTATTAAAAAAATTTAGAAGTACTTATGAAGATCTGAAACAAGTACTTAGGTTAGTAATAATTTTTACATATGTACATAATGGTTTCTCTTTATGAAATTTTTTCTCATTTTCGTGAACACGCCACGTTCGAATAACAAATATGTAATGTGCGCGAGTTGTAATATTAATATTCATAAACGCTGAAACCGCCTCGTACCATATTAATTATGTTTTAATTAACATATCTTAACTTCTATTCCAGTGCAGGGGTTTAATGACAATAATTTGTCAAAATCAAATATGATAGCAACAAATGTTAATTCACAAAATTAATAGAGATCGAAAGAGCTGTGCGTTGTGTAACCTACACACAAAAAAAAATCTGTATGTAAAAAAATATTATAAAATACATAAAATAACCGAAATCTACAACAGCTATGCCTGCATAGAGATGTAGTCTTCAATCTATCCACGAAAATAAAATAAGTTGTCAACAATGACAACCAAAACGTATTTTTTTTTTAATTAGACACTAGACTAAAGTGACCTTTCTATTGGAGTTATTGCATTTTAGAATGAGTAATTTTCATAAATAAATAATAAGTAATCTCAGGAAAAATATAAAAACACTGATTACGTCCTCTTTCTAAGCGGAATACAGAAAAGTAATAAAATTGTAGTCTTAAAAATATGAAATGTTGTCAAATGCCCATCACGTGAGCCCAAGCACGATGTGCTGTTTAGGAATCCTTAAGGCCAAACTTCCGTCTCCATCATCAGAACAGCTCCAATATATACGCTCCTCCTACTCAACTCCACGCTACGTGCCGCGCCGCATTGCGATATGTTCGCTTCGGGCATAGCAAGGGTGATGGAAGAGTGTAAGAGAATGATTGAGATGGAAGGATTGTGCTAAATTAAGTTTATAACGTCATGGTGTTTAGCTGTAAGTTACAAATGTAATTGAGTAAATAAATAAATATAGGTACCAAATTATTGTATTGTCACGTGAACTACATATACACGCGAAGTTTCATTTCGATGCGACGCCGCGCTGACGTCGCGTGGACGCGGCGTCACCGCGGCGGTATGTATGAGCCCGTAAATTTTTATATAAAAAAAGCCCGATTTTTTCGGGGAAAAAGTTGTGGAAACGGTTTTTTGCGTTTTTCTCGAAAAGTATTGAGAAAAATAGAAAAAGCTAAACAACAAATTTTGTGGAATCGTCGACGCGGCTTCACCGCGGCGGCACGCTGGCGGCAGATAATCGCGAAGATATCGCAGCGTGCTCGCCGCGTCCCCGCTCCGCCGGGAAACCGCCGGCAAAAACGCTAGTGTGAACAGACCCTTTCTTACCAACAAACATACAAACCTAATGGCCTACGACAAAACGATGTTAAAACACGAAAAGTCGTGGGGACTACGACGCCTGTCACTTTAACATCGTTATCGCGTTTTAATGACAGTTAAAGTCGATACACCTGAGATATCCCCAAGACATCGCTTATTTGGTGATACCTATCTCAGAGTACATTCGAATTAGCGCCCTGGGCCAGTGTTCGACTCTGCTCTTAAAAGATAATAATGAAGGCATTTTAACATGATTTGTTTGTATCGGCATTCGAGTGTGTGAACCCCACGCATAACGAGCTACAAAGTATAATTATATGAAAATCCTATATTAAACGACACAGGTGCAGGTACCTCCATCTCGCGGATAAGAAACGCTAGAACGTGTTAAAAAGCTTTTTTTTAAATTAAGGCCGGTAAAACGATGCAATAAAGTTTTAGCTTACTGTTAGGAGGCACGATACTCGCGGGTGGGTATTTCTACGAAATCCTACACATCACCCTATGTTACACTGACGTTAGTAAAGTCAGTGCATATCGTCGCCTAGTACCCATAGTACCTACAAGTTTTGCTTAGTTTGAAACTAGGTAGATTAGTGTAGGATTGTCCCTTATTATTGAATTACTTATTTTAATGTATATAAGTAGCACGACTACTTGTAAAAAATTGTTGCAAGTGATACCTCACTTGATTCGTAGTCGACAACAGCACCGGACGTGTCAATGCGATACTACTGGTTCTCCTATATACCATTAATAAAATTACATTACAAATTACATTTTCAGTCATATCAAGAACAAAACACAAGACCGAAGTACCTTTTAAGTCTTTTTAACAGACTACACAAAAAGGAGGAGGTTCTGTACAAGTATTTTTTTATCATAAATATATCAATTAGCGCTCTCCTAATACTTTTAATTCAATATTTTGAGGAATCACCCCTCATTTGCGGTGTGTTTGTAAACAAACATTACTGTTAATTAACTTTTTTATTATTATGGGAATATCCACCGGTGATTTCAGTTAATTATTGTAATTACTTAATTCTGGTGAGATGTCGGGATATATTCTGAGTTTTAAGTTAGGTAATTGAGTGATTATTACCACGATATAATATTTTTTATTTAAAATCCTGACTGAGTAGAGTCATCGTCACATTGGCACGGAATAAACCACTACAGAAGGTTCTCTATTCGCAAATATACCACCTGAGTAGTGTATTTGATTGGTTGTTTGTGTAAAATGCGATGCAATTGATCGTTGGGCGCGGCGGCTACTGACCTACACACGTGCGTTAATATCATAAAACGAACGGTGTCAGGCACCATGTTGTGCGACAAAACGTAGGCTATTAGCGCGATTCTCGGCGCGCAATATGTCCATATTGCTATTGACCGGATAAAACCATTTCACTCCTTTTCTCTTTAACAGTTTCCTTGGAAATCGGTAACAAAATGGGCAATGCAATAGTGTAAAAGGTTGATGTTATTGCTGAACATAATAGGGTTTGCTTGGCTTACGAGTATTGCCTGTTTTTGGATGGACAGAGGACAGAGGTTTTTTTTTTTGTGTTGGCATAAAATAGTATAGGTTATGTATGTTTCTGTATAGATTTCTCTTGAAAAGTATTAAATGTGCCCGCGTTATTTGCCCGTGTGGAATCCTATCAATACATATTTAATCACTCAAGTTTCTCAAACTCACTTACATATCCTACTTTAACGCCTATATAGAGTTGGACGTTTCTGTATAAGTCTTAGAATATTAATTAGAATAGTACGATAGTAAACATCTATACTTACTATTGTACTATTCTAATATTGCTAAAATATAATTTCTACAATGTTCAATGAGCACATGTATTAATTTAATTATATCGATATCTTTTTTATCGATATCCTATCCCTAGAACGTGCCCCGAGTTGGCACAGGTATGCTTATTTGTATAGAAAACTCGCCTGCAAATCGCAAGCGAGTTAAGGTCCTAAGGGAACTGGCTATGTCTATGTCACATTTGCAGTACACTATTATATATAGGTAGAAGATTGCAGTTGTCATCTAATCTAGCTTAAGTAAAAATATATGTAAAAAATCGGGACTCAGCGAGTTTTACCTCTGCGTATTGATACGATAAACTAAGAAATTTTGTGGCCGTAGACTAGAAACATCAATATAAAAAAATACTTAGCCAGTTTTTCGTTTACCCCTTCAAATATCATCCTAAATCTGTCAAAATGGCGTTCAATAAATTCAAAATAAGAGTACATTCAATAATCCTGTAACTGCCGCGGTGGTAATAAAAACCCACTCAGTCCGACGTCGGTCAGTTTGACAGATGGGCGGTGGAGGGTTGATCCAGTGCCGCGGACAATGCTTGCCCTTCAATATGTTCCACTTGGTGCCAAAGGCAAAAATTATTTACTAGTGACTCTGTGAACTGTAGACTGCGAATATTTTTTTATATGGCTCATAATATTTTGCAGTATGCTAGCCCAGGTGTTCGAGATATTGCCGCTCAGCGGCGCTCGCACGTCATATGTCTACTTTGTCGTCGGTCAGTTTAACAAATGGACGATAGCGGAGGATTGGGTGCTGATATAAGTATGTCTAATTTAGTGATCGATAAGTCTGTGAGTTCTCAGACTGCCATTCGGGTTTGGGTGAAAACTGAGAGGTTTTTATCTGGATTGTGTAAGAGCGAGCGAGACAGGTATAAAACACGAAACGAATTCTGACAGTTAGAGCACCAAATATTTCGATAAGCGTAGGTAATTACTTACAGCAGTACTCTAGTGAAATAGGTAGATGCCTTCAAATCCCGATTTAAAAAAAAAGTGGTATTAAGTAATTATTGTATCAAAAACCTAAAGTAAAGATTTAAATGAAACAATTTAAACGGATTAAATCACGAATATAAATTATTTGAGCCTCCTTGACGTTTCGGTAGCTCTCCAGTTACCGTTGTCTAAGGTTGACTGGAAAAAACATAATTTTCAATAGTTAATGTTACGCTATATAATCCGATTAAATTGTTTTATTTGAATGTGCGACCGTCGCGAAAACCGAACAAAATATTAAGTTAAGATTTGTTGCGTAAAATTGCAATTTTTGAAAATAATTCTGGGAACAATAAGAACAAACCAGGACTGACATACCAGTTGCGTTTGCGGCATGATTGAAAGATGAATATTTAATCCCCTATCCTTATCACCGAGTCACAACGTCTACATTCGCTTGACAAACTACGTAAAGATATGAAGATTGGATTAATTACTTCAGGCAATCGGCTGTTCAATTTAACCTCGATTTTAGACGAATTTGGACCGTATTTTAGGGGTATATAGATTTGTTACGCAAAATGTTATCTAATACCGGGATGTGTGGTGTGGTATGAATGGGCATTTATGTCTTTTGTTGAAGATTTTTGAGGTTATGTTTGGTTAATCAACGCGGTAACAGTTGGTAATGTTTACTTACTTTGCAAATTAGACTTACATAGCTTTACTAGGAGTCGCCCCAACGTCCGCGTATTTTTCTTTTCTTTACCGAACGGTTATAAATTATCCTATAACCTTTGGATGTCCAATCCTTTACCAAAATTGGTTATAATGGATGACCAACAGATGGCACCAAACTGACATGGCGCCACGCGCCCTTACTAAACAAATGACGATCCTGCATCACGCTATTAAGATTTTTTTCTAAAATCATGATCCCTCCATAGAAAACTGATTCTCAATACAAATCTAGACTTTTATAATATAGACTCTTTTGACAACGCGGTTCAGTGGTAGTGCATTCTGAGTACTGCCTACTGAGCCGACAGTCCTTCGAATCCCGGTAAGGGCTAAGATTTGTGCGATGAACTCAAATATTTTTCTGGATCATTTATGCTCTATGTATTTATTTATATTAATTTAATTTAATTTATTTATTTCAGTAATTATGTAAATTAACAGTACGGAACCAAAACACTTACATAATGAGGTAATAATAATTAGTACTATACTAACACAGATAACACAGAATATTGTTAAAGAAATACTAAACAGAAAATAAAATAAAAATAAAAATGACAATTATTGCAGACAAAACCACTAAATACTATGGCAGCTGTTAAGATAGAGCGCAATCAGTCTCACAAACGTACCCATACCGTCGGCGAACACGTCCGCCTGAGGCAGCCGCTCTATCATTGCATTAAGCATCATGCACGCTCGTTGCGTCGGCGCGTTGTCGCCGCGCTTCGTGCGCGCCGACGAGCGCGCGAACAGCGGCGGGACACGCCGCGGCGCCACCGCCGCCGACCGCCCGCCCCCGCCCACCGCAGGCACCACCAGCCTCATGCGCTCCAGCACGGACGGGTTGTCCACTCTGTTGTTGAGTAGCTGATAGTAGTGCACTATAGTCAGCATCTTCCTTCGGAGGTCCAAAGTGTCGAGGCCTACCATACCCGATACGAATAGTGATGGGTACAGATATGGGTAATAGCCGTGTTGCCGCTTGTATACAAATCTCGCGAATTACGTTGGACCTTTTCTACCATGGTGGAGTACTTTGATTCGTGCGGATCCCATACGATGGCTCCGAATTCTAGCTTACTTCTGACAAAAGCGTTGTAGAGTAGAATCGCGATTTTGGTGCCGGAGAAGTTGTACGCTACTCTGATGACAAAACCCAGCATTCTGCTCGCACTCTTACAAATCGTTGCGACGTGTTCTCTGAAATCCAATTGCCTATCCAATGTTAGGCCTAGGTCCCGGATTTCTGTGACACGCTCCAGCGGGATACCTCCTACGTTATAGGTGTTCATTATCGGAGATTTAGCTCTAGCAAATGTGATTGTTTTACATTTAGAAATGTTAAAATGTAACTTATTTTCGTAACTCCAATTTACTACCGCATTTATATCCCGCTGGAGTGCCTCACAGTCATTACTATCGGTCACGCCCAAGAACAGCTTTAAGTCGTCTGCAAACAATAAGCATTTCGCAGTACTAACTGAGTCCGGCAAGTCATTGATCATTATAATAAACTGAGTAGGTCCAAGCGTACTACCCTGACTTACTCCCGAACGTGTGTAGTACGGCTTAGACTCATATCCCGCTACTCTAACAACTTGGCAACGATTCTTTAAATAGTCCGCAAAGAGAGTTAGTAGTTTCGGTGAGAAACCTATAGCAGACAATTTCTGAAGTAAAATATCGTTGTCAACCAGATCAAACGCCTTCTTGAAGTCGAAGTACGCCGCGTCGACTTGTCGGCGCGCATCCATTTCCGCCGTGACGTAATCCACGAGGACTACGTGATTGGTAGTCGTGGAGCGGCCGCGACAGAAGCCGTGCTGCGCCTCCGTGAGTCGTGGTACAATCTGACATCTAATACGATAATCAATAATTGATTCGAATAACCTGCCGAAAACAGATAGGACCGCGATAGGTCTATATGTGCTTACATCCGAACCTGAGCTACCCTTGGGCACTGGTGACACTCTAGATTTCTTCCAGCACGATGGATACACGCAGGTTTGCAGTGCAAGGTTGAATATGTGCAGAAGCGGATCTTCAAGTGCAGATAAACAATCTTTCACGAGTTTATATAACCATGTATAACGTCTAGTGCCATAACACAAGCTTATGGGCACGCTTCAGAGCGACGCTCGTGGGCTCTAATCCGTTTAGGAGCTGCAATGTTACAGACACAAGTCTCTCTTATAACACCGCCGTTTTTTCGTAGAGTCAATTAAAAACTGGCTTTCGAAAATGTCATGTACTGTATACAGGATGATCAATCCAAATGGGTCAGTAGGGAGAAGTCCCAAACTGTAAGAGATAGGCAGATCTGTTATCAGAAACCATGGCGCCGATTTTAGATTTAAAAACCGGCCAAGTGCGAGTCGGACTCGCGCACCGAGGGTTCCGTACAAACACTTTCCATCCCTAAGTGTTTAAGTTAAGTTTGCACCTGGTATGTATAGCGCCCCATATAAATTAGGTGCAAACTTGCAAAGTTAGGTATTAAAAAAAAACTACTTACTAGATCTCGTTCAAAACAATTTTCGTTGGTAGTTTTTATAGTAATGTACATCATATGTTTTTTTTAGATTTTTCATTTTCTTATTTTAGAAGTTAGAGGGGGGGGGACCAACTTTTTTCCACTTTGGAAGCGTCTGTCACGCAAACTATTCGGTTTAGAAAAAAAATATTTTAGAAACCTCGATATCATTTTTGAAGACCTATCCATAGATACCCCACACGTATATGTTTGATGAAAAAAAATTTTTTGAGTTTCAGTTTTAAGTATGGGGAGCCCCCAATATTTATTATTATTTTTTTATTTTTGCATCAAAATCTTAATGCGGTTCACAGAATACATCTACCTACCAAGTTTCAACAGTATAGCTCTTATAGTTTCGGAAAAAAATGGCTGTGACATACGGACGGACAGACGGACAGACAGACAGACAGACAGACAGACATGACGAATCTATAAGGGTTCCGTTTTTTGCCATTTGGCTACGGAACCCTAATAAAAACGGCATTATTATTTTTTTACAAATCTTTTACATAATTTCATATATAACCCGGTCAAAACCGCTGTAAAACATGTTACTTAACGACATGCGATTACTTACAGAATTATTTTAACCAGGTTCAATTCCCGGTTATGTATGAGATTTATAAAAAAGAAAAACCATTTCTATTACATCTAAAATCGACGCCATGGTTCCTAAGAACAGATTTCCCTATATCTTTCAATTTTCATTTTCTACCTACTGATCAATATTTACATTTAGATTGATCACCTTGTTTATATGGAAACTTAACAGTTTTTTTCGTCCAGTTGCAGGCCAAAGAATTAATTTGCTAAGTAATTAACTGTAGTAAATCACAGTGTGTTTATAGATATATGCGATGCGGTGGCCGACCACAGTTTATGAACGGTTTGCGGTTCAATCATTTGAATGCAGATGCACATTCCTACGTATATAGGTATTGCATTAATTGTGTTAATATCATATCCTCCTATCCTATAATATCCTATAAAATATGAATCATATCGAAGCAAAGTCAGCAACATC
Source organism: Apotomis capreana (assembly GCA_947623375.1). Classification (NCBI taxonomy): domain Eukaryota; kingdom Metazoa; phylum Arthropoda; class Insecta; order Lepidoptera; family Tortricidae; genus Apotomis; species Apotomis capreana. The sequence continues at coordinate 17,545,169 of OX392509.1, read as the reverse complement.
TAATATGGTTGAAAACCGTATAAGTTATTTTAACTATTACATTAAAAAAAAACCGGCCAAGTGCGAGTCGGACTCGCGCACCGAGGGTTCCGTACAAACACTTTCCATCCCTAAGTGTTTAAGTTAAGTTTGCACCTGGTATGTATAGCGCCCCATATAAATTAGGTGCAAAGTTAGGTATTTGGTATTAACAAAAAAACTACCTGCTAGATCTCGTTCAAAACAATTTTCGTTGGTAGTTTTTATAGTAATGTACATCATATGTTTTTTTTAGATTTTTCATTTTCTTATTTTAGAAGTTAGAGGGGGGGGGACCAACTTTTTTCCACTTTGGAAGCGTCTGTCACGCAAACTATTCGGTTTAGAAAAAAAATGTTTTAGAAACCTCGATATCATTTTTGAAGACCTATCCATAGATACCCCACACGTATGTGTTTCATGAAAAAAAATTTTTTGAGTTTCAGTTCTAAGTATGGGGAGCCCCCAATATTTATTATTATTTTTTTATTTTTGAATCAAAATCTTAATGCGGTTCACAGAATACATCTACCTACCAAGTTTCAAGAGTATAGCTCTTATAGTTTCGGAAAAAAATGGCTGTGACATACGGACGGACAGACGGACAGACGGACAGACAGACAGACATGACGAATCTATAAGGGTTCCGTTTTTTGCCATTTGGCTACGGAACCCTAAAAATGGATGTTGCTAACTTTGGTTCTATATGACTCATTTGTTCTATATTCCATACTTTCCATACTAATATTATAAATGCGAAAGTGTGTCTGTCTGTCTGTCTGTTACCTCTTGACGCTTAAACCGCTGAATCGATTTTGATGAAATTTGGCATGGAGATAGTTTAAGATCTAGGATAGATAAGAGATAGGATAGTTTTCATCCAGGAAATTATCCCTAAAAAGATTGAAAAGTGAGTAAGTAATTCATGATGACATTGATGACCCTGTAGGAAATGTAATTATTAGACCAAAAGCACAATTGCTCTTACATTTGCTTAGGCGCTTTTAATAATCCCTTTTATTAATTAAGGGGATTAGGTGGATATCTATCGTGTTGTAGGAGGTTGCTTCCATACTTCCAAGTTCCACACGGACGTAGTCGCGGGCAAAAGCTAGTATAGTAGTCCTATTTATACAATTCGTAAACGATTTGTATGGAGAATACTACATCGCCCCTAACCGGTTAATTGGTAGACCTACAATTCCCCATACAAATCGTTAACGCAGGCCTTAGCGAGTACCTACTGTCACTGTAAACTAATGGTAAAGTCTCAGTCGCCACTCAAGAACCGTTCTGCCGCAATGACTATCGATTCCCATATGACTTTTTCCACGCGACTAAAGGGCGTTTTAGTGAATCTGTCGTCATTAGTGAAGTCCCGAATCCTCACCTTTTTCGGACACGTGTCAAGACGTGGAGCTTTGTCCATAGAGCGCCTGGTGGTCCAGGGCAAAGTAGACGGTACTAGAGCACGCGGTAGATCTCCCATGAGGTGGACTGACCAAATCAAATCGGCCACAAATTGTCCTTTGAACGAGGGCACCAGACGCACGGCTGTGAGAGAAGAATGGCGCCGTGTGGTTAGGCTTGCCACACAAGGAATGACAGCCACGACCACTCTGACAAGAGTGTAACGACAAAGAAGAAAGAAGAAAGGGCGTTTTCTATTCCTAGACATTCACACAATTCGAATTTCCTACAGATAATTTAACACCCATGATTAAAAGCGAGGATAAATCCCAACAGCTCGGAACAAAACAAACTCCGGCCGGAAAGTTTCCGCATTATTTCCCGGACTAATTCATTCTATTGTACAAACTACGCAGTAATTGCGAAGTTTTTTCAACTGCCGTTAGTGTTTTGGGGTTCCGTGCCCCTGTGACATGGTGTCTGTGGGTAATTCCGATTTGTTTATTGTAGATTACAAGGTGCAACTTGGTCCCTGTAACCGTCCTTTTTTATTAACACGTTTTCATTAGCTTCACTTGTAACTAAGTTTATTCAATGTTCCGTCACCAAACATAATTGTTTCGTGTAGGTATATTTTCGAATATTATATTTACGGGTCAACTAATTTATAATATATTCACTTCAGCGAATTACCATATTGTGTCATCTCCATTTCTCTCAACGCATTATTCCGCATTGTATCATTTTAAGTTTAGTTCTGGGCAATAAAGATTAAATAAATAAATAAATCTCTGTATTTACTTTTAGCATTGTAAATATAGGTAGTACCTTATTTATCCTCCTAAGACCCAATCTATTTTTAGGACATTTATAATAGCGACCCAGTGACCTAATTTTAGGTTTTTAGTCTGTGTCATAAATCTAGGACCTTGGGTGGATATTTGATAAATTCATACATTTCATTGGGCCGCAATGAGTTCGATCTCTGGTCTTTAAAATAGGCCTCCTAAGACCCAACGGTCTTAGGAGGTTACTTAGTTAATAATACATGTTTTTGGAAAATTCAGGTTTAGCTCCAGTTGGCAGCACCCCCGTTGTACAAGAGAACGTGTAAGAATGAGGATGGATAAACTAAAAAAAAAACATGGATTTATGTTTATACTTAGGTAGGAATAATATACTGTGCAATACGAGGCGTACAAGGTGGGAAAACACATTTTGATCTTTTTACCTATCTTTCAGCCAGAAACGTCCACTGCTGAACATAGGCCTCCCCCATGCCTCGCCACAAAGTGCTAACGCGTGCAAAACCGCATCGATAGATTTTAAAAGCTATAAACACATTTTTTTCCTTTTTGATATCCATCCATTCCGTGTCATTTAAGTAGGCAACACTATCATCGCCAATGTCAAGGTAAAATAATGGAATTAAGCACCAGTTGGCAGCAATTTCGCCGGACGTTCCCTGTTTGGTAAACATAATTTCAATATACTACGGAACCTTTAAGCTGAAATTCTGATTACGCTTGTTTGGATTTTTGTTTTCCACTAAACGCAATAACACCAACTCAGGAGGAATTAATGAACTTTTTAGTTTTACTTTATGTTTATGTATGTAAGTAATATTGCTTAGGTTTTTGTCTAAATCTATTCTTTACTGTTATAAAATTATAAAATACAGTTGCATTCCTGGCGTTATGTTGCCAGAAAAGACAACGCTTACAACAAAAAGGTAGTAAGAACATAAAACAATTAATTTGAAACAACATGTCGTAGTTCATTTAAATGTGGTTAAAACATTAGAATATCTCCTTAAGGGATTGTCAAAAAAAAAGATATTATTACCTCTACAATACACAATGTGAAATAAATAAATAAATATCAGAAAACCTCACACAAATCGATCTAGTCCCAAATTAAGCTCAAGAAAGCTTGTGTTATGGGTACTAGACGACGATACTCGTATATACATACTAATATAGCAATAAGCAATAAGCATTTAAAAAAAAAACATATATGACGCAGAGGGCGCTCCAGTAGCGTAAAGGATTAAGGGATGAAAGATTTGGTGTGACTGACGTAGCGGTCGAATAGCTCAGTTGGGAGAGCAATGCGACGGTAACGCAGAGGTCGCGGGTTCAAACCCCGCTTCGATTGTAGTAGATCGCATTCAATTTTTCTTTCTTAATTTACCTTTGTGTCATTATTTATAAAAATAAAAATGTGATATTGCCACATAAAAAATATAGAATCGATAAAAAGATTCTATACAAATATACTAATATAGATTAATATATACTTAAATACATAGAACAACCATGACCCAAGCACAAATATTCGAGTTCATCATCACACAAAAATTTGCCCTGGCCGGGATTCGAACCCGGGACCGCCGACTCAGTGCTTACAAACTGCGCCAAACGTGTTGAAATGCAGCAATAATTACATGTCACAACATCAAATAATTTGAAACATGTTATTGTAAGACTTCTTTCCACCTCCGTGAACACAGCCACACTTAACTCTAACCCTGGCCACACACAGTCTGAATTCCAATCCAGTTCCAGATCAGAATGACGTCGGCAAGCGAGACGTCGCCATATGACAGACAGAGACACTTTCTGACGTCATTCCGTTCGGAAACCGAATCGGAATTTAGACTGCAGCCAGACGAGCGTAATTTGAGTCGCGTAATTTCGGTCGCGCCATATCCATGTAACGTGTGGCTTCGTCACAGAACACGATCACAACACGCCGATCAATGGGCAGAAACCAGTACATGCAGGCAGTCCCAGGAAACAGTCCCATACCCAGACACACGCCTGACAAACCGCTTATTATCGCTAAGCAGGCCCGCCCTGCGAGTAGTAGTAGGCACTATCACTGGACACTGCACACTTAACAAGCACTTATATGTTCTAGGAATGACCGATAGCCCCCTATGTAGGGGATGCCTGTCGGCCGAAGAAACAGCTGCCCACGTGATCCTGGAATGCGCCGCCGTAGCTAAGCAACGGGCTGAAATCCTCAAAGCACCGAGGTCACTTCGTGAAGCCTATGGAGACACCAGGAGAATCCTGCGCTTCTGGACGGAGTTAGGCTGGCTTGACTATTAGCTGGCAAACATGCACGCACAACGGCCCGAATATACACGGGCTAAGTGCGGAAAACGGAGCCCATAACCATAACCATAACACCATGTAACGTGATCACGTCACACTAAGTATGGCGCGACCGAAATTACGCGACTCGAATGACTCTTAAACTCGCTCCTAGAATCAGCTCCACGCTTTGATATATTTGCAAGCAAATGGATAGATAGATGTGTGCGATGAATGTTTGAGGTTTTGTGAGAAGATGGATGTTCGACCTTCTTCTGTGTAATTTATAATTGTCCTTTGTTCTTTTATGTAAACGTTATGTATTCTTAGTTTCACAGTGCCTTGGTTGTAACTGTTATGCTGTGAAATGTAATAAATTAATAAATAAATGAATGACGCTAGTCTAGCTTCACCCTGAACCCAGAAATGGAGGCGGAACATCACTAATAGCTGTTATGCTGTGAAATGTAATAAATTAATAAATAAATGAATGACGCTAGTCTAGCTTCACCCTGAACCCAGAAAATGGAGGCAGAACATCACTAATAGCTGTGGTGATGTGAAATCGTCCGCGGGGCGTGTGGCGTGTGTGATGCGCCGTGTAATAGGATGTCAGCGCTATTCCGGACTAAGAACTCAACGACTATTCCGGGCTAAGGCTGCCTGTACACTGGAGCGAGCTTAGTGGAGCTGTGTAAAAATGGGCTAACCACGTTCCCCAGTACCCTTACCATGAGTTATAAAGTGACCGTACATGTTAGCGACAGTGTAAATGATTTGCATGGAAAATAGTACAGCCCCTATAGCGATTACTTTGTAGAACTACAATCCATACTAATATTATAAATGCGAAAGTGTGTCTGTCTGTCTGTTACCTCTTCACGCTTAAACCGCTGAACCGACTTAGATGAAATTTGGTATGGAGATAGTTTGAGACCCGGGAAAGGACATAGGATACTTTTCATCATCATCGTCATCATTTCAGCCACAGGACGTCCACTGCTGAACATAGGCCCCCAGTGACTTCCAGATCGGCCGGTTGGAAGCGACCTGCATCCAGCGGCTTCCTGCAACCTTTACCAGGTCGTCTGATACTTTTCATCCCGAATAAATTTAGTGTTCCCGTGGGATGAGCGGGTAACACTGCGGGGCACAACTAGTTATACATACAAATCGTTTACGCAGTCGCTAGCGAAGACGGTCACTGTCAAAGTCATGGTAAGTGTACTGATTTAAATGCATTTCTTTGGCACAATGACTAATTTTCTCCACTCCACTTTGACGGGCGGGCAGCCTAAGAATTTAACGAATTAGAAAAAACAAGCGGCGAAATAAATGCCTTAAAAGTGCATCTAGTTATTTTTCTTCTAAACTAACCGTGCCGAATTAACTAAATTCGTTTACGATTCAATATTACGCGCTGCCATATCAGGCTGCAACTAGGCTGCCTAGTGCGCGGAGGCCTTAATTCGCAGTTTATTTTTAATAAGTATTTTTAGTACTGGCCACTAAGAAGTTTATTTAAGAAAAAAAAATATTTAGAAAATAATAACAATCTTGCGATTTTATATTTTTTCTTAGCATTACTTAGTAGTTAAAAGCACTATGTTTAGTCTCGGCCGAAAGTGCAATAGATGAACTTGTTGATCTATTGCTCACTTTCTAGCCTCTGCACTGCATCTACTATGTTTAACTCTCATTACATTTACTTGTGAGCAGGTGTTGTCTCCGATATCGTCGATAGTCTAGCTGCATTCGCACCGTTGAAAATTTAATGGCGTCGAACTGGCTCTATATTGGGATTTCTTCCCTGTTGTGAGAAAATTTGAATTCCGAGACTTTAATAAAAGTCTAAATGTGGTTTGGTTTCCTTACATGGCGTTTAATAAGGAAGAACGGGAGGAAATGAAATTGAAATTGGAAATGAAACACAATAAGTAATTGATTCAGGCGTTACTTTGTTCACTAACTTAATGTTGTCTGGATGAACTCGTTTTTAGGGTTCCGTACACGGGACACTATTATTAAGATGCCACTGTCCGTCTGTCTGTCTGTCACCAGGCTGTATCTCATGAACCGTGATAGCTAGACAGTTGAAATTTTCACAGATGATGTATTTCTGTTACCGCTATAACAGCAAATACTGATAACAAAACAAAATATTTTTTTGCCGTTTTTTATTTGATGGTTAACCCTTCGTCCGCAAATCCTGTTTTATAGTAATAAATAAAAATAATAAATATGTAATAAATAAATATCGGACGACGTCACACAAATCGATCTAAGTACTTAGTCTCAAATTAAGCTCAAGAAAGCTTGTGTTATGGGTACTAGACGACGATATACGTACTTATCATCATCATCATCATCATCATATCAGCCTATAGAAGTCCACTGCTGGACAAAGGCCTCCCCCATAGTTCTCCACAACGATCGATCTTGCGCCGCCCTCATCCAATTTCTACCCGCGATCTTAACCAGGTCGTCGGTCCACCTTGTTGGAGGCCTTCCAACGCTGCGTCTTCCGGTCCGCGGTCGCCACTCAAGAACCTTTCTGCCCCAACGGCCATCGATTCTACGAGCAATGTGCCCCGCCCACTGCCACTTAAGTTTGGCGACTGTCTGAGCTATATATCTACAACCTTGGTTCTCTTGCGTATCTCATCATTTCGAATTCGATCCCGCAAGGAAATTCCGAGCATAGCTCGCTCCATTGCCCTTTGAGTAACTGTGAGCCTTCTTATGAGGCCCATTGTAAGCGACCACGTTTCAGTGCCGTATGTCATCACTGGCAACACACATTGGTTAAAAACCTTCGTCTTAAGACACTGCGGTATTTGGGACGAGAAGACATTCCGCAGCTTCCCGAACGCTGCCCATCCGAGTTGGATTCGACGAGTGACCTCTTTTTCGAAATTCGACCTAGGTACCCAACTGGATCGTTTGTCCAAGGTAGATATAGTCGTCTACAGTTTCGAGCGCAGAGTCTCCAACTTTAAGTGGAGTGGAGTGGGACCCGGGTATGTCCTAAAACTACGCCCAAGACCACCGTAGGATGGGCAGCAGCATCCTTGTTTTCGTACGGTGGACATTACTGCGATCGCCAACCCGCATGCCAAGCGTGGCGATTATGGCAAAACCCCCCAATACGTACTTATATAGATAAATATATACTTAAATACATAGAACAACCATGACCCAAGCACAAATATTCGAGTTCATCACACAAATATTTGCCCTGGCCGGGATTCGAACCCGGGACCGCCGGCTCAGTAGGCAGGTGTATACAAACCGAGCCAAACGCGTCGTCGCAATAACATCAGCCTGTTGTTATCATTGTAAGTAATGTATTTCATATTTTCTGTTTTCTTGTTTGTGGTGCACAGCAACGAATATAATAATATTACTATCATGAGATCTTATTTTACTTTATGTTTATTTGTCTAGTGAGCAGGTGCGGTCATTGAAATCGACGATAGACTGAGTGCGTTCGCAACGTTGAAAATTTGACGGCATCGAATTGACAACATTTTATATTTCTAACAGGTGGAAATTAATATAGAGATCGAGAGAGCTTTGTGTCGTGTACAGTACACCCTAAATAAATATTTGAATTTTGCTTCTGTACGTAATGTATTTATTTCTGTATGTAAAGAAATATAAGAAAACATATAAAATAAACGAAATCTACAACAACTGTGCCTCAATAGAGTGCTCGAATAAAAATACGAAACAGCAATATTCCTAAGAGATCGCTTATAAATATGGCGAAGGGCGATATCCCAAAGAACACTCTAATTAGCACACTGTTGCATTAATATTTATAAATCCTGTAGTGTTTTATTATTAATTCTTCCAACGTTGCATTCTCTTTACAGCCATCAGTAATTTTAATGCCGAGTAGAAGTAAATCCACTGAACCTTTGATCATTTATTTACACGGTCAGCTATTATATTGTCATTTGTTTAAAGCGGAACTCTCACACGTTTGCAAGTACAATCGATTTATGAAACAAAACGTCCGTATTCCGTGTACGAAACTATTTAATACGGGCATATAATGTATGCAGTTATAGGTATATAGTATCTGATCATAGGAATCTTACCGCATAATTATTTTGTTAAATAGTGTTTTTAATTCCAACCAAGCAGCAATGTACGTCGTCCAACAAATGAACGCTGACATGGTATGTCATGACGTTTAGGTACGTTAATTAATGTGGATGCAAATACATTGCGTGTTCAATTATTTCGTATGAAAAAAAAAAACTAATTTTCTAAAGAAGTCGATGTAAATATTAGGATCCCTCGGTCCGATACTATCGTCATTTCAATATATGCCCGTATTAAATACCCACGCTGTATATTGAATGGTCTGCCTTGCTAAATAGGATACCTAGTTCAAAGCGAGAGTAAATATATGTAGGTACGCATATCTTAAGTTCAAGGATGTTGTTTTTTTTGACTTGACGTATCGAGATATTTGATAATCATTTTACATGTATACCTACTTAGTTGACAATTGTAGCTTGTAACTCATGTTTTTGGGCATGTGTCTTGCCAACAAAAATTAGCGAAAGATACAGAGGTTTTTTTTACCTAAGCCTGTAATTCTCTTATTGGCTTAGCCATAATAATAATAACAAACAGTGTTATTTGATCAACTTGCTTTGGTTGAATAGTAATTTACTTGAGTTCAATTGTAACACAATTTGATACTCAAGTGAATTGCAGATATTTGAATATCAATAGTTTCGTGCAACGCGATCTAAACTCGCCACTTGAGATGACAATAGGAGATGCGACTGGATGTTGAATTATACTACATGGTGTAGTTATATTAATTAAATTATCTCAATAGGACATATAACAAATATTTTTTTTGAAGTGTAACTTCTAATGCGACTTCCAACAAGGTTGCGTTAAACGTTAAATGTTAAACGTTATGTTGTGGAGGGGGTAGGAAAGCACTGTTGCGTTAAACGTTCAACGCAGCAATCCCACGGACAATGTCTCTTGTGAATATCAATTGATTGTTAGGTTTTCTCTTTTGAAATTACAATTTCTACCCCTTCCTATTTTCATTTCCACATTACGAAGTTTCACTTCTTCCGCGCGGAGGGCCTCCACGTACTATTTTTTATTAGAAATATGTGACTTTAAAGGTAAGTACGAAAATTAAATGGTTTTTTTTTAATCCAAAAGAAATTTTGAACGTGTTTTCAGAATCCTCATAATTTAACAAAACAATAATTATAGTAAAGCCTGACCAGAAATATATGAGGATTGTCAAGAGGGCGCTATTTATAAGATTTATATGGCAACAATTTTGCAACAAATCACAGCCCACTATAATCATTTTAGTTTAAATACCTGTCAGTTCGACTATGTTAACCTCGTAATATCATTTAATGGAATGCACTCTTATCCTGACTGTTTTTCGTGTAGTAAACACGTTTACACTTTATTTATAATCTTACGTTCACGACTATGAGTGGTTTTCGGCATTTTCTTTGGTTTTTTTTAAATATTTGTCTTTTAAAGAAACCACCACGAATGACATTAACATTGTTGACAAACCATCACAAAATCATTGCCAGTGTAAGAACTTAGTTCCAGTGAAATTCCGCAATATGGCGCATCCTCATATATTTCTGGTCAGGCTTTACAACCATAAACTTTTTCACGGTGAAAAAAAAAATGCTCACTGCTTCTTTCGGCTTTCTTCTCAACAGTGGTCTCCTTTTGGGAAATGCCGGTAGATTCACAATCTCACTTGTAAAAGAGCCTTTGTTGCCTACGTTGCTGAATAAATGATTTCATTTCATAACTGAATGAAGTAAGTACCTAACTACTGAATAATTGAATTGAATATAACTTCCTAAATTGACACACAGTCTGGTAACCCGTGTCATAGAGTACAATTCAAGAAAAATACTCTTTATTAACAAAAGTAATACACACTCTCAAATGGTACATTCACTTTGTGTACATGTATTGTGTATTCACATGCACTTGTATTGTGTATGTATTCTCATTTTTCAGTTTTCAATGAAAATATATCTCATCATCATCAACAACATCATCATATTTTTTAATTTCAAAGAATTAAAGCATTTATTATGGATCAAAAATAAAGAATAAAAAAACCTTAAAATAAAATAATTACACATTCATTTCATAAATTTTAGCGATGAGCTGTATTTATATCTCAAAATGATTAATTTTCAATTTCACATAATAATCAAATAACTAACTACATTATAAGGTTGTGTATAATGACATTCATCATGCGTTTACAATATTATCAAGTTACACTTTTTAATTGAAAACAGAGTAGAAAGAAATCAGCTGGCCATAAGTTTACTTTGATATAACTTTAAAATATCAATTTTACCTGTAAATTAACAATTACACAAAGTTGACCCAATTATCCGCTAGATGGCGCTGCCAGTCATTTACATCGCGCTAACGTTGTGCCGCCATAGTTCATTGAGGGGAAACCTGCGCCGAGTGCTTTTCGTGCCTCAATCTATTGAGTAAGGAAATTATTGGGCCTTGATGACATCTCGGCTATGCCCACTGGGCGGAACTATTTTTGCTGGGCTCAGGTCGTCCCTTTGAGCTGCGCGCCTACTTTGCGCGTGGTTCGGGTGAAGCGATCTACCCGCCATAAATGCATATCTGTAAATCCTGTTTAGGAGCAGCGAAATGATATGATGGTAACATGGCAATATTGGCAATGCCATTTATTTTTACAGTGCAATCAACAATTATTGACGAAATTAAGAAATAAATGAAAGGTATATCGGTATAGGTAGGTAAATATTTTTAAATTGTCCGGAATTCAATAGAAATTATCATTCTTATTTTGTAAAATTTTCATAAATGATACCTAAATTTATTGTGTATTTATTTTTATATTTATTCTTAATTTAATAGGGTAAGACAGCGGTCTCACATATTATCTAGTGGAGTTGGAAGTGGGCAGCACTTGTTAGGATTTATATGTTAACCTTCGCAACAGTGAAGGGCCGCGGGTTGCCGATCGCTGGAGTAGAGTTTATAGAGTTATAAATTCGTGGTTGCATTAACTGATTTCTATCAGGTGAGAAGCTTAACTAATTGGTGCTAATAACGTAACTTTTACTTAGGTGGACGTGGAACCCTCAATTGAATGCTATTGATTACCTAATTCAAAACTTTGATCCATCCCTAACCTCAAGTAAAATTATTTAAATGGGAATTATTTTAATTTTATAATTTATTCATTTTTTCATTTACAAAATAATGTGTACTTTAAGTTGTTAAAGTAATACTGTAGTCAGCTTTAAGTGTTTGCCTATGTTTTCTTCAAACAGATCAAAGTGAAATTTTCCACATAGCCCACGTTATATTTGTGTCTGTTGAGGGTTTGTCAATTCCACGCATAATTTGAACTCCACAGGGGCCATTCAAAAGTGTTTGCGACAAACCACACCATGCAGCCATACAAGATAAACATTTTAACACTAATGCATCGATGACGTGACGAACCTCATACATGCGTGCTGGCTCCACACTTGCGTCGCTTATGAATCAAAAATGTGTAGTTTGAGGAAATGATTATTATTGTATTCAGCGGTGTACACTCACGTGAAATTGTCAGGAACGGCCCGACATGTTTCGAACTCGTACGGAGCTCTTCATCAGGGACTGCTACCCGTACAACGGCGCGGTAACTTTGTCACTGATTCTTCGATCGACGCTAAGAATAATAATACAAATTAAATACAACCAAATGAGATCAATGCGAAAAAACTGCTTTATAGAAGGATCACCCTACTTTTGCATTAATGTCGTCGTCCAATTTATATAAATTAGATTCTCGTTGATTTATGCAAATTTGCACTGAGTGTACTCCTAGCTTTAACGATATTAAATTCACAAACCAGAGAAAGAATATTACATTCCAAACCTACCAATCGACACGACTTTATTCTTAGCAATTTGAAAATCAGTATTCACCCAGCGTTTAAAATGCATTCCCAGTGTGGAGGCGACATTACCCCATTTCCCCGAATCCCCCAAATTCTCTCAAATTTAGGGGTAACTTGAATTCGACGATATTTCCGTAGGGCGCTCCGAATCAGGGGAACGATCAGTTGTTTATGACAAGCAAAGCGTTGAAATAAATATGATTTATAGTGTTGCCATAATAATAAAGAGAATATGGAGTGAAATTTCGGTTTTATTTGCTCAAGTTTACTGAATCGTTTCTTTATCTTTCATGGTTTCGGTCGTTTTGCAAGCGTTATGTACGAGGTCGATAATATTTGGAAAGAGGATTTGCACGTATGATTTAAATCGAGTTTGCTGACGAATTTAACAAACTGCCACATTTCCTAGCAGGTTTGTTTGTCCGACTAAGTTTTTCTTTGTAAACTTTTCAGAACTGTTCGAATACTTATTTTACAAGATTATTTGGTTTCGGAGGAAAGCGTAAGTTGCGAAATGAAGCAATTAGGAATAGGTAAAAACCAAAAGCGTTTCAACCACTACTTCAGCTTTTGTTGCTAAATTTAGGAGGAATAAAGTGAAACATTATTGTTGAAATCGTATATATGTCTTCTACCCTCCCTGCAAGTTAGGACTCGTACAGTTGGAGGCAATAATTGTCTACTGTCACATCAAGGGAGGAAAAAAAATCGTGTATGTCTAGTTTGTGGACTCTACATTAACGTTTTTTGTGAGTTATATTAAATGACGAACTTCAAAAATCATAGATTATGTCCGTCTACATTTCGTAACGAAAGGTGATAAGCGGTTGAAACACTTTTGGTTTTCACAAAAAAAATCGTTACTTGCAAGGGAATTAAGTAAAATCGATTAATATTTTGCCAGAAAAAAAGCCTAGTCATAGAAATCCAAACATTCACATTAAAAAAATATAGAAAGTTAATAGAATATCAGGACTCAAATATTAAGGAACTGGCTGACACCTTGCGATCTCTGGCCTTTTGAGTCCAATTTCAGCATGATGTGTTAATTATTAGCGACTGAATTATACGTGCAATTAGAAAAAATGTACCTTAAGAGTTTTTTAACTAATCCTATTACTAATAACTTATAGTGACTGAAAATTACGTAGGGAGGTTATCGCCTCCTGTTTTCAGCAAGTATGTAAAGACATTATTTTCGGCATTACAATGTATTCGGGCAATATCCCGAGCAAAAGTTAATTACGTGCTTCCAAATTATGTGTACATATTTGTGGCAAAGATTAAATAAATTTAGAGGGTGTGGTGTATAGACACCTTTATGATAATAAAGTGTCTCTGGACCTGCCCGGGGCCGCCATTGCTATGACAGACGTCAACGGCAGCGGGCAGGTGATGGCCGACAGAAAACCCATTTAAGTGTTTTATTGAATCTACCCATGCACGGAAACCACAGGACATCACACTGGCGACGAGGATGGCTAAAGCAACTACTACTAACTAAAGCCTATTACACGCTAAATGAATACTTAGAAGATAAATTATAAACACTTAGTAAGTCCTCTCCCTAACATTGCAGTGCCCAACAGGGTTCACAATGATCGGTAGCTTCAAGTTAACATCTGTACCTACTTTTGTGATATTGCAATAAATGATTGAGTATTGAGTACATTATTCGGTTGAAAGACGTTGTATAGAAACAAGTAAGCAAACACATTAATGTACACAAAAGCAGTTAAAGAATACAACTACTGATTACAAAAAGCACAGGTACAGTTGGAAATTCGCATCTACATAAAACAATATTTAACTAGCCCGTCAGGGTGTTTATCATAATGGTGACACACAACTCTTTACTGCGCGACATAAACTACCTGTCACTTTCATTCCAATATCGTGCGAACTAGACAGGCGATGCTGAGTCGCGCGAAAAGATAATGAGGTAGTTATACAGATGATGCAAAGCATCGGAAATTCAAATATTCGTAATACAATTTGCTTAAATAAACTACCTAGATATTTGGGTATCTCTTTGCCTAGTAGCCAATAAATAGAGGAACTAGAAACACTTTTAAATAAAATTATAGGATTGGACCATAGTTAAAACAAGACTATGAGATTAAAACAAAGCCAACAGGATTGGCGGAAAACAACCCTATTTAGGGTATCAAAATAAAATCAGTTGAGCTGTTTCAGCACGAAACAACTACAACACAAGCTGTCATTGATTGAAAATGACAGCCGGGAAAATAAAATGATCTACGGATCAGCCCCAAAAGGATATATTATATATTAATACAGGAATGGCAGCTCGTGGCTTTGGCCAATGTCAGTTTAGTAATATTAACTTTATAAAGAATAATAAACCATGCCTATATATATATATATATATATATATGTTCGGAAAAATACATTTACATCATACACCGTAGCAAAATACCATTTCTCATGTTCACTTGAAATGTCCTTTAAAAAGTAGATGAACTACAAAAGAAGCTGTCACGCGTTGGCAATGAAAGAAAAAAAGTAGTCTTCTAAAATGTAAGTCGTATAGATGACCGTAATAGGGACACAAATGAAAAATATTACAGTAATTCCGTCGTAGAGGGCTAATCGCGAAATTGATTGAATATATAATAAACGCGGTATTTATTTAACAACACTTAAACTCGACAACTAGTATTATACTCTATTACTTAAATAAACCGTGTTCTAGAAGTTGAAACGATTTGACTCGAATTTGAGTTCACTATAGAATAAGGTATATAACAAAAGAATATATACTAGTAGTAACGACATTTAAAGTATCCGTGCATTATAAATAAACGATTACGAGTACAAGCAAATCCTAACACAGGTATTATGGTAAAGACATCTTAAAGTACATTGTCGTTTGTGGCGTTTAAAGTACATCTTCAGTTAGAAATTATCAATCACTAGAACAGCGCAGTTACGTACCTACGTATTTTTTTATTTCTTGGGGTACGTATGTACATAAAAATCGTAATCAATTAATCATATTGTAGTATTCTTACAATAAACAAATGAAAACTTCCTCTCAATATTATATAATTTGATTGGGTATAATTAACGGTATTTTGATTGAGGAATTTATGTTATTCCGTTATATCCTTTCTACCAGTGTACTCGGTTGTTCGCGCTACGACTAGGTAGACTGAATAATCATTACATCGGGTTTACAATAATAAAGGTACAATAATGTTGTATAAAAAGTGCCGAAGGAGCACAAAGTCCAAACAAAAAATGCCGAAGGGGCACAAACTACAAAAATGCCGAAGGGGCACAAAGTACAAAAATGCCAATGGGCACAAAATAACAAGGTGCCAGAGGGACCACAAAGGTGAAAAACTTGCCAATGAACATATAAATAATAAAATGTATAATTAATAAATAATAAATAAATATTAAGGGACAATCATACACAAATCGACCTAGTCCCAAACTAAGCAAAGCTTGTACTATGGGTACTAGACGATGATATTAATAATTATATTTATAAATATATATATATATTAAGGCTGTGAAACCTGCGACCTGCTTTAGAATGAAGTGTAAACGATTGTGGTTCCTATTTTCAACAAACTAATTTTATACTTTTAGTACTTATGATAAATGAGTCTTCGTGATTATACATGCATTAAACCAGTGCTGTCCCTGAATTAAATAGTAAAATGAATAAAATTTGGGTTGGACGAGGGTTTCCCAAATTGAAGACTTTGTTTTAATCGAGAGACGCAGAATTTATAATATTTTGCATCTAGTCTAGTTTATGATCCACGAGTCCTCATAAGAGACGTGGGTAGTGTGTTTACCTATCTATTTTCCTTGAGTTATACTCACCTGTAACTTTCAATATAAATTTCGATAATGCAGTAAAAAAATGTGATTCCTTATGAAGTTACTACGTTATTTGCGATTATGGTTGGTGTACCAATCAATTGTGTAAATTTCACTATATAGAAATTCTAAAGTAAACAGATTTTCTTTTCAAGTGATGACTAGTCAACGCCGGCTTAGTATTCTGAAATACTTACATTTCGTGAGAAGATTTTTAACTTCATACCAAAAATTGGAAAATGTATATTTTATTGAAAAAGGCAAACTGTGAGTTTTCTTGCGGCGCTTCTTTCTCACAAAGGCCTTAGTTGGAAGCGCTGGTAGATTCCGAAATTTTCGAAAATAATAGCTCCATAGTACATTAATTCACGAGTATATGAATATATATGTAATTCAATGTTATGATTGGCGAAAGCAATAAAATAAAAATAACTGTTACAATACCAAATACAAAATATTCCATTACTTAATTCATTCCATTTATCAATAAAGAACAAGTACCTAATTGAAAAAAAAAGAACGAAAAACATAAATGGAAAGAGGAGGTAACGGAAACGAGAACATAGAATTATTTAATGATGAAAAAATGAAGACAAAATTATTGAACTTGGAACTACTAAATAATAAGTATCACTCACTAAATTAACTTCATATATGCATAAACTTATGTTTAAAAGCCTTGTCTCAAAAGGAGAATAAATACCGAATACGCGAATAGTAACAAAGAAAAAACATTTCTTTATGACACATTTATTACAAATTTACAATACAGTTGTGATAAGATTAAACTCGTGTTACATTTCAATGTAGTACATTCAAATTCATGATTAAGGATTAAATTAGAAACATTACATTTCCAACTACAATCACAGAATAAAGACACTACTACAGTCTAGTGACCGAGATATTACTAATAGGTATGTTGTGCATACCGGTTACTTTGAACTATGTTGTCTGTTTTGCTCACTGCGCTGACGCACAAGCAACCCATATTAATAGCGAAACTCTCATCCTCGCTGTCACAGCGAACGTGCTGGATGCACTACACCGCCACGATAACCGTGCTCAGCCGAACCCTGAGTCTGAGCAAATGCTTCGCACCTTGGTGTCTGGCGTAGCTGGCTGGTGTGGGGCATCTAGAGGTAAGCCTCGAATTTAGTTCAATTCACTCAGACGGAGCAGTGAGCGAATTTGCAGAATATTTGTAATTATTAATAATATGAATCAATCTAGATTCCATAAATATATTAAATGTACATGTAATGCAATGGTGATATGAAATGTTAATATCTAGTAATAATTAAATAAATAAGGTGTCAATAAATAACTATTTCGAATTTATGAAAAGAGGATGGTGTGGTGTATAGACACCTTTATGATAATAAAGTGTCTCTGGACCTGCCCGGGGCCGCCATTGCTATGACAGACGTCAACGGCAGCGGGCAGGTGATGGCCGACAGAAAACCCATTTAAGTGTTTTATTGAATCTACCCATGCACGGAAACCACAGGACATCACAGAGAGGGAAGTAAGTTTAGTAAATGTGGATGAAACTGCTGGGGATAATGGCAGCAGCGAATCTCCAGTCGTTTCGAGACCATGACTGCGACGAAACGGTCGAAACCTCGAAAACTTACAAACGCAAGGTAATATGTAATAAAATTAAGTTTATTAAGGTATATGTTACATATTATATTTTTATATAATAATATATATTTTTGTCTTGACATTGAATGAAAATCCACCACAGGCAGATTACTTAGGTAGACCTCCTGTTGTTTACCTCAATTGAATTATACGTGTAATCTGTATTTGTTGGTATTTATTTCCCGTTGAGGTGTGCAATAAAGAATATTATATTCTGTTCTATACCATCCCCCGATGAAAAACGAGGGATGTTGTTATATGAATTGTGAACTGATAATCTGATAGTGATTTAGTTCTTTTTTTTATGACTGACAGGTTACTTGGTCAAATGTATAGAGACCATTTACTAGGTGTGTGATTTATTTGAATATATATTGAGCTTTTATCGTTCTTCCGATTAATTAAGGCCTGTAAGAAAAACGTGTGTATAAAACCTTACTCTAAATAACCTATAATACAAACTTATAAAAAAAGAGTCATAAAGGGAATACCCCATCCAAAAGGTCCGCCTGCGGTGTGGTCCCCAGTATGCTGGCGTTACCTCTTTGTATCAGTTGGAGATATTCTCCGGCAGAGGTAAGCGCCAGCTCTGGGGTCTCCCGAAGCGTCGATCAGCCAGCTTCAAATATATATACACAATTAGTCTGCTGCCTATCAATAAAGCTAAATAGCTTGACTCTGTTGCCTATCAATAACGCTGAGAGAAGATCTTTT
Organism: Apotomis capreana; assembly: GCA_947623375.1. Lineage (NCBI taxonomy): Eukaryota > Metazoa > Arthropoda > Insecta > Lepidoptera > Tortricidae > Apotomis > Apotomis capreana. The sequence continues at coordinate 17,526,442 of OX392509.1, read as the reverse complement.
TGAACAGACTAATCGTATAAGCACAGTATAAGTATATTGTAGAGCAACTGACCGTTTTTCTTTTAATGGTGTGACCAATCAAACTGCTGCTCAAAAAACGCTGACGCACGTCGAATGTATGAAAATGACGCGACGTGAACATTTGATTGAGTTTGCAGCACTTCGCTGCTTTTCATGCGTGGTCGAATCTGAATGCTTAGAGTCAAGACGCGTCTGTCCCTTTATTCTTTGCTACAATTAACATTCTGCGCGCGTCGTGTTTTTGATCATCTCCGTAATACGGCTGAGGGATTTGTTTGGACGAGACGTCATTATTATTGTTATTACGCGATGCATTATTAACATGCCCGAAAATATGTCGTAATCATGATATTTTCGTGCCGGCATTATGGCACATGCTGAGAGTTTGTTGGGATCTTAAATTCAAAGCTCTTGTTTAGCTCTTAAGTTGGCTATAAAAATTGTAAATGTGGTTGAACTGAGCGTGTCGCTCTCGAACGTTCTCTGTTATCTATATCGAGAATATCATGGGGAACTCAAGAGCGTCCGTTATTCTTGCGTTTTTTATCATTATATGTATCGAATGCTTAACGTGAGGTTTAGCGTGAATCTAGACCTGCAAGTAGTATTTCACGTTTTTTTACCAGACGTCGGAATCTCAAAATGGTCCAATGGTTAGTGGCCTAATGATTTTCCAGCTTTTTTGTAGATTTCATATAAGTACTTACAACCGTTCAAGTTAACAATGGTCTTTATTTATTTGTTGGTAGTAGACATAGAGTTCATAAGCTAAATATAACACCTATCTGTAATACTCACCTATGTTAAATAAAAATAATTTTCTCTCTCCCTCTTTATCTCCGTAAAGTACGTCGCTGTCACCGTCTACACAAGTTCTATAAAAGAAATAAATTATCACGCCATACATTTCACTTTGGAAATGTAAATAAGAGATAAACTTCACAGGACTGGTGACTGGTAAAAGTTAAACTAGGTATCTAAAACTCAAACCCAACTCAAACGAACGTTAAATAACAGTTAGTACCCACATTACGACTATTACCGAAGTTACAAAGTCAATTAAGATGTTAATAATGCAAGTTGTAATCAAACAGACATCTTTAAGCCGGGCTTATCCCAACAGCTAACATCCAATATTCAATATCGGGTTTGAAACTACGCAGGTTGCGTTAGTGTTGTTTCGATAAGCGTTCGTTTACATGGCGCGACTTTAGTCCTCCTCATTTCTAGGTATTAGGTTCCTCGAAACTATCACAGTACGACTCTTTTTTCGCCTATCCTTCCGCTCTAAGTCACTCAGACCCGATATAGTTTATTCACGACTAGCGACCCGCCCTGGCTTCGCACGGGTGCAATGCTGATACTAAATATACTATGCATGTATTATACATAATAAACCTTCATCTTGAATCCCTCTATCTATTAAAAAAACCGCATTCAAATTCGTTGCGTAGTTTTAAAGATCTAAAAGCATACATAAGGACAGACAGACAGGAAGCGACTTTGTTTTATACTATGTAGTGATGCAGTCCATGCGCTTAGTGCGCCCGCGTCAAAACCCACCCAATCACTCCTGTGCCGCTGTTCATCCTGGTAAAAATCGTAATCCTCCTTCTTGCTTCGCCGTTATTGGGTAACAAAGATTAACCCGAGAAATATGGCAACGCTCCTATGCTACGCCGCCGTAACGCATACGTCATACGACAAAGATCGACGTTACGAATTTGAATTTAGTGTTGGACCTTGTGAAACGAATAAATACCTACTAAACCATTGATACAAAATCTAAGCACAAAGAAAAAATTTGATTGCCAACCTGGCGGAAGACATCGAGAATCGAACCCGGTACCTCTTGATTACCGGTCCAGCGTGTTAACCTCTCCACCACCCTAACGCCAAATAACCTTTGGAATTTGAAAGGCTTTACACCTTATTTTATTTTATTTTATTTTATTTATTTGTTCCATAAAATCACATCTTACCGCGCTACTTTACAGCAGTGAACGAGCAAGCGAGAGAGGGCGCTGTTATTTGTAAATTTATATAACGTTACGCGTTTCACTTTTCTTTGTGCGTTGTATTAATGATTTAATGTAAAAATATTGAGACATTACAAGTTTCATAAATTTACGAATAAATAATGTTTTCTAAACCGTCTCCATGTAAGCCCGGGTCTCTATTATCAAGAGCTAATATCCAAAGTTCGCCGGTCGGCGGTGAGCGATAGCCGCAATAACCCACGTGAATCTCCGCGGTAGGCTCAACGTTTGAGCTAAACGTCCCCTTAAATACCTATAGTTTGACTCCTTATACATTACTATAATTAATACTACAATACGAGTACATTAAGGCGTTTACCTCGTCGTAGAAGTCGAATATCGTTCGACACGTTTCGCGGCAGCTCTAATGATGATGAATCGCGATCTGATTCGAAAAAAATGGTAATGTTTAATGTATTTTAATATGACTGAGATGAGACTCACGGTAGTTTTCTATGTCAAATACTATCATTAACTTGAAATTTTTATCCAAATCTATCATCATCTAAATCGGACAAACGATTTTATATCCCATTATTTCCTTCGAGGTCGTTGTTTTAAAATATATTAATTTGGTACCTACTGCCTGATATGCCGTATTTTCAATCGATCTAAAAAGGAGGTCTCAATTCGATTGTACCTATAGACAAAATATTGATATAATACAGTGCAGTGCTTTCAGTTGCATTGCATTGCAAACAAAGTTTAGTATTAGAAAACATTTTAAAAACATTGTAGACACAGATCCTTAGGATATTCCTAGTTTAGTAATATCTCGGCTTCATCGCGACCATATAAATAATAATACCATTAAATATCACAATTATCACATGAATATTACTTCTATCGAAGTAATGAAGTATTGTTCTATTTCCCCATGTAACAGTGAATCGAGATAATACTTAAATGAATTTACCCAACGCGTGCATTGAATTGGTATACGGTCGTCTTGTAATGAATTATTGTTAGTATCTATTAACTAAACAAGGGTTCAAAATCAAGTTAGTAAACATTCAATTATAGTATAATTTAACATAAATTCATTTTGAGATGACATAATGTGCTATTATGCCACATTATAACATGTGACACACAGTCAATAAATATGACCAACTATAATATTTATTTTTTCGATTGTTTAAGTTTCGTCACTGCTATGATGGATTTATTTTAATTTAAGTAGTAACTTACTTAACTATCTAATTGGTTACACGCTGGTCTTCTCTTTGTAGATCACTGACAGTTGGCTACATAGATTTTTGGGGCATTATGCTGACAGCTCAGGGGTATCCCAATATTAACATCTATTTCCATATTTCCGTCACGTATTCATATTGGTTCCTACGAATACGAGAGTGACCAATGCTATAGCCCCACATCTTGCTTTTGAACCTCCGCAATATTGCGAAGTTTTAGTGGTCCTAATTTATTTTACTGGCAAGGAGTATTCTCTTGGTAACTGACGTTATAAGTCGACAAATCGCAGGGTTCAACCGCAACTTGTCAGGTTTTACATTATTTTTGAATGCACGGTAAACACGACAGGAGTAAGAATATCGACGATAACCAGAACATACTGCCGTGATATACCCGATTCAAATCAAAATACAAATTCGAAAATGACAGTGCTGAAGTAAATAATATAGTGGTATTTCGGACATATATCATTAGAAATATCGAATTTAACCCATGGGTGTTAGTATTTTTAGTTCGCCATAACTAGACGGTTAAAAAGATCTTTGTTCGCCATTCGCTGCTTCCGTGTGTCTCGTGACAGATAGGGGAGCGTTAATAAGAAACCGACGAATAAATCATCCAAGGCGCATAATTAAATTTTAAACCATTTTTATTCACACGTAAATCAGGAACACTTGGCTTTGACAGAAACGGATGAATGCGTGTGGTCCTTGCTCGAGTTCCTAATAAAATATTATGATTGTTTTACTTGAATTATATTTTAACACACATCGGTAGATAACTGTAGTGTAATTAGCATGAAATTGTAGGAATGACAAATTATATCACCAGATTGGGAATCTGTTGTTCTTATTCAATGATTTACAATCTTTACCTTTACTTTTTTATAAGGCTTAATGTCTAATAGGCTGTAAGTTTGTAGTTTTTAATTACACCCTTCGAGTTGGCCATGATGTGGCCATCAGACGATACTCGACGCTAGTTTTCAATAAACACTCATACAAAATACAATTCGAAATGTAATATCATATAATTTACTTAGCTATGTTGGACAAATAAATATTTGGTCAAATAATATTGGCAAGAAAATATAAAAACAAATACACAATTAACGCTAAAATAGACAAAATTGCAGTGGTGCTATGTCATATCGAATTTAACCCAATTATTCAGCAAAATACATAACTTACGGATTCATCTATGCTGACATTGTATCTCGTCTAGGGGACACGGCTCTAGCGAGCGCTTATCCAAACCAAACTTTTTAGGAAACCTATTTATCTTACTCTGTCACATTTTCATCATTTTTTCTTGTATTGTAACAACTGTGGCACGTTTTCGTACAAACCTATGGAGAAACCGTTCTTTAGTAGGTATTAATTAATGCTAAGTTATTGCATTCCTTGTATTTTCAAATGTTCCATGTATTTTTAAGCATTCGCTACATTTCGTTTAGTTGTGTCGCTAACTCTGATTTATTATTATTATTTAACTTTTAGGAACTTTACAATTTCCTTAAATCTAAATACATTGTCCCACAATACCAGTGGTTATGTTGATAAGTGCTTTGACAGTGTAATTTTTGGTGGATATTTTGCCATTGTAATGTAACATTCTCTTGCTGCACGATTTACGGCGGGTAGATCGCTTCACCCGAACCACGCGCAAAGTAGGCGCGCGGTTCAAAGGGACGACCTGAGCCCAGCAAAAATAGTTCCGCCCAGTGGGCATAGCCGAGATGTCATCAAGGCCCAATAATTTCCTTACTCATTAGATTGAGGCACGAAGAGGCACGGCGCGGGTTTCGGCTCATTATACTATGGCGGCACAACACTAGCGCGATGTAAATGACTGGCAGCGCCATCTAGCGGATAATGGGGTCAACTTTGTGTAATTGTTAATTTACAGGCAAAATTGATATTTTAAAGTTATATCTAAGGTATCAGTTACACTTACACTAACACCCTAATTAGAATCACCCCTACGTATATGTGTGGAAATATTTCGCTTCAGTGAATTAGCTGTCAACATGCAATTCGCGTTTTATACCTGCCTCGCTCGCTCTTACGCGATTCAGATAAGAACCTCTCAGTTTTCGCCCAAACCCGAATCGTAATCTAAGAGAGCTCACAGACTGTATGTGAATAAGATGCCTGAAAAAAAAAACAAAATATTCAACGAGTTTTCAAATTAGGAGTGACAATGGCAGTGATCTCGGAACTATTTTCGGCGTCTGTACGAAATTGAATGTGACAAACGTGTGATGGCGTTTTCATGTTTATTTATATTCTGAAGAAAAATACTGTATTATACTGCACTGCACCCTTACCATGAGTTAACGTGACTACTCGCTAGCGCTCTACTTAGTGCTCCAAAATGCGTTCAGAAACCGTAGGAAATGACCAGCATTACTACAACCAATTTTACTATGAGAACTTTCTTATCTGTGGCAGTAGGTAAAATTTGTACTGTAATGTTATAACGCTATCAATTTTTGTAAGGTTATGAGTTTAAATTTGGAACAGCTGTCAAAACTGAAGTAGGTCTCTATTCTAGTATCCATAGATATTAATATTGTTATCGATACGAAACGTCAATTCAGTATGTTTTTTTATAAAAACCGCACGACATTTGATCTCGAGTGACATGAGAATATGGATACATTCGTTTGTAGGTATATGATTTAGAAAAAAAAAACATTCGTCTTGACGGAGGTTCGAATTGCCGCCATTATTGTTGTCATTTGTTTGTTGGTTCTTTGCTGTTACGAAAGTAGAATTGAGAAAAGTTTATTGTAATTCACATTTTAGTTGAAAATATTGTTTCAATGTAAATGTAAATTACAACTATTACAATAAATAATCTGTTTATGTATTTGTTCAGATTTATTTCTTACTGCATTAGTATATGTCCAGGGACGTATTTACCCTAGGGCGATCCGGGCTATAGCCCGGGGCGCCAAGGCGACAGGGGCGGCGTAGGCGCCCCTGGCCGATTGCATTTTGTTTTGGTATTGGCGCCATTCAACCAACTATTAATTCTCACCTTTTTTTGACAATCCACAATTTAAAATGAACATGAAAAATAACAAGAACTAGTTAGTCTTGGTCGAAAACATGCTTGTAAGTTTGTCAATATCTTCGGGGCGCGTCTGTAAGTAAGAACATAATGCTTCAAAATATAGGGCGCGGGCGCCGAGCGAGATCGCGGGGCGGCAAGAGGGGCGGGGGGCAATAGGCCATACATATATCAGCGTTGCCAGATCGGATCTTTTTACACTATATCGATCAATTTTGTTACTACGTACGCCGAAAAATTTCGCTCTCGCTGCGCTCGCGTTTTCATCTGATCGTGTTACTACGCACCCCCGGGCCAAAAATTTCGGGCTCGCTGCGCTCGGGTTAATATCTATTTCTGTTACAATATACATATACTATAATACGTAGTCTACGTACGTTTTTTTCTGATTGTGTTACTTACGTACCCCCGCGCCGCAAAATTTCGGTCTCGCTGCGCTCGCGTTAATATCTATTTCTGTTACAATATACATATACTATACTACGTAGTCTACGTACGTTTTTTTCTGATTGTGTTACTTACGTACCCCCGCGCCGCAAAATTTCGGTCTCGCTGCGCTCGTGTTAATATCTATTTCTGTTACAATATAAACTATACTACGTAGTCTACGTACGTTTTTTTCTGATTGTGTTACTACGTACCCCCGCGCCGAAAAATTTGGCGCTCGCTACGCTCGCGTTTTTTTCTGATTTTGTTACTACGTACACCCGCGCCGAAAAATTTCGTCCCCGCTGCGCTCGCGTTTTCATCTGATCGTATTACTACGCACCCCCGCGCCGAAAAATTTCGCCCCCGCTGCGCTCGCGTTTTCATCTGATCGTATTACTACGCACCCTCGCGCCGAAAAATTTCGCCCCCGCTGCGCTCGCGTTTTCATCTGATCGTATTACTACGCACCCCCGCGCCAAAAAATTTCGCCCCCGCTGCGCTCGCGTTTTCATCTGATCGTATTACTACGCACCCCCGCGCCGAAAAATTTCGGGCTCGTTGCGCTCGCGTTATTATCTATTTCTGTTACAACGTATACTATACTACGTACGTACGCACCCCATCGCCGAAAAATTTGGCGCTCGCTGCGCTCGCGCTTTCATCGCATTGTGTTATGCTCAATAATGTTTTTTTTTCCTATGACCCAACCCTTATACTTGCTATATCTAAGTGCTTGATAGACACAAATACCATTATATAAAAAAAAAAACGTTAAATATTTCTTTGACTTCTGGGGCGGCAAAACTTATAAGCCCGGGGCGCCAAATTTCAAAATACGTCTCTGTATATGTCGTTTTTAGATATTTTACAGGTAGCACTAGTGGTGCCGGTCATTTCCTTATGGCTTCTGAACCCATCTTAGAGTACTTATGATATGTGTGTAGATAAAGTAGTGTATACAACTGTACATAATTAGGCCTTAAAACACTCGTGTGATCCTATTATGAAATATATAAAACCACACTCGTGTTTTAATGCCTCTCATTATGTATCAGTTGCATAAACTACTATTATGGAGAATAGTACAGCGCCCCTTGCGGTTACTTTGTAGAACTACAATAGGCATGTTGACTAATTTTTTTTTAGGATGTCAATCGATTCTATTTTTTATTGTGATCAAATGTCTATATCGGACTGAATACACTTAAACTGCTCTAAAAGTCAGAAATGACCGTCAAAGTTCAACATTCCTACGTAGCGCTAAAACGGTCCATATAAAAGGCGTCCAGGCTAGTGACGTCACAGGCCGGTAAAGGTACCAATAATTGTATGGATAAATTAAGAAATTTGCCGTTTTCACCGTGAAAAGTGCGTTTAAGTTCATGGTTGTCATACAATTATTGTTTTGTAAAATTATGAGGATTCTGAAAACATATTCAAAATTTATTTTGTATAAAAAAAATATCATAAAATTTGCGTACCTGTGAAGTCACATATTTCCAAAAAAGATTTTTTTTCTGGATTTTTTCTTTGTTTCTAATATATTTAGCTAATTTTATTCATATAACTACAATACGCTGTAGAATTCAACATCAGTCAACATGTCTATTCTCCATACCGATCGTTTACGCAGTCGTCACTGTAAACTCATGGTAAGGGTACTGATATTCCGTGACTTTTTTAAAGTGACGTGGTAATGAGAAATGTCACTAATTCTGGCACTATTTTTATTTTATTCATGAGTTCAACGCGGCAGATCTGCCGGTTGCTATTTTTTAATTCAGTTTATTTAATTTTTTTGGCACTAAAAAGCGGCAATATACTTCGGGGGGCAGATAAAATATGAAGAAAATAATGTTTCTCAGTACAAAATAATCTGGTTGATCCATAGCTGGATTTGGCTTCTTCATCTAATTTATCCTTTGCATTTATTTATAAATAAGAAATGTGGTATATCACCACATACAAACCAGGATCAATATTGATTCTAATTATTCTATCAAGTGGTTTACACTCACGTGAAATTGTCAGGAACGGCCCGACATGTTTCGAACTCGTACGGAGCTCTTCGTCATCAGGGACTGCTACCCGTACACCGTCACGGCAACTTTGTCAGTGAAGGTGTAAACCGCTTAATACAATAATTAAATATGTCTCACGAAAATTTTAATAAGATTGATTCTAAATATTTGTATAGAATCTTTTTATCGATTCTATATTTTTTTTATGTGGTAATACCACATTTTTATTTTTATAAATAATGACACAAAGGTAAATTAAGAAAGAAAAATTGAATGCGATCTACTACAATCGAAGCGGGGTTTGAACCCGCGACCTCTGCGTTACCGGCGCATTGCTCTCCCAACTGAGCTATTCGACCGCTACGTCAGTCACACCAAATCTTTCATCCCTTAATCCTTTACGCTACTGGAGCGCCCTCTGCGTCATATATGATTTTTGAAATGCTTATTGCGCATTAGCCATACCCTAGGATGTGCGTTTTACACGCCCGCTTCGATTGTAGTAGATCGCATTCAATTTTTCTTTCTTAATTTACCTTTGTGTCATTATTTATAAAGATTGATTCTGTTCAATATGAGGTACAGTACTTTTATCTCACGAGTGCGGGTGAGCCATGTTTGTGTGAGTAATGTACATGCACATTGGCTCTGTGTGGGTGAGCCGGCACTGAACGCTCCCGAGCTCACCCACACAGAGCCAATGTGCATGTACATCTACTCACACAAACATGGCTCACCCGCGCTCGTGGGATAAAAGTACTGTAAATATAGATCATTAAGTGTCCATCTGATATCATCGGTAAATTACCCAATGTCTTAGAATTTATATTAAAATTTAACCCAGTAATAAAATATTTTAATAGAGCCACCAGTAATCTAGTAAAGAGCCATCCAGTACTTCCATTTAAAAAATGCGACCAATCGTCCAGTCGTTTCGAAAAAATAAAGGAAGGTACAATATACCCGCGGAAACAATTGCACCATAAGCCAAGAGCTGTCGTAGTTAAAATACTATTTTTCTCCCTCTCAAATTGAATATGAGAACGGCCGTTTACGTATTGTTTCATTGCTGTCTTACGTCACGGTCATAGTTTCAGAACAACTCGTTCTGTCCCGTTTTCGGTGGAATTGTTTTCAATCAATATTTTGGATTAAGAGTTGATGTCCTTAATAGTCTTACTTGTTATGGACGGTTTTGGCCCGGAAGCTGCACTTTGTGATGGAAGCAAGCCGTTTTGCACAGTGATAATATAGACCAAAATAAACGATTTCACTCGAGGCGAAATTAGTTTCACCCCTTAGGATAAGAGATGGCGCCACTTATTAAAAAAAGTTTAAAAAATTGTAAGTCCTGAACGGATACTCCGATTTTGGCGAAAGAGGTGCCAAACGGCAGATAGTTACCCAATTTAACATAAAAAAAATTGAAAACAGGTAAAAATTTATTTTGGATACCCAAAAAAAAAAAAATTCTGAAAAAACTATTTATAATTTGTGATTTTTTGGAATTTTACTCGTAAAAATGTATGTACATGGTACTTTTTTTATTTATTTATATTAATATACAACTAATTTTACATTTACTAAAAAAAACCGCATATCTTTAGCCCGTATAGTTTCAAAGTTATTGAAGAATACAGACATGGCGCCGCTGGGTCAAAAAATCTTACAAAAAATCTTAAACCTCAACGGATATTCCGATTTTGATAATTAAGGTGCTAATCGACAGATAATTACTTAAATTAGTTTAAAAAAATAAAATAAAAATTAAAATAGGCAAAAAGTAAAAATAAATACAAAAAAAACATACATTTTGAAAAAAAATGCAGTTTTTTGGGGGTTTTATGTAATTTCATACAAAAAAAATGTATGAATGTATGGCTTTATTTTACTTATGTATATTATAACACTATTAATTGATCGATTAATAAAAAACCGCATATCAAGAACTTGTACAGTTCCAAAGTTTTTGAAGATTTTCCTATAGGGTGCCGGTGCGATGTTGCCGCCGCACGTGCTACTTATGTACATGTATTTATAAAAGTATTCTCCCGCTTCGAAGGTACTGATTACCCTGAAAATATAACCACAATTGAAAGTACAAATAATAATCATCACAAGTAGCACACAACTCCACTTATATCCCTTATACAGCTTAAATTAGAGTTTTAACGGCAACCTATTTGCTAATATCACAAGTATATTTTACTTACTTTACGTTTTATTTTCACTAAACTTTCATTGTAACGTGCAAGTTAGGCCGGTGCATCGGCTGCAACAACGCATTTTGCCACAGCCCGATTTGCACCCATAATGACTGTTCTATTGTGGATCGCACCTGCAACCTGCTTCCAACGCCATTCCACTACCAAAAAGAAAGGACTTGGGACAGGATATATATCAAAATTAAAAAGTTTTTTGCACATTTGGCTCGCTTAAAACGCTACACGCAGAACATGTTGTTCAATGGCTGAAGTAGTCGGCGAATGGCTTGTCGCCAGCTCTGTGAAAGCATTGAAGCATTCAAATTGTACTCAGTCGTCAGTGCGACGGTCGTACTAGATAGTAGCAGATTACAAAACAGTTATTACTTAATGAAATGATGACTGCACTTCAAGGCTTTCTCAGAGTATGACAAGACGTCTAATTTCAATACAATAAGAAAAGAGACCTGTTTTAAAACATGCATGTTATACCCTGAAATAACTACTGCTTTTGCAAGTACATCGCTATCTATAGAAATTCTCTCTGGATACGTGTATTGCTCAAGTGAAACGGTTACTTAGGGCCATTTTTGTTTGTTTTTTTGGGGTGTGTTTACATAATTAATGTCATTCATTATTATAACAAAAATGTTTAATTACCGCAATTAAGTCCCGTTTTATTATTTTGATGTAATGTGTGAAAATCGTGTAAGATTCAATCACTATATTAATGTCATTCATTGGTTCTCAATTAATCGTAACGTTGTGTTGTTGTGTGTCCCAGATTCACATGCAGGCTATACGATGCTCCAACAGAGCATATATTATTACTGTTAATGCGATTCGAAAAGATCTGTTTAAACTAAAAAACACTAAACTAAACAAGCTTTTGAGATACCGTCCATCTATTTCAGCTGCAAATTGAATACCGTTTCATGCTAACCAAGTGTGGGTTCACGTTTTAATTTGGAAATATCGAGTCCCAAGTCCTTCTTTTTGGGAATGAAACGGCATCAAAGGTAGGTGGAATCCACAATAGTTGAAGGTTAGTTCAATTTGAAAACTCCTTGAACATTATGGATACAAATTGGGCTGTGGCACAATGCGTTGTTGTTGCTGATGCGACGGTCTAACTTGCACTTTACAATGCAAAACCTGCAAAGACTAAAGTGAAAATAAAACGTTAAGTAAGTAAAATACTGATTCAGAAATGCTATTTAGCATCTAATATACTTGCGATATTAGCAAACAGGTTGTAAAAGAGCCTATGCACTCGTTAAAACTCTAATTTAAGCTGTATAAGGGATATAAATGTGTTGTGTGCTACTTGGGATGATTATTATTTGTACTTTCAATTGGGGTTATATTTTCAGGGTAATCAGTACCTTCGAAGCGGGAGAATACTTTTATAAATACATGTACATAAGTAGCACGTGCGGCGGCAACATCGCACCGGCACCCTATAGTAAAATCTTCAATAACTTTGGAACTGTACAAGTTCTTGATATGCGGTTTTTTATTAATCGGTCAATTAATAGTGTTATAATATACATAAGTAAAATAAAGCCATACATTCATACATTTTTTTTGTATGAAATTACATAAAACCCCCAAAAAACTGCATTTTTTTTCAAAATGTATGTTTTTTTTGTATTTATTTTTACTTTTTGCCTATTTTAATTTTAATTTTATTTTTTTAAACTAATTTAAGTAATTATCTGTCGATTAGCACCTTAATTATCAAAATCGGAATATCCGTTGAGGTTTAAGATTTTTTGTAAGATTTTTTGACCCTGCGGCGCCATGTCTGTATTCTTCAATAACTTTGAAACTATACGGGCTAATGATATGCGGTTTTTTTTCGTAAATGTAAAATTAGTTGTATATTAATATAAATAAATAAAAAAAGTACCATGTACATACATTTTTACGAGTAAAATTCCAAAAAATCACAAATTTTAAATAGTTTTTTCAGAAATTATTTTTTTTTGGGTATCCAAAATAAATTTTTACCTGTTTTAAATTTTTTTTATGTTAAATTGGGTAACTATCTGCCGTTTGGCACCTCTTTCGTCAAAATCGGAGTATCCGTTCAGGACTTACAATTTTTTAAAACTTTTTTTTAATAAGTGGCGCCATCTCTTATCCTAAGGGATGAAACTAATTTCGCCGCGAGTGAAATCGTTTATTTTGGTCTATATTATCACTGTGCAAAACGGCTTGCTTCCATCACAAAGTGCAGCTTTTTTTCATAACAAATAGAACTATAATATTCTCGTTGTTTGTTGTTCTCATAGGTAGCTATGAGGAAATCACCGTTACAGATATAAATTGCAATCATATTTTGTTCAGGTTGCGAATTTATATGAATTAATAAATGAATTAACTTTTTTTGTGTTGTTTCTTCACTACATAGTATAAAACAAAGTCACTTCCTGCCTTCCTGCTGTCTGTCTGTCTGTCCCTATGTATGCTTAGATCTTTAAAACTACGCAACGGATTTTGATACTGATTTTTTAATAGATAGCGTGATTCAAGAGGAAGGTTTATAAAATGCTGATAAATTATGCATGTATTATACATAATACATGCATAATTTATCAGCATTGCACCCGTGCAGCCGGGGCGGGTCGCTAGTGTTGTTATAATTTGGGGGAATTGTATATGTTATCAATTTGAATTATCTCCAAAAAAAGTTGAGTCCTTATTCTTGTTGTTTCATTGTTAAAGATAAATTGCAATCGTATTTTGTTCAGGTTGCGAATTTATATGAATTAATTCACTTTTTTATATGTTTTTTAAAACACACTTTTCAAAGTTTGAATCAGTTGTTAATGTTGTTATTCCTATTTATCTATGATACGTTATAACGTAGGTATTAGCAATTTAATTTTAGGCTACAAATAATTGTCAGAGCTCTTAAACTATGCAAACGCATAGCATGTGCACGCTAGGTTCTATGAAAAATGTAACAATCGTTGTGCGACGCTCCGTCAATATGAATGAAACATGGCACGCTGAATTAAAAATACCTACTACCGCTGTGATCGAAAACCTTTTTCTAGTTTTTTAGGGTTCCGTACCCAAAGGGTAAAAAACGGGACCCTAATTACTAAGACTCCGCTGTCCGTCCGTCTCTGTCTGTCAACAGACGGTATCTCATGACCCGTGATAGCTAAGTTGAAATTTTCACAGATGATGTTATTTCTGTTGCTGTTTTAACAACAAAGACTAAAAACAATAAAATAAATACGGACGACCTGGGTAGAGTTGTTGGGACTCGCTGGATGCGGGTCGTTGCTATCCGGCCCATGTGGAAGTCTATTGACGAGGCCTGTGTCCAGCAGTGGATGTCCTATGGCTGAAATGATGATGATATACAAACCGCGAGAGTATAAAGTGTCATCTATATATTTACCTAAGTTGGTCGAAGCAAGAAATAACCTACTTTCCCGACCTAATATATTAGACCCTGAAAACATACATCAATATTGTAATATATCGGGCGGGTAACGACATTTTTCTATAAAGGCAGTATTGCTCGTAAAACAGCCGTATCTCGCGAGGGGGTAATGTCCTGGCTTACGGCTAAATCCTAATCTCTTCAACGTATGTTTATTTATATTTGACAGGTTTTTGCCGTGGCTTCGCTTGCGTTGGTTTTTGGATCCTTCTGAAACCGTGAAGTAACATAATAAGAGCTATGTATAAGTTTATTATGTTCTGTTTATTATTGCTGGCGAAGGATGGAAGGAATAATAGGTATTAAGCTGCAGGACGAAAAAAAAACACTAATAAGGAAGAATGTACGTATATGAAAGTAATATTATATGCCGTAGAAACTCGAAGAGGGAAAACGATAGGTCAATTGATACGACACGAGGAGAATACAGGAAATGAGATGGAATCATTAATATTTATTAGATACTAGCTTTTGCCCGCGACTACGTTCGCGTGGAACTTGATAAAAGGGATTATTAAAAGCGCCTAGGCAAATGTAAGAGCAATTGTGCTTTTGGTCTAATAAATTACTCTTTCATCAATGTCATCATGATTCATTCACTCACTCTTCAATCTTTTTAGGGATAATTTCCAGGATGAAAACTATCCTATGTCCTTCCTCGGATTTAAACTATCTCCATAAATTTCATCAAAATCGATTCAGCGGTTTAAGCGTGAAGAGGTAACAGACAGACAGACAGACACACTTACGCATTTATAATATTAGTATGGATAGCTTGTATGAAGAAGATAATGTTTACAACTGCATATAAATTAAATTAACTGAAGTTGAAAACATTGGTTTTTACAGTAAACAAACCATTTTCGTCCCTTAACCGGCAATCTGTGAAACTATTACAGTAATGCGCAATTAACATGTCGGGTCACTAAGAATGCCACGAAACTAGTGGAAAGATGTAATTTTGCCGCGAATTCGGGCTCGCGTCCGGTCACCGCGCGGTGGGGCCACGAAGTCGAAATTATAATAATATACGGGCACATTATAAACAATAGGGGATAATAGAACCTAGTCTAGTAAGTAAGTATAGTATTTTTTACGTAGTTATTTAAATTATTGTTGTACCGGTGCAATAAATAAAAACTTTGATTCTACTCTTGAAACTGAACAACATTTTTTCCTTCAGGAACCTAGTAGAAGGATGTGTAGACATAAAATCAGCACTCTACCACAAAATAAAGACACTACAGAAGCCGCACTCTTTTGTTATTCGCCGCTACGAATTAGCCTACCAGTATCTAATTGGTAATTTTGAATAACGTGCGACGCTGTTGGTTGTTGCTTCTGTGGGGCGTGTCAGACTCCTAGGGTTGCCTATACCAACAAAAAGGAAACTACTTCTCGGTATTTTACTATTTCTTCGGTGAACATACGTACAAAATTATTCATACAGACGAACACCGAATCCCTTCCTTTTAAAGTCGGTTAAAAATTATAAATAATCATATAGGTAAATGTATAAATAATAAAAATAAAATCGATACGTTGAGTCCGCTTTGAATGTGCCGACCCTAGCCGAATAAAGGCGGGGAGAGGGGCGGGCCGAGTCACAATTGTGATCCGAAATTTGTAGGTATATTTCTTGACACACGGCGCGGAGTGAATCCCCCTTGACTCTACTAACGTAAACTATTTATATCAGAAATGCATGCGACCGTGCCGTTCGCACGTCGGACTACATAGTCACTAAAAAAGTGGTCTCCAACTCATAGTCGTACGTAACAGACAAAAAGGCCTGTGATGATCCCCAAACAAATGACCCGGGGGCCTATGATGGTTTCGTTTATCACGTGATAAATAAGTGACAAAGCATCTGTCCCTCACACTCGCATTTTGTCAAAACGTGACGGATGCTTTGTCACGTATAAATCGCATGATAAGAGCAACCATCGTAGACCCGCTGGGTTCTAATTGAACGGAGATATTAATGCGATAAGGTTTGACGACGCGATTGGCGCAGATTGTAGTGCACTTGCCTACTGAGCCGGCGGTCCTGGGTTCGAATCCCGGTGGGCAAATATTTGTTCCCGGGTCATTGATGTTATCTATATATGTATTGATATATTATTTTATAACATCGTCTAAACCCCTGAAACTCGCTCCGTGGGCGCTCTGCTCGTAGCAAGTTTTCGTTAAACCGGGTATAAGTACGCATTTCCCCATGCTATCTGCTACGCTTGTAGCGCTACGAAATCGTTGGTTGTGAAAGTATTAAATTTAGCAAGATCTCGGCTTTTTAGTGGCCCAACAAACACTCGTCCAGTAATTAGTGCAGTTAATGAGCTACACGTGGACGAGGAAGGTAACGAATACACGGCGGCCGCGTAATTGCTTGACTTTATGCTTCCCTAGTGCATAAAACACAATATTTTACACTAGCTTTGATTTATTTCGAGCATTTAATACATTGTGCTTTTAGCGTTTTATTTGTATTTTTAATACGTTAGTAGTAGGGATTCGCCGATACTACGATACGGGGCGGACGGGCCTGATGGGCGGCATCCAGGGCGGATATGGCGGACCACGAAACCTAAAAAAAAAAAAAAAAAAAAAAAAAAAAAACAAATAGCCCCCTACTTGGAGCGTTTGGAATAGGTCCCAGGACGCTCAGACAGCTCTGTCAGGACTTACAGAACGCCCTACGCTAACAATGCAACACCTTCCCCGACCCATCGACCCTTTTCTATTGTCTACCCGAGCTCGGGTTTTATTGCCCTCTCGGACGCCGAGCTCACTTTTATTACGGTCTACTATTGTTTCCCTCTTTTATATTTCTCTTTGGCTTCAACTGCCTACAACTTCCTTTGCAAACGGTATACATCTTTTAAGAACATTCTTTAGGTAAAGCTGGACAAATACCTAAACATCTCATACCTAAACTATCAGACTAGGTCCGTCACCTTGGTTCTTATTGGAATCGCTGTTTCAACCCAGCCTGTCTCACATCGTCTCTTTACTCCAAGGTTTCTTACTACGTGATGTGTGCTACGGTGTACGTATCACTAATCTAAGCTAACCTATGCTAGATCACAATTCTAACCTAACCTAACCTAAGCTACAGGACTACGCCCAGCTAACGCAGGATACGTTACTTGACTACTTAACTTCAGGTAGCCTTACTTCAAAGTATGTATTTTGTTACTCACTACATATGCTGCATTTCGAACGTTGTTCTATTTATATATTTTATCTTGTTCAACTTAACATTACTTCTAACTTAACTATCACTTAACTTCAAAAACTAATTTTGAAGAACTGCTTTATATACTTACCTACTTAAAACCAGCTACGAGCACAGCACAGTTGTTTTGGTCTTAAGAACGCTGTTCTAACCTAACCTAACCTTGCATAAATTTGACTACGTACTCAATGTTACTTTCATTTCTTTTTTGTAATAACCGACTTCAAAAAGGAGAAAGTTCTATGTAAAAATATTGCCTGTAGCATAAGGATAATACGAATCTAATCTTACAATAGTAATGCGGTATTTTATACAGTAATAACTGCTTCAAAACTATACTAACTTATTTAAGCTGTAAGTTAAAAATACGAGTTCTAGTTTTGCATATTTATTTATTTCGTCAAATATTATGTTCTTGAATAGATGCTTAAGAAAATACCTGAATAAACTTTGTAACTTGTACTAACGTGTATTTGTAGTAGGCTGAACTAAACTCGTTGATTTTTTAATTTGTTTGTTGGGTCCATATTGTTTGTAAAGATTTATGACAGGTTTCTTCTCCGAATCATCAAAAGATTCGAAAGTCTATTATAAATTTTATTACTGTTTGTTGGCGGCTGTTGGGCGCGGTACAAACTAGTCGAAACGTGATTTTAACGGTAATCTATTATCACATCCTTATAAAAGCCGATGGACAGTGACGATCTATAAGTATTCAGAACCGAGTCGTGCTTGTTACCAGAGCTCTCTCAGTGTACAGTGACATAGTGTTGAATCGTGCTACAGTGCTTATAAAAAATGGCAAATGTAAGTATGTACTATTTTTTATAAAATATGTATGTAGTATTTTTATGTACTATTTGTTTAACAGTGTTTTTTTTCTGTAACTTGTGTTCATCGTGTTACTTGTTAAGTGTGTTAATCGGATGTATAACTTATTGTTGAATATTGTTACAGGTCACGGAAAACACTTTCAAGAATTTTTATTACCCTGAACCTGAACATGATGATTCAGGGAGTGATGAAGAAGGCACACTCGGTTTTAAAGTGAAACAAGCCATAGCGAAGAAACGTCCTGCAAATAGTATCGAGAGTTTCTTTGAAAAACCGCAGAAAAAAGTGAAACCAGTGAAGAGATCTTCCAGTGTGTCGCAAAGTTCCCATACCGGTGTTGCTTACCTATCTTCGGGTAAAGACGATGCTGCGTATGCATCACACCTTATTAAAATAGAAATATACGATCTTGAAAAAGTTAGGAACATCGCACCAGAAGAGCACTGGAAGCACGCCGATGTGAGATTAAAATCTTACATCTCAACTGAGCAAGATCCACAGCTTGAGACTGTCCGTGATGTTATATACAACATGACGAAAGACATAGCTTCGAAGGACACGTGCGTGAAATATTTTATAAACAATACGAAAAAGTAAACTAAGTGTTTGTGTAGTTTTAATACTAGGTTAAAACTGTATTTATTATATAAGACATTAGATAATATTTTATAACATACCCTTGTGTACTACTAGTATTATATATTTCTTACTGCTTAAACAACAACTTTTTGTTATTCAAAATTGTTAAGACTCGTTTTATAACCACATGTTGTAATTTGTTTTGTAGCCTAATCATATTGATCTATTTCCCTTTGCAAATGTATAAAAGTCTCCACCCTTTAATATAAAATCACTAAGCTACGTTTGTTATTTTAAGGAAAAAATTTGTTGTAATGTAATCACTATTTTCTTAGACACATCTCACGATGGACTGTTTAAGCTGTGATGTTTACGATTCCGAGCTCGTCAGGCTATGCGAAGAAATTGAAAGTGATCAAGAAATGTATGAGATCGGGGAATTACTAAGCCAGCTGCATAGTCAAGGGTGAGTACTCTTGTTCCAACCTGTTATATTGTTTATTGATATTGTACTTGTATATTTAGACATGCAATTTAAACAGTTTATTCTTGTTCAAACTTGTACAAAACCATTGGCCAGTGTCATTGAGTTGTTGCCTTTTTATGGCTCAGTTTCATTGTTCTCTGTTGGGTGGGGATCCTGGAAGGTTCTTTATAAGCGACGTCTCTGGTGTAGAAATCATTCATTATTCCAGTTACTGTGTTTGTGCTAGTACTGTGTCTGTGTATTGTACAAAATACTGTTTTAAAAATGGTGCTTGGATACTTTCATATGGGAACTAGTTTAACCCACGACAAAATTGCAGTTTTAAGCAAAGGATTCATTTTAAAAGTATTTCATAGAAACATAAGATTGTGGTATATTGACAATCAATTACCTCAGGCGCTTTTGGAAGATGAAGATATTATACCCTATTACACACCATGTGATGGGCATATCAATAAGTCGATGCATAACTTGTCATCAGATGTCATTGATGGGGTTTTAACAATGCAGGCATATTGCCAGCAATGTCGAAAAAACTTAAGTTAGTATAATGATAATAATTTAATCATTGTTTTGAAGTTTTAAATCTTGTATTAAATACTAACGTTTCACTTTTTCTATTACAGATCTAACCAAGTAGGACGGGGGAGAAAAAGGACAGCTACAAGTACGGGTGCAGAAGTACCAGTGAAGAGAAACTACCCTTCCAACAGTCGTGATATGTCTACATCCTCAAGCGAAGAACCATTATCCGATGTCAATGTAAGTACAAAAAATAATTCTGAAATTGAATGTTCGGTGTGTAAAAAGTTCGTGTCAAAAAGATATTTTGGTAACCATTTAAATAGTAATATTCACAAAAATAATGTGTTGAGATCCGATAGTGAATATGTTAATGTCCAATTAATTGAAAATGCATTCAAAAACAGAGTCGCTACTTACAGAATATTATTTAATGAAATGGATCACCAACCTCTTGATCCCGAAACTATTTTACAAAAACACAAGGATAAGATCTTTACATTATTAGATCGTTCACTTAACAAACATCACGCTTTAAAAGTAAATTTTATTCTTAATGCAAATTTTACACAAGATACCAAACAATTAAATAATACATTTGATTTCCAATTAAGTAATAGTATTGTTGATATCAGCACTGATAAAGCTGCTGTTTTTACGTCCCTAGTAAATGAAATTGTGATAAGGTTGTCAAACTTTGAAAGAAAAGATAGTGGGTGGAGTTTAGTAACATTTAATCATATCGATCTCAATATTAACAAATATAATCCATTACGCGGCTCTTCTTTTATCGAATTACCTCGTGATATAAAGAATAAAAAAGCGGTTATTAATGTAAAAAACAATGACCATGAGTGTTTTCGATGGGCTGTATTGTCTGGTTTATACGAACCCAAAAGTCATTCAAATATGGTCAGTTCATACATATTACATAAGAATAAATTGAACTTTGAAAATTTAACTTTTCCATTTAAATTGGGAGATATCCATAAATTTGAAAAAAATAATGATATTAGCATTAATGTATTTGGTCTCGAGTACAACTCTCAAAACAAGAAACACGATGTTATAGGCCCACTACATTTAACTAAATTAAAAAAGTCTAATCACTTAAACTTGTTGTACATAACTAAAGATAACCAAGGACATTATTGTTTTATCAAAAATTTATCGAGGTTAGTGTCTAAGCAATTGTCAAATGCACAACATGCTGTTCATATTTGCGATGGTTGCTTAATTAAATTTACATCACACGAGAGACTAAACCAACATCAAAAAAACGACTGCTTCCACGTATGCACAAACTTACCATCCGAAAAAGAAGACACAAGAAATTGGTTTAACGAATATGTTCCATCGAATCAAGTTACTTTTAATAATTATGAACGACAATTAAGAGTACCTTTTGTTGTATACGCTGATTTTGAGGCATTTTTAAATCCAATTCAATCCTGTTCTAACAACCCCAGTACATCTTCTACTACCAATATTCAAAAACATGAAGTTTATAGCTTCGGTTACTATATTAAGTGTTCTTATAATGACAAGTTATCTGTGTACAGAACATATACAGGTGAAGACTGTGCAAAAACATTTATGAAAGTCATAAAAGAAGATTTAGAAACTATTTGTAAAAGTAATGCGTTTGCTAAAACTTCTTTCCCTCTAACAGATGCTAATAAGGTAGACATTATGCAAAGCCATGCTTGTTATATTTGTGATAGAAATTTGAATGATGACTCAACCGTTTCTTATAATTATCATAGTGGACTTTACGAAGGCGTTGCACATAAATTTTGTTCTGAAAAATACAAACCACCCAATTTTGTACCTGTATTTTTCCATAATTTGAGCAATTACGATAGTCATTTTATTGTACATGGACTTGGTCTTGAAGATGGTGACATAGAACTAATCCCACAAAATAAAGAAAAGTATATTTCGTTTTCTAAGTCTTTACAAGTGAATAATCGTGTTCTAAAATTGAGATTTGTCGATTCTCTTAAATTTATGTCGAGTAGCTTGGATAAATTAGCTAAAAACTTGACTACTGACCAATTTTACGAATTGAAATTAAACTTTCCTCGTGAAGAAGACTTTAAACGTCTAATACGGAAGGGTGTCTATCCATATGAGTACATGACTTCGTATGATTCACTGAAATTAACTTCGCTTCCTACACAGGATCAATTCTATAGTTCTCTTACTGACAGTCACATTTCCGAAAACGATTTCCTACATGCTCAAGATATTTGGTCTCATTTCCAATGCAAAAATATGGGGGATTATTCCAATCTTTATCTGAAAACAGATGTTTTATTACTAACTGACATATTTGAAAATTTTAGAAATGTGTGTCTTAAGACATATGGTTTAGATCCCGCCCATTATTATACCGCGCCTGGAATTTCCTTTGATTCGATGTTGAGGACTACCAAAATAAGTTTAGAACTTTTAACAGATGTCGACAAAATAGCTTTTATAGCGAAAAACATTCGAGGAGGGATTTCCCAATGTAGCAACAGACATGCAAAAGCAAATAATACATTTATGGAAGACTATGATCCAAATATTCCTTCATCTTTTCTCATGTACTTAGACGCAAATAATCTCTATGGGTGGGCTATGTCACAATGTCTTCCGTCTGGCAAATTTGAATGGGTAAATAAAGATACCGATTTCAATGTTTCAGACGATGCTGAATATGGGTTTATATTAGAAGTTGATCTAGAGTACCCCAAGGAATTACATGACTCTCATTCAGATTTGCCGTTCTGTCCAGAAAATGTATGTCTAGGTGATTCTAAAGAAAAAAAATTGATTCCCAATTTAAACAATAAATATAATTATGTATTACATTACAGAAATCTTAAACAATGTTTAAAAAATGGGTTGCGTTTAGTGAAAATCCATCGTGTGTTGAAGTTCAAACAATCTACTTGGTTAAAAAGTTACATAGATTTGAATACCCGAATGCGTTCGCTGGCGACATCTGATTTTGAAAAAGATTTCTTTAAACTTATGAATAATTCTGTTTTTGGTAAAACAATGGAAAATGTCACGAAACGTGTGAATGTTAAATTATTAAGTCACTGGGAAAATCGCGGAAAATCCCAAGGGGTACAGTCCTTAATATCTAAACCTGAATTTCATAGTTTATCAATATTTTCTGAGAATTTAGCTGCTGTGCAATTGAAAAAAACAAAAATCTTTTATAACAAACCAATTTACCTTGGATTCTGCATTTTAGATCTATCGAAAACTTTAATGTACGAATTCCACTACAATTATATGAAATACAAATATACGGAAAATCTCAAGCTCCTTTACACGGATACTGATAGCTTAATATATGAAATAAACACTGCTAACTTTTATGAGGACATTAAATCTGACCTGAACATGTATTATGATACATCTGATTACCCACCCAACAATGCATATGGTTTACCATTACTAAATAAAAAGAGGTTAGGTTTTTTTAAAGACGAAAATAATGGCAAAATTTTGAAAGAGTTTGTTGGTCTTAGATCAAAAATGTATGCCTTAGATGTTCAAAATAGTGGTATTATATCCAAAGCTAAAGGAATAAACAAGTGTGTTACCAAAAAATTAACCCTTAACGACTATAAAAGTTGTTTATTTGATAGAAATATACAACATGCTCAAATGTTACGATTCCGATCAATAAAGCATGTTTTATTTACGCAAAATGTCAATAAAATATCATTATCTTACAACGACACAAAACGATATTTATTGAAAAACACTTCGGATACTCTTGCGTGGGGTCATTATAAAATACCTCATAATTCTTAAAAAAAAAAAAAAAAAAAAAAAAAATACACGGAACATTCAATTTTCATATTTATTTTTTGTACATAATATTGTATTTTAGGATGTTTTTTTTTTTATTTTTTAAGTTTTGGCAATAAAATGATTGGCAAAAAATATGTTTTTGTAAATTTTTATGTGATTTATCTAGAATAATATAAATATTAAAAAATAATTAGCAAAATTTTTGTTTTTTTTTTTATTTGTTACCCCATTTTTTTTACCAAATTTATTTAAAAAGCTATGGTCTAGAAATTTTCTCATTTGAAGTCAATCCGTTAACATATGAACACACATATTTAAAAATTTATAATGATTCATTTTAACCACCCTTTCACTACAATAGTAGCGGGTCCAAGTGGGTGTGGTAAAACTCAGTTTGTTACCAATTTTTTAAACAATGCAAAAGAAGTATGTAATGTTGAATTTGATGAAATTATTTGGTGTTATGATGAAATGCAACCTTTGTACAATCTGGAAAATGTAAATTATAGCCAAGGAATACCAGATTTTTCTTTATTTGATGGAAAAAAGCCCAAGCTTCTCATAATTGATGACTTGATGAGAGAATCGGATGGACGAATCGTTGATATTTTTACAAAAGGAAGTCACCATAGAAACTTAAGTGTTTTTTATATTACTCAAAACATATTTCATCAAGGCAAAGGACAACGTGATATTTCATTGAATACCAGCTATATTGTATACTTCAAAAACCCGAGGGATAAAACACAAATTCGCTACTTGTCACGACAAGTTTATCCGGAGAACCCAAAATTTGTAGATGAAGCCTACAAAGATGCCACTAAAGATGCTCATGGTTACCTTATGATTGATCTGAAGCAAAATACCGATGACATATGTCGTTTTAAAACTAAAATATTTCCTTTTGATGGGCATTGTACCGTATATGTTCCCAAGAAAGGGTTTAAATACGACAAGAATCAACACGTTTTAATCAGTTCCAAATAATGCATCCAAGAGTACACACATATAAACATTTACTTGAAGCACTGCAGTTACTTAAACCAAAGTATCGCACAGCGTTGCTAAAATCTTGTGAAGATGAAGAAATTAATATTATTTGTGAGTGTATTTATAACGTTTTAAAAGGAAAAATACCACTGGAATCAAAAGATAAATCAAAACTAAACAAATATAAAGACACATTACGAAAACTAGTTTCGAAAGGGAAACACAAATTGAGGAAAACTGTTATTATTCAAAAAGGAGGTGCATTTCTACCTATTATATTAGGTGCAGTTTTAAGTGCCTTAGTAAGCTCCGTAACATAAAATAAAATGGAAAACACAAAAAAAATGTTGTTAGTTGAACCAGACTTTATTGAAAGACTCAAACGAAATGATAGCCAACCCGAAAATGTATCATCTCGCCTAGACGGAGAGATGCAAAAAATCCTGAAGAGTAAAATTAATGATCGTGAAAAGTGGGCATTATATTCTCAAGCACTACAACGATTTTTGCACTTTATTGAATCAGATCGAAAACCATTTAAAATACCAATAGTGATGGAGGGGTTTGATCAACTCAACGATGAAAGTAAGGATTTAAACTTAAAAGTAAACAAAAAGGAGGAGGATGAAAATTATGAATCAGTTGCAAATAAAACACTACCAGATGGTGATGTTTCTGCAGTTACTGCAGCTACACCGTCTGATACAAAAAATCCAGAAACTGTACTATTCAGTCCATCTCGTATTATAGATAATTTACCAAAATCATATGAGAAAAAAACCAGAACATTATTGACTTGTATTGTGTCAAGCAGACCAAAAATATGGTGGAAAACAAATGGTGAAGTTGTAATAAACAATCGAACTATTCCAAACAGCAATATTCTCGATCTGGTAAGCGATACGGTTAGATCTCTTAAACGCCCTAAGCCAACAGGATGGGAAGAGTTTGCTTTATTTTTAAGAGATATAAAAGTTCCTACGTCTTGTATAGGTAATCCTACTAATCTAGAATTTATAAATAAACCTCAATCGAGTGAACCTCACGCATCATCTGCTCCATCAAGTGCTCGATCGTCATCGTCATTTAAAGACACAAGCGCCAGTACACCTCTTTCAAGTGTACTGCTCAAGGCAAACAAAAAGAAACTAGATTGGGAAAGATGGAGCCCTTATT
The DNA here is from genome assembly GCA_947623375.1 of Apotomis capreana. NCBI lineage: Eukaryota > Metazoa > Arthropoda > Insecta > Lepidoptera > Tortricidae > Apotomis > Apotomis capreana. The sequence continues at coordinate 17,500,345 of OX392509.1, read as the reverse complement.
AGACATTCATGCAATATACTACGATGTATCTAATCCAGCAGGCTACAGTAGTTTAAATAAATTAAGTAAACAAATGAAAGGACGAATGAACAAAGACGAAGTAAAGAACTGGTTACAATCTCAAGAAACGTACACACTGCATAAACCGGTTCAAAGGCGATTCACAAGAAATAGATACGTCTTATCTAACTTTAATGAACTCTGGCAAGCTGATCTGAGTGATATGGGTACTTACAGTCAATATAATGATGGATACAAATATATTCTGTGTGTTATTGATGTGTTCAGTAAATATGCTTTTGCGAGAGCTATGAAAAAGAAAGATGCCACAACCGTTATAAATTGTTTTGAAAGCATATTTACTGAAGCCAATTCTACTCCTCGTCACATCCAATCTGATAAAGGCACCGAATTTGTTTCAAAGGCAGCAAGGGATTACTTTAGGAGCAAAAACATTAACTACTATACTACTAACAATCCTGACATTAAAGCAAGTATAGTAGAAAGGTTTCAAAGAACTCTTAAAATGAAAATGTGGCGTTACTTTACTCATAAGAATACATACAAATATATAGATATTTTGCAAGAACTTCTTTATTCTTATAATCACAGTTATCATTCTAGTATTAAAATGCGCCCTATCGATGTAAATTTTGATAATATCATGACTGTTTGGTGTAATTTGTATAACAGAAAAAAGGATAGACAACTTACTTTGGAAATCACAAAACTAAATGTTGGTGATCATGTTAGAATTACTAAATATAAACATATATTTCAAAAGGGTTACGAAACTAATTGGAGTGACGAAATATTTAGAATTGATTCAATAATAAACCGCTTTCCACGAGTTGTGTATACGTTAAGAGATTTAGAAGGTGAGCCTATCGTTGGTACATTTTATTCTAAGGAATTACAAAAAGTGACTTATCTCCCCTCCATTGATTATAAAATTGATAAAATAATACGCTCACGTGGGGTTGGTGCCAGAAAAGAAGTACTAGTGAAGTGGCGAGGTTATCCTAACAAATTTAATTCTTGGATACTCGCTTCAAGCTTAAAAAAAATATGAGTGAAAACAGCTTTTATATTACATTGTTAAGTAACAGTTCCTCGGACTACTATACCGATAATACGACTGCACACTTCTTAACCAAATTACCCAGGAGTATAAAGTTGGAAGGAGAATGGGTAGTTGGCTTAGTAGAATTTCAATACCCTTGTTCAATGTACAATGTTCAAGATCATGAAAATATGATTTATTTAAAAAAGAAAGTAGTGTCACCCACTGACAAGATAGCCAAAATTGTAGATATAAAAACTCATATACCAGCAACTACATATGACAACGTTGACCATTTTATTCAAGCTTTTAATGACAACCCACAACTGAAAAATAATGTAAAGTTTAGATATGATAATCTAACCAAAATGGTTGGGGTAGCAACAATTAATAACGATATAACTTCTCTTATAACAACCCCAATACTAAGTCTACAGTTAGGTTTTAAACCGAAAACAAATTTACGGCAAGTTTCATTTGGTAAAAATCCTGTTAATTTGTATTTGGGCTTACCATCACAATTATTTGTTTATACAGACATCATACAACCACAGGTAGTTGGTGATGTTATAACTACGTTGCTTAGAATAATACCATTAGATCCAACAGAATTCCATTATGGAGCATATAAAACACACATTTTCTCACCCGCTCATTATGTACCTGTTTTACGTAGAGAATTTGATACTATGGAAATAGATATAAGAACAACTACCGGTGCAAGAGTGCCATTTCAATTCGGAATTTCCTGCGTGAAACTACACTTTCAACGGCTAAGATGAATTATAAAAGATCATCTCACTCTTGTCCCTACGATCATTATTATACCCATCAAGCTGGTTCTGGTATAGGAATTGTCTATAAAGGTTTTCCGTTTCAGCGAGGGCATGGGATTGGAAGTTTTTTGGGGGGACTGTTTAGGTCAGTAATTCCTTTGTTGTCTAGTGGTTTTAAAACTGTTGGAAAAGAAGCGTTAGATGCGGGGGTTGGTTTGTTATCTGATATGGTAAATTCACGCCCTATAGATAGTTCAGTTAGGTCTCGATTTAAAGAAGCTAGTGCTAACTTAAAAAGAAAAGCTGATGAAAAGATCGATTCTCTGATGTCGGGATCTGGGTATAAAATGTCAACTAAGAGACGGGAACCTCTCATTACCTTGAAAGCATCGCGCCGAAGAGGAGCTAAGAGAAATAAATATAGTGACGATATATTTTCAAAGTAAATCATGTCATTCCTACACAATCATTCGTGTGAATGTGCAAAATCTGAGTTAGATATATTTGCCCTGCCTTCGACACAGACAAGTATTGAGAGTGGACAGTGGGTTCATTATAAACCAATCTCATCTTTAAGTGATGATGGTCCTATTGAGTTTCAAGTCCCCGGTTCAGGTGATGACTACATTGACTTATCACATACATTATTACATATAAACGCCAAAATATTAAACCAGGATGGTACAAAGTTAAAGCCTGATACTCAAGTTGCCCCCGTTAATAATTGGTTGCACTCCCTTTTTAATCAACTTGACGTATATTTAAATCAAAAACTAATCTCGCCACCAAACAACACATATGCTTACCGTGCTTACATGGAAAATCTACTTAACTATGGACCAGCCGCTAAAAAAACTCACCTTACTTGTGGGTTATGGTATGAAGATACAGCACATTATATGGACACCGTTGACGCAAATAACAAAGGATTTCACAAAAGGATGGAATTTGTTACAGATAGTAAACAAGTTGAAATGATTGGACATTTACATGGTGATATGTTTAACCAAGAGAAGTTTCTAGTGAATGGTGTAGAAATGCGTGTTAAGTTAGTGCGATCAAAAGAATCGTTTAATCTTATTTGTCACCAAGATAAGAAATTTAAGGTACAAATAATGGACGCTAGTCTCATAATAAGAAGAGCTAGAATCAGTCCAAGTGTTTTGTTAGCTCATCAGAAAGTGCTAGCATCAACAACTGCAAAATACCCTATCACAAGAGCAGAAGTAAAGGTACTTACAATACCGTCAGGAATACAGGGTAAAACTTTAGATAACATATTTCTTGGACAAGTACCTAAAAGATGTATAATTGGTTTTGTATCAAATTCATCGTTTAATGGTAATTTTGCATTGAACCCTTTCAATTTTCAAAATTATAATATGAACTCTTTTAGTTTATTTGTAGATGGTCATGAAATTCCTTCTAGAACATTACAACCATCATTTAGTTCTGGTTTAATAGCATCAACATATCATACTCTATTTTCTGGGACTGGTATTCACTTCCACAATGAAGGTAATGCAATAAGCAGAACCGATTACGGGGAAGGTTACTGTTTGTTATGTTTCGATTTGACGCCTGACCTGTCAGCCAGTTCTACCTCACACTGGAACCTTGTAAGACACGGAAGTGTTCGGATAGAAGTTCGTTTTGATAATGCCTTGAGCACTACTATTAACTGTATTGTGTACGCTGAATTTGATAATGATATTGAAATAAACAAAAATCGTGATGTATCTGTAGATTACAACAGTTAAAATAAATATAAATACAGTGAAATTAACAATTAATCTCATTTCTTCTTAATCTGTGTTTGTAACATCATCGATGAATGTATACATATTTTATTTATTATGGATACTAATGAAATTCAATATTGTATGAAAAAAATTAACCCTAGATTTAAATCAAATGTTTTTGCTGCTAACCGAATCCCTATTTGGGTTGCTCGTCCAGTTTTTATTGTAAGCAATTTGGACCCTGATTCGAAACCAGGTTCCCATTGGGTTGCAATGCATATTGATGCTAAAGGTGTAGGGGAATACTTTGACTCATTTGGTCGGAAACCTACTGGTTATCATAAGTTATTTTTGAATAGAAATGCAAAACGGTGGTTTTATAACCAAAGACCACTTCAAAATCATTTTACTTCAGTTTGTGGCGAATATTGTTTAGTTTATTTATATTTTAAGTATCAAGGAAAAACTATGAGCGATTTATTGAGTTTGTTTTCTGAAAATTCTCTTTGTAACGATTTAATTTTAAGAAATATGTTTAAGTCAATTTTTGTGAAATAAAACAATATATATATACTAAACTGATTTTTTTTATTTATAAATAATACCTTAATTAAACCTTATTTACCTAAAAATAGTGATTACATTACAACAAATTTTTTCCTTAAAATAACAAACGTAGCTTAGTGATTTTATATTAAAGGGTGGAGAGTTTTATACATTTGCAAAGGGAAATAGATCAATATGATTAGGCTACAAAACAAATTACAACATGTGGTTATAAAACGAGTTAACAATTTTGAATAACAAAAAGTTGTTGTTTAAGCAGTAAGAAATATATAATACTAGTAGTACACAAGGGTATGTTATAAAATATTATCTAATGTCTTATATAATAAATACAGTTTTAACCTAGTATTAAAACTACACAAACACTTAGTTTACTTTTTCGTATTGTTTATAAAATATTTCACGCACGTGTCCTTCGAAGCTATTTCTTTCGTCATGTTGTATATAACATCACGGACAGTCTCAAGCTGTGGATCTTGCTCAGTTGAGATGTAAGATTTTAATCTCACATCGGCGTGCTTCCAGTGCTCTTCTGGTGCGATGTTCCTAACTTTTTCAAGATCGTATATTTCTATTTTAATAAGGTGTGATGCATACGCAGCATCGTCTTTACCCGAAGATAGGTAAGCAACACCGGTATGGGAACTTTGCGACACACTGGAAGATCTCTTCACTGGTTTCACTTTTTTCTGCGGTTTTTCAAAGAAACTCTCGATACTATTTGCAGGACGTTTCTTCGCTATGGCTTGTTTCACTTTAAAACCGAGTGTGCCTTCTTCATCACTCCCTGAATCATCATGTTCAGGTTCAGGGTAATAAAAATTCTTGAAAGTGTTTTCCGTGAACTGTAACAATATTCAACAATAAGTTATACATCCGATTAACACACTTAACAAGTAACACGATGAACACAAGTTACAGAAAAAAAAAACACTGTTAAACAAATAGTACATAAAAATACTACATACATATTTTATAAAAAATAGTACATACTTACATTTGCCATTTTTTATAAGCACTGTAGCACGATTCAACACTATGTCACTGTACACTGAGAGAGCTCTGGTAACAAGCACGACTCGGTTCTGAATACTTATAGATCGTCACTGTCCATCGGCTTTTATAAGGATGTGACAATAGATTACCGTTAAAATCACAAATTATTAAAATCACGTTTCGACTAGTTTGTACCGCGCCCAACAGCCACCAACAAACAGTAATAAAATTTATAATAGACTTTCGAATCTTTTGATGATTCGGAGAAGAAACCTGTCATAAATCTTTACAAACAATATGGACCCAACAAACAAATTAAAAAATCAACGAGTTTAGTTCAGCCCACTACAAATACACGTTAGTACAAGTTACAAAGTTTATTCAGGTATTTTCTTAAGCATCTATTCAAGAACATAATATTTGGCGAAATAAATAAATATGCAAAAATAGAACTCGTATTTTTAACTTACAGCTTAAATAAGTTAGTATAGTTTTGAAGCAGTTATTACTGTATAAAATACCGCATTACTATTGTAAGATTAGATTCGTATTATCCTTATGCTACATGCAATATTTTTACATAGAACTTTCTCCTTTTTGAAGTCGGTTATTACAAAAAAGAAATGAAAGTAACATTGAGTACGTAGTCAAATTTATGCAAGGTTAGGTTAGGTTAGAACAGCGTTCTTAAGACCAAAACAACTGTGCTGTGCTCGTAGCTGGTTTTAAGTAGGTAAGTATATAAAGCAGTTCTTCAAAATTAGTTTTTGAAGTTAAGTGATAGTTAAGTTAGAAGTAATGTTAAGTTGAACAAGATAAAATATATAAATAGAACAACGTTCCAAATGCAGCATATGTAGTGAGTAACAAGAGACATACTTTGAAGTAAGGCTACCTGAAGTTAAGTAGTCAAGTAACGTATCCTGCGTTAGCTGGGCGTAGTCCTGTAGCTTAGGTTAGGTTAGGTTAGAATTGTGATCTAGCATAGGTTAGCTTAGATTAGTGATACGTACACCGTAGCACATATCACGTAGTAAGAAACCTGGAGTAAGGCTGCGTTGAAACAGCGATTCCAATAAGAACCAAGGTGACGGACCTAGTCTGATAGTTTAGGTATGAGATGTTTAGGTATTTGTCCAGCTTTACCTAAAGAATGTTCTTAAAAGATGTATACCGTTTGCAAAGGAAGTTGTAGACAGTTGTAACCAAAGAGAAATATAAAAGAGGGAAACAATAGTAGACCGTAATAAAAGTGAGCTCGGCGTCCGAGAGGGCAATAAAACCCGAGCTCGGATAGACAATAGAAAAGGGTCGATGGGTCGGGGAAGGTGTTGCATTGTTAGCGTAGGGCGTTCTGTAAGTCTTGACAGAGCTGTCTGAGCGTCCTGGGACCTATTCCAAACGCTCTAAGTAGGGGGCTATTTTTTTTTTTTTTTTTTTTTTTTTTTTTTTTTTTTTTTTTTTTTTTTTTTTTTAGGTTTGGTGGTCCGCCAAATCCGCCCTGAATGCCGCCCATCAGGCCCGTCCGCCCCGTATCGTAGTATCGGCGAATCCCTACTACTTACGTTCTCGGACTCAGGACCATTTTCAAAATTACATGCTATGGCACAGACAAAACTCATAGGTACAAAAAAGTGATAGGCCAAAAGCGGCACAAGGCATTTGACTTCAAATAAAAACTGCTTCCCTCTATTTCTTTTATTTTTTTTTATGTCATAGGGGGCAAACGAGCAAACGGATCGCCTGATGGAAAACGATTACCGTCGCCCATAGACACCTACAACACCTGAGGAGTCACAAGTGCGTTGCCGGCCTTTTAGGTGGGAGTACGCTCTTTTCTTGAAGGTTTGAAGGTATTTGCTATAACTCTGATTGTCCGAAACGCATTTGGCATAGCAGAGTTCTAATATTCTGTTTTCGACGAATGTTAACTCTCTGGTTTTTGTCTCATACGTTTCGCCTAGACTTCGCTTAACAGACCAGCGACTATATTGATCTATTTAGAAGCTCTATGCAAAAGGTGATAGCGTGTTACAGCAATTCTTAAAGTATGAGACAGACATTTTTCATCATCATCATCATTTCAACCATAGGACGTCCACTGCTGGACACAGGCCTCCACAATAGACTACCACGTGGGCCGGATAGCAGCGACCCGCATCCAGCGAGTCCCCGCAACTCTAACCAGGTCGTCCGACCACCTTGCGGGTGGTCCTCCTACACTGCGCTTGCCGATACGTGGTCTCCACTCGAGAACCTTTCTGCCCCAACGGCCATCGGTCCTTCGAGCTACGTGCCCCGCCCATTGCCACTTCAGCTTGCTTACCCGGTAAGCTATGGAAAGAGCTATGCTCGGGATTTGTCTACGAGATCGAATCAAAAATGAGGCGATTCGTAGACGAACCTAGGTCATCGACATAGCAAACCGGGACATTGTTCTACTGTGTATGTATTCATTCGGTTTATCTTCACTTAAGTTGGGTTTTGTCAACTAATCGTAACGCAATCACCGCGGCTGGAGCAGTTTGTCGAGTAGTTAGAGCCGCGGGTGTCTAAACTAACTTCGACGTTGTCGTCGACAGTATTTGTCTCGTTACACATGAGTTTCACACTTTAAGCGCCAATTCCTCAGTTCCTAATTCTAATACAAAGTGAAACCGAGTTGGGTAGATATTTCTTACTTCTTCTTTACTTCAATGTACGAGTTTATATTTTATACACAAAATACAAATATGTCTTGCTTAAAGAATCCTTCGTTTGTTATATCAACTTTCACTTCCCATTTAACCATCTTAGGGGTTTTTTTTTCTATTCCGGGATAAGAGTCTGCTCACAAAATAGTATATTTGTTATTCAAAGAATGCCATGCTCCAAATACAAACTTTTACCTTCTACTTTACCTCGTTAGGTTTCGAATTTTCCAAAACACTGAAATGTGTGTTCACAGTTTTTGATGAACAGTCTAGACGCAAAGTTGAGTTTATCTATATTGTAAGTAAGTTCATGTATAAACAAATGTAATATAATTTATTTTAATATTAATTTTATTTATAATGAACATTGGCATGCAAATCATTATTGGTCTACCCACAAAGTAATACTAAAGATCTTGGGTACCAATATTGGAGAGGCGCTAACATACATACATACATACATACATACATACATACATACATACATACATACATACATACATACATACATACATACATACATACAGAAAATTAAAAAACAAAGTAACAGAAAATAAAAACTTAACACTACTAACTACTAAGTACAAAAAAGCTAAAATTAACTAAACTAAAACAAATTCAAAAAACTGCTCCCCTTTGGCATGGTACCGAAAATGCTGGCAGCATTTCCTCGCTGAACAGCTATGCTGATACGCTGTGCGAGGAAGCTGCCAGCTCTCCGGTCCCCAGTGGTCTCTTGAAGCCTTTTAGAGAACTCCTTGTGAAGTTTTTGGGCGCTGGGACCCCATGGACCTAGGGTCTCTACCCCAAAAGGTACAAAATTGTATTCGGGGCCGAGACCCCTATATTTGGTGCTCTTTAGTTTTTCGGCCGCCTCAGCAGCCGCGCTCGCTCTACCCGATGTTCCGTGAAGGTGGGACAGCGCCAGTGTGTCCACACAGGTGGCATCCCATACAAGCACACGTCCCAGCCTCCACGGAACCAGGGACATCCCGTCCGGTCTCTTGCCATCGTCCCTCGCGATGCCCGTTGGCTCCAGAAGCGCCGGCACGTTGACGGTGGCAAGAGAGCGGCGGATAATGTCGTTCAGAGTGGCATGTCTCGAGAAGCGGCCTGCACTTTTCTGGCAAGAGAGGCCATGGTGACCCAGTGTATCGACCGCGCTGCCGCAAGAGCATCTGTGAGGCGCACAGATAGGCACCCCGAGTCGCAGGCAGGTGGATATGCGGAGTGTGTCGGGCTCTAGAAACGTACCAGTGTTGGCAGAGGGGAAAGCGTGCAGCCAGTGACCCGCTTCTTTCGTGCCCGCTGCCAAAATTCTGGCACGTTCAGAGCCCGTACTTCGACTTAGGAGGGAGTCATATGTTAATTTTGATAGGATGTCGTCCCAGGTCCTTTGCGATTTCAAATTTTCTGGGAAGTCCTCTCCCGGGCAGGCATTGGACCAAGCTCTTTTGGCCTCCGATAAGCCCGCAGTCTCATAGTTTAAGGCAGAGAATGCCTTCAGAATTTTGCCTATGAGAACTGCCGAGCTGTGGGCAGAGGACAGAAAAGCTGGTGCGGATATGGAGGAAATTTTGCGGATCCCTATCCCAGCAAAGCGAATGGGAAGAGATGCTTGGGTCCAGGATTCTTCGCTGAGCTGAATATTTAAAATAGATTCCAGGTTGGCTTTGATTAAGTCATCTAGTTGGGTTAGTAAAATTTGGAATTTAGTGAATGGGCAGCAGCGAAGTAAATACATACATACATACATACATTACATACATTACATACATACATACATACATACATACATACATACATACATACATACATACATACATACATACATACATACATAATACACACACACACACACACACACACACACACACACACACACACACACACATACATTAATACATACATACGACGCCAAAAGAAGGGTCATCTTCTTAGTAGTTGTCGCCCTTGAGACCCCCATCTTCCATGCTCATCATCTCCTCGGTTGACTTTAAAAAATCAGAAGAGTTCCATGATTTCTCTCGTAAGTTCAAAAAATTCAAATTTTCTTTCTAGGAGATGCAACGTATGTGCAAATTGAAGTATAATTGTGTTTTGTGATGCCTCCTATGCAATGTCAATTTTTTTTATATCAAATAGTAATTAAATGATATTTTAACGTAACGTAAGTGCAGCAGAACTAGCAGAAGGGAAAGAGAACACATAAGCGTTAATGCGTTGGAAGCCAATATATTACGTACCGCTTTATATTTTGAATATATACATCATGATAGAGCAACATTGGTACGGGCAATTCCAATTTAAAACTATTAATTAATCACTTTGATTGAAGTTTGCCACACACGACTATGTATGCTCATCACACAACTACATGTCTTCATTACGCATTATAAATAGCATAACGTTAACTTAGTATTCTATCAGCCGTGCTCTAATAATATGCATAACGTTATTCAATGTTAAGACCTATTGTTACCTATAAGGTCTAATAGAGCACCTTAACGGGAACCGATCATAGGGCGCATGTAGGCCGCTGTGGGACTTGGAGAATCTAGGTCAATATTATAGCGAAAGTAGAGTCTATATTGCTTCCTAGAATTATTTTTCGTGAAATATTTCATTTCGCTGAAAAATCATTTTGCAGTATTTTTATTTCACTTGGGTCTACCTTAGTTCTTTTTTTCTTTACTTATGAGAATGCTTTATGGCATTAAGTCTGCCATTTGTACCTAGTATTTGGTACTGTGCAATAAAGTTTAAATAAATAAAAATATTTAGATGTTTGCTATTATACCTACTTCAGCACCATTTCAGCACTAATAAATGACATTTACTGGTAAAAATAACACTAAACTCACGTCACAATCGCCGAACGTAGCATAAATAGGTGAGTCACGTCGTAGAAGTCGAATCGGCTCTCCTAATAATGAATGGCGAACCGATTCGAAACATGTCGAGCGATATTCGTATGTTCGTTTCGTAATATGTATTTCAATATGTCTGAGACTCGACAGAGTTTTCTATATAATATAGAGGCGATTTTCGGGCAAATGTATTTAGAGACCTTTAATTTAGCCAATAAAGATGAAGAACAAGTTTATTTGAAGCTTTCAAATGTCTTAAACGCATTTAGTGCGGCCGGTAAATGATTCCTTTAATGCAGCCGTAACTTGGCCTATTTATAGATGGCCAAAGAATATTAAAATACAATAAGAATATACAATGGACAGATGGTGTTCGTTTTAAACCTTGTGAACAAGTATAAGGTACGTACAGTTCGCAACCTCTTTACTTCTATAGCAGAACTGTGACAATTTCTCGCGCGAGATGTATTACCTCTCTCTTTCTTCGATGTACTGTGAGAAAGTGATGGGCGATGCTATGACGCGCGACAAGAGTCGCGAAGCGTAGTTCTGCTAGACGGGCTGGTTTGGATAAACCAAACAACAACATCAAAAAACATCAAGAGCTAAGTGTGAGCCAGCTATGTCACAAGGCAGGGTCATGCGCTGCTCTGTGACATATCTGGCGCTTAAGTGGCTTAGAAGCTTCAATCAAGTTGGAATCCCTACTAATATTATAAATGCGAAAGTGTGTCTGTCTGTCGGTTACCTCTTCACGCTTAAACCGCTGAATCGATTTTAATGAAATTTGGCATGGAGATAGTTTAAGATCCGAGGAAGGATATAGGATAGTTTTCATCCTGGAAATTATCCCTAAAAAGATTGAAAAGTGAGTAAGTAATTCATGATGACATTGATGACCCTGTAGGAAATGTAATGATTAAACCAAAAGCACAATTGCTCTTACATTTGCTTAGAAGCTTTTAATAATCCCTTTTATTAATTAAGGTGATTAGGTGGATATCTATCGTGTTGTACGAGGTTGCTTCCATACTTCCAAGTTCCACGCGGACGAAGTCGCGGGCAAAAGCTAGTTGGAAATAATAGAAACAAGCCCTGAGTCGTCTATCAGCGGAATACCCAAAAATAGCGTACCAGGGTGTTTTTCAGCCGACGCCATATTGTGGATTTTTACGTGGTACTGTGGTACTAATTTATTTCACTGGCAACGGCTAATTTTTGGTAACTGACGTAGAAAGTCAGTAAATGTCACTGATGTTAACAAAGAAGAAAGGACTGAATATTCCGCAAACATGTGATTTTGCATAATAGGCAAAACTATCAACAGTGACAAAAGTTAAGTTTTTTCAATAGGATTCAGTATTTATTTCGCAGGAAGAACGAAGGATTGAGCAGCATTCCGGTAAACAATGTTTTTAATTTGGTTAATGACAAATCCTTGACAAATCGCTAATGACATTTAATCATGCAAATATATGACGTATGCACATTATTGTCATAACAAAATACGTCATACACTAACATGACAGTATGCAATATATTACTTCTCCGTTACGCAGTTCTATCCGTCACTTTCCGGAGATCAAATAAAGCGTTGCGATAGCGATAAGCTACAATTATTTATTAATGGCTTCAATTTTGGAGCGATCACTCATGAACAGAGTGTAATCATCATCGCAACATCCTATGCGGTTGATCGTATTTATAGCCCCACTGGGTTTTTTCAACCCACACCATGTTGCGGATTTTCAGTGGTACTAATTTATACTGGTAACGTCAAATTTTTGGTAATTGACGTTGAAAGTCGGCGAATGTCACTGATGTTAACAAAGAGGAAACAGGACTAAATATTCCGCAAATTTCAAGTATTTTTTGCACAATAAAGCCAAACCAATGATGATGAATTATGAATGTCTAGTTTTTTTCAATAGAATTCAGTATTTATTTCGCAAGAAGAACGAAGGATTGAGCAGCATGAACAACAAACAATGATTTGAATTTCGTTAATGACAAATCCTTGACAAATTGCTATGACGTTTAATAATGCAAATATTTATGATACTATGCTCATTATTGCCATCTGAAAGCTGTTTTTAGCGCCACTATCCCTGGGTCGGACCGACACATGCGGGTACGTATTACAATCCCGAAAGTTCATATTAATACCTACAGTTGAAATACCGATGGTCAAAATACCGAAAATCAAAATACCGAAAGTACGAAAAGCCGATATTCGATATACCGATGCTCAAAAGACCTAGTTTGAAAAGATCGAAAGTTCAAAATCTCGAATTTTATAATACCGAAAGTTTAAAATCTCGAAATTTTATAATCCCGAAAGTTTTCAATCTCGAAATTTTATAATCCCGAAAGTCAACCACTGTCAGTAAAATGCCAATGAAAACATTTTTTTTTCTTTTAAGAATATGATCATAACTACAACAAAAGGAGCGTTTTTTAGGGATATAAAAAAAAACTAACCTAACCTAACCCGGCCGAGTCGGATCTGCTCTGAAAGGTGAATCATTTAAAGTTTGAGAATAGGTTGAGGTGAATCAATCACCTTTCAGAGCAGATCCGACTCGGCCGGGTTAGGTTAGGTTAGTTTTTTTTTTTTATATCCCTAAAAAATGCTCCTTTTGTTGTACTATTTTAATCGTTCGGCATTTGAACTGTTGGAATTCTAGCCGTCGGGATTACAGTCTTCGGGATTGCAATCTTCGGGATTACAGTCTTCGGGATTACAGTCTTCGGGATTACAGTCTTCGGGATTACAGTCTTCGGGATTTCATCCTTTCGGTCAAACGTTCTTTCGGGATTTTAAACTTTCGGTCAAATAAAGATTCGACATTTTAATTTTCGGCCTTCTGCGGTATTTTGAACTTCGGCATTGTAATACGTACCCGACACATGCTAGGCTATATCTTATCACACTAAAATTATAAAGGCGACATTTTGTGAGTGTGTTTATGTGTACCTATATTTGTTACTTCTTCACGCTCAAATGGCTGGACCGATTTGGAAAAAAATTGGTATGAAGGTAGCTGACACCCTGGATTAACACATAGGCTACTTTTTATCCCGAAAAAAATAGTGTTCCCGTGGCATGAGCGGGTAACACCGCGCGGCGCAGCTAATTGTATATGTATCATTGTAAATATATATATATATAGTAGTTATGTTATTAGACTTGTATCTTATTAATAACTTATTCACTTTTTCAATATTAAGTTGGCACTAGTAGTATTGCGCAATTTATAATTCACTAATACTTAATATTATTTTCATTCATTATTCATTAGTAATGAACATTTCATTTATATTTGTAACAAAATTAAAAGCATATCTGCCAAAGCGTGAAAAAAGGTTTACGTAAAAGTTCAAAAATGGTAGTCTAATTTCAAATTCCATTACACGAGTTTGCTCCCGCGTAAAAACGCGGATTTCGGCTAAAAGGCAATTGTTTGTTTTGGACAAAATTAATCCATGGATACCTTGCATAGGGACAACAAACTGGCGGTAATGGAAAGATAACAGCCACATAACAGCCATTAATGATATGATGTGACGATAGTTTGATTATTAGTTGCTAGGTTTTGCGTGCGGTTTCGTTTACGAGAAAATTGATATGCTTAATGGTATTTATTTTTAGGTCTGTTAACTTAATGTGAAAATGTAATAAATGTATTGTTATTGAATGTAAGGTCAGTTGGGCCGGGACAAGCGTACTAACCATATCGAAATATCGAAAAACAGACTTCAAAGCAAAAATTACTTTGAAACCTTTATGAAACATGTAATGTCTCATTATTTTTTTAATGTGGGTAGACACCATTTTTTTTTATTTCTATCAAACCAGATTAAAACACAAAGAAAAATTGTAATGCGTACCTGGCGGAAGAGGCCGGGAATCGAACCCGGTACCTCTGGATTACCGGTCCAGCGTGTTAACGTGTATAAATTACTTCTGCGAACTAACTGTAGTTGCGTGGTTGTATTATTCAAAATTTTCATAATTCGGAAAACAACTTCTTAAAGATTTTTTAAACAGTGAAAATTGGCTTCCGGATTTGTGAAAATTAGGAATATGTATGCGTTCGGACAATAAAACTTCGGGTTTTTTGGGTGTTCGGATATAAATATAACACTTAAACATGGTTTGAAATCATGTTCCCTCTCTTTCCCAACCAACTCTTTGCCAAATCGGAATTGCGCTTGTATGTATGTCTGCCTTTGATATGAACTTAGGCATGTTATAAACATTACCGGAATGCTTTGATGACTTCGGTGTATACCTTACTTCCATAACCCTCCCAAACTCGTATTACAAAAGCCTCGTGAAAAACAATTTGAAACTTATTAGAGGAGTATAAGGTTTTGTTTGTAAGTGTCAGGATTAATAAGATGGTGGTTTTGTAAGGAAATTGTATGTCTATTTCTAGTTTAGTGAGTTACCGGAACGTTTAAGTTACCGCGGTTATACAGAATCACTGTCAGTAACTGCATCAATAACTCTGGAGTTAGATTATGATAGTAGTTATGATGAGTATATTGAGCTTGGGACGTGAGAGAATGTACATTCGCTATGTGCGAAATGGCGGTATAGTATACCAAGTAGCAAAACGCTTATAAAGCCATTATACTGCTAATTTAAGCTGGATAAAGGCTGTATATGTGCTTCTGCAGCTTGTTTGCTACTTAGTAAAGCGATAGCAGCGTATGTCGTGGATATAATTTCGAAACATCACGACAAGTAACTCGTATAACTTCTTTGACATTTTCTACAATTTCTATGTTGTAATTTGAAGTTGGTAATTGGTTGTTGTGTTGTATATTGCAAAAATAACGGCACAGATAGAATAGTCGGTACAAATTCTATATTATCTACGGTGGCCTGGAAATTAGATCAGATAAATAAATGGGTAGCTGCTGTTAAAAGGAAAGAGTAAGCGACATAAACTTACATTACGATGTTATTATAGTAGATTGTTTAACAAGGGGCTAAAATAACCCATTGTGACATGAAGTGCAGATTATTTGGACGAGCGAACGCAGTGAGCGAGAGCGATATCTGAGTGTCATGATGTAATGGCCTTTAGCGACGTGTTAAACACTCTGTTTTTCACTTCAACAGCGAGAATAAAAATTTCAAATGGTGACTCGCAGGCAAAAACTCACTGATTCTTAAAACTATGACAAGCGGGCATAGGCAGTTGTAAGATCATTAAAATGCCTAAGAAACGTTTCGAAAAAGCCTTCTAATTGCGTCCATCCATTTTGATATGCCAGATCAGTCATTTTGGTCGATCTAATCAAGTTGGTTTAAATCCCAAGGGCTAAGGCGACCACATTAGCCCCGCTTCACGATACTAAAATGACGCAAAAGTACGTCATCGAGCAGGAAATGTGAAAATAAATTTTATTTGAGCTATATTTTACGTGATACTCGTTATTACCTTTATTATTTAAGTGTAAATGGATAGCCATGGATTATATAACCTCACAAGTCACAACATAATTTGTAGAGAAAATTTCATCGAACTCAGAAAATCAGACGTGCAATAAAGTGCGATTTATGTTCCCACGCTATTCCCTAAAATATGTCGAAAGAACTACCTAAGTCACGACACGAGATTCATTGATATGTAATGAATAAATTATATTACCATTTAAAATACGTTTCCTATCGCGAAATACAA
Organism: Apotomis capreana; assembly: GCA_947623375.1. Classification (NCBI taxonomy): domain Eukaryota; kingdom Metazoa; phylum Arthropoda; class Insecta; order Lepidoptera; family Tortricidae; genus Apotomis; species Apotomis capreana. The sequence goes on along the minus strand of OX392509.1, from coordinate 17,483,939 downwards.
AATTACATGTATCATTGCATTGCGTTAAAAGTTGTGGGAGTACTTTCGGTTAACAATGCACTCGTGCGAGGCACGAAATTTCTAGAAAAACGCACAGTTTTGGACTACCAACTATGTAGGATGAAAGAATTGTCGCGTAGAACGATGGCGGCAGGGATCAAGCCGATAAATTTCTCGGAGCACACCGCGTTATAAAAATATTTATTCATATTTGTAGTCCGATCAAATTTCACTAAGATTTATCTAAGCATTGAATTAAAATATGCCCTAAAGGTTGCACGCCCTTCATTAAAAATATTTGTTCATATTTGTGGTCCGATGAAATTTCAAGAAATTTCACGAAAAAACAACTCCATGTCTAAGATTTCTCTAAGCATATCGAACTATATAAAATACGCCCTAAAGGTTGCACACCCTTCGTATTTTTCAAACTGTTCTCATTTGCGAGCGGGGCGTGGCGGGCCTCGCTAACCGTTGATTTGCATTTGACAAATTTTTATGTCAACCCAAAGGATTAATGGGTCGGTCTCAGGGTATGCCGAAGAGAAAAACAGCGTACACATTTTATTTTTTCATTTAAAGTATTTGTTTCTGCGTAGAAGAAAAAAAAGTAAGTATGTAAAGTAGGATATAGGTACCTACGATATTTTATGGGAGAATATTTGGAAAAGTGTCCAGCGGCTTTAAGGATACCAATGTATGAGAAATGATGAGGTATAAAAATATCAAGAAACGCTTTATGAAAATGGCAATATGGAAAGATGACGAAGTTTTATAAGGTCGAGGAATAAAAATGCCGAAACAGAATTTAGTCGAGGTATTAAAATGACTCATTTCACTCTGACTTAAAATTGACGAAACCCCTCGCGGGGATACAATACAATACAATACAACAATACTTTATTGCACACCAAAAAAAGTTTACTGAAGGAAACAAGATAAATACAATTTATAAATAACGGTAGACAACAGGCGGATCCTATTTCTGTACAGTTTTCCCTTCGAGCATCTGAAGATGGGTGACCAGAAAAAGAACATCAAGTTGCCAGTTGGTCAGGATACTTACCAATAGAATTCGATGGAGTCAAGTTCCTCCCAATTCCGAATTCCGATAGTAATTATTTTTAGTTCTAAATATTTAGATTAAACCACTACTGCGAACTATGATGGTCACGTTCCTGCATATATTTGTTGAAGTGACAAAAGCTTTGTCATATATCAATCGAGTGATAATCACGGCCATCATAAGTCCACTGCGCAAGAAAGGAACGTGAAAAAATGGCAAAATACTGGCTTTTGACGAAGCGGTTGGCGCATTGGTAAGCTGCCTACTGAGCCGATGGTCCTGAGTTCGAATCCTGGCAAAGGCAAATATTTATGTGATGACTCGAATATTTGTGCCCGGGTCATGGATGTTATTTGTGCGTATTTATCTATATAAGTATGTTTATCGTCGACTTGTGTCCATAACACAAGCCTGCTAGATCTTGGTGTGGGACTAGATCGATTTGTGTGAGGTTGACCGATATTTACTTATTTAAATTCTCTTACAATGACCTATTTTCTCCATAGTAAAAATATTTTTTTTCAGGAAACTTATGTACCTATACCTAACTTGTCTTAAAATATTTTTTTTTTTGTTTTTTTTTTTTATAATTTTTTGATAAATATACTAACTCGATAAGCGTTTACAAGCGTCTTAAGCCCTCTTAAATGGATTTTCGTCTCACCCTCTTATCTAGTAATGAATTAAAATCTCCACCCACAAGTTATCACGCAGTTATAAAAAGCCCTAAAACCTGATTAAATTGTGTATTAAAATGCAAAGGGCTCGGCAACATTTTTACAACAAGCCTGGGAGCTATGAAAAAAATTACGACATAAACTGTATGGAGATTGCATTGAAAATATCGTACATCCTCCTCACTTTACGACGGTTGACATGGGACATACTAATTTTACGGAAAGCGACAACACATAAAAATATTTTCACTATGAACATTTCTTGAGGTCGCTGCAAGGTCAAACCGTAAACTTGAATGAGGATGTGGGTTAGTTTCGACATTTTCAAACACATCTGTATACCCTTCTTCTTCTTCTTTGTCGTCACACACTTGGCAGAGTGGTCGTGGTCGTCACATCAGGGTTGGTAGCAAACTTTACAATCCGTCGCCATTCCTCCCGTACTGTTCTTGTGCATTCGTGGAGTGGACCATGAGTGTCTTGACTTGGTCGGTCCATCGCATCGGTGACCTATCGCGCGCTCTAGTGCCTTCGACTTTCCCCTTCACCACAAGTCGTTCCACGGAAGTGTCTTCTCGACGTGTGATATGTCCAAAGAAAGTGAGAATACGACATTGGACGATGGAAGAAAGACGCTGTTTAATGCCGAGTTCTTGGATGATTGAGTCGTTGGTTCGGAACTGTGTCCAGGTTACGCCAAGCATCCTTCTCCAGCACCATATTTCATCTGTACCCTTGCCATGAGTTAACGTGACTGTACTCGCTAGTGACAGTAAACTAGTATGGAGAAATAGTAAAGCGCCCCCTAGTGGTCACTTTGAAGAACTACAATTCTATACAAATCATTTACGAAGGTCGCTAACGAGTCCGGTCACTGTAAATTCATGGTAAGGGTACTATTCATAGATGAATAGACATATTGTTATCTGTAGAGTTCGGACATTTAGTGGCAACCAAAAAACACGTAGACGCTAATTGTGAAAAATTGGGCAAGTGCGAGTCCGACTCGCGCATGAAGGGCTCCGTACCTATACATATATATAATCTATAACAAGTTTGTTGTATGGGAGCCCCCCTTAAATATTTATTTTATTTTATTTTTAGTATTTGTTGTTATAGCCGCAATAGAAATACATCATCTGTGAAAATTTCAACTGTCTAGCTATCACCGTTGTTGAGATACAGCCTGGTGACAGACTTACGGACGGACGGACGGACGGACGGACGGACGGACGGATGGACGGACGGACGGCGAAGTCTCAGTAATAGGGTCCCGTTTTTACCCTTTGGGTACGGAACCCTAAAAATCCACATACTTAGACGCTAATTGAAAAATAATCGAAGACTTTGAAATTGTTTACAATTACTGACGTCGTACATTTTTATAACACGTTTGCCACCAAAATCCTAACCAACCCTAGTAATCTGTAATGGAATAGATTCCATCCATGACCTATCCCCATAGAATAAATATAATGGAATGTATGTGTGCTAGAAATGTGCCGTTCTCGAAAACTGGGAAATCCCGTACAAATTGGGAAATGTTCACATGTGCTAAGCTAAAAGCACAAAAGGCTCCATTAAAAAGGTCGCCTTTTACCTTAGCACGGCAGTATGTGTACCGAAACAATTTTTAACCGACTGCAAAAAAGAAGGAGGTTCTGTTTTCAGTCGTTCTAAGAAATATTTCGTCCCGTTGAAGTCGGTTCTTTTTTCTGAAAAAGAAATGATCTAAAACATGTCTACCCTTATACAAAAGGTACATATATATTTCATGACCGCATTATCTCCATATTTTCTGTTTCTATTTTCGTTTTAGTAACCGAAAAACGTAATAAACATTTGAACTTTAAGAACGCTTAGGAAATACGTAAAAACAAGAGAGCTCAAAAGGAAAGAAGATTTAAAACGATGTAATCCCTCAAAGAAACGGCTAATACAATAATACAAGCTTTAAAAATCTTCGAATAAGAATACTTTAAATATCAAACGGCTTTCTTCTATTGTATGAATATTGGCAAGGATCTCGAATATCCGTCGGATACTTGAGATGGAGACGATCAATCCTGCTCTTGTGGTGAGGACTGCTGTGCAGTATACTATCTTAGCTTTATAAGTACAGGGTGTTTCTGGCCAAGGGGCTGCTAGACATGTTAAAATAGAATTGATTTTTTTTTTATGGAGAGATTAGGTATTATTTCAGGAAAAATCTTAACTGAACGATGCGGGATGTGCAATGGATGCGCGGCGTCTGTTGGTAAATATTTCTTTGTCGTCGAAACTGCTGGACGGCTTTTTACCAATTCTGGACATCCGAAGATAGGTATAGGATGTTTACCCGACTAGGTACCGTAAAGAAATGGTTTTACACGGACAAGGAAGCACTAGGGTACCTTCTAGCGTTGATTGTTGTTCTAGTGAAGAATAAAAATAAAGAAGTATACTTAGCCGACGGCCGCTGGGGCCAACGAGTTGAGTGGGTACACTGGAAGGCGCAGCGTAGGCCCAAAAGGTGGGCTGGCGATCCGATGAAAGTCATTGGTGCCTATGCGATGCGGGTGGCACAGGACGGCATGTTGGCACTTATTGAGGAAAAGCTATATCCAGAATGGAATGTATTTTGTCTTAGGATAATGATGATGTTAATTAAGACATTTGCAAAGTAATAATATTAGCATTTTTAGGGATAACATATTGGACTGAATTGACTCTTTCCGTTCCATGCTGTGTGAGGAAGACGGGTGATAATATGTCACGCGACAAGCGAATTCGCAGTTAACTCTGCTTGTTCTAAAGTACTCTTAAGTCTATTGTATCAATATTGGAATGTCTCGAATGTTCGTCGCTTGAGTCAGAGACGGCTTGAGTTCTATCCTGCTCTTGAGGTGAGGGGGTTTGGTAGTTTCGTCTCCGATTCACTTGTTAACCATGCTTAGCCGTCGTAGGTATACAGGGAGCTTTTGATATGGGGATCTTGATAATAGTACATTTTACTTAAGATTAAGAACTGGCTGTTTGCAAAATTTTACTGTAAATGCAATTTAAGTTGTGAAATCACCTTACTTAGATGCTTAAACAAAAAAAATATATCGGTTTCGGAACCCAGCGAGTTTTACTCTTGTTTTATTGTCATATCTTATATCAATTACCTACTAGCAGATGTGACTGGCAAATAATTGGTTTTTAGAACACACGTCTAGATGTGGTAACAACTACAATAATTAATTTTGTAAAGACTGAATTTTACCCCATTTTTCTTAATGCTTCTATTATTTATATTTACTGACCCCGAGACCAGTATTATATATGTCCAATATTTAGGCACAGCACAATACTCAAGAACATTCGCCGACTCCGGGGTGCTGGCGTTGCTCCAGAACTTCCAGGTGATTAGCGAACACCTGCCGACTGACTATAATAGAATAGAATAGAATACTCTTTATTGCACACCTCAAGAAGAAAGAAATACAAATTCAAATGACACTTAACATTACAATAGAGGCAAACAATAGGCGATCTTATCGCTAAAAAGCAATCTCTTCCAGACAACCTTCGGGTAGCGGATTAATATAAATGAAATGAGATGAGTAGGCGATGCAAAAAGTAATCAAGAAAACTACTGAAAAATTATTAAAATCTACTAAAACCTATAATAATATATATTGAAACATAAACATACATAAAAATATACATAAATGAACATAAGACTAAATATATACTCATATATACAAACTTACTTAAACTTTATATTTAAAATAATATTTTGTGTAACGAACCACAGATTATGTCAGTCACAGTGACAGAGTATTAAAGGAGAGACAAGTAATGTTCTTTGAGGTGTGTTTTGAAACGCAACGCATTGACTACGTTTCAATTCAACTGGGAGAGAGTTCCACAATAGAGTAGCCTGAAAGGTAAATGAGCTGTTATAGAATTTGGAAGAAGAAGAAGAAGGGAAAGCCAGAAGCAAATTTTGAGAGTACCTAATAGAACGAAGGTAACTGAAACGCTCCTTGAGGTAGCAGGGAGTTGCAGGGTGAAAAAGAATATTGTAAAGAAGAGAGAGAATGTGAGAGTTACGACGAAAGCAGATAGGAAGCCACTTGAGCTGCGAACGGAAACTGGAAACATGGTCATATTTACGAAGCCCAAATATGAACCTGATGCAAATATTCTGAATACGCTCAAGTTTATTAAGCTGTTCTTCTGTGAGATCAGGGTAGGAGATATCAGCATAATCTAAGATTGGAAGAAGTAAGGTTTGGCAAAGCGCAATTTTGGTGGCGATTGGAAGAAAATTACGGAGTCTTATAATGAATATAACCTACTACTCTTACTCATGGTTTATGCAGCAAGAATTGGGTCACGATTGTAAAACAAAAGATAAGAGTAAATTGATTTTTGACTAAAACCAATGAAACCGATAACTAATAATCAAATTGACATTCTATTTTAAAAGCTTTTATTTAACTTGCAATGTATGTATGTATCTAAGTATGTTTGCTCGGGTGGAATCTTGCAACTCAATTTTGAAGCAGATATCGTCAACTGATTGAGCTGAAATTTTGCATACTTACTTAACTTTGATGACAATACAATAATATGGTACCATGGGGCTGATCTGATGATGGAGCCGGAAGGTGGCCGTAGGAACTCTATAACAGAAAAAACAATCCTACCGAGTTTGGGCTCTTTAGAATCGACTCATTGAGCATTTGATGGATATCCAAAGAAAAGTACAGTCGACTATAAAAGCTTGTCACTAAAATGAAGTTTTTGTCAGAAACTTATTTCATCCTATACCTATTGTGATTCCTGTAAGTACTTAAACTTAGTTATAGATGTGACTTAACAGTCTATTATTATTACTTGTTTTATTTTATAATGTGTGTTGCATGTATGCTTAAGCATGTAACTATTTGATTTCTATGCCCAGTGGCACCACATAGTGGTACAATAAATATGTAACACCTTAATTTACCTATGTTGGACAAATATTTTGATTTTGATTTAGTAAAGTTTTCTAAAATCTTGACCCTTCCTGTTCACAGCCTTAAAATAGGTAATATCCGATGTTAGCTTTGTATCAAACCGAAAGGTAGTCCCGAGAACGCGACATAATGCCACAATGCGACGTCGTGTCGTAAGTATATCACACAATCACTTCACTACATAGTATTAAACAAAGTCGCTTTCTCTGTCCCTATGTCCCTTTGTATGCTTAAATCTTTAAAACTACGCAACGGATTTTGATGCGGTTTTTTTTAATAGATAGAGTGATTCAAGAGGAAGGTTGATATGTATAATACATGCATAATTTATCAGCATTGCACCCGTGCGAAGCCGGGGCGGGTCGCTAGTAATATTATAAAGGCTAAAGTTTGTGAGTGTGTTTATGTGTATGACTTCTTCACGCTCAATTTTGGTATGTATACCTACCTACATGACACTGTGGCTTAACACATAGGCTTTTTATCCCGAGAATATTTAGTGTTCCCGTGGGACGAGCGGGTAACACCGCGCGGAACAGCTAGTGTAAACTTTCATGTAAAAAAAATCAAAATTAAAATACTATTTTCTATCTCACGGTGTCGTATCACGACATTCCGATGTCGTATTTTAACTTTAAAAGCTAAATGCATAAATTAACGTTGTAATCAGAAAGAAACAGGCATCTCCCTTTTTACCATACCCAGTGTTGTTTTCCACTGCCTTTTTACAAATTAACGTTTTTCCGCCATCAGCTGTCAACTGGTATCAGAGTCGGTGTAAACTCTGCAAATTGTATATTTTCCGCTCAATTATACGGGGGTGAAGTCTCATAGATTAAACAAGAGAAAGATGAAGCACTTGTACCTTTTTTTTATCTTTTAATTAAGGCGCTTAGAAAAGTGAAAAAGCTATTTAGGCTTCATTTTTATTTCTTTAATGTTTGCATATGTTTGGAGCTACAGTAGCTTACATTTACCTCGGCATCACGTGTAAACAACAGATTAAATTGGTGTAATTGTTTTTGTCGTGATACAGTGCCAAACATATTGCCGAAGAAGCCGAAGCAGATAATTTTTCTTCAAGAACAGTAGTGCTATTGCTATATTCAAGCAAATAATAGGCAAGATGGTAGTTGCAGCAAGATGGTGGGTTAAATAATTTAACGCTAAACCATATGCGTACACTTTTTAGTTTTAGTAATATTGTAATATATGTTATAATGATGTGGTGGACCAGGGTCGTTTATGGGAGACAAAGTATATGCCGAGCTCTAGATAGTAGTGAACGTTTAATTACTTAAAACATTAGCTTATATACATTTTTACAATAAGGTTAACGCTTATCCAAGCAATATGCATTAGGCTACAGTTATACTGCATGCTACTCGTATACTAAATGTAGACATTAGCTACATACTACAGCTTCCCCGTAAGATCCCTTCACTCCCGGGGTGCTGGAGAAAAAGAAAAATAATAATGCATGTTACTTGTTTACAATTCGAAATGAAGATGGGGACCACTGTGTAAACTACTTATAACTAAGTTTACCTATACACTTTACAAGAATTTATCAAAAATTAGTTGGTCACCCCATAAAAAAAAATATCGTCATGTCCCAGTGTCACTGTATGTTAAAATAGAAAAAAAAATAGTAACCCTTTACGGTTTTAAGTAAAATGTTTTCAATATAAATGTCTTATGTGACAATTAGTAATTACTGTTCTCTCAAATAATCTCTCAAAAAAAAATATATATATCTTCAGACCATGTTTACAAAATGTAGTACTGGTATTATGGTATCGGTACATTTACCCTATAAAATATCTAATGCCTTAAAATTGTTGGAGTCTCTGCTCTCAACACAAAATAAATGGGAATGGTTACCCAAGGGCATGGTCACCCTTTAAACAACAATATGGGCTACGCCTCTGTGCGTACCCTATCCTCAAAAATAGTGGGTATGGTCACCCAAATGGCATATCAGGCTACATGTACTATGTGCCTGTAAGTCGGAGTCGCAAATACATTAAGACTTAATAAGTCTCCAACTGTTTTCACGGAGGGCGCGATAGTCCAGAACACCATGAGCAAACAAGAAGGACTAGCGCCCAAACTTTATACTTAATCAATATGTACCGTACCTTACCGAGTACTGAGAGAGTAAAAAAAAATTGAAATTAAAATTTCATATTGTATTACTTTATAAAAGAAATATCTACGCAAATATAACTCAATTAACTGTCACTAAATTATTAGGTGATCAATCCAATAACTAGCTATAGTATAATTGTTCAATAAAATTTCTAAGTGTGAATATCAAATTACATTCACCAATAATTAAAAGTTTACTTGTAGACAGCGAACACGCGTGACCTACTTAAAATTTTTGCTTATGCGCGGACTTCGCGGCGGCGTATGCATTTCCGTGCGTTCGGAAATTGCGAAATGTGTAAGTTGTTTACGACATTTGCATCGAAAAAAAAAAATATTAGCGACGATTATTCTAATGATTTTAAGTGATGATATCTGGTTAAAAAAAATAGTAATTAGAAATGACACGGGTAACAATTTCATGTACGAAAGTTATCTAACAATTTATGTATGTAAAAGAAAAAATTTGAATGAATTGGGCGTTAACCTGTATAGCTAATTAATTTTTATATAATAAAAAAATATATCATAAAAATCTCATTCTAATTTCTTAGATGTGATTTCCTTTTGACGCCTCTGAGGGCCAAGTTTAACTAAATATTCTCTTATATATTGCAAATCAGTAGACATAATAAAATTAAATCGTGCGTGAATTTAAAATAATTATAATCGAAAACATAAGTTATACAATAAAATATTCACTTACTTAATTCAACGCTTACGTAGGAGTAATGCCTAACGATATTGAGGTCATCACGTGTCGTCACGTTGCGCGATGCATGGCGGGACGTTGATGCGCTGGCGGCTGGCAGGCACGTGGAGGCACGATGCCGTTGCTGATGCGCGATGCGATGACGGGCCGGGCTAACCCTGGACACCCTCGAGCATGGGCCGGGATTTCCCTGGACACCTCTTGAGATGGGCCGGGATAACCCTGGACACCTCTTGATTTGCGAGCCGGGATAACCCTGGACAACGCTCTTCTTTTTTTGAGCCTTGTTTCTTCTTATGGCTTCTTTCATACTTGTTTTCTTCTTTTTTCAAGTTAATTCCAATCTTCATTCTTGAGACTGCATCGTCAGTCTGGTGGTTGCCGTTGGTCAACGGCTGCCGTTGTCGCTGTTGCTGGTGTCCCGGACGGTGTGGTGTCCCGGACGGTGCGGTGTCCCGGACGGTGCGGTGTCCCGGACGGTGCGGTGTCCCGGACGGTGCGGTGTCCCGGACGGTGCGGTGTCCCGGACGGTGTGGTGTCCCGCCGCACCGTCCGGTGCGAGGTTCTGAGGTTCTGGCTGGTTCAGAAGTTCGTCTTCGGAACGTTAGTGCAGGATCGCCATGTAATATATGTGGTGATGTTGACCAGGGTCGTTGAGGGAGGTAAAGTATATGCCGAGCTCTAGATAGTAGTGAACGTTTAATTACTTAAAACATTAGCTTATATACATTTTTACAATAAGGTTAACGCTTATCCAAGCAATATGCACTAGGCTACAGTTATACTGCATGCTATACTAAATGTAGACATTAGCTACATACTACAATATTATAATTTACTGAGCTAATAAAATCATACCATTTAAGTAATGACTCGATTTCGGGCGTTAATGCGAAGGTAATTACAAAAATACTGCGTTTTTTTACGTTTTTGTATAGATCATTCTCCAGCTTTTTTAATCACAACGATTCATTGCTTATTTAACCTCGTCTCGTAAAAAAACAAAACCAACAAAGACACTTTCACAAAAGTAAAAAAAAAGTCAGTTTTAATACTAGTTAATAGAGTTTTAGTGGTATTTTCTCGTTTGTAAATGCCATTCTCTAATTGATGAAAGATTGTTGTAAAAAGTGCTCGTGTAACTTAGGGAGGCCGCACATAACGACTTTTTGCAGCTATTCGGTAGCGGTGCAGTCACAAAAAGTTGTTCATATAAGGGCATATGCCCTCGCACACGTGAACATCGCTACTATCGCCATACAGCATCGCTACAGTTGCGGTACGGAATCGATATAGCAGCGATACAGTCACGATTCATTTAGACGCGAACCCCCTGCCTCCACTCTTCCTATATCCGTTTTAGATTGATACAGCCGCATTTGAATCGATGCTGAACCAAAACAGAGCGTCGTCGCTTCTGTCGCGAGTTGCAAATGCGATCACATGTCGCGTTCACAAAACGCGCGACTGAATCGCTGCAGACCGTCGTGTACGACCTCCCTTAATGCCAAAATAAAAACCCGAGTTATGGAACAGGAATTGTAGACGTATGAGGATTAAATTCAAATTTATATAGTCACGACCACCGAAAGTCAAGATATTTTTCTTCTACTAAACCCTCTATGTAAAACCGTTGCGTGCTTCGCGCTCCAATAACTCACCCAGACCTCATAAACATTTGTAAAAATGCCAGCATTCCCCAGCACTGCAATAATCAGGTACTGGTCCGATTCACCCGCGCCTCCCCTAGCGATTTAAAGAGATTAGCTCAGACGTTTACGAGCCAATAAATTTGTGCATCCCCAACCCGTATTGTACGAGTATTTAGGTGCATTACCTGCATTTCCCCTGTGCCCCGGCCTCCCCAATCGAACGATCAGGCTTTATGCACCTGTTAGTCGCTCGCTGGAAAATACATTTTAAGCTATTGACATAAGGACATGAGGATGCTGGGGCAAAGCGGCTGTTCAGATGAACATTTTTCTTCGTTTGAAGGTTCGAGAGGGGTGTGAAATGAATAGCCATTGATAACAGTTACTCAAACGGTAGGTTTACATGGACGCAAATATGTAATAAACATTCAATTGATTTGATTGAAAACTATCTGGATAATATCGAAGTAGGCAATCGTTGAACAAAGCAGACTAGCTGTGAGGACATACTTTGTTAAGTAGACGTCACACGGCTAGCAAAAGAGAAAAAAATAAAAGAGAATGTAAATGTCATGTCGTATAGGGAATTCTAGGAATTGGCTATGGATATAGTCTAAGATCCCGATATAGAACGACCTTCACCGAGATGTTTATTTGATGAAATATATGTCAATAAATATATTGCATACGGGTTGCCTAAAAAATTTTATTCCTGGGTCCTCTACAATAGGGACAGATGGAGACAGCTACATATTACATCAGTTACACCGACAAGAGTTTGACTCTTAAATTTATGATGATACGGTTAACATGTTGCACTTTACAGGACGTAACGACTATGCGAATGTATGTTATAATGTATAACCATGTATCAGTTTTATTGAGAAAATAAATGGTTATCAAAGGTTTAACAAAATACGTCTACAACGTAAGCAAAGCCACGAAGAAGCATTATAACCTTATGCCGGACAGATTTCAAACAAAAACTGCTGAATATATAATACCTACTTTTGGAATGGAGAAGTCACAGAAATTATGTCAGGAATTCATGATGAAGTGAATTTTGATGACTTCTCGCTTCGCATTATAATATCGTTAAGATTTTAATTTCCTGCTTAAATAGCAACTTTAGCCAATTCAAGATTAAAACGTGATTTAAGCTGGGATATTATTTAAGAATTTTTGTTAACGCTGAATATTTATTTGTTATGAGATTGGACTATTCACTTGTGTAACTAGTTCATTGTTTTTATTATTCAACAACATCTCATGTCAAAATTTTTGTGAGTGCGTATATTATAAAATTTAAATTGATATAACCCAGTTTTAGAAAATAATACTTACATAAATAAAAACTAAAACACTACGCACACGGCTCTTTAAAGTCTAACTTTACCGTGCAATCATCACTAGCTCCGAAATCCCCGAGACAGTTAATTAAATCCAACTGCCAATTGAAAACAGAAACACAATTCCACTTTCAGAAGCGCAGAAAAAATGGCGCCCAACGTGGGGCCAAACGATTAGGACCAGCTGTGTGCAGATTTATCCCGGCCTTACATTTGATGGATCATTCCAAACCTTCCAGAACCTTCTATTCAACAAGCTAAAATAACCTTTAACCCTATGAATATAAAGGTCACCGGTTATTGAAGACGTGGGTGACAATAAACCGACCTTATGGCGATTTCGAGCCGGAATTGCAGTTCGGAAGTTTTACAAATTGATTATATTTTCATTGCGATAGATTTATTGCATTATGATATGATGTTAGGAGCTAGGATATTGTTAGTTGAGGTTTCTCTTTACCCAGCTACGGGGAAGCAAAAAGAAGGGCTATGTTGAGCGATAGTTTAGTAATTAGATTTCTCTAACTTACTTTTCAGCAATGACCTAAATAAGACCAGGGTGAACGTTTCGAACTCGAATGAAATGGGATAGCGCTTGCCAAGAAGATATACCTAGTTTTGTTACGAATATGAATCAGATTAAACTCTATGAACACACTATATGAATATATTTTAGAGAATTTGTTCAATGAAAAATCAAATATTACAATGTGAATAGCTTTTTACAAGTATGATAAAAAACTTTACTCGGTGGTTGTGATTAAAAATTAATTGCTTCTAATCATGGGTTATATAAAAAATTCCATTTTAATTTTCAGTAGCTAAACGTTAGGTAATCCTAGTGCTATCATGTAACTGGGTCATTGTCAGTTCAAAAAACAAAAGTTGTCTCTTCAGTGGCCAATAGTTAACAGCGTATATGCATAGAAGTTATGTTTTTAACACGCAAGCCCATAGAAAGGGAAACGTCGTTTAATCATGTTAATCGGAAAACTAGGCCTAAAGTCCTTAACTTTGTACGTGTCCACCGAAAAGACGCGAACCTAAATCTGACAATGACCCAACTAGTACCTGAACCCGTTATGTAAAAACAGCCTTCAGTCTGTGTAACGGAAAACGAAATCTTGTGCCATTTTCCCATCCCATCTGGGACTCTGTGAGCTGTTTTTTAAACACTTCTGAGATAATCTTGGAGAAAATCTTGGCACTAGTTGCCCTAATGGCAGGGCGGAAAACTTATTTTTCTTTACATAAAAATGGGTCGGCAAACAAGTTTTTCTTAGAATCGCGTCTAACTTATTTTTAACCGACTTGAAAATAAGTCTATGATAAGTCAACTGGTTTGATTTTTATATTTTGTACATATTGTTACGCGACATCTTCGCCATTTCAATCACCAATTTTAAAAATTACATTTTGCTTATGGCCATGGCATCCTGGGCCAGTGTCATTTGACAAAATTATGTGGTATTATGTCTTTTTTGATTATCGATTTTGTGTTTCCAATTACGTACTGAATTTGTCAGCTTATGGTTGACAGTTGATACGAGTAACGCTATTATAATACAAATCATTAATCAAAATTATTTATTGAGAATATATTATTTCAGGAGTGTTTGAAATGTTTGGCCACCTTATGCGAAATGGCGCTTTTATAAATGACATATTCTATGATGTCAAGGTTAGATAAAAAGGTTAAAAGGGAAGCAAGGAAGAGGAAGGCCCAAGATAAGTTAAATTAAACAGATAAATAAGAAGGTAGACGTCGCGTCGTATAGGGAAGTCAAGGAATTGATGGACAGAGTTATATGGAGACAACTAAAAACTTCATCAGTTACAACGACAAGTTTGGCTCTTGAAATGATGATTTCACTAATTTTTTTTAATTATTTACTATGGTTAGAAGATTTCTCTCTCTTTTTGGTTTTTGCATTTTCATGTGTAAGTATTATTGTAAAGTTATCCTCCGTCGTATTGTACGTGTTGCTTTGGTTGTCTACCGTTTACATTTGTGTTTAGCACTCATTTACTCAAAGGTTAACTGTATTGTAAAAATAGTTTTTTACTGACCAGCGAATGACGTCAGTGTCACCTGATGATAAGTGACTAGGGGGTTGAGGATGTAGCTGCTCGCAACAGCCTATCGACTTTTGCCTTGAAGGCCCAAATGATAATTTGCGTGAAAGTTCACAAATGAAATCGCTTTGAACGTTTAAGTACGAAAATTATGAAAATTGTGTAAGTATGTAAATTAACAACATAAAGATGAAGTGATTGCTTAAAACATAATTTGCGCAAACTATACAACGTCTATCTGAATGTATAAATAGTCCTAGATTATTCACTATAGTTTCTTACAGAACAAAGCCAACATTTTACAAAAGAAATCTCCCAATCGGCGCTCCTGATGATGAATCGCGTACCGATTCGAAACATGTCAAGCGATATTCGACTTCTATACCTTTCATATATATTTTAAAAACAATTACATATTGAAAGCTCAGCACAGCTCGCAATTGCTTGTCGAGCCATTGCGAATTCCCAGAGCGGGAGGAAGCACACGTCCCGCTTTAACAACCCAGGTAAATGTTGTTTAAAATGGCGAAGGAATTGTAAAACTTGGCTGGATTTTTCAATGTTGGTAAGGAACATTTTTAGGATAAGATCTTTAAAAGTCCAATTGGCTTTCTTTTAGTTTTCAGGGATATTTTCGAAAAGTATGTCGCGATTTAACCCTTAATTTCACGGTGTATAGCCAGATATGCATATGTTATGACCAAGTTTTTGTGTTTACTATAAAAAAAAGATTTGTAAGACTACTAAACGGCACCGAGGTTTGTATTATTTTGCGACGTTTAGGGGAAGTGCGCCCCAATTTGTACATTTTTATTATTAGGCCAAAATATGGGTGGATTCATGCTTCTTAAAAATATGTCCCATTCGCTCCTATTACTACGAAATGAAGTTTTAGTATACATATTTACGAGAACATTAATTCGATTCATATTTTTGCACTTGACTTTACCTTATTGTAAGTGGTTGTCACTACTAGCACACAACGAAGTTGTCTGCTTGAATAAGTATGCCGATTTCTTCTTAAGGTTCGAATGAAAAATGGGAACCCTTATAGGATCACTCTGTTGACTATCTGTCCGTCTGTCACAGCCAATACCGTTTCTTTCTTATGGCTAAGGTTATATACATTTAACTGACTAAAAAGGCGATATACTGTCAATTTTGTTAATGTGGTTTTGCTTTATTGCTCGGAAATAGTGTCAATGTATCAAATATATTTCCCAACAACAGTGCGGATCAAAACATTGGTAAAATAACATGTCTTATGTTTAATAATACTAAAGATACTATATAAAAGTGAATAGTCATCCAAACATCAGAATATGAAAATTTGAAGTCAAGTACACTACCCTCTTAAACTTACTTCAGCTATTTAGTTTGTTCAGTGTATGTCACTATACGGTGTTAAAATACATCCGCCATGAGCGGTATCTCTTGAGGACATTTGCTTAGGACGCTTTTTATGCCATGAGCAGAGATTACGCTATTCGACCCATGTCGCGGAAGGGATTCTACAAAACTATTTATCATAACACTGGCAGCTAAAGCTATACTTTAGCCGCTAGGGAGGAAAAGCTAGTTTTCCATGGCGCAGTCAGTTTCAGTAACAGATTTTTAGGGTTTCCGCAACAATGAAGTCTGTAATAGCCTCGTTTTTATCGCGTATTGATTTACGAGAGAATGTTAACTACCCGTTGTCTAGTATTTTGTCGAGGAAGTTTACAGGCCACTGCATTCTTTTTAATAAATAAATATCGGACAACCTTACACAAATCGATCTAGTCCCAAATTAAGCACAAAAAGGCTTGTGTTATGGGTACTAGACGACGATATACATATTTCTATAGATAAATACTACAAATGAAATCCATGACCCAAGCACAAATATTCGACTTCTTCACTGGCCGGGATTCGAACCCAGGACCGCCGGCTCAGTAGGCAGGTGCTCTATAAACTCCGCCAAACGCGTCGTCAAATGTTTGGTTGATTGGAGTTAGGGCTGCCATCCGTACGGGTTTCTCCGGATTTGTCCTAGTTTGGAGGCCGTCCGGGGAAAACCCGGACACTATGTTTGGCAGGGGTTTGGTGAATTTGAAGCCCTAGTTGGAGTACACCACACTCGGCAATCGGCGTACGCCATCCATTTTATTACAAAGGCAGACATAAAACCCTTAGTCTTCAAATATCGCTCAATCATTCACATGTAGTTACTCTTATCAGCGTGCTAAGTCATTCAACGAGACGCAACCTGAAAAATAGGCAAAGCCTTTACCAAATGGAACTCTAAAATGCAAGAAAATTCGCTGTAATTTATCTTCGGCGTTTCTCTTCATGGTTAAAAAGGCGAATAGACCGTTCGATTTCCGTGAATAAGTTACGTTTTTGAGATTGGTACGGTAGTTCTCGTTCGAGACTTACTGGCTCTCTTGGAACTAAAGCACTGGAATATATTTTGAATGTGTCAATTCTAGTTCTAGTGTTTTATAATGTATGCTGGAATTTGATAAACGCGCTACTTTTGGAATATTGAATACGTAACGCTGTGAGATTTCCCGGGAGCTGTAGCGGGTAAATTCGACGTTTGCAATGTTATTTGTCAGAGATCTCGCCACTATACGAGTATGTCTACTTCAGTGTGCTCCTGTTATATTATAAGATTATAACACTTTCTCAATAATTGGGTAGTTTCCAAAGTCAAGTTAGATTACCAAAAGATGTTGATGTTTTTTTTTTGTCAATCGAACTTGGATAAAACGCACCAAATTTCGAGAGTGGGGAGAGGGGCATGACGTCCGGCCTTGCTAAAAATGTAGCACGGCGTAACTTTGATGGACTAAATATTCGTATTTTTTTGTTTAATTGCCATAATAACAAATACGATTTCCGTGTTTTTGATAATGTAACTGACGGACTAGTTATATTCTATTAGGAAACTAGCCTGTTAATATATTATTCAGACGGAACTTTGCGGGATATCATACAAAACATAATTTATTTATCTCAATGAGAGATAATCAGAATATAAATTTTGCTATTCCACGAAACAGCGTCTAGACGCAGACTCATCACACGTAACCCCATTTCTTTCCAAAAGTACAACTGTGAACGATATTACTGACAACCCTACGTACTGTTGACAACCCTGCGCTATTCGAACGCCTGCCGCGGATGGAGATGGATGGCCCCTAATTGTTCCCTGAATATGCATGATACGCGGCAGGTATCATACACACCATCAGTTATGCCTTCAGTCTTAATTTGTAGTGTCCAATCGCTAAAAGGAAGTCATATAAAATATAGCCTAGCAAGCGTCGGTCCGGCCCAGGGATAGTGGCGGTACAAACAGCTTTCATATGGCAATCATGTGCATATTCCATATTTGCATTATTAAACGTCAGTCAAGCACTTGTCATTAATCATCAGGTATCAAAAATTCTAAACATTGTTTACCGGAATGCTGCTCAATCCTTCGTTCTTCTTGCGACAAAAATACTGAATCCTATTGAAAAAATTTGACTTTCGTCACTGTGGATAGGTTTGGCTTTATTATGCGAAAATTACTTGAAATTTTCGGAATATTTAGTCCTGTTTCCTCTTTGTTTACATCAGTGACATTCACCGACTTTCAACGTCAGTTACCAAAAATTTGTCCTTGCCAGAAAAATAATGTATCTGTGAATATTACTGACAACCCTACGTACTGTTGACAACCCTGCGCTATTCGAACGCCTGCCGCGGATGGAGATGGATGGCCCCTAATTGTTCCCTGAATATGCATGATACGGCGGCAGGTATCATATACACCATTAGTTATGCCTTCAGTTTGTGTACTGACCAATCGCTAAAAGGAATTCGAATACTGAAATGCTCTTTATACAGGGTGGAAGATTTCTAAAGACCAGTCTTTAGCCGAGAACAGGATAGTGTCATCTGAGTGATCTACAATTGACCTATTATTATTGTAAAGCTGGATTTAAAAGTAAAAAAAAGTCATCAAATATAATATTTTAATATCAGTGACAACCCTATTAATTCATAAGTTTTATTAACATTTTAAATGCCATCTGTCTTTAATTTAAGTGACGTTCAAAAAATGCGGGGGTTGATATGTGCAGATTTTTACACAAATCTTTAACTGTATCTCAAACATTTATAGAAATATTTACATAAGTAGTCCCTTGGTGGAAAATGAAGTACTCAGTCTCTGCCGTGCTAAGCTAAAAGGCGACGTTTTTGTATAGAGCTCCATATAAAAAGGTCGCCTTTTACTTTAGCACGGCAGGTCTGAACGATTCCCTGTTTGCTTAAAAGTCCCTCCATCTGTTTCACCCTGTATAGCTAGCATATCTTGCCGCGACGTCGCTTGTCGTGCGACACTGCACCACCTGTACCCTTACCATGAGTTTACAGTGACAGTACTCGTTAGCGACTCCGTAAACGATTGTATGGAGAATTGTAGTTACAAAGTAACCGTTAGGGGCGCCGTGTTATTCTCCTTACAAATCGTTTGCACTGTCGTACGGTCACGTCAACTCATGGTAAGGGTTCTGTCTTGCTCGCACGGTATTGAAAGGAAAGTGTCAGGTAGTGTTTGTCGCAACAAAAAATCGTGTGTCACCGTTATGCTAGACGTACCTCCAGTATCTCCACATAACCGAATCTATGTGTTATGAAAAGAAAATGTGAACACGGTGTTTACAAATAGTGAAAACTTGAAAATTATTGGGATTCACATGGTTGGAAACGTTGAATTTATTTCATCTTAGCCAGGCCAGTTGAACCAAGCACACGAAGTTGAAGTTGGAACCCTTAATTTGACAGAAATTTACGGAGGTCGCTAGTTCTGGCCTCGTTATAAGGCCTTATTCCTTTTAAAATTAGTTTTTTTTGATATTATGACAAATATATTGATAATTTTAACCAACTTACTGAAGTGAATAATATTTTTCCCCGAGTTCTAGGTAGTAACATAGCTGTTTCATGCTTTCATTGCCTGCAGTCGACAATAAATAAATAAATAAATAAATAAATAATAAATAAATAAATATTAAGGGACAATCATACACAAATCGACCTAGTCCCAAACTAAGCAAAGCTTGTACTATGGGTACTAGACGACGATATACATAATATATAAATACATATATAGATAACATCCATGACCCAAGAACAAATATTTTGCACAAATATTTGCCCCGGCCGGGATTCGAACCCGGGACCGCCGACTCAGTAGGCAGGTGTCTACCAACCGAGCCAAACGCGTCGTCAAAAAGACGAAAGAGAATAAGTTGAAAAAACTAATTTTCCGCGTGAATTTTGTCAATTTTGTAAATTAAAAAAAAAAAATTCAATGACAAATTCAAACTGTAGGTTTCAAATATATAATAATAAATCCCAATAGCCCTATTCGAGGTAGTAACATCAATATGTTAAGAAACTTGTTCGATCATAGAGAAAAATGTCTAAAACAATCAGCATTTAAAAAGGAATAAGGCCTCTTAAGGTAGAATAGAGCAAAAAATCTGATTCGAAAGAAATGGAAAAAGATGGTTTAAGAATGTGTTCCTTCTGGGATACACTGCCAAATTAAGGGTTAAAATTGCTAATATGACTTTGTCGCTTATCTAAATCACCAAAAGTAAAACAAAATATAGTGCCACTAACATTAAGGAAAAAATTCTATTCCATGAGCTTTATTGAAAGTGATCCATCTTAATCTTTCGCACTCCTAACTTACACCTGTAGATTCTATTCAGTCCCTTTAGCTATCGACCTTATGTTTTTACTATTCGAGTTTAAAATAGAATCAAGTATTTTCCTTTTTGATCCCCTTGTGCGGACCATTTTCCTATTCTTGATGGATTTATGCGTTTCGATGAAAGAACAAAGAGAGGTATCATCTTTTATTTTGCTTTAATGTATGATATCGCCATTGACGTACGAAGCAGCCGGGCCTTGCATTAATAAATAAATAATCCACATATTTTAAAGCAATTAAGTAATTAAAAATGTATGAAACATGTAATGTCTCATTTTTTTAATGAGGGTACACACATCATAAGAAAGCTCAAAGTTACTCAAAGCTCAATGGAGCGGGCTATGCTCGGAGTTTCCTTGCGGGATCGAATCCGAAATGATGAGATACGCAAGAAAACCAAGGTTGTAGATATAGCTCAGACAGTGGCCAAACTTTGTTGGGAGGCCCTCAACAATGACAACCGACGACCTGGTTAAGATCGCGGGTAAAAATTGAGGGTGGCGCAAGAACGATCGTTGTGGAGAAATTTAGGGGAGGCCTTTGTCCAGCAGTGGACGTCTATCGGCTGATATGATGATGATGATAACACACCACAATTTATATACTAAACCATTGATACAAAGATCAAAGCTTAAAGACAATTTTTAATGAGTTGCAAAGATCGACACACAAAGCATAAGGGAAAATTCGACAGGTCGCTTGGGAGTTAGGGTGGCGGAGGTTAACGCGCTGGTCCGGCAATCTAGAGGGTTCGATTCCCGGTCTCTTTCACCACGTAACAGATTTTAATTTTTTCTTTAAGCTTTGTATCAATGGTTTAATTAAGTAATTAGTTAGCATGCCTGCTAACTTTTTAGTCATCTTCATTATATTTAAACGTATACCTAACGCCAAATAACTAACGCTTCTATGGCATCAACTTACGGGAATACATACAAATACATTCGGCAATGATTCGGTGTATTTATGACATAAGAGTGCTTATTATTTTATTTCACTTGTTGTTTACCTTTGTTTATCATTTAACTGTAAATCTGTGACATTTTTTATCCCTGTGTAGGTATTTAAGGTGTGCAATAAAGTGGATTTTAATTGTTTTATTTTCACGGGCCAAGAGTTGAACTATTTCAAATAAAATAACTATTCTTTTATAATATAAAACCCAACTACGACAAAGCCAAAAGGAAGGGTATAGTGGTTTAGTGTTTGTTCTAATGTTCGCTATGCCTAATATTATACTAGAGGTGTAGATATGTTAATTCCACACGTACCTATTTTCACTTAAGTGCTGTAGGTAAGCTAACATCGTACGGATTGCACCTAATTTATGACCAAGTTTAGCGTATTGTTTTTAAGGAATCTGATATTTTAGTGACAAAAACTCAGCTTTAACCGATTCCGCAGCTTTTCCACATAAACTGATAGTACAATTGCATTCCCTAATTGTTTGTGGGTATTTCATCATCAAGTCATCAGCTAATCCAGCTATCAGCCGCAGACGGATTGAACGCAGAATCAGCGCGAATTTACGATAATTGTCGCACTCGGTGCAAATAGGATCGTAAATCTGGTTTAAATGCAACACCAAGTGTTTAACCCGTGGTTCCAACATAACAGAAGCGATCGGATGCTGAACTGAACAGACTTCAAAACAGGAGTAAGTCTAGTTTCACTATTCCGCGCTAGATGGCACTAGAAGTATTGATAACTTATTAATGCATGTGGCACGTGTTAAAACCTTTTTGGTCAGACCATGGTTTCCGCAGTTAATTATTCATCTCGTCATTGAACGTACATATAGTAGTAATTGTCCAATTAATCGTATTTATTTTCAAATCTGATTCATAGTACTACGCCATCTATTGCGGACTAGGGGCAGTATTTTAGTTCAACTATTTTCCAATAGGTGTCGCGAGTAGTATTATCATTTTATTGTTGCTTAAATTTCGCATTTCCTGCATGCACTAGATTTACTGAATGCAAACCCAGACCGGCGTATAAAGCATGTAATTTACTTGTAAGCAAAATTGAGAGAAAACGTCATCTATTGTCAACTAGGGGTAGTATATTTAGTTTTACTATTGCCTGCAAGATGTCGCTAGTAGTTTCACAAGACTGGCCAACTAAATCGTCTTGCTAGTAACGCGAGCGTTGCCAGCATGCACTGGATTCCTACCCGCTCTGGCGTTGACAGCATGTAATTTACATGTAACGTCTGTGGGCAAGCGCCTCTTCAACCGGACAGTCATCGAGATTTGTGGGGCCACCGGATTGCATGTAAATAATATGACCGCGTGACTTTAATTAACACATTCCGCTATGTCCTTTCTTTATAGGTACATTTTTAATATCAAAATGTGTTTGTAAGTCTATATTTTCTGTTGATTTGTTTTTGCAGGAAGATAGAGCATGGGTTTTATGCAAGTTTTATGTCCTTTCTAGATGTTATATCAAGAGATTCCTCTAAGTATTCTCCCGGGATAAGTAAAGCAAGATACGGTTTTCTCGACATGTACTTTTCAAAAACCTTGAATTTTTGTTTATAAAAACCCTACATTCCTGAAAAGATTCCATCAGATTTTTATGTAGCTTTCAATAAATAAAAAAATTGTACCTAAATGTTTTTTCCCCTTCTTGTACGGACATTACGGTGCATACAACTAGATACACAGTTTTCAAATTTACACACTGTGAGAACTAACAGCCTGACAAACATATCTATCAAGTACTTTCAGTGCTTATGAAATTATAATAAGGATTACTTTTGTTTCAAAAATAATATGGTTATGCAGTGCTGCCATCTCTGTCCTGTAATAGTGAACAGCGAGTCAAGCCTTCAGTGTCAAGCGCTTGAAAATATACCAACAGATGGCGCTATGACTTAGATCTCGTTTCTCTATGAATATATTTAAAGAAATACAAAATATAGAATTGTAATTGAGATAATTCCTGAATACAAAAATTAACTTCGAAACTGCCTAATATAATTCAATTAAATAGATGGACGCGAAGGACGGATGTGGCATATACGGCAACACTGCCTTAGCCATAGGCCAGTTTATAAAAAAGTTATACACAAACATGGTGGATCAGCTGTTTTCGTATTTCTTGGGCAGCATTTTGTTTTTATAAACCACGTATTGTTATGGTGCCATAGCCATGTGTGAATTAAAATGGGCTCTATCGCATCGGTGCTCCAATGGCATTGTCAGACGTGCGGCCAGATCAACCCAACCGAGAGTGTAAAGTGTTTAAAATGTTCCACCAAAAGAGTCTCAAGTCATGACAGTGGAGATTCCAAGCGCTATTGTACTAAAGATTCGTCCTCAGATCATACGATTCGTACAGAAAAAAGTGAAGGAACTACTCCAGGATCCGAAGCCATTCCTATACCATCGACCTGTAACGTCAATAGGTAAGGAAAATTGTTTGTGTATTGACTCATAGGTTTTCATTGTTGGTAATGTCAGTCCGGTATCGATTTTTCTTGACCCTTATTTTAAGGTTATATTTCCATTGTATTTCATGGTGACGGGGTTTAATCTGAAGTTCATTAGCTTAATTACCAAGTGACTATGCTTTTCGTGTTGGTGTATGTCATGTTTTCGATGAATTTGTCGTTTTTTCCGTCATGGGTACTACATTGATTGGTAGGTAGTTGATCGTATCTATTGTACTAGCTTCGTGCTTTGTGTGGCTGAAAATAATCGTCAACAAAGAGATTGAACCCAAGGGCGAGTAGAGCTTTTATTTTTTGTGGACATAGAGAAACATTACTTATTAGTTACATTATGTCTAACTCAAATGTTTCATTCAATATCTTCAAATAAATAGACAAAGTAACTGACTAATGTAATCTATTAGGTTTCGATTGGCAGTCAAATGAAAAATCTATAAACGTGGTTAGTTTTAAATTTTCATAGTGCAACTGGTTGAATCAATATTTTGGTAAAGTATATAGATATCCCATTACAAAATGCTCTCTAATATTTTGTTTACATATAATAACATGCATTGCGAAGTTTGCTTGTACTTTTATTCCATTTTTATTTCTATCAGATATTAGTATAGATCGGACGATCGAGGGCAAATGCATTTTGTCAAAACTGTCACTCGGGTAATCAAATAATGTAACACCGATTTCTACCAGGGATTGGGATTCCAGTATTTAGTTCCATACAAAATAGTGGTATTTAATTTAGATTTTTTGCTTATTATTAGATATTTTTATATTTTAGTAGGCTCATTTCAAAGTTCTATAACAATATCCCGGGATTATCGGTGCGCAAATGATTTGACACTAGACCAACAATAGGCATCCAATCATTCATGCATCAAAAACCCATGGGTATGTCTTTAACTATACCTTAATTCTATTTAATAGTAATTTAAAAGTTCATTAAAAGATATTAAATTTTAATTAATACAGGTTTCTATCGCTGATTTCTACTCTATTAGTCCAGTTGCTTATGTCTTTTGCACAGTTTGCACTTAGCATTCGATCTTTTGATCCGTAGACATGACTGCTTAGTCCCTAGGTGTATTCTTCTTTTTAGTTTCCTTTTTATTTGTTAATTAATTTAATTAACTTTATTAGTGAACCCCGAGTAACCACAGTACTTTAAAGTTCTTAAACTTATGAGCAAAAATGTGATTAAATATATCTGAACACGCCTCTATACTGTTAACAATAGAGGCAAATTCACATATTTTCGATCTAACTTTTGCTCCTAAATTTATGTACTTTACTGTACATACTTGTGGATTCCTGTTCTAAGGATTAAGGCAATCCTTCTAATCACTATCCATGGCAAATAATGAGCTAACTTTTTGGTATGAAAAGTAGATTCATTACCCAAATCACTACGCATTCCTTATAAAACAAAGTCCCCCACCAGATCTGTCTGTATGTATGTTTGCGATAAACTCAAAAACTACTGAATAGATTTTCGTGTAATTTGCGCCCATCAACAGTATACATGTATAATTTGTTAAGGTTTTGTATAGGTTAATTGAAATACATTGAAGAAGTCAGGAAGAATCATGCTTCTTCTTATTCACCTTTAATATTATCTAGGAGCATGGCAGCACCTCTGACAAGAAGATCCTTTAGTTAGGTTTCTCACCCACCGTAGGTTAGTAAGAGTTTGATTGTCATCGGTGGTTCTGATGCTCTACATCTAGTTTTTACAAGCTTTTATTTAACTTGCATTGTATGTATGTAAGTATGTGTTTGGGTGGAATCTTGCAACTCAATTTTAAAGCAGATATCGTCAACTGATTGAGCTGAAATTTTGCATACTTACATAACTTTGATGACAAAACAATAATATGGTACCGTATGGGGCTGATCTGATGATGGAGCCGGAAGGTGGCCATAGGAACTCTATAATAGAAAAAACAATCCTACCGAGTTTGGGCTCTTTAGAATCGTCTCAGTGAGCATTTGATGGATATCCAAAGAAAAGTACAGTCGGCTATAAAAGCTTGTCACTAAAACTAAATTTTGACAGAAACTTATTATGATCGGCCTCCACCGGTGGCTGTTAAATCGCATCTCTGTATAGAGAGTAAAAACTACATTTTTATCTTTTAATTTTTTTTAAGCTACAGAATAATCTGTAACTTTATTCTAAGAATGAGGGGTTATTGTTCTATAAACAAAAATTCAAGCTTCTAAAATTTCAAACAATTTGGCCACTAGTAGTTTTTTTTTGTTGATTGTATTTGTGTAAGATATAGGTGTAAGAAGAAACTGGAATCCCAATCTAGCCTTGTATGTATTTACCATAGAAAAAATTGTGGTTGCAAGTGAGGCTGAATCCTGAAGATTTTTTTCACTTTGTTGTTAGCAATTGTGGCTTGCAGAACTTTTCTGAGGTACCGTAAGCTATAAGGCAAATGACAGTACCAGAATATTCCTCTCTTTTTTTGATATTTAAATTGTATTTATTTTTAACGTATCGCTTGTATCCTCGGTGACTACCTATTATTTAAATTGTATTTCTTTTTAACGTAATGGGTATCCACCGTGGCCATCAATTTATTACCTTGTAGTATTTACTCGTTAGTTATGGTGTTGATCACCATTCATTCAGGCCAGTGTCCAATTGGAGCAAACTTCTTTGAATGAATGAATTAAAATTTATTCGTAAACATACACTTACTGGATCTGAATCCTTGTGTTGAATAGAAATACAGCCTAGAGCTTGATATGTCGCTCATGCTCTCCTTATTATTATTATTACAAGCCTATTGTGTCCCACTGCTGGGCAGTCTTCTTTCCCAATTGATCTCTAATTAGTCATTGATATTTATGGCTATATCTGCCCAGTACTTAAAGAATGCGTCCCGAAATCGCCGATAAGGTCTGCCGCGTTTTCGTTTTGAGATGTGTGGGTTCTCCTAATGTCTTTCTCAAGAATGCTATATCATGTTGCTATACACATAGAGCGTTCTAGAATGGTTTATAGTTAGAAATGATTGTAAGGTAAGCATATGCATGTAAAGGAACTGTTAATCCCCACCAGTGTATTCATGGACACGCCCTTACGAGGCACTTAAATGTATTCGTCTGTTTATTAACTAAAGTCACTGAGTAACAATTACCTACTTAAAACAAAGCTCGTATCTCAGTATCAATTAACAAACTTGATACGAGGTTTTGAAAAGTAGTGACAGATATTTTAGTGAGTTTTGGTTTTCACCAGACGATATCATCCTCCTTGACGTATTAGTCCATGGTGTCCCTTAACGAGCGTTTATCATTTGTCCCATTATGACTTGCAAACCGGAATTTAGAAATGTTGTAGGGCGCGCAATGCTACTCACTTTTGTCGCTATTGTTACTCATTATATATGACGTTTTCAATTAAAAAGATCTACTTTGTCGCTAACTATGACGAATTGGTTTGAATGTTTACACCAATAATCTGTCCTGCCCGATGCCGAAGGTAAGCGACAACGTTGGTACCTTTAACTTGAAAACGTCGTGTATAGATAGGTCTACGGGTTTGGACGGGTCTTTCTCTCTTAGACGTTTTGCATCGAGCTACTTATAGGTCGTCAGAGGCACCTACTTACCTAGAGATCCTCAGAGGTGCTTAGAAGTACTCAGAGGTACTTAGGAGTCCTCAGAGGTACTTGGAGGTCAATATTACCGAATTTACGATTCGGTTTGAGATTTAAGTCTTTATGAGTTCAATGAAAATAGACTTATTGGTTGAAAAACACATGTTTAACAGCCAAATCTATTCCATATTCGTGGGTCTTGTTAGTGTCTTTTTAGCAAAAATGGTGTAAAATCGTGTGTCAATAAGTTTTTGAAGACTGCGAGTTCTGGTCGAAAATGAAACGCAGTAAAAAACTGTCACAGCATAGATTCCAGCCAATTTGGGATGCAAACAAACAGGAAAGGTAAGTGTGCACCCTCTCACAGCATGTACCAGTTTTGTTTACAATACAATCACGGTGTTAAAAAAATACCTAGGTACATAAGTACACCCGTATTGTTACATACTATGAGAAGTTCACGTAGGTACTATAGGAAATTACCTACATTACATTTCCTCCGCAGCAGATGTTACTGGTAGTACAGTACGATTAAAATCAGTTAACGATTCGGCTTTTACCCCTCTCTCGCACGCTCTTATTAAAATCGCATAAGTACGAGCAAGATAGATATACAATCCGAAGCGTTAACTGATTTTAATCGTACTTTACTGAGTACTTAATAAAAGATCTACATTTAAAAAAATTATATGATGATAAATAAAGTAGCGTATGCAACTGTATATTATTGGACCTTAAAACGCTTGTATGATCCTGATCCTATTATGAAACTCCCTTCAATTCGTTTCATAAAACCACAGCCGTATTTTAAGATCTCTCATTAGGTAACAGCTGCATAAATGACTTTGGCGTTCCTACAGTTTTACCATAGCAACAGTCATAAAACTTTAAACCGAAGTAAGTATATCGCGCGGATGATAGAGCGTAGCATCCTGTACATTCTTTGAAGATGTTCTACTGGTTAGTGGACAATACATTGAGTGTCAATACAACCACAGGAATATACTGATACTGAAATGTCTTCCGATGCGTCTCGTTAACTTTAGCTTAGCCCCGCTTTGCGAAGTTTTGTCTACATGTTGCAATCCATATAACTCATATATTTCCTTCCTTTCCAGCGGATGGTCGTGTGTCGGTTCAGCGCCGGGCCCGACGCGCGCTTGGCGCTGCGCGTGCGGCCTACGCAACGTATCCGCTGCGTGGCGGTGCGCGGCGTGCGACGCGCTCGCTCCCCACGCGCCCGTCTACAGGTGAGCGTTAGACGAGGGTCTCATAAATGTGCGGTACGCAACGTATCCGTTGCGTGGCGCAGCGCGGCGTGCGACGCGATCACTCTCAACGCGCCCACAACGCGGATCAAAAATCACTTGGGCTTAGTTTCTTAAATCGTGTCTTGGAGAATGTCAGGCATACACTACCTAATATCCACATAATTTAATTTCAAACGCCGTGAGGGTGCATCCTTTTGTATCCGTTACATAACTTTTTCAAGTCAGTAAAGCCAGATTGGTTTGTGGGTTGAAGAATTGCCGAAAAGTGTTTATTCCGTGTGTTATTCATCTCTTTAATATTTTTTCAGGCTGTCTGATGACGAGGACCAAGCGTCAGGGATGACGGACAAAGAAAGATCTGCCCAAGGTAATATTGTCATAAATATTTCTATCTAGCGACCCGCCCCGGCTTCACACCTTTATAATACATATAAACCTTCCTCTTGAATCACTCTATCTATTAAAAAACCTGCGTCAAAATCCGTTCCGTAGTTTTAAAGATACATTGGGACAGACAGAAGGAAGCGACTTTGTTTTATACTATGTAGTGATTCAAGTTTATCTAAACGTACAAGAACATTTTTCCTCGATAACGGAAATTGCGAGAGATCCCACTGATACCAATACAGCTGTTCATAAATGTACACCTGTATTATATAATTCTGAATTAGACATCCATTTCTTACGACACAAGATGAACAATCGCATGAGAGAAAAAAATTGCTCACTCACAATACTACGAGTATACCTACGTATTACAATTTTCTACAACATACAAACTATGAAAAATCAGATAATGTCAAAGTTTCTTACGTCGCACTCGCTTTGCTTATATATACATGGCGAAACAGTTTATATAGTCTATGGAGCTAAAACATATTGTAAATATAAACTATAAGTAACATAGTACAGTACGATTAAAATCAGTTAACGATTCGGCTTTTCTCGGGTATCATTGCCTCAATCCGGAGCCGGAAATGACACGAAATACATTACCGCGATTTCTTTTAGGTAGAATTAAATTTGAAGCATCACGCAATGTATAGCTCCTGCCAAGATGACATTACTAACCGGTAGACCTAATAAATTTATTATGCAGAAGCGACATGAATTTTAACATTAATTATTTATTAAAGCTATACTTGTAGGTATACAATATATTATAAAAAAAAACATATATAAGTCAATATTTTACTGTTTGATGCAAGTAACAGTACCTACGATATTACGTCGGATTAATAATTAATAATAATCACCAAATAAAAAAAAAATTAAAAAACCGATTTCAACCGATTTTTGTTGATATTTCATAAACTGCTTGACCGATTTTGATAAAATTTACATGGGACCATCTCGGAAGTATACCCTATCAAATACAAAAAGAATTTTGTAAATCGGTCATATCTGTAAATTGATAACTCTATGTGAGAGATGAGGGATTCACGACAATTACCGAGGTTGGCCGAATCGTTAACTGATTTTAATCGTACTGTACAATGGTTTAATTTTAACACATGTGACACTGAGATCCTGTGACTATGAAAGGTCGACTACAAACGATCGTGTCACCTTTAAATAGATTAAATAGTTTCTTTTGCGATAACAAAGACTATATACCCCCTAGACCGATATTCTTCATACTACGCACCGTACTCCGTTTGTTACTATCGTTCTACATCGCTAGATGCCGCTAAGGGTATCAATTCATTCAAAAGTCGACATTTTTCAATTTCTACTGTACGGTACGCGCAAGCGTGAAGTAACACAGTCGTCAAGCGTTCAACGACATTCCAACTTCCAAGTGACAGTAAAAAGTGAATAGATGACGTTAGGTGCGATGTTTGTTTACTACGTTCCGTTTCGTCTCATTTCACTTTTCGTCTCATTTCACTATTTGTGTATGTTTTATTTAAACATAAAAATTACTTACATCCTAATCCTAATAATATTATAAACGTGAAAGTTTGGATGGATGTATGTATGTACGTTTCACTTAATCTCAAAAAACTACTGGACGTATTATGATGAAACTTTCGAGTTATGTACCTTACCTTACCTGCCTGAAGGTAGAATACGTAACGATTCTGACTTCACGCCTACCATAGTTTAGTTTAGGTGCTGTAATTTTAGCCAATTTGATAATAGGCAAAATAATTCTTAGGGCAATTCATGTTAGGAATATTATGCTTTAGGTAATTAGATTTTAGTTATCAATATTAGGACAAACTTGATTTAGGACTTTAAGAGAGTATGCGCAAAAATTATTAGGACAAACGAGTAGTATGCCATTCAACAGTATGCCAAACTTTCTCGGCCAAACATTTTTAGGACAAAAAACGTTATGCGATACGACAGGCACCCGAAATTTATCTATACAAAAACTAACAGAACTAACGACAGTGATAATTCAATAAAACCACAATTTTATAAACGTTTTTTTTATATTACTTTTAACAAAAACAAAACGAACGAATATATTTTCGCAGGCCGCCTGCATGTAGGCAATTTCTAATTGTTCTAGGGTAAATGTCAAACATTTCCGCAAATCGTCCCTTTGGCGTAAAGCCGTTTTGTCGTCGGCGTTGGTCTTGGGCCATGGCAAACGGACGATGCAATGGTTACTTTGCTTTGCAGTAGATCAATAAGGTTTCCTTCAACATTATATCGCCGTACCCAACGTCAAACTGTGTCCCTGCTAGCATTGAGCCGACGCGTGATCTCATAAATCCGTATTCCTTCCTGGTGTAACTCCACTCTTTGAGCTCTTCATTGTTTTCAGTCATTATCATTATCTTTTAATAGTTCACGGTTAGCGGCAAGCATTTTATTTTTCATATTAATAACGTTGCTGAAAATTATTTTACGATTTTCTCGATTGACACTGACATATGTTCCTAATTAGAAATTAAAAGCAAATGATAACCTTTCGCGAGGAGGTTTTTTGTAAAATGAAGTGACAAATAATAATATTGACATTTCAATACTATTATTGAAATATAATTTTCGACCTTAATGCATTGCGAATGTCTAACGACATTGTAACGAAATGGGTAGGAAATGAAATTCCTTGACTGTACAAAACTTATCTAACAAATATTACGTTACTGACTGTTTGTTAGTGGGAAATGTCGCATGACAATTCGGGCGTAACTTATTTTGTCCATTACATCAGTGCACCAACGCCATCTAGCTATTTTGTGTAGCAAAAATTGGCGAGCCCGCAAGCAACCTTGAGCTATCCAGAGGTAGTGCCATCTATTTTAATACGATCAAACCACGTTTTTGAAGAGTAAAAAATATAATCCTTAAAAATTGTGTATTTAAGTTATATTATCGTATTAAAATAAAGCAGTAATGCGTTTGATTTCCAAAAATCAAAAATCACTTAAAAATTTTGGTGAAAAATAACATTTTTGTCACTTCCAGGCTACGAAGCAGCGCCATCTAGTTTTTATACCGAATTTTGAGCTTTTTCAGAGTTACGTTTTTTTGTATGAGAACATATGTCTAGGGGGTATATAGTCTTTGGCGATAATATCGTTTCCTTTACGACATATTTTTTCTGCCCTCAGATAACACTATGATAAGGTCCAACACCCTGGCAGTCCCGTCATATAAGCCTTCGACGAACCACGACAGCCGCCGCCTGAATCTCGACGTGAACTCATTGCGTCTCTCTCCCACCCAGCTGGCTGACCAGACCCACGGAGTAACGCGCTCTCTCTCGCACGGCTCCGTCATCAACTCCCAGCCGAAATGGTGGAAGGTCGACGAGACCAGAGGCACGATCAATCGACCAACTAGTTTGATGGTCTCTGAGCGATACGGGTACACATCGCAGACTAATCCTAGAGAGAGTTTCTTAAGGAGTATCCACACCGTCACGAGCCGACCGAAGAAGTGTGAAAGCAAATCTAACTGGGAATTGAATTACGTTAAAGATTATCAGAGAGAACAAAGCAAAGCGCTCCATTTGAAGAAGTGGGCGTGCGGCAAGTGTACATTAGAAAATTCTGGGATTCGCACCCATTGTGAAGCTTGTCTAACGCCCAGGGTGTCACAGCTTTCTAGAATTTCTAATACCAGAGGTCTAAGTGTTACAACGCTAGGCAGGCATGAGACTGTGACAAGAGATGGCGCCACTTCGCTTCCTACGTCAGGTGGGGTGATGATAACAGTTCCCGATTGGCCTCAGACCGGTGCGACAACCTTGGGTTCGTCTTTCCGAAGATCTATAAGCGCTCAGAACTCTCCAGAAATACGGCCGACGTATCGCCGTTCCTTCTCTGAACAGACGACGGATTCCCGACCAATCGGGAAGATTATTTCCAGTAGAAGAAGCCTGAATGATTACCAGAAATCTCTAGCTAGCTACTGCGGAAGTTTGCCCAAGAAAGAAGAAACTCCTGACAAAAAGATAGAAGAAAACACTGAACTTATAGACAAGGAATGCAGTTGGGACACTAACGCCGAAGGAGTTATCTACGCGTTGCCTAATAAAGGGAAATACAAAGATTTGAATCTCCAACTGCAAGTGAACAACAACGGCACTAGATATTCTTACGTCTCTGTTCAAGACACAAAAACAGTGATGAGTAATTCTCAAAACGAAGCGTTGTACTCCAACGATATTGGGGATGGAGACTACGCAAGGATAGACGAGTTGTTGGGCACAGAGAATTGTATATCGCCGGTCAGTGAGACAGTGACGTCGAGCAACATTAGGACTTCGCATATAGGTCCCGCTAAGGAAAACAAAGTGTTCAATATGCTACCATCCGTCGGAAAAGTGTCGCAACCGCGCGAGGTGACCAAAGTGCCTTTATCGCAGCAAGCGCCGCAGCAGCAAGCCTCGTAAGTTTGTTATTTACTTTGACTTTTAAGCTTAAATAAAAACAGTCTTCACCAATGTGATAAGCCGATATCGATAGTTATATTATAGGTTACCAGGTTATATTAAGAAAACTATGCATTATACCGCGAAATCTAAAATAGATATGACGATTTTTAGGGTTCCGTAGTCAACTAGGAACCCTTATAGTTTCGCCATGTCCGTCTGTCCGTCCGTCCGCGGCTTAGCTCCGTGATCATTAGTACTAGAAAGCTGAAATTTGGTACGAGTATGTGTATGTATAACGCCGACAGAACAGTATAATAAAAATTAAAAGAAAATATTTTTTTCGGGTACCTCTCGAACACCTAAAGTGGGGGTGATTTTTTTTTCTTTTCAACACAGTGTGTGGGGTGTCGATGAATAGGTCTTGTAAAAATAATAGGGTCTCCTAACATTATTTTTGATAAAGTCAACAGTTTTGTAAATATTCGCTCCGAAAACAAAAAAAATAGTGTCCCCCCCTCTAACTTTTCAACCACGAGTCAAAAAAATTCGGAAAAATTCATGTAAATGAGGCCTTATAAGTACTTTCAATGAAAACTATATTGAACAAAATCGGTCGAGCCGTTTTTGAGCTATCGCCAAATTTCATATTTTTTTTTTAAAGGACGTAAGTTGACTTCCAGAAGGTAATAAGTGATTACAGTTTCTAGGGCGTTTACGACCTTTTTATAGAGCTTAAAATCTTACTTAACTTAAAACTCGGGCTTAAAACAGCAGTTTATTGTGAAGGATGAGCAACTACGGAACCCTACACTGAGCGTGGCCCGACATGCTCTTGGCCGGTTTTTTTTTAAAGATGTCAATCGATGAGATCAAATGTATATATATGACTAACTACACATAGACTGCTCTAAAAGTCAGAAATGACTGTCAAAGTTTTACATTCCTATGGAGCGCTAAGACGCTACATAAAAATGGCCACCTAAACATTGATGACATGAATGACAACAAGATTGACACACAAAGCATAAGGAAAAATTCGAAAGGTCGCTTGGGAGTTAGGGTGGTGGAAAGGTTAACGCGCTGGACCAGAAATCCAGAGGTACCGGGTTCGATTCCCGGTCTGTTCCACCAGGTAACTCATTTAAATTTTTCTTCGACCTTTGATCTATGTATTAATGGTTTAAATCCATACTGTTTAATGCATGACCAAGCAAGAATCATACATAGCTGTAAATAATTATGTTACGTTATCGCTAAATATAAATGGCTATGTTATGCCACACTTAAGTAGGTACTTAGCTGATAATGTAATGCAATTATTTCTGTTATTACTCTAGGTGAAGTAATAAAGAGGGTATTCCACCCGAACGGTATGGAACGTATAGATATATTTGAATGTATGTATCTTTGCATCGAAGCATCTATAGCCTCGCTGAAATATCTTTGCCCCAGCTATTTTAGATTTTTTATCTGTAAATCGGTACCTATATGACAAAACTGAAAATAGGACACTATTTAGTCTTGATACTTCGATTACCAAAAAATTGTCATTGCCAGTAAAATTAATTGCCACTAAAAATCCGCAATATAGCGTGGGTTGTCCCTGTTGGGATATAGCTGACACCCAGGATTAACACATAAGCTACTTTTTATCCCGAAAAAATTTAGTGTTTCCGTAGGATGAGCGGGTAACGCCGCGGGGCGTAGCTATAGTAAGTATAGTTGCCGGCAAACTTTTAGAACAAAAATGGCGGATTTGCGCATGTACATTTGTACGTAAATCGGCTACTGCGCAGTCAAGGTTATGCTCTAAAAGTTTGCCGACAGTAGGCTAGTAGACCCAGTTTTGAAATATATTTGAAATGGTTAATAATGATCTTACTTGCTCTGAAAAAAATGTCTTGTATTTTTGTGATAGCTAGAAAGCTAAATTTTATCAATTGAAAATTAAAAATTTAATGACCAGTCAAAAACGCCATCCGCCATTTTTGCCTTTTGCTAATCTGATTACCTGTATATATTCGAAATTCGACCGTCGTATAGTGCCATTCCGCTCACTCCAATATTTTTTGTCAGGAGATCGAGAGGGACGGCACTATTCGAAGTCGTCAAAGTAGACTTTCAGTTATCTTTACAGGACCGATGACGTCACTATCATAAGCGAAAATGGCGGACAGCGTTTTAAGCATTTCAATATACAGATTAAAAACCATATTTTCAAATTCAATTTTTTCAGCCATCTTTCACTTTTATGAATTGAAAAATATATAAGGTTTACTCGGCTAATTCCGAATGGCGGGTAATTCCGAAAATTACTGATATCTAATAAACGGGGTAACATTTTTTGCGCTAGCAACACTTCTTACTGTAGAAGTGTATTATCTGAGGAAGTGTGCTAGCGAAAAAAATGTTACCCCGTTTATTAGATACCTATCAGTAATTTTCGGAATTACCCGCCATCCGGAATTAGCCGAGTAAACTTTAGGTTTCCTTTGCTAAATACTATACGGAATAAACATTAGTATATTACAATTTGACATGAGTCAACTAGCCTGTTGTATAATGAATGTCCGGCAGGCATTCCGGGCGCATGTGGCAGTGCTCGTCGTGCTGGTTCGCGTACAACGCGTGGTGGGCGCGCGCGTGCGACGTGTGTCGCGCGCGCCGCGTGCCCACCGCCGCCGTCACCGTCACGCCCACGCCCACGCAGGACAGGTAACACTGTCATCACCGCCATCACCTCTAGCACAACTGTGGCAGTGCTCGTCGTGCTGGTTCGCGTACAACGCGTGGTGGGCGCGCGCGTGCGATGTGTGCCGCGCGCGCCGCGTGCCCACCGCCGCCGTCACCGTCACGCCCACGCCCACGCAGGACAGGTATAGTTCGAATCACATTTGCTAAGCGAATCCCATTAGCTTTGTACCCGATGAACAATACCATTATCTGTATTGTTAGCTGCGGCCACAACTGCCACTTCAAAATGTAAGGCGTTATTAGTGCAAATTAATTTTACACTAAATTAGTCTTTAAGTCAAACGTAGTAAGGTTTACTCTTAAACAAAGAGAACACAGATGTTGGTCACTTCGTAAGTGAAAGAGCAGTGAAGCTCGTTTTGATGCTTATAATGACAATGAAGTGACCAACATCTCTGTTCTCTTTGTTTAAGAGTAAACCTTATTACAATACAGATAATGGTATTGTTCATCGGGTACAAAGCTAAGTGGATTCGCTCAACCAAAAGAATTATTTCTATAACACTGGCATTACCGTCATGGCTTTTGGGAGTGACAGCACCTCTAGCACAGCTGAGACATGCGAGTCTTTCGCGCGCGATATACATTACCTATCCCTTTCGATGCTATACTGTGAGAGAGTGACGGGTGACGCTATGTTGCGCGACAAAAGTCGCGAAGCGTAGTGCTAGACGAACAGGAGGGTTTGCTATGTAACGATAAATAGGGTTGCTACAATTTTAGGAAGACCGTAATTTTACAAAATGCAGCTCTTTATTTTTTCTTTACCATGGCCTTTCCAAAAAAAAAAATCTAAATATACTGACTATTTGATAGTTCGCAATATTCTTGGCTGAAGGGATGTTTGCCCCCGATCTCCAAATATTAAAAAAAAAATCGAACTTTTGTCACACCTTTGGCCTAAGTATGGGTTTTCGCAGCGAAGTGTCTCCACACTATATTCGCCCAACTTCGATCAACTTCGCGAGTAGTGTGGAGCCGCAAATTGGAATTTTGACACAATTTCAGTGTCAAACCGGTGATGTTTTGACATTGACAAGTGTCCATCATCGAGTAGTTGTTTTTTAATTGGGTTACGAACGAAAATATCCCTTCAGCCAAGAACGTTGCGAACTGTCAAATGAACAATAAAATAAACGTATTCCAAAAAGTTCAATGACCAGTGGTGTAGATATTCTAAGATTCTAACTATATTTTTTAAACAGTTCCAGACCTTCGAATTCGAACCCGGAACCGAGCGGTAGCAAGGCGGAGGCGAATCGCAACGAGCCACCTAAGAAGCTGACCGTGCCCATCGCGTCGTTGGACCATGATTTGAACAGCGATGAGCTACTGTTCGCTGTTGGTAAGTTAAACCATGCTCAGTTAACTCACTAGATTGCGTTACTTTTAGAGGTGGGCCGAATATGGACTTTGCGGAATACGAATTTTCGGTCGAACATTCGGTTCAGCTCTTACCGAACCGAATATTCGGTTGTGCCAAATGGCTAGAAACAGTTTTCGCCAGGTCCGCGCTCAGCGCTGCGCACGTGTTTCGGACCCCTGTTATCCGACCGACCGCTACCCGCGGTCACTTAATTAAAACAACTCTAGTTTTTCTTACTTAACCTACGGTTTTTTGCTAAATATGTAATTGTATTTATATTTTGAAACATATTTATCTCTTTTTGATAGTTGCTCAGAATGCTGAAATAGGATGTCAATCCGAAGAGTTACGAAACAACCTACGTTCGTTATTTACTTTGTATATTCGGTAAATATCCGGTTATGTAACCGAATTATTCGGCCGAATATGAACATTGAAAAACTGGCCGAATACCGCATATTCACACCGAACATTAACACGTCGGACCGGTAATCTAGACGTACTGGGTACATTTCCACCCACAGACCACCCCCACTAGACGGAGCATGTAAGGCACATGTAAGGCGACCCGCGCGCACCGACGATATGGTACGGCAGAACATTAAAGTATATATACGAGGGGCGTCTGAAAAGTTCTAAGCCTAAGATAGAAAAAAACAATTTACACAAATGAACTCGTGTTTATTTTTCAATATAGTCTCCTCCTAAATCAATGCATTTTTTACATTTTTTATACAGTGCTTTTAGGCCATTAAAAAAATAATCTTCATTTTGCCCTTCAAAATGCTCCTGTACAGCCGCCTTCATCTCTTCGTCACTTCTAAATCGCTTTCCCCTCAACTCTTTCTTCAAATTATTGAATAGAAAATAATCGCTTGGGGCTAGATCTGGGCTGTAGGGTGGGTGGTCAATTTCGTCAAAACCAACTTCCTTCAGAGCACGCCTCGCAACATTAGCGGTGTGAACGGGTGCGTTGTCTTGCAAAAACAAAATGCATTTCCTTAGTTTACCCCGCCTTTTCTCAACTATGGCTTGTCGCACCTGTCTTATTAGATTTGCATAATAAGTTCCGTTTATCGTAGAGCCTTTTTCTAAATAATCGATTAAAAGAATGCCATCACAATCCCAAAATACCGTAGCCATTAACTTAGAGGCCGACTTTTGCACTTTAAATTTCTTCGGCGGCCTTTCACCCTTTTCAATCCACTGCATCGACTCAGACTTACACTCCGGATCATACTGTCTGATCCATGTTTCATCAACAGTTACTATTCGGGAACAAACTTCATCTAAATCATTTTCGCACAATTCTAAAAACGCCCGAGAAGTTTCCACACGACGTACTTTATCGAAGGCCGTTAGCATTTTCGGTACCCAACGAGCACTGACTTTACTCATGTACAAATGTTCATGTAAAATTTCTCCGACTCTTTCTTTACTAATACCTAAGACCTCAGCTATTTGCCAAACCTTAATTCTTCTATCTTCTAATACCAGCTTTTTGACTTTTGCTACGTTTTCTTCGGTCACTACCGATATTGGCCGCCCTGAGCGGGGGTCGTCTTCGATCGATTCCCGTCCGAGTTTAAATAAGCGACTCCACTTTTTGACTGTGGCATAAGAAGGCCCAGAATCACCGTAAATAATAGCCATTTCCTCAAAAATACACTGCGGTGATTTGTCACTTTTTGTAAGGAATTTAATTACAGCACGGTGCTCAATTTTCGTAATATTCGTTGGTAATTCACACATGATGTACTTTTCCGTTGAATATCTCGAAACAGAATAATAAAAACGTGACATGTTATTTTTTAATAATTTGTTTTTAAATGGCCTTTCTAGTGGCCAGTATCATAAACGCATATATAACCTCGAAATACCTTAGGCTTAGAACTTTTCAGACGCCCCTCGTATATTAACACGGCGGCCACCGTTTAGTTGCGTCCATGTTAATGAAGTCTCTCTACACCACTTAACACTACAATTTACCATGTTATTTATTTAATTTCTTTTTTCGTTGACGTACGCATGGATCATAAACATGGACGGTGGCCGCCGTGTTGATACTTTAATGTTCTGCCGTACCATATCGTTGGTGCGCGCGGGTCGCCTTACATGCTCCGTCTAGTGGGGGTTGTCTGTGTTTCCACCACCCTAACGTTAACATGTTAGACCGGTAATCCCGGTAATGACCGGGTTTGATTCCTGGTTTCTTCCGCCAAGTTACACATTTCATTTTATAAAAGCTTTTATTTAACTTGCAATGTATGTTTAAAGTATGTTTGTTCGGGTGAAATCTTGCAACTCAATTTTGAAGCAGATATCGTCAACCGATTGAGCTTAAATTTTGCATACTTACTTAACTTTGATGACAATACAATAATATGGAACCATGGGGCTGATCTGATGGAGCCGGAAGGTGGCCATAGGAACTCTATAATAGAAAAATCAATCCTACCGAGCTTGGGCTCTTTGGAATCGTCTCAGTGAGAATTTGATGGATATCCAAAGAAAAGTACAGTCGGCTATAAAAGCTTGCCACTAAAATGTCATTTTTGACAGAAAATTATCTTTGTGCTTTGATTTTTGTATCAATGGTACAAGATGTAAACATGCTACATTGTATTCCAGAGTCTCCCCCGTTGCCGGTGGCGGGGGCGGGGTCGGGGGCGGGGGCGGGGTCGGGGGCGGGGGCGTGGTCGTGCGCGCGCTGCACGCTGCTCAACGACGCCGCCGCCGCCGCGTGCGCAGCGTGCGCCGGCTCCAAGCCGCCCCTACATTGGTATGTTACATTTATACTTTGCAAGGAAGTCTAGCATTACTGAGACACAATACTACCTGTCACTTTCCTGTCAATACCGTGCGAGCAAGACAGGTGCTGAATCGCGGCAAGATATGCTAGCTTCGCATTTTCTAAAAATTGAAGAACAAGAATTTAATTGTCTACAGCATTGCGTATTACTTGTCAACATTGTTTGAGTTTTGATGTTTTTCGCCAAGAAAGGGTTTGGTTTATGTCCTTTGCAGTACAAATCAAGCCAATCGTCACGTCATCACAAAATACTTATTATGGAAACCGAATGAGATTTGTATCTTAATTTGATGGAAAGAGGGGTGTTTTTTTTAAATATCCCAATGACAATTCCAGGTGTTGCAGCTCTTGCACGCTGCGGAACCCGGTGTCGGCGGGCGTGTGCCGCGCGTGCAAGACGCCGCCCGTGCCGAGACACGGCGTGCTGACCGAGGTCAACCGGGACATCGGCAATCAGGGTAAGAAATAAATGAAATATTAAATAAATATTTATTAATAAATTAAATTAAATATTTATTTTATTCATTATATAGACAACATCCATGACCCAGGAACAAATGAGTCAATCAACATTTTCCTGTTGCTTGTTGCCATGGTGATTTTTTCCCTGGTTTATTCTTTAAACAACGATTTTCAGCGGCAATATTCAACAAAAATTTTGTATTTGCAGCAGTTATAAGCCCATTCTTATTTAGAATATCTCTTCAAAATACCAATTTTATAAATTGTCAACACTTTTCTATGAGATCTAATCACCATTGTCTCCTGGGTGACGGGACAAAATAACAACAAGTAAAAGTTGATCCACCCAGGTATGTTGTTCATGGGTGCGATATTGCCGCCGAAAATCGTAGTTGTAAAGAGTAACCCAGGGGACATCACCATGGCAACAAGCAACAGAAAAAAGTTGATTGACCCACCTATTAAAAATGGTTTAAGAGGCCATTGTATAAAATAAAGTCTCTTCCTGTCTGTCACCGCTGCCGCTAGCCGTGGCCGACTGCCGACTGCTCATTACTCTTTGACGGGTAAACTATCTTAACTTCGTATTCCATTTTCATTTGTCCGTAACTATTTCTTTCCTGAAACTGGTAACATTTTCAGAATGTCAGAAACATTGTTTTAAAAGAACCCATTAGGTTAGGTTTGTTTTATAATTATTCTGAAAAATTGGCAGTTTTGGAAAAAATGGCTTTCGGACGAATTAAAATTTGGCGAAACATTACAGATGGGAAACAAAAGTTAGTGTTTCAGATAGGTAACACTTTGAAGATTCTATGAAATAACGCAGTGATATTTTAGTGACTGAATTATATATTTGTTTTAGGGAATCGCAGCCCGTCTCCCCGACGTGTTTCGCGCCACACTCCGGCCTTGCCGCGCCGACACAAGTCCCCGCCGCCGGAACCCAAGTAAGCATACTATTGTGGTAGATTGGTCTTCTTCTTCAACTTAAGACCTGCGCTTGTCAGGACAGCAATGGCAAGCCGTTTATTTCTTGGACTTTCTCCTTCACTTCTTGGTAAGGCATGACTTTAACCTTTTATTGGCTCAAAGTAATTTCGTAGGCCTCGCCTTCCCTCGATTTTTTCTTCTATGATATTTTTGAGGAAAAAGTCATGTCTTCGCAGATCCATTTTCTATTTTTGTTAGTAGTGTCCTTTTCTTTCCTATCCTATTCAAGGCCTCTTCATTTGAGTTTTATCCGTCCAGCTTATGCCTTCCACCACATCTCAAATTTCTCCAACCTCTAGATTAGGTAGATTGGTAGGTCTTTGAAAGTCATCGGTGAAAGTACTTCTCGGATGGGCAGCGTTCGGGAAGCTGTGGAATATCTTCTCGTCCCAAATACCGCAGTTAAGACGAAGGTTTTTTACCCTTCGACACTGAAACGTGGTCGCTCACAATGGGCCTCATAAGAAGGCTTAAAGTTACTCAAAGGACAATGGAGCGAGCTATGCTCGGAGTTTTTGCGGGCTCGAATCCGAAATTATGAGATACGCAAGAGAAACCAAAATTGCAGATATAGCTCGGACAGTCGCCAAACTTATGTGGCAGGGGGCGGGGTACGTTGCTCGTAGAACCGATGGCCGTTGGGGCAGAAAGGTTCTTGAGTGGTGACCGCGGACTGAAGGTCCGACGACCTGGCAGAAATTTGATGAGGGCGGCGGAAGACCGATCGTTGTGGAGATTTTTGGAGAAGGCCTTTGTCTAGCAGTGGACGTCTATCGACTTATGATGATGACGATGATGATAATGATAATAAATTTTCAGAGTGGAGTTGTCGGAGTGGTCGTGTTCGGAGTGCACGTACGCGAACTCGGGCGGCGCGGCGGCGTGCGACATGTGCCGCTCGCCGCGCGCGCGCCTGCTGCCCGCCGCGCCCCCGCCGCCCCGCCTCGACGACGACGAGCGCGGTCAGTGACGTTGGCGTATCTAACATTATTTTTAAGGGGGGCCTGGGGGGGGGGGGGGGCTATGAGATGAAGCCATGAATTTCTATTGGTAACCCAAAATCCGGGGTGGGCACTAGACCATACTGGGGTGGGCACGGCCCACCCGGCCACCCCCCTATATACGCCAATGGTTAGCGACGCGCGCATACCTACATACCTTTCGTATAGATCACAAACCGCGAGTTCGAGCCTCACTTGTGCGGTAATAAGTCAAAATAAACATCAATAAAAAATAGTAGTAACCTATCAAAGGGAGAGGCCTTTGCCCAGCAGTGGGACAGTCCTACAGGCTAGATAAAAAAAAAAACCTATTATGAAACTCGACTTCGGCTCGTTTCATAAAACCACACTCTTACTTTAAAACCTCTTATAATGTTACAGATATATATTTATAGTTTTTATTTATTATAGCACAAATGAGGATATATTTAAACAGAGTGGAAATAATAGCTATAGTAGATTGTACGACAAGTGCATAAAACGCATCATTTTACACGAGACGTTTATCCATCCGAGCGAGCTTGCGAGCGAGGATGAATATAAAATCGAGTGTAAAATGCGTTTTATGGACGAGTTGCACACTCTACTTTTCACTTCGATTGCGAGGAAATGAAACTGTATCATGTAAATAACATATATAGGTACACATATCATGTATACCTACTTAAAAACAAATTTAATTAAAATTT
The DNA here is from genome assembly GCA_947623375.1 of Apotomis capreana. Taxonomy (NCBI): domain Eukaryota; kingdom Metazoa; phylum Arthropoda; class Insecta; order Lepidoptera; family Tortricidae; genus Apotomis; species Apotomis capreana. The sequence continues at coordinate 17,440,248 of OX392509.1, read as the reverse complement.
AGTTACTTTAAATATTTCTCATTGCTCTAATAGTAGTAATAGTTTAAAAATTAATAAATGATAGTACATAAAAGTTACAAGTTTATTTCAAGAAGTTTTATTGTGTACTTTGGCTGTTGGTATATTTGCCTTGGTCTTAGAATACTAACAAGACGAAATAAAATAAAGAGTTAAAACCCGTTCCAGACCTTCCGATCCGATCCGATTTATCGGAAGAAATCGGATAATGTGTAGTGCAATCGTTAGGATCTTATACACTACACATTATCCGATTTCTCCCGATAAATCGGATCGGATCGGAAGGTCTGGAACGGGTTTTATTGTATGAAGTAAAATGTTTTTTTTTTTTAATGTTTATTAAGAACCTTTTTCGTGTGGCTGTTGGACCGATCGCCTTGGTCTTCGACGACGATTTTACTTTATGCTCTAGAGCATAAAAAGCGACTTTATGTCGCCTACGCACAGCATAAAGTCGAACTTTTAGAGCGAGAGAAGTGAAAAATAAATTCTTAACCTTTCATATAGATTACAAACCGCCTGTTCCAGTCTCATTTGCGGTGTAAGTAAACTCGCCTTCGGCTGGTTTTATAAAACCACGCTCGTGTTTTAAGACCTCTTATTATGTAAAAGTTGCATAAACTACATTTTTTTAAGGATATTTATTTTACTTGCATTATAGTACAAATGAGGATATATTCATCAATAAAACAGTGGAGACAACAATGGGTTACTAGCGCCATCTGCTGGTGAATAGCAATTGCTTAGTGTACTACATTAAAATTAATACCCGTAACCACGACGACGACGAACGCGGTCGTTTGTTAGCAATCAAATGGTCATCAACACGAACATTATTACATTACTGTCTTCAAGTAGGAAAGAAACACTACACTAGAGGTAAAGGCAAAGTTGTAGAACATGACTACTAGCGCCACCTATTGGTGAATAGCAATCGTTTAATGTAGTACATGAAACTTACTACCCGTAACCTTGACGACGAACGCGCTCTTTAGTAAGCAATTATATAACACCGCATTATAGCGATGATGCCGATTACGACCGCAGTTATTGCCACTTGCGTTGACTTATACGCTACCTTCAGCTAAGAGTAATAAGTGGTATGGATTGCTAACCCCATCTATCGGTGAATAGTAGTAGCATGGCTTGAAGCGCTCTCTATTATTTACAATGGTTAATTATAGGATTACAAAAGCTATAAGCTCACTATATGGTGTTCTGAGTAAACCATCCTGCGACTAACGACGACAGCAATTTCGAAGATTCGCTTAAATTCCTGAGGTGGCAAAGTATAAAGCGTTTAATGTTTGCAGATGGGTCCGACAGCGAGCGCCAAGAAAGCACGCCGATGGAAATATTGCGACTTAGAGAAGAGAGTCACGCTTGGACGCAATGGCAGGAAGTTTTAGCACAATGCGCTGCTGTGAGTACTGACTGCTACGTATAACAAGAGTTTTAAGTAAAAAAATCCGTAACTACCACTGTATTGATTGATTTTATAGCCAACTATCTCATTCAAACCTCATCCAAGTCTGTTCGACCACTAGCGACATCTAGCGTAAGAAGTAGGAAGTCTCGACTTTAGGAAGGAAAGTTGTTATTGTGTGTCAAAGTTGAATATTATCGGATTAATTCTGAAGTTTTCAGTAATGTGTAGAGAGCGGATTTGAAGTAGCGATCTCAATATTAATATGGATATGACTGGTATAATTTATTATTTTTCTACACACAAAAATAATGTAACTTATCGGGACAAAAAAGTAAAAACCTTTTTTGGAAGCTTTTGTAAATATTGGGCAAAAATTATGATGATAATAATAAAAACATCGTTAAACAATGAGCCATTCAAGTGTGAAATTCACGTTTTATTATATTAAAGTGACATTTTTGACATGAACTATCATGTAGGTACGTAATTAATAAAAACTCCTTTGCCTATTTAGAATAAAATGCTTTTCTTTAAATGTAGTTTGTTGCAAAAATACCATTCATTTAATCTGATTATTTATTTAGCTAAGTTTGAGGTGTGCGGTGTTATAAGAATAGCGTTGACACTCTATTTTGCTTACGTTCGGAGCCGTTTAGAGTATGCAGCCGTCGTGTGGGATCCGCACGAGGCGAAATACATCCTTATGCTCGAAAGAGTGCAGCGCAAATTCGCCAGATTTCTTTATAAAAGGACATACGGATATTACCCATATCTCTTCCCTTCTGGCTTTGTCTTGGGTATGGTCGGCCTTGACACCCTGGAGCTCAGACGAAAACTGAACCTACTAGTTCACTACCACTCGTTAGTCCACAGCGGAATTTACAACCCCAGTGTTCTGGCCAGGGTGGGGCTAGCGGTTCCACCGCCTAAACTCTGTCCAGCGGGTTCAAGTACGGGGGGGGCGCGGGTGGCGCGGCGACTCCGGCCATTGCTGGCGAGCCCTGCGACGCGCACAGTGCGAGTCGCAAACGCGCCCACCGCTCGAGCTATCTCTCTCGCAAATAACTTAGCGACCCACCTCCCGGAGGTTGACATTTTTGCTGACTCATTGGGCAGGTTTATCAAAGCCAGTGTATCTTTTCTGAATTCTGCCTCAAATTAGATAACATAGGTATATTATTAATTATTATGATTATTGTACAATTTTAATGCTATTATTATCTCCTTTATTCATTTAAAATCTTAAGTTAGGTTTTTTACAATAAAGTTATATCAAAAGTAAAATACAATAAAGAAATTACAAAATATATAAACACATTATAAAAAACCTAACCTAGGGTGCCGCCGGCAGCGGGGCAGGGCCCAGGCTACCGGTGGTTAGGGCTGCAGAGAGAGGAACCTCCTGACAATGCGCGCCGTGTCCAGGAGTACCGCCTTCTGAATCTGGCCCTTGATCCAGCCATCTAGCGAGAGTCTCTTAAGATGTTTGTCGAGACTCTTCGCTATAAGACCGTTCGCCGAAACGACTATCGGGACAATGATCGTCGAGTCAACATCCCACATGACGGTCACCTCGTGAGCCAAGTCAAGGTACTTGCTGAGTTTGTCCTTCTCGGCCTTCACGAGGTTCTCGTCATGCGGAATGGTGATGTCGACGAGCACTGCCTGGCGCTTAGATCGATCTACCAACACGATATCAGGCTTATTGGCTACAATAGTCCTGTCCGTGATGATAGATCGATCCCAATAGAGCGTGGCACGACCATTTTCGAGAACTGGCATCGGTGCGTACTTATAGTACGGCACCTCAGACCCCACAAGACCGTATCGAAGAGCAAGTTGCTGGTGAATGATCCTGGCTACTTGGTTATGTCTGTGCAAGTACTCGCCGTTAGCAAGATGAGAACAACCGGAGATTATATGCCTGAGTGACTCACCGGGACGGCGGCATGCCCGACAAATGTCGACCGTACCGTCCTTCAGGATATATTATTATTATTATTTTTCTCTTGTGTTTGACTTTATGTACTTAGTGATTATTATGATATTATTGTGTTCTCTTGTGTCTACTGTCTACCGTGTAAGCGTCTTGGTATTGTTACTGTAAGCGTATATGTGACGAAATAAAGAAATTCAAATTCAATAGACTGTAAGACCTTATATAAACAACATGACATGTATTTAACAAATTGCGCTAAGTTGTCATATCCATAATAATATTGAGATCGCTACTTCAAATCCGCTCTCTAGTAATGTGTAGCAAGATTGTTAACACTTTCGCTTAGACTAATGTTAATATTTCGTGTAAGCGTTTGTATCACTGCAGAAACCAGATAAATAATCCGAATACGTTATCTAAGGGAAGCCTATCAATATGAATGTAACACAATTCCCAAACGGACCTACGTCCGTATGCACACCTTTCGGCTGATAATAATGTGTTGTATGATTTCAGACGGGAGAACCCTACGTCGACGAGTCCTTCCCCGCCCACCCTCGCTCCTTATACTACAATGGCAGCGGAGAAACCGGCGCGGCAGCCCGTTGGCTCCGCCCTCATCAAATACACGTAGACGCAAGTCACCGTTTGCCGTGGCGCGTGTACCGGGACCCGCGGCCTTCGGATATCTCGCAAGGTGAGCTCTTCTATTCTTATGCTACCCTGGTACATCGCCTAGACGCAACACCTACAACTTTTCTAGACAGGCTCATCGTAATCAGCCAGACCATGAACTGTTAGTATTCTTATGATGTCCTGGTATCGTTTTTCAAGATATTAGATATATTTTGAGCTGGTTCCGCGCTCATTATACATGTGAACGCGAGATGCATCGTTTGCCTTGGCATATGTACCGAGACCCACGGACATCGGATATCAGACAGAGTGAGCTCTTAGTATTATTATATGCTACCCTGAGCTATGTGACCCCTTAATATTTTATCACACCCTGGCTTTGACCACGCTACGTCGGTGAGTATTCTTCTGCAAACTCTCGCTCCTTATACTACAACGGTAGCGGCGAGACCGGTGCGGCTGCCCGTTGGCTCCGCCCTCATCAAATACATGTAGACGCAAGTCACCGTTTACCGTGGCGCGTATACCGGGACCCACGGCCTTCAGATATCTCGCAAGGCGAGCTCTTCTATTCTTATGCTACCCTGGTAGATCTTCAATTAACGAGACCACACACCTACAAATTTTCACCAGACATGCTCATCGTAATCAGCCAGACCATGAACTGTTAGTATTCTTATGATATCCTGGTACCGTTCTTCAAGAGATAAGATATATTTTGAGCTGATTCCGCGCCCATTATACATGTGATGCGAGCCATCGTTTGCCTTGGCGTGTGTACCGAGATATTGGATATCTCACAGCGTGAGCTAGGATAGGCTCATCTAAATCAGCCAGAAATGAACTCTTCGTATTCTTATGGTATCCTGGTATCGACAAGAGACTAGATATAGGTGGTTCCGCGCCCATGATACATGTGAACGCGAGCCCTCATTTGCATTGACGTGTGTACCGTGAATCTCGCCCTTCTGATATTTCGCAAGGTAAAATCGCAGGGTAAACCTTCGGTAATCTTATGCTACCCTGGTAGTTGTGTCTTTTACGCGACTACGAGCTCGAAATGTGAGTAAATACCACTAATAATCCTATGTTCCCAGTTGTGCTAGAGGGGCTGATTGACTATGGATTGTTTCAGGTGTCCTAGGAAACTGTTGGCTGTTGTCGGCGCTAGCGGTGTTGGCGGAGCGGGCGTCACTAGTAAGAGGCGTAGTGGTCCGCGGGGAGCCGAGCGTGGGGGCTTACCAGCTGCGGTTGTGCAAGGTACTGTCGTAATGAAAGAAAGAAAGAAAGAAAGAAAGAAAATTAATTTATTGCCACAATTTACACAAACTTGGTATGTGCCTACTAAAACTAACAAAAAGTAATAAAAAAAAATATATTAGTCCATGCATAGGCTAGCTTAAACATTAAACGTGTGACAAACGGTTAGGGCGTCAGCATGATGCTGATCGTGTCGTCGAACGACACTTAAGCGCTGTTTTTCAGCCCTAACCAGAATTACATACATATCTATCTAATCGTATATGCGCACCTACAACAACCACGTACCAACCAATATGTTATAGTAAAAAAAATATTTTGGGTCACGCTGTCATTGCCAATGAAATGAGTCCGTACAATGTACATGTTGGGTCTATCTATCTTGTTTTGTTTAAGAGTTCTTACGGCCACCTTCCGTCGTCAGATCAGCTTCAAATTACCAAATGATTGTCACGTGAACTACATATGCACAAGGTTACAAAACATGAAAAGTTCTTCGGTACGATAATTGTAAATGAAATATCGATATTTCGTTAGATTGTTAGTTACAAACAAATAAACTTACAAATCTAAGCTCATAAAAGCGTGGTAAAAAGAGCCAAGTGGTAGTCTGTTAACTAACTGACTTCAGATATTCCAATTCAAAAGTAAACCTCTTGTTTTAACATTGAAAATGTTTATGTTTCCTCATCGAGTATAGTGCCACGATTTATGAAATTGTGACGTTTGCTTGTAGTTTTGCAGATATGAGATGTACGCGAATGTGCCATATTTATGTGCGTGTCTTCAAAGGAAGGCTTCAAAGTCCATTTTAAATTACTAAAAGTAAAAAAAAAAAATTACTGACTTCCCAATAACTTTTTTTTGAGCTTGCTATTTAAGAAACGGAAACTATTTAATCTCAGGATTGAATTGAGCTAAGGAGCGGACAAAAAATTAAGGCGGCAGCTTTTGATAGTTGCGCGTAGTGTAAGATCTGTAGATCTTTGTTTATTAAACGTTTTATTTCAGGACGGTCGGTGGCTTACCGTTACTGTTGATGACTTACTGCCCTGCAACAAGAAGGGTCACCTCGTCTACTCGCAGGTTTGTTCACTATAAGCCCCTATTATTTTATATCTAGTGTAAATATTAAACAGCTATTATAACCTAACAAACGTCGGCCATGCCCAGGGGTAAGTGACACTACAGCGCTTTCATATGACAGTAATGTGTATACGTCATATATTCGCATTATTAAACGTGAGTAGTAGTCAAATTCAAAACGTTGTTTACGCCGAATCCTTCGTTCACTTTGCGAAATAAATCTGGATCGGAATCCTATTGAAAAAAACTTGACTTTCATCGCTGCGGATAGTTTTGGCTTTATTATGCAAAAATTACTTGAAATTTGCGAAATATTTAGTTCTGTTTCCTCTTTGTTTACATCAGTTAAATTTACTGACTTTCAACGTCAGTTACCAAAAATTTGTAGGTGACAGTTAAATAAATTAGTACCACTAAAAATCCAAAATGGCGTGGGCTGACACCCTGCTGGGCTAAAATAAACGATTGCATGGCTTAATACAAAGCGTTTGGAGTCCCCAATGTTTATTATGTATTGTTCTGTTATAGGCTAAAAGAAAACAGCTGTGGGTGCCTCTAATAGAAAAGGCAGTCGCTAAATTACACGGGTGTTACGAAGCTTTAGTTTCTGGGAGAGCAATAGAAGGTAAGAACGCTACCATTAAACATACGATAAGTAACAAAAGTAGCTGACAATTTTACTACCGGCATACGTAAATTGCATACTGACTGTACCAAGATTTCTTTCATATGCTAATGAGAGTAATGAGTCTCAAACTTAATATATAAGCTGTAGTCGGCGTATAACCCTACCATACGATTAAATAAATAAAAAATACAGAAAAAAAACCGAATCTGTAATCCCGGCTACAAAACTAGCTACGGAGAAGAACGCAATACCAATGATCTGTTCAAGCCTTATTACTTTGACATTAGAGTCAAGTGCAAATCATTTTAGGTCACCCTGGGCTATAAGTAGGATTTTCTGCTTCTTACGTGGGGAGAAAATGTCACCTCCTGGCCAAGGAAAGCCCCTGATTTCATATTTATGGCACTAACATTTGGTTCAGGCCACAAACACCTGCGATCTGGGATATTCACGAATTCACTGTCTATCTCTAACCTTATACTAACTTTTCAGGTCTTTGTACGTTGACGGGAGCACCATGCGAGTCAGTATCGCTGCAAGCTGGCTGTGCGGGCGGAGCAGGCGGCGGCGCGCCTCTAGAACAGCTGGACCGGGACCTGGTGTGGGCGCAGCTGCTGTCCTCCCGGCAGGCCAGCTTCCTCATGGGCGCGAGCTGCGGCGGCGGCAACATGAAGGTACATAGTGTGTCGCTGCAAGCTGGCTGTGCGGGCGGAGCAGGCGGCGGCGCGCCTCTAGAACAGCTGGACCGGGACCTGGTGTGGGCGCAGCTGCTGTCCTCCCGGCAGGCCAGCTTCCTCATGGGCGCGAGCTGCGGTGGCGGCAACATGAAGGTACATAGTGTGTCGCTGCAAGCTGGCTGTGCGGGCGGAGCAGGCGGCGGCGCGCCTCTAGAACAGCTGGACCGGGACCTGGTGTGGGCGCAGCTGCTGTCCTCCCGGCAGGCCAGCTTCCTCATGGGCGCGAGCTGCGGCGGCGGCAACATGAAGGTACATAGTGTGTCGCTGCAAGCTGGCTGTGCGGGCGGAGCAGGCGGCGGCGCGCCTCTAGAACAGCTGGACCGGGACCTGGTGTGGGCGCAGCTGCTGTCCTCCCGGCAGGCCAGCTTCCTCATGGGCGCGAGCTGCGGCGGCGGCAACATGAAGGTACATAGTGTGTCGCTGCAAGCTGGCTGTGCGGGCGGAGCAGGCGGCGGCGCGCCTCTAGAACAGCTGGACCGGGACCTGGTGTGGGCGCAGCTGCTGTCCTCCCGGCAGGCCAGCTTCCTCATGGGCGCGAGCTGCGGCGGCGGCAACATGAAGGTACATAGTGTGTCGCTGCAAGCTGGCTGTGCGGGCGGAGCAGGCGGCGGCGCGCCTCTAGAACAGCTGGACCGGGACCTGGTGTGGGCGCAGCTGCTGTCCTCCCGGCAGGCCAGCTTCCTCATGGGCGCGAGCTGCGGCGGCGGCAACATGAAGGTACACCGTCCTTGTACTTGTTAGCTCTTATACCAATAATCCCTGCAAGTCTGTGTCGGTTGGCTGTCCTCTGTCCTCCGCACAGCTGAAAAACGAAAAAAAAATCTCCATTTTCAGAGCCGTTCAGAGCAAATGGCAGTTCTGATGCAGTCGACGTAAGCGTCGTCGTATGCATAGTCGGTCGACAGGACTGCACGCCGACTAGCCAGTTGGTCTGTAGTAGTGATGTAGTTACTTCAACTGTGTCAAATCAAACATTTTATAGATGGGTTACAATAATGTCGTCCGTTTACATCGGACTTAAGGTCAATACATATTGCAGCGCCGTTAAACTTGCACGACTTCAATTGTAACTGTAACGCCAACAGGCCTATGAATAGCAAAGCGCAATTAGTATTCAACTTTTTCTGCCTATTGGCTAAGGCACCTACCTTTTGGGCAGTGAACAGCTTTAACGTGTTATTTCTTTAATAGGTTTAACTCTTAAGAATAAACCTATTATGCTTTCATCATCATCATCATCATCATCTCAGCCATAGGACGTCCACTGCTGAACATAGGCCTTCCTTTTGGACTTCCATATATACCGGTTGGAAGCGACCTGCATCCAGCGCCTTCCGGCGACCTTTATAAGGTCATCTGTCCATCTTCGAGCACTTTTCGGCCCCATCGGCCATCTGGTCTATATTATGCTTTATTGATTAGAAAATCAAATAAGTCTCACGGTGGCATTAGCTGACGTTTCTTTAAAGAAAACCTTAATCACTCACGAATTCACAATCAAAGCGAACCGTTCACAGCAATAATACCAGTATATTTTAAAAGCTTTTATTTAACTTGCAATGTATGTATGTATGTATCTAAGTATGTTTGTTCGGGTGAAATCTTGCAACTCAATTTTGAAGCAGATATCGTCAACCGATTGAGCTGAAATTTTGCATACTTACTTAACTACGATGACAATACAATAATATGGTACCATGGGGCTGATCTGATGATGGAGCCGGAAGGTGGCCATAGGAACTCTGTAATAGAAAAAGCAATCCTACCGAGCTTGGGCTCTTTAGAATAGTCTCAGTGAGCATTTGATGGATATTCAAAGAAAAGTACAGTCGGCTATAAAAGCTTGCCACTAAAATGTCATTTTTGACAGAAACTTATTGACACATGCTGCTCACAGCAGTGTCTTATGTAAGGGCAGTCAAACCTATCCCCAATCGAGCGTAGGATGGGGTTGGGGCTGGCCCGCACCCTGCGCACCAGGGACGTGCAGCGTTTGCGCATGGTCGCATAGAAACAGTCGATGCCTGCTTCCGCAATCCCTGATGCGATAATACCAGCATATCTTACTATTCCAGGTGGACGAGGAGGAGTACCAGCGGCTCGGGCTGCGGCCCCGGCACGCGTACAGCGTGCTGGACGTGGTGGAGGTGGCGGGGCCGGTGCGGCTGCTGCGGCTGCGCAACCCGTGGGGCCACTACACGTGGCGCGGCGCGTGGGCCGGCGGCTGCCCGCGCTGGACGCCGGAGCTGCGGCGAGCCGTGCGCGCCGGCGCGCCCCCCGACCCGCACCACGACCAGGCCGTGTTCTGGATCAGCTTCGAGGACGTGCTCAAGTGAGTTGATGGCGTGTGGATGTAGGTCTCCAACCCGTGGGGCCACTACACGCGGCGCGCCCCCCGACCCGCACCACGACCAGGCCGTGTTCTGGATCAGCTTCGAGGACGTGCTCAAGTGAGTTGATGGCGTGTGGATGTAGGTCTCCAACCCGTGGGGCCACTACACGCGGCGCGCCCCCCGACCCGCACCACGACCAGGCCGTGTTCTGGATCAGCTTCGAGGACGTGCTCAAGTGAGTTGATGGCGTGTGGATGTAGGTCTACAACCCGTGGGGCCACTACACGCGGCGCGCCCCCCGACCCGCACCACGACCAGGCCGTGTTCTGGATCAGCTTCGAGGACGTGCTCAAGTGAGTTGATGGCGTGTGGATGTAGGTCTCCAACCCGTGGGGCCACTACACGCGGCGCGCCCCCCGACCCGCACCACGACCAGGCCGTGTTCTGGATCAGCTTCGAGGACGTGCTCAAGTGAGTTGATGGCGTGTGGATGGATGTAGGTCTACAACCCGTGGGGCCACTACACGCGGCGCGCCCCCCGACCCGCACCACGACCAGGCCGTGTTCTGGATCAGCTTCGAGGACGTGCTCAAGTGAGTTGATGGCGTGTGGATGTAGGTCTCCAACCCGTGGGGCCACTACACGCGGCGCGCCCCCCGACCCGCACCACGACCAGGCCGTGTTCTGGATCAGCTTCGAGGACGTGCTCAAGTGAGTTGATGGCGTGTGGATGTAGGTCTACAACCCGTGGGGCCACTACACGCGGCGCGCCCCCCGACCCGCACCACGACCAGGCCGTGTTCTGGATCAGCTTCGAGGACGTGCTCAAGTGAGTTGATGGCGTGTGGATGTAGGTCTACAACCCGTGGGGCCACTACACGCGGCGCGCCCCCCGACCCGCACCACGACCAGGCCGTGTTCTGGATCAGCTTCGAGGACGTGCTCAAGTGAGTTGATGGCGTGTGGATGTAGGTCTACAACCCGTGGGGCCACTACACGCGGCGCGCCCCCCGACCCGCACCACGACCAGGCCGTGTTCTGGATCAGCTTCGAGGACGTGCTCAAGTGAGTTGATGGCGTGTGGATGTAGGTCTACAACCCGTGGGGCCACTACACGCGGCGCGCCCCCCGACCCGCACCACGACCAGGCCGTGTTCTGGATCAGCTTCGAGGACGTGCTCAAGTGAGTTGATGGCGTGTGGATGTAGGTCTACAACCCGTGGGGCCACTGCACGCGGCGCCCCCCGACCCGCACCACGACCAGGCCGTGTTCTGGATCAGCTTCGAGGACGTGCTCAAGTGAGTTGATGGCGTGTGGATGTAGGTCTACAACCCGTGGGGCCACTACACGCGGCGCCCCCCGACCCGCACCACGACCAGGCCGTGTTCTGGATCAGCTTCGAGGACGTGCTCAAGTGAGTTGATGGCATGTGGATGTAGGTCTACAACCCGTGGGGCCACTACACGCGGCGCGCCCCCCGACCCGCACCACGACCAGGCCGTGTTCTGGATCAGCTTCGAGGACGTGCTCAAGTGAGTTGATGGCATGTGGATGTAGGTCTACAACCCGTGGGGCCACTACACGCGGCGCGCCCCCCGACCCGCACCACGACCAGGCCGTGTTCTGGATCAGCTTCGAGGACGTGCTCAAGTGAGTTGATGGCGTGTGGATGTAGGTCTACAACCCGTGGGGCCACTACACGCGGCGCCCCCCGACCCGCACCACGACCAGGCCGTGTTCTGGATCAGCTTCGAGGACGTGCTCAAGTGAGTTGATGGCGTGTGGATGTAGGTCTACAACCCGTGGGGCCACTACACGCGGCGCCCCCCGACCCGCACCACGACCAGGCCGTGTTCTGGATCAGCTTCGAGGACGTGCTCAAGTGAGTTGATGGCGTGTGGATGTAGGTCTACAACCCGTGGGGCCACTACACGCGGCGCCCCCCGACCCGCACCACGACCAGGCCGTGTTCTGGATCAGCTTCGAGGACGTGCTCAAGTGAGTTGATGGCGTGTGGATGTAGGTCTACAACCCGTGGGGCCACTACACGCGGCGCCCCCCGACCCGCACCACGACCAGGCCGTGTTCTGGATCAGCTTCGAAGACGTGCTCAAGTGAGTTGATGGATGGCATGTGGATGTAGGTCTACAACCCGTGGGGCCACTACACGCGGCGCGCCCCCCGACCCGCACCACGACCAGGCCGTGTTCTGGATCAGCTTCGAAGACGTGCTCAAGTGAGTTGATGGATGGCATGTGGATGTAGGTCTACAACCCGTGGGGCCACTACACGCGGCGCGCCCCCGGACCCGCACCACGACCAGGCCGTGTTCTGGATCAGCTTCGAGGACGTGCTCAAGTGAGTTGATGGCGTGTGGATGTAGGTCTACAACCCGTGGGGCCACTACACGCGGCGCGCCCCCCGACCCGCACCACGACCAGGCCGTGTTCTGGATCAGCTTCGAGGACGTGCTCAAGTGAGTTGATGGCGTGTGGATGTAGGTCTACAACCCGTGGGGCCACTACACGCGGCGCCCCCCGACCCGCACCACGACCAGGCCGTGTTCTGGATCAGCTTCGAAGACGTGCTCAAGTGAGTTGATGGATGGCATGTGGATGTAGGTCTACAACCCGTGGGGCCACTACACGCGGCGCGCCCCCCGACCCGCACCACGACCAGGCCGTGTTCTGGATCAGCTTCGAAGACGTGCTCAAGTGAGTTGATGGATGGCATGTGGATGTAGGTCTACAACCCGTGGGGCCACTACACGCGGCGCGCCCCCGGACCCGCACCACGACCAGGCCGTGTTCTGGATCAGCTTCGAGGACGTGCTCAAGTGAGTTGATGGCGTGTGGATGTAGGTCTACAACCCGTGGGGCCACTACACGCGGCGCGCCCCCCGACCCGCACCACGACCAGGCCGTGTTCTGGATCAGCTTCGAAGACGTGCTCAAGTGAGTTGATGGCGTGTGGATGTAGGTCTACAACCCGTGGGGCCACTACACGCGGCGCGCCCCCCGACCCGCACCACGACCAGGCCGTGTTCTGGATCAGCTTCGAAGACGTGCTCAAGTGAGTTGATGGATGGCATGTGGATGTAGGTCTACAACCCGTGGGGCCACTACACGCGGCGCGCCCCCGGACCCGCACCACGACCAGGCCGTGTTCTGGATCAGCTTCGAAGACGTGCTCAAGTGAGTTGATAGGTGGCGTGTGGATGTAGGTCTACAACCCGTGGGGCCACTACACGCGGCGCGCCCCCGGACCCGCACCACGACCAGGCCGTGTTCTGGATCAGCTTCGAAGACGTGCTCAAGTGAGTTGATAGGTGGCGTGTGGATGTAGGTCTACAACCCGTGGGGCCACTACACGCGGCGCGGCCGGCGGTTGTCCGCCCGCCAATCGACCCGCACCACGACCAGGCAGTCTTCTGGATCAGCTTCGAAGACGTGCTCAAGTCAGTTTCGGATCTACATTCACACGCAAATAACAGTCATTCACTGTATGCTCTGCGGCGCTCTACACATTTCGGTTTAATAGTGCATAACTGCACGAAACGGCCTGAAAGAAGGGCTTGCCGGGTGAGTAGGTACGGCCGACCGTAAGGCTGACCGGATAGTGATACGAAGCCGGCAAGCCCTTTTCACGGCAATGTATAGTCTTTTTCACAAACATGCAATAAAAAAAATACACCACTCAAAAAAAAAACAGCTGTTTAACTTATTCATGAACATGTGCTATGTTTAAAAAATTACTTCCCAGCTTAAGCTTTCAATTTTGTATGAAATTCCTTTACAGTTCTCTCGAGTCGTTCCGCCCGAAACGTGATACTTCGAAGCCTGTTATAACGCACGTTATGACAATATTTCATAGCATGTCTGAGAAAATACACTAACAGACCGCTGCATCATATGTTATGTAGAGCGAGACACTTGGAGACTGTTTACACCTAAACACAGACAACCCCCACTAGACAGAGCATGTAAGGCGACCCGCGCGCACCAACGATATGGTACGGCAGAACATTAAAGTATCAACATGGCGGCCACCGTTTAGTTGCGTCCATGTTTATGAGGTCTCTACACCACTTAACACTACAATTTACCATGTTATTTATTTAATTTCTTTTTTCGTTGACGTACGCATGGATCATAAACAAGGACGCAACTAAACGGTGGCCGCCGTGTTGATACTTTAATGTTCTGCCGTACCATATCGTTGGTGCGCGCGGGTCGCCTTACATGCTCCGTCTAGTGGGGGTTGTCTGTGCACCTAAAACTCGTTTAACCTTTCTGATGTTTGTTACAGATACTTCGACTGCATTGACATCTGCAAGGTGCGCGTGGGCTGGCACGAGGTGCGGCTGGCCGGCGTGCTGCCGCCCATGTCGTCCACGCGCCACCTCACCTGCCTACTGCTCACCGCCACCCAGCCTACTGAGGTGGACTTCACACTTTTCCAGGAGGGACAGAGGTAATCTACTTCTGCCCAGTTTATTGCACCCTAAAACAAGCCCGTGTAAGACGAACGAGTCAAGAGCCCGGCGCGTTTTATGCGCGAGTATGGAAGCGCGCGAGAGCATCTGGACGGGGTGCATGTAGCTCTAGTACTTCGGGAACGCGCGAGTGTTTACAAAACGCTCCGTTTGGACAGGCTCTTAAAGATATCGTAGGAATATCGCATATAGCGTCATCTATTGATGAGTAGATTCACCAATCACCATAGTGTCTGAAGGACAAGCGAAATCGAAGTCGTGGAAAGAAGATATATACAACTAGCATGGCGGGCTAGGTTTTACCGGCTTATTCCATGGGAACATTTTTCGGGATAAAAAGTAGCTGTTCGCGTAACTGAACCCTTCGATAAATTCTGTAGTAGACTAGTCCTGGAATCCCTAACGAATTTAAAGTCTAGGAACAGGCATTGCACTCGCTCAATATGAGATAAACCACTCACCTGGCAATCCTGGGCTGAACCGGCTTCGAAGCAGCTGTGTCCGTAACTCTTCTGGCTGGCCAGCACTTAAACACCTTAAAACAGTCTGTCGCACACCGGAAAGCACAAATCAAGTCCGTTGGAAGCGCTAATTTGTTAACCTTAACAATGGACGCACACCGAACGCGTCAGCCGCCCGTACCGAGCCGAAAGGTAATGTGTCAAAATGAAGCCTACGCGGGAATACATTTCTACCCGCGTATTTTGACCGCCGTTGGGTTTTGCAGTCTACCTACATATTAAGAGATTACAATGCCTGAACATCCCCCCGCCTAACCAAGCCCGCCTTGGTTCCTAATCTCCTAAAGGTAGCCTACACAATTTAGAAATGGGTCTCAACAGGACGCCATTTTGAGTTTTAACTTCTGCAACGCGTACCACTCCGTCCTTACCGGGTAAAAGTTTAATAATCCGTCCGCGTTTCCAATGCAATGAAGCCAAATTGTCCTCCTTAATTAAAACTAAATCGTCTAATTGCGGAGATTCTGTATGAGAGGTCCATTTATAACGTTGCTGAAGTGTATGAAGATATTCATTTTTCCACCGGTTCCAGAAATGTTGGGTCATTTTTTGTATTCGTTGAAACCGAGATAAACGAGATTCCTTGACGTCTGTAAATGAGTACTCAGGGAGTGCCACTAAAGGCTTGCCGATTAAAAAATGACCCGGAGTTAAAACGTTGAGATCCGTCGGATCCGAACTTAGAGGGCACAACGGACGCGAATTCATCACGGCTTCCACCTTCGTGAAAAACGTTGTAAGTTCCTCGAACGTAAGCCTAGCGTCACCGAGTACACGCCTAGCATGAGTCTTTGCCGATTTAATAGCGGCCTCAAAGAGGCCTCCGTGGTTGGGGCTCGAAGGTGCGTTGAACAGCCACCTTATTTCGCGCTTAATACATTCCCGATCAATGTCCGATTGATTGTTCCGAATAAATGAGTATAACTCCTTTAAATACTTGCTCGTGCCCGTATAATTCGTTCCACAATCCGACCGCAATAGGTGCGGAAGTCCACGCCGAGATACGAAACGCGTAAACGTCGCAACAAAAGCTTCAACCGACAACTGAGAGACAATTTCCAAATGTACCGCTTTAGTACTTAAACAAACAAAAATACAGAGAAAACATTTCTCAATTTTTGAATTTCGAAGATTGCTCGATTTTATATAGAAAGGGCCTCCAAAATCAGTCGCCGTACCGACAAACGCTCTCTCGCTTATAACACGATCCGAAGGTAAGTCCGCCATGTATGGTTGAACTGGTCTAGGCTTCGCCATGTAACACCGTACACATTTGAACGTCACGTGACGTGTTATCCGCCGAGCCGAAACTATCCAATAAGTCCAGGATAAAATAGATTCAAGGGTATTTGCGCCGACGTGGCAATATACCTTGTGATAGTGTGTTACTAAAAGTTCCGTAAACCGATCCTTGCCAGGTAGTAATATAGGATGCCTAGCATTGTAAGGTAACTCGGACGCATCAATTCGACCGCCGACCCGAAGTAAATTATTTGTATCCAAAAACAAATTTAACCGCCGTAATGAATTTTTAATAGGTTTATTTTCCTTAATTAATGCGATTTCCGCTTCATAATGCCGAGTTTGAACCAACCGAATTAAACATGTAGTAGCGTCTCTACGCTCCGAAACCGAGATGTGATTAGGATTACGTCCATCCGTAACTCTACAATACCGTAAGAACCGTAATAAATAAGCAGTTACATTAACTAATTTCTCGAAAGAACTGAACCGATCAATCAAATCGAAGTCCTCATCTACAATTCCAATGTTAACCGTGACAGCCCGCAATCCGGGTAACATGTCTGCCGGGAAGTCCGAGCACTCGCCGGGCCATCGCGCTGGCGCGCTCTGCAGCCAGCGTGGCTCCCACCACAGAGGGTGCCGCAACAACTCGCACGCCGTCGTGCCACGCGACGCCACATCCGCACAATTTAATTCGCTTGGTACATGCCGCCATGCAATATTTACCCGAGAAGATATTATTTGTGAGACTCGATTTCCTTCATAAACTTGTAATCTATGAGGTGGAGGCCTTAACCATGCTAAAACGATAGTGCTGTCGCACCAAGCCACTATCTCATTTAACCTAATGTCGCGTTCGAACGAGGAAGCGACATGGTTAATAAGAGTGGTTAATAAGGCCGCACCGTTTAATTCCATCTTGGGAATGGTGTGTTTTGTCTTTAATGGTGCTAAACGGCTTTTCCCCATAATTAACCGCACAAGAACCGTACCATCCGCACTAACTGACCGCAAATAAACAACAGCCGAATAACCGAGTGATGAACCATCACAAAAACCGTGTATCGCATATTCAATATTTTTGTCTAATTTCAAACATCTAGGTATTGATACCTGACACAGATGAGGTAAGTCCGACAATATTTTACGCCACCTTTGTACTATTTCTATTGGTGCCGGAGCGTCCCATTCAACTTTTCGTGAATTGTTAAAACTACCGAGAAGATTTTGTAATAACAATTTAATTTTAAACACCACGGCGCAGACCCATCCCAAAGGATCATGTAAACGCGCCACCAAAGATAAAATACTTCGCCGAGTAATAATACCGTCCTCCGGTAGGTTTAGCCGATAAGTAAAACAATCATTTTTCGGATCCCATTGGATACCTAAAACCTTAATGAACCCAGAACCATCCGAATCGGGTTCAAAAGAACGGGGCGTCTCGAGATGATCTAAAGGCAACCCGTTTAAAATTCTTGGGTCATTCGAGGCCCATTTCCGTAATTCGTACCCAGCCGTATTCATGAGCGATATCAACTCATCCCTCAAGGCTATCGCGTCCTCCAGATCGTCGGCTCCGCCGTTAAGATCATCGACGTAACTATTATGACGTAACAGCTCCGCCGCGCGAGGATAACTACTTTCCTCGTCATTAGCTAATTGATGCAAACATCGAATAGCAACAAAGGGGCTCGATTTTAAACCGTAGGTATTTGTAGTTAACTCATAAATAAGTAACGGTTCGTTCGGTGACGATCGCCAGTATATAAGTTGATATTTTCGATCGTCCGGATGTATCCATGTTTGCCTAAACATCATTTTTACGTCAGTAGTAAAAATATACCGTGGTAACCGAAAATTGATAATTATCTGAGTAATATCGTTTTGTAGCCGAGGTCCCGAAAATAAACAATCATTAAGTGACACAGCTGTACTTGTTTGAACGCTTCCATCATACACTATTCGCATTTTCTGTGTGTCTCCCGATTTTTTGAAAACACCATGATGAGGCAAAAAATAGTGTTCTTCTCCCGACCCAACATCAAAGTTAGAAACCGCCATATGACCGAGTTTTAAATATTCCGACATAAATTCTACATATTTATCGCGATAATCCGGTTGCCGTTTCATACGCCGTTCTATAGCCAAAAAACGTCGCAAGGCAGTTTCGCTAGAATCACCCAACCGGGGATGATCTGGTGTGAGAGGTAAACGAACAATATATTTACCATCTGCACCACGTGATGTTGTTGCTGTGAACATGTTTTCACATTCAATATCCACCGGGTTCTTGACAGCCGCCGACGGTGGTTCCTCCGACCGCCAAAACCGTTCAACTGCTTCGAGAAGCGTAAGGCCCACATTTTTATTATTTGCTTCCGAGTCATACGACTATACCGACCGAGACGGACCGAATATGGCGTAATCAAAAATGGTACTAATTGCACATAGGCCACCACCCAAATCAACCTTATCACCATTTAAAATTTGACCTAATATGTCGCATCCGAAAATAACGTCGACATGCCTCATATCATGAGCGCCGCCCGTAAGTTTAACCGTGCCGCCGGGTAATGTTAGCCTATGCGCCAAATATGAAGTAGGCTTCTTTAATACAACCGCCGTAACCGATAATAAACGTTTGTCCGATTTTTCCGATTTAAAGTGAAACTCAACAATATGAGTGCCGTCATTATTCCGTACTCCGCCGATACCTATTAAAGGCGTTTTATTGTAATGTCGCCTCAACCCTAAACACGCCACGAAATCGCTTCGTATTATGCTTGTCTGGCTACCAAGGTCCAGTAGGCCCAGACACTGTATGAAATTACCGTTCGCCGATTTTACGTCAATCAATACCGTAGGCAAAATAACATTATCCGCTAATTGTGGTACCGAGCCGACATTACAATACTGTAATTGCTATTGTTGAGAACGCGACTTACGCATACGATACGCATCCGGACTATGCGATTGCCGCGAATAAGTTGGCTCCCGAATTCCTAGTTCCGTCCGGCGGTGATTCTCGCGCTCCCGAACGT
Organism: Apotomis capreana; assembly: GCA_947623375.1. Lineage (NCBI taxonomy): Eukaryota > Metazoa > Arthropoda > Insecta > Lepidoptera > Tortricidae > Apotomis > Apotomis capreana. The sequence goes on along the minus strand of OX392509.1, from coordinate 17,420,876 downwards.
TGCGAGATAAATTATCGCCCTCATAATTGTTATGACTTAATTTCCGTGACCGAGAGTCTATACCGTCATCCGAGCTCGCATATTGTTTACGTGTTTGAACCGGTGAACGTCTGCCGCCGGTGCAGTCGTTATCGCGTTGTGAAGCAACCATTGCCTGCCGCGAACGCTGTTCATTTGCAGCGGGCGAAGCCGAACGAGAAATGGACATAGTACAAACTAATTTATTATGACCGATATTTCCGCACCGATTGCATGGTACCTGTCGGGTGCATGCGGCCGCAGAATGCCCTCCGAAGCATTTAAAACATAATCCGTTATTTTTTACATATTCCTTCCGATTATAATTAGACATATTCCCGAACTTATAACAATTATTTAAAGTGTGACCCGATAATTGACAATAAAGACAGCTAGCGGTTTTGCCGGAAACATACCTACGATTATGGTTAGACCATTCCGATTTATAGTAATTATTATTACGTGCCGTTACATGTGCTGTGCGCGCAGGTTTGCGCACCTGTTCCGCATAGGACAATATAGGCTCCGAGTTAGCCGTATCAATTAATCGACATTCATTTTGCAAGAACTCAGTTAATTGATCAAAAGTGGGCAATTGCAAGCTATTACCGCCGTAAGATTGTTCAAACCGTGTTTTAATGTCAAGAGGTAATTTTGTTAAACTTATATGTAACAAAATATAACTCCATTCGTCCGTTGGGAGACCGAGATTCTTCAAAGCTCGCGTTGATTCCAATAATGGATTTAAGATTTTTGTCCTAAGACCCAAACTCTTACTTAATACCGGTAAATGTAAAATCCGAGAAATGTATGAATCCGCTTGCAGCCGTTTATTTTCATATCTACCTCTCAGAATGTCCATAGCCGTGTCTAATGAACTATCCACCATAGGTAGGTGCCGGATCAAAGCTTGGGGTTCCTTTTCAACGTTTGAAAATAAGTAGTGGAATTTTTCCGTTTTAGAGATGTCCCTACGTGATAACACTAACGACGTAAACAGACTTATAAAACTCGTCCAGGAAAATACATCGCCGTCAAAGGAAGTCAGGTTTATCCGTGGCAAGCGTGATGATGCAACACTTTCCGTAGGTAAATGTGTGCCACCCAAGCTGGGACAACCGATGGCCACCGCATCGAGCTGGTTGTACACCTCCGTGGCCTCCCTATACTTCTCATCGTAGGTAGCAACCGTTTCCAAATCCAAAGTTAAAATCTCTTCATACGCTTCCGTCAACGCCTTAAAATATTCCTCTAACTTACGTAACCGAGCCGATACTACACTAGAAGCGTAACTTTTACTATTAATAATCTGCAAGGTGTTTTTAAACCAATCATACTTAATTTTAAATTTACTTTCCACTAATTTAGTAGCCATTATAGCCGAAAACCGTTTATCAGAAAACCGAAATGTAAGAAATTACGAATTAACTTCGTACTAAGAACAAAGAATGTACCGTTACAAAATGGCTGCCCTAACTAAACTCGCTATCTTTTGGGAATCCAATCCGAGGTCGATGGACCAAATTTTATGTTCGCGTAACTGAACCCTTCGATAAATTCTGTAGTAGACTAGTCCTGGAATCCCTAACGAATTTAAAGTCTAGGAACAGGCATTGCACTCGCTCAATATGAGATAAACCACTCACCTGGCAATCCTGGGCTGAACCGGCTTCGAAGCAGCTGTGTCCGTAACTCTTCTGGCTGGCCAGCACTTAAACACCTTAAAACAGTCTGTCGCACACCGGAAAGCACAAATCAAGTCCGTTGGAAGCGCTAATTTGTTAACCTTAACAATGGACGCACACCGAACGCGTCAGCCGCCCGTACCGAGCCGAAAGGTAATGTGTCAAAATGAAGCCTACGCGGGAATACATTTCTACCCGCGTATTTTGACCGCCGTTGGGTTTTGCAGTCTACCTACATATTAAGAGATTACAATGCCTGAACAGTAGCCTACGTGTTAATCCAGGGTGTCAGCTACCTTAATACCAAAATTTATCAAAATTGGTCCAGCCGTTTGAGCGTGAAGAAGTTACAAACTACAATATAATGTTAGTAGGATAATCTGCCTGCCTGCTTGAAATTTATTTAAATGTAATAAAGCCCGATCTTTTGAAAAATAATAAAGTTATGCGGTTTTATGTTTCAGGAATTCAGCTAAAAGTCAACGATCCCAATTGGATTTATGCGTCGTTGTGTTTAGAACGAAATCGGGTCCGAATGCTCAAGTTGGGAAACTGGTCGCGCATAGCAAGAGACAGGTATATATTGCTTTTATCGTTTCTTATTTCAGTGGATTTAAATCGCTGTCAAAATACTTTAAGAAAAGACAGAACTGTTTGCCTAATATTGAAGAAATTGTGATTCAGACGGCCAAGTGCCATATCGTGATCACACGGTTAAGGAATCAGGATTCGCCATTGATATTCCTATACTTATTGATCGCTCAACTAGTCGAGAGAAAACTGTGTCCCAGCACGTTTAGCATAACTGTGACATGCAACTCTTTGTCACGTGACCGATACTCCCTGTCACTTGCCTGTCAGTACTGTGCGAGCAAGACAGATAAAGCTAAGTCGCGCGACAAGCGAACTCCCGTCAAGATAAGCTAGGCTCGCTGATACCAAACAGGCAGCAGATAGTATAACATTGTGTGGAGCACAAGCTAACCATCGACGTGAGTTGCCGTCTTTGGCATTTAATAAGTCATGATCAGGCGAACTGTGGAGATTTGGGTGCATATCTCTCATTTGCATTTATGGCTTGTAATAATGTCAATAAAAATTGTGATGACTTAGAATAAAGTTTTCTGTTCTGATCTAAAACTCAATTTATTACCACTCCCAGGTCCGCGGCTTCGTGGGCTGCCACAAGATGCTAGAAAAAGGCTTCTACCTAGTCGTCTGCCTCGCGTTCAACCACTGGCACACCGGCTTGGAGCTCGGTTCGTCACAGGGCTGGCCTCGGCATGTGCTGGCGGCGCACTCCAGCAAGCCGCTGGCTGTAGAGCGGCCAGCGCTGCACCCACACATCCTAGCTGATGCCATCATTGGACTGACGCTTGCCCGCGGCCAGAGGCATGAAGGCAGGCAGGGAATGACTGCGTACTACCTCACTAAGGTAACACTATAATCGCTAAAGAAGACGTCTTTATATGACCATCGCCTATTGCTTTATGCGCCCACATATGGAAAACTGTTCGTATCTGTGGGCTGGGTCGCCTAAGTACGAGCTTCTTCCTCTAGACCGCTTTTAACAGAGAGTGACTCGTATCGTCGGCTGCCAGCGAATTTCAGATCGGAGTCAACTCCTTGGCGCTGCGTAGAGATGTAACTTTTATCGCTTATATAACGGGGAGTACCTCGAGGAATTGTTCGGATTGATATCAGCCGCATCTTTCCATCGCTCTACACGATAATTCTTTCATCCACACCACTTAGATAGTTGGCAGTCCACAACTGTGCGTTTTTCTAGAAAATTTCCTGCTTCGCACGACTTCTTTGACAGATACGACCTTCAACCCTTAAATAGCTCCCACCTGAAATGCCGGCAACGCACTTGTGACTCCTCTGGTGTTGCAAGTGGGTATGGGCGATGGTAATCGACAAAATCTTTTTTTTATGTCATAGGGGCGAATCGCTTGCCCGTTTGCCCCTATGACATAAAAAAAATGCATTAGAAACGTACCCTGATTAGGAAGTAATGGCGACTGTTCCTTCAACCACTGGCACATCGGCGTAGAGCTTGGTTGATAATTGATTTTCAAAGATGAAAGCGCTAGGACGACATAAATCGTGCTCACCCGAGGTCCACATCTGGAAAGGAACTCGGTACCCTTGCATTGCAGGTCCAATGTCTCAACCACAACGCACTGGATGTAGTCTTCAAGTTCCCCATCCGCTTTGATTCCTGTGACTCTTTTTATTTTGAACGTTATTTAACCATAACTTAATTGTTACAGGGTTGGGCCGGTTTAGTCGTAATGGTAGAGAACAGACACACAGACAAGTGGATCCACGTGAAATGCGACTGCCAGGAGAGTTACAACGTCGTGTCGACCAGGGGCGAGCTGAAGACTATAGACTCTGTACCGCCTTTACACAGGTAAATATGTATATACAATTTTTCAATCCAAGATCGAGCGTGTTAGTTTCTTTAAATAGATGTTCTCAAACGATATCGACGTTCTGGTATAATAAAACAGTTCCTTAGCAAACGAATATCATTAAAAAACTATCACTGCTGATAAATCTCTAATGCGGCTATTACACTTTCCTAAATTAGTCTCTAACGAGAGGTATGCAGCAATATTTGAGACACGTATGGGGATAACTCCATCTCACACCTTCGTATTGCTGCATTCCTCACTTAGGGTGCTAAATTTAGCCAAGTGTGCAAGCCTTTTAATCTTGTATGGCATTGAATTGATTGTTCCAACGGGGGGATTGTTACTAATTTCCTCTGCTCCTCAATAATCATGGATATCCATTGTACACGGAGCCACTCTCACTCTCCACTTCATCACGCGCTAACGTTACTCAACGACATCTTGCTTAGTGACAGCGATCTGGATATATTTTTTAGCTCCGAGTCTAGGCTCATGTCCTCAATCACTGGCTACTTGGATTCTATTGTTAGGCCTAGCTCAATTACAGCCTAACATTATTATTATTATTTTCTCTTTCTATAAATACCCATGTATATTAAGTTAATCAGCATGCTTGGTTGGTGTAAGTGTTGATTGTAAACTTATAAATAAAATAAATAAAAATAAAATTGTTGCAGACAAGTGATAATAGTGCTCACCCAGCTCGAAGGCAGCGGGGGCTTCAGCATCGCGCACCGCCTCACGCACCGACTGGCGGCCGGCGCGCGTCTGCAGGACTGGGCGCCGCCAGCTGATGATGAGCCGCGGCACCGCCCCCCGCTCCCCCGCCGCCTGCACGGGCTGCACGCGCCGCGCCTCATCACGTAGTGAGCTGTTGCCGTTTTATGTTAGCCTGGTACATGCGTCCATGAAGCAACAACTTTTAGTAGCGCTTTTGACCTCACAGCAACACGTGAAGGGAGCGCTGGTGACGTGGAGGTGGTGTAATCTAATGTTATCCTGGTATATACGACCTAAGGTTAGGGGTTTTTTTTTTTAACTATACTTTTGCCATAGCTAAACGTGCTCATATGCTAGGCAATGGTGGATTCATAAGGAGGCTTCAGCATCGCACACCGCCTCACCCACCGCCCCCCGCTCCCCCGCCGCCTGCACGGGCTGCACGCGCCGCGCCTCATCACGTAGTGAGCTGTTGCCATTTTATGTTAGCACTTTGGTACATGCGTCAATGAAGCCACACCTTTTAGCAGCTTTTTAAACCTCACTCCAACTCGTGAAGTGAGTGAGGGTGGAAGGGTGGTGTAATTTTTTATCCTGATATATACGACGTTCAAGATTAGGGTTTCCTTTTTAAACTACTTTTGCAGTGGGTTTGGCCATAGGTAAACGTCCTCATCAGCTTGAAGGCAGTGGTGGATTCATAATTCCATCGTTTAGCGGCGAGCTTTTGACTGCCGAACTGGTGATGTTGAACCAGGACACCGTTCCGTTGTCCCACCGGCTGCACGGCCTGCACGCGCCCCGCCTCATCACGTAGTGAGCTGTTGCCGTTTTATGCTGGCCTGGTACATGCGTCAATGAAACCACACCTTTTAGTAGTTTTTCAAACCCCACTCCATCTCATGTAGTGAGCGAGGGTGGTGTAATTTTATGTTATCCTGATATATACGACGTTCCAGGTTTATTTTTTTAACTATACTTTTGCAGTGGGTTTGGCCATAGTAGGTAAACGTGCTCATCTGTTAAAGCCAGTGGTGGCTTCATAATTCCATCACTTAGCGGCGAGCGTTTGACTGCCGGACTAAACGCCACCAGCTGATGATGAACCAAGACCTCCCCCCTGTTGCCCCGTCATCTGCATGGCCTGCTTGCACCTCTTCTCATCATGTAGTGAGCTGTTGCGATTTTATGCTAGCCTGGTACATGCGACTATGGAGCCACGTCTTTTGATCAGTGTTCGTAACTTAGCTGCTGGTGAGCGTGGGTACTGCAATATTAACTTAGTTTAACCTGGTACACGCGATATTCAAGGAAACCCTTATTTTTTTCAAATGTTGGCCTTTTTGCTGTGTCTCTGAGCCCTGGTACCCTAGAAAAGGTACCCATAGATTAGCGGCAGGCACTCGACTGCACGAGGACGCGATCTGCCGACGTTGCACCTCATCTCATCATATAGTGCTGCTGCTGTTTTATGCTAGCCTGGTACTTGTTTGATGTGGTCACACCTTATCAGAGTTCATGGCTGTTTGAGAAATGAACGGGAATGAAATGTTGAAAAGAATCTACCTGTATATCCTATTTTGCCATGGACCTGAGATATCTTAGAGCACTCACGCAGTTCGAAGGCAGCGGAAGCTTCCTTACCCCATATACGACGAACCGAGACACCACCCCCGAGTTCCCCGTCGTCGTATCATATAGTGAGCTATTGCGATTTTATGGTAGCCTGGTACCAGCGTCTATGACGACGACATGGCCTGCAGGTAATCGCCTAACGTAGTGAGCTGTCGCAATCATCCTGGTACCTTCTTTTTCCGATGAGCACTCTTAACTTATGCTCATACGTCTGTTAAAAGTTGTTCTAACTATTCACGTCAATTTCGCATTGGCTTCACTTCAAATGAAACGAACCTCTAGCTTATATCATGATCAAGGTAATCCCATTTCATCGCGTAGTGAACTGTTGCTCCGAGTATCAATTCATCATAAAATGTATACTGCATTTTAATGTCACCGCAATAATGCTGCATTCCTACATTTTTGCCTTGAATTGTATTTAATCTTTTCATTATATTGTAGATTTTTTATATTTTCTTGAAATCGTGCAGCGGAACTAATAAGTTATTTAGATGATCTTAATTTTAATAGATAGTAAGTTATAACTACAGATGTGGACACAAAAATAAATACTATTTTCATCAGCTTCGCGCAAACAATTTCACAGAACGCACTGAATGTTTATTTTTGACAGAAAATACTCTTAAGATATTTATAATGTATTATCGTACCTTAATATAGTACATGTAGGTATAGTCGATCATTATTGTATAAATTACATCTTGTATTGACTCATTAAACTGTACGAATATAGTGGATGTATAGGAACGTAGTTTTTTAAACGAATGATGGATTCGTCTCAAATGTAAAGCGATTTGTTTTTATAAGACTCGTTTTTGGATCCTTTTATGAATCTATTGAATTTTGTTGTTCGTCATGTAATCGCATTAAATTAAGGCTAGAAGATGAAAAGCTTCGATAAAAAGTGTTAGTTGCATTTTTTGTTCGTACTAAAACATTTTTCGTCATACAAATGCATTCGACTTTTTTCTGCGTTATTACGTAGGTTTCTTGCTTCTTATCGAAGTTTATTTTTACCAATATACATATATATGTGAATCGTATAATTTTATACATAAACGCACGAATGCTTACAATAATAAACATTGACATTGTGTTGATAACCACCGATAGCGTAAGGAATCCTATTGGAAATGTGTAACAAATTAAATGTAAATAAATAGTTTTACTGCTTTTAAAGTAATATGTAACTGTAATATTAATTTTTAATTAAATGTGTACACTTTCGTGCAATCACTTGTAAAAGACATTTTTAATTTTATTTTCGTAGTCGTATTTTATTAGAAAACTGTGTTTTCATTCCAATAATACTCATTATTTTATTAGTTTTTAAGTGTTAATTTGTGATTTTCGAGTAATGAAATCCCTCTTGCCATTATGTTTAACAACGATAAAAAATATTGTTTTTAATGTATTTATGGCCTACTAATTATTGTGCAATATATTTAAGTATTAGTAACACAAACGCGAAGTGATTTTTTTATTGAAAATTTATCTTATTGATATTATGATATTATAAAGACCTTCAAGAAAAAAATTAACCAGTGCTGTAAATTTTCATTTCAAATGTAGTATGAGCCAATTCGATTCGACCCGGTGAATGAAATAATTGGTTAAAATTACATTTTGCTCTTTATATGAACTATTTTTTATTAGGTTGATATTTTTTAACTCAGCAAATTAAGGTGTTAAGAACTATCTTTAAAACCCCTGAATATCAGAGCCCATAACTAAAGTAAGTGGCTACCAACTTTCTTCTAATATTTAGATATGATTATACGCAATAACCGCTGGTCAGTTTCCGAATAAAACAAATTAAGCACAGAACTTTGTACACTGATTTGGACATTATATTTTTGTCACGTATGTTTAAAATTTCGTTTTGATACAACCGTTTATATTGTATTTATTATGTTGTATTACTCACTAAAAGTTTATACTTACTTCTAAAATAATATTATTTTACACTGACAACTTTTACGTCAGTCTGACACTTTAAGTGGGTGAAAATGAATACATTATTTTTGACATACCTAATACTTGTAAAATACATCATGCTATAAGCTTTTTAGAAAGCAAACACCATGACTAGATTAAAAGGTTTATTGTAAAGAACTAGGTACACTAGGCACTTCAATACCGGTATAATACCGTCGTTCGAAAAAATTACGCATCTGTAGTTTTTTTCCGAAATTGACTACTAGTCCATCCGGGATTCTGAGATAAAATTATGTCAAACTGTCACAAGTGAAAAATTACCTTCAATCACATGCATACGGTTGTTTGTACCTTGTGCCAGTGACTTCATATTTTGACCTTAAAGATCGGACAGACTATAAAACTACATAGTAAATTCGTATTTTTTACTGACGACGTCTGACGGTAATTTTCGTATATATTAATACTGAATTTGGAGATACCGGTATGAGAACTGTCACGTGGTTGCTAACAGTAGGTACCTAGTTTTTGTGGTAAGACTGGTGTTCAGAAAGCAGTAAATACTTGTTCACATATCGTCACTACCTTTGAAAATATCGTATCTGAAATAAGGTAGTAAGTGCATACTAGTGTCCGTAAAATGAATTATGATTTTTTCAAAGTAGTCACAATATGAACATTCCTTTTTATCGGCGCAGACTGTACATGCCTATACATTAAATGTAGTTACTAGAAAACGTAATAGGACTTTTCGAAAACATTTGTAACACGTGGACACTTTAGTTCGATAATTCGGCCAATCTTTTTTAGACCCTAAAGACACGATGTAAAGTAGATTTTCACTTAGACATTTTGGCGAGTTATGAAGTTTCTCTTGTATAAAATTACACTTCTTTTTGTATCGATATTGAACATTGCGAAGTTGTTAATGATACATAATCGTTCGTAATAGCACGTACCGTGAAAATTCACTGGAAAAAAGGCTTTTTTATAAAATTGTGTCGATTTTTTGAGATCTTGTAGTTGTAAGATTGTTTTACTGTTTCGTGCCATACTTTTAAACGATCTGTTCCTTATTTCTGAGTAAAAAAAATATCAGATAACCTTACAGAAATCAACCTAGTCCCAAATTAAGCTATAGTAGACTCATGTTACGGGTGCTAGACCTTCTGTGGTGCGGAGATAGGTAATCCCATTAGCGGGTTATACTCCCACACAAAGTCCGACTCATCATTATATCAGGGCTATACAGCCCTGATATAATTCAAGTCATAATAAAAAAAAAAGTGCTAGACCACGAAATAGAAAGGATCCATTCTTGAGTAAGTAACTCCGCCAGCATACTTTTCTTATTACCTATTAGGTACCTAATTTCATTATATCTTAAGGCCTTATTCCTATTCAACTTATTTTTTTCATATTATGACAAATATATTGTTCAATTCAACCAAATTTTTGACTGAGTTCTAGAAGATAGAATATAGGTATTTCATGTTTTCATTACGTGCAGTCGAAAATGAATTAAAAAAAATACGTTTTCTGCGTGAATTTTGTCAATTTCGATTAGTTTTTGAAACAATTATCAATGAAAAATTAAAACTGTAGGTTTCAAATATATACCGATAAATCGCAATGGCCCTGTTCTAAGTAGTAACATTGATATAATGATATGTTTGGTCATAGAGAAAAATGTCTAAAACAATCAGCATTTTTGAACGGATAATTTGTATCTGAGTTAAATTCGTTTTAAGTAAAAAAGGACATGCTTAGTTATTAATAACACGAAAATTTCAGAATCTTCATTATGGTAATAATAACCATGTTAATAGGTTCAGGGAGTAAATAGGTTCAGGGAGTAAATAGGTTCTTAAAGGGTCGGCAACGCGCGTGTGATGCTTCTGGCGTCGCAAGCGTCCATAGGCCGCGGTAACTGCTTATCATCGGGCGGGCCGCATGCTTGTTGGCCACCGTTGTAGTATAAAAAAGAATGAACCGAACTCTGAAATAAGGAACAGAACGCCAAACTCAATGTATTTTGATATCACGTTAGTTTACCGGAAAGTTGTTTTGTAGCGAGGGCGCTTATTTAAGTGTTAGGATATGTGAATGCATGTTATATTTATGATATGTTAGGTTAAGGAAATAAATTTATTATTTAAATGTTCCGAGTTCTTATTGTAAGGAACCCTTAAACCCTTAATTATGATGAATATTGACACAACGTAAGCAGGACTCGAACCTGCAAGCCTACGTTTCCGGCGTAGTGCTCATCAAACTGAGCTATCACATCGTTACGTCAATCACACCGAATCTTTGATTTCGATATTCTAGGCTACTGGAGCGCCTCTACGTCATGTCATGTCATGTTTAAAATAAGATATTTATAAAAAAAACCGGCCAAGTGCGAGTCGGACTCGCGCACCGAGGGTTCCGTACAAACACTTTCCATCCCTAAGTGGTTAAGTTAAGTTTGCACCTGGTATGTATAGCGCCCGATATAAATAAGGTGCAAAGTTAGGTATTAATAGGTATTAAAAAAAAACTACTTACTAGATCTCGTTCAAAATAATTTTCGTTGGTAGTTTTTAAAGTAATGTACATCATATGTTTTTTTTTAGATTTTTTATATTCTTATTTTAGAAGTTAGAGGGGGGGGACCAACTTTTTTCCTCTTTGGAAGCGTCTGTCACGCAAACTATTCGGTTTAGAAAAAAAATATTTTAGAAACCTCGATATCATTTTTGAAGACCTATCCATAGATACCCCACACGTATGTGTTTAATGAAAAAAAATTTTTTGAGTTTCAGTTCTAAGTATGGGGAGCCCCCAATATTTATTATTATTTTTTTATTTTTCCATCAAAATCTTAATGCGGTTCACGGAATACATCTACCTACCAAGTTTCAACAGTATAGCTCTTATAGTTTCGGAAAAAAATGGCTGTGACATACGGACGGACAGACGGACAGACAGACAGACAGACAGACAGACATGACGAATCTATAAGGGTTCCGTTTTTTGCCATTGGCTACGGAACCCTAATAAAAATGTGTTATTTCCACATTAAAACAGAATCGATAAAAAGATTCTATTAAAAAACGTTTCCTTAATTATGTATTATACCGATCGAATTATCGAATAGGTAGTGCACCGAAATATTCAAGGGCCGTTTTTTTACATCATACTGAATTTCAATGTTCCTACTTACTGAGTAATCGAGAAAGAAATCACTACATAGTTATAGAACAAAGTATCTTCCTGCCGTCTGTCCCTATGTATGCTTAGATCTTTAACTCTTAAATGCATACTATCATACTAATTTTATTTTTGAAATGACGTAATTACCAATGAAATCCACGTCAGTTTGAGACTTAGGGACAATCTTGACAAAGTTTATATTGACTATCGACGACCTAGGTGGATACCCATTATACCGTATCATGCTATGACCGTACTATGAACGTATCAGGCACGGAATGTAACGCGACACGGACCGCTATGCCCACTACAACGTGCCCACATCATTTCATATCCGTGCATAACGAGCTTAGTGACCGTAGTGTCCGCGTATCATCCCCGTTACATAAGCGAGTTTAGTGACCGTAGTGTCCGCGTACCATCCCCGTAGCATAAGCGTTCATACCCGGCGTTACAGTTCTATGTAGTTTCATCTATCTGAAAAAGCAATCGAATACTTTTGACAAGAAAATTATTCCTATACTTACCTTACTTTTACAATGCCTATTAGAAAATTGCCTACTTGGAAGATCAAGAAAACAACAGAATTCATATTTCCGGTGTTCCCTTGTTTCGCAGACAGAAATCTCACAGAATTTCGTTTCGCAGAAAATGTTTTAATGAATATGTGGATCATATATTTTGAGTTAAAATATTATTGTTTTAAAGACTATTTACTTGAAAGAAACATATTTCACAGAAACACAAATCAATGAATTTTATTATCTCTTTTTTTTATTAACAGACTCATCAACTAATATAAATATTTTTATGTATTCTTAATTCGCTGATAGTTTTTTTTTATAGAATATTGTTTCACAGAAACTGTTTTATATAATGTTTAGTCCCAGTATTTTTCTTTAGAATATTATTTTTTCAGCACCGCTTTACTACAAATTATTTCGAAAAACCTAAATCAAATAAAAAGGAGGCGTTAGTAGGTTAGGTTAAAGACCGTAAACTGTAGGTTAGGTTAGGTTAGTTTTATGACTATGGATAGCGGAACGTCAGAATGCTTGCTTGCATATATTAAAATTTAGCAGTTAGTAGGTAATAAAATCTATAAAACTGTAGTATATGAAACAACGTACAACCCATATTTTCGAACAGCCTCAATCAATTTTTCGTCATCCATTATAATATACTAGGTCGATGCAGAGTCAGCCACCGGCTAAGCTTGCACCATAAATTGGAGCGGAGTTTTTTTAATTTTTTCGAAATTTTCTCTTCGTCACGACCTAGCGAAATTTAATTATTGCATTTTAAAACAAAAATTTCTAAAATCGGTTGAGAACTCGCTGAGATCTGCGCATTGTTACAAAGTCCATTCGAGTCGATCCATGGGAGCTTCGCTCCAACTAGGTCGATGCAGAGTCAGCCACCGGCTAAGCTTGCACCATAGATTGGAGCGGAGTTTTTTTTTTTTTTTTTTTTTTTTTTTTCGAAATTTTCTCTTCGTCACGACCTAGCGAAATTTAATTTGTGCATTTTAAAACAAAAATTTCTAAAATCGGTTGAGAACTCGCTGAGATCTGCGCATTGTTACAAAGTCCATTCGAGTCGATCCATGGGAGCTTCGCTCGCTTCGCTCGCTCCGCTCCAACTAGGTCGATGCAGAGTCAGCCACCGGCTAAGCTTGCACCATAGATTGGAGCGGAGTTTTTTTTTTTTTTTTCGAAATTTTCTCTTCGTCACGACCTAGCGAAAGTTAATATGTGCATTTTAAAACAAAAATTTCTAAAATCGGTTGAGAACTCGCTGAGATCTGCGCATTGTTACAAAGTCCATTCGAGTCGATCCATGGGAGCTTCGCTCGCTTCGCTCGCTCCGCTCCAATAAGTATTGCAAATAACGAGCGTCTTCTAAACTGACGGTATCAGATTAGTAAGAGCGGGTAGAAATATGACAACGCGTTTATAACGTGCTTAGAACGGTCACCATACGCGGTTTTAACCCGTTTGGCCGCCTGCACGCACCGTTCTAGCACTGTTGCGTGCCATTCACGGAGCGTTTCGACACCGGCAAAATATCCTCGCCGACAATATTTGACGGTCCGTGCATGGCACGCGACGGGTATGGTTGGTGACGGAACGGGCTAGTATGCATAGTCTCATACTTTGTAATACAAAGAATATTTTTTTGCCTGACACGTTCATAGCACGGTCATAGCATGATACGGTATAATGGGTATCCACCTTAAACAGATTTTGACATGTGTCATATCAGTAACGTGTATATATACAGTAAACGGCGATAAAGTTTGCACATCGATCTTTGGAAAGAGCCAATCGGCTAATTTCGACTTCGTATAGCGATATCTGTGTCGCACACACCATGACGTTTGTTTTGTCAGTCGTGGTTCAAATGCGAGAGAGTGCAGTCGCATATCCAAGTCAATATATAGAGTTGCTAAAACCTACATAAAATTGAATTTGTACTATGGCATCTATAGGGAAAAAAGGTAAGCCGTTACTTTGCCAGTCACGCGAAATTATCTACAATGTTTATACATATTTTGTAACTGAAGCCGACCAATTTAAAAAACATGAAAATGTTAATGTAAGTAATTACACTTTTTGTCGATCTTTAAACCCACATTTAAGTATCCTAGTAGTATAACATCAGTTGCTCATGCTCAGTCAACCCCTTTTAGGAATGTGGGCCTGAATATATATAGGTATGTATATTATTTTTCCCCAACAAGAACATTTATACCAATAACTATATATTATTACTAGCGGAATTACCACTGTACTTGTGAGTTGCTGGGGTAGATAGGCGTGTCTGATGCACAGGGTGAAGAACATTGCCAGGACGCGCGGCAAGTGCACCCCCGCATGTTTAAGATGCTCGATACTGAGACCATCATGTCCCGGCGATTTACCCCTTTGCATATTTTTAATGATTTTGTCAACTTCTTTAGCTGTAAATCTCAAGGAAGCCTCACCCATGATAGTCTCAGCATCTCCCACCACCTCCGCATTCGACTCCAACAAAGGACCCACGGCAAACAACCTGCAGAAATTATTAGCGATAGCTTTTTTGTCACACTGTCCTCCCACGCTCACAGGGACTCCCGGCTTGATGTTCAATTTGTTCGTGTTTTTCCAGAAAGCTTTGAAATCCTTAGCTGTCCGGTTTGTGGCAAGAATATCGCTTTTAATTTGTTCTTGTCTGTCCTGACACCATTTCAGCTTGGACTTAAAAAGCTTTCTGGTGTCACACATATCCCGGTAGATAGGACCCTGTTTAGGCCTGTTCGCAGACACCCACATCAAAAATTTCTCCCGGGCAGCCCCGTGAGCATCGGCCACGTACTTGTTCCAGCCAGCCACCTGTCTACAACGATTTCTCCTACCCTCTTTACTAGACTTTTTATCCGCATCCGTTAACGTATTTACTATGTAGCTATACATATTATCTAGCACTATTTTATGATTGGGATCGTTACATAGCTTATCTGCGCACGATGTTAGCTCAGCTGGAAAGTCTAGTAGTTTTAGCTCACTGTGACAAATTGACTGGTACAATTCCACTTGATGGGCTTGCCTCTCACCCCAAATTACGCCCTCATTATGTGACGTAAAACCCTCGCATACAATCTCAACTTTATCTAAGTCACACTCTATTATAAGAGGCAGGTGATCGGACCAATACACGTCGTATTTAACCTTGACAGTCTGCACTGTTTTTCTTGCTGCCTCTGTGACAATGCAGTGATCCAACCACCTGTTACACCCATGGGATTCACTTGTAAAAGTATACGTCTGAGAGGTAGCGCCCATCATCTCGAGATCCACACAACACCAATTTTGCGTCTCACAGAACTGCAATAGTTCATTGCAAAAAAGTTCATTGGGATGCGCATTAAAGTCCCCCAAAATGTACACCGGTGCCACATCGGGGTTGTCCTGACTGATTGCAATAATTTCACCCATACACTCTGTAAAAAACGGTAAATTGTCTGGGGAATTCACTGGCATATAAACATTGAATATTAACACCGCCGAATTGGGCATTGTTATCTTTATGGCCGATAACCGCACACTAACGCACTTCACGACTGATACGTCCTTGAACACCGACTTCCTCCATAAAATAGCCACGCCCCCATGCGGACGTCCCGTCAGTAGACCAGCCTCGCAGTCGACCGCCGTAGTGCCTGTGTATGCGAAGTCCTTGTGGATAGTGCCGAGCAGTGGTAGGTCATGACCTAATAGCCATGTTTCTTGTAGTAACAAGACATCAGCCAATTCACACAGCTCCCTTACTCCGTCTATAGACCTCTTCAGGGACTTACAATTAAAACTAATCAGTCTGCTCAGATTATTGCTACTCATTTTGCTTTTTACGTTCCAAATTTCCACTCTCACAGTTTTTACTCGGCAGTTTTTCAAGCCCATCCCTGTCCTTAAGCGATATAAAGCGCCTGAAATAGACCCCCTTGGGCCATAACGCTTCATCCAAAAATATATTCAATTTTGCGCTCGACACATACATCTTATAGGAGTGGTAATCTCTCTGCCTTCGCGTTTTTACCTTAACTAAGTTCACCTTTTCTTTTGTTTTAATTAATATAAGTTTAAATGTGTGAGCGGCTTTCCTGGGACGCTCTGCACCTTCGGTGCTATGTGAAGCTCGGCCTATGGCCTCGCATTAAGTTACTACTTATATTAGTGAGTGGGCGCCTTCCCTAGGACGCTCCGCACCTTCGGTGCTACGATTGTGAACATGATCTTGGTTTAATTAAAATTGAGGCAAGACTTATATTTAAAAAAATGTTTTGAATATTTATTGTCTATTGTAGATTTAAATAACTTAATGCGAGGCCGCCCACCTACTTAGTATAAGTTTAAGTGTGTGAGCGCCTTCCCTAGGACGCTCCGCACCTTCGGTGCTACACTTGTGAACATGATCTTGGTTTAATTAAAATTGAGGCAAGACTTATGTTTAAAAGATAGTTTTTAGGGTTCCGTACCCAAAGGGTAAAAACAGGGCCCTATTACTGAGACTTCGCTGTCCGTCCGTCCGTCTTTCACCAGGCTGTATCTCAAGAACGGTGATAGCTGGACAGTTGAAATTTTCACAGATGACGTATTTCTATTGCCGCTATAACAACAAATACTAAAAATAAAATAAAATAAATATTTAAGGGGGGCTCCCTACAACAAACTTGTTATAGATTATGGTACGGAACCCTTCATGCGCGAGTCGGACTCGCACTCGCCCAATTTTTAATATTTATTGTCTATTGTAGATTTAAATAACTTATTGCGAGGCCACCCACCCACTTAATGTAAATTTAAATGTGTGAGCGGCTTCCCTGGGACGCTCTGCACCTTCGGTGCTACGTGAAGCTCGGCCTACGGCCTCGCGTTAAGTTACTACTTATATTAGTGGGTGGGCGCCTTCCCTAGGACGCTCCGCACCTTCGGTGCTACGCTTGTGAACATGATCTTGGTTTAATTAAAATTGAGGCAAGACTTATGTTTACAAAATCGTTTTGAATATTTATTGTCTATTGTAGATTTAAATAACTTAATGCGAGGCCGCCCACCCACTTAATAGAAGTTGAAGTGTGTGAGCGGCTTCCCTGGGACGCTCTGCACCTTCGGTGCTACGTGGAGCTCGGCCTACGGCCTCGCATTAAGTTACTACTTATATTAGTGGGTGGGCGACTTCCCTAGAACGCTCCGCACCTTCGGTGCTACGCTTGTGAACATCATCTTGGTTTAATTAAGATTGAGTCAAGACTTAGGTATGTTTAAAAGATTGTTGTTAATATTTATTGTCTATTGTAGATTTAAAAAACTTAATGCGAGGCCGCCCACACACTTAATATAAGCTTAAATGTGTGAGCGGCATCCCTGGGACGCTCTGCACCTTCGGTGCTACGTAGAGCTCGGCCTACGGCCTCGCATTAAGTTACTTCTTAATTTAGTGGGTGGGCGACTACTCTAGATCGCTCCGCACCTTCGGTGTTACCATTGTGAACATCATCTTGGTTTAGTTTAAATTGAGGCTAGACTTATGTTTATATATATCGTTTGAATATTTATTGTTTATTGTAGATAACTATTCAAAGCTTCTTGAAAAATAATTAGCTCATAGTCCTACCTGAACATATATTAATGACATCTATTAAGATGACAATAAATTATTTTCGTCTACAATGGTACTAATACTAATATAATAATATGACCTGTCATAATAATGTTCTAAGTAACGCCATAAGATTCAGGTGCCAACTTAACTCAATCGAGCGTACGTCAATAATGGCGACAGCACCACTGAACGGATACGTGATGGCCTCACTGTTTTGTTATCCGTGGTACAATGAATAAGGAAGCAAAAGAAAATGTATGAGATAACACGGTTATTATTTCAGTAGGTTCTGGGTTCAAATCCCGGCTAGGTGAAATCCTTTCTACATTGTAAATTTAATAATTTTGCCTTGTCTCGAATCATGGTTGTTTTTCATACAAAATGCATACATTGTTAGCAGCAACTCTCAATAACTGATACACTGCTGCTTATATTAGGTATGCGATCAATATTCAACAACTTCGATAGTAATTCTCGAAGTCCAGGTTAACCCATCACAGCTAGACCCTAGCTTGTGCCGAATCGTGGTCACGGGCACGCAACGACGTGCGTGAATCCTTGGCCTTGGTGTCGAGAAACTTACATGTATGGAGCTGGTGTTATTAACTCAGGAAAAATCTTAGCAGCGCGATGCAGCCGCGAGTATGGAGATTTTGTCAAAGTAACAACGCCATCTAGCGGAAAATTGGGTCATTGAGAACAAAATCTCAACACATCGTTAAAAATAAAGAATTACTGATATTTAATACTTTGAATAAATTTGATATATTAAAAAAACTACAAAGATGCAAAATTGTGGCTAAATATATGGTATATTTATCGTTTATTATACATTTCGCTACCTTATTAGTAAGTTAGGCCAAACACAAACAATACAAAAATTTGCGCCTAATGTTCTTAATGTTGGTTGGTAACACATATTTAAAAATGTATTTAATTTACTTAAATTGATTCGAAATACTTTTATTTCAATTACACTCGATAAAATGGCATTAAAAAATCTGTTTTATTCATTAACATTTTTTATTGCGTCTCCGGGCTTTTTTATGGTCAATACTTACAAACTACAGAAGAATATAATTGCATATTCAATAAAAGAGCATTAATTAGTTCCTATCGTCGCAAATTGTGTTTTTAAAGAAATGTATGTTTTTTTTTAGCATGAGCCAATTTACAACGAACATTGCACTCATATTTTCGTCTGTGTTGGTCGATAATTGGCGCCATCTTTTCTATCTAACTAAGACGGTTTCCGTAACTCAACGCCTCAAACAACCTTAACCTTAATTAATACCGGTGGGCCGCGCGGAGGTATTATGTCGAATTCATACTTTTTAGTTTTTGCACACGTAAGAGCCACGCGGGGGTCGCGTCGTTCTAAATTCAAAATCACAAACGCTGTCATTATAAGGTTACACATTGTAAGGAAAATATTTCATGGAATTTATGTTTTCAGAGATAAATATTAATCATAATAAAAAGTATCCTATAACCATCTTTGGATGTTCTGCTATTCCTGTACCAAAATTGGTAACTTTTTATCCAGCCGTTTCGGCGTGATGCGAGGACAACGGTTTTTTTGAAAACAGATGGCGCCAGGTTGGCACGGCGAAGCATGTCCATACAAAACAACTATCCGGCTGCATCACGCTATCGAGATTTTTCCTGAAATCATGACCTCCCTCCATAGAAAATTTATTTTCAATACAAATTTAGGATTTTATAATAGTATAGACATCGAGTTTTACAGCTCTATATATTCCACGTGAAATCAAAACAAAACAACAATAAAGTACTTAGTTCTAAATTCAAATTCTGATGAACGATTAATCTAATAATTGATGTACAGTCGAGTTCATTTACATCTACACACTTACGAGAACAAAAATATCTGAACACGACCCTATTGTCAGGAGCATAAAATCGTGTTCAGATATTTATGTTCTCGTAAGTGTGTAGATGTAAATGAACTCGACTGTACATGGAAATTAGCATTCGTTTGTATTCGGAAATGCGATGATTGCCGATGTGCATTCTTTATCGCCGTTTACTGTACATCATCATGCATCTAAGGGTTAAAACCACGCAACGGATTTTGATGCGGTTTTTTTAATAGATAGAGATATTCAACAGATCGAAACGAAGTAATTCGACAGAGAACCAAAGTTACCGACATAGCACAGCGGATAAGCAAGCTGAAGTGGCAGTGGGCTGGTCATATAAATATCTGCCGTAGAGCCGATGACCACTGGGGCAAACGAGTCCTGGAGTGGAGGCCACGAATCGGTAAACGTAGTGTAGGGCGCCCTGTAACAAGGTGGAGCGACGACATTCGTAGGACAGCGGGTAGTAGCTGGAGGACGAGAGCTGAAAATCGAGGCCTATGTCCAGCAGTGGACTGAAACAGGCTGATGATGATGATGCTGATGATTCAAGAGAAAGTTTTATATGTATAATACAAGCATAGTATAATTAGTATCAGCATTGCACCCGTGCGAATCCAGGGCGGGTCGCTAGTGCATAATAAAGGCCGATGCAGACGGACAGTATTCGAGGATCAGACGGGACAGAGTTTCTGTCGACCGGCTGCATGCCAGCTGCAAACTAACTGCGGATGGTTGCACGTCCAAAGATGACCGATTAACCTTTTGACCGCTCAGCTTGACGACGAACAACTGCGTCCCGTGTCCCTGACGCCAGGCTGACAGTAGATAGTATGACATTGTGGCGTCTGGGGCAGTGGCAAGTGACGTCGTGGCGGTTGGCGCAGCTTTACGGTGACGTGATTTGCCGTCTTTGGCGCACAAAAGGTTAAGTATTAGATGCTTTTTAACGTTCCGTACCCAAAGGGTAAAAACGGGACCCTCCGCTGTCCGTCTGTCACCACGCTGTATCTCATGAACAGTGATAGCTAGACAGTTGAAATTTGATGTAGGTATTTCTGTTGCCGCTATAACAACAAACACTAAAAAAAACAGCATTAAATTTTTGTGCGATACAACAAACGCGATCGGATGCGTTAACTTTGTACCTAATATGTATCCGGTGCCATACATACGAGGTGCAAACCCGGCCAGTTAAGATGGGAAAGTATTTGTACGGAACCCTCGTGCGCGAGTCCGACTCGCACTTAGCGGGTTTTTACTGTATTACGGTAACGAAAACTAGTACTTAGGGCATAACACTATTCAGTTCAGTAGAGAACAAATGAATAAAGAAGCCTGATAATCCATATAAAACATTTGCGTTCTCATCTCGCTGCCGCTAAAAGGATGGAAATCTTATTCCTGTTTAATACATAGTAAGATTATGACGCCAGTGCATAGACAACCGGAAGTAGGCAGCGGCAAGATGGCTGCGCCATCAAGGGGTCATTTCCGGTCCCTTCTCTTTTACTTTATGTTATGACAAACAGAGATTTAATGCTGCTGGAAATTCTTTAGTTTTTAAAGGTATTTCAATGCTTCTTCTATTGCCTTCTAATTTGGTAGGTAACTCGTTAATCTCTGGCAGCGTTCCACAATTGACACTGGCTAGGAATACATATTCCGTATACACCTACACATATACCTATGGTGTGCAGGTAGGTAATACTGACCCGGTTATTTAAGCATACAAATAACCGGCTATAACCGGTTTTACTATGACAAAATAACGGGGTGCCCTAGTCATAAGCAGAATTCTATAAACACATGTTGTATCACTGAAATCGATCATTAATCTTTAATAAAAAAATGAAAAAGATGATAATGTTTCGTCCTTAACCCGCTGCCGCATAAAAAAAACTTCTTGCACAACTATGGCACGTGACACTTCCAATTTAAAAAAAAATTGTTCAAGATTTATGAACATTATATCCTTCCCCCATTATTAGGATTGTGATGGTTGCACATAGTTTTCCAAATCAGTCCTGTCGTCTTTGAATAATCGAGAACGTACTTAAAAAAAAAACAATGACGAATTGAGAACCTGCTCCAGTTTTTGACGTCGGTTAAGGAGGAATAAAATCGCTAAAAAACAATTTCCTAGCCTAACTATTCCAGTCTTTGTTAATCCTGGATTTCCACCTTCCTCTCATTAGAATTTCATTCTGCCAAGGAAATCGTATTGTTCCTACAAAACTTTTTTCTCTAAAGCAAAGTGTGTGTAACTTCAAAATTAATCCCAAACTCCAAGGTGACTTGGTACGAGCAAATTAATTTAAAGGCAAAGGTAAATAGAAGTTTAAGCGTTTAATATAAGTCGGTGAAGTTTTTTTTTCATGTTTCGCTGACGTACAACGGTGATTTTGGCATTAACTTGCTTGAGAGTGTTTTTAAGGGAGCGGTCATGTGGTTAATAATTGGGCAACATGAGATTGGTATCGTACAGTCAATGGCAAAAGGGACTAAGTCCAACAAGTACGAGTAACTATACTACTCAAAAAAAGTATACTTACTTACTAGTTTGGCTCAGTGACTCAAGGAGGATTTTGGCCTCTATAACACAAGACAACGCCATTCTTCTCTGTTTTGGCAAAATGTACTTGTACAAGTAAATTTTGATGCCTGGTTCAAACTACTTAACATAACCTTAATTAGGGATAACATATTATCTTGTCTTTGGAAATTACGCAGTTTTAACTCACTGTTATGCTGGTCCCTTTCCCTGTTATTTAGAAGATTATACAGAGCAACTTAAAAATTCGTAAAATGCCATAGATTTATTCTGTGACTTTTCCAAAGCATTTGATTGTGTGGAACATAAAACACTCTTATACACGCTAAAGCATTGGTTTACTATCTGAAGCACTAAACTTTGCCTTGTCTTATTTCTGCCCAGGAATCCAGAAAGTGGTTGCTAACAGAATTAGTTGTAGTAACAGAGTGGTCTGTGGTAATGGTAAAGCTTGGAGTACCGCAGGGCTCAATTTCATAACTATTTCTCTTTCTTGTGAAATAATGTACAGTAAAGAAAACTGAAACGCGTATCTCTTTGACCCTTATCATCATTGTAATAACAGTGAAAAAGGTACCTTGACTACTACATTTCGTGCAAAACAGTGTCCAGTATGTAGTTTATGTGCGACAGTATTTTATCAGACACGATTTTTGATATTGACAGAGAACTGAATGGTCATAGAAATTAGCGCCCCGTAGGCCTATAATGGTTGCTTTTCAATGCAAGTGATAAAACTTCGTCGTTCTGGATCTCATCACTTGACAGATACTAGTTACCCCGCTGCTGGTTTATCGGGGGATCGATTGGGGAGAATATCGGGGGAGCCGGGCGAATTTATAGTTAAAAAAGCGGTCGTAGTATTTCATGAAATCAAATGTATTTAATTAACAATTTATAGAGATATGCTCAGTAATTTCATTACAGAAAAATCATTCTACTGAGCATAAGTACAATGAAAAACTATTTATTATTTTTGGTAGCTGCGCGAGTTTCGTTGTGAAATCCAGATGTTTAAAACATTATATTAATTTGTATTTCCAATATTTCTCTCGGCACTTCGGACTTTGTTGGAATATCTGAAAAAAAAAAGATACAGAAATCATTTCTAAAAATTAAGTTCTTGAACTATAATTACTAGTAACTATTCGATTATTATACTTTTACTAGTTCTTATTTTTTAAATCAGTATTTTAATAGTAGGTACAAAGAAATCATTGATAAGATCACCAAGACATATTTATTAATTAGCAGCAGCCGTTTTCATCCGCGTGGTCGGCCACACTCCCAAATCATGACTAAAGTTTTTGAAGAATTTTAAGTAATATTTACAAAAAAATGTCTTGGCTTTCTTCTCAACAGCAAAGGATTATAGGATACTTTTTATCAGAAATGAAATAATTTGTTCAGGCACTACCTGCATTTGCGAACTACCGGCATTTGCCAAGGGTCTCCTCTTGTGCGGTAGTGCCTGAACAAATTATTTCATTTCTGATAAAAAGTATCCTATAATCATTTGTGACTGCCTAACGTACCAACATTTTGGGATATCTGTAGCTAATAGAAACAATTCTGGTATATTTACCTGTGTAGGTACTTACCAATATTGCTAGTGAATAAAACAAGCAACCACACTGCCGGAGAAGACTCCCAAACAACTCTTCCAGTCCTCGAATTGTATAAAACCAGTTGGCACCTTCATGAATGCGTTCACCAGACATTTGACTAAGTCCGCGACCGCTCCGACTACACATCTCCAGTTAAAAGTATATTTCAAATCAAGTTTGGTTTCAGTTGGGGCAGGTACCACTTCCCTGCTTAATACTCCTAAAACTATAGAGAACAGAACGATCAAGATGGTTAATCTTATGTTCATGTTGAGGTTTTAGGTGATACTGAATGTTGATGCCGCTACTAATAAGCGATTTAAATGAATGAACGCGTTTTTAAACATAATAACACGCGTAAGAATTGGAAACATTTTATTATACCGTAAAACATAAGTACTTTTTCATAACTTTTGTTTATGCGCATTTTTCGTTATGATTATCTACTATGTTTGATAGATACACGTGTATGTGAACGTGGTATGTTGTAAAGCTACGTACGAACGAACTAAAACATGACACAAACTTCTTGTTTTGTGTACCAGGTACTGTGTTGTAGGTATACAGATGAATATTCACCATACCTGCACCTCTAGCACAATTACTGTGGCATGCGACACTTTTTCGCGCGAGATAATACCTGTCTCTTTCTGTGCAGTAATATAAGAGAGTGACGGGCGATGCTATGTCGCGCGACAAGAGTCGCAAAGCCAACTTGTGCTAGACGGGCTGTACGTCTAGCATAACTTTGACACTCGACGCGGCATCGCTTGTCACTCGTTTCCCGCGACTTTCGTTTGTCGCGCGACTCTGGATCAACAGTCTTGCTCACACGGTATTGGAAAGAAAAGTGACAGGGAGTATTTGTCGCGCAACATAGAGTCGCGTGTCAGTTATTTAAGACGTACAGGTTAGACAATATGAAATATCTAACACGACCTTATTGAATCGTATAGAAGTAATTTACTATATTAGGTAACAGTACCTATCATTTGACGACAGTGGTATAGTGCAGCTGCCAACGGTCCTGAGTTCAAATCCCGGTAAGTGCAGATATTTATGTGATGAACTCGAATACCTACCTTTGTTACTCGGAAATAGATGTTTTTACTATCGTGAAAAAAATATATTAAACTTTTCTTAAAGTACAGCACGACAGCGAGCAGATATACCCAAGATTTTACAATATTTTTAAAACAGATGTCAGGACAGACGTCGCGTACGGATGTCGTCCCCCAGGAAATAAAGGCGGAGACTGCGCTTTTGACGGAATGTAATAAATTCCCTCGCGGACTTGGCGCGACGTGCTCGCAACTATGCTTATTGGAAGTGATAAATAAAGGGAACATATTACTGTTATAGTAACACAAAAATACAAATACAAAATTATTTATTGTTTGAATGTGAGTGGTTATAAATGGTGGTAGGGTTAGTATTTGCCTACATCACAATCAGCCAGAATTTGGCGTACAATACTTTGTCTCAATATGCATGTCATTAAAACCAATGGAAAATAATCAAATTATACCAAATAGCAATGTTGGACTAAAAATACGTATTGGAAAGAATATATAAATAATAAATTAATGTCTAATATCCTACAGTAAATAGTCAATTACTTACAATAATTAATAATTCTAAAATATGTAGGCGATACCAAAACAAAAAAAACCGGCCAAGTGCGTGTCGAACTCACGCACAAAGGGTTCCGTACCATTGATTTATGAAATTAAAGGCCTTTTGTTTATTTTTATATTTGAGTATTTGAGTTGATTTAATGAAACGGTTTACGATTTATATTATATAAAAAAAAACTACTTACTAGATCTCGTTCAAAACAATTTTCGTTGGTAGTTTTTATAGTAATGTACATCATGTTTTATTTTTATTTTTCATTTTCTTATTTTAGAAGTTAGAGGGGGGGGGGGGGGGGGACCAACTTTTTTCCACTTTGGAAGCGTCTGTCACGCAAACTATTCGGTTTAGAAAAAAAAATATTTTAGAAACCTCGATATCATTTTTGAAGACCTATCCATAGATACCCCACACGTATGTGTTTGATGAAAAAAAATTTTTTGAGTTTCAGTTCTAAGTATGGGGAGCCCCCAATATTTATTATTATTATTTTATTTTTGCATCAAAATCTTAATGTAGTTCACAGAATACATCTACCTACCAAGTTTCAACAGTATAGCTCTTATAGTTTCGGAAAAAAATGGCTGTGACATACGGACGGACAGACGGACAGACAGACGGACAGACGGACAGACAAACATGACGAATCTATAAGGGTTCTGTTTTTTGCCATTTGGCTACGGAACCCTAAAAACATGTAAAACAATGATAATAATTACTTATATCAAAATTAAATTAATTCATAAGGCATCATGTGGTGGTTACAGATAGCTCATTGACAGAGCAGAACATTCTTTGTAGACACCACTTACATAATTTGGTTTTGAAACCTTGACAATTCAAGGATTTCAAGTCATTTGGCGGATAGTTAAATATTTTCACTGACAAGAAAATTATACCTACTTGTTTCATAATGAGCAGAGCTATGACATGGATAACAGATATTGATTCCATGGTGTTTAGAAGTTGACCTATGGTTAAATTTCACAATATTGTACTGGTTAAAATGAGCTATCACAAAAAACACAATATAGGCAGGAACTTGGGCCTTACGAGGCTAGGGTTGCCGATCGTCCCGCGTCCAGTTTCTAGAGCCCTAGACTAGACTAGACTACTGATTATATTAAGAACTAAAATAAACGTGCAGTTGTAATTTTGAGTAATTTGAGAGAATATTAATAATTATTTTTAATTTGAATATACCACGACGCCCTCGCTCGCTCGCCACTACCCTGCGTCCTAATATTCAGCTTTTCTTTACTTTTTCTTTTCAACATGTTGACTGCCTATATACCTCACCCAGTTAGGGTGGGTGAAGTCCCGCATTTTATTTCAAATCCCGCAATTTCATCGTAATTGTACAAGAATCTAGCTGTCTAAGGGTAAATAGAGCACATCACTAAAAATAGACGTAGAATTTCGGATTTAAGTCATTTGAATTAAGTAGGTATTGTCTTATGAACATTACGTTTCACATCCAATAACATAATATATATTGTTGTATCATCATCATCATTTCAGCCATAGGACGTCCACTGCTGAACATAGGCCTCCCCCAGTGACTTCCAGATCGGCCGGTTCATCCATCGGCTTCCTGCAACTTTTATCAGGTCGTCTGTCCACCTTGTGAGTGGACGTCCCCCGCTGCACTTGCCGGTGCGTGGCCTCCATTTGAGAACCTTTCTGCCCCATCGGCCATCAGTTCTACGTGCTATGTGCCCCATTGTTGTATAAGAAAAAAAATATATAAGAAATTTCTATAACTGGGCCCTAATAAGAGTGCACTTTGGGACAGCCCTATAAGAGTGCACGCCAAATAAGCGATATCTTAGTTATATAGCTAGCCTTTAGCTGTCATTAAAACGCGTTGTTTGCGATTTAAGCTGCACCAAGTGATATTTCACGTTACTACCCGGTCAAGTTAAGTGTGCGCCTGATATCGATGGCGTCGCAAATTCATTTATTTACACAACTCATTAGGTGTAAACTTTCCGAGACCAGGTTGACGAAGTGACGATATACTAGGTATATCGCCACTTCGAAATCTCTCCAAGATATCAAAAAATTGTGTGTAGAATTGGGGCCTTGATATACTGACGGAAATAATTAATCGTATGTTAATTGATAATACGTGACAAAACCACGGGTTCTAAAATCTCCTCAATAAAGTGAGGAGGTGCTTAAGTGATGCATAGTGGATAGTTTCAAATCAGTAGCGCAACATTCATACAAATCTAATATTTCCGATTTGCCTACAAAAATTAGAACAAATCATGACGGTTAAAGACAATCGAATGAACAATAAGCGCGTTTACCGAAAATCATTTTTTTTATATTTTTTCATAACATTGGTTTTTGCTCAAAAAAACAATACTTATTATGAAAATTTAAAAAAAAAATTGCTTAAAAAACTATTATGATTTTTTTTTAAATGTTTATTGGCCGTGGCACGTCGCATATCCCTTTTTAGCGATAAGATCGCCTGTTGTTTACCTCTTTTTGTGATCTTCATTTAAGGACTTGTTTTCGCTAGTGCCACTCCATAAAATAACAATATAACAATATATTTCAGAATCTTAATCTAAATATCCAGAAGTGAGGACGACCTATCTTTAATATCACACTTAATCTGGGCTTGAATCTTTCGGACTTCGTTGAAAATTGAGTAGCACAGGTACGTATTACATAATCCAATGGAACTATCGGTGACTATCAGTTGCCTAGGCCTCTCATTAAGGCATAAGGTATTCTAACTTATTTCAGGGAATGTGATTTTTTTAATGTGCTCATGAATTGTGGGTCTCTGCGGACTGACAATAAAAAAATATTTTTTATTATATTTTGGAAAATAAGAGAAACAAACTTTAGCGAGAATATTTTGATTTATTTAACTCTTTGAAATTATGGTTTGTTAAATACATTTTTTTTCAAACACTAAATTCTAATGACCGTTTTAAACAATACAAAAATACTTTATTGCACACAGACAAGAAAAAAAACAATATAAACCTTAAATTAACAATCTTATATGTACGATCATGAAATTCTAAAATGAAATTCTAATTATATTATAATCGATAAAAGATTTTCTATGAGGTCAAAATTGCGGGGAAGTTTTAAAAGCGTGGAGGCGTTAGTAAAAATTTCTTTTGTTTCATATTTACATTGATAATCAGTCGGTATTTTGTGCGCTTCTCACGCCAAAACGACTGGACGGGATTGAACCTATTTTTGCACATGGGCAATTGTGGATCCAAAGACGGTTAAAGGATACTATTTATCCGATAATGGTAACGCGCGTGAACTTGCAGGCACCTTCTAGTTTAATTTGTAAGTCATGTTCCCTCAAAAATGTATCAAATACACACAATATTTCCTCACCAAAGAGTCACAGTTATTCGTATAAACATTTGACTATTCCAAGAACAAACTTTATAAAACAATCTACAATTTTGCTGTTTAATGGTGATTCAGAATCAATGAAGGCAATCATTTTCCGCGTTTTGAGACATTCTGTAAAGTTTGTGACTGCTTCTTGAACGCACTTCTCCCAATCACTATTATCACGAAAACCATCGACGTTAGTGCTGGTTGGCACCATGTCCGTACCTGAAACAGTGACGAAAATGTGGTTAAAAGCATTATTATTTTTTAAATTAAATATTGTTTTATTTTGTTTCTATTTTTAGTTCCTCGACTTTTGCATGTTTTTACAATAAGCAGCAAGAGAACGAATCAACTGAGACGATGTTATTAATAAGTAATTAATGTTTAAGCGTTCTGTTTAAACTTAGGCCATCTTAAAACATGCGGAGGACTTGGGCGACTCCATAATTAGTAGCCAACTGGACGGAGTAAAACAAAAACAACAAAATGGGGCCCCATACAAAATTGAGTGTTTATTAATAAATAATGAAAATGGGATGGAAAAAATTGGGCATTTTCCTTTCTGATAGGATCGACGATATTTGTGAGTACGGACAGATACACACTATAATCATTCTAGAGAATTTTATTAAATAAAATAGCTTACCTAATACCGCTACGATTGATATCAGGACAAGCAGGAAGATTTCTGTCTTCATGTTTAATTTTTTAGGAGTTACTGAATACCACTGGCAAAGTGTTCTTTGTAATCGTTTTATACATAGCAACTAATGCAGGAACATTCGAAGTATTTAGGCTACAGTTAAATTATCAATGATTTATGGGTTACACTTACATATATTTTTTATCGAATAATACTCAAGGCAAATTCTTCACTATCGATGTTTCGAAAATTCATCACATAACTAAGACGTATAGTTTTATGAGCACCCACGTAACGCTACATTTTGTTGTTTTTAGTCGTTTTTAGGGTTCCTATAATTTTGCCATCATATTATTGCATCGCTTAAATATGTCGACCTAATTTGTTTTTTTTTCGAAAATTTAGGGTTATTGCGAGAACGCGGATAATTAGACAATATTGATACATTTGCTCAAAAGGTTAGGTATCTTGTGCTCCATCGACATATACCTAAATAAAAATCTCTAATACATAGTAGAACCATATGATTACAGCGTGGTTCTGTACTGATTATGATACATCTACTGTGGTCTAGAGTGTCTTAAGTCTCGACTCTTTCAAGACGTGGTTTCCTAGAAATGTTCAATAATGGGTCGTTTCCCAACGCTGTCTCTGAATAGGGCAGTTTTCCAGCAATACGGCTTGAATAGGAACGTGTAGGCGACCTATCGGCGTCAAATGCACATGGTGGAAAAGAAAAAGTTACTAAGCGATTTCGACTGAGTGAAGAAAACGTTACTTTACTACTTGTTGGTTGGTAAGATTTTTCTTTTTATCTTACAGTGTCGCTTGATACCATTTTACTTTTTATCGTCGTAACGTTATTTTTAAACCCTTTGACGGAGGCGAAGACTCGAGGTATCTAGACTTAGTCTCATACATCTTTTCTTTTTAGGGGTAAAAGGCAGCCTATATTGCACGAGTGATGGTATTTTTAGCAGTATTCGGTTACAATTACGAGGGTTGGTTGAGTAGGTACACATATGCCGATGGATAGTTTTCAAAATTGTGAAACTTTCTGCGTGGAAATTTCTCAGAGTTTCCTAAAGGAAATTTCCATTTCGAAATGTTTTCTTAAATTCTTGTGAGAGCCCAAAAATTTCCGGAAATATTCTGAACTTTTTGGAATCTTTCCGCAACTTGCTCATCTGTAGTTGAGTCCCTACGGGCTGACTACGCACTGCGAGCCACGCTAATAGCCAACGCGTAAGCACCAGGGTGCTCAGTTCCGCTTTCTACCTTCGTTCGGGCAATTCGGAGCATGATACTACTCAGTCGTAGCGCTGCGCATTTGTGTCGCTCAGAACCAAACAAAAGAAACCGATCATCGCGCTGTTAAGATGCTTTCCTGAGATCCCTGTGCATACAAAATAAAAATATATACTATTATAAAATTCTAGATTTGAATTGAAAACCATTTTTTATCCATCCATTATGGTTGTTTCGCAGCATTCAGATTTTCAAATTATTTCCTACAAATCACCGTTTTTGTTGTTGCTCGCTTAGCACTACCCTGGGGACACGTGCAGGGTATCTAAAGTTTCTACCTGCGGACGTGAGCAACGTTTATTCCCACAAGTTTTCTATGGAGAGGGGTTATGATTTATGACTTTTTATAGCGAGATGCAGTATCGTCTTTTGTTTTGTATGGGGACGCTATCTGTTGGTCATAATTTTGTTGTCTTTTCATCATACCGAAACGGCTGGACAAATTTTAAACTATTTTGGTACAGGGACAGCTGGACATCCAAAGATGGTTATATTGGTACCTTTTACCCGTCTACGGTAAAAAAATGCGCGGACAAAATTGCGGGCACGTCGCAGTATAATATAATTTTGGAATTTTACACTATTGTATAATGATATTGTCTCTAAGCTGACAATAAGTTGATTATCGTTCAGGATTTGTATTTTATCCGGAAACGCCTACGCACGGATTAAGAGCCGTGTTGCTTTAAGAGGAAATACTACTGCTCATTTTTCCTTACATATTGAGGTTTTGTTCTCTTCTGTTTCCTCCACCAAAACTTAGCCCAATCATTACGAAATTTTAGAAACTATATGGGAAGCAAATTTTCTGTGTCGTACCGTTTGATTTTTGGGCTTATTATTATAAATTTTGTCTACGTCTGTTTTAGGTCAAAATTCCGCTGCAAACGGACGCCTAGTACCAAAATTCTAATAATAATTTGCGTATCGAAACGGTCCGACACAAAACATTTCTTTTCCATTCAGCTCCTAAAATTTCGTAAAAATTGGTTAAGTTTTGAAGAACAGACTAAACCGAAACCTCGATTAATATACCCCGGTTTTGTTAAACTTGGACCTCATTTGTATCCAACGCCATAGTTACCATGTGTATACTTTACGTAAACTAGTAACGTAGTATGGGTCTTTAAGTACAATTTTGTCGGTGGGGTGCTGACTTGCAGCGAATGTGGCCCACATTGCGAAAATTGGCGGTCACCTATCTGAAACACAACATTTTGTATCTCACGTTTCGCCAAATTTAAATTTGAAAAATGAAATTTCATTTGTCCGAAAGACTTAACTTAATTTTTCAGAATAATTATAAAACGAACCTTATCTAACCTAATGGGTTCTTTAAAACGATGTTTATAAAATCCTGTAAATATTACGGGTTATCTTCGGACAAATGAAAATTTGCCGAAACGTTACAGATGGGAAACAATGTTTCGAAGTTGAGGATACCAAAGGAGCAGTGATATGTCGTCTTAAGGTCAGAGCCCAGGTGTCGGGAAATAAAAGTACGCCGAGAGATTTTAACTTGGAGCCCCAATTAACTTCATCCGAAACTCAATTAAATACTTACACCTCCGGTTACGCAGGCTCGATTCAACTGGGCGTTTGATGGTTGACCTGTTTCAGTTAAATTGAAAATAATTAGAAAATTATAAAGTTTTGGAATGTCTTTAATACATCAAGAAGTATTATGTCGCAGCATGGACAGACTAAGTACTACACTACTCAGACTACAGTAGAACGAACGAAAATCTGCATGGGTTTGCCGAAACTTACATATGACTCGATTTACATCCCTAAAACAGTAAAAAACACATAAAATCAAACATGTAATGTCTGATTATTTTTAATGTGGGTACCTACACCACATTTCTTTTTTCTTTTTTGAGTAAAAAGTCTTTATCTAGGTATGTATATCAATGGTTCAGTAAAAACATGTTCTAAACCCCTTACTTAGTTTCCTTTGAGTAGCAAAGCTTTGGAAACGCCATTAATATCATTAGTGGGTATTATAATTATAATGCGAAATGCAATGCGGTTGCGGTGGGATCAACGTTGCCCTAGCGAAGTGGTATTTAGCATAATAATTAATATTAACCGTTCCCAGGGCGCGGTTAAGAGGATCTCGAAGGGCCTACTGTGGTGTCTCTATTCGACACGCCAAAGTCACATGGCTCTCAAATGGCGATTTACGAATCGATATTGTGTGATAGCAAAGATAGGTTTCAGCTGTTTCAAAACCCCTCGGTCTCCCCTAGGTATTTATCTACACGTGGAGCCCGTATAAAACTATCTGCAATATTACGTGCTATCCATACTATCCATACTAATATTATAAATGCGAAAGTGTGTCTGTCTGTCTGTTACCTCTTCACGCTTAAACAGCTGAATCGATTTTGATGAAATTTGGCATGGAGATAGTTTAAGATCCGAGGAAGAACATATGATAGTTTTCATCCTGGAAATTATCCCCAAAAAGATTGAAAAGTGAGTAAGTAATTCATGATGACATTGATGACCCTGTGGGAAATGTAATTATTAGACCAAAAGCACAATTGCTCTTACATTTGCTTAGACGCTTTTAATAATCCCTTTTATTAATTAAGGTGATTAGGTGGATTTCTATAGTGTTGTACGAGGTTGCTTCCATACTTCCAAGTTCCACGCGGACGTAGTCGCGGGCAAAAGCTAGTGTCTATATAAGAAAAGGAAGGCTACTTGGAAGTCGTGGAACAAGATATCACAGTAGTCCTTATGACCGGTAGTATTGGGACCGCGTTGTACAATCAGTGACCTAAAATGTAAACTCTTAATATATCGTGTTTTTTTCTTTTTTTTTTTCACAAATGATTTACATTCTCATAGACTTTTTTTTAAACAAGTTTCAAATTTTATAATAGTCGTAGAAATATTGTTATGATTATGACAATGTTACATTATGGACGCTGAAGTAAGCAGACAGATATGGTGTCGACGTACGCAGGACTCCAAGCAGCGACCCTACGATTCCGGCGTAGTGCTCTCCCAACTGAGCTATCACATCGTTACGTCACTCACACCTAATCTTTGATCGAGCGCCCTCTGCGTCATCTATTTTTAAACGCTTATTAACCTACCTTACCTATACCTTATGAGCGTACACACACGATGCTCAGTTCCCATTGCTTTACAGCAAGTGTAAGGACCGCGAGAGAGATGGCGCTATTAATTTCTTTTTATAGAATATTTGTATCGATTCTGTATTTGTTTTTTTTTTATCTATCATAACTAACCTTTGTTTCAATATTTAAATTAACTGCCATTCTTAATACAAATCACAGGGTCGCGACGTCAAAGTAACTTGACCCGAACTTGTAAGCGGAAGGTGGAACTGTAAAAAGCGAAAGGTGAACCAAGGTGATGATAGTCAAGATTTTTTTCAATAGAATTCTATATTTATTTCGCAAGAAGAAGGATTGAGCAGCATTCCGGTAAACAATCATTTGAATTTGGTTCATGACAAATCCATGACAAGTTGCTTGACATTCAATTATTCAAATAAAGTCATTATTACCCTATGACAGCTGTTTGTAGCGCTACTATCCCTGGGCCGGACTGACGCTTGCTAGGCTACACATATTTCAAGCCACTGACATTTTCTAGCGCCTCTTGGTTCCGTCAGGCATAACGCAGTTCTGTAAAATGTGATCTCATTTATCGAGTCGGCGTCGGGTTCCCTCGTCGTGCTGGAAACCGACGCTGTTCAAGACTTACTAATGCAACAACAGATATTGCACTTTTGATGGAACACTATGTCAAAGTAATACAGCTTCATTCAGCTTCGTAGGAACGACTGATGGATTGAAACAGATCTACAGATCCCACACTATGCGCAACTATCAAAGGCGTTGAAATATAATTTAGAAATAAAGCACAATCTTCGACAAATTTGTTTTCTGTCCTTGCGCGTAAGGGACCGCCTCCTAAGATGGCTCAAAGTATAGCTTAATTCAACCCTCAGATTATTTGTTTCTTGAATAGCGAGCTGAAAGAAAACGGATTGGGAAATTCTCGACCCAAGTCAACAAAAAAAAAATTGAAGTAGGTATTGTCAAATCGTAGAAAATCTCAAAAAGTTACCGACCGATTTTGGGAATTCCAATTGCACTGCAAAGTCCTCTGGCAGACGCACATTTTGACATACGACTCATCCACGTACCTCCCATATCTGCGAAACTATAGGCAAATGTCACAATCTAATAAATTGGGGCTCTATACTCGACCAGGAAAACATTTTCAATGTTTAAAATGTGTTTAGATAGATTTTATTTAATAAATTTTGGTACTCGTACATCCGGACATAGATATAATATCACTTTTTACATGATTACGGTTGGAAAAGACGGGTTAAGCATACCAGTTTCACCTACGAAATGATATTATGCATATTACGATAAATTATAACGCATTTGACATCGTTAGCATACGTGTGGTTTGAACAATATTAGCCTCAGTCAGTTTCGCCTGTTTCCAAAACATTATGCCACCTCATTTAGAGCCTTATTTTGCAGTATCTGCAGTCGATAGTTCCGTGAAGATTTTTATCAAACTTTCGCTAATATAAATGAGTAATTTAGGGGTATATACATATATATAGGGGGAGGCAATGAGCTCGGTTCTAATGAAAGCACATTAATTGAACTAAATTTGATAGCAGAACACTACGTACATTACATCACTGAATATTAAACAGTAGCATGTTAATATTAACGTGCACACAGAGGTCGGTACGGTGTGAAGTTTCAAATAAACGATACAAATATCAATATGCAAAGCATGAGGAAAAAATCTAAAGCTATTCTGGCATTTCTGGCGTTCGGGTGGTGGAGTGGCTGACACGTTGAACCGGTAGTCCAAACGTAGGGTTCGATTTCCATGTTGGACTAATTAAACTGAATTTAATTTTGTGCAATAAAGTAATAATAAAAACAATATACATTACATGATTCATAAAAGTAGGTATGTATGTTACAGTATCACGGATGGCAATGGGAAAGACTAGGCGGACGGATGACCTTGAGGGAAATAGGGGTGAGGGGGTGAAAAAAGAAGAAGGGTAGTCACGAATTTGCTGTGCCCAACAGGGTCCATAATTAAGTTCACTGTTATATAGGTATATATACGCTTAAGTTTACCTAATATCCTGTAAATTAACGTTGTGGAATGCAATAAATGATTGAGTATTAAGAATATCGCGAGACAGCCGACTGGATCAGCGGTTGCGGTTATATAATGAAATTTAAAAGCGATCCCTTTTGCTCCGAACGGCGTTTGTACGCGAATGAAGAAAAAAAGAGTTTACAATGAAACGAAAAATTTAAAAATTTAATGCTTCATGCAGGGTAACCTGCGTCTCCAACGGATTTCCGAGCAAACACCTATACCTATTACCTATATTTTTCGCTTCATTGTAAACGTTTGGTTTACGTTAGCAGACTAACCACACTAACAGACTAACGACTAGCAGACTAACGTTGGCAGTAACCTGTAGCAGACATAATTAAAAAAAATACCGGCCAAGTGCGAGTGGGACTCGCGCACGAAGGGTTCCGTACCATTACCTGTAAGTTTGTTGTATGGGAGCCCTCTTAAATATTTATTTTATTTTATTTTTAGTATTTGTTGTTATAGCGGCAATAGAAATACATCATCTGTGAAAATTTCAACTGTCTAGCTATCACCGTTCTTGAGATACAGCCTGGTGACAGACGGACGGACGGACGGACGGACGGACGGACAGCGAAGTCTCAGTAATAGGGTCCCGTTTTTACCCTTTGGGTTGTTAGCATGGAAGCCTCTGTTCCTTAGATAAGCTACACCGAGATATTGTTTCTCAGGTCAAAGTTATAGAATGAGCTCTCGAATGAAAGGCGATTTCTTTAAAGTGGGCGCTTCGCGGTTAACGTTGCACCGCGGCGTTTTTTTTTTAAATGAAAATTTAGATTATTTGATACTCGCTGCGCCACGCGGTGGTATCCGTGCATCCTACGGGGACACTGCATTTTTCGGAATAAAATTAGCCTATGTGTTAATCCATGGTGTCAGCTACCTTCATACCAAAATTTATCAAAATTGGTCCAGCCGTTTGAGCGTGAAGAACTAACTAACAAAAACATGAACATACAAACTTTTGCCTTTTTATGTAATAAAATAAATCAAACTATAATTATAGTGACCAATATGCGGAATTTGATGATCAGGAGTTCTCCTTTGGCAGATTGAACTTTCTGAAGCCTAAAAACATTTTAAGACAGGAACCATGTTGATTTTTAGTACAAATGGGGTTGGTGACGTCATAAATTTTGGTTTGGCATTTTGACAGGAACAGAGCTGTTTGTTCTAAGTCCTGTCAAGCGACTAGACCTTCCAATGGCGGGATATTTTGTATCCTCGGTAATCCAGGGGGCCTGTATGGTTGCTTTTAACCCGTGATAAATAAGTGACAAAGCATCTGTCACTCAAATCGCATCTTATCAAAACGTGATGGATGCTTTGTCACTTATTTATCCCGTAATAAAAGCAACCATCATAGCCCCCTGGGATCCCGGGCCCTACAAGTGACCAAAAAAAATCACAAAGAATAACGTGATAGTTTTATGAATTTATCCACTACGTGCAACGTTATTATTGAAACACCCAAAAATTTTATTAAAGACCAACCCTTAGAGAAACCGTGTCCGTGGAAAGTATCTTAACAGTGCGATGCACGTTTTCTTTTGTTTTATATTATGAGCAAAAATTACAAGGTCATCTATCGGTCAGAATATTTTTGAAGCCTGTTCACGCCAAAATGGCGGGACGATTTTGACCAATTTCACTATAGGGGTCGTTGAACATCCGAATATTTGAAGAAAAAGGTTACTTTTTACTCGACTACTAAAAAAACCGGCCAAGTGCGAGGCGGACACTTCCGTACAGACACTTTTGTCGCATCTTAACTGGCCGGGTAAAGTTTGCACCTGGTAAGTATGGCGCCGGATACAAATGAGGTGCAAAGTTTACGCAACCGATCACGTTTGTTGTATGGGAGCCCCACTCAAATATTTATTTTATCCTGTTTTTAGTATTTATTGTTATAGCTGCAACAGAAATTACAGCATCTGTGAAAATTTCAACTTTCTAGCTATCACGTTTCGTGATACAGGCTGGTGGCGACAGACGGGCAGACGGACTGTGGAGTCTTACTCGTAGTAATAGGGTCCCGTTTTTTACCCTTTGGATACGGAACCCTAAAAAGAGAGTTACGCGGACGAAATTGCAGGAATTTTCTAGTTATTTGTAAATATAATCACTATCTTAAATAGCTCCTCAGAAACACACGCAGACGCACACAACTTTTGTATAAAAGTAGACACAATTTCGTCCAACCTCCTTCAACAAGAAACATAAATATACACTGCATACATTACTCAAACATGCCACATTACATAGATAGTACCTTTTACATTGAAATGGCAGGATTATATTATAAAGGATGTAAGACACGTCGCGATGTCTCCCTAGTGAGGAAAATCAGGACGCTTCCGCAATAGATTCAATTTACTGGTGGTGTCTCTATCGCTAGCGAAGTGTCATATTTCATCGCCATCCGTCACTTTTGACGTGTCCCTACTTGAAAAGTGGCGATGTCCCTAGAACATCGCAAATTCGTCAGTCCGGTCACGCTTAATTTGCGTTTCCTTTGTATGTGACGGCATAAATAACAGGCGCATACTTTAACTTGACCGTGTAGTGCCTGAAAATTGTGAGTTACATTTCGTTCAAAACAGAAATTCATATGCATGAATAGCATTTTTGACAATCATTATCGCCTTCGTATTTCCAAAATTGAGATGAGATTCATGAGATATTTCACTTGAAGCTCATCGCATTTTAATGACAGTTCAAATGCGATATCACTGTTATCTAATAGAGTTTTGACGTTTTGCGATCTCTCAAACGGCATTCTCGAATTAGGTCCAAGCATACAGTTGTATGCGTAATAGACACCGCATGGTACTCAACATTGGATACGAGTTAATTTTGATATACCTATTATTTTCGTCCTTATTTTAATTTCGAAACCATTTCCGGGAATAGGGCTCTTATACTGCCATAAACAGATTGTGACAATATGAGCCAAAAAGTGGCAGTTGAGTGTCTTAGTACGTATTAAATAAATATTAAGGGACAATTTTACACAAATTGACCTAGCCCCAAACTAAACAAAGCTTCTACTATGGGCTATGGGTACTTGACGACGATATAAATTGTATATAAATACATATTTAGATAACATCCATGACCTAGAAACAAATATTCAAGTTCATCACACAAATATTTGCCCCGGCCGGGATTCGAACCCAAGACAGCCGGATCAGTTGACAGGTGCACTACCAACTGCGCCAAACGCGTCGTCGAATTAGATATCTTGATGGCGTCAGTGAATATGCACTACCTAGCTTTGTATCGTATTGATTGATGCTTACCGAGATATAAGACGATGTGCGATGTCTTTTTTTGGTACCGTACCCTAAGGGTAAAAAACGGGACCCTATTACTAAGACTCCGCTGTCCGTCTGTCTGTCTGTTTAACTGTCTGTTTGTCTGTCTGTCCGTATCAGACCGTATCTCATGAACCGTGATAGCTAGAGATAGTTGAAGTTTTCACAGATGATGTATTTTTGTTACCGCTATAACAACAAATACTAAAACAAGAATAAAATAAATATTTAAGTGGCTCCCATACAACAAACGTGATGGGTTGCGTTAACTTGCACCTCATGTGTATGCGGCGCCATACAAATGGTGCAAACTTAACCCGGCCAGTTAAGATGGGGAGTGTTTGTATGGCACCCTCTTGATCCCACAGATTAGCAGCTGACGCGTATGTTAAGGGCTGGAAGCGTAGCGAAAATGGATAAAGTTAGGAATGAATACATCCGTGGCACATTTAAGGTTGCGCCAAATCCGGAAAAGATGCGCGAGAGTCGTCTGAGATGGTATGGTCATGTAATGCGCAGGGACAACGACCACATGACTAAAAGGGCGCTAAATACAATTGAAGAGGGTAAGAGAGACCGAGGCCGGCCCCCTACGACTTGGACAAGTACAATTATAAAGGACATGAAGACGACAGGCGTAAGCCCTGATATGACGCAAAATAGAGAAGAATGGCGCAAAACGATACGGAGAGCCGACCCCAAATGACATGGGAAAAAGGCTAGAATGATGATGAGATTAGCAGCTGACGAATGAACCGTGACGGCAAAGCACCACGGTCCCTGGGTTATAACAATCCAATCTAATAGGTATTTCCAATTCAATTGTACAGATTGATTTGCGGTAAACTTCACTTTCACAAGTATTTGCTTTTTATTCGAATACCTATTCACTTTCCGAATTAAATGCAATCAAAACGTAAAACATTTTTTTAAAGCATGATGCAACACCTCCTATAAAACGAACCACGTAACAGGTGTAATAGAGCTAAAACAGATTCGAAAGGAATGGAGGTGGCGTAAAAAAGGAGCTGACGAGTTTCTTGGCCTTCTTCTTAACAACGGACCTATGATGGTTGCGTTTATCACGCTATCACGCGCTCCGTAGAATCTTTGAATTTGTCGCTCAAATAGCCAGGAAAAAGAATGTCAACCTGGAAAAGCTCCTTGTGACAGAAAAGATTCAAGGAAGAAGACCAAGAGTAAGGATTCCCGTGCGCTGGATCCACCAGATTCGCAACAGAATGGTTACCAAGTTTCCCGACACCATGTGTTCTGCAGTCGAACGAAACAAGTGAAGAGCAACTGTTCGAAGATTGATTAATAGAGGTCACGACCCTCACCAATCAGAAGAAAGAGAAGTGACAAAGGATTAATTATTTATTTATTTCGTCACAAAATCAACCATCATATATGTCCACTATTCATCTTTGAGATGTTGGTAATTGAGCCTTCAAGGCTACGAATAGATACTTACACGATTCAAGAACTCATCCTGGAGAGTTTCCACTAGAGATGCGCAGAATATGTCACTAAAGAGAAAAGCGTGATATGTGTCTTTAGTTCACCGAGATATGTATCACTCATTTAGCTCAGTAGGTCTTTAGGCTATATCGTTCACGAGTGAGTCGAGAACTTGAGAACTAGAGACAATGTAGATTTAAAAGACGAAATGACGAGAAGAACGCGAGGGCGAACGAGTAATACTGAAATGATAGATGAGATATAGTTGCCGGCAAACTTTTTGAACAAAAATGGCGGATCTGCGCATGTAGGTACATTTGTACGTAAATCGGCTACTGCGCAGTCAAGGTTATGCTCAAGAAGTTTGCCGGCAATTGTACTGAGCTATTTGAATCTTCAGCGAGCGAAAGAGCTAGTGAGCTAAACCAAATGAATGCAGCAGCACGCAAGATGATGCTGTCTCCGTCACACATTTACAGCCCACTATTTAAAACTAGATTTTCCGTCTCGCTCGCACTGGTCACTTGCCGGAGACAGTGGGCTGAACGCCATTACTTTTTAGAGTTTTATTAACCAATTTTTTTTTTTTTTTTTGGGGTAACTTGGGTTATGGGAGGGTTGTTAATCGTCTTCGGTTGAAGCTTTCGCATAATTGGAATTGAACTTCACAAGGTAAGTTCCTTTAATTCCTAATTATACTTCAAGCTTCAACCGAAGACGATTTTTAGTTTACATGGCAGATGTTTAGAGTTTATAGGCATAAATAGATAAGAAAAATGAAAAAATAAAAAATTGAAACGAACAACGGAGTAATCAATTGCTTTATTAAGCAACATCCACTGTACATTGATTGGTCCCATGAATATTAATTAATTGGTAACTTGTACATCAAATATAGCATTAACAAATTCGTTATTTGATGAATTTAATGTTTCTCTTTTATAATATTTCAGAAATACATTAGACTTATCGCTCCAACCCGCAGCTTTCCTTACTACATCCAAACTAACCCCGGCTCTGTGAGCAGCTGACGTGGAAGCATGTCTGGTGCTGTGCGCCCCGAACATTCTCACGTCAATACCGCTTTCACCCAACACACTTTTCACCCAGTGACCGATGGTTTGAGATCCCACTTTCTTAAAGGGTTTTTGGATACTTATAAAAAGGTGATTGTGGGACTGATCACGCAGGGTTGCGGTTTTCTCAATATAAGTTTGAATTGCTAATGCCGGACAAATGCTTGGGTTTTCTTGAATAAAAGGTAGTTTAATAATTGGTTGGAAAGCACCGGGTCGAGATGCTCTTTTGAATCACTTGCGAGCACATCTCTACTTTCTACGTTTTTAACCTACAAACCCTCGATCATAAAAGAAAGTGTTTCAACTTTAAGACTTGGCAATAGAAGCGGAGCGGAGATTCAGTAAAATGGACCAATCAGATTCCTCAGATTTAAATGCACTTCTTTTGAGCTTTACAAAGTCGCAACCTGATTGGTTAATTCTTCCCACTCCGCTTTTATGGACAGGCAGCCTGAAATGTGGGTCTGCGTGTGTCTGTCTGTGGCATCGTAGCTCTGAAAGGGATCAGCCCCTCTAGCACTACTATACTTCGCGACTGTTGGCGCGCTACCCGTCACTCTCTCACATTACTGCACAGAAAGATATTATGGTTAATTATCTTGCGCGAGGATTAGTCGCGTATGACAGTTATGCTAGAGGTGTTGGGCGACATTCAACATTAACCTGGATTCTAGCTTTATAGTAAGTATAAACATTTGTTTATACTTACTAAAGCTAGAATCCAGGTCAAGGCACACACAAACTATTTAGCTTTAGTATAGGTACTTAAATAACCTACAGAAATTAGAGTGATTTGTGCACACATCCATTTTCTTACCCTTCTTGCTATCAACTACTTATGTTCCTTCATCCTTGCTATCACTCGATGTCTCTTGATGTTCTCTCACTTGGCTAATTTTATTGTGTCGTAATTTACTTACTATCAAAGGCGTAACTTATATTAACCTGGCTTCAATATTCATTGCAATTAATTTTGTTGTTGTGGCGAACCGGAATTTAGCGATAACTGCAATGTCACCTGACTACCCGGAATAATGAAGATGGTTATTATAATAACGTGTTAATATTACCATGCTAACAATAGATTGTCGTCAGAATAAAATGAACAAGTTGAAATGAAATATTAGGACCGCGCTGAACATAACATAACCGCGCCGAATAGGTAAGTACCTACACGATGAAAGATAAATGTAGTAGAAGTAGTAGGACAATGAACAACATACATTTTATATGTCGGTGTTGATGTCTTCTGACGTACTAGGCATGGATACTACGGATAAAAGTGAAGATAGGACAGTTTTCTCGTCTGTAGGAATTGGTAGAGCTTCCGATTCTGATCCCAAATGACTTCCTTGTTTTGAGCAAAAGTTGGATTATTTAAATAGATTATTTTCTTGAAATCAATGTAAAATAATAAACTGCAACCACTCAATGCATTTCCGGAAATATTAGTTAAGTCACCATTAAGTCTGACGTCCACAGAAGCAAAAAAATTACTTCAGGCTGTGTCTTTGTTAAGCCCAGAAGAAGTGCATTAAAATCTGATAAATGTAATTGGCCCATTTTAAATATCTCCACTCCGCTAAGCTTCTGCGAATATGCAGCTTTATGTTGCCCGGGTGTGTCAGGAGCTTTTGAGTAAAGACGAGGAAATTAAGTCACCATTAAATACATGCTCCGACCATTTTGGGAATGCAAACCGGTATTAGTTGTATAAAAATTAACGGATTACCGGTAAATTACCGATAACTTCCATATAGAAAAAATTACCGGTTTGCAATTAATGCTGCCCGAATCTGTAAGGACACTAGCTTATTCCAGAAATGATAATCGAACTAAAGGAACAGGGCAGTCGGCAGCATTCATATCAAAGGCTCGCTAAACTACTGAAGCACTTCATAGAATCAATTATAAACACCAGTTTATCCAGTTAACAGGGGATGTAAAGATACCGGTTGATACCAGT
The DNA here is from genome assembly GCA_947623375.1 of Apotomis capreana. NCBI lineage: Eukaryota > Metazoa > Arthropoda > Insecta > Lepidoptera > Tortricidae > Apotomis > Apotomis capreana. The sequence continues at coordinate 17,377,073 of OX392509.1, read as the reverse complement.
TACAGTTATTGGTGCGATAAGAGCCCTAAATAATGTTCTGTTCGATAGCTAATACTGTTTTATCGCTAATCGATGTGATATGGGTTTATATTTATGGCAGGTTCGGTTTGCTTTCGACTGGTTCATAGTATAATTGCGTGGCCTAGTGAAAAAGAGTATAAGTCACATTATTAACCAGACACAGAAGGTTTAAAAAAATATTTTTAATTTTATAGCTTTCACTTCTAGCTGCTGTGGCCAGAGGTATTTCGCCAATAGCGTTAAGACATATCCCACATGAGGAGAATGGTCGGTAACATTTTGATTTTTGTGGGAGGATATATCACGTAGGGAAGGTTATAACTTTATTGAGAGATACATTTAGGACACATGTCATGGTAACTCTACCCACATTTTTTTATATTGAACCATTGATACAAAAATCAAAGGACAAAGAAAATTGAAATGCGTAACGTGGCGAAAGAGACCGGGAATCGAACCCGTTACCTCTGGATTACCGGTCCAAGGTGTTAACCTCTCCACTACCCTAACGCCAGATAACCTTTCGATTTTTTCCTTCTGCTTTCTGTGTCGATCTTTGCATTGTTTATTTGAATGGCTTCACACCTTAGTGACCTCTATGTGAATACGTTAATATTCACATCTCACATCTCACCGCACTACTTTACATTAGTGACCGAGCAAGCGAGAGAGGGCGGTTATATATAAATTTATGAAACATCTAATGTCTCATTATTTTAACTGTGGGTAGTTCTGCCATGCTACGGTAAAAGGACGTATCTTACTATGACATCCGTATAAAGATACGACCTTACCCTGACACGGCAGAGTTACACACAGAGACTTGAGCTCATTTGCTAAATAAATGACTTATAGCTCTAAAGGACGACAGAATTTCGACAAGGCATTCCAATATTCATAATAGCAACATATCGGCTTTATCATGTTGCGGATATGAACGTTAATGACTATTTTAATCAAGGACTAAAAACTAAACAAATCAACACAAAACTTTGAAAAAATTACTTGTAAAAACTAAAAAAAAGAGTCCCCTTTGGTTGGCTGCCTATGACAAAGTCACGCGGCATTTCCACGATATACAAAAAATAACGTGCTTTATTTAAAATGGTAGTTAACATATAGACATGTTAAACTAGCATTTTAAATAAAGCACGTTATATAGGAACGTATTTTTATGGACATAAACGGTTCCTAAAATTTCATTATTTCATATCAATTTCACAATTTGATATTAAGCTTAAAAATGACAGTTTCTATTTGATTGGTACGAATAGTTTATTTATTAAAAGAGACAAACTTAGCATAATACATACATACGACAGCATCCCCAGCACAGGTTTTGTCCAATCGTAAATAGTACCACAGGATTTGTCAATTATACATTTGATTTAATAGGTATATTTTTGATTGATTAAATAGTGAGTAAATTCTTGCACTAAACTGATATAATCTGAAACATTCATGTTAAAATAAAATAAAACATTATTGAAAAAAGTTTTTATTACAAAGTACAAAATCAACATATTTACAATAACGTAGTTAAAACTACTTACATAGAATTATTTACAAAATACGCTCAGAATTATGAAAAACAAAATGGCTTCTAAAATTATTGTAATAACATAATGTCCACATTCATATTATAGTTGTATAGCAAACCTAACCTAATTTAATGGCGTGTATACGACTTTTTGAAAATATGAAAAAAACACGATTTTAAAGAAAAACGCCAACCTAACTTTTTTTAAGTACTTAAGTCCCGTTTAGACTAATGTGTAAAAAATTTAAGACATAAGTGTAAACATATGTGTATATTCAAGGAAAACTCCAAGAAATAATGATTATTTATATTAAATGAAATATAATTCCTATACCCTAAAACGTTTGTTGATGAAAGTTGGGTTTTCCTTGAATATAATAAAAAATTATGAGGCTGTCTTTATGAGGCCTTATTCCTTTTGTTTTTTTTTTTATATTATGACAAATATATTGATAATTTCGACCAACTTTTTGAAGTGAATTAGGTAGTAATTAACATAGCTATTTTATGGTTTCATTGCGTGCAATTTTGTCAATTTCGACTATTTTTTAAACGGTTTTATTTAGCTTGCCCTGTTTGTTTATTTATTTAGGTCAAAACTAGTAATTGAAATTTGACCCCCTTCCTGTTGACGTATTGATCTAAAATTTGGTACGCATCTTTAGTTTTGGTGACAATATAATTTAATACATTCGGTATCATTGTAAATCCAAGATGGCCGGTGCTACAAAATGGCAGATTACATATTTTATCACTTCTTCCTCAATATGGGTATCAAATGAAAGGGCTTTATTAGTAGAATAAAGTTATTTATGAAAATAAAATGAAAATTCAATATGGCCGAAAATAAAATGGAAGGTTAATTTTTCTTTTCATAACGTCTTCAATATGGGTATCGAATAAAAGGACTTGATTAGTAGAATAGACTTCTTTATGAAAATAAAATGAAAATCCAATATGGCCGCCAGCAAAATGGCAAGTTAATTTTCTTTACATAACCCCTTCAATATGGGTAGGTATCAAATAAAAGGTCTTGACTAGTAGAATAGATTACACTATGAAAAATAAATGAAAATCCAATATGGCGGGTGGTTTTTTTTTTCATTACCTACTCCTTCAATATGGGTATCAAATGGAAGGGCTTGAGTAATAGAATTACTGTAATATGCTTGGACAAAATTAAAATCTAAGATGCCCGCCAAAAATGCCAGATTTCAGTATGGGTATCAAATAAAAGGTCTTGACTAGTGGAATAGATTACACTATGAAAAATAAATGAAAATCCAATATGGCCGCCAAAAAGATGGCAGGTGTTTTTTTTTCACTGCCCCTTCAATATGGGTATCAAATAGAAGGGCAGAATACTGTAACATACTGTACTGCTTTGACAAAAATCATCATTATGTACATGGCCGCCGGAAATGCTAAGTTTAACCATTGTTTCAGTATGGGTGAAGGATATCAAATGAAAGGGCAAGTCGAAAGCTGCATAGTGGATCGTAGACTTTTAGAGCAGTCAATACTTAACAGTAATGTGAATGATGAAATTTAGGGTTTTTATTTTAAATTTATTTATTTATCAATACAAAGAACTTCGTCAACTTAGAATCAGGATTCAAGCATGGATCTTGGTCCCACCCAAGTCGAGATTTTGTATTGTGTCGAGGACTGTGTGGCGTTAGGGGGGCTAAAAATGAAACGTCGTTAGCGGTACACCACCCAAGTTAAGGTTAAACGTGCCAAGAACTGTGTGGTGGCATTTGAGTGAATAAAAATTATATGTCGTAAGCGTTTTCCCCTCAAGACTTGGGCACATCTTGTTGTATAATAGCCTTGCCCCTCTATTGGACCTCTGGGGGGGTTGACCGTTTTATTGTCCATTACTCGTGGAACAAAATGTTTTATAACAATAAAACAAAAACAAACAAAAGTAAAACAGAAACAGCAACACAACAAAATAATAAATATACATACATACATACATACATAGAATGCTAAACTTATAACCCTTTCCTTTGGCTTCACCGTTGTCGGGTAAAAAACCGAAAGGAAAGTATAGAGCAAAACGTGCAAATGAGAGTGAAATTCAACCTCACAGTCGACTAAACACAAGGGCTTAACAGTTAGCGTCAGGTTTTTAGGCCAACGTGTGAGACAAAGGGATCTGGTAACACCAGAGCAATATGAGGCCAGGATAACAGGGCAGCGTGAGAGACAAGAAGAGCTGGTAGTGGCCGGAACACCTGAGCAACGCAAAGTCAGGTTAAATAACCAACGTTAGCGTACCCTGCAAAGCAGAACTGGAAATCATCTGCAAACGTTCGAAAATGCTATGAATACATTGTTAATTCACGTTTGTGAAATTTGCACCAAGCGTTACTATCCTAATTATAAACATACAGTACGTTACAATACTGGCGCATTAAGATATCAACCCGTAGAATTATCTTCAAGGACAACGTTACTTTTAAGTTCCCGCTGCCCGACACAAATGTCACTAGTAATAAAACAATAGCATCATCAAAGTCTTTCTGGAATAATCTGGTTCCAGGTTCTACACCACACGTGATTGAATCGCTGACCCAGGCAGAGCAATGTTTGCTGTGCAGAATCATACCATTTATTAAAGTTTTAACATTTACTGGGCTATAAAAACCCTTGCAGTAATGAGGCACTGAATTAATTAAAAAGAATGAGAAGTATGTAACAAAATTATAAACTAAAAACTTGAAAATAAAAAATGAGTAAAAAACTTTTTTAAGTTAAACGGTTTTATTGAAAATTTACTAAAAGGTGAAAAATAATAATGTAGGTCCTAGGTACCTGACATCACACCACTCTCCTCATCAATTTAGGGCACTGATCAGACAAAAAATAAAATTGTTGGGCGTGTGAAATATCTATCAAGTCAACCGCTATATCATACTCAATGCTATTTACGCAGGCTACGCGCGCCCAACGATTTAATTTTTTGTCTGATTAGTGCCCTAGATTGATGTGGAGAGTGGTGTGATGTCTGGTACCTAGGACCTACATTATTATTTTTCACCTTTTAGTAAATTTTCAATAAAACCGTTTAACTTAAAAAAGTTTTTTACTCATTTTTTATTTTAAACAAAAATGATCATTGAAATATTCATCTGTAGGTTTCTAATATATACCAATATCCCTGTTCTAGGTAGTAACATCAATAATATGTTAAGAAACATATATTTGATCATAGAGAAAAATGTCTAAAACAATCAGCATTTTAAAAGGAATAAGGCCTCTTATCTTCCTAACATTTCTAGTTCAGTGTGCTGTAAGCATATAGGCATATATTGTTAAATACTAATCCTAAAAAATATGACCCGTGTGTAGGTAACTATCATAGAATTCATCAACAAAATCTGGCATAATAATGATGTTTTCACAAAGGTACGTTTTTACAGTCCGACCAAAAAGAGTAGACATTAAATAGTGGCAATACTGTAGTGTCCTCCCTTTCTAATCAATATAAGAAAACGGGGACAACACTACAGTATTGCCACTTTTTAATTTCTACTCTGTAGCGCCAGAAACGGCCGTATCTTTTTTTTTACGTTTACTTCACTTCACAGCTTAAAGGGACTGTAGACCTGAGTATATGCTTTAAATTTCAACTCTATACTTACCTATATATCTAGACAGACGAATGGATAAAAAGTGATCCTATAAGGGTTCAGTTTTTTCCTTTTGAGGTACGGAACCCTAAAAATGTATAATATCTAGTTCGACCCACTCAAACCATCAAGTCGAGTAATGTCAAATGAGCACAAAGTGACGTCACAAAGGCCCTATCTTTACAAAAGCGAGGTCATTTATTTTGTCGTAGTTTGACATATTTTGCTTTTAACATTTCGGGTATTCTATATGTACCTCTTCAGCGCGGTAAGGGCGCTTCCTCACCGCGAGCATTTCGCGTGCAACATAACGAAAGCCGGCCACTTGCGAGTCGGACGGACAACGGAGGCTTAGTAATATGGTCCCGTTTTTACTCTTTGGATACGGAACTCTAAAAAAAAAATGAAATTTTCATATATTTTTCTGGTCATTACAGGCGAATACTCGCAGTGATCCAGAACCCTAACATAAAAGACCGAATCGGGATCCTCTTGTTTTATAGAAAAACACTTACACCGAATGCTTAATTTCATGGAATTTTTAAAGCATAGACAAATTTTTGCTCATAACATAAATTTATCGGAAATCTTGAAAATTTGAACCTGTACCTACATTAGGTTAGGTTTGTAATATAACTAAGTAGTTAATAACATTCCAAAATATTTTATGGTTAAAAGGGTTTCGATGGAAATCGAATTTTCACGTGATGAAATAACATGAAACTGAACGTGCGATGAAACGTTTGTCTATACAACAAGAGTAAATAAACCATTCGAATAATTGACATAGAATTCATTGAATACGCGATTAAGCTCCGTTTACTGTAATCGGATCCACACTACTCGCAAAGTTGGCCGAGATTCGGCTAATATGATAGTGTGGAGGGTAGGGTTGCCAGATCGAATGACCCTATTATCGGGAGAAACAATTTTTTTTTCGAGAATCACATTAAAGTAAATATATTAAAAACAACGTCGTTCACTGCCGATAGAAACGGCCACATAAATAAATACTAACAAAAAAGAACATAAAATGATTTTCTCATTATTTTAATTTTATCTATAATCTACAAAAATGTGATAAGGTTATTTATTTATAGTGCTTATGGAAAAGTTAGCAGTGGCATTTCCTTTTAAAATTATAGTTTTATAAAATTAAGTTTTTTTCGGGAGATTTTTTACTTTGTCGGGAGTCGGAGGACACAAATCCCGACCATCTGGCAACCCTAGTGGCAACACTTCGCTGCGGAAACTCCGGCCAACTTCGGTGAGCTTCGCCAGTAGTGTAGGCTAGGGTAGGAACGACGTAAACCTACATCTACCCATAATAGGAGGGTCCGTGCATGTACTTATCAGTCCTCCGGTCTATTACGATAAGGTTCGCGTTCTTGGCGGGGTGGCCGTGGTGGTAGACCCACTTCTTGCCGCTCTGGTGGCCGCCGGCAGCGTGGTGTGCGTTGCCGTGCCGCCCGTGGCCGTCGTGACCTCCTGAGGATTTGTGGCCCTGGGGAAACGAAAAAAAATATGGGTTTTAATATTACATTACATAGCTGTGGCGGTGAATTCAGCTTCAGATCGCAGGTGTTTGTGGCTCGAACCCAAGGCGAAAAAATATGCGATCCAGGGCTTTACGAATGACTGCCCGCTTTTTGTTTAAAGTTTAACGTAGCGTAGCGGGCAAAAAATCCCACTTATGTCGGTTTCACACGAGGGTAGAACAGTGAGGCAGAACAATTTCTAAGGACAGTGGCATTTGAAAATATGACACTCAAGTCCGCGTAAAACAAGTCGGGACGTGCGCGCACACACTGTCCTGTTCTTTACACTGCCCTGCCCTCGCGTTTACACGAGTCCAGCCTCAAGACAGACGAGCGAGAAACGTGATGGGGTGAGCACACCCTCAAAAAATAGACTAGTTCTACCTTGGTTAATGTCAAGACACTACTGGTCTGTTTGTTCTATGCGTTCATACAGTAGCAGTACTGTGTTGCCCACTGTTCTGCCCTCGTGTGAAACCGGCATTACGGCCCAGGATGACGTTAATATATGTGACGTTTGCAATCAAAAGGGTCCACTTTGTCGCTTAACCATAAGGACGCATTGAGGAAGTATTGACTGTTAACAAGTGACATTTCTTGATTCCCTGTGTATTAAATTTACAAATTTTAGGAATTATAAATAATTCTATGAGTTATTATTGATCCGTAAAATTAACCATTCACATTCCTCAGATTTAAATGAACTTCTCTTAGGCTTCACTAAGGAGAGACGCAGCCTGATTGGTTATTTTTTTCGATCCACTTGAACTGAACAGGCTGGCTTAGGGTGCGTTTCCGCCTAGCTTTTGTCTCTGCCTCACTCCGTCTCACTGGAAATGCACCCTAAATAAATGTTGTTAATTTGAAGCGCGTGGGCCTCATAAAGCATTTCTCACGCACTCGTCTTTCACAGTGCCTTAGTGTCAAACTGTAATACTGTGTAATTATTTTAATTGCAAATATTTAAATAAATTGTAAATAAATAAATGTCGAAAACAGAAGTTTTATCGATTATCATCTATGTATCGTTCGAAATTAACCCCGCGAACATCTCACGTGTGTTGTTCTTCGTCTCTTGATCTGAATAAAACATTGTAGTTCTAACCAATATGTAGCACTTTTCTTGATAATTAAAAAAAAATGTTTAATAAAACATTCACCTTATCTACGTCAACATGGCCGCCCTTCACGAAGTGTCCCGATTCGCCCTTCTTTTTCTCGTGATGGTCATTATGTAGATTTCCTTTCTTGTAGTTGCCGCCCTGAGAGAAAATAAAAAATTAGTCAAAATAAATATTAATAAAAAAATATATTTATTCTTTATTTATACAGAATATTAACATAGGTAGGTATCTCTTTTTAAGTATGCTGATACATGTGTTAAGAGACATATTAAACTCATTATATACCTAACGCAAATAAAAATAGACGTCTAATACAAAATATAGCGGTATAATAGAAATATGATATACTTTATGTTGTTTGTTTTAAGAGGTGTGTAGGTATTTGTATTGTTGTTAACGAATTTGGCAGGTATTAAAATGATTGTTATTTAACGCATCGTTTTGTTGCTTAATACCATCATAAAGCATGAAAAATCTACTTAATCTCTAAATGAATATTGCTTTTATCTAAAACCTGATCAAAAGCCTCTAAGAATTTAATTAATATTTCAACGATTCTTCCTACGATTTGCAAAGGTCGTAAACGTACATATATGTCGGCAGAACGATTGTATAATCCCCCATATTACATTACTGCTAGTCGTTATCTAAAACGGCCGTTTTGAAATGCGGCGGTTCAACGATTAGCCAGATTGTCATTACGATACGTTTTTCAATAAGGTGGCCCACATTTAGCCGCATCGTAGGTACGAAGCGCCAGAACCGTTCGCTAGCAGTAAAGTAGGCTAGGTTAGGTTAAGTAGACTGCGACATATATATCATATCTCTATGGCCATACTGTATTAATTACGAAAATAAAGTGCATTATCTTAGTTTACTCCAATTAACTGAAAATGAGGACTATTATTATAGCAATACTTATGAGCGAAGTTATAACAGGTAGAGAGAATTAGCTCAAAAAAACATTTCTTCCGACACAAAACTCTACCTTAACGAGTTAGACAATTGCTATCAGTTTTTATATTTTTTACTGTGATAACAAGAACTTTACGAGAATAGTTAAGATTAATTAAAGTTGGGTAACTTATTATTTTTAATTGTGCGGTATCAGGTAGACAGGGGAACTAAGAATGCATTTTTTAATTAACTCCAACGATAAGCCTAGAAACTAACTAAACAACTTGCAAACAATGGAAAAAGTGTGAGGTCCAGGAAAAAAAGAGAGTAGGAAATACCCGCCTACAGACTATCAAGTTTTGTTATACTTAAACTTGTTTGCGGAGGAGGAAGGTAACATAACCCTCCTTCATGCTTCAGCGTAGGCGAGTGAAAGTCCTATAACCATCCGTAGGCGAACTTCACACTGGCCAAACGCTACGACGAGAAGCCGTTGGAGGTTAGTTTTCCCTTTGACTAACGAAACCATCTTAGCGATGGGTTAGTTCGCGTTTTTTTCTCATCGTAGCCCATCTCTCTTTCCCCTCTCCTCCCGCCTTAAGTCAGGCTGACCCGTTTCAGTCTATTCACGACGCAGTCCATGCGCCCAGTGTTCTCGCGTCACCCTCCCCCAAAATTACTCCTGTGGCGCGGAGATAATCCCATTAGCGGGTTATACTCCCACACAAAGTCCAACTCACTGGTAGTGAGGGCTAAACAGCCCAGATACAGTTCAAGTCATGCCTACAAATAAAACTTTTGACTAACGAACGTATATACGATCAAATCTCAATACGATCTAATCTTTCTTAATGCTGAGTGATGTAAGCTAGTCCACGATTTCTACTTTGAAGGAAGGACACAAGATACCTAAAGAACCTAACACGGTTTAAGGCAGGTGGTGTTTTCAGGGGCTTTTTTGATGTGTGGGGCTTCGAAACAGATTATTTTGCGTATGACGTTTGACCAAAAATTTTGGTACTTACGTTGTACGTACGTACATAGGTTTGCCTAAAACTCGGCAGAAATTTGAATTGCTTTCAGGTTTGGCGAAAGACATTCGTCAAACCTAAGATAAAAAATTCTAACGATTATTTTACAATTCTCCGCTGCTCAAAGTACACCACTTCCAGTTCCACACCAGTTCTCTCGAGTTGTTCTGGGGGAAACGTGATACTTCGAAGCCTGTTATAACGTACGTTATGACGACATTTCAATGCATGTTTGAGAAAACAATACATTAATATATCGCTCTAGCTTCTACCTTGTACAGTTAAAAAAATAACACTAAGCTAGATTTGAAAGCCACAATCAGTGGCGGCAGCAGAGCTCGTAACCGTTCTCTTAATACAACTTTGTACCGGCAGCGTAAATTATATTAACTTTACATAAAATATGTCTTGGCTTAGAGAGATTGTTCTTTAGAATATGAGGTTTTACACTAATACCCTTGTTTTTAATAAAATGGCTGTAACAATGTTAATTCTTATCCATATTGTAAGTAACAGTGTTTGTTATTTTTGCAATTCGGATTGCATTAAGTTGACATTTATACATGTATAAGCACATAGCTAATGTAGACATATCTCGCAAAAATAGACTGTGTGTGTAGTCTTCTGAAACATTTGTTCCGTAGCAGAGATCCTTTGTTCAAAAAGTCTGTTATTGTATTGATTTAAAGGTACACGATTTTTAGATACTCGAAGGGACTGCGACTTTCGGGTCTCTCTTCCCTTCAAGAAAGAAACTTTCGAAACGTCATCATAGTCCCGTTTTGTTATAATAAATAAGGTCTGTTATAGGTGAAGACAAAAAAGTTTGCTGCCTTAACTCATTTAATTAAAACGACAAATTAACCATCGAATAATGTACCTTAAGGTACTGTTTTGAGGTGCATTATTGTGTCGTTAATTTTTGTCGCACAACGGAACTTTTTACGATCGCTTTTTTCTAAGCGACAATTTTCCATTGTACGACGACAAGTTACCCATCGAATAATGTACCTGAAGGTACTGTTTTGAGGCGCATTATTGTGTCGTTAATTTTTAATAAGGGTGATGACCAAAAAGTTTGTTGCCTTAACTCATTTAATTAATGGCAGCAAACTTTGGTCTTTACCCTTATACGATTAAGATAAAGTTTAAGAGGTGAACGGTAATAGGTCACATAACTTATGCAAGTAACTCAGTGTAAAGGTCACATTATATTTAATAGAATTGTACACTTGTTTCTTGAATAAAAATCCCCTTTGAGTTTTAATTCAATTTTTTTATTATTCTATTTGTTGTTATAGTGGCCACAGTAACATGTATGTAATGCTGACATCGGAATATTGCGAGTGACAGGTAGGGATTTCCATATGGATAAATTCATATACTTCTAGTTTTAGATTTTAGAGTTTTAAAATTAAATATTTTGTCCATTTTCAGAGAAACATAAATTATTTAATAGCATATTTCACAAATGATACTGTCCGGTAGTAATATTGTAAAAATATTTTATAACGAGACTATAGTCTGGCTAATGAAATATTACTCGAAGTTTTGGCGGGAAATTTAAAAATTCTGCGGCTGGTCACACTTTGTGTAGTAAAAATTATAGTTTTGATACGAGAACATATTTTTGATTTAAGGTACCTAAAGAAATAAGTTAAATATAATGACGTGCAGTCGTGCACTCATAGTCAGCTCACATAATTTCATCCACTATCCACAGTACAGTCAACGACAAACACATATGTTTACACTCTCTAACCCATATACAAGGCGAAAAATTAAATGTAGTGTAAATAAGACCTAGCCCGATAATACCATATTAATCTATCACCAAAAAAATTACATAAGTACTATGCCAAATTTCAACTTGATCGGAATGTTTGAACCAGTACATAAAAGTATCAAAATTATTTATAGAGGACCCACCTACTAAATTCTTGAAATCATAGACAATTGGTAATACCACAAGGAAATATCTGTCAACATTATTTGGCTAGCCAGACTCTATAAGTTGGTACGAAGGTATCATTATTTACAGAGGTTTGTATACCATTTTTCTTGTATTTCATTGTGCAATAGTACTCTACCCAAGGGTTTTAGGCACGTTGTCTTACAACAAATACTTATTTCATTCCGCAGACTCTAATTGTACTTTTCATCACACTTGGTCGTAATCAAGGGTTTACATGCTAGAAAAGCGGGCGGTAAGTCGTCAATTACGCCCTAGGGCGGTTAGTAATTTTTGTCACACTTTAAGGGTTTACATGCTAGAAAACCGGGCGGTAAATCGTATATTACGCCCTAGGGCGGTAAGTCGTATATTACGCCCTAGGGCGTTAAGTAATTTTGGTATTGACTACCACTACTTTTGTTTTATTTCCGCCAATGTGTGATGAAAAACGTCGTACGTGACAGGTGGTAAAGGAATTCCAAACTCTTGTCATTAAAGTACCCCTTTGCTTAGTAGGCCCTTGTTACGTAATGTAGTATATTACATATCTAAGACGGTAAATTCGTGAATGGGTGTGTGGTGTGTGTCTCGAACCAAAGGTGAGGGCCATAGATATCCGATCTGGGGCTTTACGAAGCTTTAGCAGGGCACTTACGGCCTAGGGTGACGTAAAAACTATAATGTTACGCAAAACTGTAATTACGGTAGGTATTTCTCACTGGTTACCGCTTGTGACAAGCGGCTTGTCAATCTGTCAAAGTTTGTCAATAGCGTGCGGAAACAACTGAACGTCGACAATAAAGATGTCACGGGTCGGTGACCAATTTAATAATAACTGCGGCCTAATTCGAGGTCTCTTGTGATATCTGTCCAAGATCTCGTCAATATATACGAGTAGGTATATCTATGATATCGGGAATAGGTTGAACATTTTAAAACATCTAGAATTTTGCTTATAGTTAGGAATAACCCGGAATAACATGACATGAGATTTTTCTGTTGCTTAAAAAAAATGATTGTTTTTCGCCTTCAAAACGGCTGTCGACACTTCGGGAGACCCCAGAGCTGACGCTTACCTCTGCCAGATAATCTCTAACCAGACAAAGAGGTAACGCTGCCAGCATACTGGGGACCATGCCCCAGGCAGAAGGGGTATTACTTTTATGACCTTTTTTTTTGTTACTTTATGTAATCGTCAAATGTTACATTCCAAAATAAAATTATATCCGCCTTGTACAATTTCGTACGGTAACCTCACCAGGGTGATAGTTTTTTCGACTTGACGGGGTGCTGCCGTGTTCCTAGATACCTATTTAATAAGAAACATTATATGAACAGCACGTCTCTAGCATAACTGTAATACGCGACTCTTTCGCGCGCGGGATATACTACCTATCTCTTTCTGTACAGTGATGTGAGAGAGTGACGGGTGATCCTATGTCGCGCGACATGAGTCGCGAACCGTAGTTGTGCTAGACGGACAGTATAATAAGGTTAGTAATGGCAATGTATATATATCTCTGCGAGATAGAATGCGGAACGAAGACATTCACCAACGCACGAAAGTAACCGACATTGACATCGGCAAAAGAGTTGCGCAATTGAAGTGGCAATGGGCTGGTAATATATGTCGCAGAGACGATGACAGATGGAGTCAGCGAGCGCTACACTAGAGACCTCGAACGGGTGGCAGAAGCGTTGGAAGACCGCAAGCCAGATGCTCGGACAACATTAAAAAGACGGCAGGGCCGAGTTGACGTAGGATCGCCGTATCAAGAACAGTTTGGAAATCCATGCAAGAGGCATGTCCAGCAGTGGACGCATATATGCTGAGAAGAAGAAGATGTTATTTTGCCATTTCGTATCCATAGTACGAGCATTAGGATAGTACAAACGTTGTTTAGTATAACTACAGCTGGTTTATACTAATACGCAGGCAACTACGCAGTTTAGGGCTAGATAGAAAATATAACTGTGTAAAGATAGTCCCATAATTTTAATGTATTTATTTATCGGAGGTGAACTTCGATCGCGTAATAGTACATAACGTAACAAGGGTGGTAAACAAGGAATAACAAACAAGTGTCTATTAGAAGCCCGAAGCCGAAGGCGAGGGCTTTAATGACACGAGTTTGGAATTCCTTGACACCCGAGTCATGTACGACGTTTTTCATCACACTTTGGAGGAAATAAAACATTAAGTAATAAATAGTAGTCAATACCAAAATTACTAGGGTGAATATAAGTGTGATGAAAAACTTTATACTTTTACTACTACAAGGGCAAGTATAACTATATCTTTGGATATCCAGCTATCCCTGCACCCAAATTGGTTTAAATCCGTCCAGCTGTTGGCGTGAAGAGCGGAAAAAAATTGTTTGCCAACAGATGACGTTGGCGTACGTATCCTGCATCACGCTATCAACATTTTTCCTGGAATAATGTCTCCTCTGTTGGAACATATTTTCAATGTAAACCTATTACAAATTCGTTGATTGTCTGTAATAAAGAAATTCTGTTTCTACGACAGTTTGTTATATGTTTCTTCTGTCGGCCCAATCTGTCACAATAAATTATTTGAACAGAGCACTTGCTTTTATCTTGAGATACCGAAACCTACCATCGCCGTCCCTATAGAAAACTGAGCTCCAATACAAATTTAGAATTTAATAGATATAAGGCGGAACCCGCTAACGCACCGTACGGGACCCTAACGCTCGCAATCTTCGTCGTGCGCGCAGCCATTTTGCGTTGCCATAGCAACGCCGCTCCCTCCCCGCGCGGTTCCACCCGTAGACACCGGCCGCTCCGCTCGCCAGACGGCACGAACAACTCGCGCGCAATCATTGCACCTCTAGCCTTTTATAAGTGTTACGCTGTGTTTAGTACATAAACCTATGTTCTCCAATATTTTCTTATGTACGTTAATTGTGTGTGTGTGTAAAAGGATTAAATGGCTTTCGAGTTCAAACAATCTTTTTATATAGATATAATACTCTTTATTGCACACCTCGACACGAAAGAAATATAAACACAAAAAAATACAATAGAGGTAAGTAGATAACAGGCGTTCATATCGCTATAGAGCAGTCTCTTCCAGACAACCTTTGGGTAACGTGGGTAGGTTTATAATAACATAGAATAGATAATAGCTGTGATAAATCTCAGATATTGCCAAGTTGGGAATATCACAAAGCCTAGTTGAATTAGATCCTTGGTGTTAACTAGCGGTCTCATGGTATTCAATAAACTTCCTATTAAATTAGTTATTTGTTTCATGAATGATTAAAATAGATCAAGGAGATCAAAAGGTTCAAAATTAGCCCTTAAATTACTAAGCACCTGTACAACAAGCCTTAAAATAGATATAGAAAAATACCTTTACAAAGTAAAAAAGGAAGGCTTGTAATTACAAGGTATTTAAGCTTGTTTAACCCGACGGCACTCGCAAGATTACAGTAAACATAAATTCTTGCTACGGGGTGCAACATACCCACAGGCTTTTTAATTGCATAATTTAAGGAATTGAGTATTGTGCCAAAACTCACAATCAATTAATATATTATTCTGAAACTAGTAAAATTAACAACGAAAACGCACACAATTAGTGTGAAATAGCAAAAAAAAAACCATGTTGTTTTGGGATTTTGAATGAAAAATTCTTGAATCAAAAATGTCTGCGCTATGGAAAGAACACGAACAAAAATTTTAATGTTTACTTTAAACAATGAATAATATCACTAAATTTCTATTAAAAACTAAATAAATAGGTAAAAGAAATGTTTGGGTACGCCTCATATATACTGCGCCGCGCGGTGTTACCCGCTCATCCCACGGGAACACTACATTTTTAGGGATAAAAAGTATCCTATGTATCAATCCAGGGTGTCAGCTTCATACCAAAATTTATCAAAATTGACCCAGCCGTTTGAGCATGAACACGTGCAAGAGTACACAAACACACACAAACTTTCGCCTTTATAATATAAGTGTAGTTTTCGTAATTTTTTGTGGGATGCAGAGCTGTGACGTCACTTAGTGTAGAAATACGTCACGCTGGCATGCCACTCCGTACGAAATGTACAATATCATAACTCCAAAACTATTCGTCCTGATTCTAACTTCTTCTAGAAAGAGGAAAGGTTAATTTCCCAACTCAATAACAGATGCCGTTAGCAACCCCAGTGCTTTACGCAGGATACCTAGGCCAATAACGGCCTAAGTTTCGATTTTAACATTAGTACTTATAGCGCTTTAGGTTTATGTACGATTTGTAGGCGAATAATAATAATGTCTTTTTTATAACTAGATGGGAGTTGGGAGGAAATCAAATACTTACTTAAGCTAAATATTTGGTTTATGATATTTCTGAAATTTACGAAATGAAAGGTGAAAGATTAATACCCCAGTTCAAAAACAGATGCCGTTCGCAACCCCAGTGCTTGACGCAGGATACCTAAGACTATAACGGGCTAAGTTTAGGTTTGAACATTAGTACTTAAAGCGTTTTAGGTTTATAGGGCAGTTCACATTAGATTTGTATAGGGATAATATGTTTCACTAGAAGTGAAAAGTGAAAGTGTGATTCCCCAATCCATCAACAGATGGTATTCGCGACCCCAGTGCTTTATGCAGGATACCTAGGATTTAAGTGACTAGAAAGTCTTTTTAGTTTTAGCGTACAAAAAACACTGTGTATGTGTGTATGCTCGATAACGTGATAGTTAAAGCTGAATCAATTATTTATGAATATATAATATTGAAATTCTAATGAATTTTTGTAATTTTTTTTGTTACGTTTAAGGAAATCACAATTGCGTACTTATGTAAGTATGTAGTTTGGAAAAAGTACCTCCATCAAATATAATCGGAGTGAATCCTATTCTTAAATTCTTTTTTATGGGAAATATACTTACTTTTCGGTAGCTTCAACGAATGAATGAAAAAGCAAATCATTTTACACCAGGAGGCTAGCTTAGTGAAAGGTGTAAGTTTAATTCCGTAATTCAATAACAGATGTCGTTCGCAACCTAGGATATATATATTCGTAGGATACCCAGATCTAGGATGGATTAAGTCTAGCTTTCATTTATTATTAGCATACAAAAAATAATACGGATTTGCGATTTCAACATGACTATTCTTCTTTATTTAATCATATTTCGGTGAAAGTTACAAAATACAAATACAAATACAAAATGCTTTATTGCACACCAAAAAAGTTTACAAATTCAATACAGAACAATAATTTTAATAAGTTAATGTTTAATTCGAAAGTAGATTTTCTAGAAACTGTTTATTTTTGTTAATATGATTTGAGTTTTTGTCAAAGATAACACTAGAACATTATTTTTATTTCAGATAAAAAATAAAGAAGAAAG
Source organism: Apotomis capreana (assembly GCA_947623375.1). Classification (NCBI taxonomy): domain Eukaryota; kingdom Metazoa; phylum Arthropoda; class Insecta; order Lepidoptera; family Tortricidae; genus Apotomis; species Apotomis capreana. The sequence goes on along the minus strand of OX392509.1, from coordinate 17,359,946 downwards.
ATGAAAGTTTAATTCCCTAATTCAGTAACAGATGTCGTTTGCAACCCCAGTGCTTTACGTAGGATGACTAAGTCTAGAATGGCCTAACTTTAGGTTTTGTCTTTAGTACTTATACCGCTTTAGGATTAAAACGGTGTTTGTCTAGGATTTTTAAAACAATACTATTTGTTTTTTAAGTGAAAAGTGGAAGATAGAAAGAGGTTTTGAAAAAAGTGTCATGCTCTGAAAAGTGTTTTCAAACAACGAATTGACTTGTTTTGAGTTATGAGATAATCATCAACATGCGTAGTGTCTGAAACATAATAGGTATTGTTGGTACATAGCAGCATATTATTTATATTGGGTATTGTTCACTTGAATTGCCTAAAATGTTTTTAAATTTTGTGTTCCCCAATTTGAACACAGATAGGATACCTAAGTCTAGTTCACTGAAATTAGTAATATTATAGCGTGTATTTTATATATAATATTTTAGTTTACTATCGATTTCCAACTAGGTGACATATTTATACATTATTCTTAATAATTTGCTAGGCATTGAAAAGTATTAGGTATCAGTAACTAATCTACATGATTATATATTAGAAATCGTTATGATTTTTTTCAAGTTAGGAATAGCTATTAGTGCACAAGTTTATATTAAATGTTTTTCAGTTCAATTGCATTTATTTACGACAGTTTTTGGAACCTAACCTTATGAAAGGAGATACTTGAAGTGCTCTAATTTAATCATAGATACCGTAAGCAACCCCAGGCTTTTACTAAGGATATCTAGGTCTAGAAAGACCTAACTTCAGCATACTTTAAGTATTTGTATATATACATTACACATCCGTTCGATTTGTAATGAAAGAGATAATACTTGATGATGTTCGTTTGAAATAGTTGCGAAAGTATAATACTTAAATGATTGAAATAATTTCTTCAATTTGGTAGCAAACACAGTGAAAGGGGAAAGTTTGGTTCCCTAATTTGATCACAGATGCCGTTAGCAACCCTAGTGCATCGCGTAGGATACCTAAGTCTAGAAATCCACGTCCAGTTAAACTTTAGTCTTAACTTTCTACACAATTTACGATGATTTTGTCGACTAATTTAAACTTGTCTTTTCATTATGATTAGGAGCCGAATATTTCGTTTAGGAAACAGGAATGATAGCTATTATGACATAAAAATGATTAGAATCGCTTTTTCACTAAAGAAAGTGTCGTTATTTCATTTTGATCACACTTTGCTCGTAAACGAGGGCTTACATGCTAGAAAAGCGGGCGGTAAGTCGTAAATTACGCCCTAGGGCGGTAAGTAATTTTTATCACACTTTAAGGGTTTACATGCTAGAAAACCGGGCGGTAAATCGTATATTACGCCCTAGGGTGGTAAGTCGTGTATTACGCCCTAGGGCGGTAAGTAATTTTGGTATTGACTACTACTACTTTTGTTTTATTTCCTCCAAAGTGTGATGAAAAACGTCGTACGTGACTCTGGTGGTAAAGGAATTCCAAACTTGTATCATAGACACTCGTTTGTAATTCCTCGTTTACCACCCTTGTTACGTAATGTACAATAAATTATCCAGAGATTATATTCTGTGAATATTGTGTGCAGTTTGAAGAAAAATATCCACATTAATGTCTTACAAATGAACCGAATTAATACAGTATATAAATCAGGGGTCTATGTCCTAGAATAGTTTTTCATCGAATATTTAATTTCGCCGAATAATCATTTAATAGAAAACAACCGTAAACTATCTGAGATTGTCATAAAACAAACCTAATCTAACCTATCAATAGGATGATATTTACATGAATGATGAAAAATGTATAAGCACACAGGAATAAAAACTCTGCGAAATGAACATTCGACGAAATAAGTTTACAGTAGTCAAAGAGCTCCCACCACACATATTATAGTATCACATAAATCACATCCCATTAAATTGGTCCAGGGATGTGCAGCATGCACTTTTTTGCGCCTATTCCCTCACAGATGGCAGTGTTACTCCTGGAGACTGGGTAACGAGATGTCGATGCGATTTATTGATGACCCGAGCCGCAACTTATATGTACACCTGTCTGTTCATTCGTGGCCCTTTCCTAGAAGGCCGAATTGAACAACATTTTTGTAACATACGACAGCATTTTATTGAATGCAGTCGTATGTCAATTTAATATGAAAATTCATCCGTAACTACATCATAGGGGTCAATAAAATCATACCTACTTAACCCTTTTTGGTTTATAATACTCGTAATAAGTTTAATATGCGCATGCCCACTACACCCAGCTAGCTAGCCATGCATAAAAAACGATTGAATAATGATGGAACGTTACTTAATAAAAATAACAACTATATTTCATGTTATTTTCTAGTGAGTATTCCGCAAAATTATACGTATATTAAACGATTTATAATAGCAGTTACTGGGCGACAAAACTCAACCTTATACATTTCTCGACCCAGTATTATAATGAACAAACTTGAAGATCTAGAATAACATAAAAGTGGAGTTTTATGCGTGGGTGTCCCCGACTACATAGATGGACGGATGACCTCGTGAGGGTAGCGGGGAATCAACGGATGCGGTCTGCACGGGATCGCACTTTGTGGCGAGTCATGGGGGAGGCCTATGTCCAGCAGGTGGACGTCTGTGGCTGATAAATATGCTATTACGCTTCGACGTTGTGATGTCATAATGTGAAGTCATCTTACGATACCATGCCGTACAGTTATTTAAATTTAATATTAAAAAGTGTTATAAGGTAAAGTATCCAATGATTGGAAATACATATTTTTGTAGGATTGTTACCATTACTGCCTTAAAACTACTGGATTCTATGTAATGTACTCATTTACTTGTAAATCGTCGTCTAATTAGCGATTAGACCGATTTGTATAAAATTGTTTCATAATATTTATTACTATTTACTTATTCGAATAGCTTTTATCTCAGAAAACTGATACCGTGGCAAGCAAAAACCTTTTCCACCTACGATTACTAGGTAAAATCTTCCAACTTGTAGCGAACTCTATTGAAACCGATCCATTCACGAGACGGTGTATTACCAATCAGCTAACGAACCAAAAAACCTTAATTATCCTAAACAAATTCACAGATAATAGGAGATAAGGTAAGAAAGGCTAATCGGGACTTTTTAATCCAATACTGAAGTCTAGACGCGCTTGTAGGTGTTCGGAATCCTGATTTCGTAAATCATTTTTATGAAGTGAACTACGATCATAAAAACCTTTTATTTCCAAGCGAAGATGACAATTAAATCGGGCTATACCATTTTTTTAAACCTAATGTTAATTCTGAAATTATGTCTAAACAATTACATTGTCACAATATTACTTTACTGAAAAGTTATCTTTCACTTATCCTTGTAGTTTTGCAGTATGTACACGTCAAGCCAATATTGACTTCGCTACAAAATACTAAGGAGAAGCAATTATAGGCCCAAGCAGCATACAACACCTCTAGCATAATTGTCATTCGCGACTATTTCTCGCGCGAGATAATTACCAGTCTCTTTCTGTGCAGTACTGTGAGAGAGTGACGGGTAGCGTTATGTCGCGCGACAAGAGTCGCGAAGCATAGTTGTGCTAGACCAGCAGGTTTTATAAGCACTAATACAGCCCGTATACAACTTAAATTAGAGCTATAATGATTAACAGCTGCATTAGGCTTCTACAGTGCGACCAAAAAGCGTAGAAATTAAAACGTGGCAATACTGTAGTGTCGTCCACGTTTTCTTAGATTGATTAAAAGGGACGACACTACAGTATTGCCACTTTTTAATTTCTATTCTTTTTGGTCAGACTTTAAAGAGCCTATTGGCTACTTGGGACGTGTCTAATTAGCAAACGGATGAAATTATTATCTTAGATTGGCCTATATTTTTACGATTTTAATAAAAAAAGGGATTTCTATCTTTTACGTGTATCCCGATTGTCGTTATCAGAATTAAGCGAGTATTATTTCAACGAGGATTTTTTTTGCAAGCAGACATTAGTGATCCTATAATCTTATAGGATATCTTAATACCTTATAGGTATCTACCTATAAGGGCGCCGTCTTCCGACCGGAGGCAGGGAGCCCTAATAATTAGTAAAAACGAAGTAGGTAGTAAAAAAAACTCAGAATAAGGGAATGTCTATACTAGTCGAAAAAATGTTTTTAGCTTTGGTCATTAAATTAAATTTTACACGTCAATTATGTACTCGTAAGAAGCCTAATCCTTATTATGTAACTGGTCGAGTGAGCGAAGCGTCTCCTTCAGCTTGGCCTAAAATTCTTTCGTATGGCGTCCGTTTGTCCAGATGTTAACTATTCTCGCCTATAGGTCGCATTTTTCTACCGATTCTCATGAAGTTCGTTCACCATATTTTTTGTAAAAAAAAATTAAGTATATTTTTTTTCAAAATGGCGGTGATATGGGGGTGGAAAAAAATATATATTTTTTTCCATCATTTCAATACAAAATGGAGAGGTCTAGAAGAGCTCACAGATTCACTAGTGTCACTGTCAGTGTATCCAATATCCATGCTTACTCCTGCAAACCTAAGGTTAAAAAGATTTAACTTTAAACATTTTAACACAAATAATTCTGGTTTACATTAGCCGCAACACACATTCACCGCGTCATGTGTTGTATTATTTAAATGGATCACAAAAGAAGGGGTGCGAAGAAAGCATTTCATTCAAATTCACTCAATCCATACAACATAAAGGAGAGAGTAATCCTCGCTTGTGTTGAGGTGTGATTTTAACGTATTATGTATTTGTGTAGAACATGCCTACAACAAAGTAAATGGTACTTATAGCCAGTGACCTCATATGACTATTAAGTGTTATTTTATACCTCGCAAATGCATGTTTAAGTTTAAATGGGAGCAAAAACTGTCAGTCGTTTTTTAGTATGGTCCAAGGCGGCAGAGACTTGGCAACTATACAATACAAGTACTCTTTATTGAACACCTCATAAAACAAATAAGCTGGACAGAAAAGACACCATCACACCGGTTGTTGCCTTTAACGGAAACAATAAATTAAAACATAGATTCTACTCTTGAAACTGAACCACATTTGTTCAGCAACTTTCTAAAAAAGTAAATTTTCAGAATATCATTATTTCAAACAAATTCAATGGACGTCGTCAAACATTGACATTCCCTGAGCATTAACATAGCTGTCACTCTACTAATTTCGCACATTTCTATGTACATTGCTTCTTTGTCTTAACATTATTCTACAAAATATAATTTAATACTTAAACGTTATTTTCAGAAGCTGCTTAACAAATGTTGTTCAATTTCAAGGGAAGAATTGATGTTTTAATTAATTGCTCCTATTACAGGCAACACCCGGTATAGTACATACTACATACCATAGAAACTCGAAGAGGGAAAATGATAGAACATTTATTATGACACGAAGATCTAATACAGAAGATAATTGAGGGAAGGAGAGGAAGAGGAAGGTCGAGTATTAGTTATTTGGACAAGATAAAGAAAAAAAAATAGACGTCGTAGCGAGAGGTGAAAGAACTGGCGTTAAGTAGAACGGACTGAAGAGAACTGCACCGACAAGAGTAAAAATCTTAAATAATAATGATGATGATAAGGTACGTATAAGACCACGGTATACAATTAATGATAAATAGAGCCAACTATTAATGCTCATCATACAAATATCTGTTAATTCATGTATATGCATGTATGTGGTATGTATAGTATACTTGTATAAAGCAGAAAGCTAGCTAGTTTAGGTTTAATTACATTTTCGCGGTATGTGTTTTCGCTAGAATCTATTAAACTGGAAAATGGAATTGTATTTAAATACCGTCTAAATTTCTAACGTTGTTACCAAACCTGTCGTTAACCTTAAGTCAGTTTTGTCAACTGCTTCTCGGTAAATCACTAGAAATCTGCCTTAACATCCATACAAGGTTGATGCTAACAAGTGAAGCCAAATAAAGTTTGCTAAAAAATTCAAATTAATTGTTTGTTCTCGATTCGTTCCAGCTTCGCCGTAATCGGTCAGGGGTCTGGAGGTTCAAATAAAACAGCTTAACCGCCTGGCCGATACAAAGACTTTAATACGTTTTTTTAGGCTTCAAAATTGGATACGCCACGGATAATCGAGTTTGTTATCTTAACGGGGCAAACGGATTTCACAGCCTGTCGCTGAGTCAATATAATTTCACTAGGTAGCTTTGAGTAGGATCCAATCATATGCAGTGATACAGACGTAAGCGTAGTGCTCCGAGTGCATGGAGCAAGATTTTTACACCGTAACCTACCATGATAAAAAATGGTGGCTTCATTGAGCTTTTTTGGAATGACTGTGACAAAGTTGCCTGGTTTTGCGGTACTATCCTGAGGGTGTCTATTGTTTTAATATTTGAGCATCATCACTAGGTTGTAGATATAGCTCAGATAGTCGCCAAACTTAAGTGGCAGTGGGGGGGGGGCACATTTTTTTTTATGGTACAATCATACACAAATCGACCTAGTCCCAAACTAAGCAAAGCTTGTACTATGGGTACTAGACGACGATTATACATAATATATACATACATTATACAGATAACATCCATGACCCAAGAACAAATATTCGAGTTCATCACACAAATATTTGCCCCGGCCGTGGCAGGTGTTTGCAACCTGCGCCAACCGCGTCACGCGTACATTGCTCGTAGTACCAATGGCCGTTAGGGCAGAAAGGTTCTTGAGTGGCGACCGCGGACCGAAAGACACAGCGTGAAAGGCCCAAGGAGGAGCGACGACCTGGTTAGAATCGCGAGCAGAAATTGGATGAGGGCGGCGCAAGACCGATGGTTGTGGAGAACTTAGGGGAGGCCTTTTTCCAGCAGTGGACGTCCATCGGTTTATTAAAAAGGAGACCACAACTGTCGGTCCAAATACAAAGTCGCATTCTATCGGTCCGCTGTTAGAAAGCGTCACTGACGCGTCCCGCGTTTACGCCGGTCCAAGAGAATTTTGTCACGTTAGCGTCCCAGCATCAATTTTGGATGATATTAGTATGCCACCGCGTATTTTTGCCAGAATTTCTATATAGATGCACGACGGGTCAAGGTCTATCTAATAAACACATTGGTGCTTAGACAGCTCTACACAAATGTCAGTGCCATACAAATTCACTACAGGACTTACCTTCGTACTAAAGTCACTTACCGATTTATGCTCCTTTTCATCATGGTATCCACCATGTTTCTCTTCTTCCCCGGAGTCGCCTTCTTCCTCGAAGAATTCTACATTCTTTTCATACTCTTCTTTTTTGTGGATATCATGGCTTCCTTTGGTGCTGTGGCCTTTCGAGTGCTTCCCTGATTCTTCGTACTGAAGTTAAATATAATTATGAATGGGAGACAAATGTATTAGTGCAATTTATAGTCAAGTAACCTGCTTAATACAGCGATTATCAGAATACGTACTATATGGTAGATAACAATTTTACTGTCATGTACTACGCGAAATTACTGTGCCATGATTAACACTGTATCAATCTGTGACAAAACACAGATACCTACAGATATTGATACAGTGGCACGTAAGAAAAATGTATGAGCCATCCTTAATTCATCCCTTGAACCTACAATTCAGGGACAGACTCAAGTTAAATAATTACTGATGACTTCTTCTTCTTCCGCCTTGGTGTACCTAATGACTTCTAGCGGTCTACAATGACTATGAAACTTTTGTAGTTAGAAATCTTTCACCCATTGTGAAGTGAGGACTTGAGAAGGCAACAGTCGAAATCTGTAGAGAAAGCTACTCCTGTATTCATGTTGAATACGATCATTATCAATCCACTTGGATGAGTTCTACCTTTGTGTGCTGCTCTCATACAATGATTGCGATAATTAAATGTCCCCGGAATTTACGGATGCTTTATGGTTTATATCTATATATGATTACCACTACCCTGCCAGTGGCCTCCGCCTTCTGCAGTTGTTTTAACCCAAATAGGACTTTACCATAGTTATACTTCACGTGTGTCTTATTTATACATTTGCATGCTTCTCACCATGTTCCTCGTGCTGATGTGCTCAGTAGTGCTCGGACTCATCATGACTATTTTTGGTGTGGCCTGCGTTGTCCACGTACTTCCCAAAATTATCTCTACCATAGATTTTACGCAAATCCTACCTACTTTTGCCCTTCATTTGTACCGTAGCATGCTTCCTTCTATGCTCCTCGTGGTGATATCCTCAGTTTCATCATGATGATTTTTGCTGTGCCTCCATAGGTCCTCGTACATCTCAAGCTGGTCTCTTCTCTACCATAGATTTTACGCAAATTCTACCTAAATTTTCCCTACAAATGTACCTTAGCGTGCTTCTTTCCATGCTCCTCGTGGTGATGAGCTCCATAGTGCCCGGACTCATCATGGTGCTCCTTGTCATGTCCCCCGCGGTCCTCGTACTTGCCTAGGTGGTCCTCTTTGTCGTGGTGGCCCTTTTTGGTTTTGGAGTCTTTGTGAAGGCCCTGTTGGATAAACCAAGCAAATTAGGGTCTAAACAGAGGTTCACAGTACGGAAAATAGATTTTTGGTATTTTTTTTATATTGGCATGCAAGTAATGTTCATGAAACTAAAAATCTATTTCAACTAGTAACAAGTCGACATCCATTGTACACTATGGCACGAGGTCGGTGTCCGTGGGTAAGTTTGATGTGCCTAGAGTAAAAAACTATTACGGAGACAGGACACTAAAAAAAACGCCTGCCATACATTTTTAACAGCTTACCCGAGGAGATCCGTCTCGAACAAAATAAACGGATATTTAAAAGAAAATTGAAAAAGCATTTATCCACTGCCGTAATCTTAAAAAAATTGATACTGATTTTTATAAATTGTACTTAGTTATTGAAAAGTCTTCCTGTAGACAAACTGTCATAACAGTTTCGCAGGGCTTTAGATTATATGTATTCTTTGTTGTAAAATTAATAATAAATAAATAAATAAATAAATAAATAAATAAATAAATAAATAAATAAATAAATAAATAATAAAATATTGTACAGCTGCACAAAGATCACATTTTTTTTTGTTGAGTGAGACAAAATTTGGCCTCAAAATTGCTTCGGCTGTCATGATTTTAAGATTCCTACTATTGTGGGCAATATTTGAAATTGGTAAGAAGTAAGCAATTTTTGACTGCTATTTGAAGCATATTTTAGTAAAATTTTCGTTTGTATTGCTATGCGAATTAAAAGATGGGTAGAACACTTTAATGATGAGCACCAAAATTCTCAAAACACAGCTTCCAGTAGGTATGCAAGTTTGCAGACTATATTTTGCATAATTTTAACAATATGCAAATGGTCTAACCTATTTTAGGATAAGTCCTTTGAAATGGTTAAGTTATACATATTCGTCGCGAAATTTGCTCGATTCGAGCGACAATACGGAGCCGTAATTGACTTCTGAAGTTCCTACTACTACGTATTCTCTAAAATAGGTATTTATAGGTAAATAGGTATACTATTTTCTGCCACTGGTCTGTGGTGCCTTTTACGTTAAAATTATTGATGTATATGCATTTAGAGATAAGTCTGGCACTTGCAGTACATCTTTCACAGTCTACTCAGTACCTAAAGTTAAGGATCTTGTTGCCGGCGGCCGCAAGGCAGACACAATCCGTCGCATCATTTAAAGAGAATTAAACAAATATATGGCTTTTGCACACTTAAATCTCGTCTGTTAAGTTATTACTAAGAATATTAAAATATGATTTACTTTGTTTTTATATCTATAGTACAAAATTAACGTATCTCTCTGTGCATAATTATCTTGCTCGTTTGCTTAGCTTCTGTAACCTAATGTTAAATTCTCTCATTTCTCTCCGAGACAAGTAATCAATACATCACGTCAGTAAGTGGCCATTTTGACCAGGCCGACAACTAGACAAATATAAAAAAAAACGAGGAACAGAGCTGAGCTGTCCTCTCTGTTGTGCAAGCTCTTCCCAACCCTCGCATGGGATGTTGCACGCGGTATTAAAATGAAGTTAGATGACCATGCTTCGGGGTTTTCGGGGCACGAATGATTTAACACTAGGCCACAGAATACTTAATAGTGCTACGTACAGAATGGACACGCATACCCCCGCACTGATTCGAGTTAACTCACCCCGCAAGGGCACGGAGTCGGAATCGAGTTGGCTGCGTAGAAAAATTTGAAAGGGTTGTGTAGTGTGTACCTACTGTGTATATGGGTTATATGTGTATATAGGTGGGCATTGACTCGTGAAATAGTGATAGTGTTGGTGATGGTAATGATAATGATAGTGGTGATGATGCTGATGATGATGATGAAGGGGGTGACTGGTGATGGTGATGATGATGAAGGTGGTGATAGGGTTGACGATGATGATGATGATGACGATGATGATAATTGTAATGACGATGCCGATGGTGATGGTGATGATGTCGATGACCACAAAATCACCATCACACCACTATCATCATCAACATCATCATCATCGCCACCATCCCCACCACCATCACCATCATCGCGACATTCATCACCTCCACCACTATCACCACCACCACATTCACCACTGCCACCATCACTACCATTATCATGATCACTCCTACCGTTGTCGTGTCGTTGTGATAATTTTCTATCTTATGCCATATTTATGTGCAACTAAAACACCAACTGGTTGTTGCAATGCTTCTGAGGCAGCCGTGTGCGTCTTACACGCACATATTGCCACTGACATTCAAGTTCAGTTTTTAGTAGGCAGTGTCCGCCCTGAGACTAGCCGGACAGTAGGCGTCAAATCATTCGTACACCAAAAACCACGGGGTATGTTGATGATGATGATAGGTATTGCAAAATAAAAATTGACGCCACGCCATACGATCGACGGACGTGAATAACGTGGAGCCATAAATAAGTTGTACATAACATTTTATTCGGTTTCTGCGACTGTCAAACATAAAAAAAAAAATATTATACATAATTATTCTTCAAGATATTGAGATCGTTACACACATAGACACAACCTACTCTCTTAAAAGGTAGCTGTTGCCAAAATAATACCAATGGTTATGTCATTACATAACAAATACGTTAAAGCAAGCTATTGTTATTCAAGTGATGAAAGTGAATGTTTTTAAAACAGGTCGAGATGCACAAAACGGATGACAGTCGAAAAAAGGCTATTGCTGCATGTAATAAAATAATGTATAAGTAATAAGTATCCTTTTGAGACATAACATCAAGTAAAAGGATGTTTACAAAAACACATGTCTACAAAATATATTGTGCCAGAGAGGCATACCTTTCCCTAATCTAATTATATTTATATGATGTGACAGACAAGAATTTTGTCTTGTAACCTTTTAGTTTATTAATTAACCAGTCACTTTCCTGGATTATAAATAAGACTCAGAGTTTAAATCAATTCATAGGAATAGTGGAATCCAGTAGGGCTAGCTTATCTTGCGGCTAGAGATGGGCACTCGTGGGTGAATACCCGATAAATACTGGGTAAATACCCAATCTACCGGGCAGTAGTAGTAGTAGTAGTAGTAGATTGGATATTTACCCGGTCTTTATCGGGTATTTACCCATGAGCGCCCATCTCTACTTGCGGCGACTTCACTTGTCGCGCGATCTATTATTAAACTGCTATAATATTGCTCGTAATATAAAAATGTGACATTTATAAGTGCCAAACGAGCGAAGCGTGTCCGTCAAAATTCGTATGTCCAGAAATTGGTATGTCCAGAAATTCGGATGTCAATAAATTCGTAGGTATGTCCAGAAAGTCAGATGTCCAGAAATTTGGATATCCAGATACTTTCTGACTGCTCTCGCCTCGCATTTAGTATGTTCGATAAATTTTTAAGTTTTTTTTATGTTTTTTGTATGTTGGATCATTGATCCGAAATAAATAATTTGAATTTGATAAGTAAGTCTTGTAATCAAATTTAATATTTTTAAATTCGAAACGAACGCAAAAATAGAGAGAGTAGGTATAGAAAGTTTCTACAATCCAACATTAACTCTCTTCCATTGCCTGAATCGTAGAGATTGGATCATAATGAGAGATCCGAAAACAATGCGGCTATTGATATGCTTTAAAGGAAAAAAATATATAATAAAAATAGTAAAATAAATAAACGTAAGATCAGAAGTGATATAAGAATTTTCATTCAGTGCGGTTGTGTTTATGTGTGGGTATAAATGATTGTATGTACAGCCCAACAAGGTGTTTACAACCCACGACCTATTGCCGATTTTCAGTGGTACTAGTTTATTTTACTGGTAACGACATATTTTTGGTAACTGACGTTGAAAGTCAGTGAATGTCACTGATGTAAACAAAGAGGGAACAGGACTATTATTACGGAATATTATTCCGTAAATTTCAAGTAATTTTTGCATAATAAAGCCAAAACTAACCACAGTGATGAAATGAAGTTTTTTCTATAGGATTCAGTATTTATTTCGCAAGAAAAACGAAGGATTGAGCAGCGTTCCGGTAAACAATGTTTTTAACTTGGTTAGTGATAAATCCTTGACTGACGTTTGCAAATACAATGCTAATGCTTTATAACTAATTCGCGATGAGAAAAGGATTGCACCAACTGTCATTTCTAATGTTTACAATGAAGCGAAAAATGTAATAGTTCTGGCGGAGTTTGAATCCGTTTTTTTTCCAGACTTTTTCAACCAGTTGCTTCTTCATCAATGGCTCTCGCATCAGCTTCAGTAGTCCAATAAGTAGGACGCCCATGTTGGCCCGGAAAGCCGTTGGAAAGAGAAACAGCCCCGCCAGAGCCATTATAATTTAATTTTTTCGCTTCATTGTAAACATTTTGTTTACTCTAGCAGACGTTACTGTTTTCCTCCTCATTGCTGAAGGTCGTGACATCCACCATCAATGGATCACAAGCTTTCTCCGGATGATGTTGCGCACCATCCACAATCCTCGGCCACCTTGAGGGCGTCGTGGAAGTTACAGTCAAGTGCAGTGCGGATTTGGTCGGACTAACACATCGGGCTGCGACCCCGAGGCCTCTTCCCCTAGATCTTTATCGGTTTAATAATTTTGACGTTTCTAAATAGAATAACTGTCATATTCAATCCTATTAATTGTGGTCTTATAATAGTTACACTAAGGAAAAGGTCAAACAGTGCATATCACTAAAGTAGAAATATAGTGGAGAAATGGAAAAGCTCGGAAATGTCAGTGTCTAGACTGTCAAGCATCGAATTGACGCTTTGATTGCAACACCTCCAGCACAACTTTGACACGCGACTCTTTTTCGCGCGAGATTTGCTATCCCTTTCTGTTCAGTATCGTGAGAGAGTGACGGGTGATGCTATGTCTAACCGTAGTTGTGCTAGACGGGCAGTTCACGGCGACATCGCTAAGATGTGTCATTTCAACTTTTAATTGGCGATAAACCTAGTAGATCGCAACGTCGCCAACCTAGTCGCGTTTCGTTTGCGCCTCTATGTCGCAATAGATATGGCGCATACCGAACTTGACCGGGTAGTCACGTGACATTAGACAGTTACGGTTCGTTCCAAGTAGAATTTAGTTACTTAAGAATCATTTCAGCTTTAGAATGCTTACCTCATAAGCCTTCTTGCCGTGTTCTTCGTGTTCCTCTTCGAACGAAGAGTGATGTTCGTGGCCACCTCCTGTAAAAAGAAATATACATAATTATAAATTATATCTCATTCAACGACGGAAAATTGTAACTTTTAACCGACTTCAGAATGAGGAGATTCTATGTTTCACTATAGGGTCCTTGTGGCATTTTTGTACAATTTTGCCAGCGTTCCTAGTTCACAGTTGGCAACACTGCGTCGAGTATACGAGGTCAAGTCAAGACCGATCAGACAAAATATGCTAACTGTACAATTCTAAGCTGAACTAAATTACTCCCATTCGGACAGGCCGTCGCCTACGCTATGAGACGTTTCAAAGTAGATTTCGCTATAAATTTTATTCCTATTGCATACTGCAAGCTCAGAGGAAAAGAGTATATAATTATTATCAATGCACCAAGAAAAAAGGTAGCAAAAAATTATCATATTTTAAAGAATAATTGAGTAAGGGCAAAAACACAATTACAAGACACCGACATCGCATCGTCGTACGACGCGACGTCGTACCACGATGCAATGCATAAATCGAAAATGAACTTTATTTTCATGTGACAATATACAAAATTAAAATTCATTTTATTGTCGCACGACGTCGCATCGTGGCACGACGTCACGTCAATAAAGAAGGTAACTGCACTGTACCAAAAAGGCTCATATGTATAAATTCCACTATATGTACTGATATCGGTTATCTTAACTGTTACACTGGCTCCTACACTAGGCACTGCGTAGGTAGCCAGTGATTTTGAGAAAAAAGTCGCGAACAGGAAGTACAAAATACAACTTAAAAAATTGATCACATTTAAACCAAGTGGTACTTTAAATTAAACTATTGAATATTATTTGCAAGGTATAAAAGGGGATTCTTATAAGGGGGAAAGAAAAGCAGCTGCAGTGCAGCAGCTGCTGCAGCACCTCTTTGCGAAGGCTGACCTTGAGAAAAGCATCGGAATTTTAAAATAGCATTTTCGCAACAATGCCCGCTAGATAGTGACTTAATTACTCCGGGACCAGGATGCAATTTTGATATGAGTCGTTAAAAATAAATTCCACAAACACACCTATATTTTCTTTCACAAGATCTGTCAGGTACCTGATACGTTCCTTGACGATTGCTTTTTCTAAAGGAAGCGTATAGGTCTTCGCAGACTTAATTAAAATACACATTGCATAAGACATTGTGATATACTAACAGTGCTCTCATCGTATGCTAGATATTAAGGGCCATTTTGTGACACTTATAACAGACCCGAAGAACATAGGGTACGCATGACATTTCTTTCGGTGACGTTGGCAAAACATTTTCAAGATTTAAATTTTTCTATAAGAAAAATACACCGCCTTAACAGAAATGTGGACTTTCTCCATATTAAACTCACTTGCGCTCTGATGCATCTTTTAGTAAAGTAAAACAGTTGATGATCGATTCTACGATCTAGTACGGATTGTGGTGAAAATCTTTGTTGTTGTTAGGCAACTCATTCTTGCCACAAAGTATAGATCAGCACATCTAGCATAAACAGAGATGACTCTTTATCGCGCGACAAATAATACTACCTGTCACTTTTGCTTTCAATATCGTGCGAGCAAGACAAGTGCCACTGAGATGAGAAGATATCCCTGCTGGTAACTGGATCCATGAGAAATGGATGAAACTCATCTATTGTTTGTTACCTACGTTTTAGTATTTTCTTTATTACCTATATACATATAATGTCGCTGCCTAAATGTTTTAGAACAGGGTTCTCTTTGCTGAAGTCGGTTTTGTTATCCAT
Organism: Apotomis capreana; assembly: GCA_947623375.1. Lineage (NCBI taxonomy): Eukaryota > Metazoa > Arthropoda > Insecta > Lepidoptera > Tortricidae > Apotomis > Apotomis capreana. The sequence goes on along the minus strand of OX392509.1, from coordinate 17,344,507 downwards.
CCCAAGTAGCACAACTGGGTCTAAATAGCTCGTATATCATATCTAATTAGATGTTTAAGTGAAATTTACCACCATGACTAAGTGCTATATAGGTGGCAAGAACCCTTATGCCACCAGTATAGAACCAAAAGGAGAAAAATTGCAGCCTATTTTTGGTGCTAAATAGAATCCATAAGAGATCTCACAATTACCTTAAGTGGTAATTAGAACTATGGGTGAAAGTTATGCGCAGTGAACGAATGAAAACATTTCAGTTCGGTCAATGAGTGATAAATGAGTCGCCAAAATTATCTTTGAGTGGCAACTGTCAAATTGTGTTTTATTAAAAGTAATACGTGATCGGCCATATTCATTTTGGATTTATATGTCTGTTTGATTGTGATTAAAACTTTACGTTATACAAGCATTGAAATAAGCACGAAATTCTTGCGAATTTTTTTTTACTGTGAAACTATAGTATGTTTTCTTTGTAAATTTCGACGCGCCCTTCATTTGATCAGGAATATTAAAAAAGAGAGTGCTAAATTAAATAAGGAATAGATACTGATAAGAAATAAAACTGTTAAAAACCTGACCTAATGATTGTAGGTTACGTACAATGTTAAAGTATCATCGTCACAACTATCAAAAGTCTGTGATTATGCGTGAGTGTGATAAAATTCTGGTTAAAATAATCAATTTTCATAGGCTTCCATTTGTAAACATGGCGAAACAAAAAAGATCCTACAGTGTTTATTTTCACTTATTTGTTCCTTATTTGGAACTATCAAGTCTAATAATCACTTATTTGTATCTTGCGAGTGGCAAAGCAGTGAATGATATTACCAATAGTAATTATTTGCTCTTTTGTAGACTATTAAACAAGCAAGACTATTAAATATATTTTGACAAGGCGCAAATAGGAACTATAATAGAACTTTTAGTTCGTTAGTGGTTTGAAATAAGTGAAAATAACTGCTTTTGGTTCCAAGAACCTCCTACTGAGACCTATTTATGCGTTGGAGTGGCAATAAGGTACTTCTTAGGCCTTAAAGTTGCAATATTTTTTGGTTCCAAAAGAGCCGTAAAATTATCCCTTTAGCCACTATTGGTGATATAATTCGCTATTGTACTAGTCATTTGGAACTTTTAGTTCCAAATAAGGGTATGTTCCCACTTATATGTAAAAGTTGCTTATAAGTGATTTTATAAGGCCTTATACAGCACTATTGCTTCTTATTGAGTGACAATTTGAACCTGCATGCAACTTTAAGTAGCAAAATCGACTTTATCCCACCATAAGTAATAAAGTAGAAACAAAAAACGCTCCTATGCAACTACAAGTGATAGGATGAACTCATATACAGTTTTGAGTTATGTTTAAAGCTATAAGTTGTATCAAACACTGTTAAACCACTCATTTAGAACTTAAAGCTATAAGATAAGCTGCAAAATTCACTAATGTGCTGCTTGGGATACTTGTCAGCAAGATCTTACCATAGGGCCGGCTCACGATACCGACCGCGTCCTTCAGTTTTATTACTCTTATCAGATAAAGATCTTCTATTCTTAAGGTCCTTTACGCCCGATCAGCCATCGGTTCACTGCGTTCATAACCCGCAATACCTTTTTTCTACTTCTATAAAATTTTCCGAATCGTCTTTGCCCTAAGGGCAAGACCTGACCCAGTAGTCGCTTACGCAACGATACTTGCGCAATGCTAATTAGATTCATTTTACGCTATAACTAAATGATATTGGAATGAAAGTGTGACAGTGGAAAGTGGAATTGATAGACTAGTATTCGGAATTTTATATTTACTCGATCACAACGAGTTGCCGTTTTAGTACACTTCTGTATCTTCTGCTTATATGTATCTGTGTAGTTATAAAGTTTTACAACACGTCAAAATGTCTGGTCAGATTTTAAACAAGGATAACAAGATATGCAAGATTGTTATAGACGTTATAGTGTTTATTATTCGGCGTATCGTAATGATCCATAAGATAGTTTAGACACAAAACATAATTACCTCATCAAATCATTTAATACTATGTAAGAAAAACTCTCCAAGTGTACTTTCATTTTTTAACGAAACAGCTACATGCATAATATGTATACGAGCCATAACTGTTGTTATTATACACTAAAGATAAGAAGTTATGTTGTATAATGTAACAATCATAAATGTCATTTCAATGTTTTACATCACGATAATACGACGTAACTGTGTGTTTAAACCGAAATCCCAATTATATCTATCAGATACGAATCTTAGAATACCAACATGTTGGTAACATTAAGCCTGTTCCCTGTTGTATTAAGATGTCTGGTTTTTATTACTCGCAACCTTGGACAATGTTCGATTTGATCCCGAATTTATCTTGATAGTGTCCCATTTCTAAGTCACTTTCCTCGGACGTGTGACCTGATTAATTATTTAAATAGCTATTTATAAGCGGGTTCACCCTCGACCGGGAATTAATCCATAACTTAATCCTATCTGTGCGCCCAGTTTCATATAAATCCGTGCTATGAATGTTCGACTTTCATATAGAAATCTTTAAGGGTATTCTGAAATGGCTTCCTTTAACAATGAAAATGTCAATCGAGTTAGATCTGGTGTTGTCTTTATATTACGAAATGCTCACACGTCTTGGCTTTGTATTGTCAGGCTTTCAGAATGCAAACGAATGCAAATGTCCAAAATTGAGACGAAATCCCACTGCTGAATGCGAATTTACAAAACCTATACTATTTCAGTCACGATTCAGATTCAAATCGGGGAGCTTTTGTTTGTGCATATTAGTTAACAATATCTATACCGTTACGGTAAAAAGTAGTCACTCAAATGTATTAGCTTTTTGCTTACATATTTTCATGTATTATTCACGACAAAAACCTAGTCGAGTTTGGCAACGTCTATATGGAGCAAGCGTGCCGCGGTAGTGGACGAGGAAGCGCATGAACACAACTGCTACCAGTAAACTAGATTAATGGGTTAGGTTAGGTTAGAACTCCGACCACAACAGCGCGCGAGCCGAGCGAGCGAAGCGAGTGTACCGCGGCAGCGGTCGGCGAAGCGCCAGAAACGATTTGCTACCAGTAAAGTAGGTTAGGTTAGAACTGCGACCACAACAGCACGCCTCCTGATATAAATTCAACTATTTTATCACGATTTCAAACTAAATAATATGGCCTAATAAAAGTACCCATCAACTGAAATAATTCTAAATGTAAAAAAAATGCTTAGCCATTGGCATGAACGGTAATTTATTGAATACAATCGGAGTCGTTACTAAAGTATTATTCAAGGTATAGACCGCATCAGACTAGCATTTGTACCAGCAATACCCGTATGAATTTAGTTAATAAAGTCTACACGATTTCAGTAAATTTCTGTACTATACCAGATTAGGGTTTCGTTAAGGCGATATTGTCCGGCCCTACGGCCGAATTGAGGGGGTGAGGTGCGCGGCAAGACGCGGAGCGCCGCCCGCGCGCCCCGACCCCGCTCGCCGAGTTCGCTAACGTGAAATCGCGATGGCAATGTACACTGTAGAGTGTAGAGGGGTGTCACAATACAGTGATATCAGTCGGCAGTTTTTTAAGTGGCCGTGCAAAGCGGGTTATAATTTATGTTCAAAGTGAAATGCGAATTCTTGCTATAGAAGTACTAAATATTATTTTTCGTTTTAACTAAATGTTTGTTTAACTTAATTTATTTTTTATAGTTTTTACTTGCGACTGTGTTCTGTGGAGGAATTACGGAATAAGTATCCCACCAAAAACATAACATGTAAAAAAATTGCAAGTCTCGCATCGCAACCTTCTACCGCTAAAAGTTGTGAGATTACAATATAAAACCAAGTTGGTTAATTTATTCAGTCCCTATCAGAGTGACCCTCCGCCTATATGACAACTTTGACATACATTTTCACCGGGTTACATAACTAAAAACATATTACCATGACCGTTGTAGTGTTTGCATTAATATTACACATGTTTATCTTTATAATAAATGTAATGACTTGGCCATCGCACAGCAACATAAGTACATAGGAACACGAGTAAATCTCCTTTTAAAGTGATTATTATATTTTTAGCTTTATCCAATAGTTTACAATTTAGATAGTTTGGCCATTTCGTTCGGTGTTGAGCTGTGCTCCTCCCGTTTTTTCAGCTGTTTTTTTACTATCTCATCTTCCTCTATTATCTTCTGTCGTCCACTTTTGCCCGTGTTGCCAGGTCCATCTTTTATCTTAGTAAGGACGGCCAAGATGAAACAATTTGTAGGAATTTACGCATATAAATTAAGCGTGACATTTAAAGCGTTAATAATATTTGGTAGATGTTTTCATTATATCTAGAGTATATTACCGTGTGCGATTGCCAAGTCCTTACATTTTATTATACAGATAAAAATGTTTAATACATTACATTATTAATGCGGGCACTAAAACGGTTATGGCAATATGTTTTTAGTTATGTAATTCTGTGAATGTCAATGTTGTAATATAGGCCGGGGGTCACTTAATAAATAAATTAACCGACTTGGTGTTATATTGTATCTCACAATTTTTTGCGGTAGATGGTTGCGAGACTTGCATGCATGTTATGTTTTTGCTGGGATCTCATTTTTTTTAAGTGGTCCTCCTTTTTTTGACAAGCCAAGATGGTAAATACTTCTTATTCTATTATACTCTGCAATTGCGGAGTCGACGTGAGCTAGATGTAAACCGCACAGACTTGTCACTTCCTCTCATGATCCATAACGATCTCATGGTAAATAATGACTTAGCGGAGGCACTGTCGTGCCCCTAGATCCTTCTCATGATCCCCCTTAACATCCATAATGATCTGTCTCTTGATTCCTCTCATGATCACTCTCATGATCCATAATGACCCATCATCACCACAAGGATTGTCATCACAATCATCGTCATTATTCATCATCAGTCATCACCATGACCATTACCATCTGAATCAACACCGCCATCATCATTCCTAATCACCATCATCGTCATGACCATCATTATCATCAGAATCATCAACAACAACACAATCATCAACAACACCACTATCATCATCATAAGCATGACCCACAACACCACCATCATCATTATCATCATTACTATCACCAACAGCATCATTATTTGACGAGTCATCATTATTGTTCTACCTATGCCTGTGCACACGACCATTTCAAAATTATCTACGCAGAAAAAACGATTCCAACTCACTGCCCCTGCGGGGTGAGGTAACTCAATTCGGCACGGGGGTGTGCGTGTCCATTCTGTATGTATAAATTCTGTGCCTGAGGTTTTAGTATCTAAAATTCTAAACCGAAGGTTATATGAACCGCAAAATCAACTTTGTAATCGAGTATTTTTTATAGGGTTCATAAGGAAATACAAATTTTCCTATGCAGGTCGCATAACTGTACACTAAACAGTAATATAGTTCAAAATTTCAAGCTTGTGTGTCTGCTGGAAATAACATAGAATTCGTATGATCGTGTGTAAATGAGTCAGTGAATTAGTGAGTGACAAAATTAAGGAACTTTGACTCGCAATAATTCTTAACTTACTAGTTCAAATTGAATGTTACTTGGAATATGCCTAGGTTATACTATGCCCACCTAGTTACTGAAAATTCAGGCTTCTAGCTTTGTTCACGACGAAATACAGGGGGTTTGAAAATGGTCTGAATGGCTTCGAAAAAAGGAAAAGGATGTTAATGTAGCCAGCAAACAACTTGAGTGTGACCTTGACTGCGCAGTAGCCGATTTACGTACAAATTTACATGCGCAGATCCGCCATTTTGGTTCAAGTTGTTTGCCGGCTACTGTACGGTGTGCTGGTAAGCGCGTTTTCTCGAGTTGGAGGGGGCAATGGCGTGCCTCTAGATACAATTAATAAAATTATTTGTTTTTTTAGATACTTTTAAATGTGAAATAATCTCAAAGGTGCTATCATACATAAACAGACTGCGCTAAACACATTACCCTCCTTTGCGTCGCGCTGTCCGGTAAAAATATACTACATACCTTACCTAGGAGTCGATTGTTGCTAAAGGCCTTAAGAAAGAACAAGTACTGAGGAGCATTTGTAAAGTACAGTTTTTTTTACTTACCTATATCTAGGTTACATAACATACATAATCATGCCTTTTCCCCAGGCAGGGACTTAAAGTACTGATATATGTTAACTGTGTACTAAATCCATGTTCCAAGTTTGACAAGAGACATAAGTCAGAATACGCTAAAAAACTTAATTTAGATGAAAAATATTTGTGGTAATAAGTACGTAAGTCAATTTGACACTTAATGCTTTGAGCAATGAGTTCTTTTGTAGGAAGTAATTATGTTGTTTTAAATTATAAATAAAGCGTTATTAGCATATACTTGAACATGTCAACCGTGCCACTTTTTGACATTTATGTTCGGTTCTGTGAATTTATTATAAATAAAACATTAACTTACTTTTTGGCGTTCCTTGCTCGAGCATTGTCTTTTTTTATTCGTTTTATAATATGAAAAGCTTTTTGTTTACGTTGTGCTGCTTTACTTCTCATTTTTTTGGAACAATAATTCGTAAATGCGATCACGTGGTCGCGCGGAACAAATTGACACAGGTCCATCCCCTTCAAGCGCCGAAGCGCGACTGAAATGGCACCGCGAGCTATCGCCCTCATAGTTTTAGTAGATATTTAGTTCTAGTGATTAAATAAATAATTTTATTCAGAAAATCCCATCCACTTCAACTAGATAATGTTAGTATCTATACATTTACGCAAAAAACGGGTAAAAAAGGTTCGTATTTTAGCCATTCTATAGAAAAGATATTACGAATAGAGGTAACTTTGGGATCGTTTTCTATCGACCGAAATTTTTTCAATCATGTTGCTGAACACGATTTCATATTCAGAAGAGCCTTAAGTATGATATATATGTTTTTCATAATCTTCAAACACTGATTAAACGTCTACGACGAGTCTGAAAATGAGTGAGTTCGGCGTCTACTGGGAAAAGATCGCCTTGCTAATCTGGTTCAGTTCGCATCTGAACCCTATCAGTATAGGCTTTGTAAAGATGCCTCCTGAATTCAGTCTCCGTGCTAGAAACGTAGAACGTGCTTTCCTACAAATTACCAGATAGATAATTGTATATGTACCCTAGTGCCAAGTGGCCTAATTAATGAGTAAATTATTCATTTCATTGTGGCGCTACAAAAATACGAACGATGGTTTGTCACACCCTACGTAGACGCGGTTTAAGGTGGATTTGTCCGTAATGTATGTAATTTATAATTATAATATGAAACGTTGACGGTCATTTCTGACTTTTAGAGCAGTCTAAGTGTAGGTAGTCCTATATAGACATGTGATCCCAATAAAAAATAGAATCGATTGACATCCTCAAAAAAATGACCGCACGCCTATTACAAGTGCGCAAGCATGTGTTACGTTATCTAGAGGACATTTTTTTATCATTTTAGTTCTACTTTTTTGTGCGTTTGATAAAAACGGAAACCACCGGAACGAAGCACTCATAAATAAGGCGTAGATTGTTGTTAACAGATCTGCGCCGGCGGCCGTAATTGACTCTCAACGGGCGCATCGGTGCATTAAATCCACTCGATTTGCTTTCTTTTCGAAGCGACAAGTGTTTCGAAGTAAGTTTTAAATGAAGGCTCCTTATATCTGTTCAAAAATGCTGCTTGTTTAGGACATTTTCTTTATGATCAAACATGTTTTTTAACATTATTATTATATGAGATATTGCGATTTATTGGTATATAGGTATTTTAAACCTACAAATTATTCATTGATAATTTTTGTTACCTACGGTTGACTGGTAGAGTCCCATGGCATTAAGTCCGCCTTTTGTACTTCAGGTTTTCTTATGTGAAATCTATTTTAAATCACTACATAGTATAAAACAAAGTCTGTCCCTATTAGGTATACGAGTACCTACCCACTCGTAGTTTTAAAGGCCTAAGCATATATGCTTAGGTCTTTAAAACTACGCAACGGATTTTGATGCAGTTTTTTTAAATAGATAGTGTGATTCAAGAGGAAGGTTTAATATGCATAATTGATCAGCATTGCACAGCGTGCGAAGCCGGGCGGGTTGTTAGTAAATATATAAATTAGATAAAAGTTTACTAATGTGTAAATATATTTTAAACATATTTTTGTATAGCCTTATGTAACTTGGCAGTAATAATCTTTTGGCAGAATTGCCTTTTGCATAGTATTTAGTAAACAATCAGCTCTTTGTTTTTGTTGGCTGTCGCAGTTCTAACCTAGCCTAACCTACTTTTCTGCCAAGTATACCTTTATGCTAAATTATCATTTAACCAAGTGTTTCTGTTTGTTATGCGAAGTGTATTGCTGTTTCAGGGAAACCTTAATTTAGAAACCATTGCGAATAATAGCGCTAAATAAATTCTTTTTTGGAAATCTATGTCGGAAAAGTCACTAAAGAAAATAAATAAATATTTAAGGGACGATCTTACACAAATCGACCTAGTCCCAAACTAAACAAATCTTGTGCTGGACGACGATATATTTATGTAAAATATCGTAGTACCTATATAAATAAAGTCCATCACACAAATATTTGCCCTGGCCGGGATTCGAACCCAGAACCTCCGGCTTTGTAGGGGGTGCACTACAAACTGCACCAACCGCGTCGTCAAATATCATCCAGTTTTACTCAAAGACTATAACATTTCCAGATCAGACTAGACTTTTGACACAAATTCCACCAAGGCCATATGTCGAAAGTCGAGCCAAGACGAACCAAAAACTTACAAATAAATAACAAAACAAGCTTTAAGTAATCCGTTGCTAATTGGTGTTTGCCGATTGATTTTTCACTGGACGGTTGTACACCGTGAAATGTGCTTGTAGTGGGAGCCAAGTTCTTTCATTGTGTTATTAATTCGATGTGCAAGGAAATATTGTTACGACAGTAAGAGGTTGGCGGACATGGTTTGTTAGTTTTAAACAACATTTGTACAGACTACATCAAACGTAGGTACTTACCTAAGTGATTTATTTAGCACCTTTTTACTTCATCTACCTTGGCCCGTTCTCATAGTCGCATTGACTATTATTTATTGCGACAAAGTAGGTAGGTACTTCGATGACTTACGATTGAACTTGATTGTAAGCTCGACAACCCACGCCATATTGACGACGCGGTTGGCTCAGTTTGTAAGCCCTTGCCTACTGAGCCGGCGGTCTCGGGTTCGAATCCCGGCCAGGGCAAATATTTGTGTGGTGAACTCGAATATTTGTGCTTGGGACATGGTTGTTCTAAGATGTATTTAAGTATATATTTATCTATATAAGTATGTATATCATCGTCTGGTATCCATAACACAAGTCTTCTTGAGCTTAATTTGGGACTAGATTAGGTATTATTATTATTTATTATATTGTGGTTTTTTTGTGGTATTAATTTATTTTACCGGTAATGACAAATTTTTGGTAACTGACGTTGAAAGTCGGAGAACGTCACTGATGTAAACAAAGAGGAAACAGGACTAAATATTCCGCAAATTTCAAGTAATTTCTGCATAATAAAGCCAAAACTATCCACAGTGACGACAGTCAAGTTTTTTCAATAGAATTTTGTATTTATTATGCGAGAACGAAGAATAGAGCAGCATTCCGGTAAATAATGTTTTGAATTTGGTTAATGACAAAAAAATTTAATAATGCAAATATACGACGTATGTATATTATTGCCATATGAAAGGGCCTTATCACACTTGCGATTTGCGAGCGTATTTTCTATACAAATAAGCGACGCGGCGTAGACGCTGCGCGATCGCCTTCATACAAAATACGCTCGCAAATCGCAAGTGTGATAAGGCTCAAAGCTGTTTGACGACTCTTGTTAGGCTACGTATACATAGATTTTATAGGTGATTTGGGTTCATCCTACTCAGAATCGATAGCATTTTCAATGTGAAGAATAAAAAAAGTGCCCCAAAATTTGTATGGGAATTTTAGTTGGTTTCCACTACATAACGCTGCAAATAAAAAGAAGTTCATATTTAAACGTGACGTAATGGAACAGATATATTTAGGACACTTTTTGTTATTTTTCACATTGAAAATGCTATCCATTCTGAATAAGATGAACCTAAAAATGTCAAGTTCTGGAAGAAACTGGGATTCGGTTTTTTTTGGAAAACACCTAGTCGTTAACTAGTTATATCTTGTCATTCTTGTCAAATATTAATATTTAAATTTTGTTTAGTGGCGTTCGCTATATCTTTATTTTGTAACAGCACGTAGATAATTGTGTTTTATTTCATAATAAAGTTTATTTTTAAACATGCACACTAGGATTTTTCTGTGTTTCAGGCGAAGAAGGGCAAACAATAACATTTATTTCACATGCTCAATTGAAATTGAATAGCTAACTACCGTGTGAGTCGTGTAGTTAGCTATTCAATTTGTTTAATCAAGAAACCTGATTTTTTTTAAGTTTCAAATGATTGTTATATATAGATGTTAGTTTATCTAAAAATAATTTGGCTTCAATAAAAATAATGTTATGAATTAATTCAAAAATCCTCTACTCATTCTATTTCTATAACGTTTTCAAAATCTTTAAACTCAAAGCTAACTATTAAATCATGACATATCTATTTACGTGATGGGAGAGAGATTAAACTGGTTAACCAAATCGAGTGCGAAATTGATTACACCAGTAATTGATAACGACGATACGTCGAGAATGGGTAGGTATACGTATTGTATCAAAACTAAAATTGTATCTAATAGAAATTTAATAAGGTAAGTACCTACGAGTATATAAGTGCTTATTTCTTATTTCTATCTATTATTTCGACTTTTGGTCGTTACTTTAAGTGAATAGATATTGACATTATATTATTTGCTGTACTTGTATTTATACAAAAAATGGTACGATGCAGTTTATTTTAGTTTTTTAGACACGTTTTGTAGCTTGTACAGTTGTTATCAGATATATCACAGGATATAAGGCGTTCATAAATATCTGAACATGTACTGTAACGCCCAGTCAATAAGAGTCGTGTTCAGATATTTATGAACGCCTTATGTGCTGCGATATATCTGATGGCGACTGTACGAATTATACCTCTGGTTGGAACGCAAACAGTTATTTGACAGCCTCATATTTTAGTCAAAACACATTATAAATATTGATGAACATATGACATTGACAAGTTGTCATTTAAAGGTAATTAAAGCGCATCGCTAAAGTAAACATATATACACGAAGTAAACATTCAGGTATGGTGGTAACACAGGTATCGGTCGGATGCCAAGTCCGTTCAAAACTGATTTTTGTGTGGTGGCTAAACTGCCGTGCGACCACAATACAAATTACATTAACTATGAATAATCTAACTAGAATTAACACTTGTAGTTTTTTTGTATACAATATATTGATTATGTGATCCGTTTTAGATGTTGAACTGCGTGGAAAATTGCTTATCGCCGGTGATTGCAAATTGTCTCTAATTTAGTTCCGTTATTGATGAAATAGCTCGTGTTTCGTGTGGTAATGTGAATCGGAATTGAATTTAGATTTGTTTTTGAGCCGGAATTGGAAATTTGTGGTAGAAAATTGATTCTACCAAAGAAAATAACAATATATCATTTCTGTAAGGCTTTGAAGCGTGACATGATTCCCTTTAAGATCGACCAGCAAACCTGGGAAGAACTCGCGGAAAGGCGCACTGACTGGCGCAAGTGTGTGGTGGACGGTCGCAGAGGTTGCGACGATGCATGGTTTGGCGCATTGACTGACAAGAGGCAGAAACGACATCTAGGCGACCCTACTACATCAACAACGGCCAGTATCTCTTGTCAAGTTTGCGGTCGGATATGCCGATCGCGTATCGGTCTTTTCAGCCACCAAAGACGGTGCTTCGCGGACTGAAGACCACAAATCGTCTGTAATAGACTGAAAGGCCTATGATGAAGGCTTTTATCGCCTTCACGGACAGTACGTCGAGATGTAAGGATATTCGTAATACGGCATTACAGACGGCAGCTTTTATCTTCTCGCAAAACTACCATTCTGTCTACAGCTGAACATTTCCCATAGTATTTATATAGACGTAAATGCCATTGTGCCATTTTTGGCTAGAACTTTAATGTATGAGATTGTCTGTGCCGCAGCATGCAATTTTCAAAATAGTCCTGTGTCCGTGAATATCTAGAAGGTCCTTTGGTGACTATAGTTTTATAAAAAAATACCTACATAGATTTTTATTTCAACTATTTTTTCCGGGGTATTCGACGCTCTTAGAGATCTTACCACTCTTAGAATAAATACGCCTACAACGAGACTCTTCATACAGCAGATTTGCGAAAGATGAAGCCGCTTTCGTTTTTATGTGTGCCTACGAACCAATCATAGAGACGTATTGCTTGTGAGCTTTACGTTGTGACAGATGCGCACACGGACAAAACTTAGCCCGTGGCTAAAGCAAAAATGGTTTCACTTTCAAGCGCCGACTTTTCTAGGCGTATTTATTCCAAGTTAATACCACTATATAGCGATGTTCTAGTAGAAACTGAGATATTGCTAAACTAGTGGTTCTGTGAGCTGTAGGCCTCACGAGTTTATTAAAAATGGTTGAAATTTATATTTCTATACGTTATTAAAAACCCCATATCTCCGCCATTTTGTTTTTCGAAAAACTTGAAATCGAAAAATTTAATCTGTACCTATAATTAACAAACCTACTCACGTTAAATCATTTGAATTTATTCACAAATGCGACCTCTAGGCCAGAACAGCCGAAAATCCGAACAAGACATCCGAACCGTGTAAGATAAACAGAAAACACGTAGGAGTCCTTTAATGAATTTTCATACAAAGTACCTATTCAAAAGATTATTTTTTTGTTCATTTTATGACATGACATTTTTATTCATATAACAAAATACCAGTGTATTTAATGTATATTATCGGGAATATCGCAACGCCGCGTCAAATTAGGGTTCTGGTCCCATTATACTCAAATAATAATTTAAGAAAGATTTACTGTCATAAAAATTCATTAAAGCCGATTTCCTTTTAGGATTTTTTTGCACAAAGAACTTATACAAAAGACTTCTGATTAAGTACGACGTTCGGCCCGAAAGGCTTATGAGGGCGTTCGGATTTGCCAATTCCACGTTTTTTTTTTTAAATTGAATAAGTATTTACATTCTTGAGCATTGCAAAAAAAGTGTACATGAACTTTTTTTTATTGATTATATAGGCTCATTTAACCCCTAATTGTTTGTACGTAATCCTCATCCAAAAAAAGGGTTCGAAAATTTGTATGAAAAAATATTTTTCCAGTGCGTCACATACATAAAAATAAAAACATTCATATAAAAACGTGACGATCTGGAATGAAAATATTTAATTATTTTTCTCGTTAAGGTTTGATTGAGATGACGATCCTGAGTAAGAGAGCCTAAAAAAAACTATTTTGTAAAAGAATTTCATGTTCACTTTTTTTAAAACGCTCTTATATCGAAAATCAAAATAGAAAATGGGTTTGATAGATTTATCGTGTTTTTCTTGTCAGTGTCACAGTCAGGTACAGTCCGTGTGCTCTCAGATTGCGATTCGGGTTTGGGTGAAAACTGAGAGTATAAAACACGCACTGTACGTGCAGTGAAATTTTATTTGGTGCTGAGTGTACGCGTTGATGTATACCAATGTGTACTTACTGTATTGTAAACATTATTTTGAAGCATATTGTTGCCATATAAAATTTATATTTAAATTTCAATTAATTGGCTTGGCCTCGATTGTTTTGGTAACCCATTTGAGATAGAAATTTAATTACAGGTACAAAATGTAAAACAAAATATTATTGAATATTTTTATTAATTTGCTTGGCCTCGATTTTTTTGGCAAGCCATTCGAGATAGAATTTTTAATATAGACACAAAATCTAAAATAAAATACTTTTCATCCATTAAACAGATGGGCGAAGGTCGTTCCTAATTCGTACCTACAATAAAAAAAAAGAAATGTTACCCAATATGAACTCCATAATGGTTCTAGATATATTAATATTGTTAAAATATGAGTACCTAAAAACATTTTATTAACAAGCCCGATGTAAAATATAAGCAAAGATTATGAGTGACGGTTAGGGTAGTGTTATCATTTTAGAGATCGGCATATCGGGACAACCCTTGACCCTGGCCAAGTGTTCTGTCCTAAAATAAAACTGCTAAGATACCTTATTTGAAGGATGGTTTACATCCCACGCAGAAGATTATATCACAATGTACACATTACATCATCGTGAGTTGCGAAATGCGTAAAGTACCTACTATTTTCACCCCGCCTGAAAATACTCAAAAATCATTTTTTTGCTTTTCTAATATATTTTGAACAGAAACAGATTTAAAAAAATATATATACTACAATAGTAAAATATCATAAAAAAATGGAACGACAACGTTTTCCTGAATTTGTTTTGTACATTAGTGATTAGTTTAAGTTTTTTATTTACTGTTTCTAAGTTTTTTACTTTTTTTTGTGTTAAAATAAAATAAAGTTAAACATTCCCTAGTGTTTTTGTACATATTTAGCAGAACAGAACTCTTTGTACGCGAGTCCAACTGCCATGCTTTTAGGTGGTTTATGAATAGTGCGAGTTTTATCGGATGAAAAAAAACTAACTAAGTATGTTCTTAAAAGGAGCAACAGTGTATCGATCTAGTGAATAAAGTTTGGCCATTGCATTTTGTCCGGCAAGCTCATTTTTAGGGTTTCGCGTCCAAAGGGTAAAAACGGGACTCTATTACTAAGACTGTCCGACCGTCTATCTGCCCGTCTTTCATCAGGCTGTATCTAATTAACCGTGATAGTTCAGCAGTAGAAATTTTCACAGATGATGTACGAGTACCTATTTCTGTTGCCACTACCTACTACAACAAATACCAAAAAATATAATAAACTAAATATTTAAATGGGCCCCATACAATAAACGTAATCGGTTGCGTTAACTTTGCACCTCATTTATATCCGATTGCAAATGCATTCGCAAAACATTATTCTGCATCACACATCTATAGGTCCGTTAACAAAGAGTTAGCGGTGTTG
The DNA here is from genome assembly GCA_947623375.1 of Apotomis capreana. Classification (NCBI taxonomy): domain Eukaryota; kingdom Metazoa; phylum Arthropoda; class Insecta; order Lepidoptera; family Tortricidae; genus Apotomis; species Apotomis capreana. Next base: position 17,329,392 of record OX392509.1, on the reverse strand, counting down.
TATTACGATGAAACGAATTGTATTTAATAAACAATAACACATTAATACGGACAAACAACAAAAACGCACGATTAATTCTTCTTCAAAAAACCTACTTTACTTTTTTTCTGGGAAATATATTCAGTGTACCTACATAATAGAATAGATAAGGTAATCTTGGGCTAGTTAAAGAGTTACTAAATAATTAAATGCTCGTTGATGTAGTTTTCCGAACATCGATATATTTAGATTTTTTATTTAACGTTAACAAAAAAACTAAGCACTAACCTTTCTCAACATGGTAGTCCTTAGGTTCCTCCTTCGCATGATCACTGGAAGCCGGCACAGCATCAGCCACCAATTCTCTGTTGCTTGACGCAGCTTCCCCTGAAGGTCCCGTCTCAATGGCTTCTTCTGGAGACGTAAACTCTTCAGGAGCCGTAGTAGTGGCATCTACCGTTTTGTTGTCTTCTTTATTTTCCTTTAGCTCATCTTCGATATCATTCCATGCACTTGTAGGATAAATAATTGGTAGCGTTGTTTCTTTATTTATGAGTTCATCTTCTACAGTTTCTGCTACGGACGTATCTGGGGCTGTAGTTGTCGTAGTGGCGATTTTTTGATTATTTGATTTCTTTTTCGGTTTAATCTTAGGGAAATAAAGCATTGGTTCATCGGTTTCCATAAAAATTGATGATCTTGTTGGATAGATATTATTCTCTTCGCTATCGATGTTTGGAGTAGTTGAGACGTATTTAGAAGAAAATCGTCGTGGTGATGACGTTATTAGTTTTGGAAGTCCATCATTGTATACGACTTCATCAGAAATTGTATATAGGTTCGGGTTCTTGAACACAGAATATCGTTCCGAATGTTTATTCCTTTCTGGTGTGTAACTATCTTTTCTTGTCGTGGCTTCGGTAGTTGTTGGTGGAGGAAGAGGTGTTGTGGGGTACTCTGTTGTTACCTTTGGTTCTATATTCATATGATACTTATCCTCCTCGCTCTCACTACCGTCGTACTCGTCGTATTCTGAACTAGTTGTTTTAGGACGCTGTGTTTTATTATCATCATCTCCATCTTCTTCGTCTATAGCTTTTTTAGAAATAGCTCTTTGTTCGTTTTCATGTCTTTGTTTCAACCGATCAACACTGTCAAGAATAATTTTCTTTCTCCTTTCATTTTCTTTCTGTTCCTCTTCTGATAGTTCCGGCTTTTTTGTAGTAGTCGTAGGTTCTGTATAATCTTCATACTCTTCGTCTGAATGTTCTTTCCATTTGAGTTTTTCTTCGACCTTAACTTCCGGTTCTGGTGTCGTGATTTCTTCCGCATTTTCGACCGTGATATTATCTCTAGCTTTATCTTGATATTCGTTTGTTGGCTTTGTTATAGATTTGTTGATGTCATCCGCCAAACTGGGACTATCTTGTGTAATAATTTGAATTAATGTATCAATATCGGACGTTTTTGATGGGATAACTGACTCACCTGTGTTATCCGCCGTGTCTTTCTTATAGTAATCATCATCGCTATCACCTTGTCCGAGATCTTCTATGTCATCCGATACGGCTCTCATTAAGAAATTCATAGGTAGTGCGAGTCGTTTTTTCACTTTAGCCTTTGGTTTAGTCACATCTAAAAATTCTCCGAGATCATCTCCGTGTTTGTTTTTGAAGGGAACCCAGTCTGGGTAGAATTCTAGAACTTCGCGTTTAGTTACATTCCTGTTAGTGTCACTGGGTCCTTGGGTTCCTTTTAGTGTTGCAATGGTACCACCGTTTGCGGTAGCGATGGTGATAGCGATAAAAAAAAGTATAGTACGTGTCATGGTACGTGTCGTTGCGGCCACCTGCGCAGATCGCGACGTACTAACTGTGCGCAGCGGGGATGACGACTATTATTTATATTGTTTACGAAACGATTCGACGCGCCCGCTGCGCCGGCGCTGGTAGAGTGGATAAGACTTGCCTTTGATTAATAATTTTATTTGTGTGAAAAAAATGAGAATACAGGGGCGCATATAAATCAACTACCCGCCGCGATGCATATATTTTCGTCTGGACGAGACGCAATTTTCCATTTTTATGATTTTGTTTTAGATATAAACTTCACCATCAAGTGCCATAGTAGGTTCAACTACTTGTATTTTAAGCAAAATTGCACCAAATTTATGATGAGGACTCATTTTAATTCTTTATTGCGTAAAAAACACATCTTATATGGTCTGGTTTAGAGCCACCCTTTAAGCAAAGAATTGCCTGTGAGAGGTGTGAAACATCGCTTTTCCTTAGATAAAGGTTAAAATCAAATAATTCTTTAAAATTACAGTTATTCCATTATACAGATGTGTGTGTATGTGTGTGTGCTCTCCATTGATTATTTTATAACGAATAGAAACTCGATATAAAATTTCGTCATTAGTGTAGGTCAATACACCAGAAATTCCAGTATTTATTTGTTTTCAATTTTTCGGTTCATTGTAAACATTTGGTTTACGTTAGCAGACGTTACTGCTTTAGTAAAAATAATTTATTTGTTTACGTTTACAGATCCGCGAAACTTACGGCTTATCCACGTTATGCCTTCAAGTCAGACCGAGAAGACTCCGTAAATCGGACATCACTCCGGTGGCCACATATACGGGCGTTTTTCTTTAATATTTAATTTAGTGAGTTGCTACTTGGTAAACTCAAGTGGCAGTTGAGGTATATTGCTCGGTTCTGCAAACCGATGGTTGCTGTGGCGGAAAATATTTTGAGTGGATACCGAGTGCCGTAAGGCGCAGAGTGGAATGGTACAAGGCATGATTAACTGCATTTATATGACTATTGATATGCTAAAACGCTATAGTTGTCAGATAATAGTAACAATTTAAAAAAAATACTAAATAAAGAAAATTTCGAACGTGTGGTGTGTGTATCACCCGGGGCATGGCATAAATGGTCTAGGTTTTAAAAGAGTCACTTGTATTAAAAATAACGTTAATTTTGAAACGCTTTTTGTTCGAGATTTGATTTCATGTGGTAACAGCCCAAGTAGCTAAATAACCTGCAGAAGCGCTTATACAGCCTTTATTCAGCTTAAATTAGCAGTATATTTCATCTTTTATTTTACTGATATATCGCCCCCCAGTCTGCACTGTCAAGGCTACCTATGAAACGGCGTACTGTAGTGACCAATGTACTGATTTTTGCATCCAGCACTCAGACCCATGTGCGTTTTTATTTAATGTCTTAGATCAGACAGTTATACACCCGAGTGTAATCGTTTTTCAATTGCGAGTTGCCATGTATCCTCCATTTATCGTATAACATTTTAAGCGCCACGTTTGGAACGCCGCCTCTCACCCGCCGGTCTGCATTGTCAAGGCTGCCTATGAAACGGCGTGCTGCAGTAACCACTGAACCGATTTGTGCATCCAGCGGTCGGATCGATGACCTCCGCGTTTTGTTTCATGTCTTAGTGTAAGTCTAAGTCTAACCTAAGACACCTCGGTGCAATCGATTTCGATTTTTTTTCTTTGTGCGCTACACAATATTTAAATTTCAATATGTCGTACAGAAACGTACTTAAGCGTATAAACAGGCTGTATTAAAATTAATAATCAAAATCAAAACTTTTATTCTGTAAGAAGTCCACAAGGGCACTTTCACATCTCTGAATCTGAATCAATCGGCATTTCACAAGAGGAGACCGCTGTTGAGAAGAAAGCCGAAAGAAACTCAACAGTAAGTATTTTTTTCGTAAATGATACTTAAAACTATTACAATTATATTATAACTAGGTAATTGCTACATATAGAGATGTACAAGATTCTCCAAATCAATGTTTACAGTAAACATTATATAAGTAACAACTGTTTGAACCGATTTGCGCATCCAACGGCCGGATCGATGACCTCTGCGTTTTGTTTTATCCCAGTTTCATGTCTTAGTATAAGACTTCTACTACTTTCATGTCTTAGTCTACCCTTAGACACCTCAGGATAATAGCTTTCGTTTTTTTTTAGGGTTCCGTACCGTTCCATTAAGGGTAAAAAACGGGACTTTATTACTAAGACTCCGCTGTCCGTCTGTCTGTCCGGGTGTCTGTCTGTCCGTCTGTCACTAGGCTGTATCTCTTGAACAGTTATAGCTAGAGAGTTAAAATTTTCATAGATGATATATTTCTGTTGCCGCTAACATCAAATTACTAAAAACAGAATAAAAATAACAAACTTGCTCGGTTGCGTTAGCTTTGCACCTCATTTGTAGCTGGCGCCATACATACCAGGTGCAACTTAACTTAATCCGGCCAGTTAAGATGGGATAAGATAAGTACCTTTTTGTGCGGAACCCTCGGTGCACTTGACCGGTTTTTTTTATTTATCTTTCTGCAATGGGCCATACAGCCCAAAAATCACGGCAGTATGCTGCCCTTTATTGGTTATTTTTGTATGTTTGACCTTTATTGTTCTGTCCAAGTTCATGACGTGCGTCCTCTTATATTTATAAATATCAGACAACCTCACACAGATCGATCTAGTCCCAAATTAAGCTCAAGAAGGCTTGTGTTATACTTGTGTGAGTGGGACGGCACTATACGACGGTCGAACTTCGAACATCGGAGTAATCCACACGCACTCCACACGTGGTACCGAAGTTTATGCTGCGGCAAGCATACCACCACAACACAGCGTATGATAATAGCCTCAGGGTTAATCGATTCAGCCAAAAAAGCTGGTCAAATGCGAGTCGAACCCGCACACCGAAGATTCTGTACGAACTATGAAAGCATTGCATATTGCTCTAACGAAGATAAACTGTACTGAGCGACAAACTTAACCGTCGGAAAACTCTTTTAAGCATTTCTCAAAAAGTTTGTACAGACTAAAGATGTCAATTAATGTTCATTTATTTTCTTCCTATTTTGTTACTTATTTTCTTTGTGAGTTCCAATACATTGATTTCAGATTATATGTAATTAAAAAAAATGGGCAAGTGCGAGTCCGACTCGCGCATGAAGGGTTCCGTACCAAAATGTATAAAAAGTTTGTTGTATGGGAGTCCCCCTTAAATATTTATTTTATTTTATTTTTAGTATTTGTTGTTATAGCGGCAATAGAAATACATCATCTGTGAAAATCTCAACTGTCTAGCTATAACCGTTCTTGTGATACAGCCTGGTGACAGACGGACGGACGGACAGCGAAGTCTCAGTAGGTAATAGGGTCCCGTTTTTACCCTTTGGCTACGGAACCCTAAAAAGTATAAGTATAACAGAACGTTAATTATCAAACATAGCTGTAACATTGATATAACATTACTAAAATAATTGGTAACGAAATAGGAAAATTATATTGAACTTTAATTGAAGTCTTAATTTTGTACAATTTTTGAGATATGCTCTTTTACGTAACTATGTTTTTTATAATTTAATTACAAATGTTTTTAAATTTTTCCCTTTATATTTAAGAATATATTTAGTGATGTATCAGTTTGTATATCATCGTCTAGTACCCCAAAACACAAGCATAGTAAAGGACTAGAGCTTAGGTAGGTACTTTTGGACTAGGAAGATTCGTGAAGTTGCCTGATATTTATCGCCTGATGTATCGCCAAAAGTTCTGTTTACGATTTATTTTTGAAACGTATCTATAAGTAAAATATATGCGAGTTTAATTAGCCACAAATCAGTAAAATAAACTAATACTATCTCTATGTAAAAGTAGGTACATAATAGTTTCGTAAATTATTATGTCACCTCCAAATATCAAATCAATGTAAGTATAATAAGTGCCGAATGTCTCATAACACCCCGTCATCCTTGTAATAATATTTAAGAGGATCATCCATCGCTATGCAGATGGTGATGATGCTTGATACACGAGCCGTGCCAACATTCCTTGTAGCGTTGTGTTAGAGAGTCGCGAACAACTTGTGTCCTAAATTGAGAGCACTCCAGTCAGAGTCTCTGTGGGGGGTCAGGAAAACCTAGTCCAATTAAATCCCAACAACACACAGCTATGCGCGTTCACGCGCCAAAAAGCCCATTTACTGTAGTTCCACAGCTCCAAGACGCAAACCTCACCATCTCGAAGAGCATTGGGATCATAAAAATGGTTTAAACTCACATTTAAATTGACAGGAACGGCCCGACATGTTTCGAACTCATATGGAGCAATCTGCAATGGAAAAAGCTGCTACACTACTAACGGCCCACTTATTTTTAAAGCTGTCTCACGATAATTATAATAATATTAGAATTGGGATCCTTGGAGTTGGCATTTCCAGCGACATCCAGTTTCGAAGTCTCTTAGAAGACAAGGCCAAACTGGCGTCCAAAAAGCTCAGCGTGCTCAATAGAGCGAAGCGGTATTTCATGCCGGGGCAAATACTTAAGCTATACAAGTCGCAAGTCCGATCCCCACATGGAGTACTGTACCCTTACCATGAGTTTGCAGTGACAGTATTCGCTAGCGATTGCGTAAACAATTTGTATGGAGAATTGAATTTCTACAGATTAACTGCCTAGGGGCTCTGAACTATTCTCCATACAAATCGTCTACGCTGTCACTAGCGAGTACGGTCACGTTAACCCTTTGACCGCCAAAGACGGCAAATCACGTCATCGGGAATTCGTGCCACTGACGTCAACGACGCCTATTGACGTCAAAAATTTCAATGGTCAAAAACATGCTAATTCACACCACTATCTGTGTTTATCAATCTCTGTTGATTTTGGACCATTTTTTTTTTGTCTGGCTTCAGTGGCACGGTGAATTGCATTGCCGCTTGGCGCTCAAAGCTCATGATACTCGTAAGGGTACTGTCATCCCTGGGCCTGAATACCAGCTTGGACCCTTTGACTCGGTTCAAAGACGTGCTGTGCGAATAGTCGGCGATTCTCAACTTACAAGCAATATTGAAACCCTCAGTCTAAGGAGAGACCTCGCCTCCTTGTACGTGTTCTATCGCTTGTAAAATTGGTTTTGTTCTGAGGACCTATTACATGATGTCCATGGCCACATTCTCATCGCACCTCTCGTCGTCGGCGTTCCTCCCCATACCCTGGAGTCTAAATGGTCGCGTACGGTACCGTTTCAAAGGAATTTTCCCCCGCGAACGCTCAGTCTGTAGTGGAACGAGCTCCCTGTCAAAGTTTTCCCGGGGGACTACAGTATGAACTTCTTCAAAAAAGGAGTGTACAGATTTTTACAGGGTCGGCAACACGCATGCGAATCCCCTGTAGTTGCAAGCGTCCATGGGCTGCGGTAACCGCTTCCCATTAGGCGGACCATACGCTTGTTTGCCACCTCCGTGGTATTAAAAATAAAGGCATACCTAGGCGTCTGTTTCCGGCGGAAATTTGGCCAAAAATGGACGCCTAGTTTACAAATTTTAGTTAGAACATTTCCTTCCCATTCAGTTCCTACAATTTCGTAAACATTCGTTAAGTTTTGGAGGAAACAGACGAGAACGAAACCTCAATTTGTATAACCCGGTTACGTTAAGTTTGGACCTCATTTGTATCCGACTCCTTAAGTTACCAGCAACTTAATCTGATAGTATGGGAAATGGAGCAGTGATATATCCTCTTAATAGATTATTATATTCTTTTACTCTTAACTAGATATAAACATTAGAGATTTGGTTTAATCTATAAATAGTGAGACATTTTTCTCTAAGATCAAACATGTTTATTGATGTTATGTTACTACCTAGAACAGGGCTATTGGGATTTATTGGTATATACCGAATATATATATGTGGCGTTATCTGGGGAAAGGGACCTTATTGTCGGTTCTAGTTGCCGAGATAATCGCGTTTAAAGTAAAATGTCGAAAAAAATCAATTTTTCTTTTTTTACTCTATATTAATAAGCTGGGTCTAAAATTTAATCTGACAAAGACACAAGTTTTTAAATCGATTTTTTAAGACTTAGAACAGCCCTTAAAGTTTAGTGAAAAAGGGACCTTATTGTCGGTGCCCCTCTTGTATGCTTTCTGTGAGCTCGGTATCGGTTTGAGAGACGGTCGGTACTTGTCGGCGCGTCAAAGGATAATTATTGATCATTAGGAGTATCCTTGCTCATCTTTCACACTCCTACTTCTTGGGAGTGTGGGGGGAGGGCCTTATCTGTACTATGTACACTTAGGCTACTTCTGTCGCGGCCCGTTACTACGGGCCGGTCTTTCTGGTGACGCGTGGTTGCGACGGCGGTTTCTTATTCTTAGTTGGTTGGGCCTTCGTGATGTTCCATGACTCCTCAAGGCCCGGGTGGAGCTTTATCTCCTCTTCTTATTTCCCACTGTTGGTGGTGGTGGTGGTGTCGCTGCATCTGCAGCTTGTAGCAGCTCGTGGCGGGATTCATCAGCTTTCCGGAACATTGTGCTGGCCAGTCTGCTGATCTAGGCTTCTAAGGGTTTCCATTTCAGTGCCCTCTGTATATGGTCATTCCGCACGAAGCGTGGGCAATCTGTAATGTGTCTCAGTGCCAGGTTTTCTTGGGCTCTCATTTTGTTTTGGTTTGTGGTAGCCACTAGGGCGTACCACGCCGGCGCCGCGTATGTGAGCCTGGACCTCACATACGTTTTGTGGATCCCCAGCTTCGTGCGGATCGGCAGGTTGCTGCCGATCCGCATGTTGCAGCGTAGTTCACGCTGGTCTTGTTTTTAAAACCACTTCCGCCACGTGCTGCTTCATGGTGAGGCCCCGGTCTATGGTGACACCCAGGTACCTCACCGTGTGCTTCCATTCCACGTCTTGACCAAACATGCGGAGTGGAGGTGAAGTCTGTTTTCTTCCGGTCATGAAGGCCTGAGTCTTGGTGACGTTGACAGTAAGCCTCCAGACCTCAAGCCATCTTGGTAGGGCGTCTAACTGGGTCTGCATCCTCCTGACGGCATGGGTGGGGCTGACCCCAGCTTGACGTCGCCTCCTACCACTGGGATGTCATCGGTGAAGGTTGCGTAGCATGCTGGTGAAAGGCAGCTTCCCTGAGGGACTCCTGCTAGGATTGGGCGCTCCGAGGACAGTGCCTGTTCCACTGCCACTTGGAACTTGTATCCGCTCAGGAAGGACTTTATCACCGTTATGATGCTGCGTGGGGCCGTGGTATTCAATAGTTTGTACAGCAGGCCCTCGTGCCATACCCAGTCGAACGCTTTTTCCATGTCGAGCATGACAGCCACAACATGCTCCTTCTTGTTGCTTGCATTGGCCATAAAGTGAAGCACGCGAGTGAGCTGTAGCGTTGCCTGAATCCGAACTGTTCCGAACGGGGCTCGACGTGGGGGAGAAGTTTCCCCAACAGGAGCCTCTCGAACACCTTGGAGAGGGTGCTGAGCAGAGTTATTGATCTACAGCTCTCCGGTCTTCGGCAGTCTTTGCCAGGTTTGGGCAGCATAACTACCCTCCCAGTCTTCCAAGTTTGGGGAAAGTGACCCGAGCGCATGATCCCGTTGAACTGGCGCGTCACTGCCACTGTTGGAAGGTCGTGATGCTGTCCATGTTTGTCTATGTTATATTTTGAATTTGTTTTAGGAATTATATTTAAAAACTGATTGATGTACAGTGTCATGTGAAGTTGTCTATTTTTTCTCATATACAAATATAAACATAATGTTTACTATTTTACGTTTTAATTCTTTCCAAAGCTAATCCACCTCATCAGTGGTAGCAGAGCGTTGAATAATTAGTGGCAAATGGAAGAAAAATAATTAAAACCGTGAGTAAATGAGATAATAAAATTTTCAAAAATGAGCTCAAGTCTAAGAAGCATAGAACCGCTGACAAAATCAAATTACGATACCTGGTGCTTACAAGCACAGGCGATTCTCATAAGATACGATCTGTGGGATTACGCTAGTGGTGAAAAAACGTTAGCGGCAACTGCGACTGCCGAACAAAAGAGTGCGTTCCTAAAGGAAGACTTAAAGGCAAGGTCGGAGCTACTTTTACTTTTATCTCCACCAGAACTTAAGCAAATAAAGGGATGTAACACATCCAAGGAGGTGTGGGATAAACTAAAATCTGTACACCAAAGTTCAGGACCTGCGAGAAAGGCTACGCTATTAAAGCAGCTAGTATTAAAGAAAATGACTTCACAAGAAGATGTGAGAGACCATCTCAGTAACTTTATGGACGTAGTGGGTAAATTAGAAGACATGGATGTCAAAATTCATCCAGAATTATTAAGCATTATGATGCTATACAGTTTACCTGCAAATTTCGATGGCTTCAGAACGGCAATTGAGTCGAGAGATATTTTACCAAGTCCTGACATGTTAAAAGTAAAAATCATAGAGGAATACGAAGCAAGAAGGCAAAGCGAAGCAAGCGAACCTCAAACTTCAGAAGCATTCTATGTTAAAACAAAGAAAAAGGTACTATATTGCAACAAATGTAAGAAGAAAGGGCATTCCACAGAAAATTGTTGGTCAAAGAAGAGACCTGATAACCCTAATAAAACTAAAGGTCCAGAAAAGACCTACAACATCTGTTTAACAACAGAAACGTCGAAATGTATAAGCAATTTATGGTGTCTGGATAGTGGCTGTACGTCACATATGACGGGTGACAAAAGTATACTCTGTAATTTGATCCCTGCGTCTGACACTCTAAGACTAGCTTCAGAAAAGCATACGACCCAAGTTAAAGGGAAAGGAAAAGCTGAACTCTATACAGAAGATTGCAAGCATAATATAACTGACACATTATATGTACCAGATTTGTCAAACAACTTGATGTCAGTAAGCAAAATTACAGATCATGGCTATAAAGTTTTATTTGAAAAGGAACAAGCCAGCGTCATAAAAGACGGAAGTGTTAGCTTAAAAGCTAAACGAAGAAATGGATTATATTTTATTGAATTCGATAAGCCGGAAGAGACAGCAAATTTCACGCCCAGAGCAGAAAGCGAAATTATGAAATGGCACAAGAAATTAGGTCATGTCAATGAAAGAGACCTAAAGGAAATGGTTAAAAATAAAATGATGCGAGGACTCGACTTTAAAGAAAAAACTTTGGGTACCTGCGAGACTTGTATCAAGAGTAAATTTACCACTCTACCATTCCAAAGCCATGAACAAATAATCTCTACCGAAGTGCTCCAGATAATTCACAGCGATGTATGTGGCCCTTTTGAGCATAAATCAATGGCCGGATCAAAGTATTTCGTTACATTTATTGACGACTATACAAGATACTGCTGTGTTTACTTCTTAAAAGAAAAGAGCGAAGTAATCGAAAAATTCAAAGAGTATAAAAACTATGTTGAACTGTTTCATAAGAAGAAAATTCAAAACCTTCAGTCTGACAATGGAGGCGAATATAGGTCGAAGGCGTTTGACAAATTCCTCAAAGATAATGGTATAAGCCGAAGATTATCTGCACCCTATACACCGCAGCAAAATGGCATGAGTGAAAGGAAAAATCGGTCGCTGATGGATAAAGCAAGATGTCTGATGCTGGATTCCAATATTCCTGCAAATCTATGGGCAGAAGCAGTGAATACTGCAAACTATTTGATAAATAGAAGCCCTGCAAAAGCTCTCAAAGGAAACTCCCCATATGAGAAGTGGATAGGAAGAACACCATCGGGAAATCATTTACACGTGTTTGGAAATAGAACATTTGTGATGAACAAGAACCGAAGAGGAAAATTCACAGCCAAAGCGACAGAAGGAGTATTTTTGGGATATGCGAATAATACCAAAGGCTTTAGAATCTACATACCGGAAAAGAATGACGTTGTTATCAGCAGAGACGTAAAAGTAATCGAAAAGATGCATTATGGCAATACTTCTGCTGAGAAAAACGAAGACTCTACTCTAGGACCAAAATCGGACGAATTAATTGAGATTGAAGAACCTGAAATTAAAAACAAAATTAATAATAACTTACCTTTTCAGGAACCTACAAATTTTCCTTCTTCCAGCTCCAGTCAAGATCCAATTGACCCACCTCCCTCAAGTGGAAGACCACAAAGAGAAGTGAGACCACCAATATGGACCAAAGACTATGAGTTAAGTCGTTGCGTGACTATGTTTACTTCAGATAGTAATGATGATTATGATTGTTCATTTCTTACATATCAAGAAGCAGTGACGGGCACCGACAGACAAAATTGGGAGAAGGCAATACAGTCTGAAATGGATTCATTACAGAAAAATAACACCTGGGTACTAGTTGACAGGTCAGAAGCCAAAGGACACAAAATTTTGTCGAAGAAATGGGTATTTCGGATTAAAGATGACGGTACGTACAAAGCCAGATTAGTCGTACGTGGCTGCGAACAGAAGGGAAACCTGGATTTTGAAGACGTATATAGTCCAGTCGTGGCTCAATCTGCATTGAAAACTTTACTAGCCGTTGCCGCATCCAAATCTTACCATTTGACGTAAAGACAGCATTCTTGTACGGAGAGTTGACAGATGAAGTTTATATGAAATTACCTGTTGGCTATAAAACTGACTGCAACACTACTGAAGTAGTTTGCCGGCTGAAAAAGTCGTTATATGGACTAAAACAAGCACCATTCACTTGGAACAAAACTTTTACCCAAGCGATGTTTGAGTTGGGTTTCAAGACGATAAAAACCGATCGATGCGTTTTCATAAACGAAGATAAGTCAATAATAATCGGATTATTTGTCGATGACGGACTTGTCATAGGTAAAGACATGAAAAAGATCGAAGTTATTTTGAAGAAGCTTGAAACCAAATTTGAAATGAAAAAGAATCAAAATCCAAGTACTTATCTGGGTATGGAAATAAGAAATTCAAAAGAAGGAATCATTCTTACTCAGAGATCTTATATAAATGATGTACTGGAAAAATATAATATGAAAAATGCCAAACCTTGTGACACGCCCGCAAGTACAAGTAGCGATTCAAAGTCGATACAGGAAACTGCCCAGGAGAAGGAATATCCCTACAGGGAGGCAGTGGGAAGTTTACTGTACCTGTCTACCAGAACTAGACCAGACATCGCACAAGCGGTCAATCAAGTTAGCAGAAAGGTCGAAAATCCCACTAGAGAAGATGTCACAAAACTGAAGAAAATATTTAAATATTTGGTTGGAACCAAAGACAAAGGCATTTTGTACAAAAGAAACACGCCAATAGAGAATGTCGATGCATACAGCGACTCTGACTATGCTGGAGATCCATTGACGCGAAGAAGCACTTCTGGCTCCGTGCTCATGATAGCAAATGGACCAATCGTATGGGCATCCAAGAGACAGCCTATAGTAGCGTTATCGTCGACCGAAGCCGAGTACATAGCCGCAGCAGACTGTTGCAAAGAGGCATTGCATCTGAAATCTTTATTGAAGGAAATAACCAATATGGATATAAAAATAAATTTACACGTTGATAACCAAAGTTCGATTCAACTTGTGAAATCTGGATCCTTCAACAAAAGGTCGAAGCACATAGATGTGCGATACCATTTTATACACGAACACTTTGTGAACGGACTGATCAATATCAGCTACTGTCCAACTGAGATTCAGTTAGCTGACGTAATGACAAAACCGCTGTCAAAAGTAAAGTTTGAAAGACACTGTGCAAGATTAATGCACGTATAGAAACGTGTCTCAGCAACATGAACGAACATCAGGAGAAGGTGTTGGAAGGTCGTGATGCTGTCCATGTTTGTCTATGTTATATTTTGAATTTGTTTTAGGAATTATATTTAAAAACTGATTGATGTACAGTGTCATGTGAAGTTGTCTATTTTTTCTCATATACAAATATAAACATAATGTTTACTATTTTACGTTTTAATTCTTTCCAAAGCTAATCCGCCTCATCAGCCACAATAGGGATCGAATCGGCGCCCGGGGCTTTCTTGGGGTCGCAACGTTTGGAGGGCTCGCTGCATCTGGCTGGGAGAGAAGAAGACCGCGTCTTCCCCTGCTCTTGCTGGTGCCTCCGAAGTACCTCTCCAGGTGTTCTGTGATGCTCTTGGTTTTTATGATCATGGCGTTGAGCTCTGCCGTGATCGTCGGGCATCATGTAGCCTGCCATTTTCTGCGCAGGCAGCGCTGCTCCTCGATCATGCTCATAATCTCCTCGCCGGGAGGGGCGTGTGCCTCTCTGTGGCGGGGATGGTGTGGGAGGCTGTTGATAGCGCCGCCTGTAGTCCAGCTGTGACCAGGTCTGCCGCTTTTTCCACTTCGTCAGCTGTGGAGACCGGAGTAGTGTGGCACGTGGTGGTCTCTTCTAGTTGTTGTGTGAATTTCTCCCGGCTGACTCGGTGTTTGGGTCTCCTAATTCCCATTAATAGATCCATTTCGATACACATGAGGATTGTCCGGTGATCTGATGGTAGGTCCGGCAATGCCTCATGTGTAAATCTGGCGTCAATTTGGCTGGCGACGCAGCAAAATACAAATTAAAAGTATTTTTCAAGATTTATTCTTAACTATGTCACTAAACATTTTACGTCCGACACTAAGGTCCCTTTTCAAATACGTTAATCATTTAGTGTTTGCCGAACCAAAATTATAGGTTCTTGGTAAGAGTTTAATACTAAAGTGCTCTAAAAATTAAGACTATCAAAATTAAACATAAATTTATAGTCGATATCAAATGATATCACTAAATATTTTACCACCGACGATAAGGTCCCTTTTAGAAAATATAAAGTGGTTGTAAGGTGCACTCGGCTAATTCCGAAAATCGGGCTATTCCGAAAATGACCATTATCTACTAAACGCGGCTACATTATTTGCTCTGGCTTCACTCCCTATGAAGTTCAAGTATCTCCCTTGCCGCGTCAGTTAGCTTGAGACGCTAGCGACAAAACTACGCGCGTGGCGCATCAGATTAGTGAGCGAGTGAAAAATTCCCGCCTTTTTGACATTCGGAATTAGACGACCATCGCTAACTCTGTAATTTGGTGAGTAAATGAATTGACTGCTTTTGTGTTTAAGAGATTTTCGTTTTTTAGCCATTTTAAATAGAGTTAATCTATTGTAGCTTGTATTTTATTAAATTTTCAGATTTACCCGAAGTGGGGAATTCCGTGGCCGGAATTATCCGACCTTGTTTTTCAAAGTGACAGCCAGTGGTTCTCAAACAATCAAAATTAAGTTATTGACGCGATGTGTAAGTATAACCAGGCGGGGCGCACTCCGCGATTAACGTTTCCCGCTACAAGTACATGCCGGTCCCCAGACCAGTGTGGCATATTCAGTGGCTGCCACGCTCTGCCTCGGAACGCACGTACACGTACACGATACTAGCGCCCACGCTCTACCGATTTACGTCGCAAGTGAACGTGCCGCATTTGTCTTTTTATACTAGTAGTGAAATGAATAAAAAGATAGCTAAAAACATTTGCATCGTAGCGGGATGCAGGAATTTGCTCGAATTACCATATACCACTGTTATATTTAACAGCCACCAATTTTAACCATTTGTAATGTGTCATGTACTTATAACTATATTATAGCGCGTTATTAACTTATTAATTTATTACTTATCGTCCTTTGTAAACGAAATCAGTATTTATTTTAATTACTCTATCGCTCCACCACGCCCTACTATCGCTATTTTTGTATTTGTAACGTTGCATTATTCTTTTAAATACGTATTGTATTGTTAAAAAAAAAAAAACAAGATTTTGTATTGCAGTGGTTCGCAGCAATGCCAATAAAATGTGGCATGGTGGTGTATTCAATTTGTGTAAATTTAGAAATGTATCATTTTACAGTTAAATAGTGAAATAATATACCGGGTGATCAATCCAAATGAGTCAGTAGGGAGAAAACGAAAACTATAAGAGATAGGGAAATCTGTTCTTAGGAACCATGGCTTCGATTTTAGATTTATCAAAAACTGCATTCAATTTTTTTTCGTATATCTCATGCATAACCCGGAATCGAACCCGGTCGAAATTGAGTAGAGAAAATAATAATAATTAAGATGTCAATCGATCCTATTTTTTATTGAGAACAAATGTCTGTAGGGGTGTACATACATTTAGAGTGCTCTAAGAATCAGAAATTGCTGTTAAAGAGTGACATTCCTATAATAAGGTACGAACATTTGACTTTTTTTTTTATCGAAAAGCAAATATGAAATTGTTTCCAATATCCTCATAATTCAACAAAACAATTATTGTATGACAACTATAAACATAAACGGGAATTATTAAGGTCAAAATGGAAAAAGTTATTTTTCCATACCTAGACAGCACGCATATTTTTATGTAGCGTTTTCAGCTTTAACAGCAATTTCTGACTCTTAGAGCACTCTAAATGTATGTACACTTATACAGATATTTGTTGCTAATAAAAAATAGGATCGATTGACATCTTTTTTTTTCTTTTTATCCTCTTCAATTTTAACCGCGTTCGATTCCCAGTTATGCATGAGATATACGAAAAAAAATTGAATGCAGTTTTTAATAAATCTAAAATCGACGCCATCATGGTTCCTAAGAGCAGATTTCCCTATCTCTTATAGTTTTCGTTTTTTCCCTACTGACCCATTATGATTGATCACCCTGTATATAATGTATAAATAATATAATTTGCTCTCTATATTGAATGCAACAAATAAATGGTCAATACATTATTATTTTCTTTAATCGTTGATAACCCTCGCTAGCGTCGATGCGACAAGTGAGCCAATTCATTTTCACCGTTATTACACAACCCCAACGTTCCGTTTGGCTTGAAAGCCGTGAAAAGGGCTTGCAGGCTTCGTAGGTATCGCTACGGTCGGCCGTCTATAAAAACTTTTACCTACTCAGCCGGCAAGCCCTTATTTTCCCGGCGTCTGCAGTAATGTACTATTTTTTATGCCAATCCAAAACTTATATGGGCCAAAAAAAAAACCGGCTAGAAAAGCCACTAATCGAAGAAAAATTTTCACATATTTGTGTGAAAATGAAAACTATTATTTTTTAATCGCTATTTTTTTTCTCTCGTAGTAAATTCTGCTCCACATGTATGGAAAATGTTTTTTTCGGTATGTGGATTTTTATTAAGTACATTATCATTATTTTCACACATATTGTATGGGAATGTTTTCCTGGATTCATGGCGTTTCAAGCCGGATTTTTTTTGTCCTTTTTGCAGGTGTCTTTAGGTACCCTTAAAGACGAAAAATAAAAAAATAACAGGGTTCAAACCTAGGTGCCCTGAAAAATAATAAAAAAATCAATAAAATGCAAAAAGATGGTCAAGATATGTAAACAGGGGGCTATACATCCAGACTTTAAGGGTTAAAGTTTGAGTACCACAGATTCCTGATCGGGTAATTCCGAAATAAAAGCTGACAAACACACGTATATGTACTTCTATAAGCCTAATCGAGTAAAAAGAGCAGGGAGGGTAATTCCAATCAAAAAAGGAATATGTCCCTTATGCAAGAAGCGCATAAAACTCATTTTCAAGTGTATTCGGATTTACCCGAACCAATTCGGAATTGCCCGTTGGCAACGAAAAAAAAAACTAGATTTGAAATGCTTGTATTTTAAAAAACTTACATTACTTATGAAAAATTCTGTAATCGATTGTTAGGCTATATCATCTAGTAAGTAAGTTATTCACTATTTCCGTCTTAAAACCTTGCCATACTGACTGGTTCATGGAGACACTTACACCTTACCAACTAGTGCAAAAAGCATTCGGAATTACCCGAGTGCACCTTACCAACTTTTTACTAAACTCCATCTTGAATTTTGAGACTTAAAAAACTACTTTTTTAATATTTGTTCTGTTAATTTGATCTCATTTGGCTATGTTTTAGCGTAGTAGATGTATATCTTTGTTGATTTTGACTGTTTAATTAGATTTAAAACACAAAGCTATTTTTGTTAAAATAAATATTTTTTTTTATAATAAACAACGTTGATTCAAATCGAAGTAGCTCTTATTGAGTGTCTAATTACATATAATATTTATTCCTTCTATAATATCTAACGGAAATACACTATAAATAGGAATTTAAGTAAAAATCCATCAATATGTATTTTTTTACTTTATGCACTTTGGCAAGGTAAACTATACGAAAACAGATATACAATTACAAAATTGTACTTGAAACCTGAAAGCCCATACAATCTACTCCTCAAATAGTATGTTATCTATGTAACTTCCAACAATAACATACTTTAATGGGGTGTAGAAGTTTGAATTCAATTTTCTCATAATCACCTTTTCTGACTTTTGAGTTTCAATTATTTTTAAAAAAATATCTATTGAACCTACATGCATGTTTTTTACATGGTTTGATAGCTCAATGTATGTAGATTATGGGGATATACATAACTCAATACCGACAGTAAGGTCCCTTTACCCAGATAATGCCACATATATTTGAAACCTACAGTTTGAATTTTTCATCGATAATTTTTGTTTCAAAAACTACTCGAAATTGACAAAATTCACGCGGAACATTAGTTGTTTCAACTTCTTTCCGACGATGCTATGAAAGCATGAAATAGGTATATTACTGACCTAGAACTCGGGTGAAAATATTATTCGGGGCGGGTCGCTAGTAATTTATAATTTCAACGGAAGTCTGAACGGAATGAAAAGTCACCTGTTTGTATGAGAGCCAAAGCCAATACATTCCGAGTCGCTTTTCATAATTATCATATAAGTAATAATGCGAAAAAAAATTGTATTTACACATAAAAACTTAAACTTGCAAAAGATTCAACCGGAAATCAGCAAGGAAAGATACTATTTTATTAAAAAATACAGGGGCGTTTGAAAGATAAATGTATTCGTCTTGTTTTGTATGGGCGCGCGGCGCCATGACAGTCGAACGTCTTAATTTATTTGTCCCCTCATCACTCCGAAACGGACGGGACGAATTTTAACCAATATTGCTACAGGGATAGGACATTCAAAGACGGTTATAGGATACTTTTACCCGTCAACGGTAAAGAAGAAAAATACGCCGACGAAGTTTGAAGAAGCCTACTAGTAATATTATAAAACTTTTATTACGTTACGTTATTATGCCCTTGTGTGTGGGCCTGTTGTTTACCTCTATTGTAATGCTAGTGTTATCGGTGTTTGTATTTATTTCTTGTGTGTCTGTGTGCGCAATAAAATAAAGAATATTTTATCTATCCATGTCAATAGACGCGAATAACAAATGAATACGTAATGATAATTGATATTGTGATTTGTCTTGTAAATAATTCGTATAATGAACTATTTACAAAATAGTATTTTATTTAACAGTTCTGATGAAACAAGAGGGGTCAAAGTCGGTCGGGTCGCGAGCGGAATGGATATTAAAAAAAAAAAGACCCTGATAAGCTTTTTTTTATTGAAGTCCATCTGTCAATAAGATATGAACTTATACCTAAGGGTATACGTCCTCACTATACTATGTATACATCCAAGCACAGAAGATAAAAGTATGTTGGCAGCAATGCGTTAGTTCAAAGTTTTTTCAAATTGGTTACACCAGAAGCATTTAATTTAACGCTCGTTTGGAACACATTAAATATAGACTACTCAACTTAAATTTTGTAATCTGTGGTACTAAAGGATGTATTTTGGCGACATTATGACATCGTTTAGCAGTGTTTTTTGGGCAGTAGAGTATTGACTTTTACAGACTTTCAAAATTTATATGTCTTTATATTAGAGTTAGTAACTATATAAATGACAGAAAGAAGTACTGTAGTAGAAAAACTATTTTATGAATCGATTCATGTGTTCATCGTAGTTTAGTGAAACGCTGTTTTTGCAAGGAATATTCGTGACTATATTATTGTATATTTATTGGATACCAAAATACGTATTACATACTCGTAATGTAACCGAATTAGGACGTGAAACTAAACGTAAAGATCGTCAACCCTACTGTAGGATGCGCACTAACTTTTTACTTTTGTACGATTACTTTAGTCGAGTTTTAATAAATGTAATCCCGGGTGAATTGAAAACGCGTATTTTTTATATGGCAATTACAATTACATTTTTTATTGAACCATTGATGTTAAATTCTACAAAATACAGTTGTATGAAAAAAAGCTTAATATATCGTGAACTAAAGATAATAAAGTTAACAACAGGGACTTTGTACGAGATTTCAAAACAACGCAAATTAGATATATTTTTTTTAACCCAAAACAAACTAGGAATTGTTTTATAATAAATAATAATAATAATAAAAAAAAAAAAAAACCGCTGACGTTGACGCCTTTTTGTAATCTTGCTCCTTTTTAATTTTGTAAAAGTGTTTTCATTCCGTTTACGCCGCAATTTTATACGTCCATTTATAACCTTTTATCTTATTTACCGTTTTCGGCAATGTGTACATACTGCGAATATAATTTATTTACTAACTCTGAAAACGAAGACAATTCTGACAGCGGACGTATGTCACTTAAAGGCGAAATAATGAAAATAATATTAAAGGAATAAGTAATGATTACGAGATCAAGGCGCAAAAAAGCGGAACAAACAAACGCACGACCACCACCCCCGCCCGCCTCGTCCAGCTCCTCGCCATCATCGTCTGGCGACGAATTCGCTACTGCTGCGGACACCAGCGAGTCGAGCGACGAGCGCGGGCCGCCGCCCCCGCCGCCACAACCACCAGCACGACGAGGGCGGCCACCGCTGCCGGCACGCTTGGGGCCTACGGGGCAACCTGCCCCGACCACGGCTCCCGCTACCGGTGGTGTAGTGCGTCGCATGCGATGGACTCGAGTAATGAACGAGAACTGCATGCGCGCCTACTACGGGGCTACAGAGGGAGGAACCAACCTGTCCGCGTACCGGGACAGGATGCTGCCTCTGTTTCAGGCGTTTGATCCGACCATCGCCGTATCTGCGCAACGGCTATCCGATCAAGTGCGTTTCATTCAGCGGCGCAAGCTGCTGAACGACGCGACACTTGATCGACTGCGCCTGGAAGTACTGGCCGCTCGCGCGGCTTCCGTGCCGGCTCGGGATCCGCCTGCTATGTCACCGGTTCCGGCGCCAGCGCCCAACCTGGTGCCGGGGGTGCCGCTGACGGATCCTGAGGCCGATGTGGAAGACTACGCGAGTAGCGTAAGTACCCAGGCCAATGAGCAACTGAGGAGGGCTTTGGAGGAGGCGCACCTGACTCTAGGCCGCGATTACCACGCTTACCGATGCATAAGCGTAACTTAGCGTTAATGGGAGCCCTGGATGCTTTGCTAGAACCGTACCTTCGGGCTAGCAAAGATTTAGCTGATACCCACTCGATCATGTACTGTGGGGCCATCGCGGCGTGCCGCGTTGCTCGTGTCAGATTCCCGGACACTGACCGAGCACCGCGGACCGCCGGGGGTGTTCCTGCCTGGCAAGTACGGATCGAGCGGCGTATCAGCTCGTTTAGGACTCTCATTGCCAAGCTAATCTGTTTTATGGGGGGCAATAACCGCCCCCGTGTGATGCGCTACGTGACACAAGCCTTCGCGGGGACTGGCACCAGGCCCTGCGATTACATGGCATGTGTCACGGAGCGCATCGACTACCTAAAGCAGAAAGTTTATGCATGGGCAAGCCGTATTCGTCGCTACAGAGAGCGTGTGGATCGATTCCAGCAGAATCGTCTTTTCCAAAGTGACCAAAGGAAGGTATACCGAAAGTGGGAGGGAGCCGACCAATGTGTGAGCGACGGGCAACTGCCGGATCCTACTGCCATGATTAATTTCTGGCGTAGTATCTGGTCGGTTCCAGTCGAGCACACCGAGGGCGAATGGATGAATGTTGTCAGACGTGAGTGTGAGCCGATCGAAGCCATGGGGGCTGTGATTATCAGCCCCGATGATGTAAGCTGTGCGACCCGTACGACCCAGAACTGGAAAAGTCCTGGGCCGGACGGGTTGCACAACTTTTGGATCAAGTGGTTTCGATCCTCACACGAACGTCTGGCAACACAATTTCAAGACGCCCTCGAGCTTGGTTCCCTGCCATCTTTCATGACTACTGGTGTTACCTTCCTGCTCCATAAGTCCGGTAGTACCACGGAAGCCAAAAACTATAGACCCATCACGTGCTTGCCCACTTTATACAAGCTCCTTACGTCCATTCTGAGAACTAAAATTAACACGCACATTGTTGCGAACAATGTTTTGGCCTTTTCTCAGAATGGGTGTAGGGTTGGGTCCCGTGGTACTAAGGAGCTCCTCCTCATTGACACGACCATTTGTCAACAAGTCCGGCGGAACAGGGGGTCTCTCTCGACCGCTTGGATTGACTATAAGAAGGCCTATGATTCGGTGCCTCATTCATGGCTGGAGAGGATCTTAGAGCTGTATAAAATTGATACAGCTCTGAGATCCCTCTTAGGCGCGTGCATGAGGCAGTGGACCACAGTCCTTCGTCAACCAGGTGGCGGGGATGGCCCCCCTGGCCCGCAGGACTTGATAAGGATTGAGAGAGGTATTTTCCAGGGTGACAGTTTGAGTCCTCTGTGGTTCTGCCTAGCCCTGAATCCGCTCAGCACTCTGCTGAAGGATTCAGGACTAGGTTGCCGGCTTCGAAGAGGAGGTGAGGTCATTTCTCATCTGCTGTACATGGATGATCTTAAGCTGTATGCACCAAAACGCCAGGATCTGGTGGAACTACTGGAAGTAACTGAAGCCTTCAGTAGCGCCATCAAAATGGAGTTTGGTGTAGACAAGTGTGCGGTCATGCATGTACAGCGGGGGAAAGTCGTAAATTCCGCGAACTTACAGCTTTCTGAGACAATGTCCCTCAGGTCTATCTCCGAAGTTGAAACCTACAAGTACCTTGGTATGTCACAGTCATTGGGTATTGCGGACGGAGACATTAGACAGGCGTTGAAGGAGCGTTTCTTTTGTCGTTTGACAAAAGTACTTAACAGTCTTTTGTCCGGTGGCAATAAGGCGCGCGCCTTCAACGCTTGGGTGATGCCTCTGCTCACTTACTCCTTTGGCATACTAAAGTGGACTCAGACTGAGCTGGACGCCCTGGATACGAGGGTCCGTCAGCTACTCACTACACACCGCATGAGGCACCCACGCTCGTCAGTTATGAGACTGTACATCCCGCGTAAGTGTGGAGGCCGTGGCTATTTAAACGCCAAGGACCTCCATAACCGCGAGGTGTGCAGTCTTAGGGAGTATTTCCTAAACAACGAGTGTGGGATTCATCGCGATGTAGTAGCAGTTGACAAAGGCCTCACCTCTCTCTCCTTAGCAAACGAGAACTGGCGCAGACCAAAGGTGCTTAGCACTGATGACCGCAGGGCTGTATGGAAGAGCAAGGAGCTACACGGGCGGTTCTACAAGGCCCTTACGGGGCCCGATGTAGATCTGCTCGCGTCGGTGAACTGGCTGCGCTTCGGGGATCTCTTCGGGGAAACCGAAGGTTTTGTCTGTGCAATTGCGGACGAAGTAATGATGACGAACAATTACCGGAGATATATCCTGAAGGACGGTACGGTCGACATTTGTCGGGCATGCCGCCGTCCCGGCGAGTCACTCAGGCATATAATCTCCGGTTGTTCTCATCTTGCTAATGGCGAGTACTTGCATAGACATAACCAAGTAGCCAGGATCATTCACCAGCAACTTGCTCTTCGATACGGTCTTGTGGGGTCTGAGGTGCCGTACTATAAGTACGCACCGATGCCAGTTCTCGAGAATGGTCGTGCCACGCTCTATTGGGATCGATCTATCATCACGGACAGGACTATTGTAGCCAATAAGCCTGATATCGTGTTGGTAGATCGATCCAAGCGCCAGGCAGTGCTCGTCGACATCACCATCCCACATGACGAGAACCTCGTGAAAGCCGAGAAGGACAAACTCAGCAAGTACCTTGACTTGGCTCACGAGGTGACCGCCATGTGGGATGTTGACTCGACGATCATTGTCCCGATAGTCGTTTCGGCGAACGGTCTTATAGCGAAGAGTCTCGACAAACATCTTAAGAGACTCTCGCTAGATGGCTGGATCAAGGGTCAGATACAGAAGGCGGTACTCCTGGACACGGCGCGCATTGTCAGGAGGTTCCTCTCTCTGTAGCCCTAACCGCCGGTAGCCTGGGCCCTGCCCCGTTGCCGGCGGCACCCTAGGTTAGGTTTTTTTTATAATGTGTTTATATTTGTAATGTATTTTTTATATTTTACTTTTTATATAAATTTATTGTAAAAAATACCTATCCTAAGAAACAAGATTAAATGAGTGAATAATAATAATAATAATATATTTATTTGCATAAACATGGTAAGTACAATGTAGATGATCATTATAACAATTATAATTGTTTGTTTCACATGTTTAACCGATTATGGCATGCAAATTATAAATTTTCACAATTATTTATTACATTAGGTACGCGTGCATATTATAACAATAACAATAATTTAACCATGTTTAGACTCCATACAACCACAATAGTTCTTACATCTAGCGGGTGCTGTCTCTGTGTGCGTCCCATGACACAGGCAGGGGGAGCATCCGCATGGTGTACCCCTTACATTTCATTAAATTGTCGAAAGGGCCTCTGCTCGTTGGCTTCGGCTCCGTGCACGCCTCCCAAAGGTCCGGGACACTATTGTCCCGTGAGCGGGTGCGACAATAATTGCATTGATATTTCAGATAAAAAAATAAAATAAATAATAGAGAAGATAATGTCAAGTTATTCTTATAATTCTACGGTCTATCTATTTAACACTATATTATTATTCACCTGTTATACATATATTATTTATATTATTCAAGTTCATTATTACATCAACAAATGTCCATCAAATTATTACTCATTACATTCAAAAAATTCTCTTATCGTATAAAAACATTTTTCTATCAACCATTTCCTTAGCTTTGCCATGAATAAGTTATCATGTAGTTGGCGTAGTTCTTGTGGTATCTTGTTATATACAATAATACTCATGACATAACTGTTGTTTTTATGCAATGCAGTTGAGTATGGAGGCATTTTTAACTTGTATTTGTCTCTTTCCCTAAGCCTTTCGTTCGATTTTAGCAGGGTAAATAAAGATGAATTTTTCCGCACATGTGATGCTACCTCAAGGACATATAACGCAGTCAATGTTAGCAGCCCTAGTTTTTGGAAAAATGGTCTGCAAGACACTCTAGGCCCTATTCCACAAATCGCTCTTAAACATCTCTTTTGTATTATAAAAGCCTTGTTTATGTCTGTTGAATTGCCCCATATTAATAAACCATATCTTAAAACTGATGTTACGTAGCCATGGTATGCAAGCAGAGCATTTTTTTCGCCTGCAACCAGTCTCAATTGTTTTAGAGCGTAAACAAATCGTTCCAACTTATTACAGGTTACTTTTATATGCGGCTTCCAGGAGCAGTGTTGGTCTAACGTAATACCTAAAAAATTGGTTTCATTCACCGGTTTAAGTACATGGTGTTGACATAGTATCCTAAGGTCCAGCTTATGCATTTTGTGGTTCAAAAACTGAATATAACACGTCTTTGTTACATTAACATGTAAATTATTTTTTCTAGCCACGCGTCTATAGACTCTATAGTATCGTTAATTTGACGCTCGTATGTGGGTGTCTTATCTTTATTTGGTATGATGACGGCTATGTCGTCTGCAAATAGCGACATAGGGTATGGTATCTCTTTTGGAAGATTTACTCATAATTCAACAACAAATTAAATGTATGAGCCTTTATTGTTTATTTTTTGCACATTCATCTACCCAAAGATTGTCTGGAAGAGATTGCTGTTTAGCGATAAGACCAGGCATTAAGCATTAAGCAGGCAGGTTTAGGCAGGCTAAAGGCATTAAGTCCGCCATTTGTACTTTTTTTTGTATTGTGCAATAAAGTTTAAATAAATAAATACGTATTACATAATGTAACCGAATTAGGACGTGAAACTAGACCTAAAGATCGTCAACCCTACTGTAGGATGCGCATTAACTTTTTACTTTTGTACGATTACTTTAGTCGAGTTTTAATAAATGTAATCCCGGGTGAATTGAAAACGCATATTTTTTAATATGGCTATCTATGACAATTACATTTTTTATTGAACCATTGATGTTAAATTCTACAAAATACAGTTATATGAAAAAAAAGCTTAATATATTATGAAATGAAGAGAATAAAGTTAACAACAGGGACTTAGAGATACGAGATTTCAAAACAACGCAAATTAGATATATTTTTTTTAAATCCAAAACAAACTACGAATTGTTTTCTGTACTCATAATTCAACAACAAATTGAATGTATTGTTGGCTTTTATTGTTTATTTTTTGCAATCTACCCAAAGATTGTCTGGAAGAGATTGTTCTTTAGCGATAAGACCAGGCGGTCCCCCATTTTTCAGGTTTCGACAGTATAACTTCCTTTTTGGTGTGTAATAAAGATTTTTTGTTTAAAAAAAATATAAACGTACTTTTTCACGGCAAAAATGGCAAATTAGTTGTTTTTCCATACGATAACATCGCGGTTTTGATGCCATTTGTATGAATCGTTCATCCC
This sequence comes from Apotomis capreana, assembly GCA_947623375.1. Taxonomy (NCBI): domain Eukaryota; kingdom Metazoa; phylum Arthropoda; class Insecta; order Lepidoptera; family Tortricidae; genus Apotomis; species Apotomis capreana. Next base: position 17,302,968 of record OX392509.1, on the reverse strand, counting down.
TCCGTAGGAATGTCAAACTTTAACTGTCATTTCTGACCTTTAGATCAGTTTAATGAAATAATGAACTTTATAGGTACTGCAAGTAGGCAACACCGGCACTTTTACATGTCGGGGTCTATCGGCATTTCACAAGAGGAGACCACTGTTGAGAAGAAAAGCCGAAAGAAACTTAACAGTCAGTAAAAACTTAACTTAGTTTGTACCTATCTTAAGAATTTATTTAGATTAAGAGTGCTTGTTAGCCAATACAACAAAATAAGATCGAATGAATTCTTTAAAAAAAATCATCATGCCTAGTTACCACATGACAATTGCCACGATTAAAAAAAGGCACCGTATTTTTAAAATTTACCTTATTGTACGCCGAAATACGTAGCGTGGGAAAACCCCAACAAGGTGGACCGACGAACTGGTCAGGATCGCAGGCAGAAATTAAATGAGGGCGGCGCAAGACCGATCATTGTGTAGAACTTTAGGGACGTCTATCGGCTGATATGATGCTGATGATGATGATGATGATGATGATGATGATGATGATGATGATGATGTACGAGAGTACGTCTGAGACCACGGCACGTGAAGCCGCGTCGAGACGTCAGGCAATAGGCGTGTAGCCATCAAAGTTCAATATTCCTACGGAGCGCAAAAAACGCTCCATACAAATGGCCACCTATATAAATAAATAAATAAATATCGGACAACCTCACACAAATCGATCTAGTCCCAAATTAAGCTCAAGAAGGCTTGTGTTATGGGTACTCGTACTAGACGACGATATACGTACTTATATAGATAAATATATACTTAAATACATAGAACAACCATGACCCAAGCACAAATATTTGAGTTAATCAAACACATATTTACCCCGGCCGGGATTCGAACCCGGGACCGCCGGCTCAGTAGGCAGGTGTCTACAAACCGAGCCAAACGCGTCGTCAAATATGTGACGTCATTGGTGGGTTGGGTACCAATATTTGTGAGGTGACAATAAGTAATTCGCCATTCTCACCGTAAAAAGATAGTAAACTAAGTGGTTGTCATACAATTATTGTTTTGTTACATTTTTAGGATTCTGAAACAAAATGAAAATTTTTTTTGGATAAAAAAAATCGAAATATTTGCGTACCTAATTTTGAAGTCACATATTTAAAAAAATATATATTTGATTTGGTTTTTTTCTTTGTTTTACATATTGAGCTAACTTTATTCACGTAACTACAGTATGTTGTATAATTCAACATCAGTCTACGCCCCTAATAAGGTAAATAAAAAAAAATCGCGATTTACCCCCGTTTAATAAGTTTTAATTAAGCGTACAAACCGCGAGAGTATAAAGTGTTATAATAGGTACCGTAGGATTTCCACAGCCTTGCATACATTTAAGTTCTGTGTCTACTTATACCTAAAGGAAAAATAACGTTAACCAACCTGCAAGCCGTCACTCGGTTTTTGCCCCTCTTTTTGCTACTAATGACTACACGAGTGGAAAAAGGGTAAACATTTGTTACCCAGAGATAAGGAAGGCTTCATTTGTATTTGTTATACCGTGTCAACCACCTTTTTCTCTTTAAATATTTCAGGGCTCTCTACTCAAAGGATGTCAACGACCTTGCGATTTTTTATATTTTTTGAAATGATGGTGTGTAATTTTTTCACGTTTTCATACCCCATATTTAAGCCATTTTAAAAAATATTGAAAAACTGACTCGACAAAAAAGTTCTATATGTATTATTGAACCTGCTGGCGAAATTTCACATGAATTGGTTGAGAAACGCGGCCTGTAGGCGAGAACAGCCGCACCTCCAGGCAGACAAAATAAATTTTGGCTTCTTTTTAATTTTGGTAGACGTCGACGGAGATGTCTAAACTAACTGCACGCCCTGTTCTACTAGTCTATTTGTTATAAACTTCTAAAAATGTTTTGAAATTTTGGGATAAGCTGTGTGCCGTGTTACGCCGAAACTGAACTGATTTTAACTAATTTTATACCATGGATAGTTGTAAATCCAAAGATGGTTATAATACTTTTCCCGAACAAAGTTGTTATTTTTCTTTTTTTTTGTCACAGGGGCAAACGGACAAACGGATCGCCTGATGGAAAGCGATTACCGTCGCCCATATATAGACACCTGCAGCGCCAGAGAAGTCACTAGTGCGTTGCAGCTATAGAAGTACGCTGCTTTCTTGAAGGTTTGACGGTCCTATTGGTACCTCAATGACTAAAATGGGTACCTTCTAATGCTTAAAAAAACCGGCCAAGAGCAGGTCGGGCCACGCTCAGTGTAGGGTTCCGTAGTTGCTCATCCTTCACAATAAACTTAAGTTACGAGAAAGATTTCAAGCTCTATAAAAAGGTCGTAAACGCCAAAGTAACTGTAGTTACTTATTACCTTCTGGAAGTCAACTTACGTCCTTTTAAGAAAATTATGAAATTTTGCGATAACTCAAAAACGGCTTGACCGATTTTATTTAATATAATTTTCATTGAAAGCACTTCTAAGGCCTCATTTTCTAGAATTTTTCCATAATTTTTTGACCCGTGGTTGAAAAGTTAGGGGGGGGGGACGCTTTTTTTTTTATTTTCGGAGCGAATATTTACAAAACTGCTGACTTTATGAAAAAATAATGTTTAGAGACCCCTATTATTTTTAAAAGACTTATTCAACGACAACCCAGAAACGAAAAAAAAATCACTTTAAGTGTTCGAGAGGTAACCCGATTTTATTTTTTTATTTTACCGTTATGTCGGCGTGATACATACCTACTCATACCAAATTTCATATTTCTAGTACTAATGATCACGGAGCAAAGCCGCGGACGGACAGACGGACAGACGGACATGGCGAAACTATAAGGGTTCCTAGTTGACTTCGGAACCCTAAAAAATGTATTTCCTCTTTCCCACTAAATACACACTATTGCTTATTCTAACAAGCATCCCTGAAACAGAAGGCCGTGACGAATGCCGCTAGTGTCGCAATCCGGCGACGCCCGCAACAGTTGCATATTTAATTTACCCCCGTAAGAGCGAATAGGCAATATCTGGGTAAGCTTACTCCTACTTAGTTTTTATCATCGTCACCAAAACATGAGATTGAATGTGCTCGTAAATTGTAAAGGATGAAGTAAGTACCGTAAGTGAAGTCACACAGCACGCTAACATCACAGTCAGTGTGGCACCCCTTATGATAATCCATACTTTACAACGCGTACGTCACACGTCACGCATCCAGTGTGCCCTAACCATGAAGCTGAATGCTTGCTTGTCTTGCATCTTGAGCAACGGCGTGGAGAACATGCGTCACTACGTAAAGCATCGTCACCGTTTTTGAGCAGAGGATCGATTAGAGGTGTGTCGGTCGCGAGCGAGTGATTCAAATGAATGAAAGATATACCTAATTTTATTCATGTCAGTAACTCACTTACTCACTGAAGGATAAATCAGATATCAGTTAATTAGAACTGAATTGATTGGTGCTATTTGATATTATGAAATTATAGGTGCAGAAGAAATTACCGACGTCAAATAAATTCAATATGTCGATTATTTTGAGATGATTCACATTTTTCCAATAGCTACGTCATTAGTATTAAATTTAATACTTCTTGCGACGCATCATTCAAATAAAGCACTGAACTAAATTAAAGAAATGGCCGAAACGAGTATGAAGATTAGATGGAGCAGTTTGAGTCTATATATCCACTGAACGAAATGAGTGTTATATATCGCGAAAGCTTAAGACATGAACCGTTCTTCTTCATTTAGGTGACATGATTTGCTCATCTCTATGAACGATTCTTAAAAAATCCTTTTCTCCTTTCCTACTAAATACACAGTAGGTATATTCGTAAAGCCTGACAAGTGTCAGTAACGATTACTCAAGAATTTGTTCGTTTGTGCCAGTATCAGTTTTTTTGACTTTCGTGTTAAATAATTTATCAAAAAAATAAAGAATGAGATGAAATGAACATGAACAAAGATGGCCGATGAAATTCAACCTCTCCCTGATGTAAATCAGTGACATTCGGTTTCGGTTTCGGTTTAAAGAATTTATTCTCATAAGAACAAAATTACAAGTTCACTTAAATGAGAACTTACGAGCTAAACAGTTTAATCAATAATTAGTATTAACAAGTAACATGCAGGAGCGACTTCAAAAGTTTATACACGCTCTTAACTCTTAAATAATAGGCATATAATTGCGTAAAAAATAAAATAAAATTACAAGATGTCAATTGTATCGAAGACATATTTTTTAAGTTGTCTCTTGAACATATTCATAGAATTTAGGTTTCTTAAATGTATAGGTAAATTGTTATAGAGTTTTACTCCTCCATGCGTCAGCGTTCTTTTGCCAGAAGAATCTGTTCGAGACATTCACTGTTTTTTAACGTCATTTACCAAAAATTTACCGTTGCCAGTAAAATAAATTAGTACCACTAAAAATCCGCAACATGGCGGGGGCTGAAAAATATCCTGCTGGGCTATAAATCATACTCATACTCATACTCATTTATTAATAAAATGTCAACATTTTACATACTAAGATTGCTTACTTAGGTATTTTAACTTTAACAAGCATCTGTGAATCAGAAGGCCGTGTCGGATGCAGCTAATGTCGCAAAGCGGCATCGCTCGCAACTGTTGCACATTTAATCTGCCGATTGGCCACAGTTCTTGACTGATCTGAACACCTATTTAAAAATTACTTTAGCAAGGATTGCAAATAGTTTATATTATAGGTGATGATTGCTTAACATGTCAGGTAACATATCTCGAGGAAATCACTCTGTTGTTTAAGATTCCGTACCTGGAGAGGAAAAGAAATAAACTTGTGTCGATCCCTAGAGCAGAAACGTACTTTTAGAAAAATGTGGTTGTGATTAGTGTGTAGTACCTAGTATTAAGGGATGGAATTTCATAGCTAAAATAATGTGTACGAGTGTGCAACGTGAACTAAGGTCAATATAATCACTTCGAACGAATGTGATATTGAGTATATTATAAACATGATCATCATCATCACCATCATCATATAAACCGATAGACGTCCACTGCTGGACAAAGGCCTCCCCCAAAGTTCTCCACAATGATCGGTTTTATGCCGCCCTCATCCAATTTCTGCCCACGATCGTAACCAGGACGATCCTAACTAACATAGATACTTATTATACCTATTGACTGATTTTCCTTTTTTGCCTGTCTACTGTTATGGTCTTTGCATTTTTATGTGGATTATTGTATTTGTATAGTGTTTCTCTTTCGTATTGCACATGTTGCTTGGTCTGTCTACTATTTAAATATATTGGTATTTATCACTCATTTACGAAAAGGTAAACTGGAAGAGTTTATTTAAAAGTTTAAGCTCACCTTTGTACAGTCTCCATCAGATATATCGCAGCATATAAGACGTTCATAAATATCTGAACACGACTCTTATTGGCTGGGCTTTATAGTACATGTTCAGATATTTATGAACGCCTTATATGCTGCGATATATCTGATGGCGACTGTATGTACATAGGTACAATGTATTTCTTGTTTTTGTGTACAATATAATGTTTACTGTACATATATACACTTAAGAGGATATATCACTGCTCCTTTCCCCAGACTAAGTTTACATTAAGTTTGCACCTGTAACTATGTATCCAAATACAAATGAGGTTTAAACTTAACGTAACCGGGTTATTCAAATCGAGGCTTCGTTCTCGTTTCGGTCATTGTCAGTCCAAAAAACAATAGTTGTCCCTCCGGTGGTCAAAAGTTAACAGCTTGTATGAATCCAGGTTATATTGCTACTACATCGGATTATAGAAGAGGGAACGTTCTATATTCCAATGCGAGCTTTATCAGTAAAATTAGGCCCTGGAATCCTTAATTTCGCATATGTCCACCGGAAAGACTCGAACCTAAATCTGACAATGACCCGTTTGATTCCTCCAAAATTTTTACCAATTTTTACGAAATTTTAGTAACTACTCGGCGCCTGTTTTTGGCCTAAATTCCGCCCCAAACGGACGCCTGATACACAAATTCTATAAAAATTTGCGCATAAATCTACACGGTCCGACACAGAACATTTCCTTTCTAATCAGTTCCACGAATTTCGTAAAGATTGGTAAATTTTTCGAGAAGGAAACAGATGTTAAGGAAACCTCGATTTGTATGGAAAAATGAACAATGGTATTTACTCTTAGTTGTCACTCTGGCTCTCGAGATAAGGGAATCAAAATACGGAGGGGCTATTGACCTGGAAGCGTAAAATTTGGATGGCACCAAGTACTTAAATATAAATTAAGAAAATTATATATTCTACGCGCTTATGAACCAGTTATAAAATAATGATAAGACATTTTTAAAGCTAGGTATAGTAGGATACGGTAGGTACTAAACATATTTTAATTTCGAATCATACCTTTTTTAGTATGTAAAGTATATAGTAAAGTCGCTCAAAAATCGGAACATCATACCTACGTAATATTGAGAGCAAGTATGGTAGTAATCCTTTTCTGAGGCCGAATTATGTACTTATGACACTTTTAATTTCAAAGTAGGTAACAGCTTGTAGCCGCAGTTCTCGCTCACTCATTGGGTCCCATAGTTTGTTATAACGAAGCGAAGTAAATTCGGCCTCAAAAAGGGATTCTTGCTATACTTGCTCTCTATATTAGGTTTGATGAAATGAAATGAAATAATTTATTCAGTAAGTAGGCCACAGGGGCTCTTTTACAAGTCAGATTGTGAATCTACCGGCATTTCGCAAGAGGAGACCGCTGTTGAGAAGAAAGCCGAGTGAAACTCAACAGTAAGTCATTTTTTCGTAAATAATACTTCAATTACAATGATTACATTTGTGTTATAACTAATTACACTGGTACACGTAAAGGAGATGTATAGATGTTTATATAAACACTAGAACTTCGTGCGCGGAAATTTTCTTATACCTTAGACGGGTAAAAAGTATCCTATAACCATCTTTGTATGTCCTGTTATCCCTGTACCAAATTTTTTTTAAATTCGTCCAGCCTTTTTGGCGTGAAGAGAGGACAAAGGAAATTTTGAAAACAGATGGCGCCAGGCTGTCATGGCGCCGCGCGCCCATACAAAACAAATGACGATCCTGCATCACGCTATTAGGACTTTTCCTGAAATCATGACTCCTCTCCATAGAAAACTGATTTTAAGTACAAATCTTAGTATTTTATAATAGTATCTAGATTTGTGATGTTTATATAAAGGAACATCAAAGGATCATTAACTATGTTTTAAAATATTTGTATAGAATCTTTTTATCGATTCTATATTTATTTTTTTATGTGGTTATACCACATTTTTTATTTTTATAAATAATGAAACAAAGGTAAATTAAGAAAGAAAAATTGAATGCGATCTACTACAATCGAAGCGGGGTTGTTTTAAAAGTTCACATGAGGCATCCTACTATATTATTATACTCGTACTCTGTTACTAAAATAGTAATGATACGAAATAGATCCGTCACATTATTAAGGGTTAAGCACCTATTTTTTTACAAGATATACTATTGTAGAGCAAGACGCGGCCGTGACCAAGTTAATATTCGGCAAAAAATAGTATACTTAGATGGTCAGAATCCATTTTTTCAAGGTTGCTACTAAAATGAACCTATTATGAATGTTTTTTTACGAACAGAAAGCAGCTCTTGGTGTTTGACGTTTTTTGTAGGTACTTATGTAATTTATTGATATTTAGAAATCTAGTTATCTAGTGTGCTTAATGCCCTTGCTAGTCATATTACTTAGTACCTTATGAAACATTGTTGCAATCTTTGCATATAGTTATGAAAGCAAAATAATTACGATTTTTTATTTTATTTAAAGGTTTTATCGTACCTTATTGATATATTCGTATCATAAATTTGTTGTCAATTGTGGAATAAATAATTATTTATCTTTAATCTTCCCAGTTCTCATTTTGTCTGATTTGTGCAGCCCGAAGATTTCTTTAAACATTTTCTTTTTTTCTTATTTTTTCCCATTCAAATCAGGTACTATTGTCGGGACAAAATGAACGTGTCAATGGAGTCATAAACATAAAGTCAGGCGTCTCACTCGCTCTACAGATGAATCAACAAGTGAGAGCTCCTGCTCTCTGAGTGCTACAAAGGTGGAGGGCATGCTGAATGATTTATGTATGTTTATGGCACTATTAGCACATTGATAATAGCCCTATTATAAAAAAGAAATACATTTAAACAAAAAAATAATAATACTCAATTACTTATCAATTAACAAGTTCGGATATTAACCAGAACTCCGCCAACGCAATGTTTTCGCAAGTTCCGCGGTTTGAGGCAAGGTCGATACTAATTAACTCCAAACAACCTTACAAGAAACAAATCATTATTAAACACTTAAATGACAGTTGGCAAACCAAGAAGCGCATACTAAAGGTCCGTTTCACTTAGAGTTCTGATTAAAAAAAAAACGCTCACTCGCTCAGAACTGTTCAGAAGTGAAAACTCACCTTAAGACGAAACATACGAGGTTAAAACAGAAAGGAACTAGAACTTCTAGCACAACTTTACTATAATACGCGATTCTTTCTCGCGCGAGATACTTATCTATCTTTTTCTATACAGTACTGTGAGAGAGTGACGGGGGACGCTGTGCCGCGCGACCAGAGTCGCGTAGTATAGTGTGGTATAGTCGTGCTAGACGGGCACGAAGAAGGAGCGTTGTCTCAGCTGTCGAGCTTCAGACCGTCAACATCTCCTTATGATGCCTCGTATAGGGGTGACACACGTGTCGAGTAAGTTTTGTTATTTTGGTGGTGGTTTGGTACCTATTTATTTGCCTAGGGTTAGTACTGATTGACAACATTTCAGATTTTAAATTTCTGTTAAATAATAGTGATAAACTATTATTTTTATTTGGTTTATATGGACTAGTTTTAAAAATATAAAAAAAAGGCGAAAGCAGCATTATCAAAGGATCAGCACTCAAATTACGTCCTCCTCGACCTTGAAACTTTACAGTCGCAACCTAGAAAAAGAAAAGTAGTACAATTTCCATAGTAAATCCGTCTTACTAATGGCCCGACTGTATAATTTACTGCGCTGTGACCAATTACTTATCGCCTACGCTCCTCTAGAATGCGAAATTTTCAAGTGGTGTTTTTATAAATAAATTGGGACATTTTCGAAAATTTGAAAATGAGGCAATATTAAATTTTTCACTATTTTTAGAAAATGGCCTGGTTAACATTATTATATGTTGTCAATTGACTGGCACGTTATTATATCGCAGATTAGCAAAGCAATATTAAATTATTTATTTATTTAAACTTTATTGCACAAAATACAAAAGTAAAGGTACAAATGGCGGACTTAATGCCATAATACTTAATTATTGTATTAATTCAGAACGGAATAAATATACTTCTGCATAAATACGCGGAAGAATCTGCACTTTCGAGTATTACATAAACATATTTCAGATCTTAGATACATCTAAGTGAAGTAATCGCATTTTTGTCTTTTCCAAACACAATCAAGTTAACATTAGCGACCATGAAATAAAATAATGGAAATTTCAAGCGGTTTGTTTCGCAAATTCTTTGAGGAGATTGAAATATTTTTTCTACACAAAAAGTCGTCGGTAAAAGTTTGGAGAACGGTTATCAAATAGATATTTATCAATGTCACCTAGATGGGCCTGAATTTGGCATAAAAGTTATGATTAAAAAGTTAAAGTTTTTCTTAGGCTTATTGCCTATTACCCGGCGATTATCTTCATGCCAAATATGCTATCTATAAGGTTTTCGCCCTATAATTTGTTCGCGTGGTGAGTTATTTTTAATTCGGGCACTATCTACCTATCTATTCACGGGTTAGAATCCCGGCCAGGGCAAATATTTGTGTAATGAACTCGAATATTTGTGCTCGGGTCATGGTTGTTCTATGTATTTAAGTATATATTTATCACGACACGTTTGGCTCGGTTGGTAGACACCCGCCTACTGAGTCGGCGGTCCCGGGTTCGAATCCCGGCCGGGGCAAATATTTGTGCAAAATATTTGTTCTTGGGTCATGGATGTTATCTATATATGTATTTACTAGCTTTTGCCCGCGGCTTCGCTCGCACAGGTCTGGAAACGTGTCTGTGTAACTTTCTACCGTCTTATTGTTTGTTAAAAGAATTCAACTAATTATTATGGTCAATTTCTGTAGGTATTTATATTTAGATCACGCCGTAGCATAACACATCGGACATTTGACTTTCCGGTGAACCGAACGAAATCATAAACAAAAGTTATAGGGCTAGTCTAAGGGCCATCAATAAAAGCAAAGAAAAAGAATGCATCGGTTATTAATTTAATGTTGTTCATTTTTCTGTCTTCGTCGTACCTAAAGAAAACTTTAAATCGTCCTACTTTATTGACAATTGTAATACCTAACGGAGACTCTAATATTTTGGAACTAATCTAGGTGCGTTGTGGTCGCAGGATACCCAACACTCCTATTCTCTTAGTATTCATTTGCGCTGTTACTCAAAAAATATATTGCGCTTTTACACATTTCCCATAGAAACCTTAGCTTTCCGTTTAATCCCCTTAAGGATAGGAATTTCGGAGATCGTTTAAATCAGTATTCTCAGTTAATAATAATAATGCTTTTTTTTACATATTAATGCAGGCCCAATACACGAATTTTTGTCAGAGGATCCCACGTTTTCCATTCAATGTTTTACCATCTAATTACCTTGCATTTAACCTTTTTAGGAGATTAATTTCCTAAAATGAATGCCGAGCTTAAAATATTCCTCACATGAACTTTCAACTTGCCTCCCTAGACAAAAGTGTTGAAAAAAGTATTTTTGCGGCTCTACACGGAATATGAACAGTCTTATGCAAATAATCCCATTTTTCTTGTCTTAACTTTCGCCTCCCATTAAACCAATTTTGGAACAGTCTTGTGCAAATAATCCCATTTTTCTTGTCTTAACTTTCGCCTCCTATTAAACCAATTTTGGAAATGAATTTAAATTCATGCTAAAAGTTCTCGTCACCTTCAATTTAACCTGCTTAGGGGTTGAATATTAAAAAATGATTTTTTTTTCTTACTTGGTATAGAATAACCTATATACGAAATATTACCATTCAAGTTCAAAGAATCCCAAGCTGTTCATACAAACTTTGACCTCCCACTTTACCCCATGAGAGGTTGAATTTTCAAAAACGCTGATATCAATATTCTCAGTTTTTGATGAAGTGTCGGCGCTGCACCCCCAAAAAGGCCACGTTTCTTATACAAAGTTTCGCTTTCCATTTAATCCCTTTCGGGGGTCAAGTTCCAAAAATGGTGAAAGTTTTTTCGTGACTTTGTATTGAAAAACCTATACACGAAATATTAACATTCTTACTCAAGGAATCCCAAACTAGTCATACAAACTGTCACTTTCCACTTTATCCCATTAGGGGTTCAGTTTTCAAAAACACTGAATTCTGGTTTCCCAGTTTTAGATGAAGTGTCTGCACGAAAAATAATGCACCCCCTACTTATAAAAGGCCACGTTTATCATACAAAATTCATCTTTCCATTTAACTCCTTTGGGGGATGAATTTCCAGAAATGCTGAATGTGGTTTTGTTATTGTGTATAGAAGAACATGTAAACGAAATATTACCATTCTTACTCAAGGAATCCCAAACTCGTCATACAAACTGTCACTTTCCACTTTACCCCAGTAGGGGTTGAATTAAAAAAATACGCTGAAATCAATATTCGGTTTTCGCAATGAGCCCCACGCTGCACCCCTTACTCAAAAAAGGCCATGTTTCTCATACAAAAATTTCCGTTCTATTTAATCCCTTTCGGGGGTGAATTTCCTAAAATGCTGAAAGTTGTTTTCTTACTTTGTATAGAAGAACCTATACACGAAATATTACCATTCTTACTTAAAAGATCCCAAGCTCTTCATACAAACTTTCACCTCCCACTTTACCCCATTAGAGGTTGAATTTTCAAAAACGCTGAATGATGGATTCCCAGTTTTAGATGAAGAGTCTACACGCAAAAAAATGCACCCCTTACTTATAAAAGGTCACGTTTATCATACAAAATTCATCTTTCCATTTAACTCCTTTGGGGGATGAATTTCCAGAAATGCTGAATGTGGTTTTGTTATTGTGTATAGAAGCACATGTAAACGAAATATTACCATTCTTGCTCAAGGAATCCCAAACTCGTCATACAAACTGTCACTTTCCACTTTAGTCCATTAGGGGTTGAATTAAAAAAAAAACGCTGAAATCAATATTCGGTTTTCGCAAGGAGCCCCACGCTGCACCTCTTAGTCAAAAAAGGCCACGCTTCTCATACAAAGTTTCACTTTCCATTTAATCCCTTTTGAGGGTGAATTACCAAAAATGGTGAAACTTGAAAAATCTATACACGAAATATTACCATTGTTACTTAAGGAATCCCAAACTCGTCATACAAACTTTCACCTTTCACTTTACCCCATTAGGGGTTGAATTTTCAAAATCGTTTCATATTCTCAGTTTTTGATCTACAATCTGAGGTTTTGGGTCAACACGTCAACATCAACACCTCTTAATCAAAAAGACTACGTTTCTCACACAAACTTCCATTTTCCATTTAACCCCTTTTGGGGATGAATTTCCAAAAATGCTGAAAGTTGTTTACTTATTTCATAATGAAGAACCTATACACGAATTATTATCTTTCTTACTCAAAGTATCCCAGGTTCTTCATACAATCTTTCACCTCCCATTTAACCCCCTGAAAGGATGACTTTCCCAAAATCCTGAAATTAGTTTTCTTGTTTGTTGATGAAGAATCTGTACACGAACTTTTGTATCTCTTACTCAAAAATTACACGATTTCCATAGAAACTTTTAACCCCAATTTGACCCCCTTAGGGGGTGAATTGTGAAATATCCCTTCTTATTCCTTGCCTCCATTGTATATTTGATCTATTTTACAAATTTGAAGTTCCTAGGTTCAGTAGTTTCGGCTCTACGTTGATGAGTGAGTCAGTCAGTCAGTCAGTGAGTCACTCAGGACTTTTCCGTTTATATGTATAGATATATTATGTATATCGTCGTCTAGTACCCATAGTACAAGCTTTGCTTAGTTTGGGACTAGGTCGATTTGTGTATGATTGTCCCTTAATATTTATTTATTTTTATCTATATATAAGTATGTATATCGTCGTCTAGTATAATATAACTTAAGCCTTCTTGAGCTTAATTTGGGACTAGATCGATTTGTGTGCGATTGTCTGATATTTAATGTATTTATTTGTATTTTAATTTCTTTAGTATTATATATTTAGCAAAAGAATTACGTTACCAGTAAAATAAATTAGTACCACTAAAAAAAATGTATTTATTTATATTTATCTATGTAGGACGTTAAAAAACTGCACCAGATGGAGGTACATTTCGTGAGACTTTTACAAGGAAATGTATGTCTTTATGAATAAATGATGAAAAAAGAACTGGAGTAGATAAAGTGTTTTACCCTGTTACTAAAATTACTTTAGACTCCAGATAATAATATTACTTAGCACGAAAGTTCAAGTTACCTCATAAAAATGTCGCACTTTCGTTTCTTATAACCTTGTCAGTCTAGCGCTCAAGTATCCGCGAATATTCAAATTCAATATCCATTTTGTAAGTCTAGCCAAATGCAAGTAAATAGCTGCGACAAATTTATTATTTGGGCCCAACTAGCTATGGATATACCTAGTCACTTTTTTAATCGATTGACTAAAGTGGCATTTCGTGGTTTTCTGTTTACGCCTTTTCCTATATATTTAATGTATAAAATAGAATATTATACTATTACCAGAGATATAGGTAGAAAGAAAATTTTAATGTGATCTATACGATAGTCAGAGTGGACATGTAAGAAAAAAAAAATCATGACAATATGTTGATTTCGAATAGTATATAAAATTCATTTTCTCTTCTGTTCTCCAGCATTTTCGATACATTCGATTTAACTAGTTTAGCTTTAATTTATTTTAAAAACCTTAAAATTAAGCCTCAGATTTTAATGTATTATGCCTCAGAGATATTTAATTTGTACATTTAACTAAAAGTACAATATAAAATGTACAAATTATTGTTTTTATATAATATCTATCTATTAGCCACAGGCTTTCACTGCTGAACATAGGCCTTCCCCATGGCTCGCCACAAAGCGCGATGCCGTGCAGACCGCATCCATCGACTCCCCGCTACCGTCACGAGGTCATCCGTCCTACTAGTCGGAGGCCGTCCCACGCTGTGCTTTAATATACGTGGTCGCTACTCTAGGACTTTGCTGTCAAAACGGTCATCCAGTCTCCGGGCCACATTGCCCATTGCCACTTCAACCGTGCAATCCTGTGAGCTATGTCGGTTCCCTTGGTTTTTCTCAGCGCGTATCCTCATTTCTGATTCTATTACGCAAAGAAAGCGCGTGGCGCCATGCCAGTCTGGCGTCATTTGTCGGCATAATTTCCTTTGTCCTCGCATCACGCCGAAACGGCTGGACAAATTTTAACCAATTTCGGTACAGGGATAGCTGGACATCCAAGGATAGGATACTTTTTACCCAAAGTTGCGGACACCTTGTAGTAACCAACTATTAGGTACTGAATGAAAAAAAAAACATTATTCCTTCGAACAGTACACATTGAATATCAAATACCATTTATACTTATAACAATGTTTGCGAGAACTATTCGGCTGTTGGTACAGTAAAGGCTGTCATACGATACTATAAGTGCTTTATGTGCTTACAGATAGAAAACCATTTCATCACGAGAGGCGTAAAGATGTGACTGTACTGAATACACGTCGAAACGCAGAATATCGGTTACCGACTGTATTGAGGCTTAACAAGTTGTTATTATCGCTTATTTATAGTACTATAGAACTAAAAATGAAATTATGAAAAATTTATTTCCAGTCATTTAATAGGGTAACAAATAGCAAGGTAGGAGCTTCTTTTTAAGTATGCATACCTGTATCAGGAAACCCTGATTTTCCATTATGACATGGGTTTTATATTTACAAATATTTTTTTAAATCTAAAACTAAATCTGTGTGTGTGTCGTAATATAACATGTATAAATGTAATTTGTAAATTTATGTAAACCAATAAACATTATCATTTAAATTTTTTTTTCATATAAAAATGCACTTTCTCTAACATCAAGACTTTTTACAAAAATTAAAATATAACAGAATCACTTTTCTGTTTGTGTAACGCACAACACATTTCGAATACACCTATGTCTGATCTCACACATAAGGCTCTTTACCCGTTCAAAAATGCTGAGTGTCTCTGACATTTTTTCTCTATGATCAAACATGTTTATTAACATAGTATCAATACATAGTTTATCGGTCAACTTACAGACACAATAGGTACGGGGTCCCGCAGGGAAGTATCCTGGGTCCACTACTCTTCCTGTTGTATATTAACGACCTTCCTAAGGAGACACCGTACCAAATGTCATTATTTGCTGACGATATATCTATTATTATACCGCATGATAACACCACGCCCAAATCGTATGAAGAAAAAATAAACTGTGCAATAAATAAAATAGACTCATGGTTATATAAAAACAACTTGCGAACCAATATTTCAAAGACATGTTACATACACTTCCGTAACTACAAAACACAGCCGTTAGACGTAAATTTGACTTGTCGGAACCAAACAATTGAGCAAGTAACCAAAGTTAAGTTTCTGGGCATAACCTTAGACCAACACTGCTCATGGAAACCACAGGTAGAGATAATTTGTGGTAAATTAGATCGCTTTGTTTACGCTTTACGACAACTGAGGATTGTTGCAGGAGAAAAAACGGCACTGCTTGCATATCATGGTTATGTAACTTCGGTCTTGAAATATGGATTAGCAGTATGTGGTAACTCTACAGATGTATATAAAGTATTTATTACTCAAAAAAAGTGTGTCAGAGCAGTCTTTGGCGTTGGTCCAAGAGACTCATGTAGACCTTTATTTCAAAGACACGGACTTCTCACTCTAGTTGGGTTGTATATTTTAGAGTTGGGATGTCTAGTTCGGAAATTTCCAGCTTACTTTAAAAATCCACCTAAAACAACCAGCTGCGAGCGAGAGACGAGTATAAACTGTTAATGCCAAAATTTCAAACCCAATTATTTAACAAAAATTGTTATTTGATGAGTATAAGAGTGTACAATAAGATACCATATGACATACGTAATTTACCCGACAAAATGTTTGTTATCAAACTAAGAAATTGGTTAAAGGAGAAATGTTTTTATTCTATCAATGAATTCTTTGATTTTGGAAAATAATTGTTACGTCGGACATTATAATTTTTATTGTATTTAGCCATTAAGTTAAGTTTGTTAGACATTTACACTAGAATTATATAAATATTATAATAATTGTAAAAAAATGCATGCCATCTTCGGCTAAACATGTGGAACTCTACATACTATATGCTGCATCACCTAACTACCATGTTTATGCAATTAAATAATTTCATTTCATTTCAATTTCATTTCATTTCAATGTTAATACTTAGAACAGGGCCATAATTATTGTTATAAAGTTGCAATTTATTGGTATAAATTTGAAACCTGCAGTTTCAATTTTTTATTGATAATTTTTGTTTCAAAAACTACTCGAAATTGACAAAATTTACGCAAAAAACTGTTATTAACAACTTGGTTGAAAAAAAAAAAAACAGTTGGTTGAAATGTTGGTGGAAAACAAGTTGGTTGAAATTATCAATATATTTGTCATTACATGAAAAAAATAAAATTGAAAACCTTACTTCAAATAAAAGCACTTTAGTATAAGAGTTTTGAAATGTTTAATAATTATCTTATTAGCACTGAATATTTAAAAGGAATAAGGCCTCTTAAGGTCTCTTACTTTCGGCAGCCAGTTTCTTTCTATACCTACTATTAACAGCCATAAAAAATGGTTTGCCTACTATTTCTATGTTCTTATGTATATCAGCATGTAAAGTATCAAATATAGAAATCGTAACTACCTGGAAACAACGATTCTGACCCTTTTATATAAGTTAAGTGCCTGTCTAACGCACGCCGGTAAAGTTACGTATGTCATGTTCCCGAATACCTTCAAACCTAGTTGCTATCATTGTATAAAAAAATAAGGTATATCACTCCGGAATGAAAGCGAGACTTTTGATCAATCCGTTTCTGTGTTGCCAGTGGTGTATCATAATACTCCCCGATTCCCTTGTTCGAAAGTGTTTGAAATCAATTATTACGACAAAATAAAACATAGTCCACGAACATGACAATCGTTATGCATAAATGCATAATTATTCCATGAAGAGATTAATGAATGTTGATGAAGCCAAAGATGTATTTCAGGACCGTAAGGTGGAAAGATGTGGTTTCTGCCTACCCCGTTGGGAAAAAGGCGTGATTATATGTATGCATGTATGCATAATTATTATTTTCACCTCACTCGCTCGGAAAACCTCCGTTTATAGGGCGAAATCTGCGTGCAAAAGTCTATTTTATCCGCTAGCGTGCAAAAGTCATTTGAATTTCGAACACGACGATTTTGATTCTCTGTGGTGCACGTAACTTTTTTATATTTAACACTCCTTCAACGCGTGACTGATTTCATCAGTCGATAAATCTTTGAATAACCAATCAACGCACGCTAATAAAAGGCGATCTGGTCTGGCCGGCTAAAATCATATGTACGTTTGAATACTTCTTTAAAAAAAAATACACCTACAATATCACGTCCAGAAACCTGGTTTGTGGTTACAAATTTTTATTTGTTTATTTTTCTACACTTTATTTTATGTTAAATAATATGTGTATATACTCGTATATTAATAGTAAGTATTTCAGTTTCATTTATGTATTTTGACTATTAAATATATTAAATAATCACAAATTTCAATATTTATTTGTTATAACTTATAAAAGTTGGAACATAAGAGTGTAATTTCTGAAGGCACCCGAGAAAAAAAATAGTAAGAAATTAAAAAGTTGGAAGTTTTCACAATTCACGTAAACAACGTAAATTTCTTCTTTTCTTCTATATAAATAAAAATGAATTGCTGTTCGTTAGTATGCTTAAAACTCGAGAACGGCTGAACCGATTTGGCTAATTTTGGTCTTGAAATATTCGTGAAAGTCCAGGGAAGGTTTAAAAGGTGAGAATAATGGAAAATATGCTAGGAAATATAGGAGAAACAAGAATTTAATTTTCTCATACAAACTTACGATAAGATCTTAGCTGTCAAACATGTGACATTCGTCCCGTCGATATAAACTTAATTCACGATAATTATGATGTAACACATTAAATAAGGGTTTTGAATCGAGATCATATATCCACAACGTTCGGATTATTGCGTTTTCACATAATTTAGATTTACAAAGCCCAATTTGGAGTATTTATACAATGCTAAAAGCCTGCTTTAAAATGAAAAAGGATTTGTTATAAATATTTGGAGACGATAAGTAATTTACCGAAACTGTTGGCGTTTTTAAAGAAGATAAAGCCGAAATAATCTTGTGCGGATCCCATGCATCGTCCAATAACTTCCAAAGCAAGTGTTATGGAAAATACTTCCGAGTGGCCAACTAATCCTTCCCAGAATGCCATTCTCCCACATTCACAACGAATGTGTCAAGTAGTTTCAAATACAAATATACGTAGTGCTTAAGAATAACTCAACGATAAAATATACACGACGATAATACAAATTACGGCCATATTTTTTAATATGTGTGCTTCCTCTCGTATTTATTTGGTTTAGATTTGAGTGTGTTAATGTTTTAAATTTGATGTGTTAAATAGAAGACAAAATTAAATATGATTATTTTTGTGTTTCAATTCTTTTTCTTGAACTTCCATTTTCCTCGCTGTAGTGAGGTGAAAAGTTGTGTGTTCCGCATGGCTGCAAAATTATTTAGCTTCTCGTGTCTTGAAAGCTTCGCTACGCTCAGGAATCTATCTTTGAACCAATCATAGATTCCTTCGCTCGCTCAGCTTTCAATTTCACCACTCGCGCCAAATGACAACTTTGCAGCCTTGCATAACAAATAGCTATTTATGTACAACTGGCGGAAAAACTTGTTTATCATACCTTAACTATACCACGTTTGCTACAGAAAAATGGCCGCTTATCTGGTGTACTTTGAGATATAACCAAATAAGCGATGACTTAGGTATATCTTAGGTATGTCGCCTGCAACTGTCATTAAAACGCGATCTTTGCGATTCCAGTATGTCTATATAGAATAACTGTGACACGCGACTCTTTGTCGCGCGATAAATACTACCTGTCACATTCCTTTCAATACTGTGCGAGCAAGACAGATGACCCTGAGTCGCGCGACAAGCGAAGTGGCGACAAGATATGCTAGCCCCCGCCTGCATAAAGTGACATTTCACGTTACACCCGGTCAAGTTAAGTTTGCGCCTCGTGTCCATGGCGTCGTATATAAATGAGGCGCACATTAACGCGACTGGGTTGGCTAAGTGGCGATAAACTAGGTATATTTTCACTTTGAAAATCACTCCGAGATATCAGAGAATATTTATGAAATTATACTACTCAAAAAGTTTAAATGATATCTTTTTTTAAATATTGACTCAAAAGTAAATTATGAAAGAAAAATTTCATGTGATCCAATGGAATGTAAGCAGGACTAGAACCTGGGACCCTACGTTTCCGGCTGAGCTATCACATCTTTACGTCAATCACATCACACCAAAAATTTGATTCCATAATTTTACGCTACTGTAGCGCTCTCAGTGTCATATGTGTTTAAAATGCTTATGCGCATTAGCCTTATAGGTAGATGAGTACATTAAAACATAATCGATAAAAAGATTCTATTAAAAAACCGTTGATATCAATTTGCATTAAATATTTGAATGTTGAAGAGCGCAGGGCTTACGTGTATTTCCAGGGTGTCGGAGCCGGGGAAGATGGAAAAAATAAATAAAGACTTGATGAACAGAAGGACGGCGTGTATTCGTGGTGACGCACGGATGGAGAAGAAAGAATGTTGCTACATCAACAATTAAATATAAAAACTTATATTTAAACATAATGTTGCTACTTATGTATGCAACATACTGCGGCCTCACAATAACAAATATTTATCGGAATAAAACTATCTAATTGGGCCTTTTCTAAATTATTGCAAAAACTATTAACATAGCAAACCTATCTAAAACAATGTTTATTTACTATATTAATTTACTTTTGCTTGTTTAAAGATAACAATAGAGTATATCATACATTGATACAGCATCATGTAACATCAAAGTATTCAAATAAGATTATTACTAAATGGGTTAGACTAACGATGCAGCACATCTTTATATAGCAAAGATTAGCATGTATGTATCTATCCGTTAACATACAAAACAATAACAGAAATAAGATAACACTGCAAGACTATCCGTCTAATACAAAACAGTTATATGCTTAAATTGTACATATATTATTAAGAATTGCTATTCTAGCACATTTTGATGGCACACAAAGTGCTTATATTTGATGTTATATATAATAACGTAACTGAAGCATTATTCAGTTTTATAAAATAACATAACTAAACAAACGACATAGACATTAATTTCAGTCTTTATCTTAAACTAAAATACACAAACATTCATAAAAATAGAACATCTAGGGCTCTATAGGTAGTACACAGATTTTATGAATAGATCTTTTGTGAGTATGACCGCTTGCCGTTAGCACCTCAACTGCCCGTACTAAATTATCCTTACCGGGATATAAACTGGTGACCCTAGCCATGGGCCATTCGAGGGGAGGCGAATTATCATTCCGTAATATAACTAAGCTACCAACAGCGAGATTTGACATAACCGACTGCCATTTAGGTCGGTTTTGCAGTTGATTTAAATAGTGCCTGCTCCAATACTTCCAGAATATCTGTTTCATGCTGGTTAAAATTGACCAGAATCTGAGTAGATTAGTGGGTTTGCTACTTACATCTTGTTCTGGGTAAGTATTGAGCGGAGCACCAGTGAGGAAATGACCTGGCGAGAGGTACGACAGATCATTTGGATCAGTCGACAGAGCTGTGAGCGGACGTGAGTTTAGGACGCCCTCTATTTCCACCAGCACGGTGTTCAACTGCTCGTACGTTAGTAGAGCCCTCCCAACAACGCGTTTCAAATGATTTTTCATGCTTTTAACACCGCTTTCCCACAACGAACCGAAAATCGGGCTATAACACGGTATGAAATGGAAATTGATACCCTTTTGGGCTCCGTATGATTGTACAGCGCGCTGGTGGTCTTGACAGGCATGCAAGCGATAGAACTCATCTAATTGATTCCTTGCGCTTTTATACGTAGATGCATTGTCGCAGTACACGTCGCTGGGCAGGTTACGTCGCGCTATAAAGCGCTTGAAGCAGGCAAGAAAGCACTCTGTCGTTAAATCGCTGCAGAGCTCAAGATGAATCGCCTTCGTGGCAAAACATACGAACAAAGCTATGTATCCTTTACCGATTACTGGTTTTCTGATGCGACTGTTTTTTACCGTCACCGGCCCAGCGAAGTCCACTCCGACCCTCTCGAAAGGGCGACAAGCAGTGACGCGCGCTGCCGGCAAGGAACCCATCAGCTGAGTCGTCGCAGCAGCCTTCAATCTGAAACATATTACACATTTATGTATAACCTTTTTCACACTGCGCAAACCGTCAGCTATCCAGAATCGTTGTCTTAAGGAACACAAAACTAGTCTTTGATCTGCATGTTGTAAGCAAATATGCTCATTTCTCACAATCAACTCTGTAATAAAGGATTTTTTCGGCAATATGGCCGGATGCTGTGCAGCATATGGAAGCGGCGCATTTTGCAGGCGACCACCAACTCTTAAAATGCCCTCACTATCAAGGAAGGGAGTCAATGACCTTAAATCACCTTTAGGTTGCTTGTGAGATTGCAGCAACTTAATGTCATCACTATAAAATTGAGTTTGCTCTTGCTTGACTATCAACATGAGCGCCTTATCTAATTCCGAAGCAGTAAGAAATCCTTTGACATTTTGAGAAGTTGGTTTCACATTATTGCAAAACCTAAGAATGTATGCTAAAACTCGTGTCATTTTACCCATAGTAGAATACCTTTCCAGAATGTGAAAGACATCAGTATCATTACTGACTGTGCTCGTAAGACACAGCGCATGATCAGATTTCAATTCAGGGAGCTCTCCAGGCGTTCGTGTTTCATCTGGAAAGTTATATTGCTCATCATGTAAAAATGATGGGCCATGCCACCATAAGGTGTGGTCATGTATTTCTTGAGGTTGAAGACCCTTGCTGAGACAATCTGACGGATTGTCATTAGTATTTACATAGTGCCAATCACAACCTTGCGCCAGTTGCCCTATGGAACGTACTCTATTTGCTACATATGTTTGGAGCTTTGTTGGATCAGTTTTCAACCACGCTAACACGATCTGTGAGTCAGAAAACAGGTGAGTTGCATGTATTTTTACCTTTATAGAGAGTGCATTATGGACTTTCTTTATCAACCCTGATAACAGCAGTGCAGCATTCAATTCTAGCCTCGGGGTGGTAAGTTTACTCTTACATGGATTAATGCGAGACTTAGAACATAGCAGCTCGACACGCACATTCCCATCGTCATCAATAGTGCGCAAGTATACACAGCAGCCGTAAGCTACTGACGAAGCGTCGGCAAACCCGATCAGCTGATTAAGTACAGTCTTCTCCGGCTTTACACAGCGCTGTATAACAACTGGTTGCATTTGCGAAAGATCCTTAGCAAAGTCAGTCCACATACTACGAATACTATCTGGAGGAGTGGAGTCCCAGGCCAGGTTTGCTATGTGCAGCTGTTGCACAATGACTTTTGCGCGGACGAAAATCGGCCCGATTTTCCCCAATGGGTCGTAAAACTTGCTTATATAGCTTAAAATGTCGCGTTTTGAATCGTTTGCGCTAGTATATGGCTCAGGGCATGTGCTCTTGAGGACATCAGACTTGACGTCAAATTGAATGCCTAGCGTTTTCACAAACGCGTCATTTTTCTGAAGCTCCACTTCCCCAAAGTGTTGACTGTCTTTGGGCACATTATCTAAAATAGACTTACAGTTTGAAGCCCATTTGTGCAACTGAAAGCTTCCCATACTGAGCATTTGAGTTAACTGAGCTTGTGTTTGCAATAACTCTTGTTCCGTGCTACATGAGACCAGAATGTCATCTACATAAGTATTGTTTTGTATTGCCGATGATGCTAGAGGCAAAGAACTCTCATGCCTTTCAGCAAGGTCCCTGAGACAGCGAGTGGCCAAGTAACTTGAACTCTTGAGACCGTATGTGATTGTGTTAAGTTGAATGCACTTGACATCCTGCTCCGCTGATTCTCTCCAGAGAATGTTTTGCAGCAATCGCTGAGCTGGATCTATCTCTATACAGCGGAACATCTTTTTAATATCACAGATAAAAAAGAACCTGTCCATTCTGAATAGCACAAGGATATCAAAGAGGTCTCTTTGGACTACAGGACCATTGAGCAGCATATCATTGAGCGACACTTTTTTGTTAGTAAGCATACTACCATCAAATACAGTCCGGAGCTTGGTCGAGCGTGAGCTTTCATTTATTACTGCATGGTGTGGCAGAAAGTAAGCAGGATCTTTACTTAAATCGAATGTGCCAATATCACGATATTCACCATGATTCAGCTCCAGATACTGATCTATAAACTTTTTATATTCGCTGAAAAGAGCTGGGTTTTTGTGGAGCTTCTTTTCTAAATTTAGAAATCTATTGAGCGCTAAGTGAAATGACTCCCCTAACTCAGAGTTCATTTGCTCCAAAGGGACCTTGATGGGCATTGACACTTGGTACTTATTATTCTCAAGCTTAGTAGTTTCCCTAAAGAGATTCTCACAATACTCATGCTCTGGTAACTGCTCGGGGAAGATTTCAGGCACTTTTTCAGTTTCCCAAAATGCACTCAGTTGATTGCTAATACTATTGTCACATTCTCTACAAAATAAAGTTACAACCTGATTATTGGTCGCAGCAGGCGCCTGTGTGCGGCCAGCTACCACCAGGCCGAAGGATGTGTGGACTAGCGATGGGCTGCCAGGGTGTGTGTTGCTCGCTGTTGCAGATCTCTCGTTGCCGGCAGGTGTGAGGCGTTGGCTGCTCATACTACTCTGCGGTTGCGGCAGGAGGATCTGAAAGAATATGTCAGCTCCAAGCAACAAATGCACATCACCAGGCTTATAGAAGTCCTCATCCGCTAGCTTGCAATTGGGAGGGAATGTTATTTGTGACATATCAATCCGAGTCTGTGGCAATTTGGTTGTTATTGTCTTAACGACATGACAGTTGACATTTACTTTGAATGGATAAACTGCAGAGTGCACATCAAGGTTTATACATTTGTCAACTTTTTGTTCCGCATTTGTGATGCCGATTATAGTGGTGTTAGCTCCATGCATCGACTTTCCTAATATATCCACCACCTTCTGTGTGATGAAGGATGCCTGAGATGCACTGTCAAGGAGCGCCCGTGCATATATAATCATTCCTGATTCTGCTACAAGTTTTACACGTGCAGTTGGCAACAAGACATAATTCTGACAGTGGGTTGCAACAGACATACTTACAGAAGTGCTTGTATTTTGTGTGGGTACATCATGATGAAGCAAAGTATTGTGCTCAAGCTTACACACGGCACACCGAAAATGGAATTTACATTTGCGCTTGTGTTGCGACAAACAAATATTGCATAATTTGTTTGCCGAAGCGAACTCCAAGCGTTTATTTATTTGAGCCAATTGAAAACTTGGGCACTTAAATAATTTATGGTCTGACTTACAGTAGAGACATGCAGCGGCTGGTGGCAGGCTCTTTGCAGCAACAGGGTGGCTGACGAGTCGTTGCACCTTCTGCACGTTGCAGTCGGCGTTCTCGAAAGCCTGCGCACGCTTCTCTAGGTAATCTACAAACTCGTTCAGTGTTGCAGGAGTAGAGTTGTCTCGATCCAGCTGGAATTGCCGATATGTCACCATATCTAGTTTCCTCGACAGGATGCAAATGATGATAGAGTCCCAGCTATCAACACTCTCTCCCAAGTTCCTTAATGCTGCGAGATTTTGTTTGACAACTGAAATAAATTGTCGTAAATTAGTCACACTTGATCGCGTTATTGTGGGCAAGTCCAAAAGAGCGGTTATGTGTTCATGAATTATAATATTTTTATTGTCATAACGTTTCTTTAGGAGTTTTAGTGCTTCTGGATAGCTGTCGTCTGTCAGAGGCAAATTATTTATTAAAGCTAACGGTTCACCCTCAAGAAAACCTTTTAAGTAGTATAGTTTTTGCACAGCTGTAAACGATGTTGAACTGTGTATCATAGCAGTGAACATGCTCATAAACTCGATGTAGTCTGTGTACTTACCGTTGAAGGTTGGAATTACTACGCTAGGTAACTTAATATTTCCCGGGCCTGAGGACATTCCACTTTCAGACGGCGAGGGGCTGCTCTTCTGACGATTCGCGTTTATTATGGAGTCCAATAGTGCGAGTAAGCACATATAGTTGTCCTCCACTTCATCAGCGTCTGAGTCCTCCGGGGCTTCGGTGCCTAAAGCGTCAATTTTAACGGACAAGCGCTCATACTCCGTAAAAGATTCAATGAGCCTTTGGCGCTTAACCACCACTAGCTCTAGTGGGGCTTCCAGGAACTCCTCCTTGTTGAAAGAGTTCTTTAAGCGCGTTATTGAACCTTTAGCGCGCGCCCTGGCGGCTTTACACAATTTTAGCTCGGACATTCTACAACACTTCTTTTTATGGCTATCTTAATGTCTCTGAATAAAAATAGCGACCACAACTTTAATATTTCAACACAAAAACCCACAAAAATTTCACTTGGTAAGTTTGAAAACTCCGTTGAAATGAAACTTGAACACAAAACGGCAAAAATGGCGTCTGTTTCTAACACGACGTGAAGTTGCTGACAGTTGCTGGCGTCTCGCTTGCTCGTTCGGCGATCCTATTCGCTGCAGCGGCGCAGTAGTACCAACCGCACGGCTTGCTTGGCGGCGCGGCGTTCCTATTTGCTGCGTCGCGCAGTAGGGCCACATGCATAGGCTAGTGTTGCGACAGTAAAAATACTTGTCGATTGCACAAATTGCATATAGAGTGCAATTTTGACTTATGACCTATGATGTTTGTCAAAGTGCTTTCCTTCCGGCGACTGAAGACGAAATAAAATGGCTGACCTTTTGTATGTCTTGCGATTTCTTCCTCGGGGCTCAAAATGGATTTTAGGACACAGGGCGTTTCTTTTTCTTACTAACTCGAAGGACCAATGAAGAGCGCAGGGCTTACGTGTATTTCCAGGGTGTCGGAGCCGGGGAAGATGGAAAAAATAAATAAAGACTTGATGAACAGAAGGACGGCGTGTATTCGTGGTGACGCACGGATGGAGAAGAAAGAATGTTGCTACATCAACAATTAAATATAAAAACTTATATTTAAACATAATGTTGCTACTTATGTATGCAACAATGTACTTAGGCGTCAGTCGGCTATTGACGACATGAAGGTAGAAGGATGGACTACGCTGGTTGTTTGTGTCATTAAATACAAATTATTATAATCCAACATCTGCTCTGACGTCACATTGCGTACTCTTCCCGATTAATCAAGCTGCAATCACTATTTTCTTAGTGAGCTAAAAATATTATAGGGCTAGAGCTAACGTCATACTAATATACAGCGTGTAAATGTTAGCTTAGTAGATTTTTGTGCTATAATCTGATATTTATAACAATTACTAATTTTGCGTGAAATGCCATGGCGTAATTAATTTTAGAAAATTTAAATATACACGCGGGTGCGACATACAGGATAATTACGTTTAATTATCATCTTTAAATCTTTATTTCTTGTTCTTTTTCATTGAAGATATTTTAATTTCTTGTTCTTTTTCATTGAAAATATTTTAAGTCGACAGTTTAATTTGTCGTGTTCCCTAAATAATGTATGTTTGTATGCGAGCTCTTAGTCTATTAAACTTCAGTGAAGAAACCTCATAAGTAAGAAATCTATAAAACCCACTCT
Source organism: Apotomis capreana (assembly GCA_947623375.1). Taxonomy (NCBI): domain Eukaryota; kingdom Metazoa; phylum Arthropoda; class Insecta; order Lepidoptera; family Tortricidae; genus Apotomis; species Apotomis capreana. The sequence continues at coordinate 17,275,805 of OX392509.1, read as the reverse complement.
CAAGTCGTCCAACAAGTAAACAAGTACAGTCATCTGCAGAACGTTAATATCTTGGAAACTCTAATAAGAAACTATATAATACGGATAAAATTGCTCTAGAATTCTAGTTCTTATTAACTCGCTGCGCCACGCGGCGCTACCCGCTCATCCCACGGGAACACTACATTTATTAGGATAAAAAGTAGCCTATATGTTAATGGTGTCAGCTACCTTCATAGCAAAATTTATCAAAATTGGTCCAGCCGTTTGAGCGTGAAGAAGTAACAAACATACACATAAACACACACACAAACTTTCGCCTTTATACAATTAGTGATATTTCTTTCATGTAAGTATTATGTTAATCCTTTGAGGAGTGTGTACTTTTTGAAATCCGAAGTTTCTAAGCCTATATTGCGGTTTATAAACATCTTGACTTTTGTATCTATATCTAATTGTAAGTCTGCGTGCGATCCGATTTCTATGTCGTAACTAATAACGAAAAATCGACACAATGCTGTGACATGGATCGTGACCGGCTATAAAAAAATTGGATGCCTGTATTGTCGGTTTACGGACGGTAATTTTGAGTGGAAGAGAGATGCGTCACAAGCCGAACGCCTAGGCCGATCGTGCCTCTCTATTGCTTGTTCCGGGCTCTCGTTTACACGCTTGGCTCAGGCGGAACGTGAAAACGAGTTGCTATTACGTGCGTGCTGGCGTTCACCGATTTATAAGACGTTATCACGTCAAAAATATTAAAAAATACATTTCCATCGATAGCATTCTCTCAAGACGGCAGTAAGAATTTCGCATATTTATAATTTGTGCAGGCAACTGTACAATTTATATGAAGAACCATGAACACAGCTCGTTACGTGAAGCGTTTGAGAACTCGTCAAGCGAGAGAAAACGGGCCAAGTTCCTGACGCTGATTCTTATTTAGTGCGGCCAAGTTTCGATTGAGTACCTACGCAGAAATGAATACACTGTACCGTTACCATGAGTTAACGTGCCCGTGCTCGCTAGCGACAGTAAACGATTTGTTTGGATAATAGTACTACGCCACGCCCCAAGCGGTTACTTTGTAGAACAACAATTCGCCATTGACACTGTAAACTCATGGTATGGGTGGGTGATATATTGAAGTGAAAAGTGCTGAAGTTTTTGTTTGTAGTTGCGTGTCGTTACTTTGCAAAGCTTTCAAGCAATTACAAAATGTTTTAGTTATCTAGACACGCGGCAGCGTGTCAAGCCAAGTTTAAGCAAAGGAACTGGCTAGCCAGCGTCGAGTGTAATATTACACGATTAAATCTTTATTGCACCATATAAAAAGTACAAAAGGCGGACTAAGTCCCTGAAGGCATTCTCTACCAATCAACATCGGTACAGGATTACAGAGTATAGACGAAGAGTAATAAAATAGTAGTAAAATAATACAAACACAGATCAGTCAACCAATTTAATAGTCCATTACATACTTAGTTCGGTGAATTCGTAAAGACCCATTTCGCATATTTATACCACTCGACAAAAGATCAATATACTTATCAACGCACTTGTGACTCCTCTGGTGTTGCAGGTTTCTATAGGCGACGGTAATCGCTTTCCATCAGGCGATCCGTTTGCTCGTCGCCCCTATGACATAAAAAAAAACCTACTCACTAAATTTCAAAAGGAACGGTTGATAAAAGTAAACTAAGCAAGAGCCGCCGGAAATCAACCGGACATCCAAACGTACGAAAGAATTTTGGGCCAAAATGACACGGACACCCTTTACTCGATCGGTCAATTACACACTGAAAAAAAAGTCTCGTACTGGTAACCAGAATCCTGTTATCTATACAGGACTGTTTTGCTGTATATGTGACGACAAAACTCTTTGTAAACATAACCAGACTGTTCTAGTTAAATCAAAATTGTAAAAACTATAAAGCGCATTGTAACGACTACAATGCAAAAATGTTTATAGTTACTTGATGTCATTGTTATGTTTACACATCAGGCCATAACAAGGCTTTTAGTAAAGGTAACTACCTGATTTGTTTGTATTACTGATTAATATTGTTGACGTAACAAGAACAGATTGTAATGGCAACTAGATTTTAATGTATTGTTTACCCATCGTGTCGTAGTGGGTACAAGGCTTTTAGTAAAGGTAACTACCTGATTGGTTTGTAATACTGATTAATATTGTTCACGTTACAAGAACGGATTGTAATGACAACTAGATATTAATGTATTCTTTACCCATCGTGACGTAGTGGGTACAAGGCTTTTAGTAAAGGTAATTACCTAGTTTGTTTGTAATACTGATTAATATTGTTCACGTAACAAGAACAGATTGTAATGGCAACTAGATATTAATGTATTGTTTACCCATCGTGTCGTAGTGGTTACAAGGCTTTTAGTAAAGGTAATTACCTAGTTTGTTTGTAATACTGATTAATAATTGTTCACGTTACAAGAACGGATTGTAATGAGAGCATTAATTCTTGTAACAGATATTTTTTTATACAGCGTGTAACAAAAATCTGTGCTCATAACTTTACCCTATTTGTTAATATGATAACTATTTATGTTTTACAGAACAAGTTTCGTACAGGAAGTTTAATTTAAAAGTAAGTCTGGCAAGCGAATCATGAACCTCTAAAAGCGCGGCAAAATCAAAAACTCTGCGGCGGGCCACACCTTGTTTTCGAGGAATTTTCACTTTGATATTTTAAACTTCCTGTATGAAACTTTTTCTGTAAAACATAAACAGTTATCATAAATAGAATGACTGGGTAAATATATGAGCATAGATATTTCGTTACACGCTGTAAAAAAAACTGTTACAATAATTACTACACTCAGTAAAATTCGTTCTATCTCTGTATTTTTTTACTGTAAAGTGCGGGCGATAGTAAAAATAACGGCATATTAATTTGGTTCTTGCACATAAATAGTATGGCATAATACTTTACAGTTAAAAAAACAGGGTATAGTAGGTAACCATTACAATCCATTGTTGTTAGGTACGTGAACAATATTAATAATCAGTATTACAAACAAACCATCAGGTAGTTACCTATCTTTTATTTTTTTTATTAATAATGGGGTTGAAGTCTGTCTCTTTTTATGCCTTCGTGGTCTTAATAATATAAAAATTATACAAAATTATACAAAAAGAAAAACAAAATACCGAGCCTAATACATAACCTCAATAATTAATTTATTACTTACATACATGATTCAGGCAGCTCTAAACATTTATTTATGAAGGTATGTTGTGGGTATTTCTAAACCACGAATTTCATAAACAGAGAACAGTCTTTGTTCCTCAAACTCATACTTGACAAACGGTACATAATTTACAAGGTATAAAATAACACTCAAAAAATAAAATTAAACCCTTTATTTAAACCTTCGCTTGGTATAAACATATACAAAAAATTAAATTAAACTTAATGCTCTTTGCATCATTCATTATCATTATAAATGTACTCAACAAATAAAACAAATTATTAAGGGTGCAATGCTTACTGGCCGGGTCACATCTCTGAACCAGAATGTGATTACTGATTACAGTGAATAAAATGTACCTTTTCTATACTGCTATGCACCCAGTTGAAAATTAATTATTCCTTTGTAGTTTGCCAGTTAAGGACACTAAGCGTTTACTTTTCTGTCATGTAATTAGGTACATCTTTTCACATGAATCCTTATAAAAAAGTACTTTTTCATTGTATAGTAGGTACATTTTATTCATATGAACCAGATTCATATATGAAAAAAATGCCCCTAACTTGCTAACTACAATGGTACAATTAATTTCCAACCAGGTAGGTAGGTAAATAGTACACAAAAGGAACATTTTATTCACCGTAAACACAGCCTAATTCAGTTACAAAGGTGCAATGTAGGTATTATTCTTAAACTACTAAACACCAAATGATATTATTATGGGAGCGATATAATATTAATTAGCCGCCATCTAGCTTCAAGTAGCGGTAGGAGTGTTGTGCCGTTACCGGTAAAGTCCCATTTGCCAAAAATTATTTGGCTTTTAGTATAACCAACGGTTTGCCTACTTTCAGTTTTCATAATTATTGTTTCAATACATGATTACTTTATCGAAACTCGTTTAGTCTAATCATCACTTTTAATAAAGTTTGTTTTGTTTAATATTAGTTTAACTAATTCTTATATTGCCATGTTATTTTAACTAAAAAAATCATTTTATGGACATAACATTGACACTAACATTTCACCTTAAGGCAGGTCCGACTTGGCTTAGGTTAGGTACGACGACGAGCGAAGCGAGGAGGAGTGGTAGGTTGAACTGCGACCCAAATTTAATTTCTCAACTGCGTGGATATTGTAAAGTAAGTATACGTAGAATAATATACTGTGCAAAGTAGGCAAACTGAAATGATACAAAAATTGTAGTAGACAAACTAGTGTTTATAGGAAATTTAATTATATTATTTGAATAATAGGTAAAATGAAATTATATATACAAAAATTAGGCAATATGAAAATTCGCCAAAACAAGATTGTGCAAAATATTCATACAGCGAAATGACTTTAGACTAAACGAATATTAGGCAAACCGAATAAATATGAAAATTAATTTTAGACAAAATGAAATTAGGCAAATTCAAAATAAGGCCGTTACTGACAATTTTTACGTGAGTTTAAACCGTTTTTATAATTATTATAGATGTCTCACGATAGTATTAATGTCCCGACATGTTTCGAACTCATATGGAGCTCTTCATCAGGGGCAGCTATACGTGCTGCTACGCGACTCGCAGTCAGTGTCGCGTAGCATGCATTGTCACGTGTGGGCTGCGAGTCGCGTAGCTGCACGGATAACTGCCCCTGATGAAGAGCTCCATATGAGTTCGAAACATGTCACGCCGTTCCTGACAATTTTTACGTGAGTTTAAACCGTTTTTATAATTATTACATAATACTGCTCAAATTTTTGAATTGTTTCCCTAACAATGAATATTCATAACATCAAAATTATTAGTGTCAACATTATTTACATGTGCTGTAAGATATTCGGCTTCTACATTTAAAATGCAGTTATTTGTAAATGTTTTTTAAATGAATTAATTAAATAGGATTTGCGATTAACATTTATTTAAAATGATGAGATAAGTTTTTTTATAGATGGAATGACCTTTTGGCATATGAAACACTTAGGCATTTTTACTCGAGTATTAAATGCAAATCAGATAATAAAGAGTTCACCGAGATAAATCCCTTATCATATGATGTTTTTATTTAATAAAATACTTTCTGAATAAATAGCCATACTGTTTCACATTCAAATGGGTATTCACAGTGCAGTGCTTGATATGATTTGAAGCAGACATCAACCGCTTGCACAATGCTATGGACTGCGTAGAATGTGTTATGCACTACTACAAAATACTGTTATTAAAACTATCGTGAGACATCTATAATAATTATAAAAACGGTTAAAACTCACGTAAAAATTTTCAGGAACGGCCCGACATGTTTCGAACTCATATGGAGATCTTCATCAGGAGCAGTGCTACGCGACTCGCGGCCCACAAGTGACAACGCGTGCTACGCGACACGCGGTCAGTGGGCCGCGAGTCACGTAGCAGCACGAACAGCTGCCCCTGATGAAGAGCTCCATATGAGTTAGAAACATGTCGGGTTGTTCCTGACAATTTTCACGTGAGTTTAAACCGTTTTTGAAATTATTATAGATGTGTCACGATAGTCTTAATAACAGTATTTGGTAGTAGTGCATAACACATTCTAGACAGTCCATAGCATTGTGCAAGCGGTTGATGTGTGCTTCATATCATATCAATACGCTTAGATGCTTAACGTATTATGCGTCAACCGACCGGCATTCGCCATCGGAAGTCTGTACTCTGTATACGATAACAGGATTAATAATTGTGCACGGGCACGTGCTTATTTAAATGTGTCTACCTACAATCATGGATGAGGAAGTGGGAGGGGCAGCTGTTCGTGCTGCTACGCGACTCGCCCTCTTTCTTGCTTTGAAGGCCTCCAGCATCTTTTCTTGGGTTTCTTCAGCAAAGGTTGACCGACTAGTAATGACAACATAAAAAAGGCGTCGATATATTCAGCCTCTTCTGCATTGCCTCCTGAAAACCAAATAAACACATTATCAAACATGCAAACGGCTTGCTTTGATATACATGTGATGAATGCACAATTTTATTTCATTACAATGTACCCACTGCAGGCAGTTTGGTTAACCTCTGATTACTACGACGGATTTATAGGTGATTAATCAAAAACCGGCCAAGTGCCGTCGGACTCGCGCAGGGAGAGGTGAGGGTTCCGTACAAACACTTCCCATCTTAATTGGCCGGGTTAAGTTAAGTTCGCACCTGGTATGTATGGCGCCGCATACAATTGAGGTGCAAAGGTAACGCAACCGATCACGTTTGTTGTATGGGAGCCCCAGTTAAATATTTATTTTATTCTTTTTTTAGTATTTGTTGTTAAAGCGGCAACGGAAATACATCATCTGTGAAATTACAGACAGACAGCGGAGTCTCGTATTTTACCCTTGGGTACAGAAGCCTAATAATCAGTGAAGAGAAAATAGAAACTACAAAGAAATATGGTTACCTTGAGATTTATCTTTCATTGATTTCATTGCTTCGTCCATGCTTTTATCAGATTTATATTTGGTATTCGCCAACTCAAGAATCGATTTCTTTGACAGCATAAAATATTTGTATAAATTGTCTGTTGCTTCAGGATACATAACATCAAAATCAATGCTGAGTAAGAGATAACCTGTGGGCTTTTTCAAACCAGGGTATTGTGCCATATATTGGGTAATACTCAAGTTTTTAGCTTCTTCAAGTCGATATTTCGAAGTATTCTGCCATTTTTGTTCGAGTAGTTTCCAAGGTTCAGTTGAAGCTTTAATCCATCCCATGTCATCAGAAATATCCACTGAAAACACAGCAAATATCTCATTATAATTTTCATAATATTACAGAAGAAATAATAGTAGCATTAAGTTAGGGTGCGCTTTACCTGTTTCTGGTTCAGCCATTTCATTCGACTCGGTTATGTCTGTATTAGATGACCTCATCCTCATTTTTAAAATTTTCCTCTCTGCTATACGATATTCTCGCTTTCTGTTGTGCAAACAATCATCATATAAAGCTTTCCCTTAGCACATCTTTTGATTTTTAGTTTTTTATTATTAATGTAAGGTATACCTAAAGTATGTGCTGATGTTTTCTTTATTGAATATTTCTTTGATTTGACTGGCCATATCAAACAGAACAGAACTCGGAATATTCTCATGGGGTCATTGCCAAGTAAATCTTTAATAATTATGTACACAATTTACTTCTTGAACATCTGCTCAACAAACATTTTCTTGGTGCATACTTAGTATAGATTTGCCATCTACACTTGACTGTAGTAAATCCAGTTGTTTCTAAAAAAACAGGGCAAAAAATAGATTAGTGGTTACTTATGAATCTCATGACACAAGGATTTTACCGATACTACACATATTTAATTCTAATAAAGAAACTCACAAATACATACTTATTATTAATAATCCATACTAATATTATTAATGTGTAAGCGTGCCTGTCTCTTCATTTAAACCGCTGAACCGATTTAGATGAAATTTGGTATAGAGATGGTTTCAGTCCTGGCATAGTTAATTAAGTAAATACAAAATATCAATTGACAACATTACAAATTTTCAAATAGTGTTAATGAAAGTTTAAACTAATTTCATTACTTTCTTATCACAGAACCCAAACATATTATTTTTATTTGATTATGATTATACAGACTAGTTTTGAAAATAAAGGTGAAAGCAGTCGTCATCTAAGAATCAGCACTCAAATGACATCACCTTGTGGAAAATGTTCATAAAAGTTTTTTTTATGATAATTAAAACTAACCTAAAATAATATTATAAACCTATATTATGTTGAATGTATGTTAATCTTAATTATCCATAGCTTAATATTATAAATGTAAAAGTGTGTCTGTCTGTCTGCCTGTTACAGTTGCAATCAGATATATCGCAGCATATAAGGCGTTCATAAATATCTGAACATGTACTGTAACGCACAGTCAATAAGAGTCATTTCAGATATTTATGAACTTAATGACTTATATGCTGCAATATATCTGATGGCGACTGTACCTCTTCACGCTCAAACCGCTGAACCAATTTAGATGAAATTTGGTTTAAAGATAGTTTCGAGTCCCGAGGAAGGACATAGGATAGTTTTTATCCCCGAAATCATCCCTTGAGGTTATAAAAACTGGGGTGGAACTCTACTAATTCCACATGTTGCGGGTAAAAGCTAGTATGTGATAACTTCAGAATTTTTGCATGGTTACTTTTGGAGTGAAGATAAGGTGGAACAGTATTTCTTTCAACAATTTTAATAAATCAAAATTTTAGTACTGTTGAAATAAAAGTGAACTTTTTAGAGTGTGCAATTCAAGTCTTTTCATATGATACCCTACTTGATATAATAACTAGTTCAAACCCTCATTTTACCAGTCATATAAAATAAAACTAAGTTTTTTTCACTTTCTATGGAAAATGGATTTGCCTTGATAAATTGATAGCATAAGGATGTTCCTGAGATATTTAATGGTGTGACAACAAACAGACAGAGTCGCACCACAAGGGTTCCTATATGGTGCGGAACCCTACAACCCGGTTACAATATCTGTGGACCTGGCGTCGATGGCTTTACATTGCAGCGAGGTCCACAGATATTGTAACCAGGTTGTAAAAATGATGGCAACAACCTACAGTAGGGACTTTCCACTCACTGCTCAACCCCCAATTCTGTTTCAACTAAAAGGATATGTTGACTTACCTGGTCACTTGCAATTGACTTCCAATTTTCATTTTTTTTTTTTAATATTGCCCTGTCTCCAATAATTGGAAACAATTCCACAATCATGTTGTCATCCAAGAAACCAAGGCAATCTAATGATTTTGTTTTCTGAAAAAAAAAAAATAGTTATATAAGTATATTACCTATCGTGCCACTATTAGAATGGGATGTTGTGTGCAGTGCAGTGTTTATGAATCAACAGTTATCTCAAACTAATGGTACAGTAGTGTATAAATAGTTGATGAACTACAGCAGTACATTGTAAATTGAAAATGAATGCAATTGTTCCTTTAAACAGTTCCCCGTTCCTTAAATGAAGCCATTTGAACACAGCCTTGCACACCTCCGGTGGAAAAGTAGCCTATAGTATTAGTCATTAACGTATCTAAGATTATTTTTGAGACGGGGCCTGGGTGGGAGCCTGGCCATGGCTTATGAGATGAAGCAATGAATTTCTATAGGTAACACATCCTGGAGTGGGTACTAGACCATATCGGGGTGGGCACAGCCTATGCCTATAGTTACTTACTTCCTCAGGGAGCGTGAACAAAGCCGCAGGTAACAGCTAATATATCTACGTAAATTATTCACATGAGTTTAGTATAAAAAACTAAGTACTAAATACTTAGGCTAACTACCTAACCCATTATTTCCGGTGTTTTTATCTAAAACTAGTCCCGCCCCGGATTGGAATATATATATAATACCTACATGTGGGAAAAACCTACATAAATTGTACACCAAAACCACAAAGTTAACCGCGACAAAATCCATCAAGTAATCGGTTTCTAGTTTATCGCAAACAGACAGAGAGACGCGGCGGGGGCCTTATTTTATACGAATTGATGATTGATAGATTAACAGAAAGTAATTTCTATACAACTCACTCTCTTCTCTCACTTCGTTTAACCTTGACCCGACGTGGGAGTAGAGGCGGGCTGACTGGCGTCTTTGTACAAAAAAAAAGTACTTATTTACTTTACATTTCATCAAATAACAACGTCGTTGGACGCACAATGTTATGATAATACTAAACCTCTCACAGTTTAGCGCGTGGCTGCGATACGAAAGTTAGAAACTCGACTTAATTTTAAGAAATAGATTCACTTACTTGCAAAGACTTCCGTGTATATTCTTCCAAATTCCACGTTTTCAGTAGGTTTACCACTTCCTCATCCATGATTGTAGACACATTTAAATAAGCACGTGCACAATTATTAATCCTGCGTCCTGCGTATACAAAGTATTAGTACTTATTACACAAATGCCGGTCGGTTGACGTATGACGCAATAACAATAAGTTAAGCGTCCCCTACCCCTCCCTCGCCGCCCATGCAACTAGTTGATGCGTTCACATTACAATGCACATTGTAAAAATACCAAACATTTTGTTTCTATTACATATCTATCTTTATTTATACATTGTAAATGTTCGCATTACAATGCTTATTATACATAACAAAACCATTTTGTATTTATTACGCTTGAATCTTTATTTATACAATGCAATTGTAAGAAAAAATTAGAAAAATGCGCATTGTAAAAATAACAAAAATTCTGTTTCTAATTTATACATTGTAAATGTTCGCATTACAATGCTTATTATACATAACAAAACCATTTTGTATTTATTACGCTTGAATCTTTATTTATACAATGCAATTGTAAGATTTTTTTTTAGAAAAATGCGCATTGTAAAAATAACTAAAATTCTGTTTCTATTACATTATCTATCTTTATTTATACATTTTAAATGTTCGCATTACAAACCATTTTGTATTTATTACGCTTGAATTTTTATTTATACAATGCAATTGTAAGAAAAAATTGAAGAAAAATGCGCATTGTAAAAATAACAAAATTTCTGTTTCTATTACATTATCTATCTTTATTTATACATTGTAAATGTTCGCATTACAAACCATTTTGTATTTATTACGCTTGAATATTTATTTATACAATGCAATTGTAAGAAAAAAATGTAGAACAATGCGCATTGTAAAAATAACAAAAATTATGTTTCTATTACATTATCTATCTTTATTTATACATTGTAAATGTTCGCATTACAAACCATATTGTATTTATTACTCTTGGATCTTTATTTATACAATGCAATTGTAAATAGTACCAAACTGCGTTTAACTAGATTCATGCAGTGACGATTACAATCCACATAATACACGTTAAAATATTTTTGATTAACACAACTACATTTCAGTTGCCATAACTACATATTTCACAACCACACGTTCTTGTAGTATTGTAGAAAAATATTTTTTTCATGCAATACCTAGTTCTTCTTGACCTTAACCATGACTGCGCAGTAGCTGATTTACGTACAAATGTGTATGTGCAGACCCGCCTTTTTTGTTCAAGAAGTTTGCCAGTTTGACTATAACCCTATATACTCATAGAACCGAACAATGCCCCTCGCGTACAGAGATACCGCCCAGTGCCAGTTCTGGCAAATACAGCGAAACAATACCAATTCTGTATGGAAACTACACAAGTCTATAATCCGTGGATATAAGAGTCCAGTGCACTCGTACAGCAATTCCGCTGAAACTAATAAGTGCGCTCGCTCCACTTCGGTGCGAATTTGTTAAACATGCCGTTATACGCAGGTAGCGTCAGCATAACTTCAGAAAAAGTAAAAAAAAAGTCAGGTCATTAAAACCCATCTACTATCATATGTTAATCAAATATTTATTTAAGATAAAACCGACACCTACAAACAAAAATCCACCACATGCTTCGTCAATCTACTATCAGCGACGGACGTCCACTGCTGAACATAGGCCTCCCCCATGGCTCGCCACAATGTGCGATCCCGTGCAGACCGCATCCATTGATTAAAACCGATATGCACACAATAAATACTTCCATAAATATAAATTAAATCAACACTAAATAATAAATAAATATTAAGGGACAATCTTACACAAATTGATTTAGTCCCAAACTAAGCAAAGCTAGGAGTATGTTTATTTTATAATAACGAAAAACAAGAAAAAAAATTAACAGAAATCAACTTAACCTAAATAAAATTAACTAACTAAAATCCATGTCCGCCAGATCATGGCCCTGCCGGCTACATTCCCCCGTTGAATAGCCAAGCTAATCCTTTGGCCGAGGAAAGAGCCGGCTCTGTGGTCCGAAGAACATTCTGAAAGTAAGCAAAGCTTGTACTACGGGTACTAGACGACGATATACAAAGACAACATCCAAAGACAACAAATTATTGTATTGTCACATGTGAGTTACATATACATGCGAAGCATTTCGATACAAAAAATTTAAGTAGGTTCTAAGAGACTTTCAAGATTTGATAACATTGTCAGTTATATACAAATACCATTGGTTCGTATTCCGGTTTCTCCCGCCAGGTTACGCATTTCAAAATTCTTTGTTCTTTGGTGTTTATATCAATGTGTCATGAAGTTACAATAGACAATAATTTACTGTTCCTCCAAATCCATGTTAGGTAACATGTTTCTGTCTAAAATACCGTAAGCTACCTACCTAATGATATAGCTTGGAACGCGACATGTTTTTGTCGACGCTACTGACACAAAGACCCTCGATTTGCACCGTCCACCCTGCACTACACAGCGTTATTGTTTCATGTAGGTATCTGACACACTGACGCTACGAGCATCGCACTTTCCGTCGAACATAGTTTGCCCTTGTTTTAGGAGAAATGTTTCATCGAAAGCGTTTTTTTTCTGAAACTATAGAATATTTTGGAATGTTTTAACACAAACCTAACCTAATCTATAGGTTGACATTTTCAAGATTTCTGAAAAATGTATGACTTCCGAGGAAAAATTTGGCTATGAAATGAAAATTCCATGAACTGAAGCAATCGGTGATGAAGTGTTTTTCTATAAAATAAGTGTATCGTCGACAAACACCGTCGAACATGTATCGTCAGGTGTACACATTTTCAGAAAGATTAAAACAATAAAAACTATAGAAGGTTATCTCTTTTGACCATCGCACAAGTCGCCTGAGGATTGTATTTTATTGTTGGTGTATAATGCGCTGCTATTGATCCTGAGGCATGTCTATACGACCGACAAAATGCGTGTACACAGGCTGCCTTCGCTTGAACCAAGGCAGAAAGTGAAGTTGGTGCCTATGTTATTAGCTCGATTCTCTGTGCGTAATGAGTTCATTTTGCTAGACAAAGACCCTCGATTTGTACCGTCCACCATGCACTACACAGCGTTATTGTTTCATGTAGGTCTCTGACACACTGACGCTACGGGCATCGCACTGTCCGTCGAGCATGTATGACTGTACTTTTCAGCAAGATTAAAAAAATTTAAGACTAAAGAAGGTCTCTTTTGATCTTCGCACAAGCCGCCTGAGGACTATATTTTATTGGCTGTTTGTGTAAAATGCGATGCGATTGGTCCTGAGGCATGGCGGCACGACTAACAAATGAGTGTACGCAGGCCGCCTTTGCCCGAACCAAGACAGAAAGCGCAGTGGTGCACTGTGTGTATGATAAAAGCGCGGTTCTCTGTGCGTAGTCCATCTTGTTGAGACGAAGACCCTTGATTTGCGCCGTCCACCCTACACTACACAGCGTTATTGTTTTACGTAGATATCTGACACATTGACGCTATGAGCATAGCACTGCCAGTCAAATGTTTACGAAGTGGGGACCGGTCAAAGGTGAAGGTAACTTTAATGGGTTAACCCATTTAATTCGGTAAAATTAGTACGAGTTTGTTTCTTTATTTGAGCACCTTTCACGGTGATATCATCAAGCAATAGCCTTTTGGGGCTATTTATTAATACGTTTTGACGGCTCGATTTAATACGTCATTTTTATGTCGCAGTTAATGTGGAATATACAGTGATTAGAGTGTATTCAGATTTGCACTGGAAAATTGCCACTTTGAAGGTCCTAACTTACATACAAAGTTCGTACCTACTTCATTTAACAAAAGACGCCAATGTATTTACCTGAAAATACGTTTAATGTTTAAAATACTTCAGTTGTACAAACATTTTATCGAAATAATTACTTCTATCTAAAAGTTTAAGTCTAGAAACAATTACCAATCTAATGACTTTCCCGGGTATCTTTGTTCTGCTTCTTAGGCTAACGTGTCCCATGACTTTTTTTGCATTCTTACCTATTCTGAGCAATAACTTCCTTACCAACGAATCCCATTGACATTCCCATCTAGGTCCGCTTCTATGGTTAATATATTTTTTTATTTTTACGAATACAAGTTCTACAAACGCAATAGCAGTGTTTCACAACAAATCCGTCCCGAGCGTCTCATTATTTCGTGGTACCTGACATTCTATTATATGTCATCCTGATATGTTAAGCCGAAACGAAACGTTTTTTTGGTACGCGTACTAACGACGTCCAATTTAAAGACGACGTGAAACCTTTCGGTTGACGATGTTTACTCGGTATATAATAAACTAGCTTTTGCCCGCGGCTTCGCTCGCACAGGGTCTAGAAACGTTATCTGTGTAACTTTCAACCCGATTTATTGTTTCTTAAAATAATACAATTAATAGAAATCTGCGCGCATACATAATTTTTTGGGTAGCAGATTTATATATTTCTAGATCACGTCGTGGTATACACATGGGACAAATCATTTTCCGATGAACCGAACAAAATCATAGTCAAAAGTTTGATCTCCTTAAGGAGATCAAACTTTATCCTTAAGGATAGGAATTTCCTCTAACGTTTAAATCAGTATTCTCAGTTAATAAAAATAGCCGGTCAAGTGCGAGTTGGACTCGCGCACAGAGGGATCCTTACGAACTATGAAAACACTGCACATTACTAAGGAAAAGATAAAATGTACTCATTGGCAAACTTCACATTTCCGTTGGAAAACTGTTTTACGTACTTTAAATACAGACTACTTTTTTATTTAATTAGAAATGTTTAGTTTCAGATTTCCATACCAATATTATAAATGCGAAAGTGTGTCTGTCTGCCTGTTACCTCTTCACGCTTAAACCACTGAATTGATTTTGATGAAATTTGGCATGGAGATAGTTTAAGATGCGAGGAAGGACATAGGATAGTTTTCATCCTGGAAATGATCCCTAAAATGATTGAAAAGTGAGTAAGTAATTCATGATGACATTGATGACCCTGTAGGAAATGTAATGATTAGACCAAAAGCACAATTGCTCTTACATTTGCTTAGGCCCTTTTAATAATTCCTTTTATTAATTAAGGTGATTAGGTGGATATCTATCGTGTTGTACGAGGTTGCTTCCATACTTCCAAGTTACACGCGGACGTAGTCGCGGGCAAAAGCTAGTTCCCTATAAGTACTTGTAGTAAGACACGGTATTACTTGCCTAATTCATAGTTTTAGTTTAACTGAAAATATTTAAGTACCTTATAATTTTTGATTCCCTTGAGAGTATCGACGTTTGTTGTGGCACAGCCGGATCTTTTTCTACGTTATAACTTAGAAGTTTGTTTTTTTTTAACAACTTCAAAGGACTATTAGGCTTATTTAGTGAAGTCCTGAGTACTTAATATGGTTTTCATTTCCATTTTATTAGATAGACGGACAGACAACCAAGTGATCCTTTGAGGGTTGCGTTTCTTCCTTTTGAGGTATGGAACATGGAACCCTAACAATGCATTTTTTTACACGAAGTTTTGTCACTCAATCCTACGTTTTGCATATATAAAGTTTCTAACCACTCCAGGAGAGTTATCTCTTCCAAAAATGAATGCAGAGTTTATACACGAAAATATTCCTGAACTTTCATCTTCCCCCTTTTACTCAGACAATACAGGTACATTTCACAAAATTTCTGAAAGTATTATTTTAACACTAAATATGACCAGACTTACGAAAAGAATCTCATCTTTTCTCATCCAAACTTTCGCCTCCCATTAGACCCATTTTGGAGATGAATTTCCCAAAAAACTTAAGTTTATTTTCTCAATTATCACTCGTACTCAAAAAATTCTAAGCTCTTTATACAAACTATCACCTCTCAGCGTATCCCATTAGGGGTTGAATTTTCAAAAACCCTGAAATCAATATTCTCCGTTTTTGATGAAGAGTCTACACGCAAAATAGTGCACCTCTTACTCAAAAACTGCCCGTTCCTCATAAAAAGTTCCATTTTCATTTAACCCCTTTCAGGGATGAATTTCCAAAAATGCTGAAACTTGGTTTTTTACTTTGTATAGAAGAATCTACACGATGATTTTTAATCGGTGATCAGGTACCAACTTTTCTAACTCAGTAATTGATGGTGGTCACGTTGAAGTCGTAATTACATGAAAACAAACTTTTATTTTTGTATGATAATTTTTATTTCGAAACCAATTTTGTCTTAAATTCCTTGTCACCGAACTAATTTGTATCGGTGTGCTTACAACCTCTTTAATAATTTAATGGGAATGACAATTTATGAGTAATAACTTTTCATTGTCATTGTCATTACATAAACTCGTAGAAATTTTCGTAAAACTTCCCACCAAAGCTATGACACTTGACGTAAGTATCGTACTTCAATAATTTATGTAGGATGACCATGTATCTAGTGGTTATTAGTTTTAATTATGCTTTAACTTTTAATTAATTTAACAGTAAGGTAATTGCGCGGGACCTCGCGTATTAAGTTTAATTTTAGCTAAATATTAATATTTTTCTACCCCTGATCACAGATTAAAAATCATCGTGTATATACGTAATGTTACAACTTTTACTCAAAGAACCTCAAGGTCTTTGTTGAAACTTACCTCCCTCTTTACCCCACTGGGGGTTGAATTTTCAAAAACGATGAAATACATGTTACTTAGTTTTTGATGATCAGTGTACACAGAGACTTTATACATCTCTGGGTATATTTAATATTATGAATTTATCGTTAAAATTTTATTTTAATGTTCCTACTTAACATTGATTTGGAGTATCTATACATCTCCTTTACGTGTACCAGTGTAATTAGTTATAACACAAATGTAATCATTGTAATTGTTTTAAGTATTATTTACGAAAAAATTACTTACTGTTGAGTTTCTTTCGGCTTTCTTCTCAACAGCGGTCTCCTCTTGCGAAATGCCGGTAGATTCACAATCTGACTTGTAAAAGTGCCCCTGTGGCCTACTTACTGAATAAATTATTTCATTTCATTTCATTTCACACAAGATAATGCACCTCTTCCTCAAAAAGGCTCGTTGTATCAAATAAAGTTTCACTATCCATTTAACCCCTTTGGGGGATGAATTTCCAAAAATGATGAAACTCGACTTCTAACTTTGCATAGAAGAACCTAAACACGAAATATTACCACTCCTACTCAAAGAATCCCAAGCTCCTTATACAAATTTTCACCTCCCACTTTACCCCATTGGGGGTTGAACTTTCAAAAACGCTGAAATCAATATTCAACGTTTTTGTTGAAGAGTTTACACGCAAAAGAATGCACCCCTTAGGTACTCAAAAAAGCCACGTTTCTCAAGAAAGGTATACTGTCCATTTAACCCCTTTCGGAGTTGATTTTCCAAAAATGCTGAAACTCGTTTTTTACGTTGCCAATAAGATCCTGTGCACGAAATATTCCAAGCTCTTCTTAGAAACTTTCACCTCCCTCTTTACCCCATTAGGGGTTGAATTTTCAAAAACGCTGAAATACATATTTTCAGTTTTTAATGATCAGTCAACAACACGCAAAAGAATGCACTCCTTACTCAAACAGACCACGTTCTTCTTACAAAGTTTCACTGTGCATTTAACCCCTTTCGGGGATGAATTTCGAAAAATGCTGAAACTTGTTTTCTTACTTTGTATAGAAAGAGCTGTACACGAAATATTATCACTCTTACTCAAAGAATTCCAAGTTCCTCAAACATACTTTCACCTCCTATTTAACCCCTTTAAAGGATGATTTTCCTAAAATCCTGAAATTAGTTTTCTTGTTTTTAGACCGAAAATTTATGCACAAAGTTTTATTACTCTAACTCAAAAATTACGTAAGTTCCATACAAACTTTCAACCCCGATTTGACACCCTTAAGGGATGAATTTTCAAAAATCCCTTCTTAGTGCTTGCTTGCATCATATACTTGATCTATTCCAGAAATTTGAAGTTCCTAGGTTCAGTAGTTTCGGCTCTACGTTGATGAGTGAGTCAGTCAGTCAGTCAGTCAGGACTTGTCCGTTTATATGTATAGAAGATTAGGCATGTTTTTGTTATTTATTAGAACTTCATTCTAATGGAGAAGAAAAATAAATATCATAATATTTTTTCCGACGTGTTGACCCGGAAAACCTTTGGGAACGCGGGTTCTAACCCCGCCTGAATCATTAATAAATAAATAATAAATAAATAAATGTTAAGGGACAATCATACACAAATCGACCTAGACCCAATCTAAGCAAAGCTTGTACTATGGGTACTAGACGACGATATACATAATATATAAATACATATATAGATAACATCCATGACCCAAGAACAAATATTTGCCCCGGCCGGGATTCGAACCCGGGACCGCCGACTCAGTAGGCAGGTGTCTACAAATCGAGCCAAACGCGTCGTCATTAAATGTTTAAATAAATAAATATTGGACAAAAAATCGATCTAGTCCCAAATTAAGCTCAAGAAGGCTTGTGTTATGGGTACCAGACGACGATACTTATATAGATAAATATATACTTAAATACATAGAACAACCATGGCCCAAGCACAAATATTCGAGTTCATCACACAAATATTTGCCCTGGCCGGGATTCGAACCCGGGACCGCCGGCTCAGTAGGCAGGTGTCTACGAACCGAGCCAAACGCGTCGTCTTCGCGTTTCGCTTCATTGTAAACATTAATTTAATTTGACGACGCGGTTGGCGCAGTTTTTAGTGCTGCCTACTGAGCCGGCGGTCCTGGGTTCGAATCCCAGCCAGGGCAAATATTTGTGTGATGAACATGAATATTTCTTGAGCCTGAGCATTATGAGAAATGTCCAATAAATATATCACTTGGGCCATTGCAACCATTCCATAGCCTGAAACAAATTAATGCACTAATACGCTCTGTGTTTAAACAAAAATACAGACTCGCTAGAAGTCTGATTAAAGTAATAATAAGCCATAATTTGTCTGTTTTCTTTCACCACCAAGACTTGGAAACACTTGTAGTGTCGAGACATCCCTGTTTGCTTGAGATAAACAATTTAAACTTTTGCTCCAGCCAAGCAATCTGAGGTGTAGTGTCTGTTTGTGCACTATAAGGCTGCCTGTCCACAGTAGCGGGGAGGAGCGGAGCGGAGCTATGTAAAGTGGACCAATAACATACCTCGAAACGACAAAAGTCGCTGATATAGCCCGACGGATTAGCAAGTTGAAGTGGCAGTGGGCGGGGCACATAGCACGTAGAACTGACGGCCGATGGGGCAGTAAGGTTGCGGTCACCGGCAAGCGCAGCGTGGGACGTCCACCCACAAGGTGGACAGATGACCTGGTAAAGGTTGCAGGAAGCCGCTGGATGCAGGTCACTTCCAACCGGCCGATCTGGAAGTCACTGGGAGAGGCCTATGTTCAGCGACGTCCTGTGGCTGAAATGATGATGATGATGATGAACATTCCCCAGATTTAGCTGCACTTAATAAATAAATATTAAGGGATATACTTTTATACAAATCGAACTAGTGCCAAACCAATCAAACTAAGCAAATCTTGTACTATGGGTTCGACGATATACAGGGTGATTCAGGGGTCATGTGCAGGATTTATAGGGGTGATTAGGTGGATTGCACTGAGAAATTTTCACTATGGAGCCGACCTCAAAATCGAAAAACAAAAGACAACCGTTCCATACATTTCGGATAATTAGCGATCAATTAGCTAGCAATTATCTATAAAAAATAAACGATTTCGTGACTGATTCCATAGTGAAAGTTGCTCAGTGTGGGCCCCCCGATCACCGTATAACTCCTGCTCATGACTCTTGAATCATCCTGTATATAATATATAAATACTATATAGATAACATCCATGATCCAAGCCGTCGTCCATTGCCCTGGCCGGGATTTGAACCCAGAATGGTCGGCTCATTAGGCAGGTGCACTACAATCTGCGCCAATCGAGCCGTCTATGGACTTAACATTTCTATCCATGAATAAGCGTTATTCTTGGAATAAAAGTTTGGTTAAATCCAGCCTAAAGGCTACGACTTCGGTCTTAGCGGCGAGCGGCAGCGGTGCGCGGTACGTGTGTCTCGCTCACACGTATGGCCGCCGCGCTCGGATCTCTCGCTCAACCGCTCGCCGCCGAAAGTCACGGCATGTCCGTAAGGCATTTGAATCCCGGCAAGGGCAAATATTTGTATGATGAACTCGAATATTTGTGCCTGGGTCATGGATGTTATTTGTATTTAAGGAATTTATCTATATAAGTATGTTTATCGACGTCTAATGTCCATAACAAAAGCCTACTAGAGCTTAGTGTGGGACTTGATTGATTTGTGTGAGGTTGTACGATATATTTATTTATTTATTTCAACTAAGCTACCACAGGTCGGAGCCAAATACGGAAAGGTAGCTCGTAAAGTTACTGAATCTGAACAGAGGGATTTGTAAAGTTTTAATCAACCGCAGGGCTGGTCACATTGAATACTTGGTCTAATCGGCGAACGAGATCTGTTGATCAATTTATAAAAGTTCCGTATTTAGGAGAGGTAATTTTGGAGGACAGATGAAAAAAGTGTACAACCATCCTACTGATTCAGCTAGTTTGGCAGATAGTACATTATAACAACTTTTTTCACTTGGGTTGGCGCGTGTCATTCTTATGGCCAGGAAAATGTACGTAAAGTTTTGACTTTTGTCTTAAGCCTGCAAGAAATCACGAAAATAACTAGATACTGGTAGATCAATCAAAAAAAATATAAAAAGAAGCGCCTTCAAAAATAAACTGAATAGCAAAAAATAATCCGCTCCTGATCTACGGATTACATTTGAATCACCTTTTAAAGTCAGTTAAAAAAATAACAGACCCTAAATTTAGTACACCTACTTTCTTTGGTATAAAAAAAATAACATCTAAAATTTAATATACTTTCCTTTTTTTTATTTTTTCGCTTTAATTTTGCGACAGCTAATGCTTCGGAACCAAAATCATCTCCGGTAAATTTTAATCACTGTGTTTAAAAAAATTGGGCAAGTGCGAGCCCGACCCGACTCGCGCATGAAGGGTTCCGTACCTATACATCCATACTAATATTATAAATGCGAAAGTGTGTCTGTCTGTCTGTCTGTCTGTCTGTCTGTCTGTCTGTTACCTCTTCACGCTAAAACCGCTGAACCGATTTAGATGAAATTTGGTATATAGATAGTTTAAGTCCCGGGGAAGGACATAGGATACTTTTCATCCCGAATAAATTTAGTGTTCCCGTGCGATGAGCGGGTAACACCGCGGGGCACAGCTAGTATATATATAATCTCTAACAAGTTTGTTGTATGGGAGCCCCCCTTAAATATTTATTTTATTTTATTTTTAGTATTTGTTGTTATAGCGGCAATAGAAATACATCATCTGTGAAAATTTCAACTGTCTAGCTATCACCGTTCTTGAGATACAGCCTGGTGACAGACGGACGGACGGACAGCGAAGTCTCAGTAAAAGGGTCCCGTTTTTACCCTTTGGGTACGGAACCCTAAAAACAAAATATCAGACAATCTCACACAAATCGATCGAGTCCCAAATTAAGCTCAAGAAGGCTTGTGTTATGAGTACTAGACGACGATATACATATTTATATAGATAAATATATACTAAAATACATAGAACAACCATGACCCAAGCACAAATATTCGAGTAGAAAAAAGTAGCTTGGGTTGGGTTTAATGTATAATTCTCAAAACTTAATGATTTCAGAGTCTAGTGGAAGATATAAAACATTCGCGAAATAGAGCAGTTTTGAAAAGATAATTAACCCATTCGTCCGTAAGCCCTTTTATATAGGCATTCGTCCGTCAATTAAAATCAAATTCAGTCTATCTTATCTAAATTAGTATTCTAGCAGGCCTCGAAGACCGGTGAAATACAGAATAATTTTCATATCATTAATTAGTATGCCGAAGCGATGGACTAAAGTAATTACCGACTAAATCCTAGGTGGTACCTAGAATTTAGACCACGCCTGTAGATACCTGTGACTAGACCAGAAACGCAGTCATATTAGCGACATATTTTAAATAAATAAATAAAATCAGATTTCTCCAACAACAAGCTCCTTCAAGCAACTGCAGCGATTATCTTGATTTGTATCTAATAAGACATTCAATTCAAGTCCCCTATTCAGACAAAAAAACTGAATGTTTACAATGAAGCGAAAATGATTGGATTCAATGGCTGTCGCATCAGGTTCAGTGGTCCAATAGGTAGGACGCCCGTGTTAGCCCGGCAAGCCGTAGGAACGCAGGTTCAATTCCTGCATGAACCATTAAATTTTTAAATTTTTCGCTTCATTGTAAAAATTTGGTTTACGCTAGTAGAAAGACTGCTTTAATAAAAATAAAATAAAACTGCACCAACATTATGCTCTAATTTTTTGATGCTACTATGCCACATGTGACAGACAGTGTTTAGCAAAAGGTCCCATTGTTCGGGTTTCCATAAGAAAGCGTGTTGGTTTGGAATTTCGTCTTTATGACAAGGACAATGCGACCTTTTACAAAAACTGTCACATTATATTTATTCAATAAATACAGCATTTCAGTATAAATTTAGTTCCTGTGAAAATCAGATACTTCTGTAACGTATGTACAAAAATTACAATATTAGTAATATTAGATAATTGTTAATATAGGTATACGTCTATTTCTGTTCCTGCACGTTCCCTATTGCAAAGACTAACCAAACGTAGAAAGCGGAACTGTACACCACGGTGCACTTCAAAATTATCGGTTGTTATCTTCACGACGTGCATAGTGACCTCTTGGAAAATTGCATGACGTGCAACTCCTGCAAGGTCGGGTGAGGGTCATCCTAATTTAACCACATATACGTAATTGAATTTTCCACACTGCCACCCCGTCGCTCTCGTAACAATAACACGTAATCATCACTGCTACAAATATATCAATACATCCGACTAAATCTGATTCATGTACTGAAACTGAATGCCAGCACATGCGGAAGCTGCATCAATAAGTTGGTAGCACTGTTTTAGAAGCGAGTGCGTCCGCCGACGGAGTTTGAATTCAAAATTGTGTTATTTCTAGTGTCCGACCGAAACACGTTTTTCTGCCGAAACCGAAACCGAAGGTTCGGTTCTGATTACAGTTTCGGCTGAAACCGAAACCGAACCTTTTAAAAACGTGATTAGAACGTTGTATAAAATGTCAGCGGGCCGTTCTTTCTAGATCTAGTAATGAATACAAACTATAATGAAAAGTTTCGGTGACCGATGGAGCTAAGTGTTTCTATTTCAGTTTGGTCCAAAATTCTTTCGTATGTACGGACGATTGGATGCTTTTCTGTTCTCGCCTGGAGGTCGTATTTCTTAGCCGATGCTCGTGAAATTTTGTGGGTAGGTTTGATAAATATATACCTACATAGATTTTTTTTGTCGATTAGAGAAATTAAAAAAAAAGTGCAGATGGATATGGATAATAGAGTGAGGTGGGGGTAGAAAAAGTAAATAAAATACAAATTTCAGCAATTAAACAACAAACTCACGTTTCACTTTTGTTGAATTTATATTTTAACATTGACACTGGGTCTAAATTAAATTACCCAAAAAGTGAAAAGCATTAACAGCTGTAATACTGTACTGAGGCAGCGATCTGTAATGGTATAAAATTAAACAAAACAATTTAGTAACAAAATTATTGATTGAGTTTTAATTGTTATAGTTGCAATCAGGCAGCCTCTTAACACTAATTCAAACGTAGGCACCCATTTTATTACATACACACAACAATGACGAATCCTAAAGTCGTTTTATGAGATGAGTAAACCTCCTAACTTTTATCCTAAATAACCAATATTGCGGTCAATTTGTTTGTAAATTAAGAAAATTTGCGTAAAAAATTGCACTATGAGTTGATAAATTCATAACAAAAACTAAATTAAGTAAATTTAAAGTAAATGTATATTTTTAACCGCTATTTTGAAAATTTCGAAAAACTGAATCGACGAAAAGTACTAAATAATAATAATAATAAAATAAATATTAAAGGACAATCATACACAAATCGACCTAGTCCCAAACTAAGCAAAGCTTGTACTATGGGTACTAGACGACGATATACATAATATATAAATACATATATAGATAACATACATGACCCAAGAACAAATATTTTGCACAAATATTTGCCCCGGCCTGGATTCGAACCCGGGACCGCCGACTCAGTAGGCAGGTGTCTACCAACCGAGCCAAACGCGTCGTCAAAATACTTATCGAACATACTCACACAATTTCATGAGAATCGGTTGAGATTGCGACATTAAGGCAAGGCACCAGCCGGTAAGCGCATGGACATCCCAACATTCCCAACATCCGGGCATACGAAAGAATTCTGGGCCACGCTGAAATGCTTTGCTCGCTCGGTCAGATAAAATTATTCGGGGAACAAACACAAACGTCAGCTCACTGAGCAAAGTGATTCAGTGGCCGGCGGAGTCAGGCGAGCGATGTCATGTTGCCAGCCGTGCCAACTGCCGAGCGCACCCGACGATAGCCGAACGCGACCCGACAGTACAGTATGTTGTAAGTTTCGGCGCGGCCGAAAGGTTCGGCCGTTTTTTTGCCGAAACCGAACATTTGGCCGAAACATGATTTTTAGGCCGAAACTGGCCGAAACCGAAACCGAAACTTCGGTCGGTCACTAGTTATTTCGTACGTTTATTTAGCCTACTTTGGATAAATATTCTTACAGTGTATGTAGTTATGTTCATGAATAAATTTCTTTCTTTGTTTTTTATCAGGTTATGAGGTTGTAAAACCAGTGGAATGTTCTGTAGCCGTTATTACAAAGATATCACTATCTAGAAATTCATTCTTTTTCTAAGGCTTTCTGTTCTGTGCCGCATTTTCCTTACTTATTGCAGCTGCTCTTAAAGCATCAATATAATATTATCGACACCTTTTCTTCAATCAGTTCCTCGTTTGAGAATGATGGTCACAGGAATCCCTCAAGGAGACCATCTGCATCCATGGATTCCGGTCCAAAGTAGCCCTCACCATCTTGTAGAATTTTGATGAGGAGATGGTCTCTTTCATCTGCACGTCTAGTATAACTGTGACACGCGACTCTTTGAATACTACCTGTCACTTTCCTTTCAATACCGTGTGAACAAGATGGATGATCCTGAATCGACTCGCGCATCAAGCAAATCCGCAAGATAATGCTTATCCCTGCTGGTCAGACCATTGTATTGGTGACCTTTCGCGTGTTCTCATGCCATCAGTGTAATATCATCATCATCATTATTAAAATACTTAAACGGATTTACTCACGTCGTAACACAGATTACACGTGTTCGGTTGGCCGCCGCCGCAACTGACCGTCTCTCCTGATGATGAATCGCGTACCGATTCGAAACATGTCGAGCGATATTCTACGACGTGAGTAAACCCGTTTAAGTATTTTAATATGTCTGAGACTCTCGGTAGTTTTCTATGTAAAAATCATCATCATTGGCGTTTTTCATATAACAGATGAGTTAAGCAGCGTCTAATAAAGTGCGGCACTTACGAAGATGGCTGGTTAGCCCGATACGAGAGCGACAGCCGCGGCCGCATAATTGACAAATAAATGTTGCGCCTATCGATGAAGGGGGAGAGCTGTACGCTGGTGTCTCAGGTTGCGCTTGTAGGAAAGAGATAAAGAAATCAGCACGAAGACTTTTTGAAATTACGAGATCAAAGTCTACACAAAACGTTAGTGTGGTGATTAGTTAAAAATTGTTTCATTATCAAGTCACGTATTCCTGAAAAGAATAGGTGCTTTGGGAATTATTTCTATAGAATATTCACCTTTATTTTATGATTACCCTCTAGGTAGTCTTAAAATATTCGTTATAAAAATATCTCCTTTGGGCTCTATTAATCTATATGAAAGGAACTAAAGAAATTTTATACCGATTGTCAGCCGAGTAAAGTGTTTTGAAACTGAACGAAATTTCATTACTTTTTCTTGTATTTGTAAAAGACATTTTTTTGATCTATGGACATTATTTTTTATCACACTAATATTATAAAGGCGGAAGTTTGTGAGTGTGTTTATGTGTATGCTTGTTACTTCTTCATGCTCAAACGGCTGGACCAATTTTGAAAAAAAAATTATATGAAGGTAGCTCACATCCTGGATTAACACATAGGCTACTATTTATCCCGAAAAATTTAGTGTTCCCGTGGGATGAGCGGGTAACACGCGCGGCGCTATTATAGGTACCTAAACGAAATTTTACGTAGTTTTCATTTTCTGGTAGTCCAGTAAAATAACGTTTTGGCTTTTACTACCTTTGTTAGGCTCGGCTTGATGACGACGATAGCAGTCGGTTTGATAGCGTTTACTGTCAAGTTAATAATTTAGACTACAGATAATTACCCAAAGGTTGCCTGGAAGAGTTCGCTCTTTAGCGATAAGATCGCCTGTTGTATAGCTCTATTGAGCTTTACGTGTAATCTGTGTTTGTTTGTATTCTTTTCCGTTGAAGTTTACTATAAGGAATATTCTATTTTATTGTAATCTATTTTTATGTATCAATAGTGCTTAAGTGGCCAGAAAATTGCCTGTCAGTGTCTGTCACGTTTCAACTGTAATTCGGATCCAATCAATCAAGTCGGAACATATACACTCCAATCATCGAGGAATGTCTTTGTTTACAAACACCACATATAGCTCTTACGAAGATATTTTGCATGGCTTATGCAAGTTATGCCTTTCTCTAACTACAATTTAAAAGACGATTTACGAGAAATTGTACGAAATGTGACAAATAGTTCAGCATAGTCCGAGAAGATGTTCGAAAGTCACCAACGAGTGGAACAGCGTCGTGTTGGCAGCAATTAGGGCCGAGAAGGCTAAAAAGCGCTCCCGCTGACGAGGGCGTCCCCCGGAACCTCCTATCATTCGCAGACCTGGCTACGAGGCCAGATATCAAGACCGCGATGCCCACGCCAAACGGGACCGCCGACTGGCCGGACTGTTCGAGCCACTTGTACAATTAATGGGGAGACCCCTTCAGCCACCTTAAACCTATTTATTCACCTGTCATCTGCCCTTCAACACAACTCAAACATTACATCACACTCTTAATCACACATACATACACTTCACTCAGCTGGTCATGGTCACCCCGGTGACCCAGCATACACCCACTTCACCACATTGCGGGACAGGAGGTCCCCCTGGTGACCCCACACGCAGAGTCAGATCGAGTACCGTCGAAAGACTCAGGCACACAACTCGACAAAAAAAAATCGGATAAAATATTTAGATTACCCTAACCTAACCTAATTATAGTATGATTCATGGCGAAAATTACCGTTTCGCGTTATTTCATATTCGGAATTTTGAAAATTCGGAAGATTTATGGTTTCGGATAAATAAAACTTTTAACTTAACTTTTGAGTGATCCCCAAAACAACACTATTTTTACTAACGGATTTTTAGGGTTCCGTAGCCAAATGGCAAAAAACGGAACCCTTATAGATTCGTCATGTCTGTCTGTCTGTCTGTCTGTCCGTCTGTCCGTCCGTATGTCACAGCCATTTTTTTCCGAAACTATAAGAGCTATACTGTTGAAACTTGGTAGGTAGATGTATTCTGTGAACCGCATTAAGGTTTTGATGCAAAAATAAAAAAATAATAATAAATATTGGGGGCTCCCCATACTTAGAACTGAAACTCAAAATTTTTTTTTTCATCAAACACATACGTGTGGTGTAGGTATCTGTGGATAAATCTTCAAAAATGATATCGAGGTTTCTAAAATATTTTTTTTCTAAACCGAATAGTTTGCGTGACAGACGCTTCCAAAGTGGAAAAAAGTTGGTCCCCCCCCCCTCTAACTTCTAAAATAAGAAAATGAAAAATCTAAAAATAACATATGATGTACATTACTATAAAAACTACCAACGAAAATTGTTTTGAACGAGATCTAGTAAGTAGTTTTTTTTAAATACCTATTAATACCTAACTTTGGACCTAATTTATATGGGGCGCTATACATACCAGGTGCAAACTTAACTTAACCACTTAGGGATGGAAAGTGTTTGTACGGAACCCTCGGTGCGCGAGTCCGACTCGCACTTGGCCGTTTTTTTTTCTTGGAATTGAATTAAGCTACAATTTGAGCCTTCTTAGGCGGCGGGCGGAGGCGGTCAAAAAATGTTTTGGCGGCAGCAGGACCATTATGCGCGAGGTCAAAAAACAAATTTGGGTCGATTGCAAAAAAATTGTACATAGTTAAAGGCTTAGTTAACATTAAATACGATCGCTTCTTTTGTGTGACGAAAGTTAGTCGTACAAAATGTATGGGGTAACTTTCGTCACACAAAGGAATCAATTAACATTGTTTTAAATTAAAGCCCTTAACTATGTACATTTTTTTTGCAATTGACCCATTGGTCAAATTTTATCATGTGATCTATTTCTAAATTACATTTCAATGCCTTTGAAAGTGGCGCGTAGAGTAAGATCTGATTTTTTTATCTTACTGTATATTTCAGCATCCAACCCTATCCATAACACAAGTCTTGCTTCGAGCTAAATAACGAGGACCAATAGATGCGCAGAGTTAAGAACGTGGGCGATAACGCCTACGCTGTCATGCGTCATTGCAGACGCCGTGTGATCCGCCGCCGGTAGCCATACAAAACAATACAAAAGTATTTACATTTCAGGTACATCTGGCCAGTTTTTAGGGTTCCGTAGTCAACTAGGAACCCTTATAGTTTCGCCATGTCCGTCTGTCCGTCCGTCCGTCCGTCCGTCCGCGGCTTAGCTCCGTGATCATTAGTACTAGAAAGCTGAAATTTGGTATGAGTATGTGTATGTATAACGCCGACAGAACGGTAAAATAAAATAAAAATAAAAAAAATTTCGGGTACCTCGAACACCTATAAAGTGGGGGTGAATTTTTTTTTCTTTTCAACACTGGTGTGTGGGATGTCGTTGAATAGGTCATGTAAAAATAATAGGGGTCTTCTAACATTATTTTTTGATAAAGTCAGCAATTTTGTAAATATTCGCTCCAAAAACAAAAAATATAGTGTCCCCCCCTAACTTTTCAACCACGGGTCAAAAAAATCTGAAAAAATCATGTTAATGAGGCCTTATATGTACTTTCAATGAAAACTATATTGAACAAAATCGGTCGAGCCGTTTTTGAGTTATCGCCAAATTTCATATTTTTTCTTTAAAAGGTCGTAAGTTGACTTCCAGAAGGTAATAAGTGATTACAGTTTTTAGGGCGTTTACGACCTTTTTATAGAGCTTAAAATCTTTCTTAACGTAAACCTTGGGCTTAAAACAGCAGTTTATTGTGAAGGATGAGCAACTACGGAACCCTACACTGAGCGTGGCCCGACATGCTCTTGGCCGGTTTTTAAAAAAGCAAATCATCCAGCCACCGCCTACGAGGAGGATTTGTCGCTTCCGCTCCATGAATTTCTTGACCCACGAGTCATCCGGCATGCGACAGACATGACTTGCCTATTTCCACTTTAATTTGGCCGATTTCCGAGCTACAGCAATTATCCAAACTCGTGAGCGCTGTGTAGTGTTCCGGATATAACTTTACATCTGACGACGCGGTTGGCGCAGTTTGTAGGGCACCTGCCTACTAAGGCTTAACCTAACCTACCTAGAGAGGACCTACTCAGAGATTTAGTGACAAAATTACATAGAAACTTTCCACTAAGAATTAACCTTTGATCGACATTGGTCAGAATCAAACCCTACTGCAAGACGATAAGGTCGGGCGTTCGATCTGTTGTGTCTTAGATTATACTATACTTGTATTTGAGCCGAATGCAGTGTAAGCGAAAGATGACGCGGTGACAGATAAACGGTGCGCGGTTTTCGCTCACCGTAATTGTATTTTTAGTTTCTTAAGTTACGTTTTAAATAAATAATAAAAAAAGAAGCGGCGGTCCTGGGTTGGAATACCGTTCCTGCGTCATGGATGTTGTTTATATATTATGTATATCGTCGTCTAGTACCCATAGGTCTACGAGTATAGTACAAGCTTTGCTTAGTTTGGAAGTAAGTCGATTTGTCCCTAATATCTATATAATTATTATTTCTTTATCTAATTGGTATTCTGCGCTCCATAGCTTGCCGGCAAAACAAAATGGATCACTTACAAATTGCATTTATAAGCTTAATAAATAATATATTGGCCGGGACCAATAACGGCGAAGAATTAGAGCCGTGGGCGACAACACCTACGATTTTCTTGCGTCATTTGACGCCGTGTGACGCAACTCCGGTAGCCATACAAATAATAACCATTTCTTTTTCTAACAAAGATTGGCTAGTGGGTGTGTCTTGGATCTCATTTTACTGATGTGCTACTAAGTTCGTCAAAACTGGAGTAGTAGAAAATATAAATTAATTGTATTTTGATCGTTTGTGGTTGCTTAAACCCGTGTTTTTTTTAGCATTTTTGAGATACCTACCAATTATACTTATGTGAAAATTTCGCTGTTCTACTTATTTGTGTGTTTTTGGTAGAATAGCATTTTCTTCTTCATACGGCTTCGCTTTCGTGGCAATCTTATTCTGGGTACTTTCCAAAGTTCGATTATATAAGTACGTATTTATACGTACCTATACATTTATTAAAAAAGACATTAATTTCTCAATGCAGATTATTTATTTGTTATATTTTATAAACCACTTATTAAGAAAATTCAAATGCCTGCAAGAGCCAACTAGGCAAAATCAACACCACGCGCCGCGATGAAAATTTTCGCTTGCACCGAAAATTAAAGGATTTTATCCCAGAATTTATGACATTGAAAATGTTTACGTTCCCGGTCATCAAGAGCGTCGGAAAGATATGAAATTAAGTAATACCATGTGGCCAGGGCTGCCATCCGTCCGTGTTTCCCCGGATTAGTCCTAGTTTTGAAGCCTTCCGGGGGGGTTTACAAAAACCGGCCAAGTGCGAGTCGGACTCGCGCACCGAGGGTTCCGTACAAACACTTTCCATCTCTAAGTGGTTAAGTTAAGTTTGCACCTGGTATGTATAGCGCCCCATATAAATTAGGTGCAAAGTTAGGTATTAAAAAAACTACTTACTAGATCTCGTTCAAAACAATTTTCCTTGGTAGTTTTTATAGTAATGTACCTACATCATATGTTTTTTTTAGATTTTTCATTTTCTTATTTTAGAAGTTAGAGGGGGGGGGGGGGACCAACTTTTTTCCACTTCGGAAGCGTCTGTCACGCAAACTATTCGGTTTAGAAAAAAAATATTTTAGAAACCTTGACATAATTTTTGAAGACCTATCCATAGATAACCCACACGTATGTGTTTGATGAAAAAAAAAAAATGAGTTTCAGTTCTAAGTATGGGGAGCCCCCCAATATTTATTATTTTTTTTTATTTTTGCATCAAAATCTTAATGCGGTTTACAGAATACATCTACCTACCAAGTTTCAACAGTATAGCTCTTATGGTTTCGGAAAAAAATGGCTGTGACATACGGACGGACCGACGGACAGACAGACGGACAGACGGACAGACGGACAGACGGACAGACGGACAGACGGACAGACGGACAGGCGGACAGACGGACAGACGGACAGACAGACATGACGAATCTATACGGGTTCCGTTTTTTGCCATTTGGCTACGGAACCCTAAAAAGTGTCCCCGGAAAGCCCGGACATTTCTTATGTAAATAAAAAATACAGCGAATGTTTTTTCGGATACGTCCGGGAAAAAAATGCTATTTGCGATAAAAAAAACTACGGCGGTGTGACCTAAAGAACGCACCGTGTCAGGATCAACCAGGGCAAAGGGTCCCTTAGGACCCACAAGACAAGAAAAACAAAAAAAATGAAAAAAAATTGTTTACTCAATTTATTTTGGTTACTAGTAGCCCTCAGTTTGTGAGTCCTCAGTGTATGTACCTAGCTGCTAACATTTGGGCTACTGTTAACTAACCTTTTTTTTTTAGTGCGATGCTATGTCGCGCGACAAGAGTCGCGATGTGTAGTTGTGCTAGACGGGCAGTTCCACCGTTCGCTTTTGTTCAGACGAAATAGGCGCGCATTCGTAGCTAGAGATTGTATCTATCTTACACAAATAAACAATAAAATACAGTGCATTGATTTCAAGTTACACAATTTTCACATATGACAAAACATATAATCGAAAAGGTGTTTATTTAATGACCTCGATGTTTCGTGATATTACGTTTATGTTTATGGTCTCGAAGAGACTCATCCCCTTCCATCCCCCTTCCCCTTACCCCGGTATTCTTCCCATCGAGACCTGACATTGACATACGAAATGTCAAGGTAATTAAATAAACCCCCTTTTCTTCTACTAAGGTAAAATACAGTTCTCAGGTCTTTTGCGAAGATAATTATAATTTTTTAACAAAACCGACACCAACATAAATGGGCCAACCAACGGTAATAACATAACCGACGACGTCAACGAAGCAGAGTTATGTTTTATGACAATGGAACCAAGTAGTATAAGTATACTCTTTCAAATAAAAAGTGATTTTTCCGCGGAACATACATTTAAAAGAAAAAACAAACAGAAAAATACCCGATGAACTGTTCTCAGTCCTCTAGCACAACTAATGACCCGCGACTGTTTCTCGCGCGAGAAATATTACCTATCTCTTTTTTCGCTGTACAGTGAGAGAGCGACGGGCGATGCTATGTCGCGCGACAAGAGGCGCGAAGCCAAGGTGTGCTAGACGGGCTGTACTGTACATCTGGTGTAACTGTCAAACTCTTTGTCGCTCGACAAATACTATCTGTCACTTTCCTGTTAATACCGTGCGAGCATGACAGAAGACGCTGAGACGCGCAACAGACGAAGTCACATCAAGATATGCTAGCCCTGCGGGCCTATGATGGTTGCTTTTATCACGCGATAAATAAGTGACAAAACATCCGTTACGTTTTGACAAAATGCGAGTGTGAGTGACAGATGCAACCATCGTAGGCTCTGTTACTCCGTTTTTTGTCGTCGGTTAAAAAGAGAGAACCTTCTGTAATATTCTATTAGTCCGCAAATACTTGCATAGTAGTTGGTCGTACTAAAACGGTAGGAGGTAACATTACTAATTACTTTAGCCTCGAACCCGCCCTTAAAAACCTCACATTAGGTAGTATCATACTTATATTTATATCGGATTTCTAATTAACAAATGTTAGTTTAAGGTTGTAGGCACATTGCGCGTAGAACCGATGGCCGTTGGGGCAGAAAGGCTCTTGAGTGGCGACCGCGGACCGGAAGACGCAGCGTGGAAGGCGTTCGGCCTTCACACGGTGGTTAGGATCGCGGGCAGAAATTGGATGAGGGCGGCACAAGACCGATCGTTGTGGAGAACTTTGGGGGAGGCCTTTGTCTTTTTGTGTTTGGGAGGCTTTTATAGTTGATAATTATTATATGATGATGAAATATTAGTTTTAATTTTTAGTTAATTAGGCAATAAACACATCCATACTCAGAAAAAAATAATATTGTACCTACTGCAAAACAGTATTCTATGGAGAGGCGTCATTATTTCAACTATAAATGTCAATAGCGCGATGCAGGATGCGGTGCGTATAGCCATCACGCCGAATTGGCTGAACGGATTTAAACCAGTTTTGTATCTGTACTGGATTTTCAAAGATGGTTATAGGATACTTTACAGCTGAATACGGTTAAAAAGATTTTATTTTAAATATACATATTTCATAAAAGTATAATGAAAATCATGTGTAAGCAAAGCTCTCCTTTTTTTTATTAAAGCAGTAACGTCACTAACGTCTGCTAGCATACCTATATAAATTGAAGCGAAAAAATGGTCAGGCGGGATTCGAACCCGTGTTTCCAACGGCTTTCCGGGCCAAGACGAGCGTTCTACCAATAGGCAAAGGGGATTCACTCCGCGCCGCCTGTCAAGAAATATGCCTACAAATTTCGAGTCACACTTGTGACTCGGCTCCCCCATCGCTCTGCCTTTATTCAGCTAGTTTCGAAGCGCAGCCAACGCATCCATTATACATTTATTATTTATACCTATATTTTTATGCTTTTTTTGACTGTCTCTATTCTGTGGAATAATTTCTCAATAGGTACCAAATACGGTGGATTCAAATCTCGCCTGAACCATTAAAATGTATGGATGTAATGTAAGAAACTAAGAACAGACTTACAATATTACTCTATAAAATGAAATCAAACAAAACTTATCCTCCATACAAAATTAAACTGAAACTCGCCACATACAAACCCACGAATAATAACCGTTATTTTTTAAATAAATAAACTATCACAACCAATAGTTTGTTATGTACGTGACACAGAATCCGGTTGTTATATTTGCATACAAAATCGCAACCGGCCCACGCCGAGCCAAAACGGATTGCAGTAAAAATGTTTCACATTTCGCGTTCGTGATTTATTATTTATTACTTAAATCAGTGAACCAAAAACAGTGGAACTTCTTTCCAGCTAACATTTACCCTGAAAATATAAACTTGGTCACCTTAAATCGATGGCGAATGAACATTCTTTTTCAAATCTGACACTTCGTCATAAAATCACCCTTCAGAAAATGTCACTAATTTTTTCATACAAATCGAGGTTTAGTTTTCGTCTGTTTTCTCCTCCAACACTTGGCCAATCTTTACGAAATTTTTGCAACTGTATACGAAGAAAATTTCCTGTGTTGGACCGTTTAGATTTCTGCGCTCATTATTATACAGTTTGTGTAGTAGGCTTCTGTTTTTGGCCAAATTTCCGCCGCAAAGGTCAGTCAGTCTATCTGTAGTCTATCTGAGTAAGTCTAATTCTATAATAATTTCTTAAATCACAACGGTTTGACACAGAACATTTCTTTTCCATTCTGGTTCTAAAATTTCGTAAATATTGGTCAAGTTTTGGAGGGGAAAACAGACGAGATCGAAACCTCAATTTATATAACCTCGCTACGTTAAGTTTGGACCTCATTTTGTATGCGACGCGGTAATCATAGCATACTTACCATAAGACGCCAAACTTAACGTAAACTGAATGTATGGGAAAAGGAGCAGTAATATATCCTCTTAATATCAGCTGAAACTAAGGAAAACAATCGCTTTTCATCAAATTGTTGCTATAAGTAGCACAAATTCCACATATGCACCTAGTTTGTTTCTTTCGATAAATAATAATATAAAAACCAAAAAAAAAAACATTTAATGATTTTTCTCGAAACTATACGCAATTTCAATAACTAGGTATAGTTTGATGAGTAGGTATTATGTAACCCAATAAAATAATATTTTGGTGTCAGTCGTCACTAAAAGGTGTCAGTGAAATTAAGGTGCTTACCCATCTTGCGCAAACGATAAATCTAATTTTAAAGATTGTATATTTTGCTCAACTGATAAGCATTATCAAATCAATTAACGGTAATTAACAATGCCTGCAAACACTGCTTACCCTTTTGTGAATACTGTTTTCAAACTTGTGAACATTCCACAAATATAACTAACATTATCGGGGATTTATGGTTCAATATTCAATTTTTGTGTGTACTTTATCATCTAAGTAGTCGTAAACAGGTCCCCACTCAAAATGTAGCCAACTAATTTATTTAAATTGATAATTGCATAGATCTACCTACACCTTATTATCAATTAAGATTTCTATAGATATAAGACTCATGGATCCCACAGCGTGAAAACAGTTTTGTGGGACGATGTACCTAGTCATACACATGTACTTGACATTTGAATAGTACATTACTGCAGATGCTGGGAAGGAAGGGATTGCCGGGTGAGTAGACGGGGCGGGATAGTGATACGAAACCGGCAAGCCCTTTTCACAGCTAAGGCATATTGTATAGTGCTTTTCTCAAACATATGCAATGAAAAAAAAAATACACCAACACAAAAAATATATAAGGTAAACGCAGGTATCAACGACCCATCGAAAATCTGCAGGTAATACCGACCTATAAATTGAAAGTCAATTTTTACGCTTCCTGTACTATTCTAGCTATAGATAGCTGAAGCTACGCACACGTTGGTTCCTAGACCATCATTTACTTTTGTGTTAGTGTGTGTGAAAGTGCAAAAAAGAGACAAAATAACCCAGTTTGTGCGGAGACAGCGTGGGCGCAGTTCACGTCGTACTAGGCCTTAATCCATCAGGTAGGCACGTGACTTTTCTACTTAAGCGATTTATTCGAATAAGTGAGTGCTATACTTTTTGTTGTGTTATTAAATATGTTCCGTTGAGTGTCAGTACTGGATTTCATACCAAATTTTATTGAAAAAAAAGCTATTTGAAACGATAAAACCTTAAAATAAAATAGGACGGTCTTAGCTTCATCAGTTTTAGTTGTGGCAGCTATCGCCGAGTCATAAGTCGTTAATGGCCTCAGCATAGTGTTTCGGTTTTTTCTATATTGTATTATTATATGACAATAACACAGGTAGTTCAATAGACCAATTGAAATTCAAACATCTGTTCTTTGTCAAAATGTATTAGCGACCTACGTATTGTTGTCTACTTTCTTTTTTATTACGCTTTTATTTTAACCAATATTGACATATTTTTGGAAGGTCGACTCATGCATCGTTACATTTATAAATATTTGTTTTTTGTTTAAAACTGTATGCATGGGTACATATTTCTTGTTATATTTATTCATTACAATCTGATTTATAGTCAGAAGGTGTAACTTAATAATAAATACCTACTTTTTATGAGTCGCTAATACATCATATGTTTGCACTTACAAATTTTATTACCGACCCATAAGTCGTTAATGGCCTCAGAATAGAGTTTTGTTTTTTTCTCTATTATGTCATTATATGACAATAACACAGGTACTTTAATAGCCCAATTTAAATAAAAACATCGGTTATTTGTAAAAACATATTAGCGACATACGTATTGTTCTCTACTTTCTTTTTTATCACGTTGTTAATTGAACTAATAATGAGATATTTTTGGAAGGTCGATTCTTCAATTGTTACATTAAAAATTATTGTTTTTTGTTTAAACTGTGTGCATGGGTTCATATTTCATGTTATATTAATTAATTACAATCTGTTTTAAAGTCAGAAGGTGTAACTTAATAAAAAATACCAACTTTTTATGAGTCGCTGATAAATTATATGTTTGCACTAACAAATTGTATTAGCGATCCATAGGGGTCGGTAGTAGCAACAGTAAGAAGCTATTACCGATCGTATATAGATTATTGTATATCTCACCTACTTTGTGACCGGACACTTTCTTTGTTTTTTGTTTATAACTGTATGCATGGGTACATATTTCTTGTTATATTTATTCATTACGATCTGATTTATAGTCAGAAGGTGTAACTTAATAATAAATACCTACTTTTTATGAGTCGCTAATACATCATATGTTTGCACTTACAATTTTTATTACCGACCCATAAGTCGTTAATGGCCTCAGAATAGAGTTTCGTTTTTTTCTCTATTATGTCATTATATGACAATAACACAGGTACTTAATAGCCCAATTTAAATAAAAACATCGTTCTTTGTAAAAATATATTAGCGACATACGTATTGTTCTCTACTTTCTTTTTTATCACGTTGTTAATTGAACTAATAATGACATATTTTTGGAAGGTCGATTCTTGAATTGTTACATTAAAAATTATTGTTTTTTGTTTAAAACTGTGTGCATGGGTTCATATTTCATGTTATATTAATTAATTACAATCTGTTTTAAAGTCAGAAGGTGTAACTTAATAAAAAATACCTACTTTTTATGAGTCGCTGATAAATTATATGTTTGCACTAACAAATTGTATTAGCGATCCATAGGGGTCGGTAGTAGCAACAGTAAGAAGCTATTACCGATCGTATATAGATTTTTACGATCGGTGATAGCTGCATAAAAATCGTTAATAGCTTCACAGGCATTTTTGTGAGTCGGTATTAGCAACAATCGACTTCGTCGTTATATAAATTATTTTATACAGTATAGACCTTTATTCAGTAGCCTTTAACATAGAAAATATAGAGTTTACACATAATACAAACGTAAAAAAATAAAAACGTGAATCTGAGAGCAATCAGCACCCTTAAAAATGATGGTTCATTTTGAAATTGCCTTAAGGGGGTCGGTAATACCTGCGTTTACCTTAATTCAGCTGTTTAGCCTGTTCATGAACACATACGCCATGTTTTAAAAAAAATATTTCCCGGCCTAGGCCTTAAATATTGTATGAAATTCATTTACAGTTCTTTCGAGTTGTTCCGCCCGAAACATGATACTCTGAAGCATGTTATAACGCACGTTATTACCTCTTTCGCAACCGAAGATTTCGTAGCGCTACTCGCGTAGCCGATAACACGGGGATATGCGTATGTAGCGAAAACTCGCTACGAGCACTCTCACGGGGCGTTGAATGTGTTAACAGTGTTTTACGTTGAATAAATGTATTTTCTTTTCTAATTTTCATACGAGAATGATGACTAATGTTACCCCCTGAATGAAAACCAGTCTTTGGACCTAAAACATACCCTCGCATTGGTGCACGTGAAGCGAGGGCGTCGCCTCAGTTTCTTTTTTAAAATTGAAAGATTAAGCAAGTATTGAATTATCCCGCCCACTCAATCTTCCCAAAGTGATTTCGGTGACTTTTTAAGTTTTACAGTTACTAAATATTTGACCAGTAAATTGAGTATAAATTTGGACAGTTATCCTTAAATAGGTATATTTTATTGATATCAAAGTTTTTTGAACATTTGAGATTTTTTCGCAACTCTAGGTAATGCTCAAATGTCGCCAGAAAGGAGGGTTCCTGGCTTCAACAACAAATACTTATCGTATCAGCCGATAGATGTCCACTGCTGGACAAAGGCCTCCCCAAAAGTTCTCCACAATCACAGTCTTGCACCGCGCCGCCCTCATACTATTTCTGCCTGCGGTCCTAACCAGGTCGTCAAACAAATACTATAGATAGAGTAAATAATAGGAAGAGGAAAAGGGAAGAGGGAAATTATCATTATCACTTATGGTTCTGTGAGCCGTAGACCTCACGAGTTTGTTTCGGAATGCCTGAAATTTGTAATTTTTCACGTTTTCAACCTCCATATCCGAATCGACAAAAAAAACTATATACTTTCAAACCTACTCACAAAACTTCATGAGAATCGGTTGAGATATGTTGTCTGTAGGGGAGAACAAATAGCATGCAGTTTGGTAGCGAGTTGTCGAATAATGAATCTGTCGGCCCAAGGCCTTCCCAGCGTTGTATCCCGCCGTCGCCGTGGTTGCTCACGCCTTCGCCGTGGCGCAGGGCGTTAAAACAGCCTGAAATCCGAACATCCGAAGATCTGAACATCCAAACATCCGACATACGAAAAAAGAATTGGCGAAGCGGAAACATAGTATCGCTCGCTCGGCCAATTAATAAACAGACATCCCTTCTTGAGTTACAAGAGATTAGTGATTGAGCGGGATTAAAAATTAACAATAAAATCATAAAATGTTGTGCAACTTTTTAAGGCTCATAACGAATTCAATTCTTATCATGAAAACCCACACACTCAATGGAAGCTTAGGAGGCGGTAGGGCGTGATATTGAAAGTAATATTTTATCAAGATAACTTTATTTTCATTTCTTTATTTAGATCTAATTGGGATTAACTGAGTATGATAGGTACTAAACGTATTGGAACCAAAATATTAAGTTTATAAAATTATACGCCCAATTAGAGCAACTATATCATACCTTAGTTACCTGAAAATGCCAAAGCCTTGCTGAGTGGAGTACTACCTATCTTTAAAACTTACCTTTAGAAAATTGTAATGATGTGTTGTTTTTAATACAGCTTGTTTCTATTCTATAAATTTTCAAATAGTTGTTTTAAATTAAAACTATTATCACAGAACCCTTTTTATTTGATTAAGTAAACAGACTAGTTTTGAAAATATAAAAAAAAAATGTGAAAGAAGCGACTCCTAAGAATCGGCATCG
Source organism: Apotomis capreana (assembly GCA_947623375.1). NCBI lineage: Eukaryota > Metazoa > Arthropoda > Insecta > Lepidoptera > Tortricidae > Apotomis > Apotomis capreana. Next base: position 17,235,741 of record OX392509.1, on the reverse strand, counting down.
GCACTCAAAATTACTTCACTCGGTGGGATATTTGACAGTTACAACGCACAAAAGAACAGTAGTACAATTTCCATACTAAATCCTTCTTAGCAATAGTCCGATTCTATGATTTTCTGCTCTTTTAGAATGAGTAAACTCTTCAAATGGATTTTCCAATCATAAATTGGGATATTTCCGAAAATATAAAAATATGGTCATACTAGTTTTCGGTTTTTTATCCTTTACTAGCGACCCACCCCAGCTTCGCACGGGCTGCCGCTAAAGCTGATAAATCACGCATGTATTACACATATAAACCTTCCTCTTGAATCACTCTATCTATTAAAAAAAAACAGCATCAAAATCCATTGCGCAGTTTTAAAGATCTAAGCATACATAGGGACAGACAGCAAGATGTGACTTTGTTTTATACTATGTAGTGATTTGATTTTATTTCGACAGATATCCTCCAAAGGGTAGTAAAAAGCTCAAACTTTGCCAAATTAATGTCTTTGTGTGTTTTTTTAGGGTTCCGTACCCAAAGGGTAAAAACGGGACCCTATTACTGAGACTTCGCTGTCCATCCGTCCGTCTGTCACCAGGCTGTATCTCAACAACGGTGATAGCTAGACAGTTGAAATTTTCACAGATGATGTATTTCTATTGCCGCTATAACAACAAATACTAAAAATAAAATAAAATAAATATTTGAGGGGGGCTCCCATACAACAAACTTGTTATAGATTATATATATGTATAGGTACGGAACCCTTCATGCGCGAGTCGGGCTCGCACTTGTCCAATTTTTTTATTGTGTTGAATATTTAACAATATAAATGCGTTACCTGGCGGGAGAGACCGGGAATTGAATCTGGTACCTCTGGATTACCGGTCCAACATTTCTCTTTGCGCTTTGATCTTTCTATCAATGGTTCAATACAACATTTGTGGTGTATGCCCACACGACGTATGCCTACGCTAGAGACATGTTTCATTTTATTTTTAAGTATATTTGTTAGATCGCAAGATGATCGTATGGGTCTCTGATGCCTGAAATAAATGGATTGATTTATAATGTGAAATGTTCTTTTTTACTATTCATGCTGCATTCCTTGACATTGAAAAATCGTTATTTAAAAGCTATATATAGATAAGTTTTCACGATGTGCTATCATCTCGGGAATATCAGTTTTTTTGCTCCCTGAGTGTACAGTAAGCTTTTGTGCAGAAATCTCTCCCCTCCCACCTTTTTAGGGAAATCGTGTAGGTTTTGGTAACACTAACATGATTCCCATCGGCGTGTATATTTTAAGGCACATAAGTATCTTATTGTAATGTTCTTAAAGAAAACATAAGCCAAATCTTCTTCGGCTTTCTCAAGAACATATTTGAAGCTCTGCCACATGTACTGGGTGAGTATACAAAAGGGTCTGGTATGTAAGTAGGGAATACTAGCTTGTACCCGGGCCTTCGCTCGCGTTGACATATTTAACACTTTATGAGAACCGTGTTTTTTTTTCGGGATAAACAGTAGCCATGCGTAAGGGTCTGAATTATCTTCGGTCTAAATTCCATGTGAATCCGTTTAAAGTAGAGATATTAAAAAATCGGACTGCTTAACAAACACCTAAAGGTTTTAGATGCTTTATTCATGGAGCAAAAAATCGTATAAGAAGGTTGTTTAGCTTCATTGCTTTTAATTAGTATTATAATATATGCAAAAACGAAAATGTATTTGCAAATTACCCACAGGGTTAGAATTTAATAGGTACTTAAAAGATTAGTCGCTTCCATAAATATTTAAAAAATGTTAAATAAAATTTCAACTGAAATATCAAACATTTTCAAAAATCATGTACATAGACAAAAAAAGCGTCTTTTGTGTTACGAAAGTTACTCGTACAAAAGATATGGGTAACTATCGTTACACAAAGGAATCCATTAAGTTTTGTTTTCATTAAACCCCTTAACTATGTACATCATGTTTTTTGAAAATGACTCATATACAATTCAATTGTGCAATTTATTTACATAAATACATATATGCGTACATAAAATAAAGATAATTGACAACATTTCATATTTTTAATATATGCTATTTTTTTACTATTCTGTATTCCGCTAAGAAAGAGGACTTAATCCCTGTTTTTATCTTTTTCCTGAGATTACTAATTATTTTATTATTAATTTATTAAAATGTACTCGTATTAATTCTAAAATAAAAACTCCAAAACTATGACACCACATGGTATGGTTACTTTAGTCTGGTGCCTAATTAAAAAAAAAAAGAATGACGTTGACCTTGACATTATTGACAGCTTTTTTTTGCGTATAGGTCTACCTTGCTAAACCAGCAAGAAGTGAAAGCCACAGAAAAAAAGACAAAGTACGACTCTATGCAGGCTCTAGTTATATAATGTATTTTTTCTACTCTAGTACTTTTTTCTGTCATTCATATAGTTACTAACACTAATATAAAGACATAAATTATGAAAGTCTGTAAAAGTCTATACTCTATTGCACAAAAAAACACTGCTAAACGATGTTATATAATGTCGCCAAAAAAGCATCACGTAGAACGCGTACTTACACAGATTACAAGATAAACAGCTGCAGTCACACAATTTGCAAGTAAATAAAAAACTCATTGTACTAAGGCATTGCTCCCAACCTAAAAAAAAAAGTTTTATCTTCAGTGCATGGACCTTTATGTATAAGTTCATATTTTTTTGACAGATCTTTAGTATAGTGAACGTATACCTTTATGTATAAGTTCATATTTTTTGACAGATGGACGTCAATAAAAAAAAAGTTTATCAGACTTTTTTTTAAATTTTGTTGATTCCGAGCGGGAACATGTTATTATTTTCTTTGAAATAAAATGAAATGAAATGAAATGAAATGATTTTTTGTTGTTTATTTGCATTTTATTTATGAAATGTCGAGTCGTAGAAAAAGTATTGTATGCAATGTTGTATATAATAGGTCAAAAAACGCTCGTGGCATCTTTCTTACGATGTTCGCTACGCTCACATCGTAACCCGTGCCGCTCGCGTTTTTTGCCCCCTCTTATACAACGGTTGCATAAAATACTATTCTTATATTTTTTTACATAAGTAGGTATAGAAAAATAAATTTAAATTTATATCTTTTTAGGATGTACGCGACACAAAGCTCTCTCGATATGTATATTAGTTTGCGCATATTAAAAATATGAAATGTTGTCAATTACCAATGGGACATTATTAATATCGGATGTTTGGAGATGGAGACAGAAGCGAAAAATTTAAAAACTTAACGATATCCTTGTTTTTTTTTTATATCACTTCCCCAAAAAACATACTGGCCACGTAATTTTTAATACCATTAAATTAGCATTTGAAATAGGTAACGCACTTTTAACCTACTATTTCGATATACCTTTCTGTTATTTTTAGAAGATTGTAAATGTTTACTCATTTGTATTTACAAAATCTAGTGGCCGCCCTTATTTTCTTCTGAGCAAATGTGGCTTATTAAATAAGGCATGTATTTAAATCAATATCTGTATATTCCCTTTTTTCGATCAAAATATTTGAAAGTTTCACCAAAAATACTAACTTGCACACTAATTATGCACACTAAATAATGCGAATTGAATATACTATTTAAAGGTATTTGCAAAACTGTTTTACTGGATATATAAAAAAGAAACTAACCTAACCTAACCTGGCCGAGTCGGATATTAGTGTGCAGTGCGAGGATAATTAGTGCGCAAGTCAGTATTTTTGGTGAAACTTTCAAATATATCTGATGTACAAACCATATTTTTGGTGTGAATTCGGTTAAAAAGGTCATCTCGTTTTGTATGATGTTTAAGTTTTTTTTGTAGGACATGTTCAGTTAATCAATTGTTTTTTTTTGCACAGCATAAGTTTTTCTGGTATGCATTCAGTTAATTAGTGGAGTTACCTAGTGTACTGAAAAATTATACAGATGTGCATTTAAATATATCGCATTAAATAATATACGTGTATATAGTTTATGGAAGTGCATGAAAACTCCCCCGCCCAACGCCTTTGGGCGGGCTTATATAAGGCGGCGCGAGCCGGCCCGCCGCAGTTGAAGCGCGGCCTCCCTTGCCGTGCAGCTCGTGTCGCGGTCTCTCAGGTAAGTTCGAAACTTTATAACTTTAGGGATGAAACATATATATATGAAAAAATATATAATATATGAGAAAAATTGCACATGTCTTGATGGAAAGAGCGATTTATTCGCTGTTAAATGGTTTGGAACAATTTGTGATACTTAATTAACTTTATTATTACTCTAAACAGGGAATTTGTGAGATTAAGTTCGGGATTGGAATCCCTAAGGATGAAAAAATATTTTTTCTTTCCAGTTGGTGAATAAGTATATTTATGCTAATAAATAAATAAACAATTATCTTTGTAAACTTTAAACTTAACACTTAAAGCTAAGTTTAAATACACTGCAAATAAAATATTTTTTTTAACAAAATGTGTATATTATAATCAACCACGAATTCAACTAAAAGCGTATTAGCCACGTAATTTTCAGTATTTTAGCTTAGAGAAAATATATATCACTTTGTGATAAATGTTTAAAAAAGGAATAGTGCAAAATATTAAGTTTTAACTTTTATGTGAAGTGAAAATAATTATTTAGTATATAACGATGAAAACACTTAATAACATTTTTTGTTCAAAACTGAATGAGAATATTAGCCAACAGTTTTTAGTTTGGCGACAGATATCTGTTATTTAATGACTTAAATTTCAGAATCTTCGTTTTCTGATAAATATCTACATAAAAAAAGTACCACAGATAACTTACGATACGTAAATAATCTGTAATTGTTACAGACTTTTTATATTCGTCTCGTTCGGTTCGATGGTATATCATTGTTTAATAATCTGCAAAAAAATAACTTCAAAAAAATAATAATTTCATCAGTAAAAAGATAAGTGATTGTGTTGCATTTTTTATATGCAGCATAAAATATATTAACATATTATATTCTCAGGTAAGTTTGTAACTTTCTAACTTTTTACCGCTGTTTGTTGCAAAATTCATGAGTTGGTGACGATTTTTTAATGTAAATAATAGGGTATGTCTAATTTTATGAATTTGAATTTTCGGTCTTTTAGAAGCGTATGAATGTCGGGATTTTTTATGAGTACTTAACAATTTGCTGTATGAGTACCTACTTAACATTTTTTTGTAAGTTTTATTTAAATTGTGTTCGTGTCGGACTAATGTAACGGAGTTAAACATTAAAACGGAATATCAAATTTCAAGTTAAACGAATTAAAATTTCCTTATGTACATTACTACTTACTTTAAACAGATTGTGATATTTTTTTATTAATATTAAGTTATGTTAAAATTACCGACTGGATTAATTAGAAGGGAACTTGGGACATAAATCACATAAAATAGTGATAAAGTTGATGAATTTTTATTATAAATGATGATTACGCTTTTCTTAAAAGTCAGATAATTGTGAAATACAACATACATATTTATAAAAACGCAGTTACTTGCCGAGCGTGCAGTTTCAATTTCTGATTCATGTATTCATACAACGAAGCGAATGTATTTAAAAGATAATATTCTCCGAAGTGAATCCGATATTTACTAAATAAATAGTTAAAAAATTCTAAGCGATTTAAGGATATTCCGACATTGCTATCAATGTATCATTCATTAAGAAAGTTGGTAGCATTTTTGGCTATATATATATATATATATATGTATATATGGATAACAACTTAAGAAAATTGTTTTATTATGGTATGGTTTAGGGATGAGCTCTGAGCAGTTATTTCGATTACTTAATTCTATCGTTAATGATAGAGACAGTGAATGACTGGTCATTCAAATATTTTTTATCAACTTGCCTACTTAGAGTTGTAAAGATCACTTCCACAATATATATTTGGATGACGAATGTTCAATCCTCCAGGGTAAATTGTGGTGCCCACGTCGGAGAACGCAGTCAAAAAGACATGCAACAGGCCCCGCCCGCCACACCCGCCTCGTGCTTCCATTTCTGCACGTCTAGCATACGCTACCTACTCTTTGTCGCGCGACAAATATTACCTGTCACTTTCCTTTCAATACCGCGCGAGCAAGACAAGTGAGTCACTTCTTGAGGTGACGCTGCCTCGCGCGACAAGTGAAGTCGCGGCAAGATATGTTAGCCCTGGTGGTCAGTTCACTTTTTTTTATTCACAACGGTCAGTTTACTTGACGGAGTTTAATAATTTAGTCCACAGATCCACGTCAACAATAGGCACGATAAGAGCGTGACCGGTGAAACTTATAAAAAAAATCATTGGGAATACTTAAATAACATAGTTTTCTAAATCGCCAACTTAATTTGTGGGAAAGACGCTAACGTTGGTCACAGGAAAATCTGTAAATTATACTTATATATACACTCAACACAAATAAGATAAGCATAATCAATTTTTAGTAAGGTATCCAGTCTCGAATTATCTATAATCCTCCGCCCCCATAAAAAAAAATTCAAATACGTAATCAGGATAGCCCAACAGGGCTTCAGCCCCGCCATATTGCGGCTTTTTAGTGGGACTAATTTATTTTGCAGGCAACGACAAATTTTTGGTAACTGATGTGACGTTGAAATGAAAGTCATTGAATTTCACTGATGTAAACTAAGAGAAAACAGGACTAAATATTCCGCAAATTTTAAGTATATTTCGAATCGTAAGTTTTTTTTCCAATACGATTCAGTCTTTATTTCGCAAAAAGAACGAAGGATAAAGCAGCATTCCGTTAAACAATGTTTTGAATTTGGTTGATGACAAATCCTTGACAGATCGCTACTGAAGTTTAATAATGCAAATGGTCAAAACTGACATTGGTTAGCCTATACAAACGACTATTTTAAATAATACTAGTTTTAGCCGACGGATGAAAAACACAATGATACATGCAACAGTTAGCCGCTCTATAAAATATTAACCAACTGGCTTAACTCGTCTGTCGGGACAGCATAACTGGATGCGACTTTCTTTGTGGCGCGTATAGAATAGCCTAAGGGCGTGGCCACATGTCCACGACACGGCGTCGTAAACGTAAAACGACACGGTGTCGCGTCGGAGCGCGACACATTATCCACCGTGCGAATATACGTTGCCGCGTCGTGCAAACCAGAGATGGGCATTAATCGATTAATTTTTTAGTCAACTAATCAATCGATTGAAAATATCAATCGTCATATCGCGACTAAATTTTAGTTGCGATTGAATTAATTGTGAGAATCTTCGACTAACAATTGAATTAGTTTTAGTTTCAATCGACTAAATTTCACGATTAAATCAATATTAAAACTATGTAGTCGCTCGTTTTTGCATTTTTATTTAACTTGCAATATAGACAACTTGCAATATGTAAGTACGAGTAGGTAGGTATGACATTGTAGGTACTCTTATCTTGTATCACTTGTATCTATGTTGGTTTGGGTAGAGTCTTGCAACTTATTTTAAAGCAGATATCTTCAACCGATTGAGCTAAAATTATGTATATATACACGTTTAATTTGAAACGCTAGAATGACAATGCAATATTATGGGCCATGTTAACAATATGGTGGTTCATAATAGAAAGATATGGATTTATCCAATATTTTCGTTTCTTCTGCTTTTTCTTCATGCTTCTTCTTAAAAGCAACAAGAGCAAAATACGTGTGATAGGATCCATGTCGAATTGAAAACTGATCGCAAAATATTTTGAACATGTACGAGAAGCTGCGGCGTCGTAATCGAACGTGGCACCGCACCGTGCATCTACTCAACACAGCAAAGTTAATCTGCCCGGCGCGCGGCGCGACCTGCGGTGCCCGGTGCAGCATGTGTTTTCACGACGCGGCAACGTATATTCGCACGGTGGATAATGTGTCGCGCTCCGACGCGACACAGCGTCGTCTTACGTTTACGACGCCGTTTCGTGTGTTTTCACGACGCGGCAACGTATATTCGCACGGTGGATAATGTGTCGCGCTCCGACGCGACACAGCGTCGTCTTACGTTTACGACGCCGTGTCGTGTGTTTTCACGACGCGGCAACGTATATTAGCACGGTGGATAATGTGTCGCGCTCCGACGCGACACCGTGTCGTTTTACGTTTACGACGCCGTGTCGTGGACATGTGGCCACGCCCCTCGTATTTTCCGCACTGTAACATAATATATCACACGATGTGACAAAGAGTCGGGTGTCACAGTTTATGAATATAAAATTTCAGCCCGGCACTTATGGAACAACTAGAACAAAAGAAAGCATTTACTTTTGGCATAATGACACAAAAAATAGACGGGATAATAGCGATATATTTCTTAAGCGATAAAAAGAAGCCTTTCTTGAATTGCTGTAATGAATGACTTTGTCATTCGTGTTAACTTTATTTTGATTTAATCTGTGCAAATATTTTTTTCTACGTGAATACCTACCTACTGACTATTATTAAAAGTGCCTGAATATAAAACTATTTTCAAAAATCTTAATTGAATGTGAAAGACGTTTTAAAATATCAAGTCTAAAATACAGAATAACAAAGGTATTTCTGTAGCATTTTGCATATTAAAAAATATACACTAAGAAAATTATAAAAAGCAGTGTGTAATTTAAAACTGTGACAGTAAGTATTCTAATAAACCGTCCATAGTTGCCGACGCAAAAAAGATTCAAAGGCGTTGTCTTTTCTCGTACAAATACAATATAATGGCAGAACGAAAGGCATTAAAAACTGGGCATTAAAGGGTTTGAAAACTGCATGCAAGTATATTTGTTTGTATAAAAATATGCCCAGTATGACACACTGTAAGTACCGCTTGACCGCGCATTTTTTTTTTTTTATGGTGGCCGCACACTACGCGGCGAACGGTCAATCGGGGTAACTTCGGAGTTTGGCCCTTCCGTCCATTGGCTCGCACTTACACACTGCCAGTTTTTTTTACTGCTACAGCGCATAGCAAATGTATTTGAATAATATTTTAGCTATACATTTATGAAACAAGTAATGTATAATTTTTTTTATGTGTTTCAATTCCGGGTCTCTTCCACCAGGTTACGCATTTTAATTTTGCTTTGAGCTTTGATCTCTGTATGGTTTAAATTTTTAGCTGTTGAAATATATGCGCTGTAGCACTAAAAGAAAACTAGCGGTGTGTCAGTGTTGCTCAATGTTATACGGAAGAGCCAAAGTTATCCCGATTGACAGTAGCGCGTGTCGGGGGCATCTCAGACGTCAGGAAAAAATAAATATACTCTCTCATTTGCAACATTGTAATTTAGTCTGGTTAATTGAAACCCGTGTAGAGTTGTGCCGTTCTCGAGATCTTTCTTTGTTATATAAGGGATCTCAATCGAGAAAATTTACTATTCTATAATCTCGAGAAAGGCGTATCACGCCACGCTTTTTATTGGGGTGACGAATGACATTACATATATTTATCGCGTAATTATCGCGATTGGCAGGGCTTCTTTCCTTTGTATAATATTCAAGTTGTTAGTATTATATTAGTTGTTATTACAAGTATTTAACTAAAATGTCTTTGGGCCAATCTCATTCTTTCATACCATTTTGTCTGATTATCTGATTTTTTTTATTTTATTAATCCTTTTAAACTAAATATTTACTTAATGTATTGCAGAAATACTCCACTGTGTTTTAATATAATGAAAGCTTAAATTTAGATTAAATATCCGCGCGAAAATGGCCAAACAGTGTAGTTATTTAAAAATATATATACGTTTATTGTTTCTTTCCTCAAATATTTCGTATAATTAATGTTAATTGAATACCATTATCATTAAGGACGGGTTGGTCAGACAAGCTGCAAGAAAGAGGCGACATTATAAGTGTAGATTAATTTCGAACTCCGATACTGATACTTACTTGATACTTTTTAAGTTTTCTCTTGAAAGTAGAACTTCAACGACGACGAGGAAGGATTAACAAGATCCCGGTATGAGATGCATAGTTTTAATCTCTAGAGGTTTCAGTGAACACAAGAGTAGCTGCATCGTAAAGTAATTTTCCTAAGAACCCTATAATATTATAGCCAAAGGTCCAAAGCAAAATTTTAATTATATTCACCGCAAACCATGGTCCTACTAGAAGTACTAAAATTATTTTATACTCGATCAGACCCATGTATCTAGTTAGGATTTTTGTTTACTGTTGGACACGTCAGTATAGATTAGTGCGAAAGACTAGGTGGACGGATGGTCTCATGAGCGTAGCGGGGGTCGATGCATGCGGTTTGCACAGGATCGCACTTTGAGGCAAGCTATAGGCAAGCTTATGTTCAGCAGTGGACGTCTTCTGTCTGATTTATGGAATAGATAGGTAAATAGAATAGATAGTGGAAATGTATACATTTCCACTCTACCATCATCCCATAGAATAGATATTTGCTCCCAATTATTATAAATAATTAACGGACAACGGGAACATATATCTTGTATTTGTGCGAATAGTATAATATAATATATATTCACTTGTATCTATCAAATTTCTACTCTGCACCCACTTGGAGTATCTCTGTTTTGGCTCTATGGTTAGTCTTACCAATCGGTAGATAATGCAATTTGACATTAAGTTCGCCATTTGTAGTGACTTTGTTCCGTGCTATAAAGTTTAAATAAATTAATAACGCTTTGGACTAACCGCAACGTCAATCACAGAATCTCGAAACATCCATAAATAAATCAGAGACAGATAGAGGTTTCAAAGTTGGGGGTTGAAATGTAGTTGAATTGTGGCTGAAGTTGAATTGAGTATGCACGCAGTTATATTAGAGACAAACTTCCACAAATCGACTAGTATCACACTAAGCAAAATGTTTAATGCTTATAGGTATAGTTAGGTAACTAGCTTCGCCCCGCGGTATCACCTGCTCATCCCACGGGAACACTCATTTTTTCGGGATAAAAAGTAGCCTATGTATTAACCCAGGGTGTCAGCTACTTTCATGCCAATGTTTATCAAAAAAAGCCAGCCGTTTGAGTTTCTTATAAAGGAAGAAATATTTATTTGCACACACACGAACGCAGTAATTAAGGTTCTGTTATGCTTATACCTTTTTAATTATATATAATCTGAAATCAATATATTGGAAATCACAAAGAAAGTTGGTAACAAAAATATTGAACTTTAATTGACGTCTTAATTTTCTACAAACTTTTTGAGAAATGCTCACAAAGGGATCCCTTAAAACAAATAGGACAGTCGTGCTCATTACCTTTACCGGGATTTGTACCCGGGACCGTTATAAATAAACAAATAAATATCGGACAACCTCACACAAATCGATCTAGTCCCAAATTAAGCTCAAGAAGGCTTGTGTTATGTATATATACTTGTATATTATATACTTAAGTCCATAGAACAACCATGACCCAATGGCGTTATATAATATATAACGGTCATATTATGACATGCTGCGACATTCCCCCGATGTCGCAGCATTATGCTGAGTGGTGTCCTTTTGCGGTGGACATGGCAGCACCATTAATATACCTCTTCCTATATTTATATTATTTTTTGTTGAAATTAAGTTTATGATATTGTATGTTAAGTGATTTAGTTTTTAAGTTTGAAATGGTGGTGCGTCTTCTTCGCTGCAATAAATGTGTTTTCTTTCTTTCTATATATAGTCAAGAACACTTCTGGCAGTTCTGGCTAACCGTGATGTCAATCTAAGAAACTCGAAACTTCGTTAGACAACCACTGATGTACGTCTACTGGCGAACAAGTTAATGTGTGTACTAATGAGCTTCAACCCCTTCTGTTTCCAAACTTACGAACAGGGGGTTAATTCGACAAATTTTAGAGAGATGATGGAGATCTCTCTATTACATCGCCATCCGTCACTTTTGACTCTGCTTGGCAAGTGGCTATATACCTAGGACATTGCAACTTCGTCAATCCGGACGCGCTTAATTTCCGTTTCCTTTGTATGTGACGGCCTAAATAACAGGTGCATAAGTACTTAACTTGATCGTGTAGTGCGTGAAATTAGTTAGTTACGTTTCGTTCAGAACAGAAATTCATATGCATTTTTGACAATCATTATCGCCTTCGTATTTCCACGATTGAGATGAGATATGTCACTTGAAGCTCATCGTACTTTAATGACAGTCTTTGAATGACAGTTCAAAGGCGATATCACTGGTATCTAATAGAGATTTGACGTTTGGCGATCTCTCAAACGGCATTCTTGAATTAGGTCACTGGTTTCTATGCAACCATTATAGCCCAACAGAGGGTTTTTCAACCCACACCATATTGCGGATTTTTAGTGGTACTTTATTATACTCGCAACGACAAATTTTTGGTAATTGACGTTGAAAGTCGGTGAATGTCATTGATGTAAACAAAGAGGAAACAGGACTAAATATTCCGAAAATTTCAAGTATTTTTTGCATTATAATTATAAAGCCAAAACTATTCACAGCGAAGTCAAGTTTTTTCACTAGGATTCAGTGTTTATTTTGCATGAAGAATGAAGGATTGAGCAGCGTTCCGGTAAACAATGTTTAGAATTTGTTTGATGACAAATCCTTGACAAATCGCTATTGTAGTTTAATAATGCAAATATATGACGTATGCTCATTATTGCCATATGAAGCTGTTAGTTGCGCCACTATCCCTGCGCCGGACCGACGCTAATTGTTAGGCTGTAAATAAGATCTCAAAAGTTTTGGCTTCGGAGCGTGAGTTTAAAATGAAATAAAAATACTCTATTACACCCCTGAAATAGACGAGAACAAATGAAAACACGTGAGATACAATAAAAACAAACAGGTAGACAACGGGCGGTTTTATGACTAAATGGGGTTTCTTCATTGTCATGCGATTATGTGTGAGTTGTGATTGTGAGAATAAGAATAGCATACTTACTTATGTTTTTTAAGATATTAAAAAAAACTAAGAAAATTACTTCTAGTACTTGGATATGATGTCTAAATAAGATTATGGTTGTAAAATTATTATAAATAATAATAAAAAATCACAAAGTCAATATTTCACGGACCGTGTAGTACAATGCAATTGCCGGATAATAGAAATAATTGAGTTCGAACGATTTGATATTTAACAATATAAGTTCAGCATGGGACATGTAATCGAATAAACAATTATTTTTCGCATAAGTAAAAAAAAAATTAAATACCCAAATGTACGTATAACATGTTAAACAATCATTCACCATACAAAATACGTATTTCGCATTCGGATCGCTAGCTTGACAGCCGCTTATAGTCGATCAAGAAAGTGTAGAAATCAAAAAGTGGCAATTGACAACATTTCATATTTTTAACTATCATATTATTACTTTTCTGAATTCTGCTTAAAAAGATGAAGTAATCTCAGTTTTTATTTATTTTCTGAGATGATTATTTATTTTATTATTAATTTATAAAAACTTACTCATTTTGAAATGTGGCAACACCAAAACCAGAACTTAATGGAACGGTTACTTTAGTCGGTTTTCTTATTAAAAAAAAACTTAATAAAACTCGGTATGCATCTGTCAACGTCAAATAAAAGAAAAATATATTTTTTCGCTCTTTGGTATAAACAACAACCCTATTCAGCCCGTATTGTCTTAGATTGCAGTTATTTGATGTATTTTCTTATATTTCTTTAAATACAAAAGAATAAATTCAAAGATTTTTTTTTAAGGTACACGACATAAAGCCCTGTCGATCTCTATATTCATTTCCACCTGTTATAAATATGAAATGTTGTCAATAGTATAGTTTCTTAGATTGATTAGAAAGGGGACACTACAGAATTGCCACTTTATAACTATGCCTTTATGTCGTACATTTGATTAGTCTAAACCATCTGAAGACCAATAACTTAGTTCAGACAAACAGATTTCAAAGTTGCGACGGGGGTTGAAACGGGGCTGCTTCTGAAAATGAGGTACGGCAGTTGCGTTAAATATGCACGCAGTGTGAATGAGCCGGGCGCGTGCTCCAAATTATTTGAGACGTAACAATTGACAACATTTCATATTTATAACAGGTGGAAATTAATATAGAGATCGACAGGGCTTTATGTCGTGTACCTTGAAAAAAAATCTTGGAATTTATTCTTCTGTATTTAAGGAAATATAAGAAAATACATCAAATAACTGCAATCTAAGACAATACGGGCTGAATAGGGTTGTTGTCTAAACCAAAGAGCGAAAACATAGATTTTTTTTTATTTGACGTTGACAGATGACAGATGCATAAGTACCGAGTTTTATTAAGTTTTTTTTTAATAAGAAAACCGACTAAAGTAAGCGTTCCATTAAGTTCTGGTTTTGGTGTTGCCACATTTTAAAATGAGTATGTTTTTATAAATTAATAATAAAATAAATAATCATCTCAGAAAATAAATAAAAACAGAGATTACTTCATCTTTTTAAGCAGAATTCAGAAAAGTAATAAAATGATAGTCTTAAAAATATGAAATGTTGTCAATTATGCTGAGAACAAGAGGAATAGTTATTTAACGCACTAAATTTGTTTAACAAAGGTCAACGGTGAAAAAACATTAAAAAATAGATTCACATGAAATAATTATTTCATTAGTTCGTCAGCTCAAAAAGTATACGTCATTTTAGCTTCGCGAGAATGGTACTTTTAGCCCCTAGGGTTTAAATGGTAACCATATAATCCCATATGAATTTCTATGAAACTGAAAAAAAAACTTGCGGCCAGCTACATACTATTTACATAATTATAGTTAAAAACAAGCAACCCAATCTGGTCAGATCGGCCAACATGTCCGATCGTATCCTCGTTCTTTGCAAAAATAGAAATACGGCGTCTTGTATATAAAATATATTTTTTATTTTTTTTATTTATTTTATTTTTTTCTTTATTAGAAGATTTCCTTACAATTGTCTATGCCCGCTATGTTAAAAAAATCGGTTTGCGCATGCTGTCATAATGCTTTTAATATTTAAATATTTAACGGCGCGCGTTTTATTTTAGATGTTGATTTTTCATTTGTCACGATAGTTTTTTTTTCCAAGAGCGGGTAACCCCGAAAAGTGTCATGGCGAGCGTGACGTCTTTTTTGACAGCTGACAACCAAAACGTATCCTGTTACCTACCATCTTTGGATATCCCTCGTCCTGTAGAATGCCTCTATAATGGGCCGCGCCCTGAGCAAGCTTCGTCAAAATAATACAGCTATTTTCTTATCCGAAACAATGCCTCCCCGAAACCCGATATCCAACTAATAAATTAGATCTCTCAAATTAGGGAAAAACCTCAACCTGTCAGAAAGCGATGTTGTATTTTTTAGCAGCGTAACCGGGGTCTCAGTTCACCGAGGCAATGTGATCCACCCAATGTAGCAATATCTCGGCTCCATCACATGAATCGACTTTTTCTATTTGTGTTGCCTAAAATTACTATATTTTAGAGGTGATACGGCTTAATTTGGCAGTAACCTATTAATTCAGGCATGACAACTGTGCCAGCCAACCGCACGGTTTATCCGTCTTTTAAAGATACACTTTTCATAGAATGTTACATTTCATAGACATACTTATGATTTAATCGAAAGGATTTTTCTCTTAAACCATAAAATTCGATTGCTAAAAAACAAACCTAACTTAAACTAATAGTATTTTCAAAATTTATGAAATTTGGAAAAGGTTTTTTTTCTATGTAATTAAAATTCGACGAGACGTTTATCTACAAAAGAAAGGGATCTCCAAGCACACCTACACCATATCGAAATATAAAAAAATAAAATAATATACATAGTTCTCCTTGAAGTATCCGTCAACGGCTAACCTGAAAAAAATATGGACGTTATACTACCTACTTGCTGGCGCATTTGTACCTACTGACTGACATTATAGTGGCGATATTTCGGACAAATCTGATTGTAATTGTCGATTTTAACCCCAAATTAATCGGGTTAAAGAAGTGTCAGTCACCATCGGCCAGGAAACCGGATTCACCGGTCTAGGGATCGAATTTTAAAAGTTCCGGAAATTAAAGGTGTATTCACAGGTTTTCGGGTTAGGGGCGTGTTTTAATTTGGAAGTTGTCCTTATCGGATTGGATTATATTGGGCCGTTGGCGAGACGTTTACGGAGATCATGCCGGTTCTTTTTTCATTCAAAATCGCAATTTTCACCCAACAAAACCGACTTATATCATATTCTAGAAGTAAAAATGAAAAACTTCGAATGTGACCATGTGATTCGACCATAATTTCTAAGGAGAATTGGCCAATTCAGAGGGTGCAAGCTTTGAAGTAAAAATATAGTTTTCAAATTTGATTCATGATCATGAATGACGGAATTTTTCCCTAAAAATATCTATAACAAATACCAAACCAAACCCATTTAATTAAATGTCAACGAGCGTCACTAGATATTTTTATTGCACATTTTTTCGAAACGAAATGGAGTCTCTTTGCGACTTTTTATACGTTCCCCGAGTAACGTTTAAACTCTTTGGCAAACATTGCAAACGAAATACGAGCCTACACAAACGAACTACTGTAAATATTCTTCAGTTGCCTGTTTTAGAAACAAATATAGGCTTTCAGCTTTGATATTTTGAAACCGGCGTCAAAATACTTTCATGTTATTTTAGCATACACTATACTATTGGATGAATATGTAGTTGTCAAGTAAATGATATGTTTTCCAGAGGTTTTCCAGTACAAACTAAGTCAATAGTGACGTCACCACAAAATACAAATGAGAAAAACAATGAAAGTATGTTTTTTGTATGAGAGCTTCGCCAGGTTTTCCTTTTTAGGGTTCCGTAGCCAAATGGCAAAAAACGGAACCCTTATAGATTCGTCATGTCTGTCTGTCCGTCTGTCTGTCCGTCCGTATGTCACAGCTATTTTTTTCCGAAACTATAAGAGCTATACTGTTGAAACTTGGTAGGTAGATGTATTCTGTGAACCGCATTAAGATTTTGATGCAAAAATAAAAAAATAATAATAAATATTGGGGGCTCCCCATACTTAAACTGAAACTCAAAAATTTTTTTTTCATCAAACACATACGTGTGGGGCATCCATGGATAGGTCTTCAAAAATGATATCGAGGTTTCTAAAATATTTTTTTTCTAAACCGAATAGTTTGCGTGACAGATGCTTCCAAAGTGGAAAAAAGTTGGTCCCCCCCCTCTAACTTCTAAAATAAGAAAATGAAAAATCTAAAAAAAACATATGATGTACATTACTATAAAAACTACCAACGAAAATTGTTTTGAACGAGATCTAGTAAGTAGTTTTTTTTTAATACCTAACTTTGCACCTAATTTATATGGGGCGCTATACATACCAGGTGCAAACTTAACTTAACCACTTAGGGATGGAAAGTGTTTGTACGGACCCTCGGTGCGCGAGTCCGACTCGCACTTGGCCGGTTTTTATTATTTTTATTTAACGTCGTTTATTATTATTGTTGTACGGTTGCATGTGTTTACTTAGTTGGATACAGAGGTTTTATTGTTGTTTTATATCACCCACACATTTCAGATTAAAACTATGTACCATTGTACCATTTTCCATCCAATTTACATTAATGGCTCAGAGCACTGTAGACCTCGTGAGTCTGTTTCGAAATGACTAAAAATGGTCGAACATTTTGACTTTATTGATATAAATCAGGACGCGAAGTGTACCTATAGTTTATGGTCAGTCAAAAATTAAAAAAAAAAACCTTGCCAATTCGGTGTGTTGTATGAACTGTTGCACGACAACAATGTTGTATGACATTCCTTTATTTGTCGAGGTACAAACTTTAAAAAAAGATAACGTTCATAAAAAAGCAAAGGTCCTAATCCTCGTCTCCTCTTACTAAACAGCTAAAGCGGAAGATCAGTAGTTACGACTTACCGCGAGTTTTTAGTTGAATCAAATAGTTGCACTTCTATAGGTACTTAATACTTTTTTATTAAAAAAATAAAATAAAACGACTGCAATGCAAGAATTCAGTTTTGACATATACTAGATACTTAAGTTTATTTTGTTATATTGCACCACTTTTGAGAAAAGCACTATATTTGTCTCAGCCCGAAGGGCAATTGCTGGTGTTAATCCAAGGTTGCGCCTCCACACTGAATTTTATCAATATTGGGGATCCGTATGAGCGTGAAGAAGTAAGAAACATACAAAACCATTTACAAACTTTCCCATTTCTAATATTCGTGTGATACAAGCGGTAAACATAATGAACCAAGTGGCAAATTTCCATCACGGACTGTTTCGGCCACGCAATCAAGTACAAATAAACCAGGAAATCGAACAACGGAGAGAACGAATAGGCAAACAATAGTACGTACATATTGTGATTTTGTGCACACTAGACATGTTTTGTTGGTGTATTGAGATATCGTGACTGTACACTAGAGACCTGTGAGCTGTATTATTCGTGAAATTGCTGAAATTTGGAATTTGTTACATTTTCAAACCCCATACCTCTGCCATTTTGGATTTTTTTTAAAAACTGAATCGATAAAAAATACCTAGTCACCAAACTTCATGAGAATCGGTTGAGAAATCCGACCTCTAGGGGAGAACAGCTGGGAATCGTCTGGATATCCAGACTAACGGAAGAATTTTAAGCCAAGCTGAAACAAAATGAAACAAAATTCCCTCGGTCGGTCAACTAGTGCATAGATTTAGGTACAAACATATTGCAGCATGTAGCAGTAAGCACTTGTGTTTTTTTTAGGATATCTATCGATCCAATTTTTTATTGGAATCGGGAATTGTCTATACAATACTTAGGTACCTCGCTTAGAGGGCTCTAAAGGTCAGAAATGGCCGTTAAACTAAACTCCGACATTCCTACGGAGTGCTCAAAACGCTACAATACTGACGTTCTCTTGAATGTACCAATGTCAAAGAAATGTCAATGAAAAATGCGTTCAAGAACAAGCAGATGGCATTGTATGACTACAATTATTGTCTAAATTAATCATGAAGATTCAGAAAACAGTTTCAAAATTCGCTTTGGGACTAAAAAATATAAGTATATAGAAACTCCGTCTTATTTAACGCTTCTAATACAAGAAACGCGTTCTAAGTAAGATCAGATGTGCTTGCCATGAGTAATTAACTTATTAGTAAAATTACGTTAGTTCATGTTTAATCCAATATAGTAATTTATTAATCTGGAATATTCAGTATAAAGTCCATTTATATTATTAGTAATATTGGTTTAACAGCAGAATACAAGCGGTAAACATAATTACCAAATGGCAAATTTTAATTACGGAGTTTGCCTGCCACACAATCAATTACAAATAAATTGTAGACAATCGAACAGCAACGAGAAAGGTAAATACAAACCTACATGCTATCCACATTACATATTGTTTGTCTTTTAATGGAAGCTTTAATATTTTGTCCTTCGTTACATTAATGAAGCATGGTAAAACAAGGTAGGTATGACACTCCGGCTAGTGAGACTTTCTTCGTCACGGATTAGTTGCCGCTTTATGGTAACAAAATAATTATAAGGAAAAAATTCAGCCGCCAGTCGTACAAAAAAATGCATTTATGTCGAATTTCCATTCATAGAAATATCATTTTATGGAAAGCATTTTTTTACTGAAACCATAAAATATTTTGAAATGTGATAACCTAACCTAACCTTCAGGTTGACATTTTTAAAATTTCTGGAAAATTTATGTTTTCCGCGGAAAATGTTGTCTATGAAATGACACATTCGGTGAAAGGTTTTTTTAATAAAAGAAGAGGATTCCCAAATAATTACATTGGTCGTGGTATTTCCAATTTACGGACATTCTCATATTGGATATCGAAGTAGTAAGAGAAGGTCAGTTAAGAATACCCCTTGAACTACAATGGCACAGCTTCCCAGCCTCTTTGCACTGCTGAAACAGAGAAGATTGCGTTGGTTGGGGCATGTGTATCGCATGAATCCATCCCGTTTGCCGCGGGGCGTGTTATGCTCGGCGCTGTAGCTGATATTCATATTCATATTCATATTCATTTATTTATAATATTCTCAATATTACACGTCAATACATAAAAATCATTTATAACTTAATACGTATACAAATTTAATTAACATTAACTCGTATATAGCAAATCCGTATATAAGTATTATTATTTTATAATTTAACATTCAAAAAATCATTAAAGCTATAGAATGTGTGCTCGAGAAGCCAACTTTTTAGTCTCTTTTTAAAACAACCCAAAGAGGGAGCTGAGGTAATTGCCACTGGTAACTTATTGTAAACTGTTGGGCACACAACGTGAGTTACCTTTCCAGATCTTGCCAGTCGTCGTCACGCTGCCGCCAAAAAAAGCCTGCTGGCTGACGCCAAAAAAAGCATTGGTCGCCCGATGCTGCGTTACAAAGACTGCGCCAAGCGAGACATGCACGCATTTAACATCCGTGTCCATGACTGGGAGGAGTCCGCAGCGGATAGGGACAAATGGCGGAAACTGGTGTTGGATGGGCGTAGGATCTTCGATGAGGCATGGTTTAGGACTCTCGCAAACAAGCGTGCCAAAAGACATCAGCTCGACCCTTGCTCACCACGCACAGGCCAGTCTTACATCTGCCAAACCTGTGGTCGCGTGTGCCGTTCTCGTATTGGCTTGCATAGCCATGAAAAGCGTTGTTTTCCTTCATGACACTGTTTTTTGTATAGTCTGTAAAAGACTGAAAGGCCATTGATTGATTGAACTAAAACTTGTCCTTACATTTAGGCAATGCTGATATTACAAATTTAAGCGTCATTTGATGGAACAAATAATACTCTTAACAATTACAAACATTTCCTTGTTCTGGCTATTTGTTAATTAAAACGAAAACGAACCGTTTTATAGTTTTCGAAATTAGTCTACTGCAAAATTAAACGAAGAGGAATTTAAATTAAAATACGGACGCAACTTATCCAGGCACATTATTGTCCTTAATAGATATATGTACCTGAATAAGAAATACTTACAGGAACATAAAATAAATAATAGTAGGTACATTACATACCTAGGGCGGTGAATTCATGAATTTCCCAAATCGTAGGTGTTTGTGCCTCGAACCGAAGGTGAGGGCCATAAATATGCGATCTGGACCTTTACGAATGGGTGGTAACTGGTGGTAACCCGTGGTTTGTCTAAAGTTTTACGCCTTTTCTCGGCCAGGAAGAGGAATTATCTCCCCGCGTAGCGGGCAGTAAATTCTATTTACGGCCTAGGGTGACGTAAAATAATTTATTCATACCCTTAATTTTCTTGTCGTCTATTGATAATATGTATTTATTGTATAGTATTCTTATGTATTTATTTGTTTTTTATTCGTGTATGTATTATTATTTATTAAAAACTATGTCTTGCTGTTGCACCGCCTAAACACAATAAACTTTCAAATTTTCCACTGCCGAAGGGTTGCATGGAAGGGATCGCTCTTTAGCACTGAAACCGCCTATTTATTACCTATAATGGTAATTTTTTCATTGTATCTCACTTTTTTGTTTTGTCAGGTGTGCAATAAAGAGTACTTGTACTTGTAAAAAGAACTCTTTATTGCACACCTCACAAAACAAAGAAGTGAGATACAAGAGGAAGTTAAGTCAAGCGTTAAATTGGTGCGGGTGGTCGCTGGCAATTGTATTACTGGCTTAGTCAAATTGTCAGCCACTTTTGGTGCTGACTGTACAGTCAAACATTTAATAAAAAATAATAGAGGAAAGTACAAAAACAGACAGAGAAAGAGACAAAACAGAGAAAAGCCCATTTAACCCGTTATGGGAAATAACTCGCACCAAAGCATTTTTTGGTAGTATTAACCCCAATCTATTTTTTTTTTTTCAATATGAAAGAAAAACACAATCACACTTAGAAAGATTACCAAATGTTCGTAGTTTCCTATAAAATTTACTCCAAAAGGAGACATCGGCACGGGTACATGAAACCTAAGCTGGAAGTTGGAGGTAATAGGAAAAGTTGAGTGAAAGGATATGTGTGAAGTTAGATTGAGAATCTCAAGTAGCTATTCAAGAAATTGATAAAGCGAGCCCCGATTATGCCGATTTATTTTATCATACACGATAAAGTGATAACAAATTAGACAAAGTGATAATAAATTAGATGCCAATACTTCAAGAGATGTTAATTTACATCAAAATAATTCACTTTAAATAAAAATTACGAAAACTTTTCATATTCAAGCTAGCGACCCGCCCGGCTTCGCACGGGTGCATTGCTGATAAAATATACATGTATTATACATATAAACCTTCCTCTTGAATCACTATCTATTAAAAAAACCGCATCAAAATCCGTTGCGTAAGTTTTAAAAATCTAAGCGTACATAGAGACAGACAGACAAACAGCAGGAAGGGACTATGTTTTATACTATGTAGTGATTTTGTTTTCATTTTCCGAACAGAATAATCACATTGAAATGCTGCCCAAACATAATTATCCTGTACATTTAACTGACAAGGTTATTATCACTCTCTGTCAGTTGAAAATCGTTGAAAGCCATAAAATTGTACAAGTTTACTGCATGTTCTTTAACCTATGTAGTAGAAACTTATATAAGTTGTGGTTACCTATAATTAGATAAGCATCAGCCATGATTGTTACACCTAGATATAAGAGCATGTAAGATGTAGGTATTATCTGTTGGTAATCCTGAATAAATAAATAAAAAAAAAATGGTGGGAAAACTGTTAGTAGGTGTAAATCAACAACTAACCGTTAATTATCAACAAGTATTAGCAAGCTAAAAACTTAACACAATAGTAATAGAAATCACTTTTATTAAACTTAAACGCTTATTTACAACATTTTTCAAAAATAGACAACCTTCAAAGAAAGGTTTCAAATCAAAGAGGCTTTAATTACAGACTATTGAACAACTCATGAACAAGATATAGTACATTACATCAGAGGCCGGGAAAATGAGGATTTCCGGCCAAGTAGGAATATACGGCCGAGCGAGCGTGCGAGCGAGGCCGGATAGTGATACGAGGCCGGGAATCCGTTTTCACGACGAGGCATGTATAGTGCTTTTCTCAAACATACAATGAAATAAAAAAATATACTTCAAAGAATAACACTTAATATTGTTTGTCCAATATTTTCCGAATTTGACCGAATTTTAAAAATCCGATTTCAGATTCTGACTCAAGAGCCCCAAAAACCCCCGGATACCGAATTTCAGCCTCCTAGGACCAATATGATATTATGAAAAAAAAAAAAAGTAGCTATCTTGAATTTTTTTTCCACAAGTGTCTAACAACCAACCTTTAATAACAAAACCTGCTTTTTGTCAAACCAGCCACCTGTGTGAATGACCTTGTTGTTGAAACAAAAAAAAAGTTACTTTGCAGGCCTAGGCCTGAAAAGCAGTATGAAATCCCTTTACAGTCCTCTCGAGTTGTTGCGCCCAAAAAGCGATTCTTCCGAGCCTATTTTAAGGAACGTAAAGACAATATTTCATTGGATGTTTGAGAAAAGTATATTTACGTGCCAAATCTATTTCCCTAGTTTTCTTTAACTTTTGACATGAACTTTTAATAGATTTATGCTTAAGTATACTCCCAAATGCGAGTACTATCAGCTCTTAAAGTATTGGCATCAAATTTTTAGCACCTTATATAGATCAAAACAAAATCTCTAACTCCTTCTGGCGATCCTTCTGGTCGATTTCCTCATTGTTGAGGGTCGTGATTGCCCCGTTACTGGTTCATCATCAGGCCTGGATTTAGAGGGCCAGGGCCCCTAGGCACTTGGCATTTTGGGCCCCCTAAAAGAACATAAGTATGGTGCAAGTCTTACTTCTGGGACTCGGGCCCCTAGGCGGGCTGGACCCCTAGGCTCAGGTCTTGTGGGCCTAGGGGTAAATGCGGCGACAGTGTTGCGCCACTCAGATCTGTTCTTAGCTTCATGGAGAGCGTTGTGCAGCTTGGTATCCAACGATGAGCGGGTTTGGTCAGACCAACTCAGCGTTGATCGGCCTAGGGGCACTTCCCATCGACCTTGCCAGTGACCACGAGCTGTTCCAAATTGTGTCCTTCCTTTCTAGCAATATGGCGGAAAAACTCCATTTTTCTCCGCAAACATTATGGTGGAAAGACGGGCTTTTATTATGTTGAGTTCGCTAATCGCGTGGAAGGGCGATCAATCCAAATGGGTCAGTATGAAGAAGTCACAAACTATGAGAGCTAGTGCAATCTATTCTTAGATAATATAATGCCGTCGATTTTAGATTTAATGAAAATGGCATTCAAAGAAATGCTTTTTCCGCTCATCTCGCCGAGACCTCTGGACAGATTTGATCCAATTTTGGGACAGCTTTTTATCCGACTACGGTAAAAAAAGAAGTACGCGAACAAAGTTGCACCTTCTAATTTTTAATACATTTCTTCTGTTAAGGAGCCCAATGGACAAAAATTAGAGAAACTAGTTTTACTTCATCTACCAGTTAAGTTCTCCCCAGCATAATCGTGGCTGTTTGAAATAAGTAGGTACATTTTTCTCAGTTGTTTTACAAAGACGAGGAAAATGACTCTAATTGTCAGTTTGACATTGCTGGTAAGAGGAAAAGTGGTAATTGTGCTCTTTTCCAGTTTTTATTTAATTTGTCGTGTTTGTATCGTCTTACTTGTTTTATGGAAAGTGGTTTCGCGTTTCATTATGCTCTTAGTCGAAGGTTAACTAGGGAGGAATTCCTTCCCTTTTTACACCCAAGATGAAAAAAACGGGTGTTACAAGTTAAATTCGTATACAATAACTAGTTTAACATGTGTCTTTCCGTGTATTTGTTAGTCTGTCGGTATCATAGCTTCAATATGAATTACCCGGTTAGAAGGTATCAACTTTTCTTTGTTTAAAATGTTGTTTTAAGTGGTTGACGCTTTCATCTAAAGTGTTCTTATCTATTTAACAAGACAATTCGTTCAACCGGTTGAAGGTTGAATGCCATTTTAAGATTTGTTTGCATGCGATGGGAGTTATTTTATAATTTCAAATATTTGCCAACAAATATCTTTTTACCTATATTCATGTCTTAATGATGTATTGTATGCGTCCTTACTCTTGCGATTTCAAGTATTTTAGGTACTTGGATAGCTGGTTTCCCCCAACGAGTAAAGAAAACAACGAAGATAGTCATGTTTTTTTATATCTCCCCGAACAAAGTTGTTTCAGGCTTTTATGTTATATACCTACGCGAATATCCATTTTTGTTGCTTCAATAGAGTACATTTAAAGTAAATACTATTAAGCAATTATATGTTAAGACGTTATACCAAACTGTACCTTAAAAGAATTATCCCGAAATACCTTCCTTACGTGCCAATTATCCGTCCACGCGGCCTGAACTACCGAAGCTACCAATTGATTCAACCTTTATATAAACTAAGTAAAACGAGTACTTCATTAGTATTCCTTCAACGACCAGACCGAATGGATTTCGCAAATCGCGTTAGTTAATTTGTGAAATATTTTCATTTTCGCGTCGGATTATCTTGAAAGATGACACGAAGATTGTATTGGTTTTTACCGAATTTTACTTTTAACTAGACGACGATTCATTGGAATCTTGGAATATCTAATAAAATAGTTGGAATAACAAAACTCGCTCCCATCAAGTGTATTTCCAGAAAATTATAATTTGGGTCTCTTCAAGGTAAAAGTGAATAGGCCATTACTGAACCGGCGAGATACAACCTCGACCCCGTAGTTACTTACCATCAAGTGATACTGAGGTCAATCACCGGTCAGTTTCTGAATAAAAAATAAATAAATAAATTGGGCAAGTGTGAGTCCGACTCGCGCTTGAAGGATTCCGTACTGTTAAAATAAAGACAGTGCAATGTAATAAGGTTAGAGTAAGATGGATAGTATCTTGTTGCTTGCTATCTCCCTCTCTCGTGTGCAAGTGTCATGGCGGATCTAACTGTAACTGTGTTAAGCTGTGTCGATTACAAATAAAAGTTTTCATATTAAATTAAGCCCATATTTCATTTAATTTTCATCTGGTTATGGGCCCAGATCACTAACTAGCATGGATTAATGAATGTAGGCTTGGCAACGTTAAAAACTGTAGTGCAAGGTTGAAGTTAAAAACCGGCGGCGCGTGGGGCAGCCATTTTGGAGGTTAAGTTACGCCGGGAAGGAAAAATTACTTGTTAGACTCTTTTCGAGCGAGGCAGGAGAGCCTACAGGAAGGTTAAAATGGATTCGACACAGGGTGGGCAGAATGTCATGAAGCTGGAGGGTTCCAGGAATTGGAACACATGGAAATTCCAAACCTCCGTGTTGCTGCGAGGTCAAGGTCTTTACAAAATAGTGGATGGGACAAAAGTAAAACCTGAAGATGCTAACCAGCGTACCATTTGGGAAGCCCATGATGCACGGGCTCAGACGCTGCTAGTGACGAGGATGTCAGAAGAAGTCATGTTGCATATTATCACTTGCGATACTGCGGCGGCTATGTGGAAAAAACTGTTAAGTGTGTATGAACAAAAATCGGAGACAAGCATACACATTATGCAACAACGCTTTTTTCAATTCAAGTTTGAAGAAGGAACAGAGATGTCTGTGTTTTTATCAAGAGTACATGAGATGCAGAACCAATTAAAACAGCTGGGAGAAAATATGTCTGATAAATTCGTTATCACCAAGGTTCTCATGTCTTTACCAGAAGATTACAAGCATTTCATCTCGGCTTGGGAGTCTGCTCCTGATGACAAGCAGACCTATGATAATCTGGTAGCCCGATTATTAATAGAAGAAGAAAGAATTAAAGAAAGAGGCGGGTTGTCGTCGTCTACGGCGTTTGTGGCAAAGAAACTAGATAAAAAAAGTGTTAAATGTTATAAGTGTCATAGACTTGGACATTATCAAAGCGAGTGCAGATATAATAACAATGTGAACAATAACTTTCGTAATTATAAAGACAGTCGTCCAGATCTGAAGTGTTATTATTGTAATAAACCGGGACATATAAAGAGCCAGTGTCGTTATAAAAAGGACAAAGAAAAGGAAAGTAATGCCTTTTTAGTCAACAGTGTTTTTGATGAACAGTTACAAAAATCTCAGTGGTTAGTCGATTCGGGCGCGAGCGAACACATGTGTTGTGAATACGAACTATTCAGCTCATATTCGACCGTAAGCGATAAATCGGTAATAGTAGGGAACGGAACGCAAATTAATGTCAAGGGTTGCGGTCAGGTGGCGCTGCAAGTTTGGAATGGTAGTGAATGGATTGACACTACCATAGACAACGTACTTCACGTTCCAGAGTTGAAAACAAATTTGTTCTCTCTAAACTGTGCGACAAGCAGAGGTTATGTTATCGTAACGGAAGAAAATGTTTGCAAGTTTTATAAACAAAACAAGGTGATGGCTATTGCTGAGCGGCGCGGAAGCATGTACTATCTGGATTCTCGCTATTTTAATGCATGTACAGCGAATCTTGCTGATGTGTGTTGTGATTTGCATGAGTGGCACGAAAAGTTGGCGCACCAAAACATGGTTTACGTGAAAGATGTTCTGAAGAAAAATAACATTGAAGTTAAAAATGCCAATATGCAAACATGTGAAAGCTGTCTAAAAGGGAAAATTCACCGCTTGCCGTATCCTGTGAGTAACAATGCGACGTCGAGAGTATGTGAAACAATTCACGCCGATACCTGTGGGCCTATGGAGAAGCCATCGATCGGAGGCTCCAGATATTTCGTGGTGTTTAAAGATGATTACTCAAAATACAGGCGAGTATTCTTTGTGAAAACGAAAGACGAAATCAAATCGTGTATAAAGAACTTCATATCTCAGGCTGAAAACGAAACAGGAAATAAAATAAAGATATTTCGAAGTGACAATGGAACGGAATTTATGAACAAAGAGGTCAAAGAACTGTTTCAGAACAAAGGGATTATACATCAAACATCTGTGACCTATACCCCTGAACAAAATGGAGCTGCTGAACGGGAAAATAGGATTTTAGTGGAAGCGGCTCGAACAATGTTACAAGCCAAAGATTTACCCATCAGTTTGTGGGCTGAAAGTGTTAATACAGCTGCCTATGTGATTAATAGAACTGGTAAAAGCTCAATAGAAGGAAAATCTCCATATGAATTGTGGTCAGGCAAAAATTATGACATTAATAACCTAAAAATATTTGGTAGTGCTGTTTATGTCCACATACCCAAAGAAAAAAGACACAAGTGGGATGCGAAAGGTGAAAGGGGCATCATGGTTGGGTATGGAGAAACAACAAAAGGCTATAGAATATATTTTCCACGGAAAAATGAAGTTGAGACCAAACGAGACATTGTTTTTGTGAACCACAGTCCAGTGAAGCCAATACAACAATGTGAGACCACCAATTATATAGAGGAAAGCGTTCAAGTTCCAGCTACAGTCGACGTGGAAGCTCAAGGGGAAGATTCCAGTGCTGCAGGTGCGTCAAGTCCCCAATCACAGATCACCGACGGGCAAAGTGATCCTGATGGTGATGACTCTCGGTTCACCATGCATAGTGAGTCTGAGGGCAGCCTATATGAACCCAGTGATAGTGATGAGTGTAGTGAGGTCGTGAGACGTGATGTGGACCCTGAAAACAAACGTGTTAGGAAGCAGACTGTTTTCTATAACTGTAATAATGTAATATTAGATAACTGTGAGCCTAAAACTTATCATGAGGCAATGAATAGTCCAGATGCGTGTAAATGGCAGGAAGCTATTCAGAGGGAGCTAAAAACCCTCAAAGATAACAACACTTGGAGTATTTGTGACATACCAGATAATGAAAAATTAATAAGTAGTAAATGGGTATTTAAAATCAAACAAAATAATGGTAATATTCAATACAAGGCACGTTTAGTGGCCAGAGGGTTTGAGCAAAGTGATATATTAAATCTAAGTGATGTATATGCTCCTGTTGCAAAGTTAAGTACATTCAGACTATTTTTGGCTATAGCAACTAAATTAAAATTACCTGTTTACCAAATGGATGTCACCGGGGCATTTTTGTATGGGGATATTGAAGAAAATGTATACATAAGCTTGCCTGATGGCGCTTATGATAATGGTAAAAATGTTGTAAAACTAAATAAATCGTTGTATGGGCTAAAGAAGTCTCCTAAATATTGGAACGAAAAATTTAACTCGATTATGATCAGGGAGGGTTTCAAACGATCTAAATGTGACTCATGTCTGTACACTAAATGTAACGATTCAGAACAAATATATGTTCTCTTGTATGTTGATGACATGTTGATGTTTGGTAGTAATGAAAAACATATATCAAATTTAAAGTCAATGCTAAACAAAGAATTTGAAATGAAAGATTTAGGTCTAATTTCAGATTTTTTGGGAATAAATGTCAAGCAAAATTTAAAAACAAATGTAACAGAATTATGTCAAAAGACTTACCTGGAAAATGTGTTAAAAAGATTCCATATGTATGATTGTAAACCTATTTCCACGCCCATGGATCAGAATTTTAATTGTAAAGAGCTTGAAAGTGATAAATGTAAAGGCAATATTGAAAATATCTGTAGACAAATCATTGGGTGCTTAATGTATGCAGCATCAGGCACAAGACCTGATATTTGTGTTGCCGTATCAATATTAAGTAGATATCAAGATTGCGCTAGTAACATGTTATTGACCAGTTTGAAAAGAGTTCTGCGATACATTAAACACACATTGAATTATAAACTAGTTTATAAATGTGATGATAGCAAGTTGGTTGGATTTTGTGATGCTGACTGGGGAGGTGACCTCCGTGACAGGAAATCTACTACTGGTTACTGCTTCATGTATTCGAATTGCCTAATATCTTGGTGTTCTAAAAAGCAGAGTACTGTTAGCTTATCATCAGCAGAATCCGAATATGTTGCTATGAGCATGGCAGGTAGTGAAGCATGCTGGCTTATTAATGTATTGTGTGACTTCAATGTAAGTAATGTATGTCCTGCTATCATGCATTGTGATAATCAAGCTGCCATAATGATTGCAAACACAAATAGTGTTAAACGATTAAAGCATATTGATATTAAATATCATTATATAAGGGAACTGATTGAAAATAAAAAGATATGTATTCAATATGTGACAACAAAAGATCAAATTGCTGACATGTTAACAAAGTCCCTGAATTGTAATACACTTTTAAAATTTGTGAAGCTGTGTGGTATGAATATATAAATTGTTTTGTATATTTTAATGTAGTCTTGGTTGAAAAGCTCTCTTATTTTCTTTAAATTGATGTTTATGGTAAGTGTAAAAGGGATGGTTATAATATTTTTTTTAATTGTCACATAATTTGTTAATTAACATTATTACATTGACGGGGGGTGTTAAAATAAAGACAGTGCAATGTAATAAGGTTAGAGTAAGATGGATAGTATCTTGTTGCTTGCTATCTCCCTCTCTCGTGTGCAAGTGTCATGGCGGATCTAACTGTAACTGTGTTAAGCTGTGTCGATTACAAATAAAAGTTTTCATATTAAATTAAGCCCATATTTCATTTAATTTTCATCTCGTACCATAATCTATAACAAGTTTGTTGTATGGGAGCCCCCTTAAATATTAATTTTATTTTATTTTTAGTATTTGTTGTTATAGCGGCAATAGAAATACATCATCTTTGAAAATTTCAACTGTCTAGCTATCACCGTTCTTGAGATACAGCCTGGACAGAGAGACGGACGGACGGACAGCAAAGTCTCAGTAATAGGGTCCCGTTTTTACCCTTTGGGTACGGAACCCTAAAAACGGTAGTGGGTTATTTTTTACCGATAACGAATCTGATGATCGATTTATAAATTTTTAGTTCCAGAGTAGGCATCACCAACTTGGTTCCATAAAATATTTGGTGAAGATTTGTGGAGCATTGATGAAACTCATGTTATGGCACAACTCGCTCAGTACTCTCACCATTAGTTAATGAACAACGTAATGCTAAATTTAAAAAAATATCGACTTTAACGACAGTAAATCGTATTTAGTAATAAATATGGAGAATTGTAATTCTACAAAGTAACCGCTATAGGCGGGCTGAACTATTATCCATACAATTACAAACCTTTTACGCAGTCGCTAGTGAGTACAGTCCCATTAACTCCTACTAAGCGTTCAATAGCCCCCGGAAATACGATTTATTCTCGTCGAAGTTAATATTTTTTTTATTTAGTATTACGCTGTTCCGTATCACATCATCATAGTCCTTCGACCCGGATTTTGTTCAAAAACGTAAACAGCGTATATCATACATTCAGCTGTCTAGGGATTACTAAATATTAATATCAGCCACGTATAAAGTACAGTTAATTGCAAAGTTAGTTAAAAACGAAGCGCCTTGGGAAACGAGTTGGTAACTTGAAACAATTTTGACGACGCGTTTGGCTCGGTTGGTAGACACCTGCCTACTGAGTCGGCGGTCCCGGGTTCGAATCCCGGCCGGGGCAAATATTTGTGCAAAATATTTGTTCTTGGGTCATGGATGTTATCTATATATGTATTTATATATTATGTATATCGTCGTCTAGTACCCATAGTACAAGCTTTGCTTAGTTTGGGACTAGGTCGATTTGTGTATGATTGTCCCTTAATATTTATTTATTTATTTATTTATAAAAGAAAAAAAAAAAAAAAAAATTAAGCACAGGGTAGGCGTTACCTGAAACTTATCTGGGAGTTAATCTTTGAAATATTACAGTATCCATACAAATATTTTATGCAGTCGCTGGCGAGTACGGTCACATTAACTCATACTAAGGGTTCAATTGCCCTCGGAAATATGATTTATTGTCGATAAAGTCGGTATTTTTTTATTTATCATTACGATGTTCAGCACCATATCATAGTCCTTCGACCCGGATTTTGTTCAAAAACGTAAACAGTGTACCATTCACCTGTCTATGGATTAATAAGTATTAATATCAGCCACGTATAAAGCGCAGTTAATTACAAAGTTAGTTAAAAACGAAACGCCTTGGGAAACGAGTTGGTAACTTGAAACAATTAAGCACAGGGTAGGCGTTACCTGAAACTTATCTGGGAGTTAATCTTTGAAATATTACAGTACTTGCCATAATCTTAACATTTTTTGACGACGCGGTTGGCGGAACAGTTGTAGTGCACACTGAAACCGAGTCTTGGTCTCCGAAACGAGTTTGCGCCACTTGTCTCGGTCTAGCACCATTTCCTGTCAGTAACCGGTTTAGACTGCACGTAAAGATCGACGGTACTTCATTTTGATAGTCTCGCGATTATGTTTCGATTTCTGAAATATTCTCCGCCATTATTTTTTTTTTATTAAAAATAGAATCGACGAAAAATCACACTAATATTATGAAGGCGAACGTTTGTGAGTGTGGTTAATGTGTATGTTTGTTACACCTTCACGCTCAAACGGCTTGACCAATTTTGATAAATTTTGGTATGAAGGTAGCTGACAACCTGGATTAACACATAGGCTACTTTTATCCCGAAAAGTTGAGTGTTCCTGTGGGATGAGCGAGTTGACACCGCGCGGCGCAGATAATTACCTACGCATATAAATATCGAACTTACTTTCAAATTTTCGCGAGAATCCAAGTGAGAACAGCAGGAAAGCATCTGGATATCCAAACACCCGGACATACCAATGAATTTTGGGCCAAACTAAAACGGAGACGCTTCGCTAGCTCAGTCAATAAACTATTTCTCACAAGCTCGTTCCCCCACGCTTCTGGGACACCAAGAACTTTTAAAACTGTCGTGTAGCACCCAGTAGCTTACGTGAGGCCTTTGTGACAGTTCTGTAAAGTTTACGGTATCCGAGAAAAACTTAGTTGGTAAAATATATAACCATCGAAAAAAAAAACAGTCAACCTCACACAAATCGACCTAGTCCCAAATTAAGCTTAAGAAGGCTTGTGTTATGGGTACTAGACGACGATATACATACCAATATACTTAAGAGGCTTTCAAAAATTTTTTTTTTCATATTACGAGTATGACACATAATCTTCATAATCTAAACCAACTTTTTGAAGTGAATAATACTTTTCCACCAAACCATAAAATAGCTATGTTCTAGGTTCTAGCTAGTAATTCTTGAAAAGCTTTAAATGCAGAATTACTAACTTTTAAAGTAACATAAATCTTCTTTCAGCAAAATATCCTATCTACGATATTTAAGGTACTTTCCCTTGATGTCCCATAGTCTTGGGATACCCGGTATACCGATAAATCCCAGAAGCCCTGTTTTAGGTAGTAACATCAATAATATTATGTTAATTAACATGTTTGATCATATAGAAAAATGTCTAAAACAATCAGCATTTTAAATGGAATAAGGCCTCTTAAATACATAGAACCATGACTCAAGCACAAATATTCGAGTACATCACACAAATATATGCCCTGGCCGGGATTCGAACCCAGGACCGCCGGCTCAATAGGCAGCTGCTTTACCACTGCGCCAACCGCATCGCCAAAAACATTTAACGAAGAACACTTTCCCATTGGGAATTTAACAACAAATTAAGGGAAATCCCGTTATCCTAAACACGTGATCAATTCCCGCCCGAAGCGTAATCAATTAATGGTCGTACACACTACCGATCAGTGGTCGCGATCAGATAAGCGTTGTCGCCGACTTAATCAAGCCTCGATCAAAAATGACCTATGCCCTTTGACATTGCCGTGCACATACGATGTTGTTCGACAGCGATTTCATAATTCGTAACTCCCTTAGTTATGGATTGGTAAGGGCAAACTTGCTGTGTTAAAGTGAGTAGTGAAATTCACAACTTCATACTTATCGTAGAGACGAACTGTCTCTGATATAATGCGAGTGAAGTATACTTGGTCACAATAGGGGGTATCAGGTTCAAGAATTTTATTTCTCATAAGAATAAAAACATTCACTTACATGAGAAAAATAATTATCACAATTAGTTATTAACATATGCTGGTATACTGATGTTTAATTAATAATATGTTATAATCTAGACACGCGGCAGCGTGTCCAGCCAAGTTCACCGCAGGAACTGGCGAGCAGCAGCCGTGTGTTATATTACACGAACCGTTTGGAGCCACTTTTGACCCCCCCATAACTCCAAATCTATTTAACATAAAAAAATGAAATTTGGCTTATGTATTAAGATCCTTTAGAACAAGTAGAACCCCAAATTTCATTAATATAGATTAAATAGTTATTGAGATATTAAAGTCCAAAAAACGGTATTTTTATCACTGACTGACTGACTCACTAGTAATCAAAAACCTAACCCACTTCCAGGTGACCTAGAAAGGTGAAATTTGGCATCCAGCTTAGTAATTGTGTGTGTATACATATAAAAATCTAAAACAGTGATTTTTTAATTTTTTTTATTATTATTATTATTGATGGTTGTTGCCTCAGAACTCTGTCATTTATAAACCGATTTGGAAAATTCTTTTTTTGTTTGAAAGATATACTAGAATAGCATACCTATACACTCACACGCACACACACATACATGCACATAAAAATCCAATACGTACTAACCGTTTTGGAAAATTCTTTGTTTATTCAAAACTTTCAAAAGATGTACTAGAATAGCACACAGAACTAATTAACAAATAATAATTAAGTAATTTACACATCATAATAATTTCTGTACAAAAAGTAATGATATCCCATCAAAAACATAAATGTAAAATGAGAGCCAAGTTCAATATCGCGTGCACTTCGCCGACAAAAGAATTGAGATCTGCAAGGGCGCCAAGTTCTTTGCCCTAAAATTTTAAGATACAAGGACATGCGACATACTCGATGCATTTATTTTACTTGGGGTGTAATTCAATATCAAGACTTGACTTGGCTAGTTTTAAAATATAAATTTATATTATAAATCAAAATCAATCAAATCATTAACCTATTTTCGTAAAGGTAAGTACGCAAGTTAGTGTACGTCTTGTTACTTATACCTACTGTTAGCTTGATAATGAACTATGACTATGTTTCTTTTATAAAATTTAGTTAGTTTGTGAAAACTAGCCAAGTCAAATCTTGATATTGAATTACACCCCAAGTAAAATAAATGCATCGAGTATGTCGCATGTCCTTGTATCTTAAAATTTTAGGGCAAAGAACTTGGCGCCCTTGCAGATCTCAATTCTTTTGTCGGCGAAGTGCACGCGATATTGAACTTGGCTCTCATTTTACATTTATGTTTTTGATGGGATTATATGTTACATAAAAAGGTCAATATGTTATGGAATAAAGAAAAATATTTAAAATAACCGGCCAAGTAACGAGACAGACTCGCGTACCGAGGGTCCCGTACAAATACTTCCCATCTTAACTGGCCGGGTTAAGTTAACTTTGCACCTGGAAATACATCATCTGTAAGCATTTCAACTGTCTAGCTGTTACGGTTCATGAGATACAGCCTGGTGACAGACGGACAGACAGACAGACGGAGTCTTAGTGATAGGGTCCCGTTGTTTACACTTTGCGTACGGAACCTAAAAATAATTTAGGCTTTGAATTATGAGACTGCAAAGGCACGCTCGTAAGATATTAAGTTTTCTTTAAGTCCATCAGCTAATTTTATATTGTTATCAGAATCCTCTTAATTCAAAAAAACAATAATTGTACGACAAGTATTACTTAAACGCACTTTTACGCGGTCAACTGGCAATTTATTTATTTTTCCATACATTTATTATTACCTTTCGGGGTGATGACGTCGCGGCACGTTTGCCATTTGTATGGAGCGTTTTCAGCGCTCCGTAAGAAGATCGAACGTTAGCAGTATTTTCTTACTAGAGTGCTCTAAGTGTATTTAGTCCCATACAGACATTTGAACCCGATAAAAAATAGGATCAATTGACATCTTATGATCTGATATATTGAGACTTAAAGCTTTTTTGCTAAATATTTTTTTCTACTCGATTGATGTTTCTGTAAATATCATCATCATCATCATCTCAGCCATAGGACGTCCGTCCACTGCTGAACATAGGCCTCCCCTTTAGACTTCCATATATATACCGGTTGGAAGCGACCTGCATCCAGCGCCTTCCTGTTCCTGTAAATATACTAATTAATAATTATACACTTGTCTTAATTCATTATTCATTTGGAATTTAATTTATCAAATGATACTGGAAATAGTTTATTTATAATCTAATTTGCGTTTTTTTTTTTGTAATATATTTTGCGACATAATTTTTGCACAAACGAAAATGTAGGATATCGTTCAATTTCGTCATAAACTGAGGGCAATATTAATAATAGTGTTTTTAGACAATGCTGTTTTATGTCAAAGAAAAGAAAAAAGTGAAAGATTGGCTTATATTCTTACTGAATTCACATTGAGTGTCGCAAGTAACATCGCTACAGCTTAGAATGTACTACCTAAACCTACGTCAGATGTTGCGGTGGCCAGAGTGGATAACGAGGCATCAGGCTTTCATCTAGAGCCCTTTGACTTGGTCGAGGCTAAAAGCAGGCGTCATTCTAATGTCATTTAGGCGGTTTCGAGAGGAAATTAGTTCTCTCGTGCCCCTCCTCATTGACGTAGGCGTTTGGCCCTTAAAAAGGAGTGAAGGAATACAAATGATTTGGAAGAAACTTAAAAAGCATAAGTTCACATTTATTATACGTGCATTTTTTGTATATTTTTATTTACTTATTTCATCACATAACTATCATTCCTAAAGCACTAAACACCTTATTTTCCCGCTGTTTCAATTCCAACTAAATTTCTGCTTCTCATTGAACATTAAAAAAATATAATTATTATTATTATACGTTTTCTTAGATTGATTAGAAAGGAACGACACTACAGTATTGCCACTTTTTTATTTCTACTCTTTTTGCTCAGACTATAATAGAAAGGTAAGAAGACATACTTATTCATATTATATTGATAAACATAGTTAAAAGAATGTTACGGGCGTGGGGTTACCTACACCCGAAAGGGTGATGTATTATGCATATTTTACATAGGTACGAGTCTCTTATTTATTAGACTAAGAAATTGGATCCTTTCACATGAAGATGGACGCTTCAATGATCGATACAAATACTTGACCTTTGAGGTAACAGTCTTATAATACAGTAACTACTAAGAAATTAGGAGATTCATTGATAAATCTAGGCCACCGACATAGCAAACCGATGGAGAATACGTACCGGCAAGCGCTGTGTAGGACGTTCAAGACAAGGACGGTCAGACGAGCTGGTTAAGGTGGCGGGAACTCGCTGGATGCGAGTCGCTTCTACCCAGCCCATGTGGAAATCTATTGAGGAGGCCTATGTCCAGCAGTGGACGTCCTTGGCTGAAATGATGATGACTCACTACGATGGTCCTACCTGTAACCTACTTAGTAACATTGTTGGCTTAGTTTTTGCCTTCGAAAGATTCAAGTTAAACACTAGAAATAAAATTGGACACATTTTTCAAACTACCCTCAATTCGTTCTCGGATACGACGGTAATGGCGATTTTTCTTCCAGAGTCAACAATTCATTCTTGTTTCGAAATGACGCAAGTAAATTTTCCAGTAAATTGGCAACATTGCAAACGGCAGGTTAAATATAGTTCTGATCGCCCGCCGTACCTTTAGCCGATAGGTAATTCGATTTGGCAAAGAATAGATGTGTCATATGCAGGAAATGTATTTGGGTACTATTTTAGTGAAACAATTACGTAAAATGGGTGGGATGGGTTGTTATAGACTTTTTAGTTGATGTATGAGTAAATATAAGTTAAAAGTTGGAGGTAACTAAAGTATTTGTACTTTACGATTCGTTTGTGTAATTGAAGCAGACGCAGCGCAGATAACTTATAAAGGATTAGCCAGATCTTTGTGCACTATTGAAATTATAATAAAAATAAAAACAAATGTTAACATAACTTTTTATATAATCGACGTTCTTGACATACATAAGTAACCCCAGTCTCGTCGCTTACATTTCTTCAACGGACGGACCACGCATGTTTTGGAAAACTTGCTGACACATACTGCGAGGGTTTGGATACCTGTCTTTGACCTATTTATGAAAACTTAATTTTTTAAATAATAATCTCACTTGAAAAAGTAGGTGAAAATGAGATGATTATGTAATTATGTATATCCTATGTCAAGGATTCATGCATTATAATATAGTATTTAATTTTTTCATATACATTAGCATTACCACATTCTTACACATACTTCATTATAACATTGCTTATGTATATCCCATCTTAAGGATTCATGCATTATATATGTTGATTTTTTATTAGCCTGTATTTGTGTCACACTGCTGGGCAAAGGCCATTTTCCTCGATTTCAACAACTCCCTATTCGGTGCTCTTTCGGTCCAATTATTTAGGAACGCGTCCAGGTCGTCCCGTCTCGGCCTGTCACGTCGTACATTATAATATAGTATTTAATTTCTTCATATACATTAGCATTACCAACCGCTATCCTTACACATATTTCATTAACATTATGCCGTATCTAAAACATTAACTCCATCTCCAGGTATTGTTATAACCGAAACTCACGTCGTTCAAATTGACTTAATGTGAACGAGGGTTCAAAAGGTTACGGAACGCCAACTGTACCTGGTTCCGTAGAAACAAGAATTGAAGCAATTCCATTGTTGGACTCGAATTCGTATATTTACTTCTATATAGCAGAGGTAGCTTTTAAAGCACTTCTAAAGTTTTAAGAACTATTGTCACAATGACGTCGTAATAAGCTAGCTATCAGAAACACATTTTTTTTTTCGCCAAATTTTAATTTGTCCTGTAGCCATTTTTTTCCACAACAGTTAATTTTTCACAATAATTATAAAACAAACTTAATTTAACCTAATTGGTTCTTTGAAACGATGTTTATAAAATCCTGAAAATATTACAGGGTTCAGGAAAACAATACTTTCGGACAAATTACAATATCTTTCTGACAAATTGTAATTTGTCAGAAAGAAATTGTACCAGATGGGAAACAGTGTTTCGGAGTTGAGATGGGACAGCGGTAAATGGAATGGTTTTAATGAATACTAAGTAAACTATTGATACAAAGATATCAAAGCTCAAAGAAAAATTGAAATGAGTTACCTGGGGGACGAGACCCAAATAAACAATGCAAAGATCGACACACGAAGCATAAGGACAAATTCCAAAGGTTGGTTGGAGTTCGAGTAGCGAAGTGGTTAACGCACTGGACCGGCAATCCAGTGGTACCGGGTTCGATTCCCGGTCTCGTCCCACTTTTGAGTAACCTATGTTAATCTATACAATTGTAAAATTCTAGATTTGTATTGAAAATATTTTTCTATATACAGGGGTCTTGATATCAGGAAAAATCTTAATAGCGTGATGCAGGATCATCATTTGTTTTGTATGGGCGCGCTGTGCCACGCCCGCCTGGCGCCATCTGTTTTCATAACTTCCTTTGTCCTCGCATCACTCCGAAACGGCTGGACAAATTTTAACCAATTTTCGTACAGAGATAGCTGGACTTCCAAAGATGGTTATAGGGTAGATTGTATCCCTCTACGGTAAAAAAATTCGCGGACGAAATTGCGGTCATCTCCTAGTTCTATATAAGAATAGAATGAACATAATTCAAAGGTCAAGTTCACGTTACAAAATGGAAAATAAAACAAGAATATACAAATCTCATGAGCCAGGGGTAGTGCAAACAAGCTCCTTACAGCCGTATCCAAGCCTAACAAAACAAAACCTTTAGTTGTATCCACACCTGTTAGAGACGACGACCTACCATCAACTTTATTAATGAAGTCCAAAGGTTTACTTCCCCTGAATGTAAGGTTAGGGCTGCAATATAGTAAAAGACGACCTGTTATCAAGCAAAACTGACGCTGCGTACTTAGTATAAGGTCGGAATAAGGATGTAGATGAGGTTTTGATGAGAGCTGTTGGCTCATACATTAAAGCGGAGCGGTTAGTATTTGCCTTTTACACTAGAGCGTTGATTTGTTAAATAAATAGTTTGAAATCACTTTCACGGCGTAAGTTAATTTAGTTCATGAGTTCGGAATCTGATTAAGTTGTTTTAATTCAGCAAAAGGTTTGCATGTTATATTTTCTCTAGTAACTTTAGGAAAATGTGTAGGTAAGTAGTGTAGGTATACTTTTCATTAGATTGAAAAGGTTCAAATTGGGATGTTTTGATTTGCAAAAGGAGTTAAATAATTATAGATTTAGTTGTGAGTTTAGGAAAAGGGTTACATTTCACGTTCCAGTTTAAAATAAACAGGATTGAATCAATTATAGGATTGATTAAAAAAGCAGATTTAAAGTCATATGAATTTTTAGGTAAGCATAACATTTTCCCGAATAATGTTACAAATAATAATTAAGTTACGTACCCGAATAATGTTACAAATAATAATTAAGTTAGGTACTTGTAGCACTAAAATAAGTGTTCAAACTATTATTTTAATAGTGGCAGGTAACTTAATAAAGTGGACGTAGACTTTAATACTAAATTATTGTCAAAGGGGAAAAGGCAATGGCTGGCTAAGTATTAATAACTTGTTGTGTCACATTATGGACTTTTGGGATATCGTTTTACGCAGACACAAGAGTACTACCGATTTTAGGGATATAAATAATGTCCCAAAAATTTGTATAAATCTTAAAAAAAAACAGGATTTTTCCCGACTCATTTTAGTATATAATTATCAAAATCTGTAATTGTCCTTCTGTCCGTTCTTGTTGTAGATTAGGTCCAAAATTTGAAACAATTGTTGCCCAAATTAAAGCAAAATGCCCAAATAAGGCATACTACTTAGTCCAGCAGGGCTAGCATAGCTTGCGATGTCGCGCGACTCAGGATCACCTGTCCTTTTCGCACGGTATTAAAAGGAAAGTGACAGGTATTTGTCGCGCAAAGAGCAGCGTATCATAGTTATGCTAGGCATGCTGCACGTTAGCATAACTAATTATAAATAAATAAATATCAGACAACCACACACAAATCGATCTAGTCCCAAATTAAGCTCAAGAAGGCTTGTGTTATGGGTACTAGACGACGATATACATACTTATATAGATAAATATATACTTAAATACATAAAACAACCATGACCCAAGCACAAATATTCGAGTTCATCACACAAATATTTGCCCTGGCCGGAATTCGAACCCGGGACCGCTGGCTCAGTAGGCAGGTCTCTACAAACCGAGCCAACCGCGTCGTCTGTGTCACGAGACTCTATGTTGCGCGACACACACTTTCCGTCACTTTCCTTCCAATACCGTGCGACCAAGACAGTTGTCGCGCGGCAATTGAATACGCGGCAAGATATGCTTTCCCTGCTGCTGATATACATCGTATCGATTTACCGCTCGCATAGTATTATCACTTATACTCGTAATCGCATCAATAAAGATGTCATCATAATTTATTAATTTACTGTGTTTTGTTGACCTACTATAATATTAGTGAGGTACATAGTATATTGTACACGTATTAATGTAGGTGTAAAATTGTAGATATCGTATACATGGTGACCAATCCAAATGGTTCAGTAGGGAGAAAACGAAAACTATTAAGAGATAGGGAAATCTGTTCTTAGGATTCTTAGGAACCATGGCGTCGATTTTAGATTTAATACAAACTGCATTAATTTTTTTTATATAAATCACATACAGAACCGGAAATTGAACCTGGTTAAAAATCTGTCAGTGATCGCATTGTCGTATTGAAACATTCTTTACAGCGGTTTTGACCGGGTTAATGTATGAGATTTATAAAAAAAATTAATGCAGTTTTTATTAAAACTAAAATCGACGCTATGGTTCCTAAGAACAGATTTCCCTATCTCTTATAGTTTTTGACTTCTCCCTACCATTTGGATTAATCACCCGGTATATCGTCTCTATAAATAAATGAACTGAATTACTCGTAACATACTCTAAACTGCCAATTGACTTGAAAGACAAACATAACAGACCAAACGATGCAGAAATGAAATTCCCCCGTCCGGTTTACTGAAAAATCCCATTTCATCGCATTCCGGTGCGCTGGGAATCCGCTCCGGACTTCCTTTTAAACTTGGCGGTGTTTTCCGCGCCCGTTTAAACTGATAGTTGCTTCAATGACCCTGACAGAGGAACTAATGAGAAACTTGGCTCGTGTTAACAAAAGGCACGCTTGAGAGCGTGGTGAAATCGAATGGTGATTGTTTTTGATTCGCTTTTAATGAAATGTTTTAAAACGGACCTACATTTATCACACTAATATTATAAAGGCGAAAGTTTGTGTGTTTATGTGTTTGTTACTTCTTCACGCTCAAACGGCTGGACCAACTTTGATAAATTTTGGTATGAAGGTAGCTGACACCCTGGATTAACACATAGGCTACTTTTTATCCCGAAAAATGTAGTGTTCCCGTAGAATGAGCGGGTAACTCCGTGCGCCGCAGCTAGTACTAATATAAAATGGTAAAGAAAATCAGTTTACAATGGAGAGAGGTTATTATTTCAGGTAAAATCTTAACAGCGCGATGCAGGACTTGGCGTACAGCGCCATTTATTGGTAAATACTTCTTTGTCCGCTGGAAACGACTGGAGGGAGTTTAATAAATTTTGAGATGGCCATAGGATACTTTTTACCTGACTACTAGGACGAAGTTGCACCTTCTATTTTATATTTATATTTGTGATTTTCGTTCAGATATTTAGAAATTTTAATTACTAATAAGTACTGATAGTTTAACAAGGTGGGCCATCGATCTGATCAAGATCACGGGAAGCTGTTGTATCAGAGCAGCGCACGAGTGATCGTTGTGGACAACTTTGGGAAATTCCTTTGTCTAGAAGCGGACATCTTTCAACTGAAACGGAGTTGATGTTTCGGTGCACATCCAAATTTGATGTAAAATCTTTTTCTTCTTTCTTATAGGCCTGTCCCTAATTCCTTTTGGTAGGCCTTCCTCCTCGATTTCCATTTAGCACGGTCTTGTGCTGCGTCTTTGTTCAGACAAGCCTCTTTTAGTTCCCACAGTAGCACAAAGGCAACATAATTAAGAGGCCTTATTACTTTTAAAATGCTGATTGTTTTAGACATTGTTCTCTATGATCAAACATGTTTCTTGACATATTATTGATGTAACTACCTAGAACAGGACTATTGGGATATATTGGTATATATTTGAAAGCTAGTTTGAATTTTTCATTGATAATTTTTGTTTCAACTACTCGAAATTAGTTTTTACAACTTATTTTCGACTGCACGCAATGAAAGCATGAAATAGCTATGTTACTACCTAGAACTCGGAGAAAAGTATTATTTTTTACATCCAAAAGTTAGTTGAGATTGTCAATATATTTGTCATAATATGAAAAAAAAGGAATAAGGCCTCTCAAGCACTTGTACAGACTTTATACAGCTTGAATTAGAGTTATAATGGCTGTATAAGCTCTTATATAGCCTGTTTGCTACCTGGGTATTTTTAGTCCACCAGCCCGTCAAGCACAACTATGCTTCGCGACTCTTGTCACGCGACAGCACTTCCCGTCACTCTCTCACAGTACAGCGAAGAAAGAGATAGGTAATAGCGCGAGAAAGAGTCGCGTGTCACAGTTATGCTAGAGGTGCAGGTTATTTCCCACGCGAAATTATTGCCAAATCTAAGGCAAAGCTTCTGTTATAATATAATAAGATAACATTAACAAAATAATCAAACTTATTGTCCTATGCTACTGGTAGCGCCATCTCTTGAGTGATGTACTAAAAGTATAGTGTCACTTTTATTCTTTTGTAATGTGTTTTTTCTTGTTTTTATGTACAAGTAAGTGATTACACACATAGGTACTTTTGAACGAACAAACGTTAGTCTGTTCCGAACATGCGTGCAGTTACTAGCTTCACTATAAGGTGTTTGATACAAAATAAATAACCAATAACACCAGGTTGGTTTAGTGATTATTGTGTAAAATGAAGGACCTCGTGTAATAGGCATTTGTTTGACATTTCAAGCCAGACAGGTCGGAATAGTATCTCTTATTTTTTTTTTTTTTTTTTGTTAGGATCACAAAACCGAGCGTTACACAGGCAAGCTTAAATGGTAATATAATAAACAATATCAATAGTGTACGCCCTACTTGATGTGAACACAACATGCATAAAAATAACTACTTAACAAAATAAATTGCTACCAATAACAATTGCATTCGAGGTTTACAATTGAGAATAGAAAAAATAAATACATTAATAATACATTAAAAATTTAAAATTTATGCAAAGACTGCAAACGTGCCTTTGCTGAGACCACAGAACCATGAAACATATCAAACTTAGCTCTCATATCATTGCATCGGGAGCATATTCTGTCCAACGGAGAGTGCCTGCCAGCTACTGTTCTTCTGAGAGGTAAGGCAAATGTCTTGCGATTTTGTA
Source organism: Apotomis capreana (assembly GCA_947623375.1). NCBI lineage: Eukaryota > Metazoa > Arthropoda > Insecta > Lepidoptera > Tortricidae > Apotomis > Apotomis capreana. Next base: position 17,191,338 of record OX392509.1, on the reverse strand, counting down.
GTCGGCTGCTCTGGCGAGGGACTGATAGTCTTAAGTTATGCAAGAAATCTGGAGCCTCCAATATCCCGTGCAACAGCTTAAACAAGAATACGGTGTCGCTCATCGCCCTTCGAGTCTCGAGACGCGTGACGTTGTAGTGGCGCAATCTTTCGGAATAGCTTGGTAATTCACGACACTTGTTGTCACTATACGCGAGATGGTAGAGAAACCGCTTCTGAATAGACTCCAGCCTTTTAACGTGAACAGCGTAAGTGGGATTCCACACTGGACTACAGTACTCTAACGTACTACGAACTAAGCTATTGTATAAAAGAAGGGCAATACTAGTGTTATTGAAAAATTTCATTTGCCGAACTATAAACCCAGATAGTTTCATTGCCTTACATATGGCATTATTTAAGTGCTCCTGAAACGTCAGTCTCCTATCCAAAATCACTCCAAGATCCCGAATGGTGTCCTTCTCAGCGAGTTTAGTGCCGTCGATTGAGTATGATACTGAAGCAGTTTTCAGCTTTCTGGTGAACCTGATATGAAAGCACTTCCCGGCATTCAAGACCATGCCATTGCGCGAACACCAGTTATGGACCACGGTTATGTCATTCTGGAGACTAGCAACGTCTGCGTGATCATTAATAACTTTGTATAATTTTAAATCATCAGCAAAAAGCTGATATTGGCATTGGAGACTCGACGTTAAATCATTTATAAATATTAAGAAAAATAAAGGTCCTAAGTGGGAACCCTGAGGAACACCGGATGGAATATGTTTGACCGTGGACTGGAAGCCCTTAAGGACTACGAGCTGCGATCTGTTTCGTAAATATGATTCGCACCATCTCAGCAAAGAACCATGTATTCCAGAACGCCCAAGCTTATCTAGAAGTATGTCATGATTAACAAGATCAAACGCCCTTATAACAAGAAAACTAACAGAAACGCTCATAGTTATCATTACTTTCAAGTCGCTGAGTCGCAAAATGAAATTTTCTCTTGTTATGTTTTAAACTGTTTCTAGTTTCTAGTTTATTGAACAGTAAGATGTGTTCACAAAGTTGGATTTTTGGAGATGATACAAAGAAAATGCATTTATTTATATGAAAATGTTTGAAAATCGGAACACTATATAAGGACCCAATCCCACAGTAAGCTCTAGCAGGCTTGAGTTATAAGGCACTAGACTACGATAAACATCCATGACCCAGGATCATGTATTAATCACATAAATATTTTGACAACGCGGTTGGCTCGGCTTGTAGAGACCTGCCTACTGAGCCGGCGGTCCCGGGTTCGAATGCCGGCCAGGGCAAATATTTGAGTGATGAACTCAAATATTTGTGCTTGAGTCATGGGTGTTCTATGTATTTATGTACCTATCTATATAAGTATGTATATCGTCGTCAAGTACCCATAACTCAAGCCTGCTTGAGCTTAATTTGGGACTAGGTCGATTTGTGTGAGGTTGTCTGATATTTGATAATTTATTTGCCCTTGCCGGGATTCGCACCCAAGACCGCTGGCTCAGTACGCAGCTGCACTACAACTGCGCACACGGCGTCATCTTCTACTAATGTCCAAATACTTTCAAGACGGATTGTACATGAAATACAAGCATTTTCCTGCTATCCATCCTAATTCAAAGCTTACCATGACATATTCGTATGACTTTCAGGCCTGACATAAATAATAGTTAAGGCTAATACCTTACACAGAATGGCACGTATAGCGAAAAATATACGTCGGTTACCTTCTTATAAGGCTCGTCCACACTATGCCAACGGACATGCCGCATACAAGGCACTCCATCAGAACGTCTACAATGTCGGTCACATGTCGGCTACCTTTAAAACAAATAGAAAGTCAAAGAGTTTACTATCTTTTTTATACCGCCACAACATAGTCCAGGGCGGCTCTACTTCGCCTGATGGTAAGCGAAAAAAACCGGCCAAGTGCGAGTCTGACTCGCGCACCGAGTGCATCTTCACTGGCCGGGTTGTTAAGTTTGCACCTGGATTGCGCCTGATACAAATGAGGTGCAAAGTTAACGCAACCGATCACGTTGGTAGTATGGGAGTCCTTAAATTTTTATTTTATTCTGTTTTTTAGTATTTGTTGTTATAGCGGCAACAGAACAGAAATACATTACCTGTGAAAATATCAACTGTCTAGCTATCACGGTTCATGAGATACAGCCTGGTGACGGACGGACAGACGGACAGCGGAGGCTTAGTAATAAGGTCCCGTTTTTACCCTTTGGATATGGAACCCTAAAAATGGAGCCCAAATCGCAATGGAAATTGACAAGAATTAACGGTGCCGCGTCAGTTGATACTGCCATGCTGGCCTGCGAGGTGCTTCTTCACGCCTCGTTTGTGGGGTCCCATATTGTAAGAAGGAGGAAACGTATATACCGACAATGGGTTCTCTATCGTTTACCCGAATTTCATATGCTATAATCTATCACTTGTCATAATATTAATTTGCCATAAATCACCTTTTCTCTGTAAGCTGAAACTTTTCGGGATTGTCATAAAACAAACCTAACCTAACCCAATGACTTCTCCAATATAGTATTAAAGACATCCCGATGAGTTTCTGATTTATGAAATAGAAAAGTTTATGGCAAATGAAAATGATGACAAGTGATACATTTATGACCGACAATGAGTTCCACTTTATGTCCTACTACTAGCTGCGCCACGCAGTATTACCCGCTCAACCCACGGGAACACTAAATTTTTAGGGATAAAAATTAACCTATGTGTTAATCCAAGGTGTTAGCTGTAAGCCATCCGCTTGACCGTGAAGAAGTAAAAAACAAACACACTCACAAACTATTGCCTTTATAATATTAGTCTGACTGTGGTATTCATAATTTCAAAATATTTGTAACTATTCACGTACTAAACTAAATTTACCTGTCTTTATTTTACATAAATACAAAACTCAAGTTATAAAATCCATAATCCTCGCGTCGTGCTCCTCATTGCTGAGGGTCGTGATTCTCCGCTTTCAGAAGTATATTTTTTCTTTACCTGTGTGTGCCTTTTGCATTATGGAGCTATAAGATATTGACGTATAAAAAAATCTCTCCGTGATTTTCTTAATGTAATGGTATCACGTCACGTCGGTGGATTTTATCCGATACGGGTGGCAAAACCCGCCGGCATGGTGTGTAACAGCCTTTTCATGGGCGACTTAATCCGGCTCAGTCAGACGTTCACGGTGACATTAAGCAATTAACTGGACATTTGAGCCGACATCTTGTTTCTTTTCGGCTGAACTAATTAGTTTTATTGATACGACCGTTTCTAAATAGTTCCGGTTATATGTATACAGATTTAGGATGGATTATTTTGAACCTTACTGACATTACGCTGGCTTAAGTGACAGTGGGCGGACGCATTGACTCCTAGAACCCAAAGACGTAGCGTGGTTGGTAACGTAGGTGAACCGACGATCTGGTCAGCATCATGCTACCGTAGGAGATTATACTATGATAATTGTAATTTGCTTTTAGTCTCCAACTACGAAGGAATCACAATTTTCCGTGAATTACCGGTTGAGTTGAGGAGAGATTATTTATTCTGTGAGAACTGGCATGTATTGAATGATTAAACACGAAATACCCATCGCAGCATATTTTATTCAATGCACATTTAGTTTATTCTATATCTAGCTAGCAATATATTTTAGGGCCTAAGGTAGGGTGGGGTAAGACTACCTATCAACGGGAGAAGACTTCCACAGTTCAATAACTGACTAACTGTTAGTCTTACCCCATTAGACATTAAACTGTGTTGGCCTTACCCCATTAGACATTAAACTATGTTGGTCTTATCCCATTAGACATTAAACTATGTTGGTCACCCCACCTAACCTTATGCACTGCCATTTTGCAGCTAGGCGATACAGGTGGACGGCATTTGAACTGCAATTCAAATGCTGTTCGCCTGTGTCGTTCCTAAAATACATTGGTGGTTATAAATAAGAGCCATTAAGACAAAATTATGCTTGATTTTTTTTTATTATAAGCCTCATTGAGATTATTCCAAAGATACTTGGAGCATGATTTCCTTGCTTTACCTTGATCTTAATAAAAATTTGCGTGTTTAAATAGGTATAGATATGCATTTTTATAAAATGAACCCAGCGAACCAATGAAACGTCACTCTAAAATCAAGTCTAAAACATAATCCGGTCTTTACGCAGCCGGGTAGAAAGTTCTTCACAGGGAGACAATTCAATCACAATGTGAATTAGACAAAAGGTTTTAACTTTATAAAGAGCCTTAATTATTTGAAGGGTATATCGTAAAGATCGGTTTGTAATTAAAATTATTCGATGGGTTGGTTGGAATTTAGTAAATACACGAAAAACCTTTCTTGTGCAAATCACTCCTTTAGGCAGACATTGGTTTCGTACATAAATTTTGTATAGTGTAATACTTTATTTTTATTCATCAAGGGGTAACTTCGTCCGCCTCAAACATTTTTTCTACCGTAGTCGGGTAAAAAGTAACCTGTAACCATATTTGGAAGCTAGGTTAAGAACATATTTATTTATATATTATAAAGGAGTGTGTCGAAGATGATGATGTTGGACAGCAAAAGAGTGTCTCTCTTCCTGGCCTTTCTGCGCATATTTTTTCCTGCTAAATTTAACTTGGATATCTTCAAGTGGCATTTTCAAGGCAAGCATTCTCCATCTTGGCCTTGTCACTTAATATCGTTGGTGCAATCGGAGCAAAATGCTTGGCTATCTTAATTTTATTTTGACGTCGGTGTTTTTTTTTTTTTTTACCGCATTTTAATTATTAATGCCTATTAAGTACTTATACGATGTATTTAATCTTAATTGGTAATTCCTTGCTAACTTATTTTGACATAACGATAAACAACAATAGACTGAAGCAGACCTCGCAAACTGCGAAATAGATTGCGATTCCGATGAAAATACTTTGACAATTCAATTTGGAGTTTATCGTTCGTACTGAAAATTCCTAATTAGTGTTTACTCGTAGGTACATTTGTTCGCTCGGGCATTGTGCGGTTTGATGAGTTAAGTTCCCTATCTTCTTTAGAACTTGCTATACAATGATGGAACTGGGATATCATCGGCCAAGTGAGCAAAACGAGAGAAGACTCTGCATTTTACGGAAATTCCAGGACTTTGCGCGACAGCGGCAGCGGTGCGCAGTACGTATGTCTCGCTCACTCTTATGGCCGCCGCGCACGGATCTCTCGTTCAACCAGTCTCTCTCTACCTCGTCGGTGTATGTCCGGATTAGAGACCAGGCGTGATCCCCGCGTTTTTAAAGAAAATCGCTAAAGTTGACGTCTCGGCGCAAGCGCGTCGTCGCCTCGCCGTCGCCACGCCGTCGCCTCGCCGTCGCCTCGCCGTCGTGTCATGCCAGTGTCGTGACGTGCTTGCGCTTGTTTGACGTCGGGCGTCATTGACTAACTTCATAAAATATTTTACACCCTTTTTTATTAGAAAACAAATCCATTAATCAAGAACTTTTTATGTCAACCTCCATACTTCCGCGTAGTATCGTGTTCTCAAAGGTTCACCTCTTTTTGAACACCCAATCGCTTGTATTTAAGAAAGAAAGTAAATACATAAACACTGCTTAGAAAAACCATTATCATACAAAAGGTCCTATAGTCTTAGCTAAACAATGGCGCCTGCGTCGTTCCTGCCTCAAAGACTTTGAAGGGCCCTTTGATGCCTGTTAAGGGTTTTACAGCCTAATAAAGTCAAAAAGTTTACTTAGTTAAGGAAAAATAATAGGATAAAGCTTCAATTGAGAGGTTTTCTGCGTAGTGAATTGATTTAAGAAACCGTAATTGGGTATGACTTTGAATACGACTTTGTGATTATTGCTGGTTAAAACGTTTTTGTATTATTATAGAGTTATTTTCTATGATTTCGCGGTGTAAAGAGCTCTGATTGATACAGTCTACGTCGAAATTAAGTTATTGTTCAAGTAAATAATAGTAGTGCGACGGCTTGACTGTGTCAAAACGGTTCGCAGTGATGTCTAGTAAATTTTCAAGTTATCACTCGTTATCAGAAGCAACATAAAAAAATAACTGATCATGTCTAGTAAATTTTCAAGTTATCACTCGTTATCAGAAAGCAACATAAAAAGTTAATCATGTCTAGTAAATCAAGTTAATTTTTGATGTTGCTTCTAATTAAATACAAACAACAATTCGTACTTTAACGAGACGTGAGCTTTTTTAGGGTTCCGTAGCCAAATGGCAAAAAACGGAACCCTTATAGATTCGTCATGTCTGTTTGTCCGTCTGTCCGTCTGTCCGTCTGTCCGTCTGTCTGTCCGTCTGTCCGTCCGTATGTCACAGCCATTTTTTTCCGAAACTATAAGAGCTATACTGTTGAAACTTGGTAGGTAGATGTATTCTGTAAACCGCAATAAAAAAATAATAATAAATATTGGGGGCTCCCCATACTTAGAACTGAAACTCAAAAAATATTTTTTTCATCAAACACATACGTGTGGGGTATCTATGGATAGGTCTTTAAAAATGATATCGAGGTTTCTAAAATATTTTTTTTCTGAACCGAATAGTTTACGTGACAGACGCTTCCAAAGTGGAAAAAAGTTGGTCCCCCCCCTCTAACTTCTAAAATAAGAAAATGAAAAATCTAAAAAAAACATATGATGTACATTACTATAAAAACTACCAACGAAAATTGTTTTGAACGAGATCTAGTAAGTAGTTTTTTTTTAATACCTAACTTTGCACCTAATTTATATGGGGCGCTATACATACCAGGTGCAAACTTAACTTAACCACTTAGAGATGGAAAGTGTTTGTACGGAACCCTCGGTGCGCGAGTCCGACTCGCACTTGGCCGGTTTTTTTAATGTTGATGCCTATCCGAATAGAATTTACTTATATGCACGTCACAGTTAGAAAGAAACTGTCATACTGGTATTACTGGTAACTATAAATAAATCACATCACTAATGTAGACGTACAGTAGGATATAATTATTTGACGATGTTGTTGGTGCAGTGGTAGTACAGCTGCCTACTGAGCCGGCGGTCCTGGGTTCGAATCCCGGCAAGCGCATTATATTTGTGTGATGAATGAATAAGTCGAATATTTGTTCCTGGGTCATGAATGTTATCTATGTTATGTATTTATAAATACCGGTCTGTGTAAGTATATTTAGATTAGATACCTAAATAGATATTTACACAAACGTACAAAGTTCTTTGGGACTAGGTCGATTAGTGTGAGCCTGTCAAAAAGAAAAAGACAAAAACAAAAATAATGGCGATATCTCAGACAAGTCGAATTTTATCGTCGTCATCGATTTAAAGCTTTCTAAAACCTCAAAATCACGGAGCTAAGTCACATTTGTCCGCACGACCTCTTTAGACCTGTTCACGTGTTGATTACGCCCCGAGTGGCAGTTAACTTCTCAGCTTTGACTCCCGTGCAAATGCCCGTGACTCCAACAGGAGCCAGCTACCAGCTATAACCCAGTCACGATGAGTTTGCACCTCGTTTCTACGCGATACCATACGTAACAGGTGCATATTTAGCTCAACCGGGTATTACAGGACGGTTGAGTTTAGTTTGTACTTGTTTTATATCCCGCATCCTATACGTTGGGTGCAAACTGGATTCAGTCGGGTAATACGCTCACTGGCACGCTTGTGAAGTCGTTAGTCTTCAAGTATACATTAAAAGCTATTGATGTGTGTTGTGAAGATTTAAGTCCTTTTAAACAGATTTCAAACCGAACTGTTTATTGGTTTTCCTATAATATTTAATAGCGCTTTTCAAATAAGATTTACCTATCGTTTTTCCTTCATAATTCTGAACCCTTTAATTTTCGGATTTTTACCTAGTTTAGTTTTATAAATGTTTCGAGCTGTCTGAGATCTCGCCAATTTACGTCTACTTTAGCGATGTGCTCTACTCAAAATAACTTTAACGATATTATCTTTCGCTCGTTCCTCGGCTCGGTCAATAAATACACAGTTTTACGCGACCCACTACCTCTACTTATCCGGAGTAGTGCTCTTGACCCCTGAGCTACTGCTCCTTGTATAGTAGGGACAACGCTAAATATAACTATACAGCTAATTTTAACTCTAGAAACCTGAATGGGTTCATTTTCATATTCAGATTTCAATCAGTAATTCGATTCTCTGCCCACTCCTCCTTTATCGCCATTGAAATCAAAACGTAATCAATAGAACAAGCGTATCGAAGACAATATTAATGAACGTATGTCTAATTAACAATTCAAACAGGGGAGGTCTGTATTTACCCGAGGATCGGAAGAAGTTATTGTAATTTTCAGTGGTTTTGTTTTACTTGAGACTATTTTGCACAAGACGTGGAATGGATTCGAGATGAGTGCAATATTCAGAAGTTTTTATTAAAGACCGGCCAAGTGCGAGTCTGACTCGCGCCCCGAGGGTTCCATACAAACACTTAACCCATCTTTATCTCGGGTTAGGGTAAGTGTGCACCTGGTATGTATGGCGCCGAATGCAAATGAGGTGCAAAGTTAACGCAACCTATTACGTTTGTTGTATGGAAGCCCCACTTCAATATTTATTATTATTCTATTTTTAGTATTTGTTATTACAGCGGCAACAGAAATACATCATCTGTGAAAATTTCTAATGTCTATCTAGCTATCACGGTTCATGGGATACAGACAGATAGACAGATGGACGGATAGTGGACTCTTAATAATAGGGTTTACCCTTTTTTTTTGGGGTACGGAACCATCATAAGATTTTATACAGAAGATACTTTTAATTAGCACAGTGATAATAAAGTGCTGCTTAAAACTACTAGAAAGCTAACTGAATAAATTGGAATATTTCTTGCAGCATTTCTTTAATATGTTTTTTAGGGTTCCGTGAATGTGCCTGCAATGGGAAAAACTGAACCCTTATAAGATCACTCTGTTCTCCGTTCGTCCATCCGTCGGTCCGTCCGTCCGTCTGTCTGTCAAGATTTTTATCCTTTATCTCGGGAACGCGTGGATATCGAGTTGAAATTAAAACCATATACTCTAGTCTATAGTCCCTAATTTACCTCTACTTATCCATAGTAGTACCCTAAATTCATAGACAAGTATATTGTAACTTTATTCCCGCGTTACCCGGAAACTTCATATCATTTCACATTTTAACGATATTCAAAATAATATAGAGACATTTTATCGTACAAGAACAACGAACTCGCTTTGAAACTTATGCCTACGACATAAGATTGAAAAGTAGTGCAAGAATGTTCGTATTTTTATGGCAAGGATGTGATTGACATTTTTGCTTATACGCTGACTTGAGGAAAAGTGAAAGTGTGATAAGGGTCATGAAATGATAGGAAAATTTCCATTTAGATTTTTACCGATTTCAAAAAAGTCGTTCGATTCGACTGTGTTCCTTTTTTCATCGACTTTAAAAAATGAAGCAACTGCTTGTAAAATTCAATAGCTCGAACACGGTTTCGGTGGTCTAATAGGTAAGAAGCCCGTGGCCCGGAAAGCATTAAAATTGATCATTAAAACGCTTCAATACAAACGTAATATCTATACAATGTGTTACCGCCAAGTAGGCTTTTCTTAAAGTAGAAAGTAACATAGATCTTTAACGTATCCATGACCGTAATTTAATTATTTAACTTAAATTCAGGCTTTATTAACTTTCTAACAAAATTTTAATTGCCAGTAATGTACAGTAAATAAATTGACAAGTGAGTGTTAAATGACAGCGTGATATGAGTAACGACAATTACGCTGTACACCCACTACATTGAATGTGCGGATTTAAGAGATTTAATTGTGCAGTTAATTCACATAATTATGATTATCTAATACATGCAAACAATTACTAATGGATCATATTATTATCAGTTTTAATAAATGCCCGCATGCCGGTAACAGGCTGTATACATAGTTTGAAAATATGGCTATTCGAATAGCATGCGACTGGCCGTCTCGACAGTACCTAACTGGTACCAGTAAGTCTAGCATAACTGTGACATGTGACTATGTTGCGCTACAAATACTACCTGTTACTTTCCTTTCAATACCACGCGAGCAAGACAGGTGACGCTAAGTCGACAAGCGAAGTCGCGGCAAGACATGAGCCCTGCAGTACTATTCCCTCGGTCGTCGGCAATCAGATAGGGTGTATTTACAACTGTTCCCCTTCTAGATAAGGGCTGTTTCGGTTTATGACTTTTTTCAGTCACGTTTACAATACTTCAGATATAAAATGCGTCAGACACTGGGGTAAAACATTTCATAAGTTTTTGTCAGTTTCATTATAACTATTGCATTTTTTTTTAATTGGTTTACTTCACCTTATTACTACATGAAATACTTCGCAAGACTCGGAACAGCAATTTTGAATATCGAATCCTTTAAAAAAGGTAAAATTACCTAGCGAGAATGTACGTTCTACTTAAACGCATTAACAACGTAACGGATTCCCATAAAAAATTCAGTAAGGTCAGGTTAGGTAAGATAAACACATTGGGGTAAGGGAAACACTTAAAATAAAGGACAGTATCTAAATATATGTGGTGAATCCGATTTTTAGAAACAGTTCTAGGTAAAAAATGAATTAATGTCACTGCAGTTGGTCGTTTTATGTTTATTAAAGCTATAATATAGAAAATATTCCAAAGCGTTCCACTTCCTCGATGTGTTTCTCTTACTCAACCTGACCTTACTGCAAATTTGTATGGGAATCCGTTACGTTGTATATGCGTTTGTATAACGTACATTTTCGCAAATTTTGACCAACCTGACCTTTATAATACCTTAGATATCAGACTAGGACATAGACTACCATTTAAAAGGATGTTCATTTAAAAGAGGGATAAAACAGGAGTTGAAAGTTCGTGAGACATTTCATCCCGTGGGAGTGAAAAAAAAGTTGTGGCTCAGAGTTGTAGATCTCGCGAGTTTGTTTCGAAATGGTTGAAATTTGCATTTTTTACGCTTCAACCCTTGAAAATTTCGACAAAAAAAACTATTGTACTTATCGAGCCTACTCACAAAATTTCTTAAGAATCGGTAAAATGGGCTGTAGACGAGAATAGAGGGAAATCCGAAAATCTGGACATCACACTAACATTATAAAGGCTTGTGAAGAAAGTTTGTGAGTATGTTTATTAGGGTGGAGCGATTTTTGTTTTTGGAAATTCAACTCAGAACGTCTCTAAAACGTTGCATTATTTAGGCTGCCAGGTGTACGAGAAAAATAATAATAAAAATATTCAATACTACTTTTAGCCCTCTACTGTCATCTTGAATAAGCCCACATTAAAAAAATTTTTTTTATTAAAATCTTGTTTTTTTTAATGAAAGTCAAGTGATTTTTTTCTAAGCACAATACTCGAAATAAAAGATATTTATTGCAAAAATATAACAATATTAAAAATATTAATTTTTTTTAAATACTCAGGTTCACGTAGTAGTTGCCGTAAGTATGAAATAAGCTCAAAACATTTGAAGTTGAAACCCTTCTTTATAAATCTAATACATTACGTAAAAAAAAAGTTTTTTTTTCCAATGAAAAGTAAAAAAAAAATTCTAGCTCAAGTAGAGGGCTGAAACATATTTAAAATCAATTACATCGATTCATTAATATCTTATCTAAAGCCAACATATTACAAATGTTCCAGGTCGATCAGACAACTTTTTTTTTCTCCATACATTTACGCTCCAAACTAATGTTTATGTGTAAGTTTGTTACTTTTTCACGCTTAATCGGCTGGACCAATTTGAATATGGAGGTAGTTGAGAACCTGGATTGACATATAAGCTATTTTTGATCCCAAAAAAATGTAGCGTTCCCGTAGGATAAGCGGGTAACACCGCGGGGCACAACTAGTACGAAATAAATTTCGGCAAAGTTGAAACAGATGCTTTGCTGAGCAGTCAATTATAAAGCAATATAATTTGCATCGACTCGGTTAAATCTGTTGACCGTTAAGCAAGTAAAGCTAAGACGCTCCAAGCATTAAAATTGGTGAGCGCAAATAATATTCAACTAATAGTCAACTCTGTTCTGTAAGAGAACTTACTACAATGTCCTCGGGGAGTTAGACATTAGAGATAGCGCCCCAAGCCGCAGGTTTTGCATAATTGTAAGCATGTTAGTTAAGCCTTTGTGGTTTACAGAACTTCGTGAATACCAGGCCATTGCCAGAACAGATACTAGAGTATTATGGTTACGTTTTTATTGGCCCGCACCCCTAGCATAACTGTCATGCGCGACTATTTCTCGTGCGAGATAATTCCCCGCCTCTTTCTGTGCAGTCATGTTAGAGTGTGACCGGTAGTGCTTTCTCTAAGGGCCAAAACTCAATTACAAGACACGACATCGTCGTACGACGCGACATCGTGGGATTGTAGACAACTAATTTTGCATCTTCTCACATAAAGATAAAGTTCATTTTTGATTTATGCATTTCCACGACACGACGTCGCATCGTGTCACGATGCCGCGTCGTAAGACAATGCGATGTCTTATAATTGTGTTTTGGCCCCAAGCATAGTTGGGCTGGCCGCAGAGCAGCCTAGTGGATCTGTGAGCATTAGACTTCGAGAATTAGTTTTGAGATGGCTGAAATGGTTAACTTTTTACGCATCCATATCGCCGCCATATTGGGACTTATACCCATACCAAACCTAATATCGATATCGGGATAATCACTCAGTTACAATGAGACCGACACCGATATACCTACGCGTTAATTATCACCATTTATTCAAAAAAGTAATGCTCTTCGTATTTTTAAACTAGCGACCCGCCCCGGCTTCGCACGCGTGCAATACTAATAAATTATGCATGTATTATACATATAAACCTTCCTCTTGAATCACTATCTATTAAAAAAACCGCATCAAAATCTGTAGCGTAGTTTTAAAGATATAAGCATATATAGGAACAGACAGACAGATAGCAGGAAGCGACTTTGTTTTATACTATGTAGTGACAAACAAATGTCTGCCAAGTATTTCATGTGAAGTCCTAATTTGAATACATTATCTTAACAAAATTTATCTCCGGATTTGTCTTTATTTTATTTCTAACATGTTTGGCTTTCCACATATTTTAAGGCTAATGAGGGAGACATGGTATATAAGTATATACATCTTTGGAAAAGCAATATATTTTGGCCTAATATGCAAAGCACCAAGCCCGAATATGTTGGGAAGTAAAAATGTCTACCTAATTAAGGAGGCGTACAGTCTGGTGGTTTTTTTTTTAATGATTAATCTCGCTGGATGAAAAAAGAGAATAATACTTAATTGTACTTAAGTATTTAAAATCGGCATTCTAGACGGAAAAAACTCAGATGGGCATTTTCTCAAAAGGTGTAAGCGGAACTTATGTTAAGTATATTTTTATAACGTTTGTCAGATTTGTGAAGAAATAATATTTTGACATTAACCGTCAGTTATTTTGTGTGACGATAACTATCGGCTAGTTAATGGTACATAATATTTAAGGCAAATGCGGTTATAGTTTATGAACTGAGCTAATCCACTTACAGAATACACAAAGATATATCTCAACTAGCGACCCGCCCGGCTTCGCACGGGTGCAATGCTGATAAATTATGCATGTATCATACATATAAACCTTCCTCTTGAATCACTCTATCTATTAAAAAAAACCGCATCAAAATCCGTGGTAGTATTAAAGATCTAAGCATACATAGGGACAGACAGACATCAGGAAGCGACTTTGTTTTATACTATGTAGTGATGATTGTCTTGTCTGGTACTCCGTCTCTAACTAATGCAAGAATGTTTTTAAGAAGGTACATTGTTCTACCTAGCCTATTGTTTAGTTAAGAAGTTTCAAATGGAGTAATGGTGTATTTTCATAACCATTTTGGCCACATTTTGGTACTGTTGTAGACGTCAGGCAACGGAATGCAAATATATGTACATACTAACGAGTTTTTAGTTTTTGAACTGAGCTAATCCACTTACAGAATACAAAAAGATATATCTTAACTAGCGACCCCGGCTTCGCGCGGGTGCAATGCTGATAAATTATGCATGTATTATACATATAAACCTTCCTCTTGAAATACTCTATCTATTTAAAAAAAAACGCATTATAATCCGTTGCGTAGTTTAATGATCTAAGCATACATAGAGACAGACAGACAGACAGCAGAGCGACTTTGATTTATGCTATGTAGTGAAGTGTTTCTATGCTCTACTTTACAGTAAACAAATTCGATGATCCATTAACCTTCCGACGTAGACAACATCTTAAATTACGTTCTCACTATCGTAGTCTGCTGTTTCTTCAGAGGTTAACTCTTAATGTAATTTAGTTAAGTGGATCATTCTTCAGAGGTTAACTCTTAATGTCATTTAGTTAAGTGGATCAGCTCAGTAATAAAAACTATACCTCATAATATTAAAATCACTCTATATATTATAAAGGCGAAAGTTTGTGTGTTTATGTGTATGTTTGTTACTTCTTCACGCTCAAATGGCTGGACCAATTTTGATAAATTTTGGTATGAAGGTAGCTGACACCTTGGATTAACATATAGGCTACTTTTTATCCCGGAAAAAGTGTTCCCGTGGGATGAGCGGATAACACCGCGCGGAGCAGCTATAATCTATAAATATTTTGAACGCGCCAGTATTAAAAAAATTGGGCAAGTGCGAGTCCGACTCGCGCATGAAGGGTTCCGTACCATAATCTATAACAAGTTCGTTGTATGGGAGCCCCCCTTAAATATTTATTTTATTTTATTTTTAGTATTTGTTGTTATAGCGGCAATAGAAATACATCATCTGTGAAAATTTCAACTGTCTAGCTATCACCGTTCTTGAGATACAGCCTGGTGACAGACGGACGGACTGACGGACGAACGGACGGACGGACGGACGGACAGCGGAAGTCTCAGTAATAGGGTCCCGTTTTTACCCTTTGGGTACGGAACCCTAAAAACAGACGCGTTTTAGCGTTTTCGACGTTCACATAAAAAAATATTGAAATATAGGTACACAATTAAAATGTAACATACACATTTAGATTTTATTCTCTAGTTATTTAAATCAATATTACTAGATTTTTTTTGCCGAGTGTACGTATAAAAACAGCACTTTCAGTAATGGTTTGTAACTTACCCTTTGTACACACACGGTTCGTTAGTGCTCCGCAATCCCACATTACGTTAACAACGCGCGCTGATTTCTGCGTTTTATTTACCTCGACGTTTCGATATGGCTTAATTTATTTATCTAATAAAAGATGCATTGATAAGACGACACCTTATTTTATTTATCTAATAGGAGATGCATTGATAGGTAACACAGTTCCTTATATACGTATTGAAGGCAACCGTAAATACATGTGGTTTTGATTCCTCCTAAACTGTTTTGCTGTTGTAAGATATATGATTATCTGCAAGCTTTTTGTCTTTAAACCAGTATGGGGTTTTTAATACATATTTGCAATGCAAGATACTACTTAGGAGGATATATCACTGCTCCTTATCCAGACTATCAGTTTACGTGAAGTTTGCACCTGGTAACTATGGCGTCGCATACAAATGAGGTCCAAACTAGGGCTTCTGATATACGTGTTACACGCGGAACCATAGCTCCGTGTTCTAAGCACCGGCGGTCCTAAGATCCCGTACTACACGGACACGCCAAAGATACGTAGCCGTGTCTGCGTTCGGCTGCGGATCGGCGGATCTCGGCTGTAATACGGAGCTACGTATCTTTTAATTACACGGAGCCTAATTATACGTGCCGAACGGTTCGGATCTCCGTTGCCGTGTCATCTGGCAACGGAGATCCGGCTACGGGTACACGAAACACGGACACGACCGCGAACCCTAAGTCCAAACCTAACGTAACCGGCTTATTACAAATCGAGGTTTCTTTCTCTCTGTTTCCTTCTCTAAAACTTAACCAATCTGTACAAATATTTTTATTAAAGCAGTAACGTCTGCTAACGTAAACCAAAGTCAAAGTCAAAGTCAAAATATTCTTTATTCAAGTAGGCGAAGCACTTTCGAATCGTCAGTTACAGAATGTTTACAATTAAGCGAATTGAAAACATTTAAACGGTTCAGACAGGATTCGAACCTGCGTTTCCAACGGCTTTCCGGGCCAACACGGGTGTCTACCAACTGGACCACCGAACCAGAGGTCAGAGCCATTGAATTTTTCAACCAGTTGCTTCAACATGCCTTAGGGTGGCATCGTAGCGCCATCTACCGTAAAGATTTAGACTTTATAGTCGGCATCATCGTCTCAAATTTGTTGAGAATCTATAGTAACGATGTGCTTTAATAAAAATTGGGCAAGTGCGAGCCCGACTCGCGCATGAAGGGTTCCGTACCTATACATATATATAATCTATAACAAGTTTGTTGTATGGGAGCCCCCCTTAAATATTTATTTTATTTTGTTTTTAGTATTTGTTGTTATAGCGGCAATAGAAATACATCATCTGTGAAAATTTCAACTGTCTAGCTATCACCGTTGTTGAGATACAGCCTGGTGACAGACGGACGGACGGACGGACGGACGGACAGCGAAGTCTCAGTAATAGGGTCCCGTTTTTACCCTTTGGGTACGGAACCCTAAAAATAATTAATTTGGGTGTAGCACATCGTTACTATCGATTCTCAACAAACAGTAGGTACTACACTCTAGTACACAAGACGGCAGTATGCGGCGGAATTTTGGCCAGGATTCAAATCCGGGACCTGCTTTCCGCTTCGCTACAGCTACCTACTTACCTAAACATGATTAAGGGTCCTTATCCCTTAAAAATGCTGATTGTTTTAGACATTTTTCTCTATGATCAAACACGTTTCTTAACAAATTATCAGTGTTACTACCTAGAACAGGGTCATTGTGATTTATTGGTATACATTGGAAACCTAGACTTTGAATTTTTCATTGATAATTTTTGTTTCAAAAACTAATCCAAATTTACTAAATTCACGCTGAAAACTGTTTTTTTTTTTTCAACTTATTTTCGACTGCACGCAATAAAATCATGAAATAGCTATGTCACTTTCTAGAACTCAGGGAAAACTATTATTAACTTCAAAAATATGATTGAAATTACCAATATATTTGTCTGAATATGAAAAAAAAAATTTAAAAGGAATAAGGCCTCTTAAGTCCCGTTTTGTTACAATTAAGTCAGCTGGTATTATAGCAGTTACGTAAGCGACATACATTCTGAACACTGTAGATACAAGCTAACCACATTTTCCGATATCCTTTTTTGTAAAAAAACAAAAGCTGCTTTATAAGCTCGTGCTAAAAGGCTGTCATGGAATAACGTCTCATCCCGGATTTGCGGGGGCCGTATAAACTGGTTTTGCCTCTGAATATTTGATGATAAGATCTTTTATAGGTACTCCTACTTCGTGTAAATGTTAGGGTCTTATCACCTGCTATTTGCGGGCGAGTTTTCTATACAAATAGGTACGCCTCGCGGCGAACTAGCTGCGTGATTGTTTTCATAGAAAATTCGCTCGTATATTGCAGGTATGATGAGGCCCTTAATGTTTGTGTACAAATACGCTATATGGGTGAAGACCAAAAGGGTCATTGTCAGTTCAAAAAACAAAATTTGTCCCTTCGGTGGTCAAAAGTTAAGAGTTTGTATGAATCTAGGTTTTGTTGCTATTACATGGGATTATAGAAGAGGGAACGTTTTTTATTCTCACAGGCATTTAATCAGAAAATTAGGCCCTGGAATCCTTAATTTCGCAAATGTCCACCGGAAAGACGCGCACCTAAATCTGACAAAGCCTTAGAAAAAAAGCGATCGGAAAAAGTTCCATTGTGCGACAAAAATTAACGACACAATAATGAACCTCAAAACAGTACCTTAAGATACATTATCTCCGTAATCGGGTAAAAAATATCCATCCGTTCATCGAAGTTTGTGATCTCCAAATAACTTGAAGTGCCACAAAACACAGACTTGCTAAGAAATAATTAGGACATTTTGATATAATATTTCATTTGATATAACAACGATAACTATAATTTCATTGATTTATGATCGATTACACACCCTACGATTTTATTAAAGAAATTGGGATCTTAATTTTTTTTGTTAATTCTAATTACTACCAGCTACCTCAAGAGTAAGTTTAAGTTGCCAATGCAGCAAAACGACTCGATCGCGTTTACCTTTTTCGTATGAAGTGCCAGTACCACTATCACAAACGAGTACGAGATGTTTTTTTTGCGATAGCTAACATACACTAGAGATACTCCGGGAAAATCGTAAACCTTCTTGTAACGAAGTGATATTTGATTTCCGGAAACTACCCAACTATAGTCTAATCACCCAACTATGGTCTAAAACAAAACTCATTACTTTCTACCAAAATCCATATTTTCTTTGTGATTTTATACGTTTTTATTTAAATTAGTTTAACTGAATTGAATTGACTTGACATATATGAATCGAATCGAATGGAATTAAATTGAATTTTATTTATTTATTTAATCTTTTAAAGAACTTATCGTACAAAAGGCGGACTTGATGCCATAGGGCGTTCTCTACCAGTCAACCATTTTCGAGTTAATTTAGACCACATTTGTATGAACTGGACTATAGTTAAACGGTAGTTTAACGGTAGTATAGTCATTTGCCTCTAGATTTATGATCGTATGTAATGGGTCGACCGGCCCAGTGTTGTCATATCTACTAACTTTCCAGTAGATCTACCTATTTGGCTCCGTTCTACCTATTAAAACGGAACGCTTTAAGTGAATCTGCGTGTGTGTGAGGTGTAATTGATTGCAGCTCCACACTACTCGCGAAATTTTACTTGACAGTGACAGATGGCAGTATATTTCACGGCAATTTCTTTGGCTAGTGACAGCTGACAGTATATTTCGCGGCAATTTCTTTGGCTAGTGACAGCTGACAGTATATTTCGCGGCAATTTCTTTGGCTAGCGACAGCTGACAGTTTAATTTGCGGCAATTTCTTTGGCGAGGCAAAGCAAAGATAAGCTTGTTCTTGCTTAACGTATCTGTGGTCGGCCACAAATGATTTTAAACACAGTTTACGCATTGTTACTCATTAAAAACGTACTGACCAAGAGTGGTGGTAGACCTACATATTTTTTATTTCAAATTCTATCAATTTCTGCATCCTGTTCTACCATTTTGCCAAAATTAAATAAATAAATAAAAATAAATAAAATAAAAATGTATTTATTCATTAACACGATTACATCGACATAACAGTGTTTGATGCCCCTTTTTAAGTATTGACTACCTGTGCTAAGGGGCACCGCTCTTCCTTAGGTGGTAAATTATAAGTATCGCGTTACAGTTACACCTTAAAAATAATATTCAAATAAATACAATTTAAATTGAATATTAGCAGTGAAATAAGATTCAACAAACATAAATTAACTTAAAAAAATCTTCTAACAAGTTATAACTAAAAATTAAAAATTAAATGAATAATTAAAAATTAATTACCATTTCGTAACTGAATTGTTATTTGTTATTAAAAGCACATAAGTACCTAGTTTTGTAACAAGTTTTCTGTATCATTATAGTCAAGAGATTTTAGCCATTTATTTATTAAGTCTTTGCATTCATAGTACGGTAGAGGGTAAATATTTAGTTCTTTGTTGATAATATTATACAGTTTTCTTGATTGTATAGTGTATTGTCTACTTGCAAATGCTGTATTTGTGAAGGTGGTAGGGACTATAAGGTCTTTTCGCCTTCGATTTTGCGTGTCTGGAAAATACGGAAAATATTTATGTAGTCTTAAAACCACACACAAGATATACAGTTGCCTTACAGTTAATAGATCGGATAGATTATATAGCTCTATAGTGGGATATCTGAAAGGCTTAAAATGCATTACTTTCAATAAAGATCTCTGTGCTCTCTCTAATTCTAACAATTTGGTTTTAGTTGTGCCTCCCCAAACAGGTATACAATATATAATAATCGATTGAGCCAAGGCTATATACAATCGTCGGAGAAGTTCTTTACTTGCGATGTGCCTAAGATTCTTAAACAACCACATTAGTTTTCTAGTTCGGGTCATGATCAGTTCTATATGTAAGTGCCAAGTAAGGCGCTGATCTACTATGATACCCAAGTACTTGGTGCTCTCTACTTTAGTTATTGTTGAGCATGAGCAATTTGAATTAGTTAGGTAATTGCAGGTATGGATACGGATTGTAAAGTTATTTTCTGGTTGTGTGCGATTATAATTTGTAAAACATATAAAGTTGGTTTTGGCTGTATTTAACGTGAGTAGATTTAAGTTTAACCAGGTT
This sequence comes from Apotomis capreana, assembly GCA_947623375.1. Classification (NCBI taxonomy): domain Eukaryota; kingdom Metazoa; phylum Arthropoda; class Insecta; order Lepidoptera; family Tortricidae; genus Apotomis; species Apotomis capreana. Next base: position 17,170,984 of record OX392509.1, on the reverse strand, counting down.
GCAATCTTAGAAAGGCCCTCTTCTGCATAGTCCTTTAATTCATCCCATGAATTGCCCGAGAAAACTACTGCTGTGTCATCTGCGTATGAAAATATATGACCTTCATTAATTTCCATGGCGCAGAGTTTATTTATATAAATTAAGAATAAAGTCGGTCCAAGGACACTCCCTTGAGGGACGCCAAATGTTACATCAGTATTATTGCTAATGAAGTTTCCTATCTTTACTTTTTGCTTGCGTTTTTGGAGGTAACTTTGTAGTAACTTTAGAGGAGTGTCTCTTATTCCTATGTTCTGTAACGTGTCAATTAGAGTAGATATAGAGACGGTATCAAAGGCTTTCTTGAGATCTAAAAATACTGCTAGGCATTTCTTGTTTTTGTCTACTTTATCAACTATTAGAGAGGAGAGTGCCGTTACGGCATCTTCAGTTGATAATCCTGGTCTGAACCCGTATTGAGATTTTGATAATAGTTTAAATTTAGTTAGGTAATTTAATAGTCGGTTATTAATTAATTTTTCTATTACTTTTGAAAAGGCAGGTAACACAGAAATTGGCCTATAGTTAGATGCATCATCTCTATTTCCACTTTTATACACTGGTGTTATTAGGGCTTCTTTAAGAGCATCAGGAAAAATTCCCTCTTTAAAACAGATGTTGACAAGATGGACGAGTATGGGTACAATTAGACTACTAGCCATTTTTAAAAATTTTGCTGATAGATTGTCCCAACCAGGGGCACTGTCCGATTTTAAGTTCATTAAAACTGTAAGTACTTCGTTAGGATCTGTTTCCAACAGCACAAATGAAGTTAAGGGAGGTTCTGTGGCATTTGACGGGTCATTGGGATTATACGTTCGGTGTGTATTGTTCTTTATAATATTTTCAGCTAATGATTTCCCAACACTTGCAAAATAGTTATTAATATCATTGACGGAATCAAGCGGATTGTTTTTAATGTCTAACAGTTCATTATTTTCAGTTTTCTGTGGTTTGCGGTTTGTAATTTTGTTTATTGAATTCCATAATGCCTTCGAATTGTTACTTGCTTTAGTTAATTGTTCCTTTTCATAGGCACGTTTTAATTTTTTGATTAAGTTGTTACAGTAATTCCTGTATCGTCTATAAGTAATTTTTAGGGTTACGTTTTCAGGATCAGACCGTAACTTCATCTGCATGTTGTTTCTGTTTCTAATGCATCGTAAGATGCCCAAGGTAATCCAGGGTTTAATAATGCGATCTTTTCTGGGAATTAGTGTAGTGATAGTATTTTCTAGAAGACAATTTCTTAACTTGCTTATTAAAATTTCAGTTAGTCTGTTAGGATCAGTAAAAGAGCATAATTCGATCAGGTTTTCTTTATGTAAGCTAGTCATCGCCTTTTCATAGTCTATAACAGTTTTCGTTCTTTGGTGGTTCTGTAAAACATTTAGCCTGGATAAATTTAAAAATATCATAGAGTGGTCTGTAATTGTTGTGTTAAATACCAGTACTGTCGCACATGTTTTACTTCTATCTAATTTCAACATAAAATGGTCAAGGCAAGTTTTATCCCTTGTTGGTAGTAAGTGACCCGGGAGTAGTCCGTGCATAGATAAAATATTGAGGTAGCTGAGTCTATTGGCGCGTTCATGTGATTGTTCGTTAGCTTTGTGAATTATGTTTATGTTCAAATCACCAGTTACAATGATATTTTTACACGTTTTTATTGTTCCTAAATGTGAATTAAGGGAGGTAATAAAGTTATCTGCATTATGAAAAGAAGGGGAGCGATATATCCCAAGTATTTTTATGTTACAAATAGTTATTTCTAAACAAGAGGCCTGTGGCAATATGATTTCTTTAACTACTGCTTTATGAGTGTTTTTAATATACATGATCACGCCGTCATTTTGATTATTTTGATTAGTTGTGTTAAAAACAACGTAATTTTCGATGGTAGGTATAGGTTTGTTTAGGTTTAGTCTGCACTCACTCAGTACTAAAATATCAACATTAAAATGAAGGTGCGATAATGCCAGGAGTAGCTCGTCTATATTATTATATATGCTTCGAATATTCTGCGATATTATTGTGAAATCGAGTTTATCTACATGAATATGCTTAGTTAGGTCTTCAATTTGGCATGGAATAGATTGTGCGATAGCTAAGTTGTCTAATTGGTTTAAAGTTGTGAGTGTATTATCCATATTTATTGAAATTTAAACAAAACGGGTAGGTAACAGGTGGTGCATATGTTGTGCTGTGGTTATGTAAATGCATGTTATAAACATATATATTTAGGTGGGTGGATTTTTGTAACTTTTTTGTTTTTATAAGTTGGTTTAAATTTTGTATACTATTGACACACATAAAACATTGTACAGTATTAATATCAGAGGTAAACCAATTTCTGGAATTAATAAAAATTGACTGAATCAGTGTAGTCTTTGACTTATTATACAAATATAAGAGTAATAATAATATTATATTAGAGATATTTTGAGATCTGTGAGATACAAATAAAAATAACATAGTGTTCGTTGAAAACGGAAGTAGTCATGCTTCCTGCATCAGCCGGTGTATTTGAGCTTCGTTGTTTACCAGAATCACAGGAGAGTTTTCATTTTTCCTTACGAAGACTCTGCCAAGGTAGGTCCAGCAGAAAGAATAGCCTTTGGACTTCGTCAGGTCGCTTGCCAGGAAACGTAGGCGTGCTCCTTTTGCAGTCAGTTGTTCCGTGACGTATACAGGGGTATCCTCTTTCTTAGTATGACCGAGATGTTTTGCACTGAGTTTATTATTCCGGTTTTTTAGGTTGTGCTCTTTGCATTTTTTCAAGATGTTAGCTTTCAACATAGTTGATGACATCTCGATTATGATCGGTGTGTTTTCTTCTTGTTTTTTTCCACGGAGCCGGTATATGTCCATCACGTCTGTCGCCATAATTTTACAATCAATAGACTTTGATAATTGGGTCACCATTTGTAATAGGTCATCCTTGGTTTCTTTGCTTACCTTGGGCACATTTTTTATTTCTATATTTCGCTTCCGGCTCTCTCTCTGCGTATCTTCCAACCTCTCTTCCAGCAACGAAATATACTCCTTGTCTTTCCTGCTAGCTATTTCTAAGAGTTCAACCTTTTTCTTGAGTTCCTCGTTCTGTTCTGCGAGAAAAGCAACAGATTGCTCGATGTTCTTGTTTGTCTCCTTAATTTGGTGAAGTGTGGGGGTAATTTTCTTTAGTTCGTTTTCTTGAGACAAAAGTAAATTCTGTATCATATCTTTCATTTCTAGTTTAAATTTTTCAAAGTCTGTATATGAAGGGATTTCCGTTTGTTTTTTAATATGCTGTGCTGAATTTGCCTCATCAAACCTTCCATTCTTGTCAGTGGTCGCTCTTGTCGTTATACTTTTCATATTTGCGTAGCCACGTTAAAATAATAACAGGTTAAACTTAATACGTCAAGGAGTATTACAGCACAAAAATATGTTATATTCTGCAGTTTTGGCCGAAAAATGTGGTAAAGTTCAACTAAGTTCACGGCTATTCCAAGAATTCATTCACTAGTCCTTGAGGAGCGAGCAGCAGTCCTAGTTCGCGGCTAAAATGGAGTAAGCGCCGCGTATTCAGTATTCAGTATGTGAAGACACTGCTTTTCTCCAAATGGCACTCTACTGCACTTAATATAATGAGTAAAAGAGGCAAAAAGTATTCGATACTATTCCCACACTTAGTTACATTATGTCTTTGCTAAAATGGAATACACTCGTGGTCTCTGCAATTGGGATTAAGGTCGTGTTTGACGGCGGATTAGACTGTACTTTCTCAAATTAGAAGGATTAGCTTTTACGTCACATTTAAAAATGTAACAAAGTGTACATAGAGTAGACGCTATTATTACTGAGTGTAGATAGACAATGTAAAGCCACCAAAATAGGGTAGCAATTTTAAATTGGAATATTTTGGTGCAGGCTTACTATTTTATTATTCTATTTTGGTTTCTTGATAAAAATTTAGGAGCGCTTTGTTGTAATACATATACGAAATACAGAAGCTGGTTTCCTTCCATCTCAGGCATTATTATCTATACATGAAAAATAAATTACGTGGATGTACGGGCTAAAACTGTCATTCCTTAACATTATATAAACAGAAGGTGTAAGTATTATGTAAACAGAAAAAGTATGTACAAAGGCGAACGTTCCGCTTTAAGGGATCTCTTACTTTAAAGTTTGATTAACCTTTGAGTAAGTTATATCTATATTATATATATAAATATATAATTAATACAATAATACAATTTGTAACGTCATATTTGGTATTTCTCTTATAACATTCTTATTATTCCAGCATTTTGACTTGCCATAAAAGATTTGATCTGGCAGCAATCTGGTATTCATAAAAATCCTATGAATATTGGGTACGGAATCATAAAAAGGCACTGTCCCGAAAATAAATGCTAACGACGTGCCATTTTAATTAATTGAATGTAATGAATTATTAATGTTTCGTTATAACCTAAAATAATATGGTTCCAAACAAAATCCCAGGCTAATTGTTTATCAACGCAAATGACAGCAGAATTCGTTTAAGAATTAATTATGAATTTCTTAAAGTGGCTGACTTTCGCTGCCTTTTTAAAGGTGCCACCTAGTATTATTTAATTACTGATTTAATAAGAACTAAGGTATCGTTCAATGTGTTTATGAATATTTAATAATAGTAAGTAGACCTTTTTATGGATGAAACAAAGGGAATCTTAGATCAGGCACAAGTCATATTTTGTTATTGTGTAATAATTATAATTCTGAGTTTATAGTGTAAGATTGTCCCTTAATATTTATTTATTGACTTATTGGCCATGAACCAAGCAGATATATCAATGGAGCAGTAAAGCCAATAGCTAGTAATAATGTTAGAAATACCTATTGATTAGATATATTCATGGAACGACGAGAACTTAGGCCATCAGCAGTGAATGTGATCCTAATAACCCGCCTGTGGAGATAATGTCACGGAAACTGTAATCTTTGAACCTTTTATCTTAGAATGAATTACAAATAGAAACCTAGTAAGCGCTTGGAAGTGAAGCCAGGGACCTAATTAGAGAATGCCGTTTGAGTGATCGCCAAACGTCAAATCTCTATTAGATAACAGTTATATCGCCATTGAACTGTCATTAAAATGCGATGAGCTTAAAAGTGACATATCTCATCTCAATTTTGGAAATACGAAGGCTATAATGATTGTCAAAAATGTTATTCATGCATATGAATTTCTGTTTTGAACGAAACGAAGACGGACGAAGTTGCGATGTTCTAGGGATATCGCCACTTGTCAAGTAGGCACACGTCAAAAGTGACGGATGGCGATGAAATGGAGAGATCTCCATCATCTCTCTAAAATTGGTCGAATACCCCCCCAGTTTTAGTGAGCCACGGTTTGTCACGGGCTCAGTTTCGTCCGTGTGCGCATCTGTCACAACGTCAATATCATAGGAACAACGTCTCTATAATTGGTTCGTAGACACAAAAAACCAAAACTGGCTTCATCCTTCGAAAATCTGCTGTATGAATACTTTCGTTCTAGGCGTATCTATATTCTAAGCCTTTTATGAATATCGCTCGTGTCATAATATAACGATATTTTGCCCCATAACGTACAAATCTATAAGCCATTCTTTCTTGAAAGCTTTTTAGCGAGCACCGGAAATATAATGATAGAAAATGTGTTCTCGAAATAAATATTATTCAACTTGGCTCGTATTATTACAAAGGAAAGGTTAATTTGATCCTTTAATATTGTTGTTTAAATATAAATGGAGTTATTTTTATAGGACAACTCAAATATGTAACAGAATATCCTCTTTAGTCGAATTAAACTTCGTTTTTTAAATCGAATAGTCTATTTCGACGTTTCGTTCATTTATGTTGTTGCGCTATTTCCTATTTGAAGTTGGATGCAAAACAGTCGCTATAACAACTTATATTACTAATAACATTTGGTATAATTTTAGCATAATTTGATATAATGCGTTTAAGGGCTCAATACACACTCAAACTACCCAAACAAAAAGTAAAACTGTAATAGAGTCGGTACGACGACGAGCGAAGCAAGGAAGATCTTGCGAATATAAACGTTATATCAGTGAGCAAATAAGGACACGTTGACGATTTTGGTTGAAAACGTCACAATTGTCGTGCAACAAACAGTCCCATGTCACAGTAGTTGTTACTAAAGATGCAGGTAAGCCTTTATTCGGTTCAATCGCTATCCCGCACAGTTCAAAACCGACGGTAGGTATACGGATCCGATCAATGGCTCAGTCGGCAGAATGCACAGGGTAAGCCAGGATGGACAATTGAAACGTTTCGATCTTTAGAGCCAATGGCTTTGTGCTTATATGGCCACTGACGTTCACTTTAACGGACAACTTAGTGCCCTTGTACTGTCAGGTGTTTGTATTGTCAGGACTATGGGGCAGATATTGGGCGATACAAAGGACATCCCGCAGGCCACAGTTTGCAGTTGTCAGAAATCGATAGGTTAAATGCTTTCACGTACTGACGAGAGACGTAAATTCGGACGCTCGTGTTACGGCACCACGTCTGTTAACGGCGACATTTTATCTTCTCAAAAGTGCAAGTTCGTCTAATACCGAAAATTGTTTGTGTAACATGCCTACCCTATTAGGATAGGTACGATTTTTGGAAGACCGTTAATGTTTGTTTCGATAGTCCTTGCTGTGAGGATCTACTTTTTTTTAATTGACATGTTGACATTTCTTGACTGAAGGGATATTTGCCTTCGAAACTCAATTAAAAAAACTCGTCGTAGCATGTTGAATATGACATTTGCTGTGTGATGACGGCTGACGCTGACAGCTATCACTCGACAGATGACACACGACAGACTGACCTTGTCAGACAGATTAAGAACGGTGGTGTCGGGAGGATACTACGAGTATAATTATTATTATTATTCAGTGAATAAAGGATTTTGACCTTACAAACGGTCCGGTAGTTTTGAATTTTTGATATGTTGTCTAGGATGGTTAGTCAGTGCTTAAAATGCAAAATGCACAATTCCCCCCCCTCCGCGCCCGCCGCCATATTGAAAAAACCGGCACTCTCTTCATATTTTTGCTCATATCTTCCTTTAGGAGCATTTTAGCTAGAAGAAAGCTGCGACAATATTATAGAGAGTTAAATTTACTACATTTTTCATTTTATATTTTGTTTCTAGGACAGATAGTTACGGAGATATGCACATTTAAAAAAACTTAAGAAATTGCAATTTCCAACTCAAAAACAAACTTCTGGATTATATCTTCGTTTAGGAGCATTTTAGCTAGAACAGTGCTTCGGCAATTTTGTAGAGAATTAAATTTACTACAATTTACATTTCAAATTTTGTTTCTAGGACAGATAATTACGGAGATATGTAAAAAATAAAGTCACGTTTTCCGAAAATGTATGTAAAAATGGACATGAGTTTTATAAGCAATTATATTTCCTACATGTTTTAATTTGTCCTAGACTAGTCCATAACTGAATGACAGCGTTCTAAACCAAGAATTTTGAGAAATTTTCGGAAAATTCGACTTTTCCTGTTTTTTAAATGTGCATATCTCCGTAACTAACCGTCCTTGAAACAAAATTTGAAGTGCAAATTATAGTAAATTTAATTCTCTACAATATTGCCCAAGCTTTGTTGTAGCTAAAATGCTCCTAAACGAATATATAATCCAGAAGTTTGTTTTTCAGTAGGAAATTGCGATTTTTTACGTTTTTGTAAATGTGGATATCTCCGTAACTATCTGTCCTAGAAAAAAAATATGAAATGGAGAATATAGTAAATTTAACTTTCTATAACATTGTCGAAGCTTTCTTCTAGCTAAAATGCTCCTAAAGGAAGATATGAGCAAAAATATGAAGAGAGTGCCGGTTTTTTCAAAATGGCGGCGGGCGCGGAGGCGGGGGGGAATTGTGCATTTTGCATTTTAAGCACTGACTAACCATCCTAGACAACATATCAAAAATTCAAAACTACCGGACCGTTTGTAAGGTCACACATAGTACTTTAGTCTCTATTCACCGTATTAGAGTTCAATGTACGAAATTTGAAAGTTCGCTCATTCAAAAATTGTTTGACGCAAGATCGAGAGGGACAACACGGTACAAACTTCGAATTTCGATCTTCGGAGTATAGCCCTTCAGGGTTACCGGTTAGGTCCGAATGTGGTCGATATCAAATTTCTGTGATACGATTACCTAACTGCCTACTGATGGCACGGCGTCGATCCGAATGCCACAAAATACGTAACAGACACGCGCAGATTTTCACTGATATTCCATCCTGTTGATCACGATATAGGCACTATCGGCTCTATCACAGTTATATCAATGAAACTAGCGATCCGCCCCGGCTTCGCACGAGTGCTATGCTGATATTAAACGAAAAGTGTTTCTGTATTAGGTATATTATGCTTTCTCTTGAATCTATCTATTAAAAACACCGTATCTAAATCCGTCGCGTAGTTTTAAAGGTCTAAGCATACATAGGGTCAGACAGACTGCAGGAAGCTACTTTGTTTTATACTATGTAGTGATACAGGAGTGATTAAAGAAATAATTATCTTCACTTCTAAAGCGAACTGAAATAGAGACGCTTCACCCGCCGAGCGGTCAATAAATACAGAAAGCGTTCAAATCTTGGAATTCGTGCTTATCACAAAATGACTTGCTCATTCCGGGATTCAAACCCAGACAGCATAACGTTCCTTGCACCACCAACCACGTATTGTCAAAACACGTATTGTTTTCCGAACCCACATCACGCACATGATACTATCTTGTTACTAACAATACCTAATTACCTACAATACCCAACGAGAAGCTATCAATAATTTCGGTATCCCATTGTTAATATCCACATTGTTTTCAAATGGTTACTGTCGAATGCAGCAACACGAGCCTGAGTTTAGAGTAGGTACTAATGTGCTCAAATAACTTTGCTTAATTTATACGCAAACGAAGTTACAATGAATGGGGCCCATTGTAACTTCGTTTGCGAAGAATAAGAGTTACTTTTTCTCTCTTTATCGATGTACCTAATTCGGTTTAAAGATATTTCTATAACTGCATCTTAACATGCCTATTAATTATAACCGAAATCATTAAAACATTGTTTTATAGAGGTTTTAAGTTTTTCGTCATCGCACTAATATTATAAAAGCAAGTTTGTGTATGTTTGTTACATCTTCACGCTGATATGGTTGGCGGCTTTATTTCATAATTTGCAACAGGGATAGGTTAAATAAATTATCACTAGGCTTATTTTTATCCAGAAAAAAACATGGTTTGTGTATGACACGCTTAATGGGAGGCTCCATCCCTTGTATTATGTGACCATGTGTTTTTATTAAATAAAGAAATTTGATTTGATTTGTATTGATAGTGAACCCGGTTTCCACATGAGCTAAGCCTAAAAACTGGTTATTAATAATTATAACTTTATAACTGTATTTCACAGCGAGTAGACAAACCTTTTCCTTTGATAATAGTTCAAGAAAACTAGTCCTGGCAATGCAGACGATTTTTACAAGCATCGAAATAAATTTACCCTTTGACAATTGACCTGAAGAATGAACTTGGATACAAAATTATCTGTCAATTAAAAAAAAATTAAACAAAAAATGATAAAACCCAGTGTATACTTTATATGAATAGTAGGTACACAACAGATAAACAGATGAAATACGACTTAGACGCAAACTTACGTGAAGAGAGGGGGGATACCAACATTACCAACATAAACAACATAAGCTCGCCTATTGTTTGCCTCTATTGTAATGTTAAGTGTCATCTGTATTTGTATTTCTTTCTTCTTGAGGTGTGCAATAAAGAGTATTCTATTCTATTCTATTCTAAATTAGTAATTTGTATCTTATTTAATAGTTTGAAATAGGGTTTAAACATGCTCATGATAGTTTAAAATTACTATTCATATTTACCCATCCAAAGATGCCGAATGTCAAGGTAATACTAGAAAGGTAGTTTGACGACAGAATCCTGAAACCGTCCTAGTGTCAAATAAACTAGTGTAAAAAAAATAAACAATGCAAAGATCGACACACAAAGCATAAGGAAAGATTAGTCAGGTCTACGTGGAGCGAGGGTAGCGAAGTGGCTAACGCGCTGGACCGGTAATCCAGAGGTACCGGGTTCGATAGCTCCTTTTTCAATTTTTCTTTAAGCTTTGATCTTTGTATTCATGGTTCACTTTGCATGGTTTGACAGTTCATTTGCTTGGAGGAGTTAGCGTGGTTTGACTATTATGACGGATTTCGTGGAATAAAAACTTTAATTACTAAGTCCGGTTATTACTTTACGAGGAAAACGCTGAGATCATGAAAGTGTTGTCTTTAATGTTCGCTATCACGCAGTTCTCTGTATTAAAACGTTCATTAAATTCCTTTTGAAACTTCATATTACTTTGATTCGTTTTTATACATGAAAAACCAACAGCTTTACCCCAAACTGTACATATGTTTTTATAAAAAATATCGTGACTTTGACTTTATTATGGGGACAGCTATTGGACATTCAAAGATTATCAACTACGGTAAAGAAAAAATATCAAAAGTTATGACGTAAAGTCCCATTCAAACTTCATAAATAGTTTTTAAAAACATAAAAACCCAAAACAAATAACACAATAATACGTTTTTACAGAGAGAATCGTGACTTTGAAGTTTATGTCTTTCGGCTCGTTTCATAAAACCACACTCGTGTTTTAAGACCTCTCATTATGTAACAGTTGCATAAACGTTATTTGGCCCGTTAAATTTGTCGATTCACGTCGCCCATAGTAGATAATACAGATAATAAAAAAACCGGCCAAGTGCGAGTCTGAATCGCGCACCGAGGGTTTCGTACAAATACTTATCCCATATTAACTGGCCGGGTTAAGTTAAGTTTTGCACCTGGTATGTATGGCGCCGGATGCAAATGAGGTGCAAAGTTAACGCAACCGATCACGTTTGTTGTATGGGAGCCCCCTTGAATATTTATATTATCCTATTTTTTCTTATAGCGGCAAGAGAAATATGTTCATGAGGTACAGCCTGGTGACAGACAGACAAACAGACAGACAGACAGAGAGCAGAGTCTTAGTCATAGGGTCCTGTTTTTACCCTTTGTGTAACCCTAACCCTAACCTATTTGTAACCATAATAAATATACAGCTCCCTGTATAGCTAGCCTTTACCGCAGATATCGCACAATTATACAACGCTTAACTTTTAAACACATTTAAACTTCGCACGCAATTAAGTGTTAATTCGCTTGTTTCGCAGGCGATATTAATTGGAACCCTCAGGGATGACTGATCATATTAAGTGGAAAAGTTTGTTTGTTCATTACAGGGTTAGACTCAGCCGTATGCAAATGGTGACGTGTCGCAATCGTAACTCATAAGTGTACTCGAGTGTTATAGAAAAGGTTAAAGGCGTTCACAGTAGCTATTAAAGTCTTTGGGTGTTTGGGTGGTTTTGTATTTAGTCTACTTATATTTGAAAGCCCACACGTATAAGACCGCAATGAGATTAGGATTGGATATGATAGTTATTTCATGTTCTTTTTAGGGTTGCTGATCATATTAAGTGGATTTTTTTTTGTTCATTACAGGGATAGACTCCGTATGCAAATGGTGATATATGTGTCGCAATCGTAACTCAAGTGTGCTCGAGTGTTATAGAAAAGGTTAAAGGCGTTCACAGTAGCTATTAAAGTCTGCTGTTTTTTTGTATTTAGTCTGCTTATATTTGAGAGCCCACACCTATAAGACCGCAATGAGATTAGGATTGGAGATGACAGTTATATCATGTTCTTTCTTTTTTAGCCTATAGATGTGTCCGCTGGGCAACTGTCTCCCCTCTCTTGCACCACTCGTATTTTTCGGCTGCAGGCTATTTGGATTTATTGGTATATATTTGAAACCTACAGTTTGAATATTTCATTGATAATTTTTGTTCCAAAAACTACTCGAAATTGACAAAATTCACGCAGTCAACTTATTTTCGACTGCGCGCAATGAAAGCATGAAATAGCTATGTTACTACCTAGAACTCGGGGCAAAGTATTATTTACTTCAAAAAGTTGGTTAAAATTATTAACATATTTGTCATATGTCTAGTTAAGTATGCGCCTGATACAAAGAAGCGACCGGGTTGGTGAAGTTGCGATCTTCCAAGGACATCACCACATATCACCCTCCATCACGTCAAAAGTGACGAACGGAGATATCTAAAAAAAATTACGAATTGAGCCCCTGTTCTCATCACAGTTTCATAACTTTCATAATATTAATATTATGTCCATTGCATAGCTTATAAATAATTTAGGTACAAATTTTCAAACAAGGTGTTGCCCATTTTGGTAACATCAAAACCACATCTGAGACTGTCGCTCTGAAGTTATAAGGACCGAAGAACATAATTATGTTATATCGAAATTGGAAGCGAACTATGCTAAGGCAAGATACTGCATGATGTATGGTCGGTGACTGACTGACGTCGCGTATCTTGAAATTCATTGAGATTGAGATATTTATTGATAAAATTACAGAATTTTACATGTCATTTAGGTAATTCTTCGAATTCCATCGCATAGAATAATATCGCTCTATTAACTCCGTGCTAGTAAGTAAATAGCCAAGTTTCCTCCGAAATGAAACATCTTTCTCGCGGCATCTGACAACAAAGGGAACCTTCCCAACAACAATGTGTAGATAATGAAATACGAGGCCTAGTATGATTTATTACAATTTTACGTGAAATGCATTTAATATCGCTAAGAACCCGATTGTGAATTGCGAAATATCTTGTATTGATTTGACAAAGATGTAATTTTACGCACGCAGTTATTTGCGTAGCTGTCATTGCCATGGACGTCCATATGCGACTACGCCATTGTGGCTAACATTAGCTGAATGTGTCCTGTGAATGTGAATGCGGTTTCGTTGGTAAAATCTCGAAAATTTCGAGACAAACCAGTTTATTATATGCGTAAGATGATTCTTGTGATATGTCTCTCTCTCTCTCTCTCAGCGCTCTAATAGCCAAATCTATCCAATTGGGTTCTAGGGGGTGCAGAATCAGTTATTGTGTGGAACCGGTTTTAATGGGTTATTTCTACAGTAAAATAACCGGTTTCGCGTTGGTATTGGTTCCCACATTCTATTGTAGATAAAAATATCTGTTTTTAACCGACTTCAAAAAAAGGAGGAGGTTCTCTATTCGAACTAATTTTTTTTTTTTTTTTGTTTTTTTTGTGTGTATGTTACTCGATATCTCCGAGAACCGTGAACCGATTTTCAATTTTTTTTTTTAATCGAAAGGGTATAACTCCGAGTTGGTCCCGTTGGCACTAAGTCAGGATCTGATGATGGAATCTTGGAGAAATCGAGGGAACTCTTCAAATGTTATAGGGACATGTACGGCGCTTTCGGTAATTTATTGATAAAGTCAAGAATTTACATTCAGGAAATAGGATTTGATGTAAGTAAACTGATGATGAACACCACAGATGGCCACTAGAACCACTAAAAAGCAAAATAAAAAATTATTTTTAAAAAAAAAAAGAACCGACTTCAGTAAAACTAAAAAACCAAAAATAACCCATTCAAGTACAGATTACATTTGACTCACCCTTCGAAGTCGGTGCCAAACCTCGCGTAAACTATAATATAACTATAAATATAAGAACTGAGTGGTTTGGGATCGACCTCGAAGGGTGAGTCAAATGTAATCTGTACTTGAATGGGTTATTTTTGGTTTTTTAGTTTTACTGAAGTCGGTTCTTTTTTTTTTTTTAAATATTTAAATAAAACAAACACTTAAGCACACACTTTATTCAATATACATCCCAATAAATCAGCTGTTTGACTCCTCACAGCACCCTGTTATTTGTACGACACCATTATAATGATTTATACCCTCCCCATTGTCCTAACTTGTTGGCGCACAGGAGAAAAAACTTGTTAAATTAGAGGAAATAATAATTTCAGTCTTTTGTCTGTCTCGAAACTATGGTTTCGCTTGGTGATTCCACTGACCACAAAAGCGGTTGGAACTTTTGTTTTAGGACTTTTGTTGGCGACGGAATATATTTAATAGTTTTATGGGCCGTTGTTTAAAATTTTACTTTTGTTAAGTCTGCGTGTAGGTTGTATATTATGCTAAAAAAGTGTAATGGGACAAACATTTGTATTTTGTGCGGTAGGTATTATAGAGCAGTTTTTTACAGCTTCATATGAATAATACAAGGTCATTATCATTATGTAACTTTATACTTACAATACCTTTATGGATACGTTCAGTGCTGTATAATGAAACGATTTGACGTAATTTTTACGTAATCATTTATGTCGCTTTATTACTACAGGTAATTTGGAGATTTTAGATTTAATTTTATTATTTTCATTTTATTATCAGAAGGTTTCTTCAGAGTAATAGTAGGGGTTTCCTTTGGCAGAATGAACCTTCTGAACCCTAAGAACATTTTGAGGAGAGTCATCTTGAATTTTAGTGCCTTCCTGAAGGTTAAGTAAGTTATGACTATATTTAGAAAAAATCAGTAACACATTATAGAAACACCAAGTTTGGGCTCTTGCAGATAGGAAACGGCTGAATTAACTTTTATGAAACATACGCGAAACAACCTGTAATATACTCATATCTAACACCAAGGGAGGAATGTTGGAAATATATAAAGTTTCTATTTTTAATGAATTTTCTTTAAAATGTTTTCAGGGTTCAGCTTAAATACACCTAGAAACCTAGTCAGCGCTTGAAAGTGAAGCCAGTTTTAGTGAGCCAGCCATCACGGCCTCAGTTTCGTCCGTGTATGCATCTGTCTCAACGTCAATATTGTGATATTCAAAAGCAAAACTTTTCTAATATGATTGTTTCGTAGACACGCACACATAAAACCAAAACCTTCATCCTTCGCAAATCTGTTTTTTGAAGACTATCGTTCTAGGCGTATTTATTCCAAGAGGTTCATCCTGCCAAAGGAAACCTTTTAATCATCAAATGCCGTATATTAGGCTTATATATCGTGAACACCGCCCGCTGTAAGATTATATGACTGTTACTAGTGTACTCTGGAACAGAAGGCTTAGTTTATTAGTTCCCAGTGATGTTCGATACAGACAAATGCGTCTCCATCCGCCATCAAGTGTCTATATGGGACTAACTATACTTAGACTGCTCTAAAAGTCAGAAAAGACCGTCAAAGTTCAACATTCCTACGGAGCGCTAAAACGCTCCATACAAACGGCCACCTAATCGTGACGTCATATTATATTTGTATGGAGACATTTAAGTAATTTGCGATTTTTCACCGTGAAAAAGTGCGTTTAAGAGGTTTTGGTTGTCATACAATTATTGTTTTGTTAAAATATAAGAATTCTGAAAACAATTTCAAAATTTCTTTAGGATTAAAAATACACCGCGTACTTCTAAAGTCACTGTTGTATTAAAAAAATATTATGTTTTTTGTTTTTTTTTTCTTTGTTTCATGAGATATTGCGCTAATTTTAATCATATAACTACACATTACGCTGGTAGAATTTAACATCAGTCGTCATCGCTATTGTCCCCACTAGCAAGGAAGCCATTTGTCTTTTTTTCTACCATTCATATAGTTGCCATGAAGTTGTAAGTACATTATTAAGGTCAATATTGGAATGTCATAAAATTTGCGGGGGCAGGGCAAATATGTAAATCTGATAACAATGCCGCTTAGATAATGACGCTTAATAGATTCTATTTTAAACCGGAAATTTGGTTAACCGTAACTTCATATTAAGAAGATTTTAGCTGCGTACAAAGCTTAAAGGCCGCCCACATTTTCGCCGAATAGGTCGGGAAAAGTTCAAAGGTATTTTTGGTTTTTATGATGACTTTTATCAGAGTATATATATATGCGATGCGCCCTTTCTGCTGTATAACTGGCTGCTACCTATTTTGCTTGTCTCACGAAATAGCGTTACCCGTCTTATTACCTGGCTGCGCGACAGCAGCACGCACCTTATTGGAGTAGACCGAAAGGAATAGGTTTTTTTTTATACGGAGGTGCCAAACAAGCGTACGGCCCGATGGGAAGCGGTTTCCGCAACTTGCAACTCCACGGGATTAGAATACATGTTGCCGACCCTCTAAAAATCTGTACACTCCTTTTTTGAAGAACTTCATACTGCATTTCCCCGAAAAAACGTCGCAAGGGAGCTCATTCCACAGCGTTTGCGGGAGAAAGTTCATTTGAAACTGTACCGTACGCGACCATTTAGGCTCCAAGGTGGCTGAACGCCGACGACGAGCGGTGCGATGATAGAATGTGGACGTGGACATCATGTCAAATATGTAGTTCCTCACAGCACAACCCATTATACAAGCGATAGAACGCACAATAGGAGGCGAATCTCTCCTTACACTGAAGGGTTCAATATCGCTTGTAAGTTGAGGATCACCGACGTTTCAAGCTGGTATCCAGGGGTGCTCCCGCCCAGGGATGACAGCAGTACTCCATGTGGGGTCGGACTTGCGACTTCTATAGCACAAGTATTTGCCCCGCGTGAAATACCGCTTCGCTCTATTAAGCACGCCGAGCTTCTTCATAATATTGAATCAAAGGCCTTACGGTCGTTTACAGACTATGCAAACAGTGTCATGTAGGAAACCAAGGTTTCTCATGCCCAATACGACTTTTTTTTTTTTTTTTTAATGTCATAGGGTGCAAACGAGCAAACGTATCGCCTGATGGAAAGCGATTACCGTCGCCCATAAACACCTGCAACACCAGAGGAGTCACAAGTGCTTGCCTACCCGGAGGACGAAGATAGAATGTCTCTATGCTAGTAATTTCACCGGCTATCTTACCCCCACACCGGAACACAACAATGTGAACATTTCTGTTTGGCGGTGGGTTAGCAGGCAAGACGGTAGTAACAATCTGGACGGACCCTGCACGAGGCCCTACTACGAGGACAACATACGTGACCACAGGCTTGGCAGATACAGACTCACTCACTTCACTTGCGGTGAACAAGGGTGGTAATGTTTTTGATATGTATAAATACAAAGGATAAATAAGAAGCCAAAATTTTACGGAATCCTCTGAAGTGCAAGTGGGGATCGAACGCACGACCTCTGCTTGACCGGAGCAGTGCTCTCACCACTGAAGTATTGGACCGCTACATGGATAGCGTGAAATAATGCCTTCTCATTCCACTTTTTTTAAAGTGCTCTCTGTATTTTTCTGTTAAAAATGCTAAGCGCATTAGCCGATCTCTTGAACGTACGCATTCACGTACGTCTACGTACCCTGTCCTGTACGTTTTTGAAGTCACAATATTAGTCGCACAGTCCAAGTTGAATTATAAGTTATGGTGAGATTGGCTTTTGCCTCGTTACTTATCATCGGTCACTTTACTCCACGAAGTTTTTCTTGTAGCCGAATCATTGATCCTCGTTTCATCCCAGTGGACATTTGGAAAACGAATTCTTAATTCTAAATACGACTCTTTACTACTTGAGTGGCCTGTGATTGCGTTTACATAATACTGCCGTATTTATTGAGCATCTGTACACAGAGCAGCACTGTCGTGCTTGCATTCCAACTGGCTTGTGCCACATTAAGCCCGTATCGAGCCACTTTACAGGGTTCTTATTGAAATCTCCTTACCGCCACTCTTAGAGTTCTAAGGTTCCGTGGCACAGGCTTTTATTTGACTTGCAGTGTATGCACTCGTATGTAACTATGTTTGTTCGGGTGAAATCTTGCAAATCAAATTTTAATCAGATATCTTCAACCGATTGCTGGAAGCTGAAATTTTCCATACCTACTTAGCTTTGACAACAATACAATCGTATGGAACCATGGAGCTGGTCATGGAACTCGAATATTTGTGCCTAGGCCATGGATGTTATTTGTTATTAAGTGTGTATTCATCTATATAAGTATGTTTATCATCGTCTAGGGTCCATAACACAAGCCTACAAGAGCTTTCTGTGGGACTAGATCGATTCGTGTGAGGTTTTCTAGATAAGAAAAAGCAATCCAAGCGAGTTTGGGAATACAAATTTTGACAGAAACTTATTCATAAATTGGCTGGGCTCGTGCTTCATAATTTTTTAATCGATTCAGTGTTTAATGTAGAAACACCACATTGTTATTTCTATTACATTAAGAGGCACATAAGCGTGCTTCTAGGGTATATTAAGTATTTCATGCCCTAATTTCTCTGAATCTTGCTGACGTAGTTTCGTTACCTCTTCAAGTAATCATGCGTAAGAACTTTTTTCTGCGACTGCGGCTTTGTCAGGATTAATAGTAAATATAGTTCATGTGACGTATGGCCGCCTTGGATTCTATAGACAAACTTGCGAAGAAGCTCATTGGCGACCCCGCCAGGAGACGGGACACAGGAGAGTCGCCTGTTTATCGGTTTTCTAGAGGTTACACTTCGATGAGTGTGCACTATGATTGCATGAACTTGAGTTCAATGGATTGATCCACCTTCTCCATTTCGACGTCACAATACTTGACACGGACTTGAATTCCGACCTAACATTGTCGATATACTACCACTGATTCGTACGAAGCGCTTTGCGTCTGCTTTTCTTATCAGCACAGCAAAAGAGTGGAACTCTATTCCTGTGCACATTTTCCCTGAAAAATGTAACTTGGTTCTCTTCAAGTCGGGAGTGGATAGGCATTTTCTAGACAAGTATGCTCCATCTCTCATCTGCAAATGACGCCAAATGCTTAGCTATCGTACGACGTCGGACGCGTTTGCGATAAAGTTATTTATAAGGAGTTTCCCTTATTCAGGCTCCATTAATATACTATTTCCAACATAATTATGTAATTGTAAACGACGAATTTGACCCTATCACTTAAAACTATTCCACGGAACTCAGCGGCAAGCTTATCGTCGCGGTTGACTCGATCTTAAAACTGTCTTTTCAATGCCAAGAAACATTTCAATAACCAGCACCAGCCCTCAAGAAAATGAACTGAACATTCTAGATTTTTTATTTTTAGAAAGAGTCCGGAACTTCTTTCGCGCAAATAAGTAAGCCGTAGCCCTCTTTTTATTTAGATTTTCCGTACCTGAGTAGAATCGAAAATAAACTTCTATAAAGTTCCAATATTAAGTGGTGTTTTGTATTTTGTAAGTTCGTTAATCTATCAAAATATGCCACGTCTAATTTTCATTTGAAAAGACTTGTTATTTCAATTAACTATGTTGTTGGTTAAACTATGTTACCGTATCGTGGTACAGTTGTCTATTTTACATGTGTTTTACTTATAAGACATGTATTAACCCTTTTTCTACAATAAATAATCTTATCTTATCTTATTGCGAAATAATGGTATTTTGTTTGTTTATTAGCTTGCCATTACATGGAAATAATTAAAGCCTTTAATTGCATGGTTTCGGGTCGCACGTGTTTCCTTATAGGTAAATGCCAGATAAAGGTTAACCTGATTAGGTATGTTAAACAAATTAATTACAAATCGGGTGACTTATTAATTTGTGTCCTTTTCGTTAACAGACCGGCTCGAGCAATTTAATACGTAACAACGATTGAGATTTGCGAGTATATACCTATTGCCCATAAAATGCCAGCGAGTCAATATCAACTCTTTACTAGACGGTCGAGTGGTC
The DNA here is from genome assembly GCA_947623375.1 of Apotomis capreana. Taxonomy (NCBI): domain Eukaryota; kingdom Metazoa; phylum Arthropoda; class Insecta; order Lepidoptera; family Tortricidae; genus Apotomis; species Apotomis capreana. The sequence continues at coordinate 17,151,261 of OX392509.1, read as the reverse complement.
GCAGACCCGTAGGACGGCCTAGATATCGCTGGAGTGATGAAGTCTAAAAAGATCCTTACCATCAGGCGAAGTGGAGCCACTAGGTTGTGCCACTATCACACCAATATTATAAAGGCGAAAGTTTGTGAGTGTGTTTATGTGTATGTTTGTTACTCTCCACGCTTAAACGGCGGGACCAATATCATCATATCAGCCGATAGACGTCCACTGCTGGACAAAGGCCTCCCCCGTTCGCCACAACGATCGATCTTGCGCCGCCCTCATCCAATTTCTACCCGCGATCTTAACCAGGTCGTCGGTCCACCTTGTTGGAGGCCTTCCAACGCTGCGTCTTCCGGTCCGCGGTCGCCACTCAAGAACCTTTCTGCCCCAACGGCCATCGATCGAACGGGGACCAATATACATCGAGGTAATTAGGTAAACACCTTTTTAAACGCTATTACGCCTTTCCTTTTATTTTATTTTCTATTATGACAAATTTATTGATAATTTCAACCAACTTTTTGAAGTAAATAGTAATAATTTCATGCTTTCATTGCGTGCACTTGAAAAAAACAGTTTTCTGCGTGAATGTTGTCAAATTCGAGTATCATTTGAAACAAAAATTATCAATGAAAAATTCAAACTGTAGATGTCAAATACATATACGTATACCACTAAATCGCAATTGCCCTGTTCTAAGTAACAACGTTGATAGTATGTTTGATCATAAAGAAAAATGTCTAAAACAATCAGCATTTTTTAACTCATAAGGAGCCATAAGAGCTTTTCCTAACTCCTTGATCAAATACGAGGTTGACAGAGTAAAGCGACTGTTTATGGTCTATCAACAAACACGTTCCATTATTGGATCTAAAATTACTGCCCTTGTGCCGCCACAAAGCCAAGGGACCTGGGCTGACCTGTTCCTTTGATTACTATTAATTAATAATTCCGCAACTATTAATAGGATTTTGTAGTTAAGACAAATTAAGGGACTTGAGATCTTGCCTTGTGGAAACTCCTATCGAATAATAAAGTCACTTGAGAATGTGTAACATGCTATACATGATATACATATAAAAGTTGGCGGGGCATACTTAGGATCGATAACAAAACACGTGCCAAAAGTTTTAAGATTTTTTGTCTATTTATCTGTTTATTTGACCGCGCGTCTCGTGAAAACGGCTGAATGGATTTTGATGGATACCTCATTAATCAGTCGAGAAAATCCCCGGCTATATTATAGCTTATAACATTTTAACCAATAAAAGGTTAGCCACTGCACTCGATTGGGTTAAGTTTGCACCTGAATCTTATGGCGCTACTTAGAAATGACGTCCAAACTTTTTTCAAACATGTGCTACGACTATCGAGTACATACATATAATCACGCCTTTTTCCGACATCTTTCCACCTGCTACGATCCTGACATACATCTTTCGCTTCATCAACATTAATTAATCGCCTCATGCATGCTCGTCGGTTTAGAGTAGTTTTGACTTGGCCTTTTTTCAGAACTTCTCCAATCTGATCAAGAAACGTTCGTTATCGAGTACCCTGATAAACTAACAGATGGCGCTGAAATTAATATATTGTGACATGAGTAAGCCGCTGAGGAAGGACTTTGCCAAAAGAATTCTATGTTTAGAAGAGGGGTTTACTGATATCAACAAATTTTATTTTAAATAATCGCTCCTACGTTGCTGCCTGGTGGCAACGGCTCGCACAACTTTCAAGATCCCAATAGATTTGGACAGCACGGAAATTCCTGTCTGCGGGGTATCAAGAAACTGTGATAAAGCAAAACTGACACAGACCGATTTCCACGCGTGCGGAGCCGCGGGCACAGCTAGTCTTAAATAAAATAAAATAAAGATGTAATGATTGGCAGAACCGCACTGGCAGTAGGATCGAATGGAGAAAAGAAGGGGAGGCCTTTGCCCAGCAGTGGGACACCTAAACAGGCTATAAAAAAAAAAGATGTAATGGAATACCAGCCCTTAAATGTCATTATATCACTTCCTTTAATAATCCGTTACAAATATACAACAAGTACAAATTTTAATTAGGGTTTTAATTATAACGGTAATACCTGTACAAAAGGTTAACATCAAAGGTATATATGACAAAAGAATATTAATCAAACCCATTTTTTCCGCTAATAAAGAGTATAAACCTTTCTGTTCCATGAAAATACTTTTCAGGGTCCCGTACCCAAAGGGTAAAAAACGGGGCCCTATTACTAAGACTCCACTGTCTGTCTGTCACCAGGCTGTATCTCATGAACCGTGATAGCTAGACAGTTGAAATTTTCTGTTGCCGCTATAATAACAAATACTAAAAACAGAATAAAATAAATATTTAAGGGGGGCTCCCGTACATCGAACGTGATCGGTTGCGTTAACTTTGCACCTCATTTGTATGCGGCGCATTACATACCAGGTGCAAACTTAACTTAACCCGGCCAGTTAAGATGGTAAGTGTTTGTACGGAACCTATGTATACTTTGTTACATCATAGAAAAAATAATAAATAAAACAAAAAATAAATAAACATATAAACAAGAAACAATAAAAATAAAATCAACGCATGAATATACAAAAAAATTTGGTACATTATTTTATGCAACTACGCTCAGCGTAATGTCGATGCCTACTCCATTTTTGCGCACATCAATGTTCCCTAACTCCTTATCGCGGTGCGCTTGGCGACACGCCGCCGCACAGTAACTTAACTTAACCATCCTGCATGCCGATTGTCAACTTACCTGCAAAATTGTTATAAAGTGACTACCGTTATGATATTGCACTGTACGTTTAACTAAATTTTTAATTTTAATTTTGAATGTTCTCATATAAGTGAATTTCTTATGAAAATAACGATTCTTTAACCGTAACCGTAACCCTCGGTCCGCGAGTCAGACTCGCACTTGGCCGGTTTTTCTCTATCGGAACGGGGTTAAATGGAATTAATGAGTAAGAATATAAAAAGACACGTACCTAAAGAGAGTAATGAGGTTTTCACGAAGTTACTTGCGGGATGAATGGGTACGAGGATTTAAAAATAATTAAGCATTTTTCGCTTTTATAGCCTCTCCAATCCGCCATTTTGTAGAGGACAGTTTTTTTTTTAATTGAGCTCACTTAACTGTTACATTAATCAGGTAATATTTAAGTCTGTAATTTTGTTGTACTTATTATCTAAATGTCTTATTTTTAACACTTTTAAGGGGACTTTGGGGGAGTACGAAACCCTACAAAATAAGTAAACCACTTCTTAGCATACACGGAACCACGTAGCTGCCAATCACTTACGAGTACTTTTAACCCGTTTACGCTGTGTCGTTATAGGAAACGGCAATTTACAATATTCTATGCTCCATTAATATGGTAATTCTGTCGTAGCCGATGCTGTCCGAAGGAAATTACATTAAAGGCCACACAAGGCGTACAATATTATTACATACTAGCGACCCGCCCCGGCTTCGCACGGGTGTAATGCCAATAATGCCATTATTATGTATGTATTATACATATAAACCTTCCTCTTGAATCCATAAAAAAAACCGCATCAAAATCCGTTGCGCAGATTTAAAGATCTAAGCATACATAGAGACAGACAGACAGACAGACAGACAGCAGGAAGCGACATTGTTTTATACTATGTAGTGATTGGTGTTACTAGTACATATGGGGCCAGTTAGGGGTTAATCCAAAGGAAACACATGTATCTCGTACGGTAGCTAGTTTAATACTGCATATCTGTGTGCGGCGGCACGTACACATCCATCTCAACGTACGTACATATACCGCAATCCCTCTTCACTAGTTTTCAATTCTGTTGACAATATTAACAGCTATTAAATACATTGGAAGTTAAATCTTATAGCTAATATTCTTATTTCTAGGTCTTAACCGTAAGGTATGGGAACTGGGCTGTGGATCTGAATTCGGTCTATTATTATTATCCTCGTTATTGACAACCTGTGTCTCAGTCCCGAGTTGCTCAGTTTCCATAACCGGTTCCACACTCATTCCCTCCTCCGACGCTTCTTGCCACTCATCTACCTCTTGGTCCATAGAAGATTGCATTTGGACTTCCTGCGCAGGAGGGGGTGACGACGGACCACTCGACTCCCTAACGTCACATATGCCGGCTATACCGTTATCTGTATGAACTGCTTGACTTAAACCTATGGGTTCTCTACACATTACGTCATCCGTGTATCGCAATAATTGATCGATGTGGCGCTTACAATTCTGCTTTTGTAGCTGTACGTAAACAATATACAATCTACATCCTACTTTTTTAACAATGTTCCCTTTTGTCCAAAACGGTTTTCTATTTTGAAAACATTTTACCCATACCCTGTCACCTACTGAAAATGATCTAGCCTGATTTACGTTTTGCGCGATTTTGGAACTAGATGACTCATCCTTATCAACTATGTTTTGCGGAAGAATTAAGTCTAGTTTACATCGTAAATCGCGACCGAACATCATTTTTGCAGGAGACATACCCGTCGCACAGTGAATAGTATTACGGTATTCGAACAGATATTCCTGTAACTGTTCGTTTATAGTGTAGATACAGGTATGTTGCTGCATTATGGATTTTAACATATTTTTACAAATTTTTACATATCCTTCTGCCTGGCCATTGCTACTCGGATGGTATATTGGGGATGTCAAGTGCTGAATACCGTAATTTTTACAATAGTCATTAAATTCTTTCGATGCAATTTTTGGATCATTATCCGATACGATCACTTGCGGTAACCCAAATTTTGCGTTTAGTGATTTGAGAGTTCTAATCAAATGAATCGTTGAAATACCAGTGCCCATATCCACGCATTCTATCCATTTAGTCAACGCATCGACCACCACTAGGTAAACCCTATGACCTAATGACATATAATCGATATGGAGTCGACTCCAAGCTGCTACCGGTTTGGGCCAGTTCGCCGGTGGTGCGCGGGGTGGGGACGGACGCAAGGCACTGCAGATCTCACACGCGCCGATCAGCTGTTCGATATCTCTGTCAATACCCGGCCACCACATGCGGGCGCGCGCCCTACTCTTTGTTTTTACGATACCTTGATGAGTATTGTGTAAATCCAAAAGAAGCCGATTCCTATATATTGCCGGTATAACGACGCGATGCCCTCGTAGTATACAATCGTCTTCTACTTCTAAATCGTTTCTACATAAAAAATACGGCTGGATATTCGGACACTTAATCTTCCTAGGCCACCCTTTTTTCATATATTTTATCACAGTACCTAAGGTTTCATCTTTGACTGTCGCCTCACATAAATCTCGATACGTTACCGGTAAACTACGGAGTTGCAAAGAATTAATGCTTACGTTGTTGCAACACTTGATTGTGTGCAACACCTCGGTATGTACTGGTGCGCGCGATAGATAATCTGCAACTTGGTTTTCTTTACCTGCCGTATATTGAATAATAAAATTATAACCCGACAAGAATACAGCATATCTTATTAGTCTTGACGCCGTCATGACTGAAATGCCACTTTTATTCCCAAATATTGCTAAAAGAGGACGATGATCAGTCTTCAGAATAAAAGGTTGTTGCCGGCCATAAATGTACTGGTGAAATCGCTTTACACCGAAAATAATAGCAGTAGCTTCTTTATGCAACTGGCTATAATGGCGTTCCGCAGCCGACAGCGTCCTAGACCCGAACGCCAGGGGACGTTCCACTTTGTCTGGCCCTATTTGTGATAAAACTGCCCCTAATCCTGCCGGTCCAGCGTCTACAGTCAACACAAGTTGCGCATTAGGGTCGAAATGCGTCAGTACTCGCTCCGACGCCAGCTCCCGCTTTGCTTGCTCGAACGCCGTTTGTTGCCGCTCGGTCCATTCCCACCGCGCGCCCGCGCGCAATAATTCGTGCAACGGATTTAGTATAGAAGAGGCATTTAGGTACAAAATTTCGGTAATAATTAATCATTCCTAGGAAACGTCTCAAATCGGTAATGTTAGTTGGTCGAGGCGCCTTTTCTATTGCTTCTACCTTACTTGTGCATTTATGTAACCCGTGTTTATCTATAATGTGACCTAAATACGTTACATTATCTTGAAACAAGGCACATTTCTTGCTTCCCAACCTAAGGCCTGCCTCATGAAATCGCTGGAACACCTGTTTCAGCCGTTCTAAATGAACTATTTTATTGGGCCCTGTCACACAAACATCATCTAAAAAAACTGCTACTCCCTCAATCCCTGCTAGTAAATTTTCGATTGTTCTCTGATAAATCGCTGGAGAATTCGCCAAACCAAAAACTAGACGCGTATACTTAAATAATCCCTTGGGCGTACTTATTGTGGTGAGTTTTTGCGCTGACTCTGATAAACACAATTGATTGTAAGCCTGACTACAATCTAGCTTAGAAAATTGCTCCCCGCCACTTAATTTCGCAAAAACCTCTTCAATGCGAGGTAAGGGGTATTTATCAACTAGTAAATGATTATTTAATGTTACCGAATAGTCGGCACAAATTCTCACCCCACCATCTGCTTTCCTCACTGGAACGATAGGAGTTGCGTAATCGGAATGGGTCACTGGTACTAAAATACCTACTTCTACGAGTCTCTTTAACTCCCTCTCCACCTGTTCTTTAATGGCAAAAGGAATCGGACGTGCTTTGCAAAATTTAGGTTGTACGCCTTCTTTTAATTGTAAATTAATTTCTAACCCCTTATAACAACCGAGTTCATCTTTAAATAAATCTTTGTAACAACTGAGTAACTTTAAAACATCACTATCTTTTGAACTAACTACGTCTACCTTATGATTATTACACGTATTATTCGTAGTAAAAGAAATACCGAAATTGGTCATAAAATTTCGCCCTAGAAGAGGGGCCCCTCCATTTTTTACTACATAGAAAATGATCGATTTTGTCAAGTTATTAAATGTAACTGGTATAGAAAAGTAACCTACGGGCGTGATTTTGTGGCCATTATAAAAACAAATCTTTAAATCACACTTCTGTAACGGACATTTAGAAAAGTATTGTTCATACATATGTTCCGCCATGACACACGTACCCGAGCCCGAATCGAGCTCCATTTTGAATTCACAACCGTTAATCACAATGGTCACTAAAATAGGCTGGTTATTTACGCACCTCATATTAAATAGCTTGCATTCCTCACAGTCGTGCTCACTCTGTTCTTGCTGCTCCGGACATATATCCAAGCTATTCACATTAAAACTGCAAACCTTACGGAGATGGCCACGGTTTTTGCACTTGTTGCAACGATAATTTTTATATTTACACGTATCCGCCGAGTGACTCTTCAAGCCACATACAGAACACGGCCCGGACCTTCGGTGTTGTGCCTGGTTCGCGGTGCGTGATGCGCCAGCGCCGCCTGTGCCAGTGTGCCTCATGCTAGTTTTGAAAAGCGGTTCTTCCTTCACCATGACCGCCGGAGATTCGCTAGCTCGCGCTTTACGAGCACAAGCTGCCTGCTGAGCTATTTCTAACGCCTTTGCGAACGTCAACGTCGATAAATCCTGTTCACAAAGCCGATCCCGTTCAGGGCCCGATCTAAACCCTAGTACAAAACGGTCGCGTAATAACACACTCAGCTCCGTCCCGAACGCACAATGTACCGCTAGTCCACGTAGCCGTGCTGCCCATTGTTGTGCACTTTCACCCTCGAATTTTACTGCGTCGTAGAACATGCATCGATCAGCAAAAGTCGATCTCTTCGGAGTAAAATGCGCGTTGAGTACTGAAACCAACTCCTCGTACGTGGAAGTTTCGATTTTCTCTGGATGTAACAGATTGCTAACCAACTGATAAGTATCATCAGATAAACTCGTTAACAACACTGCACTTTTTTTCTGCACCGCGATGTCATTTAAGGTTATAAACATCTCTAGTCTGCCGGAAAAAATCGCCCATTTTTGATTTTTGTAATCAAATGATCCTAATGTTCCAACGTAGGCACTCATTCTTGTGGTTTCTTCCCTCGTCGTCGCCATTTAGTACATATGGGGCCAGTTAGGGGTTAATCCAAAGGAAACACATGTATCTCGTACGGTAGCTAGTTTAATACTGCATATCTGTGTGCGGCGGCACGCACACATCCATCTCAACGTACGTACATATACCGCAGTTACCTATTTATCCATAGTCGGTAAATTATACAAATGTTCATATTTATTGAAGGGAAACTCCGTAATGACCAAGACCAATAAGAAATGAAGCAACTGGTTAAAACATTATTTTTTTTCCTGCATAAGAGTCGATATAGCTTAACCCAGGCAGCAAATAAGCTGAATATAGCTGTTATAACTCTAATTTAAGCTGTATAAAGGCTGAATAAGAGCTTATACAGACATTATAACTCTAATTTAAGCTGTAAAAAGGCTCTATAAGAGCTTATACAGTCATTATAACTCTTAATTTAAGCTGTATAAAGGCTCTATAAGAGCTTATACAGCCATTATAACAAATTTAAGCTGTATAAAGGCTCTATAAGAGCTTATACAGCCATTATAACAAATTTAAGCTGTATAAAGGCTGAATAAGAGCTTATACAGACATTATAACTCTAACTTAAGCTGTATAAAGGCTCTATAAGAGCTTATACAGCTATTATAACAAATTTAAGCTGTATAAAGGCTCTATAGGAGCTTATGGCTACTTGGAAGTGGACAGAGCGCCCATGTTAGCCCCGAAAGCCATTGGAAGCGCGGGTTCGAATCTCACTCGATTAATTTTTTTTTTCGATTCATTTCTCAATTTTTCGCTTAAATATAAACGTTTGGTTTACGCTAGCTGACGTTATTGTTAAAAATAAATAGTTTATTTTGTCTTACATCAAGTTGATATATAGTAAAACATGTAACTAGCAGATAAACTTGAAAAAAGAATTCTTTAAAATTAACAAAAAATATTTTTTTTTTATTAAATAACAGTTGTACCTACTTTTTTCACCAAATGCCAAATGCTGATCAAGAGTCCAAATCAATTGAGAACATAAAGATGAAATAACAGCCTTTTTCGACAACATATATACCTCCCCAACCCACTTCTGACCCATACACGGGAGTGTAAAAATAGTCCACACAATTAATTATTTCCTTGGCATCATAATTGCGCACGACGTGACTTATCATGATCTTTGTTAATACGCGACGAATTATGTCGAGCAGGGTTGTACACACTGTTGATGTTCAACGCCGGGCCATCGAATACAATCCATAAGTCAAAGAAATGGAATGTAATGTAATAATTTACACAGTAAGGTAGGCCACAAGGGCACTTTTACAAGTCAGATTGTGAATCTACCGGCATTTCCCAAGAGGAGACCGCTGTTGAGATGAAAGCCGAAAGAAACTCAACAGTAAGACAAATTTTGCGTAAATAATACTTAAAACAATAAATTATTTATGTTATAACTAATAACTTATATAAGGAGCCAGCATACCGCTAAGTTTGCCTCAAATAAGAAATAAATAAGATGCAGCAAAACGTGGTCATCCGTCCCATAAGAGGCAGCGTCCTACGACCATCTTCTCTCTAGGACTTAGACATGGCTTCAAATCAGAAGGCACAATAGCTTTCTAGCTATTACCTATTATTATTTCTATTATTTTGAATAGCTGAAACCATTTTGGTTAAAGCGAGCGGTGCCTCAGGAAACGAAGTCGAAGAACCGAGACTTTAGGTGAATACCTCATTTTTTTTCTTAACAGCCGCGTCACTATATATGTTATCACGTTAAGCCATGACACTGATTAGCCAAAGACGAGTTTACACAAGCTTTGACAAATTACTGAATACTATTGGTGAGCTAAAATATCTTATTTTCATTGGGGCTTATGGACGACTACGACGTTTCATTAACGAGGGTAAAATAAGTAAAGGATATTTATCGGTTTATCTCCCTTTCGATGCGTCTGTCACGTCTTCATTTCTTATAAAAATAGGTTTAATGTAGTTTTACAATGAAGCCAGATGCGCGGTTACCTTTAAATTGTTATTAATGATCAGTCTCCCTTGTAGCTTCGTTCTTTCTTGAATTTCTTTCTTCTTCGGCTCATAGTTTATCTATTGTACGAAAATTAACTTCGATTCGTTATTCAATAAACCAACTGAACAAAAATGCCAGAAAAACTTCAATCTACGTTAATAATGTGGATAACGCGTTGCGTCACATAGGTACTTATTATGGACTCAATAATAAGTATACAGCTTTTCGTTGTATAATTAGAGCTTTTTAACACTCACAAGCCACGCCCCTTACCTAGTATGTAGTGGGCATATAATTACATGACACTATTACATACGGAATACGATATGTTCTAGGGTACCAACGGAAATCTGGGGCTATATTCTACTTTTAACGTTGACATTTCGTCTGTTGTCAACCAAAACTCACTAAGTAACAAATACTTAAAACAAAGTTCGTATCTCAGTATCAATCTACAAACTAGATACGAGGTTTTGAAGGGCAGTAACAGAAATTTTAGTGATTTTTGGTTGTCACCAGACGATTTATGCGATAGTTGAATGAAGCCGATTTATGCGATAATTGAATGAAGCCGATTTATGCGATAGTTGAAATTTCAAATGGTATCTCATAAAATGGTGGGTTGGATGAAGGTAAGTAATTTGGAACATAATATATTTTTTTAATGCAATAGACTGTTTTCATCTCTCTATGATCTTGCTCCATTCATCCCTCGCCCTGTAAATGTCAAGTCTCTTCGTTTAGTTTTAACACCATTCATCTCCATTTTAAGTGATTTTAATCTCCGTTTTCCATCGTGGATTTAAATTACGTTTTTTTCTTGCTGTTTTCAAAACTTGACTTCGAACAGAATAAAAACGCGGTATAAAATAACCGTCTCAAAAACTGACTTTGGCTCAAGTCATTTGGTAGCTACTAAATAATAAAAATCATAAAACGTCCGTAATACCGTAGATAATCACTCAAATGGCCATACTTATATCAAAATGTCAACTGAATTAGATCTTCAGTTTCTTTATTAGAGCTTCACTATTGGGCTCTTAAAGCCTCGAACATGAATAAATTATTCACTTTTAATTATTAAAAGAACAGCAATTATCTTTACGTAAGTTTTATAGTTAGCTCTCTCCCCTGGTATATAGCCAGTAGTAAAAATATTCAAAGAATTATTATTAAACTGTATTCTACAGTTACTATGTAGCTCTATTAATTATCAATTTTTATTCTCCAGTTTCCAAGATAATCTCTTAATCTCGGTTTCGGTCTATTTGGGTTCCAAGCTTCATCTAAGGGCCCTTTCAGACGGACGGCACTTTCCTTACAGACGAACGGCACTAGTACAACTGCAGCCGTCGCCACCTGTTGACGGCTGCCGTCGCCACCTCTCGACGGCTGCCGTCGCCACCTCTCGACGGCTGCCGTCGCCACCTCTCGACGGCAGCCGTCACTTGTCGACGGCTGCCGTCGACGCGTCAACAGGTGGCGACGGCTGCAGTTGTACTAGTGCCGTTCGTCTGTAAGGAAAGTGCCGTTCGTCTGAAAGGGCCCTAAATCCGTCTGTTACGCAAGTCAAAGTATTAAACAAATCAGGTCAAAGGCGATATCTACGCTTCTAAACGAGACATAGGGCCTTAGCATGAGTTTATAGTGACAGTACTCGCTAGCGACATCGTAAACGATTTGTATGGACAATTGTAGTTCTACAAAGTAACCACTAGGGGCGCTGTACTGTTCTTCATACAAATCGTTTACGGTGTCGGCACAGACCACCCCCACTAGACGGAGCATGTAAGGCGACCCGCGCGCACCAACGATATGGTACGGCAAAACATTAAAGTATCAACACGGCGGCCACCGTTTAGTTGCGTCCATGTTTATGAGGTCTCTCTACACTTAACATTACAATTTACCTAGTTATTTATTTAATTTCTTTTTTCGTTGACGTACGCATGGATCATAAACAAGGACGCAACTAAACGGTGGCCGCCGTGTTGATACTTTAATGTTCTGCCGTACCATATCGTTGGTGCGCGCGGGTCGCCTTACATCCTTACATGCTCCGTCTAGTGGGGGTTGTCGGTCACTAGCAAGTATGATCATGTTAGCTCTTGGTAAAGGTACAGATATCATGTGCACCACAATTATATTTTATAAGAAGATACGTTAGAGTCTAGCTAGCCAAATAATATTGACGGATATTTCCTTGTGGTATCACCAATTGCCTATGATTTAAACAATTTAGCAGGTGGGTACTCGATTAATAATTTTGATACTTCATGTACTAGTTCAAACGTTTCGATTAAGTTGAAATTTGGCATAGTACTTATGTAATTTTTTTGGTGATGGATTAGTATTATTATTTATGGTATTATCAAGATATGACTTATTTAGTTTATCGCCTTGTATATATGGTTAGAAAGTGTAAACATATGCGTTTGTCGTTGACTGTACTGTACATAGTGGTAAAAATTATGTGATCTGACTATGAGTAGTATGAGTGCACGTCAATATGTATTTAACTTATTTCCTTGCGTAACTTATGTGTACATTGAAAATCAAAAATATTATCTAGTATCAAAACTATAATTCCTACTACGGAAAGTGTGACTAGCCGCAGATTTTTTAAATTGAATTTTTTGAGTAATATTTAATTAGCCAGACTATATACACTAACATGACAGCTTCAATATCTAAGGCGACATGATGATGTAAAAGGGCGTTTAATTTAAAAAATTAAATGTTAAAACCGGGAAAATCTATTGATTTCAGGTCACTTACGTATGGTATGAGATTCCGTTTTATTTTTACGTTTTTTTGCGTAATTTGTGCAACGCTTTGTGCAAGGCGGCTTTGGGGCCAAAATCACACCGTTACTGAGAACTTGACACATACGCATCTGTCACTTTCCGGAGATCAACAAAAGCGTTACCATAGCGTTAAGCTACAATACGGTGACAGCTCAAATCGGCTACTCTTCATGAAACAATAATACACCAAGTACGAGTGGGACTCGCGCACGAAGGGTTCCGTACCATTATCTGTAAGTTTGTTGTATGGGAGCCCCCCTTAAATATTTATTTTATTTTATTTTTAGTATTTGTTGTTATAGCTACAATAGAAATACATCATCTGTGAAAATTTCAACTGTCTAGCTATCACTGTTCTTGAGATACAGTCTAGTGATAGACGGACGGACGGACGCACAGCGAAGTCTCAGTAATAGGGTCCCGTTTTTACCCTTTTGGGTACGGAACCCTAAAAACGATCTGTTACTATGCAGCTTCTAATCATAGAAGCTGCATAGTATGCCTGTATCATCAGATACAGGCATGTGCCGTCATAAAAAGCAGTAGTCAAAACACGTCTTCTTTTTAGTTATTGTGCAATTAAAAATTGTATAATGTCCAAAAGTTAGTGATAGTTTATTTGGTTCCGCGTATTTTTTAATGTGTGTTTAGTGGTTCAATGCCACAATTTATATTCACTATAGTCAAACACCGTATTGACTCCTAATAAGGGCTTCACTTTTGTAGCATTAGTACAAGTAACCTGTCTACTTATAAAATATCATTGGTCCACCAGCGCTTCTCTAGTATCTCATTTGGCAAATTTTGTCTATACGATATCTGAAAAGATAACTTAGCAGCTGCCGTATCTCGATCTCCATCATCGAGACTGACTGAGGACTTCAAGTACTCCAACTTCTGACTGATTCTATCTGTATTCATGTAACCTTTTTCAGAAATATATATATATGGGTATACATCTACTTGAGAATATAAGTGGCTAGGGAGTTAGGCTTAGAGCTAGCTAGGTTTCGGGACTGACTTTTCGAGCATTTTTTTGTAACTTACTTTTATGAGAGATACGTTGTTGTTTTACATGTATCCCAGTGACTTTATACATGCCATACGATAAATAATAATGAGAGATACACTGGTTAAATATAAATAGAAAAATGTACGCGATCCATTACATTGCAGGTACTACATACCGGGGATCGAACCCATGACCTCTACTTATCCGAAGTAGTGCTCTAACTCCTGAGCTACCGCATCGTTCACATCGCGTGAAATTAAACATAATATTCCACCGAAGCGTAGTAACCTGCTAAGCTTATCATTTCAAAAATGGAGGGGGAGGGGTAAAATATCTGCTAAAATACTATGCCAGCAAAGTTTCAGAATCTAAATTGCAACTTGTGATGCGTCCACTAGTTAATTCTCGTCGAAAATAACTATAGGGCTACCTATCTGGACACACAAATCTGTAACGTTTCGCCAAATTAAAATATGTCCGAAAGCCATTTTTTGCAAAATTGAAAATTTTTCAGACTAATTATAAAACAAACCTAACCTAATGGGTTCTTTGAAACTGAAAAAGTTACAGAAAAAAAAATCGGACAAATGAAAATTTGGCGAAACGTTACAGATAAGAAACAATGTTTCCGAGTTGTGATAGGAGACCCTTAGGGCAACCCTATATCACTTATATCATTCCTGCTCAATGCTCATACTCCTGAAGCACCCTGTATGGCGTTATACGGGCTGTGCCGCGCGCCCATACAAAATTTGCATCGCGCTGTTAAGTTTCCTAAAATAATGATCCCTCTATAGAAAACTGATGTTCAATATAATTTTAGAGATTTATAGAGTATAGATGTATTCTTGTAACACCGAACATGCTTCGTCGATAACACATCGCGAGTTATTATCGTCTAAATCGCAGTGAACTTGAGCTGGCACGTGTTCCGTGTAATAAGTGTCACATTATGTCTAGACGCGTGTTACGGAAACCTAACCACGCGTTCTTTAGGGTTGACACATATTTTTTCAGTCAAAGTCAAATAATTTATTAGTAAACATAGATTTATGAATGTTTCTTTGAACTTATATGTAGATGCATCACTACGTTGCGTCATAAGGCATACAAATATTTTGAGTCTCGATGGAGCATGCATTTTCACAAAATGTTTTATTCTATTTTATTGTAACACCAACATGGGTTCACTACGCGCTGCGAGCCAGTGCACCAACGGGCACGGGTGCGCCAACTCCCCCATTCCACTTTTATATGGCACTCATTCATAATACAAGGCCAGTTGTAGTGGTCGGGCGTGTAATGATTTTTATAACAACTTTAGATATATTTGCGCTAAATATACTTAATTAATACGTCAACAATAATTTTATTGCATATGGTATGGTATAAAAGCCAACATCCACTTTCGCAAGGTATCCTAACAGTCATCCTCGCTTCGCTCGTCGTCGTACAGTGACTTTGTGATACGTGTAGGTTTTCAGTTATTACAACTTGTATTGACATAAAAAAGAAGAAAAATGTATTCTTTTCTGCTTTACCGTAGTTGAATAAAAAGAAGGATACAAATTTATAAGGTTATAACCATATTATGTGGATACATAACTAGTACCTACAATAATGAACTAAAATGGGTAAGTCGTTTAGCTAAAAAAAGTGTTATTTTGTGTATAGAAATCCGTAGAATGTAGTTTTACGAACTTAATTATATTTATACAGTATCGTTTATATCTCTCGCATTAAAATGTCTTGTATTCCTAACATGTGGCAACCCTATGTAAAATCCGTGAAGTCGATATCAATCAAACACTTGAAGGGTCGTAACATTCAAAGTAAACAAATTCGAATTTATTTCAGAAGTTAAGTATATGATTTAATTTTCAAATTGCTGTGCTTGAAATGTCGAAGGTACACGTGTCGAATAAAAGTGATCTGTGCAAATTCCGTGTAGATATTATCTAGGAAACTTATATTGTCATTTTCTGTTTCTTATATCGATGTATTTTTATGTGTCGATAAATTAGCACGGATCACTATTGTATAATATCATCTATTAAATAAATAATAAAATAATATATATTAAGGGACAATCATACACAAATCGACCTAGCCCCAAACTTAGCAAAGCTTGTACTGGGTACTAGACGACGATATACATAATATATAAATACATATATTGATAACATCCATGACCCAGGAACAAATATTCGAGTTCATCAAACAAAGATTTGCCCCGGCCGGGATTCGAACCCAGGACCGCCGGCTCAGTAGGCAGGTGTCTACGAACTGCGCCAAACGCGTCACCTATTCTTAGTTATATGATTTAAGAATAAAGATTTTAGCATTCCCGAGTTTTCTTATAAAAGTGTTGTTTTGTTACAGGTACATAACGTCGAGTGGCGTACAAGAATTACCATTCAATCCCTACCGGTTTCTGCTTCAATCTAAAAGTAAGACATATTATAGTATACATTTATTAGTTATTACACTATTTCGACTCACAATGTTTGTGTGTGTCTCTAAATGTTATTGCGACTCCACAGCACTCGAAGTTGGAAAGTTGGGTCAATATAGTGCTGCCATCCGTCTGGGTTTCCCCGGTTTGTCCTAGTTTTGGGGCCGCCCGGGCGGGTTTTCAATAAGTGTCCGGAAAATACCCGGACACTTTATGTGAACGAAAAATAAAGCGATTGTTTTTTTTTATTACCTACCTATATATTATTTTTTGACACGTCCGGGGAAAAAATGCAATTTACGCCAAATGTCCGGTTTTTTAAGTTTTTTTCCGGGTTCAGCGAATTTAGAGATGTCAACCCTAGGTGAATATACTATACTATAAGTATACTTCGCCCAACTTCGGGCAACTTAGGTCTACTTCGGTAAACTTCGCGAGTAGTGTGGAGCCGCAATCAAGCTATAGCCTCTTGCTGCGTAAGACATCGTCTTCTTAGTCGTTACTCTTTACAGACTGGTCATGATCAACTGCTAGCACTGTTAGTTGCAAATATTGTTCGCTGTATAATATTACGCCATCTCTCGCGATTCAGATATTCTGGTGCACTCATGCAAAGGCCCACAGCCGATTTGATCAGGTCGGTCCATCGCATAGTGATCTTCCGCGCGATCTGGTCCCTTCTTACCTTGTCCTGGGGCCTATGATGGTCGCGTTTATCACTTGATTAATAATTGATAAAGCATCTGTCACTCACATACGCATTTTGTCAAAACGTAACGGATGCTTTGTCACTTTTATCGCGTGATAAAAGCATCATAGGCCCGCTGGACGACGCTCTATGGAGTTAAGGTTTCGCCTTGAAACGTGGCCGGAAAATTTGAGAATTCGTGACTGGACCAAAGCGGACAGACGCTGCTTGATGTGGAGTTCTTCACGTCTCCAAGACATTCCCAGCATTCGTCGCCAAAACGACATTTACACGCTAACGGTGATGATTCGTCGCCAAAACGACATTTACACGCTAACGGTGATGAGTAGGCATCGGACTTCTAATAGCACGGTAGGACTTTAGAAAACTATGGAGCCGATAACATTAAAATACAATTCATACTCATACTCATTTATCTATTTCATTCCAAACTGCCTTTATGGTTTTTGAGGTTAACTATCCCAAACATTAAGTGACTAAAATTATGAATAAAATATTTTGTATCCAATAGGTATTACAACCTCCTGGATATATCTGAGAAGAATGGCGTCGTGTGATTATGCTTGTCACACAAGGAATGACAGCCACGACCACTCTGCCAAGAGTGTAACGACAAAGAAAAAGAGATTTATCTATAATAATTGACCATTTCATGTATTTTCCATATAAGACAGTTGATTAAAACAATACCTACACAATCAGATCTTTGTATATTCCTCTGACTTAGGTCTTGACTATAAAATTAAAATTGCGAAGAATTTTTTGTTTTAGGAAATATAACATGGGACAATTAAATTAGAATTAAGCGTAAAAAAATAAAACTACTACTAAAATCTAAAATAAATTACAATAAAGCTAAAATTAATCTAGAAAACTGTGCCCCCGCGGCACGGTCCCGAAGACGCTGGCAGCATTTCTTCGCTGAATCGCAATGCTGATGCGAATAAAAAAATAAATTGCGAATTAAATATACTTATGAGTATGAGTATGAGGATGAATAATGTACATATCGGCTCTATAACTCTCTAAGTCCCACCGTGCTATTAGATGCCCGATGCCTAGTGATGAAATATATTGTAACCAAAGTTTGTTCACACAGACGTAGTCACAAAACGTACTCTAGCTGCGAATAATCTCACACTGCGATCAAAATTAACGACTTCTATACACATTTACTGCTAATAGATACTTTGAGAGCGCCGTATAAAACCAATGACATCAGCGATCGTGTTTTTTCAGGTGCTGTTAAATATGTTTTTAATCCATAAAATGTCTTGAATATAATAATTTTATAATTTTTGGCATTATCGAGTAAAAAATAACAGTTGATATATAAGGGCCTTATTACACTTGCGAGTTGCGAGCGAATTTTGTATGAAGGCGAGATTACGCAGCGATTTCACCGCGACGCTTACATTTACTGAACTTACAAATACTTGTATAGAAAACTCGCTCACAAATCCCATGTGTGATATTGCTCTGAAATGCTTTAACAATTGTATTATTTAAAACGAGTCGCAATACAGCATAATATTTTGAGTTAATATTCGTTACTAATAATAATATATTTCTTATAATGCCATCAATTTTTATACGATTGTCAGTGTCTCTGCGTTCGAGTGCTCTGTATACAAAGATTGCACCCTTCAGTTCACAAAAAAGTTTGTCGCAATACAGCTTTGTGTCATTTCAGTACATTTTATAACCTCAAATTAATTAAAATGCACTGAGATGAGGATGGCAAATGTCGTAAGCACATAGCTGTGTGAAATGTACTGTAGAAGATATAAGGAAAAGATCGGGAGTGACGATCATGTCGCATCATACGCCCCGGCCACGACTTCTGCGGCAAGCGGAAGCGGCGAGCGGCGGCTGTAACCGACACATATAGGTGAAAGCGGAATTTCCGCTACGGAAGGTCCGAGCGTGCTGTTTCGCTTCGCGATATATGCACATGGCTTGACTCATTCGAGTGTCAGCGATGCAACGCAATGTGTGCTACGGCGTAGCACCGCGTAGCCCGTATCAGCATTATTCTAACATACAGAAATATATCCGCGTAGACCCATCTCACCCTTTGTGATGTTTCATCGTCATCATGGAAGTTTATTTATTTTCACAAAAGACTTTTCTTGTTATGTTGCGAAAAAATATTAAATGTATTGAGTACTAGCGACCCGCCCCGGCTTTGCACGGGTGCAATGCTGATAAATTATGTATGTTTTATATATATAAACCTTCCTCTTGAATAACTATATCTATTGAAAAAAACCGCATCAAAATCTGTTGCGTAGTTTTAAATATCAAAGCATACATAGGGACAGACAGATAGATAGACAGCTGAAAGCGACTTTGTTTTATACTATTTAGTGATTAGAAAGAAACAATCTACATCTTTTGGACTCATGTGAACAACACCGGCATGTAAGTTGCTAGACCAGCTCTAATAGAGATTTCTCAATCTCGATTCGATCTCCTTAAAAAGGAAGTCAGTCATATTTTGCGAACAACAACGCACCCCAAAATAATTATTCTTACGTTAATAATTTCCATTTTAATTATTTTACGCATCAGGCCTCATCTCTGAAACCTCTCAAATCCACATTGCTCTCTCCCCCTAACTGAAATCACGTACGTGTGACAGTGACAAAAAATCGAAAGGTTAACGTCCATTTTTATGAATACTTGACCGCTTAATGTTTACGACATTATTTGGGGCGTTAATCATCTCATCAAACCTGCGACACCATGAGGATTTCTAAGGAAAATTGGAATACGTCTGACTTATGCTGTTAAACAGTAAATATACCTCTGATTCGCACCAACTTCTAGCACACATATATTATGTGTTTGGCCCTGTAGTTAAAGAATGCCTGGTAGACAATGCCATTTGGCAGTAAGTCTGCCCTTTGTATCGACTTTTGTTTTGAATAAATAAATACCTCGAGGAATTTAGAAAGAAAAAATCCTTACTTCATTTTTTTTTTTTACATTGAAAATGTTTGTTTTCTGATCGAGTTTAGTGCCCCAATTTATGAAATGCGACATTTGCCTGTAGTTTTAGATATGAGAGAGACGCGAAAAGGCCATATGTCAAAATGTCCGTCTGCCAGAGAGCTTCAAAGAGCAATTTGAATTCCAAAAATCTGTCGGTAACTTTACGAGATTTTCTAAAATTAATCATATTTTCAAAAAAAATTCGCTGATTTGGATCAATCATTTCCCAATATATTTTTTTAAGCACTCTACTCAAGAAAAGGAAAACATGGGATCTCTGGATTGAATTAAGCTTCCGTTTGAGCCATCCTAGGAGGCGGGCTGACAAAAAATGTAGGCGGTAGCATTCGGGATGCATTGGTGGGCTCTTAAAAGCCAAAATTGTCAAAGTTCAGTTATAAATAGAAAAATTGTAATGGGCAGTAACTCAATTGAACTATTCCCACGCTAACTGCACAGCACTCAGCGGTCATTTAGGACGCAACTTCGCTAGAACTAATCCTGGCAGTGAGTTCCAATTCACATTGAATGCGGTGAAATTGTAAATGGTGACACATTTAACGGACACTGTTGTTTTAAACTTTAATGTTGGTAGTTGTTGGGACCTGCTGGATATAGAACATTCTAATGGTGCACTTATTTATTTATTTATTCAATCGTATGGCGTTTAGTACAATAAAATATAGGCATTTTCTTCAAATTACAATGTCACAAAATTAAACTAAAATTAGATGTCAACATTCAGTGTGTTGAGCCACGCAATTACGTCGGGTGTTACGCGCAGTAGGTCTTCTGGGGGTCCCGAGTACGAATGTAGAGGGCATCGCTGAACAATATGCTCCATAGTCTGGACTTCTTCGCCACACTCGCACATTGCAGAATCTTTCCACCCCATTTATGTAGAAAGTAATTGCAGCGGCCGTGGTGCACTGAAAAAAGTTAAAAAAACAGCCAAGTGCGAGACGTACTCGCACACCGAGAGTTCCGTACAAACACTTCTTCATTGGCCGAGTTAAGTTAGGTTTGCACCTGGTATGTATGGCGCCGCATACAAATGAGGTGCAAAGTTAAGCAACCGATCACGTTTGTTGTATGGGAGCCACACTTCATTATTTATTTTGTTCTGTTTTTAGTATTTGTTGTTATAGCGGCAACAGAAATACACCATCTGTGAATTTCAACTCTCTAGCTATCATGGTTCATGAGATACAGCTTGCTGACAGACAGACAGACGGACAGCGGAGTCTTATTAATAGGGACCTGTTATCTTTAAAATTGCTTAACTAGTTTAACTTGTATTATTATTTTGGTTACTAAATAACTTACAGTTCTCGTTCTTCTTGACTTCAGTAGCGCTTTTAATACGGTAGATTTTGATATCCTTCTTGGCATACTTCGCTCACTAAATGTGTCTCACTCATCTTTATCTTGGTTTCACGACTACCTCTTTGGTCGACGCCAGCGGGTTAGGGTCGACGACAAAATGTCGGAATGGCGTGAACTTTCCGCTGGTGTCCCTCAAGGGGGGGTCCTTTCTCCTCTTCTCTTTTCGATTTTCATTAGTGGGATCACAGAGTGCCTAAGATCTTCGTTCCATCTTTATGCAGATGACCTGCAGATCTATGCGGCGGCTAGTATTGAGGATCTGCCATCGCTTATTGATCAAATCAATGCAGATTTAGAATACATTCACAGCTGGGCTAATAATTTTGGTTTAAACATAAACGCACAAAAATCGCAAGCGATTGTCATCGGTAGTCCTCACTTTGTGAACAAGCTGGCGGAAATGGTGGTGCCTGATATTCTTTTTGGTGGGATTCCTATCCCTTTTTCCTCTACTGTTAGGAATTTAGGTATCACCATGGACCAGACATTGTCTTGGTCTCCACATATCTCGGAGGTCAGCCGGAAGCTCTTCGCATCTCTTCACTCACTTAGGCGCCTGCAGAACTTCCTTCCAATGTCCACCAAGCTTACTCTTGCCAGATCACTCTTGCTGCCCCTTCTGGATTATGGTGACATTGCTATGACAAATCTCAAAGAGGAACTGCTTGACAAACTCGAGCGCTTACAAAATGTGTGCATAAAATATGTTTTCGGACTGCGCAAATACGATCACGTGTCCGCCTTTAGAGCGCAGCTGGGTTGGCTGCCAATACGTCAGCGTAGAGACCTGCATGTCCTGTCATTGCTTTTTAATGTTCTCTACAACCCTGCTTCACCTCCTTACCTCAGTGAAAGGTTTAAATATATGGCCGATGGGAGTGGTCACCGCTTGCGGTCGTCTGCCAATCTCACTCTGGCTGTACCGTCAAACAAGACGCGTACGTACGCTAAATCTTTCACAGTGAGCGCTGTGAAGTTGTGGAACGAATTGCCACTGTCCCTTAGGAAGTCTCCATCTGTAGCATCGCTCAAGACGAATCTTAAGAAGTTATGGCTTTCCAATGACTTGTGAATTGGATCTACAATGTATTTATATTTATGTGTATATTTGTATTACATTATATATATATATATATGTATGTATGTATGTATGTGTATGTGTATGTATTCATAGTTTATATGTGTAATTATTAGTAGTCTTATTATTTTTAATACCTTTTTGTACACGGTGTTAGTTTGTCTATCTTCTTCTCGTACTCACTCAATTGCTCAAAGGTTAACTGGAAGAGATCCCTTACAGGGATAAGTTCGCCTTTGTACCTATATGTTATTTGTAATAGATGTATTTTGTAACTGTTTTTGTGTACAATAAAGTGTTTACTTACTTACTTACTAACAGCCTTCAGTTGGTCAGTCCTCCGATTTATACAATAATATTACGTATATATATGTATAACTAACAACTAACATTTGAACTACTGTTAACAAATATTTATATATTTTTTAGTGTGCCCGGAACTGCGTCCGCTTAAAACTTTTTATTTTTATTCACTGTAGTCGGGTAAAAGTATCCTATAAGTCTATAACCGTCATTGGATGTCGCGTTATAACTGTACTAAAATTAGTTAAAATCCATCCAGCCATTTCGGCGTAGGCGCAGACAAAAAAATCTTTATCGACATATGGCGACCTTCAACAAATCGACCATCGACAAATTTTGCATGACGCTGTTTAGGTTTCTCCTGAAATAATGACCCTCTCCATAAAACACCGATTTTAAATACAATTTAACAATTTTCAATTGTCTCAGATTATACTTATCCCTGACACTAAGGTTATATTTATCCTCGCTCACTTCGTTCGCTTGCCCAAGTAATCACTTCGTGTCAATAAATTAATGGTTATTTTAGCCCCTTGTCAAACAATCTACCATTATTTAACGTAATTAGTCGGATAAAATGTATCCTATAAGTTAATACCTACCTATAGGCTGTTCGTTACCATCTTTGTATCAACATTGATTAAAATATTCTCATTACTTAGTCGTTTTAGCGTAATAGGGCCGCATTTAAAGATTTATAATCAAAATGGCCGCTAGAATTTTGATAAGAAAGAGGATATGGCATAAGAAACAAAAGAAAACAATTATTGTGCCGTTAAGATTTTTGAATTAAGTATAACAATAAAAATTTGGTGCCGTTTCAGTCTTCAGTATGCAAAGTCAAAATTAATTCTAGCCAATACTTTTAGTTATCAGATGGAAAGTCAAATATCACATAAATTATATTTAAGTACCGCCAACATGTTATTTTTAAATCGCCCTTAATTCACATGTAATGGTTGTTAGGACTCCACTAATCGCCTCACGTCGTTATTTACTACCCCATAAAGCACACATTCGTTTAACTCGCATGTTCCATGAAAAGGAAATAGCGTCATTTAAAATTCAATCCCATGGTTGAGCCGAGGCATTCTAAGTTATATTGGAGTAGAGGAACGGTTCTCAAACTGTTTTGACGTTGAAGGTACTTACATTATTTTAGGGAGATGCTCTGTTAGATATTAAAGACACGGGGTCCTAATTCGGTGAGACATTTTGATAGCCCTAATTTAGCTCGGTTCTATATCAGTCATAATATATCGAAAATGTATGCTAACCAACTTAAATAGTTTAGAATTAATGAACATCTAGAAATTAAAAAAAAAACCTTCATTAATACAAACATAAAATTAATTCTAGCAAATACCTTAAAAAAAGCAACCTAAATATGCCATTCAAATGCCTACTCAATTATATTCCACTTAAATTAGTTACCTAACATCTTTGCATTATGATATGATTTGCAATGTGGTGTTCGCCATATTGAACAATAGCCCCGTAATCATCTGTAATGTAACAAAAACAAATAAGATCTGTATTTTTTTTGCTACATAACATGGGAACGATGGTGAGGGAGCACCCTTAGAACAAATCAATACCTACGGTATTTAACTATAGTGAAAATAAATGTATAAATTGAAACCACTAAACACACATTCAAAAATACGCGGAAATAAATAAACTACACTTTAAAAGTATTGGACATTGTACTATTTTTAATTGAATAAAAACTAAAATTAAAATGTGTTTTGACTACTAATTTTTATGACGTCACAAGCAACTGTCTTCATAGAAACTTCGTACTGACAGATCGTTTTTGACATATAATAGCGAGTAGCTGCTTTGAGCTGTCATCAAATACCGTATTGGCTTAACACTTTCGACACCAGCAATCCGGTAGCCGGGCGCTCTGCTCGTAGTAAGTTTTCGCTACATAGTACGGTTTTCCCCATGTTATCGGCTATGAGCGTAGCCCGTAGCGCTACGCGGTAGTGAATGCGTTAAGAAGCAAATCGGCCCAATCTCCCATTTTTGGGCTACGTTTTAAAAAGTTTCCAATATCGCCGAAAATGTTTGAGAACCGCTGGAACAGGAACTGATACGGAGTTTTGTACGACGCATAAGAATATGATAGAGGAAACATCACAAAACACGACAGACTCAGAGATTCTAAGCGCACCTCCGCTGCGATGAAATTTCAACTCACAAGGAAAGCCGTTAAGTTTATGTTTCAAGTGCACGTCCGTTATTGTCGGTGAAGTGCAAGTTGGGCTTAATACGAAAGTGGTTGCAGCGTGGAAATGACTCATTATACATTTATAACTCTTGTTCTGATATTATTATAGAATCCTATTTTTATGTGGAATGGTGATATTATAATAGAATCCTATTTTTATGTGGAATGGTGATATTATTATAAAATCCTGTTTCTTTTTTGTGGACGTGCCACATTTTAATGGTTACCTATCTGAAACACTTATTTTTGCTTCCCATCTATAACGTTTCGTCAAATTTTCATTTCACCGAAAGCCATTATTTTTTCAAAACTGTTAATTTTTCAGAATAATTATAAAACAAACCTTACCTAACCTAACGGGTTCTTTAAAACGATTTTTATGAAATCATGAAAATTATAACGGGTTTCAGGAATAAAATACTTTTGGACAAATGAAAATTTGAAGAAACGTTACAGATGGGAAACAATGTTTATATATTTTTGTTTAAATATATGTATTTGTATATATATTTTTTTTTTGTATTTATGTATGTGTATTGTAATGCATATGTGTGTATGTATGTATATTTTTAATATATATAAAACTTATTGACTTTTGTCTCGTTTTATGTTTTTAGAAAAGGGTTTTTATGATCCTGCACCAACTGCTAGTTTCTGTTTGGCCCTGTGGTTGACTGGTAGAGAATGCCTTATGGCATTAAGTCCGCCATTGGTATTTTTACTTTTGTATTTTGTGCAATAAAGTTTAAATAAATAAATAATAAATACATGTTTCGGAGTTGAGATAGGATACCGCCGCGCGAAAATACAAATGCGTTCATTCAGCCCAATTCCCAATTGGAGCCAACGGTTACTGTCCCGGCGGCGCTCCCATACAGCCTTCTTCCTCGAATCTTCTTGTTCTCCTGCAGAAGGAAAGGACATCTTTAAGGTTAATGTCCCTCAGCTCTTCCTCTTCTAGTTTATCTTTTCTGAAGATGCTATAGCTTACTATCGCATACATGCCACACTCTGCTATAACATGCTTACTCGTCTCCTCCTGGCCACAGTGCACGCAGTATGGATCACTTACTACTCCCATAATGTGTAGGTGCCTGTTAAGGCTGTTGTGTCCCGTGATTATGCCTGTTAATAATCTGAGAGTTTTCTTACCTAGTTCCAGTAGATACCTGGTCCTTTTTCTGTTGATTCCTCCTAGGATCATCTTCGACAGTCCGTCGTCTCTTGCCATTGTCTGTTGGCCTCTTCCTCCATTAGCCTAGCTATAACTCCTTTCGTGACTTCTGCCGATATTGGCAGGGCAGGTTCGGGTCCTATGAGTTCCCTTTCTGCTCCTAGCCTTGCCATCTCATCTGCCCTTTCATTTCCTGTCACACCCTGATGTCCCGGTACCCATGCTACCGTAGTCCTTGTGTGTTCTCCAAGTTTGTTCAGGGCTACTCTGCATTCCTTTACCAAGGACGAGCTTACCATCTGTTTGTCTAACGCTTTTAGTGCCGCCTGGCTGTCTGTGTATATAACGACAGATCCCACTTCCTGTGAACATTCATCTATTATTTGTGCACATCTCATTATGCCGCATACCTCTGCCTGAAATACGCTAGCGTACCTCCCCAGAGGTATGTGTACCTTCTTATCCAGCTTTGGTATCACTATGCCGGCTCCTGCTAGTTTCGTGGATTCCCGCCGAGAACCATCCGTAAAGCAGATAGTCACGGGGTGTTCCACCTCTATTTTCCAGTTGTCCCTTTCTCCTATGTGTATCCTATATTTCTTATCGAACATCTCCTGTCTCTTTATGAGGTCGTTGTTTTGGGTAAGCATCCCCATCTTCGAGCCTGCTTCCCTCTGAATAAGTGCGTGTCCCTTGTCCACCAAGCTTCCTCTCCATTCCTTGCATGCTTTCATTCTGTACCATTGTTCCATGGCCTTCTTTTCCGCTTCTATTTTAAGTGACTTGAGACCGAGCATGATCTCCATCGCCTGCGTGGGCGTTGTTCTCATTGCCCCCGTGATCATAAGACATGCCAGTCTTTGTACTTTTGATAGTTCTTTATGGTATTCTTTGATGTTGGCCTTATGCCACCATACTATGGCACCGTATAGTACTCTCGGTAGTACCACCGCCTTGTAAATCCAGTGTATCATAGCTGGTTTCAGGCCCCATTTTCTTCCGACCGCCCTCTTACACTGGTAGAGCGTTCTTATGGCCTTTGCCGACTGTTCTCTTATGTGTGTCTTGAATCTGAGAGTACTGTCTAACGTCACTCCCAGATATTACCCAAACAAACAATAAAATACAATTCTCAGGCGGCTATTGCTAAGACCAAAAGAGGGCCTTCAGTTGTAATGTAACATAAATTAATGGGGTTAAAAAGCTGTTTATTTAATTACCTCGCTGTTTTGGACGTGATATTACATCCATCGTCTTCGTCGAGAAGGGATTTGTAATAATAATTTGTGATAATCTTTAGTTTTTGAATCAATAAAGCCTCGTATTTTATTCTAAGTATGTCACTGTGTGTCACAGAATGTGCTTACATTACAAGAACCTATTATCTAAATGACTTCGTCGTGACACTAATAGCCTACTGTGGTTACGTTCGGGGTCACTGTCCTCTTACCCTATTCAACTGCCATTACCTTAGGTATAACATTACCTTGAACTTCAGAATTTGATTCGTATTAACAAGTTACGAGTACAAGAAAGCAGTCTGTTTTGTCTGTACTCGAAACTTTAGTCTAGACTGGCCCAATAAATTTTTAGTCTATATTATAAAAATGAAAACTACCTAGGTATTAAGGTGTTTTAAAGCGGCTTTCAATAGTCATAAAATTAAAACCGGCTAAGAGCATGTCGGGCCACGCTCAGTGTAGGGTTCCGTAGTTGCTCATCCTCCACAATAAACTGCTGTTTTAAGCCCGAGGTTTACGTTAAGAAAGATTTTAAGCTCTATAAAAGGTCGTAAACGCCCTAGAAACTGTAATCACTTATTACCTTCTGGAAGTCAACTTACGACCTTTAAAAGAAAAAATATGAAATTTGGCGATAACTCAAAAACGGCTCGACCGATTTTGTTCAATATAGTTTTCATTGAAAGTAGTTATAAGGCCTCATTAACATGAATTTTCCCGAATTTTTTTGACCCGTGGTTGAAAAGTTAGAGGGGGGGGGACACTATTTTTTTTGTTTTTGGAGCGAATATTTACAAAACTGCTGACTTTATCAAAAAATAATGTTAGAAGACCCCTATTATTTTTACAAGACCTATTCAACGATACCCCACACACCAGTGTTGAAAAGAAAAAAAAAATTCACCCCCACTTTAGGTGTTCGAGAGGTACCCGAAAAAAAAATTTTTTTTTTAATTTTATTTTACCGTTCTGTCGGCGTTATACATACACATACTCATACCAAATTTCAGCTTTCTAGTACTAA
This sequence comes from Apotomis capreana, assembly GCA_947623375.1. Lineage (NCBI taxonomy): Eukaryota > Metazoa > Arthropoda > Insecta > Lepidoptera > Tortricidae > Apotomis > Apotomis capreana. Next base: position 17,122,838 of record OX392509.1, on the reverse strand, counting down.
TGATCACGGAGCTAAGCCGCGGACGGACGGACGGACGGACGGACAGACGGACAGACGGACATGGCGAAACTATAAGGGTTCCTAGTTGACTACGGAACCCTAAAAATGGTTGGAAGCACAGCAGCATCGCAGGAAAAATATAATAGTGCGATACACGGATTCTTTTATTTTGTATGGGCAATGTTAATTTTAATGACGTTCGGTCCATCAGAATTTGAATTTGTCAAGGAAATCAATTTAATTATTCAGCATACCAACAAGGCAAAGACTTTCATTCCCCCTTTCTAAGTTCCGATCACGTTCCGAAACATCCCTTGAGTAAATCCTCGACCCATCACATGGCCACTACTGTGTATGAATAAATTGGCCAAGTGTGAGTCGTACTCCCAGGCATATGACTCCTTCCGGGTTTACCCTTGAAATGTCGACAAACGTTTCATCGAATTTTCATTTCGTCGAATTTTCATTTCATTGAAAGCCTTTTTTTTCTGAAACCATAAAATATTTTTGAATGTTATAACACAAACCTAACTTAACCTAACCTAATCTAAAGGTTATAATTTACAAAATGTCTGAAAAATTTATGAATACGAGTAAAAATTTGTCGACGAAATGAAGCATTCGGTGAAACGTTTGTCGACATTTCAAGGGTATCCGATACTTCCGGGGTCGGTGTTATTGTAAAAAAAATGCCGTTCATACGCGATTCGGTGTCGCACTTGGACAGGTTTGAAGGATGGTACTTTTTTGATTATGCTATATTCTAAAAACAATCCGCCCACACACTGAAAATTACAATAAAAGCCAAATAAAAAAGACTGTAAAGAAGTAGATAATAACAATTTAGGAACATCTATAGAATTCACTTGTTTGACACGCAATTAATCACTCTAAAACCATCGATTGTATTTCTTTACTCAAAATGTGGTCTAAGAAAATGGCGGTTTCACAATTGGTACAATGGGAATGACTGAATGCAGGGAAATGTTAATTTCTTGAATACCGGCCTGAGAGGCATTTGTGCTTTTGTTGGTGGCGTTTTCATCTGGCCACATTGTTGACTTCTTTAGAAGAAGGTACCTAATTAGTTTTCAGGAATAAGATTAACCTGTAATGAGAGTAATAGTCAGGTTACAACGAGGCCACATTTGGATTTATAAATTTTCAGGTGCAAATATTGAAAAACCGGTTAAGGTTTCTACATTTACCGAGTTAGTAAAAGGTTGTTTGTTGGTTTTGAGGAGTCACTTTTAAAGTTGTAAAAAAATTGGTGGAGGTGCTCAAAAACTGGAAAATAGTCAAAGCAACTTCATCCACATTTTAGTTTTGACGACGCGGTTGGCGCAGTGGTTAAGCTACTGCCTACTGAGCCGACGGTCCTGGGTTCGAATCCCGGCAAGGGCAAATATTTGTGTGATGAACTCGAATATTTGTGCCTGGGTCATGGACGTTATTTGTATTTAAGTACGTATTTATCTATATAAGTATGTTTATGGTCATCTAGTGTCCTTAACACAAGCCTACTAGAGCTTACTGTGGGACTAAATTGATTTGTGTGAGGTTGTCCAAAAAAAAAGAGTAAGTTTGTATAAATGCAACATTTGAAATGTTATTACGTAATTGTAATTACCTCAGTTAAAGAAACATATATGAAGTTTTGGTCTGGAAAACACCTAAAATAGGAATAAATTCAACTCCATCATAGTAAAACAAAAGGGAGTTCTAAAGCAAATGTTGAACCTAATTGAGTCTATGTAATACATAAATAATGTTATAATTACAATGATATGAGTACATACCATACCTAGCTTCTAAGTTAATATGTCTATAAATTTCGACAATTAACATATGTACATTTCAAAGTAGGCAGTTTAGCATGGTAGATGTAATAAAATTTCACGATTGTAGGGGAAACTATCACTTTTATATTTTATGGTGCAAAACCCATTTTGACAAGATTATAATACTTACGTGCTTTCAAGATTTACGAGTACATCACGTGAGAACGCAGTATTGATGAAAATGAAACTTCTCGAAAAAGTAAAGAACTCTGGCAATGTTGTTGTTTTGAAAAATGGCAACAATATCAAATAAAGCGAACCAACCCCAGTTTTAGTCAAGATAAAATGGTGTACCTACATATATTTATTTCTAGTGAAATGCTCGGCGAAAATAAACCTACATTTCGGTATAGTTTTTTTTTTCATAGGTGTGGCGTAAACAACGTACTTAGTTTTTGGTTATGACTAAACTTTCATCGGGCGAATAGCTGGCAATTTCACGTTCTTTGCATTTTATATTCGGATCAGGCATTTATCCGTGAATTCACCCGGCAACACCTTGGACCTTAATTCATAGCAATTGAGTTGAAAATCATGATACTGAAGACTTTTTGAAATTAGGGTTACTTTGCTCCATGTTTGCGGCACTAAGCAGTTCTGTATATACCTATCGCGGCGCTTATAAAGCTAACACCGAAAAGCAATTTCTTTTGGATTATGGCTAAAGCCACCTCAGGACTGATTTTAATTGGTTGTTTATGTAAAATGAGACGCAACTGCCCACGAGGCGTCGTGACACGACTGACCGAGGCGTGTGGCTACGAGTATTCGCCGATTTGCCCGATTAAACGTGGAGAGTGGGCACCAATGTGTGCGCTAATACGTTGCTACTAGCACGGTTCTCTTCGCACAGTGAGCCCGTATACTAGCTAACTAAACTAACTAACTGTATTAAACCATTGATACAAAGATCAAAGTTCAAAGAAAAAATAAATGCGTAACATTTACTTATAACAGCGCCCTCTCTCGCTCGCTCGTTCACTCCTGTAATGTAGTGCGGTAAGATGTGAATATTAACGTATTCACATAGAGGTCGCTAAGGTGTAGCCTTTAAATAAACAATGCAGAGATCGACACAAAGCGTAAGGAAAAATTCGAATGGTTGCTTGAGCGTTAGGGTGGCGGAAAGGTTAACGCGCTGGACGGGCAATTTAGTACCGGATTCGATTCCCGTTCTCTTCCACTAGGTTACGCATTTCGATTTTTCTTTGATCTTTGTATCAATGGTTTAATATATAAATTGTGGTGTATACCCACATAAAATAAGTTTTATAGCCGACTGTACTTTTCTTTGGATATCCATCAAATGCTCACTGAGACAATTCTAAAGAGCCCAAACTCGGTAGGATTGCTTTTTGTATTATAGAATTCCTATGGCCACCTTCCGCCTCCATCATCAGATCAGCCCCATATTATTGTATTGTCATCAAAGTTATGTAAGTATGCAAAATTTCAGCTCAATCGGTTGACGATATCTGCTTCAAAATTGAGTTGCAAGATTCCACCCGAACAAACATACTTACATACCTACATACATACATTGAAAGTTAAATAAAAGCTTGTAAAAATGAGACATTACATGTTTCAAGAATTTATAACTAACTGTAAACTAACTAACCGTAAACAGCTACCTCCTAGAATTGTGAAGTTCACCGCATCATCGCGCCTTCCTCGTAAGTTGCATTGTAATCCAGTGTTTTTTTATTTTTTTATGTCATAGGGAGCAAACGAGCAAACGAATCGCCTGATAGAAAGCGATTACCGTCGCCCATAGACACCTGCAACACCAGAGGAGTTACAAGTGCGTTGCCGGCCTTTCAGGTGGGAGTACGCTCTTTTCTTGAAGGTTTGAAGGTCGTGTCGGAATGAAGGGGTTCCTCCTTACAAACGGTCCGGTAGTTTTGAATTTTTGATTATGTTGTCTAGGATGGTTAGTGAGCGTTTAAAATGCAAAATGCACAATTCCCCCCTTCCGCGCCCGCCGCCATATTGAAAAAACCGGCCAAGTGCGAGTGGGACTCGCGCACGAAGGGTTCCGTACATCTGTAAGTTTGTTGTATGGGAGCCCCCCTTAAAATTTATTTTATTTTATTTTTAGTATTTGTTGTTATAGCGGCAATAAAAATACATCTCGTTGATCGGGTCGCAGCCTTCCCTATAATATGGTTGAGGGAGGCGATGGCTGAGATATGCGTCATACTCGTGAACGGGTGCCGTTTGTGGGGTCCGATCTGTTCATGCTAGCAAGGGCCAAATTAAATATGTAGCAACCGCATACTAGTGTTAAATTAAGCAAAAACGTGAGAAACTTCACCTGTACTCGATTGAAGTTATTCAATGTTGATTTTATCTTTTTGAACTCTTAGAGACTGTATACATCTCTAAGAAACAGCTTAGTGTAGTATGACACTCAGAGACTTTATACATCTCTGAGGAAATTAAATCATTTTAAAATATTTTATTGCATGTTATGACGCCTAGAGACCATATACATCTCTAAGAATTTTAGGTTTAATAATTATTTTCTAAATTATTCACGTTGACGCCTAGAGACCTTATACATCTCTATGGAATTAAATTAATTAAGTAATTATATTTTATTGCATGTTGTGACACCCAGAGACTTTATACATCTCTGGGTATATTTAATATTTTAAATTTATTAAATTTTTATTTTATTTGGAGTATCTATACATCTCCTTTACGTGTACCCAGTGTAATTAGTTATAACACAACTGTATCATGTAATTGTTTTAAGTATTATTTACGAAAAAATGACTTACTGTTGAGTTTCTTTCGGCTTTCTTCTCAACAGCGGTCTCCTCTTGCGAAATGCCGGTAGATTCACAATCTGACTTGTAAAAGTGCCCCTGTGGCCTACTTACTGAATAAATTATTTCATTTCATTTCATCATCTGTGAAAATTTCAACTATCACCGTTCTTGAGATACAGCCTGGTGACAGACGGACGGACGGACGGACAGCGAAGTCTCAGTAATAGGGTCCCGTTTTAACCCTTTGGGTACGGAACCCTAAAAAACGGCACTTTCTTCAGATTTTTGCTTATATCTTCGTCTAAGAGCATTTTAGATAGAAAAACACAGCTTAGACAATGTTGTAGAGAATTAAATTTACTATAATTTACATTTTAAATATTGTTTCAAGGACAAATAGTTACGGAGATATCCACATTAAAAAAATGCAATAATCGCAATTTCCAGTACGGTATCAAACGTCTGGCTTATATTTTCATTTACGAGCATTTTAGCTAGAAAAGAGCTCAGACAATGTTGTAGAGAATGAAAATTACTATAATTTACATTTCAAATTTTGTTTCAAGGACAGACAAGTTACAGACATATGCACATTTAAAAAACTATAAAAGTCGCATTTTCCGGAAATTTGACAATGTTCTGGCATTCTAATTCAAAACTACCGGACCGTTTGTGAGGTCACCCCCAGTATTTCAGTCTCTATTCACCGAACTACTCTAACAACTCAATCATGCTGTCAAGTCATTGCCGCAAACGTTATATATAGAGCTCATAATAGACGGGACATGACAATGGAATTGTAGTAATATAATATTAATGTGTTTCAAGTTTAAAGGTTACGTTAAAATTGAAGAAGTTTGCCTTAACCGAGCTGCGAGAAGCAAGCGTGTCGCAATTTATAAGCAGAGCGATAAATATGTAATAATTAGGATTAAGACGTATGGTAAGCATACCGTGATGATTCTACAATCCATGGAGTCGCTATTTGTAATTTTTTTATATTAGATACTATGATTTGCGCTATTATATCAATACTAAACTCATTTTAATCGAGCGTAATTAATGTTAGTACTTAATATAAAATATATTATTAAACCCACCGTAAGGAGTAAGATCCTTTAAACCAATGGCTCTAAACATACTTTTACTGCCTGTACCCGTCATATCCAGATGGAGAAATTTAAAAGTCTTCGTTAACGGTGGTTAGGAGAAAAAAAGAGTCCAAAATGTTCATATATTTTTATTTTCCCATTCCCATTAGGTTGTATGGAGATCTGGTAACAGCTAATGGAACGTAAAAAATTGTAGACTTATTTTCTTCAAATTAGATCGAAGCTCGTGATTCTGAGTAGGTATCTAAAAAAATGGGGTGTAAAAAAATGGCCCATTCCCTTAGTGAAGAACTTATGTAGCCCCTTGGAGCACCTAAGCAAGGAGCCATCAAAAACCTTTCTCATAACTTGCGCTAAGAAACAGATATATCTGGCAATTGAGGAACTTCTTACTTGATATGTATGTCTTTTGTATTCTCAGAGCAACACAATAAATGTTTGTTGCAAAGTTTAACATGTGTGGGAATGTTTTTGTATAACAGTGTATAACAAACTTTTACGTACCTCAATCTGGTTGAAAGTATAAATGGCATAATTATTAACCTAACTTAAAATTTTCAAACACCCCCGACACATCATGAAACCCTCATTCAACAAGTGTTTTAGAGAATACTGCAAAAACTGAAGATAAGTACAAAATTTGGAATTTTTAGCTTCAATATCCAATAGGCTGGGATCATATCACTTGTTCCAATTTAAGCTGAATATCTTGTAAAACTATATAGGTCCTATTTCCAATAAACATCTTGACGAACAGATCTTTCGATTAAAAAAACCGTACTCAAATTGGTCCATCTGTTTGGGAGCTACGATGCCACAGACAGACACACAGATACACAAATACACGTGTTAAACTTATAACACTCCTCGTTTTTCGTCGGGGGTTCACAAGATTCAAAGGTACTCTCTGATGTTGTATTATGTTTGCCTTAGTTGTATTTGATAGGTTTCCCAATTTCACCCTCAGACATCCTGCTGAGCTTACTTTTATAGGTTAGTTTTTGTAAGAAAATGTTTTAACGAATTGAGTATGTATTTCTCGTTCTCAATATGTTTCAGTAAGTAGGTAAGTAAACTGAGTAAATAATTGCGTGTTCGACAATATATTACAATGTTTATTTCCAAGTCTGAGCTCTATTTAGTCAGCCAAATAAACATTTAGTACAGTCCGGGAAACCTTAACACAATCACATAGAGTCCAAAAGTAACCTTTTTATTCCTCGATTATACTTAGTAATATTAAGATGATATTATTATATTACAAATAAGCATGTTTGTTTACATGGAACATAGCTTACACAGGTAGATCATGAAATAGAAAATAAGCTACATAATTTCCAATAACATGTGTAAAGTCGAGGGAAAATGCTAATCCCACGTGTGAGTGTCTATGTTTGTGACTACTTCACGTCGAAACGGCTGAAAGGATTTGGATGAAACATACAGTTTAACCTAACTTAACAAACACATGAGCTACTTTTTATCCCTATCTATAAAAAAGCAAAGATCCCGAAGGAGTAGTGTTTACTATGTTTTAACGCGAGCGAAGCCGCGGGCAAAAATCCAAAAAGTTTTGATGTGCTTCTTTTCATTTTATGTGATTATTAATTACGTGTTACAATTTTACTTATTAATATAAAACACTCCTATTTAGTGGAAATTGTACAAGATGGATAATAAGTACATAAGTACAGAGACTTTTCCCGTTTTGTATGGGGAAAGAACGTTCTCGAGCACAGATACTTACTGCCTGCCTAATAATAAGTGTTCTTCGTTAAGTTCCTCACAAAAGTCGTACATTTGTGATATTTGGAGTGTGTCCTAGTTTTGACCTTGACATTACTTGAATTAATTACGCAAACGTTAAGAGAAGTTATGTAATATTGTGATAGGCTGTAAGCGAGTGATAACGCGGTGACATATAAACCGTGCGCGGTTTTCGCTCACCGTACTTTATGTACTAGATCATAAGTTCCTTGTTTTGAATAAATAAATTAAAAAAAAAAAAGCACAAAGCCGTTAAACAAAGTCCTCTATACAGAGTTATGAACAGTATGTACCTATGTAAGTTATGTATGTAACAAAACCTTTGATTGTTCCAGAATGCTGTACACTTACTTGTCTGTGTGGTGGCTGGTGATCGTGGCGACGCTGTGCGCGCCCGAACACGTGCAGAGCGACCACGACCCGCACGATGCAGGCGCTAGAGAGCCGCAGGTGAGTTGGCACCGTTAGATAGTAAATTTTTCCGTGTGGTTGGTAATAGTGCGCGCTTGAATACGTGCAGAGCGACCATGACCCGCACGATGCAGACGCTAGAGAGCCGCAGGTGAGTTGGCACCGTTAGATAGTACATTTGTCCGTGTGGTTGGTAATAGTGCGCGCTCGAACACGTGCAGAGCGACCACGACCCGCACAATGCAGACGCTAGAGAGCCACAGGTGAGTTGGCCCCGTTAGATAGTACACTTGTCCGTGTGGTTGGTAATAGTGCGCGCTTGAATACGTGCAGAGCGACCACGACCCGCACGATCCAGACGCTAGAGAGCCGCAGGTGAGTTGGCACCGTTAGATAGTACATTTGTCCGTGTGGTTGGTAATAGTGCGCGCTCGAACACGTGCAGAGCGACCACGACCCGCACAATGCAGACGCTAGAGAGCCACAGGTGAGTTGACCCCGTTAGATAGTACACTTGTCCGTGTGGTTGGTAATAGTGCGCGCTTGAATACGTGCAGAGCGACCATGACCCGCACGATGCAGACGCTAGAGAGCCGCAGGTGAATTGACACCATTAGATAGCTGTACACATCTCCGCGTGGCTGGTGATAGTGCGCGCTTGAAAACATACAGAGTGGACTCGACCCGCACGATGCAGCTAGCGAAACACAGGTGAGTTGGCACCGTTAGTTCGTTCGAGTTAGTTCGTAGTTTACTCGATGCAGCTGTAGAACTCTTGACCGTCGGCTGGTAGCAGTGTGTGCTCGATCACGTGCAAAGCCAAGACGCCATCGCCAGAGAGCCACACGTGAGTTGGCATCGGCATCGTTAGGTGATATCTGAATTCGCCTAACCCTGGGTCGGCATAAGACATTAGAAAGTCACAAATAAGCTGACACGATTAGCTTAGTTATCGCACGGTAGCACCAGCTAAAGGAATTTACTTTTTAAGCGGTGATACTCGTAGCTACGTACTTATTTGCGGCGTTTGCCGTGGAGAACCTAGGCCCGTGGGGACCGGAAGCAAGTAAAGTGACCGTGGCCGTGTGAACGCGGCCTAGGGGATATATGTACAATATAGTTTAGGTCCTAATACTGTAAGTTAGGTTTAATAAGATCATAAGTTTCTTAACATTTAGGTTACGTTAGGTTTTTTTTATTAATCTGTTTTTTCGACTTCAAAAAATTCAATCTGATCAACAGTCCTCGCTGCAATATTTATTTAAGCACAGATAAAATCTTTATAAAATAGCTACTCCGGAAGCGACCTTTTAGGACTCTTATTGCACTTCAGAAATAAATAACCTTTACCTTCAGGTACTTCACAAACGGCCCTTGAAGCGGCCTTGTTCACTGTATAGCGTTCTGCATGTGGCATTCTAATATCTTTAATTGATAAGCTATGTTTGTATCCCAGGAGACATCAGAACAGCACGTTCTGCCGTTACTGCCGTTGGAGAGAATTGTGTATTGATAATTGTCATTTTTAGCCCGATACGCGAAGGGTTTCATCAACTTCAATAATATACAAGTGCGTGATTTTTTTGTAGTCAGTTAGAGTATATTGAGTACTAATGGGTATATTTTTTTCACTCGTTTCGTATTGCGCTGACATAAAAAAAAAGAAAAAATGAGCCTTTATTGCTGTTTTACAATTTACGGTACAATATATTTACGACGATCATTTTTAAACAACAGCTTGTCCTTCGACAAAAGCCTCCTCCAAGGATTTCCACCTTTCTCTGTCTCTGCGTTGCGCTCTATTGCGCTGACATAATCTCTTGATAAAACTGTTAGAAGATAATACGAAATGTTAAAACAGTAAAATGCGATGCCCTAGTGCAGACGAATTTGAATAATCTTTTCTAAGATTTACAGAGGTTGCTTACAATTTTTTTTTTTATACTCGAGATCCATTAGAAAATGTCCATACCCAAGAGTACCTACTCAGTATAACCTTGTTGACTTAAAACCGTACAATGCGAATTATTTTAGTTTGAGGAGCAATCGAAAATTTTCCGTATTGGACTATTATGAAATTATGAAATAAATAAATCTAAATCTAAATGTTGAATGTGTTTGTTGTGACAGGAGCCAGCGCAGCATGCGGCAGCGCTAGAGAAACGCTCGCCGCACTACGACTTCGGGCTCGGCAAGCGCGCCTACAGCTACGTGTCGGAGTACAAGCGGCTGCCCGTCTACAACTTCGGACTAGGGAAAAGGTGAGATTCAGGCGAATGGGTCATACAGAGATTTAGGCTCAAGTCTTTCCTATGAACATTTGCGAAATTAAGGATTCCAGGCCCTAATTTGCTGATTAAACGCCTGTGAGAATAAAGAACGTCCCCTTGTCTATAATCCGATGTAATAGCAATATAAACTGGATTCATACAAGCTCTTAACTTTTGACCACTGGAGGGACGACTTTTGTTTTTTGAACTCTGTATGACCTGAATTTGACATAAAAGTCTAAATATATTTATAATGCATGTGCTCGAAAAGATTGTTTTCTCTGATCTACTGTTTCAATGTATATATGTTGACGTTCATACGAGATGCGCACGCACGCATGCATGCATACACATCAATAGAACTGTGATGTTTGTTTACAATGATGTTTGTTTGTTTGTCAGGTCTCGTCCGTACTCGTTCGGCCTGGGCAAGCGCTCTGTCTCAGAGGAGGACCAGGAGGAGGAACTCACCAACGATATCGACCAGGCACTACAAACGGAGCTGTTTGACCAGTACGACGAGGCCCCAGGTACCGTATCTAATTTTTATTCCAATCCATTCATGTCACTCAGACAATAATTACTAATGTCCATAGTTGACCTTAAAGTAAATATAGGTACCTACCTAAACTAAGACTCAGACCTATGTTTTTAGAAGAAACAATAATAGACACTTTGGTAATATGAGAGCAAAAATTACGGATACACACTTTAGTTGCTCTTGAAGTACTTTATTAATTTTTTATTTTGTTTTCCTGTATAAAATCTATAGTGTTACGGCCTCCATTGTATTCCTTCTATGCAAAACACGTCGACCCGTGGCTTTTTTCGTCTGTCATAGACGACCAAACCAAACAAACATACTTACTTTCATATTTACAACCAATAGTGGAGGTATCTCTGCATATTAACTTTTTCGTCTGCATAACTTCTTTCGTTTCTTATTTACTCAAAAGCTAACTGGAAGATATCAAAATAAAGAATAAATTCGCCTTTGTACAAATCTATTGTTTCAATGTATAGATGTTAAAATATATTTATGTGTAATAAAGGGTTTACATACATACAACCATTTTAGTCAACGTGTCCCTGAGTTCGTTACACACTGTGTAAAGCTTGTAAAAAAGAATTAAAACCCAGAAACGTACCAAACCTATCTGACGTAGGTTCACACGTTCAAATGCTAGTCGAAATATTTTAAGCCAACCCCTAACATAGTACCCGTCTCTAGAGGTGCCATTTTAACACCTGCGCGTTGTAACGTACACCCTTGTCACAACTGAGTATTCCTTGTTCCTTTTACTCATATGTAGACCACTACTAAAATAAAATTGTTCAAAATATAGAGGTAGGACTTTGAAAAGGATAATATTATCCTTTGTATTCTTGACCTGCGTTTTTTACTTTCTTTAGGGTCTAGTAACGCAAAATGTAGAATAGTTCACCCATGTTTGTCATGTAGAAATTGTCCAAGACTAAACTTCATCGTTGGGAAAAGTTTCTTTAATCGAAAAGAACTACTATTTTCTTGGGTAAACGAGTACTTACCTAGGTTTTTAGTTTAACCTATTTGCCAAGACTACAGTCCCAAAGCTGTAAAAAAATCAAACTTCTTAGTTAACGTATAAAAAGATATGCCGCAAAAAACATATATCTCGACACTTTCAAGGGAATCTAAATTTATAGAGTATTTGACAAGTTATATCGTCCTTATACTACAAGTATAGGAAAAATCTAAAAACTATACTACATACTACATTTGTAATAAAATCATAAAAAATACAGCCTTTATTTAAAGTACGTAAACAGTTTTCTAACGGTAAAGTTAAGTTTTTTGCTCAGTACTTGATCTTTTTGTTTATAGAGCAATATGCAGTGCTTTCATAGTTCGTACGGAATCCTCGGTGCGCAAGTCCAACTCGCACTTCACCGTTCCAGTATTTTTGCTACCTCAAATTCATTGCTAATTATTACTTTTTGTTTCCAGTTTACGAAGAAAAGCGTGCTCGACCCTACAGCTTCGGCCTCGGTAAACGCTTCGCCGATGATGACCTTTCCGAAGAAAAACGCAAGATGTACGACTTTGGTCTCGGCAAGCGTCTGCCCCTCTACAACTTTGGGCTCGGGAAGCGCGCCCGCGGCTACGACTTCGGACTCGGCAAGCGGTATAGCAGCAAGTTCAACTTTGGCCTCGGCAAGCGGGTGCGAGACATGCACAGGTTCAACTTTGGCCTCGGAAAAAGATCGGCCGACGACGACAGTGTGGACGAGTAAACTTCATTTTTGTTTTATTTTCATTTTTTGTGAGAACTTTCGTGGACTTTCATTAAATACTTTGTTTAGTTTAATTCATATTCAAGGATAAATCGTATGTTTTTAAAATATACTTAAAATGTTATGGTTAATTCATTTGGAGATCGAGTATGATTTTATTTTTTATCTTTGACGGTTTACTTGTGAAAAATCCAGCCAATTTTCACAAGTAAATCATTTATTTTTATTTTGTTACCACGAGACTTCTATCACAACATGACTATTCAAAATAATGTACAATTATTTGTTTGATCTCGAACTGGACTAATTAATCCTTCAATTAATGTAACGATAGGAAAACTCGTATAAATAATAAACAACATTGACGTTGGCATCATAAATTAAAAAAAATAAGGTTAATGTAAAAATCTACATTTTTATAAGAGACTATTTTCCCGGTCAATTTCCGGTTTCAAATGTATTCTAACAAAACTTTGCCTAACTACTGGACTCTGAAAATTCGAATGTCAAATTAAATTCGGTTTGTTTTTGTAAATTGTTGTTATGAATCAAAGTTATTTATGTAAAAGTTGAAACTTAAGATAGAATAACCCTTGATGAAAAGTAAAGCCACGATTCTCTCAAGTTTAAAGCAGATTTAAGGATTAAATTCGTAGTGCCATAGTTGTTATAATTATGCCAATGAGATTTATGTGAACATCCTAGTCGTTTCTATTCACCGTTTGAATCGTGACTCTATGACTCATACGTATAAATTAAGTATTGACATAAGTTTCCTTAAGACATAAGATGTGTTGTTTTCAATATAATCATTAAATCAATTATACAAATCATAGCAAGATTGCATTCATTGTATGTTATTATTCTTCCCAAACTCATGCACCTTTTCCTTTCTATGAGATTCAGAAAATTAAGAAGGGGGCTATTTATTCCCATTCTTGTTGTTAGAGAAATTGAACAAGCTGTAAAGTTTAAGATGTATTTTGACATCAAAAATAATATGATTGCTAATGGTACAACACGCCATGGCCGTAGTTGAGACAAGAGAAAGTAAAAGAAAAATATGTTACCAGTTACATTTTGGCCATAAATAAAGCTTTCTGTTCATGAACACTTATGAAGCGACTATAGGAGCCAAAATAAGATTCTTCAGAGATGAGGCAGAATGTGACCGAGAGAGAATGTAAGATGATAGAGAGAGAAGAAGTGCTTTTTCCACCGTACCGGCGAGGCGAGACGTGATAAATCGTGAAGTGATAAATAGGTGTCTTAACATTTTGACAGATATAAAAAACCATGCGCCAAATCAAACCAAGAACCAACATAGATGAGAGTTAAATCATTAGATATATATTTAAATATACACTTTTTTTATTATAGGCACCAAGCTGAATTCCATTGCAGAGCTGAGATATTCCTGTTTGAAATAAGGCACATGCGGCGGAAAATGGAACAAACTAACTCATACTGGACAGTGACCAATGCGTAGATAGTGGCGCCAGAATTATAGTGCATTGCTAAATGGCAGTAGAAGGATTTCAATTTGTGTAAAACTGAAAAATAACTATAAATACACTCCTACACGTCTAATATGAGGATTATTTTTTGTAATAAAAAGGTTACATTATTAGGAACTACTAGCTTAAATTTACGATATTGTCAATTAAATAATTTTAGCGTTGTATTAATACACTGGCACTACTATCTATAACGATCTGGATATTAAGTATTTTTAGTTCCGATTTAGGCCACATCTTAACCACCCACATCGTACCTATCTTATGAACCCAGCTTGGCATCCATAGTAAAAAAATAAGCTGGTATTACTTAATAGCTATGTAATAACTTAACTCTCATTTCTATCGGTTCTTGGTCCAGCCTCCATACAAATTGGCCCTTGGTCCACTTTTAAAAGGTGTGAAATGGCTCCACCATGTTTAACATTTATGGTTTACGTTAGACCAATGTCTCAGCTGTTAAACTAAACCTAATAAACAGAAAGTACATGTATGTATTAGAAGCTTGATTAACCCCAGAGACATTTTGTGTGCCAGGAGACAGTCAAAAGCGTCGGTCATAAAGTTGATCTTCGCTTTATAGTAACGCTATCTATTGGAAAACACTCCGAAAGTGTCACTTAGCTCCGTAGTGTGATCTCTAATGGAAATGCAGCCTCAGCAGTGACCACATGTCTTGAACAATAACCGCAATATTAAAGACATCAAAGTATGCTAATGGCTAAGATACTCCATTTTCACGTCTTTCCATGAGGAAAGTAGCTGACAATTTTAGTGTGCAATGTGACATAATCCTATAAAGTAAGTATCTATAGCACGCCTTACAAAAAATATGATTTCTTTCCAAGAATAGAGAAGTCGTTCTTCTATAATAATATTATAAAATTGCAAAAAGATATCGTTTCTCCAAATGGTTAGGTATAGGATACTTTTTTCCCAACTACGGAGAAGCAACAAAGAGGATTATGACTTTTCTTCCACGCGGATGAAGTTCGCAGTCACCATCTAGTTACCGATAAAACCTTGAGTTCTTCCTCACTACCCTAATAGCATTTTAGTAGGGATACATTTTTTTATACCAATAAGGACTGATGGCCTGATGATGGAGAGGATGACGCTGGAATTCGGTGGATACGAGCGGCGCAGAACCGGTTATGGTGTCTAGGAGTGGACCGAGTGGACAGTCTTTTTGGCTGATGATGATGCTGGTCTCGACCACACAGTTAACTATAGTAAAGAAGTGGAGAAGTTGTACCTACAATACATACCTAGGATGGTGAATTAGTGCATATCCAGAACGCAGGTGTTTGCGAAATATAATAGTATTTTATGCAACCGTTGTATAAGAGGGGGCAAAAGACGCGAGTGGCAAAGATGCCACGAGCGTTTTTTGACCTACTTATACAACGTTGCATACAATATATTTTATACGACTCGACATTTCATAAATAAAATGCAAATAAAAAAAAATAAACAACAAAGAAAATAATTACATGTTCCCGCTTGGAATCAACAAAATTAAAAAAAAAATTGTCTCTGATAAACTTTTTTTTTTATTGACGTCCATCTGTCAAAAAAATATGAACTTATACATAAAGGTATACGTTCACTATACTAAACATCTGTCAAAAAATATGAACTTATACATAAAGGTATACGTTCACTATACTAAACATCCATGCACTGAAGATAAAACTCTTTTTTTTTAAGTTGGCAGCAATGCCTTAGTACAATAAGTTTTTTTTTAATTATAAATTGTGTGAATGCAGCTGTTTATCTTGCAATCTGTGATGCTTTTTTGGCGACATTATAACATCGTTTAGCAGTGTTTTTTTGGGCAGTAGAGTATAGACTTTTACAGACTTTCATAATTTATGTCTTTATATTAGAGTTAGTAACTATATAAATGACAGAAAAAAGTACTGGAGTAGAAAAATACATATAAGTTGCGTAAACGGGGAGGTATATGGATAAAAAAGATTATGCCTCAGCTCGCATCTTAAAAACTATGTTATAATCTTTTACTTTCATCTTCTCTTACCTAAGTATCTATTTTATAATTAGTTTTGATTTCGTTTTAAGTAGTCCTTTCTCAATTAACCTTTACTTTGTTTTAACGATATTAACGTAACTATTTAGAATATAATTGCGTACACAAATTGCTAGTCCCTTAAAATCTTTGATTATAATATTATTACTAGCCGCGTCGCGCGGTGCTACCCGCTCTTCTCACGGGAATACTATTTTTTCGGGATAAAAAGTAGCCCATGTTTTAATCCAGGGTGTCAGCTACCTTCATACCAAAATTTATCAAAATTTAGCCAGCCGTTTGAGCGTGAAGAAGTAACAAGCATACACAACTAAACATACTCACTATGTTCGGTTGGCCGCCGCCGCGACTGATTGGCTCTCCTGATGATGACTTGCGTACCGATTCGAAACATGTCGAGCGTTATTCAACTTCTACGACGTGAGCAGGTAAATCCGTTTATGTATTTTAACACACTCACAAACTTTCATCTGTATAATATTAGTTTGATAAATATGTGTGTTTCTGTGTGTTTTATGCAAATATGGAACACTTCAGCGTGTTATGCGCAATATGTAAGCTATTGCAGAAACATGGCTTACACGATAAAACCAACTTAGAAAGTCATGATCTTTGAACGACAGCGCATATCTTAAAGCAAATAAGTTCACCACAGTTATTCCACAATCAAATCAAACTTAAGACAAAATCTAAATTTATCTTTTTAGGAGCTAAGATGCTAACGTTAAACGCATTAACAACTTTCTTTTTCGCCGGAGATTAAAAAAAACCGACCAAGTGCGAGTCGGGCTCACGCACCGAGGGTTCCGTAAAAATACTTCTTCTTCTTCGTTACACTCTTTACAGAGTGGTCGTGGCCATTATGCATTTGTGGAGTTCTGAGTGACCCGTTTGACGACACGTCGCCATTCGTCCCGTAGGGCCGCTTTCCGTGAGCATTAATTGGCGGTAGCCGACGACACACTGGCATTGATCTGGTCGGTCCATCTCATCGGCGATCTTCCTCTAGCTCCGACACCTTCCACTCTCCCTTGAACAACGAGGCGTTCTATGGACGTTCCGTCTCGCCGAGACACGTGTCCAAAGAAGTTGAGGATGCGGGATCTGACGACACAGAGCAGACGCTCTTTAATTCCAAGCTCCTCAAGAATTGAGACGTTGGTCCGGAACTCAGTCCACGATACACCAAGCATCCGTCTCCAGCACCACATCTCCAGTGCATTGACTTTCTGCTCTTCTGCCGCCCTTAATGTCCATGTCTCAGCAGCATACAGGAATATGGGAAATATGAGGGTTCTAACAAGCCTGGTTTTAGTGGCCCTTGTGATATTACGGTTCCTCCAAACCCTTTTCATCTTGTCCATAGCAGACCTCGCAATCGCCATACGTCGTTTGATCTCATCTACGCAGCCTCCGTTGTTTGTGATCAATGCCCCCAAGTAGATATATGACTGTACTACTGCACAATTCGCAATTTCTGTAACTTCGGGCGAATTGTTGTTCGCATGATCGACAATCAACATTTTGCAACCGATCACGTTTGTAGTATGGGAACACCACTTAAATTTTTATTTTATTCTGTTTTTTAGTATTTGTTGTTATAACGGCAACAGAAATACATCATTTATGAAAATTTCAACTGTCTAGCTATCACGATCCATGAGACAGACAGACAGACAGACATGCGGACAGTGGAGTCTTAAATACCCTAACCCTAAAAATCGTACCAGTGATACGACATAAGAAGACTACGACTACATTATGTATAATAGATGCGTTCCCATTAGTTACCGCATATCATATAGCGTACGGTATCCTCAAAATACAAGGTTAATGAAGGATAAGCTAAATTAATTTACCAGGCAGGCGAACCTGCAAGAAAAGTCTAGTATAAACTTATACACAATATTAAATTATACGACGTCTGTCCAGATGCGATACGGATCATAAAACTAACTGTTATAAAGTTCCATACCAAACTCATAAGTTTTTATGCGAATATTAACTCTATATCTGCGGATTATTACGGTTCATATTCAAGATTGAGTAAATTTTCATACGTATTTAGGATTTACCTTTTTAGCTTACTTTATGAAGGTACAGTATTTATTCTCTTAATAAGATACGTGCAAAATAAAAATAACAGCCAGTCTATTTAAGTCCTATGTATAAGGGTCCCAGTCCACAGTAACAGGGCGAAGCGAAGTTGTGTAAAATGGACTAATAACGTTCCTTAGATTTAAATGCACATCATTTTGGCTTCACAAAAACGCAGCCCACGAGACTATGATGATTACTTTTACCACGCGATAAATAAGTGACAAAGCATCCGTCACGTTTTGACAAAATGCGAGTATGAGTGACGGATGCTTTGTCACTTATTTATATACAGCGTGTATATTTGATATAACCGCAATCTTTACGGGGTCTTAGTATTAGTTAGGACTTTATAGGACAACACCAATATTTTTGTCATTAAAGCATGAGCCTTGGCACACTTGTTACCTAGGTGGACTAGAGTTGAAAACGCCCGGGAGACGAGCGCGGACGCCCCGCTGGTGGGGAGGGGGAGGGGGGAAGTTACGTTCCGCCGCGCGTTCTTTCGGTCCTCCTATCATCGTATTTATAGAGACTTTGGCAAGTTTGGTATCGTTTTCGGATAAATTGAGGACGGTCAATCATTTTCTGGGAGATTAATAACATGTTTTCATAGAAAAAAATAGAAATAAAGGCAAAAATCAGAAAATCTTAGTAAAAAAAAATTCTTTCTGCAACGATTACGTGAAAATGAGCAACGATTTGGGCATGAAAAAAATATTATTATAAAGCCACATTTATGTAAATTTCAAAAATATATAATTTATTGTAACTATTATGAATAGCAAATATTAAAAAAAAATTTTTTTGAACAGCGGACTCCTCAAAATTTTACTTTATAAAAATAAGGACCCAAAAACGAATGTTATAAATGTTGGAATATGTAATGTAAGTAGCTTAATTGTATATTACGAAGTTTAAAGCTGTATTTACGTTTGTTAGCATGTGTATTATATTTTAAATTGCGAATAATATAACCGTTTGATGACTTCAAATGACTGGTTCAAAATAAAACTAACAAGTCACTGATCTGATTAGATATTATTGTTAATCTGTATATAAATACTGAAATTGGTACATATATTTATGTGTAACATGCTCCATCACACGCACACAACTCGGTGCACTTTAATTTTTATTGGTTACACCTGCATCTAGCAGCGCATTTCTTTTTGCTGCACCTGATAATTTCCATGCAGGCTTTGGGCTCGACACCTACTGGCAAGCTAGTCCATGTAGGTTCCCATCTCTCATCTACTTTTGTACATCCCCAATCAGATGGACTAGGAATATTTTGGATCGGTTATATTTGACCCCATACATGAACTGCTTGAAAAACTGCCCGCTGGAAATGCTGGTATGTAGCATTCGTTGGTGGAATATTTTTCAATTGGCGGTCTTTTTTCGTCAACAACTGCTTTCTGCAATCGTTTACAGCAGAAACTGAGCTGGATCTAAAACATTTTTTTTAAATATGCACAGTACTACCCTTTAAGTGACTCATGGTTTTATGGATAAAGTAAATACATGACTACAATAAACTTTTCCACGATCGCCATTGCATCTTCAATTCTGCTGCCGTATGCTGTCAGGAAACTTTGTGTGGTATTAGGGACTGCATTCCAGGCTTCGAATGCACTCTTTTTTTCCCTTTCCGTTAAAGAAAGAAACTGTCACGATCTGTGAAAGCGTACACAAAACCCACCTCGGAGACCTGCCCTCTTGTGGCTGGCAACTACTTGATTAGGAACCGGACATACTCCGATCAGAATCTCCGCTCTTAGATCACTTAAGGGCAAAAAAGCCCTCGGACCCGATCAAATAACGGCAGAAGTGTTTAAGTCATTGTGTGACAATGGCATAGACGCATTACACATGATATGCAAATAACATTTGGCGTACTGGAGAGTGGCCCAAAGATTGGACGCATTCTGTCGTTCTGCCTCTTTATAAAAAGGGATCGATGGTCAAATGTGATAACTACCGCACTGTTCGCGTAACTGAACCCTTCGATAAACTCTGTGGTAGTAGTCCTGGAATCCCTAACGAATTTATAGTCTAGGAACAGGCATTGCACTCGCTCAATATGAGATAAACCACTCACCTGGCAATCCTGGGCTGAACCGGCTTCGAAGCAGCTTTGTCCGTAACTCTTCTGGCTGGCCAGCACTTAAACACCTTAAAACAGTCTGTCGCACACCGGAAAGCACAAATCTAGTCCGTTGGAAGCGCTAATTTGTTAACCTTAACAATGGACGCACACCGAACGCGTCCTTGTTCCGTACCGAGCTGAAAGGTAATGTGTCAAAACGAAGCCCACGCGGAAACACATTTCCACCCGCGTATTCCCGACCGCCGTTGGGTCCTGCAGTCCACCTACATATTAAGAGATTACAATGCCTGAACACGCACACTCGCGCTACTCTCACATATGCTAGCAAAATACTGCTCCACATAGTCAACCGTCGCATCCGGCATTTCCTAGATTGGCAAATTCCACAGGAACAGGCAGGTTTTGTTAAAGGTAGAGGCACTCGTGAGCAAATCTTTAATGTTAGACAGCTGATTGAGAAGGCTTACAAATTTGACACGCCTATCATAATGTGCTTCATAGATTACAGCAAGGCCTTTGACTGTGTTGACTGGACAGTCCTGAAAGAACTTGGCGTGCCCGCCCGCTTGACAGCGCTTGTGCAGAGTATATACTATGGCAGTCAGGAAGTTGTTCGAGTTGCGCCTTTCATTTATCAAAAAGGGGTGAGGCAGGGCTGCATTCTATCCCTTATTCTCTTTAATGTATTAATTTTTTTTTTTACTAGTATTAAAAAGTATATGCGTTCATATTAGCTACCCTCACATGCGAGAGAGGCAATCCCTCATTATTGTACAGTAGGCGTCATAGTGCAGGCTACAAGGAGATGTTCGTTTGCAAAAATAGCGGACCTCAATCTGACTTCTGATATATATTGTATAGATCCCAGACATCCTACAAACAAATGTTGCCAACCAGTTTTGTGGTCCCCCTCCCCCCACCCCAGCAATTAAAAATGGCATACAAATTAAAAAAAAAAGTCATCAAGCCATGCCGTGTGGGGTATCAAATGGAAGGGCTTATTGAGTAAAACACGAATATATAGCACACTATAACATTTCTTACACTTTCTCTAAGATTTTTTTGAAATTTTACTAAAATGCTTCATTTTCGAGTTAACTTTAAACCACTATAGATTGAAAACTAATGAATATATTTTTATAATTATTATTTTTTATGACTAACGATAGTCCATTGTTTACGCACCAATAGTTCGTACAGTGAAGAATTGTAAAAACTTGTAACAAAATCAAACTTTTGAAAGTCCGAAATTTTAAGAAATATATTGAAATATCGATCGCCATCTTTGATTGCTCCCCCCGCTCCCCCGTGCAACTTTTTCACTGTGCAACTTAATGGGACATGTAAATATTATGCTTATTCATGTTCTGCCATATAAATGTTCTGATAAAAAAAAAAATGTGACATCACAATGAGAAAAAAATTATGCAAAATAAAATTCGGAGAAATGATGATTCTGTGAAAGGTTGTTATGCAAAATGAAAATATGAGTATCAATTTTATGCAACATATGAGAAAAAAATTATGCAAAATAAAATTCGGAGAAATGATGATTCTTTTAAAGGTTGTTATGCTGAATGAAAATATGCAACATATTAGTGAACCAATTTATTGAACTATACTTCAATAAACTAAGTTGTAAAAACCAAGTTAGAAAAATAATAGTAGCTACCTAATAATTATTTTGTCCCAATTTCATAATGTGACAAACTTCTTTGGTGAATAGAACCATACCTTCTTCGTCAGTTGATTATGGACCGTCACCATCTCGAGCCATTTCTGAGCATAGCTTATGGAATCGAATAGGACTTAGCCTCGGATTAACTTATTGAATCGAATGGGACTTAGCCTTGCAACTCCAAAAATATTTAAAAAAGGATGTTTTGCATTTTGTCCATGGCTTTCACCCAATAGCCCAGAACTAAACTACTAACTAGATTCGTTCCATTCGAGTATTGAATACCTGAAAGGGTTGAAAGTCTGATTGTTTTTTTTCTATTATCAACGAGTTCTACGCGTACGAAGTCGCATATACAGGGTGTAACCGACAGCGTACCGAAAACGAAAACTGTAGTTTTAGACCATAATCACGAACTGAAAACGAGTGTTCATTTTCTCGGAAAACTCAAGGATAAGATTTTCCAAAACAAATTATAAAACTCGACGCGCAATGTATTGCGTCCAATTCTCTCGGGTGCAGACGCGCGGGGAGGGGAGCACGCGGCAAGCTTCGACCGGTCCACGCGCTCCCCACTCCACTCACGCGTCAGCGCAAAACATACCGTTACGCCAATGCTCATCGAATGACATGAATAAATGCACTCACAAAAACAACGCAACCACAAATCACAACTAGTGTACTACCTAACACCAATAACAACTGACCGATGAATTAAAACAGTCTAAAAAGATTATTTTCATTCAAGCAAGTAAAGCAAATATAATGTGCGGGTAGGTAAACATTAATGCGGGTAGGTAATTAAAACAGTGCGAGCGCACTGGCCTGGCGGATCAATGACCGGCCAGTACCGTTATCTTTCCCAATCCACGCGCCTGCGTTGTACCGTAAAGCTTACATAATACTGTTTGAAAATGCTATTTTCATGCGATTTTTCATGAAAAATTGTTACCAGTAGAGTTCGATTAACGGAAAAATAAAGAAAAAATGAAAACTCGCGAGGAAAATTTGTGAATTTTCTCAAAGAAATTTCTTCGATTTTCCAGCCCAGAATAATGGTCTGAAGCCATGGTTTCAGTTTTCAGTACACCGTCGGTTACACCCTGTATATATATTATATTTCGTTCGTCTTGAGGGCATAGAGCTATATGTATAATGAAGCTGCTTGAGTATCCATACAACGCACACACTAATGGAGATAATCCAGGAATGTCACTCAGTAAACCTTTTAACGATACCAAAACCAGGAAAACGCGTTTTCCGATGCTGTCTTAAATACAGACCTTACTTTAGGGAAATAAGATTGAGATTTGACAACCAATGGCATCGGGGGGCTTATTCCTTGTCAAGCCATTCAGCGATAAAAACTAAATAAATAGGGGCACGAATCGAAATGTCACATAAACATAATGTAGGTAATATCTATGACGGGAATGACGTTTTTAGTTTTAAGTTTTTATTACTATATTGGTGACATTACTATGAAGGGTAAAAATGGCGAACAGCGTTTTAAGCATTACAAAATACAGAATACTAGGTCGATGCAGAGTCAGCCACCGGCTAAACTTGCACCATAGATTGGAGCGGAGTTTTTTTTTTTTTTTTCGAAATTTTCTCTTCGTCACGACCTAGCGAAATTTAATTTGTGCATTTTAAAACAAAAATTTCTAAAATCGGTTGTGAACTCGCTGAGATCTGCGCATTGTTACAAAGTCCATTCGAGTCGATCCATGGGAGCTTCGCTCCAACTAGGTCGATGCAGAGTCAGCCACCGGCTAAGCTTGCACCATAGATTGGAGCGGAGTTTTTTTTTTCTTTTTTCGAAATTTTCTCTTCGTCACGACCTAGCGAAATTTAATTTGTGCATTTTAAAACAAAAATTTCTAAAATCGGTTGAGATCTCGCTGAGATCTGCGCATTGTTACGAAGTCCATACGAATCCATCAATGGGAGCTTCGCTCCAACTAGGTCGATGCAGAGTCAGCCACCGGCTAAGCTTGCACCATAGATTGGAGCGGTTTTTTTTTTTTTTTTCGAAATTTTCTCTTCGTCACGACCTAGCGAAATTTAATTTGTGCATTTTAAAACAAAAATTTCTAATATCGGTTGAGAACTCGCTGAGATCTGCGCATTGTTACAAAGTCCATTCGAGTCGATCCATGGGAGCTTCGCTCGCTTCGCTCGCTCCGCTCCAAAAAATCATACTTGCAATTTCAATTTTTTCAACTACCTTCTACTATTATGAACTCAAATCTATTTATTTAGGTTTCCTATGTTAAATAGTATACGAAATAAACAATACTTTAATATAATTTAACATATGTGTTAACCTCAAATACCACAGTCAATTTAGCCTTTTCTTACCAGTGGCACTCAGTATGTGTCTACGGAATTTGTACTCCTATGAAAGTGACACACCATATGTGGCATAGCAGAACGTTGCTGAAGACGAACGTGATAATATATGACTTCTAGGTCAAAACCTGGAATATAGGACGAAAGAAAGAAAAAAAAAAGAAAATGTATTTATTTATTTATTGTCACAACTGACACAAACATGGTATGTACAGCCGCCATCAGATATATCGCAGCATATAAGGCGTTCATAAATATCTGAACTTGTACTGTAACGCCCAGTCAATAAGAGTCGTGTTCAGATATTTATGAACGCCTTATATGCTGCGATATATCTGATGGCGACTGTACCTACTAAATCTAACAATAAATAAAATGACTTGTCCATACATACCTACGTCAACTTAAAGACATACAGAAGCGTGCACAATATAGGTGCTGTCTTAGTCTCAATCAATCCTTAGTTCCTGCACGTTCCCCGGAGTGACGGAGACCCTACGCAGAAACCAACTGAGCCCACCAGGCATCGTAACTAGTCATCCAAATCAGATTACAAGCCTACAATCTAACCTAATCAACAATATAATCTAACCTAACCTAACCACCAGGGTCCAAAACTAACGAATATTTGCATTTTAAATACTACATACTTGTCTATCACCATTCCTTTTTGTTTTGCCAGTCAATTCAATAATGGTGTAGTTTCTGTACCCCAAGTAAGTGCTTAATACAAACTCTACTAAAATGGTATATTTCTGTTTTTAGAACTAGCGCTCACACGACTACGCAACAATGGTGTGTCAAATGATACGTCGGGCCTGCGTCACGGACAAGTGGTCCATATATCATGGGTAGATGCAGTAAATGTTAGACGGGCCAATTTATATTATGTAGTTTTTTTCACTTCGGGCTCCTCATTTTGTACTAAATACGAAGTTAAGTTACGAAGTTTCCATACATTTTGTATAACTCATTGAAAAAAATTGTAGGACATGCGTGAAATTGGGCAT
The DNA here is from genome assembly GCA_947623375.1 of Apotomis capreana. Classification (NCBI taxonomy): domain Eukaryota; kingdom Metazoa; phylum Arthropoda; class Insecta; order Lepidoptera; family Tortricidae; genus Apotomis; species Apotomis capreana. The sequence continues at coordinate 17,097,569 of OX392509.1, read as the reverse complement.
ACCATGGTCACAATAAGCAAATTTACCGACTCAACAAATTTGACTAAAAGCTGAGAAAAAAAAAGAGTCCGTCAACGAAATGAAAATTGGCCCTAACGTCATTGACTATCGTGAAGAGGCTGTCTAATGATTTTCATTGTCTGTCGCCAAACACGGAGTATTTTTTTGTATATTGCGATGAATACTCTATATAGCAACATTGAAATACTAACAACAAGCTCGTGTACTGGTAAAACGAGTTTTTTGCTAGTATTTGAACGTAAAAAAATAATATTCATTATTATTCGGTTTCTCATACTAGACATATTTTGTTGCACGTATTGAAAAATGCACGGGAGATTTTGAGTTTCTACGGAGTTGTTCATCAGGGACTGCTTGCTACCCATACACCGGCGTGGCAACTTTGTCAGTGACAATGACAAGTGACAAACACGTGAGTGTAAACCGCTTAATACAATAATTGAATATGTCTCATGAAAGTTTTAATAACATTACAAACCTAACACGTCTAACCTTTTATTCACCTTCAATTGCAACTTATAAGTGTAAAAGTATTTCAGCATCACCTGTTTTTCCTCCATTTTGCGTGAAAGCATGAGCTACGACGTAAAGGGTTTCAAAAAGATGGCAGATCAAATAATAAATATATCATCACCCGTTTGCAAATTGTATAAGAAAATCCTTTCGTTACGTTCGTACCTACCTTTCTACGTGATATCATTTTTATCACTTGTATTTTCGGTGCAAATCTTGAATGTTTTCTTCACTACAATAGTGAGACACGACCTAATTTTCCAAAAAAAATCGGCCAAGTGCGAGTTACACTCACGCACAAATCCGTACTCTCAAATAAAAACCGGCCAAGAGCATGTCGGGCCACGCTCAGTGTAGGGTTCCGTAGTTGCCCATCCTTCACAATAGATGGGCTTAAATTAGGTACGAGAAAGATTTCAAGCTCTATAAAAAAGGTCGTAAACGCGAAAGTAACTCTAATAGTCTATATTAGCTTATGTCAATCTGTACTAACATATTGTATAACTGCATGGGGCGGGGCATGTAAGACCTATATGTTGTTATTGGAAAAGGCGCAACGCGCTGTCCTTAAGGTTATCCTTCGAAAGCCGATTAGATTCCCAACCAAGCTTGTCTACAGCGATATCGACGTTCTCACTGTTCGTGGATTGCTCGTTCTGCGTGCAGTGACTAATGTGCATAAAACGGTCTTAGGGTCTTCTAATTACTACTCCATGCTACAGAAGCGCACCTTCAAAGTCCTCGTTCCTTCAACTAACTCAGTATTCGCTCAACGCTTCCCCAATTTCTTTCAGCCATTTGTTTACAATAAGGTTAACTCCAAAATCTCGATTAAAGAATTATCGGTTAAGGAAGCTCAGGTAAAATCATCAGTATGGCTCAGCTCCCTTACGTATGAGGAGATAGAGGATCTATTTAGAGTAGCTAAGTGAGAACACAACACTGACACACACACACACACACACACACACACACACACAAACACAGATATACACATTTGCATTCACTTCACACCTCTACACGCACCGATATTGTAATTAGCTAGAATGTCTTATACATACAATTCGTGTTACTATGTATTTATTTCATTTCCCTAATGGTGGCATCTTATTAGCTTTTCGCATCAATTATGTAAACTCATGTCTGAATTGGCTTCCTACGAGACAGGCTGCGCCTAGTGTAGGGGCCAGTGTAACCTTAAATTGTTAAGTTTTAGGTGCATGTTATTGTCATTTAGTTGTTATGTGGAAATTTGTTTTTGTATAACATTAATATGGTAGTCGTGTACAATAAAGAAATTTGAATTTGAATTTGAATTTGAATTACTTATTACCTTCTGGAAATCATCGATCATACGCGCCAGATTGAGCGGAATCTTTTAATGCAATATGGCAGTTAACTAATAAGTAATGTGTAACGTTCGAAGTATAAGGACACCGCGCGGCACTTACGTCATTTAAAAGAAAATTATGAAATTTTGCGTTAACTCAAAAACAGCTCGACCGATTTTATTCAATATAGTTTTCATTGAAAGTATTTACAAGGCCTCATTTTCATGAATTTTTCCATAATTTTTTGACCAGTGGTTTAAAAGTTAGAGGGGGGGGGACACTATTTTTTTTTATGTTCGTAGCGAATATTTACAAAACTGCTGACTTAATCAAAAAATTATGTTAAAGACCCTATTATTTTTAAAAGACCTATTCAACGACACCCTACACACTAGTGTTGAAACGAAAAAAAAATTTCACCCCCACTTTAGGTGTTCGAGAGGTACCTACCCGAAAAAAGATTTTTTTTTAGTTTTTATTTTACCGTTTTGTTGGCGTCATACATACACATAATCAAATTTCAGCTTTCTAGTACGGAGCTAAGCCGCGGACGGACGGACAGACGGACAGACGGACAGACGGACAGACGGACAGACGGACAGACGGACAGACGGATAGACGGAAAGACGGACAGACGGACAGACGGATAGACGGAAAGACGGACAGCCGGACAGACGGACAGACGGACAGACGGACATGGTGAAACTATAAGGGTTCCTAGTTGACTACGGAACCCTAATAAAAAACGGCAAAAAAATCACGTTTGTTTTATGGGAGCCCCACTTAAACATTTATTTTATTCTGTTTTTAGAGCTTAAAGTTATAGCGGCGCAACAGAAATAGGTTCATCATCGATGAAAATTTCAACTGTCTTGCTATTACAGTTCATGAGATATAAGCCTAGTGACAGACAGACAGACGGACAGAGGAGTCTTAATAATAGGGTCGCGTTTTAACCTTTCCAACCTTGATGTGAAGGACGGTCTTAAAATGTTCCGTTTCAATAATATAACTAAAAACGAATTTATCCCATAGTTGCAATTGCCTCAAAGTGACCTTACGTTTAGCCCAAAACGTCGCTATTGTCAAGGAAAAATAGTCTACTACACATTAATTGGAATATTCCCAAGCCCAGCCCGGATGAACTCAACACAATCAGAATAAATTTTACCATAACAAGATTATCAATCAAGCCTACTATTCTAAGCAATTTGATGCTAGGATTTACTTCTAAAATTGTATTGTAGAGCCCGATCACAACACATTCAGCATTTATTTCGCAAGAAGAACGAAAGATTGAGCAGCATCCCGGTAAACAATGTTTTGAATTTGGTTAATGACAAATCCTTGACAAATCGCTTCTGACGTTTAATAATGCAAATATAAGACGTACCTATGCTCATTATTGATGTATGAAACCTGTTTGTAGCGCCACTATCCCTGGGCCGGACCAAGGCTATATGACATCTGATATTTCCTTTTTTTTTTCAAGACATGCCTTGAACAGTATCAGGGCTGGTTAGCCCTCACTACCAGTAGTCGGAATTTGTGCGGGAGTATAACCCGCTAATGGGATCATCTCCGCGCCACAGGGAAACTGTTTTTTTCTGTGAAGCTACTAAAGTATGGCCAACTCGCGATTGGCCCTTCGGGGCCCTCTCCCACACAATAGCCCTTGATTCCGCCTATTCAGACGCCGGGGATACTGCCGCATACTAATTTTACATTTAGGACAACTACGCGCTGGACTTGCCAACTATCGATCATTCAAATGATAGCCCCCAATATATCTAAAAAACCTGATGATCTTCAAGCTTACCCATTTTCTAGATAAGATAAAAACACGCGTGTTTAATTTAGCTTTTAAACATGATAACCTAAAGATTGTTTTTATTATCTACGAAGGTGCCTGCAACTTCGTACGTGTATTTTTTTCTACCGTAGTCGGGTAAACAGTGTCCTATATCCCTCTTTGGATGTCCCCTATCCCTGTACAAAATTTGGTTAAAATTTGTCCAGCCGTTTCGACGTGATGAGAGGACAGAGGAAATTATGAAATTACAAAACAAATGACGATCCTGCATCACGCTATTAAGATTTGCCCTGAAATCATGACCTCTCTCCATACAATACTGTTTTTTTGATCTAGAATTTTATAATAGTAGATTAAATTTAATAAGATCTACGATTTTCGAAACTGCAGATAGGTACATAAAACTTTTTTCCAAGTGTAAAACATTCAAAGAAATGGATGTAGGTACAGGTGTTGCAAAAAAATATTTACATCTCACTTTCAAAACCGATATCCTCCTTTCCACACACGCAGTCAATTAAAACTTGTCCACGGGCTTCATTACCCCAACAAAACTTCAGAACCTTATTAAAATACCGTAATTGCCATTCTTTGTTCGCACTTTTTAATAAAAAAATCACCAAGAATAGGGGCTTCCGTGTTTTCATTTATTTTCCCGGAGAACCAATTAACTCTCAACTGTCCTGATTGTTCTCTGGACAGAGTAATCAAATATTTATAAATATGTCTCATAAATTACATCAGAGGGTTGGCCCGCCGCCGCGAATTCGCTTAACACGTGACATAATAGTCCCTCTCGAGTTGTAGTTGAACAAGTAGGAGAATTGACAATATTTCATATTTTTAAGAGTACAATTTTATTTTCTGTAGAGATAGGACGTAATAAGTGTTTTGTATTTTTTCTAAGATTACTAATCATTTTGCTATTAATTTGTTAAAATTTCCTCATTCTTAAACGAAGTAAAGTCTGACCAGAAATATATGAGGATTGTCAAGAGGGCGCTATTTATATGATTTATATATGGCAACAATTTTGCAACCAATAGCAAAGTTAGCAAAGTTAGTTAATTTTAGTTAAGTATGTATTTATATATAAGTATGTTTATCGCCGTCTAGTGTCCATAACACAAGCCTACTAGAGCTTACTGAACTAGATTTGATTTGTGTGAGGTTGTCCAATATGTATTTGTTTATCGCGAATAGGTCGAAGGCTGCATCTCAATAAGGCTACATAAGGAATAGTTTTCGTAGATTTCGGTTGTTTTATGTATTTTCCCAGACTAATCAATCAACGCTCGGACCAAATATTTCGATACATCTTCGTATTTGTACAATCAAACTATTTACCATCTTCAGTCATCTGCGATTAACCCGGTATTTATTGGAGCGGAGCGAGCGAAGCTCCCATGGATCGACTCGAATGGACTTTGTAACAATGCGCAGATCTCAGCGAGTTCTCAACCGATTTTAGAAATTTTTGTTTTAAAATGCACAAATTAAATTTCGCTAAAGAGAAAATTTCGAAAAAAAAAACCGCTCCAATTTATGGTGCAAGCTTAGCCGGTGGCTAACTCTGCATCGACCTAGTGTAATAAGTGTACTACTACACTTATAACACAGATGGTACCTATTACTGTGCTATATACATGCTGCCGAACTTTCAAAAAACCAAATTCGGGTGACTGCAAAGGTACGAAAATTTTACGATTTCTTTTTTTAACCCAAAAGAAATTTTGAAATTATTTTTAGAATCCTCATAATTTAACAAAACAATAATTGTAAGTTAACCATGTACTTAAACGCACATTTTCACGGTGAAATTAGCCAATCCACGTATGACGTCATAAATAGGTAGGCCATCTGTACCTATGGTATGGAGCGTTTTTAGTGCTCTGTAGGAATGTTGAACTTTGACGGTCATTTCTGACTTTAAGAGCTGTCTAAGTGTAGGTAGTCTCGGGAATAGTCCCATATAGACATTTGTCCCCAATACAAAAGAGAATCGATTGACATCCTCAAAAAAAATGTCCGCACGCCTATCGCTGTTCGATCAAATCCGTTTTAAACTCTCTTTGGTACAAACGGCTAAACAAGGGCTTCAATGGCTCATGTTTCTGTTATGGGGCTTCTAAACGGGCCATATTTTACTGCAATTTGTAGCCGGCCACTATGGCCGTCCTTCTCTGACACCCTACGCTAGAGCGAGGTGCAAATAATGGCCGGCCACAAATTGCAGCAAATCATTGCCCGTTTAGAACTTTTAGAAGCTCCGTTAAAATACGCCCTTATTGTACTAGAATAGATGATGAATGCTGAAAGATGAGGAAATACAATTTAGGTACTGAATATTCATTTTAATTTCTGTAATCTGTCTGAACGGTGACTGACGGAGAAATCTCCGAAACATTATTTTAAATCAACGTCTGAGCTGGGTAAATAGAAATAAATTATTACGGCCTGACTTTTTAAATTCACTCAGCTGTAAACCTTTTTATTCTGACCTTACTAAAGCAGGATCCGGTACAAATAATCTAATATCATACAGAGAATACAGATTTAAAACAGTAGGAGAGTCCGAATAGGTATTGTATTAGTTATACTTATAACCACTAAAGTTGGCTCTGCTGAATTTATTTATATTATTTTTTCCTGCCCCTGCTCTCTTAACTGACAAACTTTAAGCAGAAATAGTTAAAGTAGTTTAAAAGCATTGTTTTGTTCGATATTATCCAGAGATATGATAATATCGTAACACACACGTTCTATTATTATAACTTTATTAGTAGAGTTTTAATAATACCATTTAGTCTAAGGAATTTGATCCCTTCACACGAAAAATAAGAAGTAGAGTTTTACAATTTTTAAGAAAATCGATTAGAATTCCGTGTCGCCATGTTTATTTGTAATAAGCTGTGTTTCAATGGTTGACTGGTAGAGAATTCCCTATGACATTAAGTCCACTTTTTTTACGATAAAATCTTTCTTTTGTGCAATAAAGATTAAATAAAGAATCGCTTTCACATCTTAGAAATGTTATAAATCTGGGGGCACGGTAGTGCCCCCGCCAAGACGAACAAAACAGAGGCGAGGCACTACCTACCTTTTCTCGAACCGTTTCGTCTCATTTTCAAACCCTCATAGTTTCGTCCCAGTTAACACCAGAGCGCCCAAATTCACAGGTTAAGATGCAGTTAGGGAACATATAAAATGTACTAAATTTCACTGATCTAGGTTTTATACTTTAGGTTTTATTGGTACCTAAAATACGCCGATTTTGCCACTCACTTATACACTGACGTATCAAAACCTCTGGGGTACTTCCCGATGACCTAGAAAGCTGAAATTCGGTATGTAAGCTAGTATTAGTACACAAACAACAAAATAATTCTTAAACTTGGAACTTTTACCCCCCAACCCCTTAACCTAGGGGATGGAAGTTTGTATGAGACTTCTGCAAATTTTGATACTAGAGGTCTGAAAATCGATATGGGGACTCCTAGTTATAAATAAAACACATAATCTTCTGGGATTTTTAGAAAATCACCCTCCCACCCTTTAAATAAGGGGATGGAAGTTTGTATGGGGTTCCCATAATAGGGGATAAAAGTGTATATTATATATGGGGCTAAACGTAAGTATTTCTTAAATACACAATTATTACTACTTCTGTATCTATACTTTGACTTCGTATTTTTAATCTGGGGGCACGGTAGTGCCCCCACCAAGACGAACAAAAAAGAGGCGGGGCTCTACCTACCTTTTCTCGAACCGTTTCGTCTCATTTTCAAACCCACCTACAGCCCAAAAAAAAAACTAGCGCACCTTACAAAAAGAAATGAGATCCCACCAAACCATTTCATGTAAAATTGGCGGCCAAGACTCACATGCTCATAACGCTTTCACTGTAAAAAGTTATCAGATCCCAGGAAAAGCCAAGCCCCTAAGCCATGACTTTACTAACCATACACCTTGGTTTCAAAAGTATGGCTTGGCCGTTTCATAGTACCGTAAATAAGTCCAACGGACCATCTGGCGCATTACGGTTTATATTTACGGTAACCTATGAAACAGCCGTGCCATACTTTTGAAACCAAGGTGTATGGTTAGTAAAGTCATGGCTTAGGGGCTTGGCTTTTCCTGGGATCTGATAACTTTTTACAGCGAAAGCGTTATGAGCATGTGAGTCTTGGCCGCCAATTTTACATGAAATGTTTTGGTGGGATAGTCTTGTCATTTTAAACTCTGTTCTCAATCTGTGTGCTGTGGCCAACGTCAAGCCTGCGTTTTCCGCATCGCGTCCCTTAATGCAGTTAGTGTCCAACCTCCGACACTAGGAGAAATAAAAGGAAAAATATACCTAATCTCGTCTGATGATGATTTTTATTTAAACGCTTCTAACAGCTTCACTTGTAAGTGAAATCACTGATATTCTACTCAAAGAAATAGTGATACTGTCTATAGAATTTTTCACCTATGAAGAGTTCTACGACACCTGTCATCTCAGTACATTTTTCCGATATAGGTTAATAAGTTATAAAATGTACTGAGATTACAGGTGTCCCAGAACTCTTCATAGGTGAAAAATTCTGTCGGACAGATGCATGTCTATTAGAACATTTGGTTGAATTGAATTCCCAATTCAAAGAATGCGTGTAGAGTGGAATGCCACGCCAAGATGCACTGATGATCACTTGATATAGCGGCATAGAACCTATCAAGGAGAAAGAGTCAAGAAGTTCCTTATGATAATTCTTTGGTTCTTTAACGACGCGGTTGGCGCAGTGGTTAAGCAACTGCCTACTGAGCCGACGGTCCTGGGTTCGAATCCCGGCAAGGGCAAATATTTGTGTGATGAACTATCGAATATTTGTGCCTGGGTCATGGATGTCTGATAATCTGTATGGATGATAAGTATGTTTATCGTCGTCTAGTGTCCATAAAACAAGCCTACTAGAGCTTACTGTGGGACCAGATTGAGTTGTGTGAGGTTATCCGATATTTATATTCATATTTACGATAACAAAAAGGCAACATGTGCACTAAATCTTCTTTATTAACACAAATAATCAACTTGTAACACCAGGTTTAATAATCCAGCGCACAGAACAGCGCCACGCCGCGCTTGATCCAGTGCGCCTGCGGCTTGCGCGTGGGCAGCTCGATGGTCATCACGTAGTTGGTGGAGTGTCCTGTGGTAGACAGGGTACCCGCGCGAACTAACGTCTTGTATGTCGGGCACTCGTACAACCCCTGGGCTAGCTTGTGGTTCTGTTCCGGCTTCATGTAGATGATCGCCATTTCTGTTAATGCAAGTATCCAGTTTCAAAGCGAGCCAGGTAATTTTGCGTCTGTGAGGGCTTAACACCACATGCAATTTACCATATTTTCAATATAAAATTTGAGATATGCAAACTGTCAAGAATAATGTCACAAATACTTCAAGACATACTGCTTTTTTTATACAATATCAGTACAGAAAAACACGCAACGTGCAATGGAAAGGGGTCGGAGTTTATTTGCGTGATAGAATCAGGATATCTGCAGAAAAACCAAGGTAATCGACATAGCTCACAGGATTGCATGGTTGAAGTGGCAATGAGCAGGCCATGTAGCCTGGAGAATGGATGGCCGTTGGGACAGCAAATTAATAGGGTGGCGACCACGTGTAGAAAAGCGTAGCGTGGGACGGCCCTCGACTATATGTACGGATGACCTCGTCAGGGTATCAGGGAGTCAATGGAAGCTATGGAGGAGGCCCATGTTCAGCATTGGACGTCTGTGGTTGATAGATAGAAAATCAGCCGTTCTTCAGCTCCTCTTCATTTGAATCCTAATATGAGTTGTTTATCAACGTCCTGGGTCCGATCAACCAATGCAAAGGAGTTAGCAATCAAGCAAGTCTGTTTTCGATCACCTGTATACAACTCCTTGGGCCTGCTCTCCTCGAGCGACATATCGCCCATGTTCCAACGCGCCCCTTCCAGGTACAGGCCTCGTACGCAACAGCCGTCCTCGTACTTTTTCGCCGGAGCTGTCGCCAGAGCCTAGAGAAGGTGCCATTAACATTTCTCAATCTTCAAATTATGAGATGAGAGAGCATTTAATCATACATCATTGCTGTCAACCCACATCCATAGCTCGACATAAAATCGGTTATCCTTGGGATACCCCAAAGATCGTGACGATGGGATACACTGATTCTGGTGCTTACATCACGAATCGGTTCACATCGTAGCGGCATGTTCCACGCAGGTCTTCCGGTTTGTTGCACCATTTGGGAACCTTTCTGCCTCAGCAGGCATCTAATCTACATGTATGTGCTCGCTTTTATTTTAAATCAAAAGTAAATACTGAAGTGTGAGGTAATGTTAACTGACCTCAAACAAATACGCGACGGTGTCTATAGCGATGACGTGTTTTCTGGCGTAGTTTTGTAAAGCCCCGGTGAGGAACGCCTGAGGGAAGTAGAAGCCAGATATCCAGAACACCTTGGGGATCCCCGAGTCTGCCCAGTCTTGCATAAACTTCACACGGAGGATTAGGTCCTTTACCCACGCCGCTGAAACAGTAAGATTCAGTTATCCTCCTAAGGCCTTAAGTTCTACTTAAGACCCTGTACTAGAAGGACTATGGTTTAAAGTGACAGAAAATTTTGCTTTGGGCCTATATAGGTATTTAAATTGAGGAGTAATCCATAACGCATTCGGCGCCTTCAAATATTCGCTTATCAATAACCATAGCGGATTGTGGTAAGTTACCTAATAGCGAATTCTTTGAATGAGAAACAATGGTTTAGATTGTGACCCCTGTTCACCTAATAGTTTCAGAGATTGAATCCGCCGATGAAGCCCTTCAATAATCCTAAAGACCCCAACCATATCACCGGTTACCCCCTGATTTGGGCGAGAATGGGTTCACCACTCCGTTCACTGTCAAGAGATCGCTATCATCATCATCATCATCATATCAGCCTATAGACGTCCACTGCTGGACAAAGGCCTCCCCCAAAGTTCTCCACAACGATCGATCTTGCGCCGCCCTCATTCGCTCAGAGATCGCTATACGAGTACTACGTAATAATACAGTAACATTACGGGTTACCCAGTTGGAGTTATTAGCCGGTGGGAAAGAGATGATCTGCAGAAACATGAATCCGTAAGAAGAGATATGTATCAGAAAGATAATGGGTTACCCAATGGTTTAAGCGACGGGTACGCCTTAGAGCTCCACATCACAGGCACCACATTGATCGCCAGGTTGTTCGACATGCTCTCCAGCGCCTCTGACATCACCACCAGTCCTTTCAATGCCTTCAGGAGATCACTAAACAATAATTGCGTCTTTAATAAACACGAAATTAAAGAAACATGATACTTGAAGAAAAATCGAGATACACTTTAAGATTTCTACGGCTATGATCCTAGTATCATTGCAATTGAGATACTACTAACTTAATTTGATCTAAATACCGGGACTTACTACTGTTACATCATCACAAAATTCTAAAATTGTAATAAAGAACAATTTGTAGGCTGGGTTGGAAGGATCTTTACCAATTTTGGTAACGCTTGGAATGGTAACACTTCAACTGAGCTCTGAAAATGTTCCATACTTGTTACTAGGACGGCATGGCATGGTCACGTTCGATTGTATCTGTAGTACCTGTACCATGAGTTGACGTGACCGTACTCGTTAGCGGCAGCGTAAAAGATTTATTTGGGGAATAGTCAAGCGCGCCTAACGGTTACTTTGTAGATCTACAAGTCTCCATACATATCGTTTACGCAGTGTAGCGATTACGGTCACTGTAAACTCATGGTAAGGTTACTGAAGTTGGTATACTCGATTAGAATATTTGGAACATTAATTCACCAGTACCGTATTTACCTATAGGCCCAGGCCTTGCACCATACTTATGTTCTCCTTATTTGTCACTTAAAATACTACTACCTACTATTTAATTTGCTGAAAAGCGTTTCGAGATATTGGTGGGGGACCGAAATGCCAAGTGCCTAGGTCCCTGGCCCTAAGTCCGGGCATGGAACTCACTTGAGCGAAGAGTTGATGACTCCCAGCAGTCGGTTATAGCGGATCGCTTCTTGGATCAACACCGTGTTCAGAGACTCCTTGTACGACACAGGGTACCTGATTACATTACAGAAATTAATAGTGAAACATATAATGATTCTTCTTTGATCTTCTTTTTTAATTTATTGAAAGGGCTTTGTCGTTGAGCGACCACATCGCCCTCTCAGTTGGCTCGTTTTCGCTTTCGATCTAAGCGAAATCGAGACACAACTGCGTGCTTCGCGAGCGAGAAAAATAGTAATGCAGTGCTCAAAAAACAAATCTTCGTAGATGACGCATCGTGCACGAAAAATAAGTAGTGAATTCCCAAGTTGTAATTAATAATAACAAATGTAGTGAACAAAGACTTGCCGTCGTATAAGATCGTATTCATATTTCTGTCTCTATCATTTCCACTGTGGCTAATTGAGGGAGCAAGCTGAATGCCAACTTATCCAACTGATTAAGATGGCAAAACATTGTTCATTATAAGTGAGTGATTCCACAGGCGTTTGCATGTCACAAATATCAAGCAAATGGGTCGTATGTACTAAATTCGTTTACTTATGACAAAAAGTATGTTTAAGTAATCATTATCAGTAATAATTGTATTATTTGCTGCTTAGCGTAACTCATGTTTTCAATATACATGACTAGACGGCAATTGAAACGCAAACCCTATATCTTTTTGTGTTCGTTACGCAACAAGAGACAGATTAAGATTAAACTAAATTGAATCTGTAAACTCACATAGCGGCGATGTTTGCGATATCCAAGAATGGAGGTAGAGTATTTAAAATGTCCCTCGCAGCAAGTTCTGTCATCTCTTCGGGGGACAAGCCCCCTTCGCCGACCATCTCCTTAGGCTGCAAATTGCGGAGCTCAGCTGGAAATATTCAAGCAGTTGAATCAAACTTGTTGAGAAGCCACTGTTTCGAATGTTAGAGCGCGAATCCGCTGTCCCCGTTATGTCCTCTCCAGATACCCAGGGTATTCTTAAAAGCACAATCCATTTGCTATATTTCCTGCAGCCTAGAGTAGTATGCTTAAAAGCATAATCCATTTTCCTGCAGCCTAGAATGCAGAACAGTGTACTGAATATAAAACTAAAATTCCCATTCCGACCGTAAATGGGACGACCGAGAGATAAGCGCTAAGTATACTAAATGAATGTGACAGAGAGCACAATACTTACTAAGATTGGCGGTAGTCTCAGACATGGCATAGCTGATGTTAGCGTTGCTGTGTAACCCGAACAGTGAGGGATCGTCGTTGAGAGGCAGCGAGCGCATGTACTTCATGTAGTCGTCGATGTTCGATGTCGAGTGTTGCTAGACACAGAAAAATAAGAAGTTTAAGTCGTAGCAAATCCCATGGTCTGTGGACCGAACCATCGTTTCGATCCTGAAAGAACTCAACATTAAAGAGACATTATTGTCAGCTCTGCAAATACGAAACCTCAAGTTCTTCGGGCACATCACCCGTTGCGAGGACTAGATGGGTGGTGCAAGGGAAAGTCGAGGGCAAAAGAGCTCGTGGGCACGATGAACAGACCTCATCAAATTTGCGACAACTGTGCAGCATAAACAAGAATTCTCACTCCGCCACACATACAAGTGTCGCATCATGGGAGAAGCGGTGGCGAAAGACTTGACCTTGACATGACAACGACTACTCTGCCAAGAGCACACGACTAAAAAGTAATTTATTTCATACTGGTGTAGTAGTCGCCCGGCAAACACATGAGTTCGTCACGCAACCTCCGTAGTGGATGTGGCACACTTACCTGTTTGTAAAACCCGTTTTCGTCGAAACAGTATTTGTCGGACAGCACGGCCGTGGTGTAATAGTCGCCCAGCAGACACATGAGGCAGCGGCGATCCCAATCGTCCGTCACACGACCTCCGTAGTTGATGTGACCAGCCACGTAAGTTAACATCTGCGAAAGCAATCATTTTGAACAGGAAGTAGTACCATGATCATCTAGAGGCCATTGGCATTATTGCAGTGCCATGGAAATCAAAACAATACAGTCCAGAAGTAATCTCTATGTAGCCTAGTAGTAATCAGCTGTCTCAATCATAATGGTCCTTGCAAAAGACCCGGTCTTTCTGGCTTTAAAATCACCTGGTGACAACCAAAACTGACTAATATTTCTGTCACTGCTCTGCAAAACCTCGTATCTAGTAAGTAAATTCACACTGAGATATGAAATTTGTTTTAAAGAGGTATTTGTTACCTAGTGAGTTTTGGGTGTCAACAAGCAGACGATATGAAAATGAAAGTGGCGCGAAATGCAATTTCTGGGTACTTTTCACTGCTCTTTAGAATGAGACTACGTTCTAGCCTTGTAGGCGGCTGTCGGGAACGTAAGTCTCAAGCTGACACATAAGCAGACCCGCATCCTACGAACTGCTGAATGAACTCTTACTGCAATAAATATTTGTAACAAACATTCAAACTCACTTTAGACGGTCATGGCCTGGATAAAAGCAGTAACATCTAAGGGCAAATTGAAAAGTTTTGAGCCTGAGGTTGATAATGAAATTAAAAGAAAAAAATAATACTGGCACGTAAGACTTGCATATTTTTTTATCATAATGCACTATCTTTTGTTTTTCTTCTGTCACAATTGCAAATTTTGTGATAGAATTACTATAAGAGGTTCGCGATTTTCTTTAGAATGGATAAAATTGAGCACCGTTTTGTAATAAAATACTTACAAAAAAAGGGCTTAACGCCAAAGCAAATCTTTGAAGACATGTGCCAGACTTTAGGGGAATCCGCTCCATCATATGCCACTGTAAAACGATGGGTAGCAGATTTCAAACGCGGCAGAGAAGCAGTTGAAGATGAACCTAGGTGTGGCAGACCAATAACGGCTTCTACAGATGAAAATATCAATAAAATACTAGATATGATTATGAATGACAGGCGGTTGAAAGTTGCAGAGATAGCGGAGACAATTGGTATTTCCTATGAGCGAGCGCAAAACATAATCACTAAGGATCTAGGTTTTTCTAAGGTTTCTGCAAGATGGGTACCTAGACTGCTTTCAGCTGAAAATAAACGCACCCGCCATACAGTATCACAGGATTGTTTGGATCTGTTTCAATGCGACCCACAAGATTTTCTTGGTCGTTTTATAACTATGGACGAGACTTGGGTCCACCACAATACACCGGAGTCAAAAGTGCAATCCAAACAATGGAAAAGGTCAGGGTCTCCACCTCCTAAAAAAGCTAAGGCCATTTTATCAGCGAAGAAGGTAATGGCTTCAGTTTTTTGGGATTGCAAAGGGGTCATCATGGTTGATTATCTTGAAAAGGGTAAAACCATAAATGCTGATTACTATTGCATCCTCTTACAACGTCTGCATGAAGAAATTAAAATAAAAAGACCTGGTATGATTTCTAAAAAAGTGTTGTTCCACCAAGACAATGCTCCTGTCCATACTGCAGCGAAATCTATCGCACAAATACATAACTGTGGGTTTGAATTGTTGCCGCATCCACCCTATTCGCCGGACTTGGCCCCTTCTGATTATCATCTTTTCCCGAACGTAAAAAAACACTTGGCAGGACGGAAATTTTCGACAGATATTGAGGTGCAAGAAGCTGCGACTGAATATTTCAATCACCTTGAAGATTCATTTTTTTTACAAGGAATAATGAAGTTGGAAGCAAGGTGGCAAAAGTGTATAGATCGTTTTGGAGACTATGTAGAGAAATAAAATTGATATAAAAACCCAAGTCTTTATTTTAAAGGTTAGGCTCAAAACTTTTCAATTCACCCTCGTAATATATAAATCCAAATATTTATATTGTAGCGAAAAATTTAAAAAAAAAATTGTTCGAGTCTGGACAAAAAAGCCGTGGAAACGTGCGTTCAAATTCCGCTCAAGCATTTTTTTTTTAATTTTCTCTTCAATATAAACATTTGGATTAAAGTTATAGACCTAAACGGACAAAACTTACCCGGAGCGGCACTTCGTGGTACTCGTTCAAGAACATGTGCAGTTGGGACATGCAGATCTTGAGGTCGCCGTCGGTGAACTCGTAGGGGATGTTGAAGCCGAGCGGGCCGAACTTGCGCCTCTCGAGCACCACGCCGTGGAACAGGCACAGAGAGAAAAGGAGCCACTACAATCAAAGTGACGTTGGAGCTCGACTACAACAGCGAGTCACCAAAAAAAAATATTTTAAGCAGTAGCGACTGATAACGGAATCTTAAGTCGGTCGTCAGTTAATGATATAATTCACCCATCTCTATTGCACTATGAATCCCTTAATTTCTGGTTTAAATTTCAGATTTGTATAGTAGTTTTATTAAAAACGAATTCTATTTGAGACTAAAATATAAAAAATTTGGGACACCTTTTTTTTATACTTCGTATTGAAAATGCTATCGATTATGAGTAGGATGAACCCAAAAACGTTAAGTTCTGGAAGAAACCGTGATTCGGGTTTTTTGTTTGGAGAACGCTCATTCGCAACCAAAGACCTATATTATCTCTGTTCGTAACTAGATTTACTTGCTTATTATTTTAGGCATATTAAGAATAGATAGTATTAAGACGTACCTTAAAGTTGGGGACCTTGGCATCAGTAGAGTTGAAGTAATCGAGGAAGTCTGGCACTTGGTTCATGTACGCTTTGAGCAAGTTTGCTTTTATTCCTCTAGGTGGCTCCACGGTCATCTTGTAACCTAGAAAAAAGAACTCGTTCGGTTATAAATAACGTACTTACCTAATTTTCGTTTGATACCTTGTCACTTTCCTATGAAACTATATAGGATTATATAGGAAGTGGATCCTTCTTTCAAGCCACCACAAAATCAATGTTCTTGTAATGCATGTAACGCTTCTATTCAGTAAGTGTTCCAATTATAGTTTACACTACATTCGTGTTCACTTTTTGGTCAACATTATACTTATCGACAATATCGACATACATACATTACATATGAAATGAAACGGGTTTAGTCACGTCGTTTAAGTCGAATGTTGCTTGATGTTATTCGAGCATGGGCCGCCGCCATGACTGATGATGAAGGAACTCCTGATGATAAATCGAGAAACGTGTCGAGCCATGTTCGACTTAAACAATGTGAGTAAACCCATTTCATATGTATGTTAATATGTCAGAGACTCACGGGAGTTCTCTGTATAAATTATGCTTATCATCTGCTCATTAGAGACATTAGCAGAATTTGATGGCACTCGCCATGAAATAAATGCCCACGACTATCATTTCGCTGGCTCAATAACTATTACAGGGTTCTAGGTATGTAAATTTTTTACAACAGTTAAAATAAGACTTAAAGTCCAAATCTGAACTCATCAAAAGTGAAGCATAGAACCCTGTTATATTGAGTTTGACATAGGCTTGAGAAAACATAGACCCCTATTACTCGATACACATTAGAGCACTAGCTAGCCTTAGGGCCTTATTGCACTTGCGAGTTGCGAGCGTGTTTCTATACAATATCAGTCGCGGCGAACTCGCTGCGTGATCGCCTTCATACAAAATTCGCTCGCAACTCGCAAGTGTGATTTAGCCCTTCATTTTCAGCCCCTATGAGTCCACTAAAGGACATAGGCCTCATGGCATGCAACTGAGCTCGATTTTCAGCTCTCCTAGTTCCTCCAGTTACCACCCGCTGTCCTAAGAATGTCGTCGCTCCACCTTGTTACAGGGCGCCCTACACTACGTTTACCGATTCGTGGCCTCCACTCCAGAACTCGTTTGCCCCAGTGGCCGTCAGACCCTTACCATGCTGAATGAACGGCCTCTCCCTCCGGCCGGGTGTACGTACCTATGCCAAAGGTCCTTACCATTCTGCAACAAGGCGACGGGGAAGTGTGGGGACGGCATGGCGGTGAGCCACAGTCTGAAGTCCTTGTGCACCATCTCTGGCACTATGTGCTCCACATTCTGCTCCAGTATCGGCATCCACGATGGAGACAGGTGGCAGTTCTAGACACACATTAAGAGTAAACTTGAACTACTTATTATTATGAATAAACGAATATGAATATGAATACTTTATTATGAAAATCGAATTTTAAGTTAACGTTATCAATTCTAGACAATGGTATTTTTCCTCTCATAATACCATAGACCAAGACTGGGCTTTTCGAAACAACTGTGGCATACGGAGGCTTATACTGGTGCGATCTCTAAGCGGGAACAGCCGGAACTCTGGACAAATGGACATCTGTACATCCAAACATCCGGACATACCTTCGAGAGAATTTTGACTGAAATGGAGCCGCTTCGCTCACTAGTCAAGGAGTCCGAAAGTAACGTAGGTATAATAATTTTGGAGTCACACTAATCCGGAAACATAGTACGGTATTTGAAGACAGCTCAAATCGGGAACTTTTTATGAAATATCAAAAAGGATCAATGTGTATGAAGATACTGGCTTGTGCTTGTGACGTCATAAAAATCAGTAGTAAAAACACGTCTTCTTTTTAGTACCTAATTGCCCGATTAAAGTAGTATAATGACCAAACGTTGTTAGTAGTTTATTTGGTTTCGTTTATTTTTGAATCTGTGTTTAATGGTTTCAATGATACAACTTATTTTCACTATATAATCAAATACCGGATTATTTATTTACAACGCGTTGGTTGTGAGAATAGTTCATCACCTGGAAGAACACCCAGTTTCCAAAGTCGCAGCCAGTTTTCATCATAGCTTCAGCGAGCGGACCCTGGCCCTGACCAAGAGAGATGCTCTCGAAACGCTTTCCCATCTTCATCTTATCTGCGTATTTGAGTAAATCTGAAAGAGAAACGTTAAAACACCTGTAGTTTAACCTGGGTAGGTTTGTTAGGTAACTTGCGTTCCTCAGAGCAGAAATAAAAGCCCCGCGAAGCGGGGATTCGCCGACGTGCTTACAGTTAGAACAGTTGGTAAGGTTAAAAATTCCATTCGGTAACTGGCAACAAAATGGGACTTTCCCATCACCGATTCGTAACCGCGGTTGGTAACCAGTTTTGAAACGGGAAATAAAAGATCCCGTGTTGTAACTGGTTACAAAATGGGACTTTTCATTACCGATTCGTAACCGCGGATGTTAACAAGATGTTTCAAGAAGAATTGCGGATTCTGGAAGAAACGACCACACCTTTCGAGATTTTACTAACTAAACTCATTTTACATTCCAAATCTTAATAAATAATAATATTGTGACAAAAACAAATGAAAGTGCACATGTGTGTGTGTGGAAAACGGCACTACGCAGGCCAATTACGTAGCCAGCTACAAGTAGGGAATTTCGGATTCCCATTTTGTAGTTAGTTACAAAATTGTTAGGCACTACGCAGGCCCATTACGGCTACAAACAGGGAATTTCGGATTCGCATTTTGTATCCATTTTGAATGTAGGTAATGGTTTTCAAAATAACGTACGGTGTCGTTTTGGCATTAAGAGTAGACTCACCCGCAGCAGGATCTGTGCCAGTAGATAGCACGAAGATGATGGGAGACAGCGGATCGGACTCCGCGTAGAGGGCAGCGAGGTCTGCCGGCTGCGGCTCCACGAACCTGCCTCCTAGCCCCTCCACCACGTAATCCTGCCAGGATCGAATAATGATACTGTTTATTCGACTACAACGATAAAGAGGTGAAAAAGAGGATCACAACAAATTCACTGCCAGGGGCCGTGGCCTAGAAACAAACTTGTATGACAGTGAACGCATCTATCGTTGCTGGCAGTGAATGCGTTAAAGTTTCATTATCGGGAACAAAGTTCCGGATATCAGGAAAAATCTCAAACTTTTGATCGCCACGCGATGAAGAAATTCACTGCGCTTCACGTCACAGCAAAACATAAAGAAGTGCTCCCAGATCAACAGGGATTAAAAAATACTTGTAGCAGTTGAAATTAAGAAGTTTTTGATCATTGAAATTTGGACGTCATTTGACGACGTTCGCATCTGTCGACGTGAATTGCCGTCAATGGCGCTCAAAAAGTATTACAGACTGATTATCTGCCGATTGGCTTGGGCTAAGCGCGCATCGGTCATGCGTGCCTGGTCGTGTGTGTACATATAGTTTGAAGGCAATCGTGTAGCCCCTCAATCTTTCGGCCGATGCCAAATCGGTGTAAGGTGCGTTCTTTCATACTTTATAATTAACAGCTCGATTACACTATCGGCCGATAAAAAATCTGTAGCCGCAGAATTTATGCTCTGACAAGTCTCTTGGATACTTTTTACTCGACAACTATAAATAAGGAGGGTTACACGAAACGAACGCACCTGGAGTCCTGGAACGACTTTGTCAGGCCTCAAACACTTGAGAACCAATAGCTTTTGGAAATGATCCAACTGGGTATCCAGCGGCTTGGGATATGCAAGTCTAAAAAACATAAAGTATAAAAAGTAATTAACCAGACCACAAAAACCCACATAGCTATAAAAAAGTTTTTCAAGCGGCTTAACAGATTATCTTGGTTAGCTATCAACACTCGTTAAAGCACCTAGTATTCTAGGTAAAAAAAATATCTAAAGCTAAAGCTATTATAGCATTACTTAGTACGGACACAAGTCCCACAAACATCAGATTTTAGCTGCTAGCTGTAAGATAGGTATACTTTTAATAATATTAGTCGAAAAATTTATGTTTATGGAGTTTTATTTTAATCCGTTTAGGTATAAGAGATCTATTACGATACCACAGATAGATACTTCGATAAACTGCAAGATTTTTAGTTTTTTGCTCAGAGCATCTTTTATACTGTGTCGGTTGTTCGTTGTAGTCGGATAGACATTTAGGTGATTCTACAGGCGCTGTCAAAAGTATTGAAAGTATGAGTTCACGACGCTGCAAACTTTCATACAATGATAATACTGTAACCGTACTTCTTACCATAACTGAACGAATTTAAAGCATATTATGGCCCATTGCTTTGATATTTATGACAACGGACAATTGACACGCCTGTAGAATCAAAATCACCCATTTATGTTATATTCAGTCAATACCTGTGAGGGTTCATAGAATCGTAGAAACCCTTGAAGTGTTTGAGATAATTAGGGAAATCATCAACGAATTGTTTCATGGTCGGCACCGAAGCGAGCTGTTGCATATCCAGCCACATACGCTCCGAAATCCACTTTGGCTCAGGATTCTCAGTTTCCTATATGATTATTATTAATTATAAAAACCGTTTTTATAATTATTAATATTGAGGTATAATCAACGTTCGTTGTTAAGCTTTCATAAGACGAGTGGCCAACTGGGCAGTAACTTAAAAGAATAAGTTCAAGAAGTTTTCCATTATATTCTGCAAAGTGTCTAATTTGCTACATTGTAGATAAAGGGTTTTCATTAGCACGCTAAGGTTCTAGAGTACTAACCCCCGGGTAGCCCTGTGTACCTTTTTCGCTCTTGTCACAATGACTAAGGGTCAAAAAGGTACGTGTTTCAATTTCCTTGACCGTACCTAATCATTCGCTTTGCCCTTATCCTATTGATTTGGGGTCTGCGCAGCATGTTTCCTTCCCTATTACTCGTCTTACTTCCTTGACCGTACCTAATGTTAGTCATTACGATACAAACGGTCCTAGATAAATAACACATGAAGATGTAAAATCCAACAGATCGGTTACAAATCAAGTCTACTCACTTCTTCGATTTTACCCCCATTCAGTAGAAAGTTGAACTCCATATGTCGGATCACTCCCTTGTCCAATAAGATTCTAGCACAGAGCAGAAATGCAAAGAGAAGCTTATGCTTTTCGAACAAACTTCTGCACACGTTTACGTAGAGCAGGAACGTGAAATGCTCTATGATTATAGAGACCCGCTCGAGAATATCCTCTGAAAATTTAATGTTATTATAGGGACATTTAGCGTGGTCAGCTCATATCACGGTACATGTGTACTGGAATATGAGCTGACACAGCTATCGCGAACCCCCGCTGCAGGACCCGCGGACCGGGACGACAGGCAGTCGCTATCGGGGTTCTGTACGACACGGTACTTTCTTATAATTAAACTAGTTATTACGAAGCAAGGTCATTTCATTGAACATCCACTCGGTGACCCTGGTAGCGCCTCAATATTGGTGACCCCGACAGTCACAAGACACGTTGACCTTGCTTCACAGATTTTTAAATTCAGTGTCCTTGTATAAATTAATTAATCGTAACTTCGGGAACGCAAGTGACCTTGTGCGGGACCGTCGAGAGAAATGAACAACGAACAATCAAGCGGCGCGGCACCAAACGGAGACACTCCTAAGCTAGGACTTGCGGTTGGGAGACATTACCATACCGGGGCAACAACCGGAGGTTATGGCTATCTCGGTTTCCAGCAGAATACCAGATTTCTGGGTGGACCAGCCTAGAGTTTGGTTCATCCGTACTGAAGCCGTATTATCCCACCAGCGTATTGGCGATGAGGCCAAATTCGACATGGTAGTGTCGAAACTGCCAAAGGAGGTCATACTGCGATTGACGGACTTCCTTACCAACCCGCCGGAGGCCAACAAATTCCAGGCCTTGAAAGCGAAATTGTTGACCATGCTGGAGGACTCAAAAAACCGGCAAATAGAGAAGGTCTTGGGCGAGATGGACCTTGGGGACCAGAAACCTTCTCAGTTGCTGGTGAAGATGCGCAACATGGCCAAGGACAGTTTCCCAGATGACACCCTCCGCATCATGTGGCAGAACCGCCTGCCAACGACGGTGCGGGCCGTGTTAGTTGCGTCGCGGGAAAAAGACCTGGAGGTGCTCGCCAGCATAGCGGATGATGTCGCGGAGGCTACGGCGAGCAGGCACGTTTCGGAGATAGGGGCGCGCAGGGACGCGGCAGCGAGTTCCGGAGCTGGCGGTACGGCGACCATCTTAGCCGAGATTGCCAAGCTGAGCGTCAGGATGATGGACTTCGAGCGTTCGCGACCACGGCAGCGTCAACCCCGGAACGGTCGTAATTTCCGCGGCAGTCGCTCGTCATCGCGGACGAGAAGCGCATCTGCATCGCGTCGCGGCAGTGATAGCGCTACGCCAAAAACGGACTGGTTATGTTTTTACCACTTTAGATTCGGACAGAAAGCGGCAAAGTGTGTGCAACCGTGTGCGTGGGACAGAAAGCAGTCGGAAAACTAGATGGCGTGGTACAGAATACGGCGGAAATCTGTGCCATTACATCTGGCCGTCGTTTAAGAGTGACTGATATGAACAGCGGACTTCGTTTCTTGGTGGACACAGGTGCTAACATCTCAGTGATACCGGCAAGTAGACAACTACGTACGGGTGAGTGCTCTGACTTTAAACTTTTCGCGGCAAACGGCACGGAAATTAGAACTTACGGCGTAAAAACTTTACTGTTAGATTTTAAGTTGCG
Source organism: Apotomis capreana (assembly GCA_947623375.1). Lineage (NCBI taxonomy): Eukaryota > Metazoa > Arthropoda > Insecta > Lepidoptera > Tortricidae > Apotomis > Apotomis capreana. The sequence continues at coordinate 17,074,461 of OX392509.1, read as the reverse complement.
TAGGCCATTCAGATGGGAATTTGTAATAGCCGACGTTAAACAGCCGATTTTAGGTGCCGATTTTCTAATTTCCCATAAACTACTAGTTGATTTAAGCGCGCAGAAATTAGTTGATCAAATAACGGAACTTAATGTTATAGCGCAAATCGTGAGTAGTGATCAGCCAACCGTTAGCACAGTTGACAATAGCCATCCTTACCATCAATTGTTATCGCAGTTTCCTAGCATTACGAAGCCCGCGACCTTCAAGGACACCCCACCGCATAACGTCGTACATTATATTGAGACGTCGGGACCGCCCGTATTCGCGCGGGCAAGGCCGTTACCGCCGGATAGGTATAAGAAGGTCAAGGAAGAATTTCGTCGGATGCAGGAGATGGGTATTTGCAGACCCTCAAAAAGTGAATGGGCAACTGCATTACATGTCACAAATAAGAAAAACGGCGAAATTCGTCCTTGCGGTGATTATCGCGCACTCAATGCCATTACGAAACCGGATAGATACCCAATACCGAGACTTCACGATTTTACTTTTATTTTGGCCGGTAAGAATATTTTTTCCAAAATAGACATAAATAGAGCGTACCACTGCATCCCGGTGGCTGATAAAGATATCGAAAAAACCGCGATAATTACGCCTTTCGGTTTATTCGAGTTTCCAAGAATGAGTTTCGGGCTCCGTAGTGCTGCACAGACTTTCCAGCGGTTTATGAATAGTTCAGTACTGGAAGGCCTGGATTTTTTATTTAGTTACCTGGACGATGTACTTATAGCGAGCGTAAATGAAGCGCAGCATAAGGAACACCTAAGGTTAGTATTCGAACGTTTTGACAAATTCGGAATAACAATTAACTTGGCCAAATGTAGTTTTGGACAGCCAAGGTTGGAATTTCTCGGGCATGAGGTAAGTTCCGCAGGCATTCGACCTCTAGAAGAAAAGGTTCAGGCCATTATAGACTACCCTAAACCCGAAACCGTAGAACAATTGCGTAGGTTTTTGGGAATGCTGAATTTCTATCGTTCGCACATACCGGGAGCGGCAGAAATTCAGTCGAGTTTAGAGCAATATTTAGTTAATGCTAAGAAAAAGGACAAGACGCCCATTAATTGGTCTAGCGAGGCCGAGGACGCATTTAAACAGTGTAAGGAGGGCCTACAAAAAGCCGTTACACTGTCTCATCCTCGTCTCGACGTACAATTGGCTCTCATGACTGACGCTTCTGGAAGTTCTGTCGGAGGGGTATTACAGCAATTAATTGAAGGTGTCTGGAAGCCTTTGGGATTCTTTTCGAAAAAATTAAATAACGCGCAAAAGAGTTATTCCGCTTATGATAGGGAATTGTTAGCTATTTACTTATCGATTAAGCATTTTCGAAAGTTATTTGAAGGCCGACCTTTGACAGTGTATACTGATCATAAGCCCTTATGCCACGCGTTCGATAGAATAGACAATAAAAATAACGAAACCCCACGGCGTACTAGGCAGTTACTATTCGTTAGCGAGTTCACTACGGATATCAAGCACATAAGTGGAAAGGAAAATATAGTCGCTGATACATTATCGCGCATAGAGACGATTATTTGTCCCACTGTACTCGATTACGCGGAACTCGCTGACGAACAAGCTAAAGACGATTACCTGAAACAGATGACGCAATCGGACCAACGCGCTAACAATAACAATATAGTACTAAAATTAATTTCGTTACCAAACTGCAACAAATCGGTTTATTGTGAAATTTCGACAAAAGAGGCGAGACCATACATTCCAGAGAGATTTAGACGGTTAGCATTCGAAAGTGTACATAATCTAAGCCATCCAGGGACGCGAACTTCGCGGAAAATGGTTCGTAGGAAATTCTTTTGGCCGTCTATTAACAAGGACGTTGGGCATTGGGCAAAGTCATGTATACAGTGCCAGAGGGCAAAGGTCAATCGCCATACAATATCGAAGCTTGAGGCTTTCGAGGATGCTGGTCGGATGGAGCATATCCATGTGGACCTGGTCGGACCGATGCCGACGTCTCCACGTGGAAACCGCTACCTTGTAACTATCATAGATAGGTGTACCAGCTGGCCTGAAGCTTTTCCGATAGAAGATATGTCAGCCGAGGTTGTTGCCAAGACTATATACGATGGATGGATCGCGCGCTATGGTTGTCCGATCAGACTCACGAGCGACCAAGGTCGTCAATTCGAGAGCAGTCTATTCAGGGAATTACTGAAATTGTTAGGTATTAATAGGTTAAGAACCACGGCGTATCACCCGCAAAGCAATTCCAAGGTCGAGAGACTACACAGATCATTGAAGGCAGCTTTGATGGCCAGGATCTGCGACAGCTCTTGGGAAGACGAACTTGCAACTGTTTTGCTGGGGTTGCGCGCCGCGGGCCGGAGCGATAACGGTGTGAGCGCCGCCGAGATGATGTTCGGCCGCACGTTACGTTTACCCGGGGACTTTTTCTGTAGTTCTCAGAAAACGGAGACTAGCGACACGTCCAGCTTAGTGAATAATATAAGAGATAAGATAAGTAAACTTAAACCAGTAAGTAAAGCTAATCGTGACTCGCGTACCATTTTCGTACATAAGGATTTACGCACTTGTGAGCACGTTTTTGTTAGAGAGGACGCCGTACGCAAGCCGTTACAGCCACCTTATAACGGCCCATTTAAAGTTTTAGATAGAGGCGAAAAAGTGTTCCTCATTCAATTCCCGAACAGGCAAGCTCGCGTATCAATCGACAGGTTGAAGCCAGCTTACGTGTGGGACGATAGCATCAACACGAGTGGTACAAGCGCAAGTAGTTTGACGAACGCAACCGCTCCCACAAGCGACAGCGGAACCGCGATACAACCGCGTATAGATAGCAGTATTCGTAAAACTAAAAGCGGTCGCATAATTAAAACACCAGTTAGATTTAAAGACGTTTATTATTAGGATTAATTAGTCACAACATAGGGTTTAAACCGGATACATTTCAAATAGGTATAGCAAGCTGAGACATTATGTTCCTTTCTTTGACAGTTAGGTATAATGTTTTATATGTTAGTATTGAAATGGGGCATAAATCGGTATCTCTGAAATGGTTGTTTAAAAGGTTATAAATAGTATAGTTAATTTTAATGTTGTAGCTCATAAGCGATAGCGATTTCGCTACCTTGTAACTTGGACCATACCAATATGAATTGTAATTCCGCTATGTTCCAAGTCGGTCATGTTATATAAACATAACAACATGAATGCATTATTTTGAACTTTAGACTGTTTTGTAGTTGTTTTTTTTAGATCATGTAATTTATCTCGGAATTGACAGAAAATAATGTGATAAATCATCAGTAAATATTAGATATAAGACGAGATTTTAGAAAATTGTATCATTTATCTGCTCAAAGCACTTGGCGTGCATTAGTATATTTTCACACGAGTATTTTTGTTTATTTTAACGAAAATGGGCTGGGGACAAAGTAAAGAAGAGGGATCCCGAAACAATATTGCTATAGCGGAAGTCCACAGTGTCACGGGACAAGTGGATACTAAACTTAACTACATGGGAATCATCCTCATAGTAATCTCCATCATGTTGGCAATGTTCATAATTTACTTCATCCAAGCAAAATGTAGACAGAATTTACGGAAGTGGCTCCTAAAAGCCGTAACAAAAAACCAGCCAACAGCAGTTGTCGTTCACAGGGAACGCACTGAACCCCAAACTAAGCAACAGCCCGTGATTTACTAATTAAGGTAATATTAAGCATTTTGTTTTATTAAAATTATGTGTACCTACTGTGTCATATTGAAAAGTCAATATCGAAATTTATATTGAACATTTATTTTATTTTTCAAAAGTTAAGCTAACCTATTTGATTTATGCATATAAATTAGTTATCAATGTTTAACAGGAAATCATTCTTTGTTCACAGTAATCATGTTACCTGTTAAAAGAATATCATGTTGTTGCACGTTCCGCGGTCTCAGCAGAACGCGCACCTGCATGATATCAGTTACGCTGACTCGCAGAACAATGTAACGGTCGACACACACTACTACTAGAGCTAAGATATTTTTAGCTAGGCGATCTTTTGTGTTTTATATTTTGTGTTCTATTATTTTTTTGTTGTAAGGGGGGGAATCGTATAGGGACATTTAGCGTGGTCAGCTCATATCACGGTACATGTGTACTGGAATATGAGCTGACACAGCTATCGCGAACCCCCGCTGCAGGACCCGCGGACCGGGACGACAGGCAGTCGCTATCGGGGTTCTGTACGACACGGTACTTTCTTATAATTAAACTAGTTATTACGAAGCAAGGTCATTTCATTGAACATCCACTCGGTGACCCTGGTAGCGCCTCAATATTATAAAAAAATAACTATAGTTTTATTTCTTAATAGCATGAGACTTGCTACGGATACGTTAAAAATTCGTCACAACTTTAACGTAGCTTTAGTGAAATTGAATGTTTAGCAGTTTAATCGTAATTATGTTATTAACCTGCTGAATATTCAAATTCTGCAAGTGTACCTACAATCCGAAAAGTACATATATGACTTCTGAATAGCACCTCAAAGAGCTCTGCATTTAGTTTATTTTCCAAAATGAATTGGAAAATAATAAAATCTACTTATTTAGATTATCAGATGCTAGTCTAGTCTTATCTTATACCCATTTTAAATAAAAGAAGAATAAATAAATATTATGGGATGCAATTTTACACAAATGGACCTCGTCCCAACCTAAGCAATGCTTTTTTTACTATACATGCCGTAAATAATATACATACCGTTAGGTTCAGTCTCCGCCATGGCTCTGATGAAGAGCTTCACGAACCACTCGAGAGAGTATTGATACATGGGATCCACGTTAGCCATGCCGGATAGACAGAAGAACAGGATCTGCCCGCGGTTGGCCACGGGTATGTAACCTTCACGCGCTACGTCTATTTCCTCTGTAGTGCGCTCGATGTCCGCTACTTTAATCTGTGGGTTTTTTAATGCAACGTGTTAGGTACTACCCCTCGGTAATATTGAAAGGATTCAACCTACCCAGGGACCCAAGGTGGCTACATTGACATAACTGGCTCCGCACATTACGGCTTCTTGTGGCCGCGAGTGCCGCGACATTACATTATGCCTCTTTTGCACGCTGCTTTTTTTCTCAAAAAAGAGAGATGTACTGTCGCGGCCACAAGAAGCCGTAGTGTGCGCTGGCTCTAACCTTCTCGCGCTTAGTTTATTTCTAACTCTTCTTTAAATCGATTGTTGTAACACAGACTCGCATTATCAACTGTGCAAATCGAAGCTAAACTCAAGCATCGCATTTTTAAACCGGTTCTTTCGTTTTTTATCATTCTTACTATACACGATGATTTTTAATCGGTGATCAGGTACCAACTTTTCTAACTCAGTAATTGATGGCGGTCACGTTGAAGTCGTAATTACATGAAAACAAACTTTTATTTTTCTATGATAATTTTTATTTTGAAACCAATTTTGTCTCAAATTCCTTGTCACCGAACTAATGTGTATCGGTGTGCTTACAACCTCTTTAATAATTTAATGGGAATGACAATTTATGAGTAATAACTTGTCATTGTCATTGTCATTACATAAACAAAGTCGTAGAAAATTTTCCCGCCAAAGCGATAACACTTGACGTAGGTATCGTACTTCAATAATTTATGTAGGATGACCATGTATCTAGTGGTTATTAGTTTTAATTATGTTAGAACTTTTAATTAATTTAACAGTGAGGTAATTGCGCGGGACCTCGCGTATTAAGTTTAATTTTAGCTAAATATTAATATTTTTCAACTCCTGATCACCGATTAAAAATCATCGTGTATATCTTCTAATACTCATCTGTACTCAGTATGCGAGGATATACTTTTGGAGATCAATTTGACAAAATATTACTAACTATTATTTCAGCGCTCTTGATCTTAATAGCCTCCAAGGTCAAGATTAAAGGCAGATCGTCGACAGGCGATCCCTCACTGTTAGACAATCCGTATAGAATATCAGACTGCATCTCAGCCAACTGTGCGGCCATCTGAGCTCGCGTCACGATCAGTTGGCCTCTTAGTTCTTCCAAATCTGGACGTTCTTGGGCCACTACGATAGACAGAAGCTGTTCTGCTAGACCACTGCAAATTCCAGATTAGTTAGGTTAGTCCTAACCTCGTATGGATCACTTTCAAGATCTCTCTCACTCTCTCTCTCTCTTGCCCTATATTTGGATTAATCAATATAAATTTGCACTATCCACTAACTTGCTTCCAATTTTGAGATGAACTCTACTAACACAGCAAAGTAATAGCGATTACCAGTGGCTGTAGTTACTAAAAGCAATTGAGTGGCTACCCTAAATAGAATCGGACATCATCAAACACGTCAGAAGGGTGAAATTGGATTATGGTGATATAACAAGATATTAAAGGAAGATTCCGGACGAACGACATGCAGCCTGATGATGAGACTGATGATTAAAATGAGAGCGAATGAGAATGAATAGAAACGAGATATACTAATATGCATACCTTGGCACTAGCGCGAAATTCACAATCTGAACTTTGACGGAGGTCTCCGGAGTGTAGCGAGGGTTGGGCAGCTTGGTCGTGATATACAGCCGGAACCCGGGCATGAAGGGGATAAGCGAGTCGCCCAGCTTCAGTACCAGCTGACCCGCTTGTCTGAAGTATTGGCGCTGAAATCCAAACACACAGACGCATTTGAGCATTTTGGTTGTTTGGGGTGAAACATGGAAACCAGTTTTAGTTCAAAATCAAAATGTATATTTAGTAAGTAGACCACAAGGGCACTTTTACATGTCTGAATCTGAATCTACCGGATTCACTATCGGAATCTTCCCTATCGAGTTCACAATCACAATGGACACCACGAACTGAACATGACCTAAACTGGCTTTATTGAACTCGTACTAGAAACCTATATTATGTTCTCTGTCCGAGGGAATTAGGTAAGGAACCAAAGTAAGGTCTACTTTAGCAGTGAACATTTCTAGGTTCACATCATTCATAATGATGATCGTAATATCATCATCCATAATAAAAAATACATAATTACAGTATTATTCCATGCGAACTTTACCTTCAAAACCGGATCCAGAGCTGGATCCAGTTCTTGCCCGACGTTTTCTAATAAAATCGGCTTTCCGAAGCGTAGAGCCGACTCGAAGTTTCTCAACAAATCTCTGTCGCTGGGCTTGCACACTACGATTCCTTCGATTTTTCCCTGTATATAAATATAATATTATCATATTGTCAACAGACGCTATAGACTGGAGTTTAACCAATGAAATGAAAAAAACTTATAATCAGTTACTTCAGCGTGAACTAAATATTTCTCTTAATTCGTCAACGTATGGCCTTATCAATCAGAAGAATTAACTATAATGCTTATCAACAAATTTTGTTGCCTATATTACCAACCAAACCTGTATAATATATAATTTACCTCGACACAATTAATGACAAATAAACAATATAAATATATAATCTACAGATACGTTTGCTAAAAACTATTGTTCCCACAAAGATCAAATATCAATTTAGAAATATATTTGAAAAGGCTGACCTAGCAATTGTTAATCAATATAGCAAAAACATCACAAACCTAAAGAAAAGAACAAGACGTAACAACTTACGAAATTTGTCAAACATGCTAACTTTTGATATACCAAAAAGGACTAACGAATACGGTCAGAGAACTTGGATGTGTTTCTCCCGCGTATATTAAATGGATTTTCAAGCGAGTTACTAACTGATCTTGAAAATAAAACTAGTAACCAAACAAAGCGCATTGTTAAGAAATATATATTAAAAAAAAAACCGGCCAAGTGCGAGTCGGACTCGCGCACCGAGGGTTCCGTACAAACACTTTCCATCCCTAAGTGGTTAAGTTAAGTTTGCACCTGGTATGTATAGCGCCCCATATAAATTAGGTGCAAAGTTAGGTATTAAAAAAACTACTTACTAGATCTCGTTCAAAACAATTTTCGTTGGTAGTTTTTATAGTAATGTACATCATATGTTTTTTTTAGATTTTTCATTTTCTTATTTTAGAAGTTAGAGGGGGGGGGACCAACTTTTTTCCACTTTGGCAGCGTCTGTCACGCAAACTATACGGTTTAGAAAAAAAATATTTTAGAAACCTCGATATCATTTTTGAAGACCTATCCATAGATACCCCACACGTATGTGTTAGATGAAAAAAAAATTTTTGAGTTTCAGTTCTAAGTATGGGGAGCCCCCAATATTTATTATTATTTTTCTATTTTTGCATCAAAATCTTAATGCGGTTCACAGAATACATCTACTTACCAAGTTTCAACAGTATAGCTCTTATAGTTTCGGAAAAAAATGGCTGTGACATACGGACGGACAGACAGACGGACAGACGGACAGACGGACAGACGGACAGACGGACAGACAGACATGACGAATCTATAAGGGTTCCGTTTTTTGCCATTTGGCTACGGAACCCTAAAAACAGGATAGTGTTACCCTCCCACAATGTTGAAACTGTGTAATATTAATCAAGTGCAATTATAAGCTCCTTAACTCCAAAAATCTTTAATATTTAAGATTAGAAGTTAAGTACGTATCATTTATAAGAACTTTCTGTGAAATAAACGGCTAAAATTTAAATTTAATTTATTTTTTTTACCAATAAAGACCATTCCCACAGAGGCTTCCCACATAGTAAAAAAATCTGACAACCTTAAAAAATATCATACTACCCCGATGCTTCAGCAATATGGCTATTTATAGTGAATATAAACAGTTTAACTCGTCACCATTGCCCTTATCCATTTATTGGCCTGCGTTTGCGGGTCGATTATGAGGGGCCATCGGCGAGAGTTGGAGATCAGAACTGCGGACTCAACGGACAGCGGGTCGCGCGGCAGTCCGTACAGCTGCCACGTTCTGTAGAGACATGAGTTAAGGCTCGTTATCCGTTCAAAAATGCTCATTGTCTAAGAGATTTTTCTCTATGATCAAACATGTTTCTTAACATCAGGTCCATTGCAATTTATTGGTATATATTTGAAACCTACAGTTGGAATTTTTCATTGATAATTTTTGTTTCAAAACTACTCGAAATTGAAAAAAATCACGCAGAAAACTGGTGTTTCAACTTAGTTTCGACTGCACGCATTGAAAGCGTGATATAGCTATGTTACTATCAAGAACTCAGGAAAAAGCATTATTCATTTAAAAAGTTGTTTGAAAATATCAATATATTTGTCATAATATGAAAAAAAAAAAAATTACAAGCAATAAGGCCTCTTAATACATTTACGAAACATTTAATGTCTCACATTGACGTAATAATTACATGGACACACAATCAGACGGAAAAAATGGCACCCTCCCAACTAATGCAAAATCACAAATCGCATTACTTGGGCGATCAGTCTCGTTTAGACCATGACACGTGACGGGTCTCAAAAGTGACTTAATTTTCAGTGAAAAATTACAGAAATAACAACTATAAAATAAAGGAACAGGACGGAATATTCTTTTTTACTTAAGTTCTATTGATTAATTAACGAATCCCATGTAAAATCAAAGCATATTTTGTATTAGAATTATTAACTTTGTCCCTACAAAATGCACCTCATCACAGAACAAAACTCTAAGGAGTCGCTATAGTTTTATTTTTATTAATAAATAAAGGAGTGCAATAAATAATAATCCTATTTTTTTTATTAAAACTTTCGTGAGACATATTTTATTATTGTATTAAGCGGTTTACACTCACGTGAAATTGTCAGGAACGGCCCATACGAGAAGGGCTCCATACGAGTTCGAAACATGTCGGGCCTATTTTTTTTATTCAAGATTCCCATGCGATACTCAACAACGTAAAAATGGAGATCACATTTAGCAAGAGACAAACGCGAAGAATAATTGAAGCCAAATAATTCGTCCCTCGTGTCTTCGGCAAAATCATATGTTTTTTTTTATGTTAATCAACAGAAGCGTAAAATGGTGACATTCATAAATTACTAAAAAAAATGCTCTGTTGTTATTGTTTTATTTTGTCACTGAGTCTAGACACTGTCAGTTTACCTTTACCTACCTACCTTTGATCGCCAAGAACACATAATAGTACGAGAGCCCACGACCAAAACCATGTCTCATAGCAATACGGCAAAAACCCTATAAAATCGTTAGATTGTATGATTCTGAACCCGACTAGGTGTGTAGTAACGGTCGAAAGTGTAGCAACTACGTGGGAGGCCATTTCTGCTGTGTCAAAAAAAAAAGACAGTCGGTATTATAGCAATACGTCTGATAGTGAAAATGTACATAGATTTTAAAATTGTATTACGAAAAAGTTTGTTTTCAGACATTTTGCGCGTAGCATATAGCCTGAGCGCATTTTTGAAAATGTCAACAAATTTAGCCGACCTGTATCATAGCAATACGGATAATTTTTTTTTCAACTTTTCGTATTGCTGCCATGATTACCAAAAACCTGTTTTCAGACACTTTAAGTGTAGCATATACTCCCAAAAACGAAAATAACGTTTCGGAGTCGCCTGGCCGACGCCTCTGTTAAATGTTTTTTTTTTTTAATTTACAGCCTTCATAGATATTCAAGAATCTCCCTTGTCTATTATATGTAGGTACTTTGACAGATGACAGATGTCATTACTTATTTCTTTTGTAAAAGTTACTCAAGTGTGCTTTAAATAAAACCAAAACTATCAAATCAATCAGAATTCCGAATCCGACAGCGATTGAATACGAGAATATTTTGTAACTTTGAATAAACCGTTTTTTTTTCAACTTCATCCCAGTTTCCTTTTGTGCGATTTATTTCAGTCCTTCAACTTCAATGTTACGGTTTCGGGTAAATTCTTTGTTAATTATCATCTAATAAATTCAGGGTCGCAACGTATTCATTGGTTTGTAACAGAAAATTCAAGATGCCTCAATACGATTTTTAAATGATATCTGAGTATCGAAAAGTTGTCTGATAGAGAAGGTGCTACACTTAATTTGTCTGATATAAATTTTTTGCACATGTGGACAACTTATTTTATCATGTCCAACAATTTTCAGACATATTGCTATGATACCGATCGGTAAAATTTGTTAACATTTTCAAAACGGTCTCTAAATTTAATGCGTTCACATTTCCGTCTGAAAATTGTTTTGTTCGCATCAAATAACCAAAATTTACTAATAAAAAAGATTTTCAGACGTATTGCTATGAGACATTTTTTTTGTCTCATTTTTAATTTTTTTAAGTGATTTTACGGGTTTGCGCTACACCACTAACGTCTGAAAAATATGTTTCCGGTATCTCAGAACTATCATTCAACTACAGTCTGCAAATCAGACATATTGCTATGATGCAGTTCGGTAAAATTCTTTGACAATTTTGAAAATTCGGTCAGATCAAACGCTACGCGGAAAATGTCTGATATTGGTATTTTCGAGTTTAGGATAATCGTATCTATCGATTTGATGCGGTTTTGGCCGTATTGCTATGAGACAAAATTTTTGGTCGTGGGCTCTCGTACTATAAAGGCGACGGCGACGTGTGCTGCCGTGCATACCACGCCACCGACAAATAAGATCAAACTTTAAAGGGTTAATAATGTCAATATTTTGCACTTGTCTTACTCTCATTTCACATACTGGAACAAGGAGAATTAATGTCATTATTACTGATCCCTTCTATCGGAAACTTTTTATGCAGTTGTTAAATAAAAACGTAACTAAATTTGTTATTAACAATTTACGAGTTTATTTAGTTCAAACAGAACATATATTTTAATACCTAAATAAAATAATAATGAAAATATTTTTAGTGTGTAAAAATATTAAAATCTGCTCCATTCGTGCCATGTTCCAAGTTTGACAAGAGACATGAGTCAGAATACGCTAAAAAAGTTAATTTACACGAAAAATATTTGTGGTAATAAGTACGTAAGCCAATTTGACACTTAAACGTTTGAGCAATGAGTTCTTTTGTACGAAGTAATTATGTTGTTGTAAATTATAAATAAGCGTTATTAGCATCTACTTGAACATGACAACGATGCCACTTATTTTCTAATTTTTGTTCGGGTCTGTGGCTCTATTATAAATAATACCTCAATGATGTCTCATTATTTTTTTATGTGGGTACACCACAATTTAAGCTAAGGTGTAAAGCCTTTGAAATAAATAATGCAAAGATCGACACACAAAGCATAAGGAATAATTCGAAAGGTTAATTGGCGTTATGGTGGTGGAAAGGTTAACACGTTGGACCGGTAATCCAGAGGTAACGGGTTCGAGTCGCGCCAGGGCAATGCCACCATTTAAATTTTTCTTTGTGCTTTGACCTTTGTATCAATAAGATATGAGTTCAGTTGCAGTGCAATCCAGCGGCAAGCGATTAGAGTTGAAGAGACAGAGCTCTCTTGTGTTTTCGCGAGCCGGGAAGTTCAACTTTTTTTTATTGAATACCAGCTGCGCCGTGCGGTGTTACCCGCTCATCTCACGGGAACACTACATTTTTTCGGTAAAAAAGTAGCCTTTGTGTAATCCAGGGTGTCAGCTACCTACCTTCTTACCACAATTTATCAAAATTGGTCCAGCCATTTGATTGTAAAGAAGAAACAAACATATATACTATACACTCACAAACTTTCGCTTTTAAAATATTAGTATGATTGGGGTTTTGGTTTCATCGACTGAGCAACATTGTCGTTGCCAAAAATTGTAAGTGTGGTGATCTTTGGTGTTGTTGTCAGAAATTGGTTACATACCTGATCTGTACAGCGTCTCCCAAAACAGAGAGCGGAGTAGCGCCATTTGTGTGAGGCACTTCTACTTCCTGCAAATTGTAGTATCTCCTTATATATACAATTGTAGTATCTCCTTATATACAGTCGTGTACCCGTACCGATATTCAAAATTATAATTTATCTGGTTTATCATGACTGTGTACAACAAAATGTTCAATGTGTATGCAAAATATTGTTCTGTAGAGTGTCGTAATTTATGCAACTACAAAATCATTACTTTAATAAATAATAAATATTACGGAAGCTGATCGATTCTTATTCAGTACTATTATGCCAGAACAATTCACTTTAACAAACCGTTGCTACTACGGAAGTGGCGATCTAGTGTGACGTAGAACGAAATGTCTTATGCTGATGATTTGATTACCTCTATGTGCTGAATCCAATGACCCAATAATTCTCTACGGAACTCATCAGTGAAAGGAGTTATATATCCAACCGCGCCTGAGAAAGAAAGGGACTATTATTGTCAAAAAGTGAAAGTGTCAGACATAATTAGTGTGCAAAATTCAAAACATACACACGTACGTGAACTATACATATACATACAGTACGTAAAATAGATTAAATCACGCAGTGTAAAAAAACCTGAAATATGAAAGAAATCATTGAAATTTAACCTACAGGCACTCAGAAGTATGTCTCCAATCAGGTTCACTAAGGCAACATCTAAATCTTTGATGGTTTTAATCCAACGCACTCTTTCGCTCGACAATCCGTTCAACAATCTGGAAGAAAAAAAACATTATTTTTATTATCAAAACCAAAACTGTCTTACGTCAGTTCTCCTTGGAAAAGAAACTTTTTCGGCATCTTATTTTATTCTGACAATCATATGGAATGATAGAAAATCCCGAGGCCTATAAATATTTGCAACCCCCAAACGATGCCCTTGGTCGTCGGGCTTCTAATAGACCTTCGTTAGTAATCCCCTTCTTACCAACCTTATGACATAGTTATACAAGACTGCAAAGTAGTTATTTGTCGCGAGTGTTAAAATTGAAAGGTGAGCGAGCGAAGGTATCCAAGATTGAGATCGAGTGAGGTGAAATAGTACATTTCACTTATCCGCTAGCGTATAAAAGTCACTTAAATTTCGAACACGATGTGAATCTTTGAGCCAATCTTAGACACCTTCGCTCGCTCAGCTTTCAATTTTAACACTCGCGCCAAAGAACTACTTTAAAGCCTTGCATAACAAATAACTATTAAATGCACAAGGTCGTTAAGACGGAGACCGCCCTTAACAAATAATATACATGCCTGTTAGCTCTGTCCATTCTTGCTAAGCACGCGTTTATATCATCCTCCATTTTCCGTTTTTCTTCCTCTTTCTCTTGCAAGTACGCATTCAACTTGGCAATGCCTTCGAGTAACGCCTGCATTTTTGCTCTTGCATTTGTCAGTATAGCTGTTATGAGAAAACGAAGTGCAACATAAAATCAACACCTAAATTTAAGTAGCTACTTAACGTCTACTAGAAAATATATATATACGTAAAACAACAAAATTATGCATTTCCAGGAAATACCTCATGGACTTCAATGCTCTTGTACAATCTACTTACTATTTGAATTATTTGTATCTACTTAAGTGCAATAGATTACGTAAATAACCTACCTAAATACCTAAATTCAAAATTTCAAAACCCCCCGATACAAGTAGTTGGTCATCATGAGGCCCTGATTGAAATAAAATGCTACTAAACCTGTACATTACAACAAAATTTTGAATTCTTAGCTTCAATATTGGCTGAGATTCTGTCACTTGTTCCAATCAAAGCTTAATCTCCCGGAAACGGTTGCAGGCATTTTTACCAAACATAGCTAAGAATCATCTCGACAGACAAGGCCTTCGATTAAAAAAACTGCTTTCGAATCGGTTCATTCATTTGGGAGCTACGATGCCACAGACATACATATAGATGCACAGATACACATGTTAAACTTATCACACCCCTGTTTTTTCGTCGGGCGTTAATAAATATATTAGTACATTACATACCTAGATATTCGTGAATGTCCGAAATCGCAGGTGTTTGTGGCCCGAACTAGGGCTTAACGAATTATCGCCCGTGGTTTGTCTAAAGTTTTACGTTTTGCCTTGGCCAGTAAGTGAGATTTTCTTCCCGGCAGGGCGGCGGGCAGAAAATCCCACTTAGGGCCTAGGGTGACGTAAAGTGATGAAAAGCGTGTACCTTCAACTGCAGCGAGGTCCGTTTTAGCCTTTGCTAGAGCTGCCTTCTTAGGAGCGACTGCCTTGTTGACGTGGTAGAACTTGTACATGGCGTGCACCCACATGCAAAGCGACTGGCACGCTTTTGATACCTGTAAGGCAATAATGAAATATCGTTTGTTCAGTGTATAAAAAGCCTGAGACCAAATAAATGGCTAAACAGAACATCTTAAGGCATTAAGACGCAAACTTATGTGGTGTGAATTGTAAGCTTTTTTTGATGCCTTTTTTTAAAGTTTAGTGGATTTAATTACCAGTCACATCCACTCAGTAGCCTGTCAGTCAGACACTATGAATTCCTTGTCTACATACCGCAATACCTGTCATCAAACCAGTATTTCCTGGGGGCTATAGTAGGGGGTTCTTCAAGAGGGGAGTAAATAGTTTATTAAAGGGACGGCAACGCGAGTGTGATGCTCCATGGACGTTCCTGGCGTCGCAAGACGGTAACTGCTTACCATCAGATGGGCCGCATGCTTTTTCGTCAACGTCGTAGTGTATACAAAATCATTCTGTAATTTTAAGAACCTTAAGAATCTTAGCAGGATCATAGTTCGGGTCCGTAACGAAACGCTTCAGTTTCTTGATCATATCCTCGGTGATGGACTCCTTGTCGTACTTCATGAGGGACTCCAGGAAGGCTGTGGGATCGGCCAACATCTGGGAGCCTGGCTTCCAGTAGTTGAGGACCTTCTCCCCGAAATTCGCTCCTGGCTCCTACGGAACAATAGGGCTAGTAACAAAAATGGAGAAACATCTAAGTAGGATACACGCTTTTTTTGTTATTGCGACGAACGTGTATCGTTACGACGTGAGATTAAAAATTGTAAAGCCTGACCAGAAATATATGAGGATGCGCCATATTGCGGAATTTCACTGGAACTAATTTCTTACACTAGCAACGATTTTATGATGGTTTGTCAACAATGTCAATGTCATTCGTGGTTATTTCTTTAAAAGACATTTATTTCAATTTATCCAAAGCAAATGGCGAAAACCATTCACAGTCGTGACCGTAAGATTATAAATAAAGTGTACGTGTATTTACTACACGAAAAACAGTAGGAAAAGAGTGCATTCCATTAAATGATATTACGAGGTTAACATAAGAGGAACTGACAGGTATTTAAAACTAATGTCATTATAGTGGGTGGCGATTGGTTGCAAAATTGTTGCCATATAAATCTTATAAATAGCGCCCTCTTGACAATCCTCATATATTTCTGGTCAGGCTTTATGTAGATTATGTAAAGCTTTTATATTAATTCAATTCACCTGTCTGGGTGTCTGTCTGTAATCAAATATTAGTAAAATCTTAGTCACACGACGTTCAAAGGATTAATCGGTGCCTGAAACGTGACCAACATTTGATTACCCGGCCAGGTGAAGTGAATACGAGTCGTATACTGTCGCGGCAGTATACGACACGTATTCACGGGTGTCTGTACTGTCTGTTTGTAATCAAATGTTCGTCACGTTTCAGGCACCGATTAGTCCTTTGAACGTCGAGAACACCTAAAGGTCGTTGTCGTGACTACTACACCACTGCAGTGTCACTTGCATGCCAAACGCTACGTCACAAAAGTGAGAAATTAAACCATAATATTTGCCAGTGCACTGGCAAATATTATGGTTTAATTTCTCAGAAGTGACACTTCTGTATTTGACGTAAGCGTCCAAAGTGTTCCTACCTAACATCGATGACAATAAAATAACAATATGGTACGATGTAGCTGCCCTGATGATGAAGCCGGATAGGGATCCTATTAACTCTGTAATAAAATAACGAAAACCTACAGAGTTTGACTTTTTTAGTATCGTCTTAGTTAGTAAAAAATGTATTTTTTCTACTGAGACTTGTTAATTTTGAATCTGTCACAAATAAACGTTCCGCGTTGCACCGACGCAATGTTTGGCTCTAACTGGTACAGTCCATAGCCACGCAGAGAAGAAAGTCAGAATATTTCGGTAATAAAGCCTGTCTCAAATATATTTCTCTGTCTTACCTTAATAGGCTTGATATCAAAGACCATGCAAAGCGACTCGATGACCAGTACGACGCCAGCAGGAGGCTTCTTCATCGCCTTCACCTCTACTACGTCGTTACGGTTCAATTCTTGCAAGGCTTTCTCGGCAGCTTGGAGGGCTGGCAATGCTTCGTCTGTAAACAGGAAACAGTTTTACAATGGAGACCACAAATCAGAAGACGCAGGAAGGTGGACTGGCCCACCATCACCATAAGGTGGAATAACGACCGGGTAATATAATATGGCCTGTTTTTTTAGTTGGAGGTGGATTCGGAAGCTATCATAGAAGATTATCGAGGACTTTGGTTCGGAGACCTAGCGTATCTGTAATGAATGATCTCACCTAAATCTTTCTGGGCATCTGCTGCCATAGCCGTTGTTTCTGCTTCCATTTTCTCGGCGACTGCTTGCTCTTTCTCTACTTTGATACGTGCATCCTCTGCTATAGCCTTTGAAACAAAAATTATATGCAAATTAACTTAAATGTAGAGTGCATCTAGTAAACATTACGAGTATTTAATTTTTATCAAAGAATGAAAGGAATGTCTATCAGTAGGTAGATATGAGTTCATAATTTTCTTAGGTTTATGCAATAAAAAAATTAAATTTTTTTAAATCAATCCATTTAAACAAATTATATATCGCATAATATTTTCATTTGATTTTGGTCGTTTCGGGTGCTTTGTCAGTTTTCATCTCACAGATTGCATTTTATAGTTGGATGTTCGAAATTATAGGGTTATTAAAGGGGAAAATTGGAGTAAATACCTACACAGGCTTAAAATTTCATTGAGCAGAGATTGATGCTCACCGTATCCACAGCAATTCGTTCAATGACTCTCTCGGTCTCTTCAGCCGCTTTCACCATGAGTGGCTGCAGATCAGCCAGCTCTATCTGAAGCTGCTTGACTTCCACCTCCGTCTGATTCAGCTTATTTAGACCTAAGACGCATTAGGATGCGATATTTACAAAATAATTCCGTCAGAAGTGAGGTAAAAGACCAAAATTGATTGTCATTAATTTATTTCTAAAAAGTACAGAAAAATAAGGCTCTAGGCTCTAGGTACTCAGATAAATCAGATTACAACCTAGTTTACCTATCTCACCTCGATAAATGGTTTGCATTGCAATTCAGATACTAGAACGAATATTGTGCAAAACTCCTACTTCTCGTTTCAACGATCGTCTGAAGGTCTGCAAAATTGGTTGAAAAGAAATGTTCACCTGTTTTGAGAGCATTTGATTCCTTCAAAATATCCTTTTGCTTCCTCTTAAACATGTCTGCGTAACAGCCCAGCATTTCCATGTACGACATGGGTGTAACATAGTTGAGTCGGTTCAACTGTGCCAGAAATTTGGCACTCGCTTCCACAACGCTCTGATGCGCGAAGCAGCAGACAGACTAAAATCAAAGCCATAAAAAACAAATTCAATCTTTCTTTCAGCTAATCAACTCCTAAAACGAAGATCTGTAAAATTTTGTAGAAGAAGCAAGTAGAAGTCGGAAAGTTTGAATGAAATCTCGCACATCGGTCCATCATGAAATACTAACAACCATAGCAGTGTAGACTTCGTCCGTCGTTTCCAGCTCGATCATATTTTCAAAGAAGTGTCTTGCGACCGACTCGAGTGCAGTTTTGGGCCATTCGCTAAACCAGTCAATTGTGCAGCAGTTTACCAGGGACGGGAACTGACGGAGTCGCGCTCGGAATATCTGGAAATTGTAATACGTGTCAGGAAGAGCTTTGGAGTAAATTTTAAGCCAATCATTATCTGAATGACCAGGACGGCACGAGATTCGCTAAGTTAGCGGATGCATATACAGTCTTTTTTTAAGACATGTCTTGAACTGTATCAGGGCTGGTTAGCCCTCACTACCAGTAGTCGGACTTTGTATGGGAGTATACCCGCTAATGGGATTATCTCCGCGCCATAGGAGTAATTTGGGGGGACGGGGACGGTGGGTGATGCGGGCGCACTGGGCACATGGACTACGTCGTGAATAGACTGAACTGAATCAGTCTGACTTAGGGCGGAAGGAGAGGGGAAGATTTCCTGGCTATTATGAGGAAACGATTTGCATGTGTATTGATGCGCTTGCGTGAGAATTCCGACAGACAGCATTCTGCATATGTTCTTAGAACAATGGGACTCTCCACTCCTGCGAAGATGGAGAAGATCCACACGATGTAATTCATATATTTTAAAATTGTGGCGTATACCCACATTAAAAAGAAGTTATACATTACATGTTTCATAAATTTATAAATAACGGCGCCCTCTCCCGCTTGCTCATTCACTGCTGTAAAGTAGTGCGGCAAGATGTAAAAATTAACACATTCACATAGCGGTCGCCAAGGTGTAAAGCCTTTCAAATAAACAATGCAAAGATCGACACACAAAGCATAAGGAAACATTCGAATGGTTGCTTGGGTGTCAGGGCCGCGCTGGGCCGGCAATCCAGGGGTACCGGGTTCGATCCCCGGCCTCTTCCACCAGTGCGTTGAGCTTTGATCTTTGTATCAATGGTTTAATATATTTTGTCAAATACTACTAACACTGTCTCAAGTTATTGTTAGCAGTTACCTCTCCCACGGGGCTCATGACAATAACTATATGCAGGTTACTCCGGACCCGCTTCTGGTAGGCCCCAAAGAGGTTCGTCTTGGTAGCGGGTAGATTCATCTCCATGACTGCATGGCGGACAGCCATGAAGATTTTATCGAAGTCCTCAGCCTCATAGATGTTCGGGACGTCGCCTGAGCTGAGAATATTGTTCAGGTCCTCTAGGAAAGATTCCATTTTTATCTGCAATATTTAACCATTGATTATCACACTAATATCAAAGAATATATGTACTAACGTAAAAAGAAACGACAGCGACACTTGTGTAACAAAACTCGCGGCTATGTGTGCGTGTCGAGGGGCGAGCGCGGGCGAGGGCGGGACGCGTGAGGTGGGGAAAGGCATTCACGTGAATGCCTTGTCGAAGGATTCGGCATCACAAGGTCACGGACGCCCGAGTCACACCCATAGGCCGCTGTCGCGCCTGATGTGCTAATATTATTAAGGCGAAAGTTTGTGTGTGTTTATGTGTACATTTGTTACTTGTTCACGCTCAAACGGCTGGACCAATTTTGATAAATTTTGGTATGAAGGTAGCTAACACCCTGGATTAACACATAGGCTACTTTTTATCCCGTGTTCCTTTGGGATGAGTGGGTAACATCGCGCGGCGCAGCTAGTAATTACATAAGAAAGTAAGTTGGGGTTATCACTGTGTGCATTTGCGCTGACTGCAAAAATTCACTGTAAAAACACTCGTGAGAGTTAATTTTGTGGATTATTGTAAATTTTTTATTACCGTTTTTTATTTATTGGTGTCAATCTCCTGGGACCTTAACGTAGAATTGTGAATAGAATAGCATTATAATAATTATTATAAAATCTTCAACCCGGGGGCAACCCCATTATCAAAACCATTTCTTGAGATATTTTGGATTTTTGCTTTGAGTGGGCATTTCATAATATTTTGAAAAATTGGCCAAGTGCGAGTCAGACTTGCACACGAAGGGTTCCGGAGCAACGAATATGAGCACTTTTTATTTTTAGTGTTTTTCGTTGTAGTGGGCACAGTAATACATACTCAAGTAGGCTTAGTTCTAATATTTTGCAGTACCCTACAGGGTCCATGTGATACATATTTATTAAAAACTATGATATGCAATAAAGAATATGAATACTTTCGTTGCTAATTACTTACCTATTACCATTCGACCCAAAAACGTAGAAAATCCTTAAAAATCACGTTTTTTGTATATAGCAGAGCCTAACCGGGTTCCTATAATAGTTAACACCCTTTGGGTACGGAACCCTATAAAAACAGCAGCAGGGCTAGCATAGTTTACCGCGAGTTCGCTTGTCGCGCGACATAGCATCATCTGTCATGCTAGCACGGTATTGAAAGGCAAGTGACAGGTACTATATGTCGCGCGACAAAGTCGCGGGTCACAGTTATGCTAGAGGTGCTGCCCATTAGAGCTGGGTCGTTACGCGTTTTCGATGAAACGAAACGTCACCGTTTCTTTTTGACAAGTAACCGTTTCGAAAACAAGTTACTTAAAAAACAGTTTCTTTATTACGGCATTCGGTTTCATTAGTTACTAGGTGTAACGCTATTACAAGAACCAGTTTTTCATAAAATGTTTAGTTAGCTATTCTAAAACTATTTTAGTGAAGAATCGTTTATTTTTGTCTTTCGAGAAAATTTAGCTAACAGAATGGTATCGGCTACGTGTAGTAGCAGGTTTTAAAGAAACTGTTATTAGATTTGGCAAGAAACCGTTACTCCGTTTCTTTATAAGAAACGGTTTCTCGAAACTGTTACAGAAAAAAACGCCCAGCTCTACTGCCCATCTAGCATAACTACGCTTCGCGACTCTTGTCGCGCGACACAGGGCTACCCGTCACTCTTTCACATTACTGCATAGAAAGAGACAGGTAATTATCTCACGCGAGAAATAGTCGTGTGTGACAGTTATGAGGTGCTGGTCACAACATTTGTATGTAGCAACCTTGGATGCTAAGTTGTATGTTACCTGTGCGTCAGAAAACAAAAACACGACGCCCTGATTATCCGCTCCCGCCTTCATCATGGTCTGCTTCAGGTCATCCCGCCACTCCGACTGTCCATAGGCCTTCGTGATCTCAATCTGGATACACTGCAGCTCTCCCATGAACGCTGCCAGTCGGGACAGCGATTGGCGACCTGGGATAAAAACCATTTTGATATAAACATTATTATTAATTATTGCTGTTCAATTTGCTACAAAGGCACCCCAAGTAGCAAACGGACTAATATATTCAGCCATAAAATTCTAATTTAGGCTGTATAGGAGCTGTATAAGCGCTTCTTCAGCCTCTGTATTATTTGGGAAGGGACATATTTTGCTTTTAATGTTTTGTATCACTAACAGTCTCATTAATTTAATTCACATTGGTTATTATTATAAATACTGGTTAATAGAAATTCAGTGATATCGTAGCAGAATACAGCATGAAAACGGATAGCGAGTCAGAAGCGAAGTAGTTACACGTTTATAAATAATGTATCTACAAAATAATTAACAATTCAGAGTTCAGAATATTTTTTTTTTAAATGTGCGGTAACTGTAGTATTTAAAGACTCAACAATCCGGTAATTCATCGAAAATCAAAATGATGAATTTAGTCTTACCGGATCCTCCCATGCCGAGAGACATAGGACTATCTGGGATCTGGGTGAGCCTCAGACCCAGCCCCAGACAAATAAAAAATATACCCTACCATTGTAAATATTGGAAACTTCAAATCAATGAAAGACAGATGATGTTGAAAGATGGTGTCTTACCGGATCCTCCCATGCCGAGACATAGGGCATTGGCCATGGGTTGTCTCATGATGCGAGACAATCTACAAAGATGAGCCACGGCGTCGTCGAAGAGCACCAAATCGAGGGGAGCAGTGGTCGACAGGTTGTAGTCGGACAGATAATTTGACAGGATATCGTCCAGCTGTGAAATGTGAGTTGATATGAGATGAACTGAGCTGTTTAATGCAAATTAGTATCCGACCGAAGTTTCGGTTTCGGTTTCGGCCAGTTTCGGCCTAAAAATTTGCATTGCAAATGCACGGAGTTCCTTGAATCACAAGAATAAAACACAAAGTAAGGTTTCTCTCGTGGTGTTCTCAAAAGCCTTAAACAAAATTTTGTTTATTTTTTCTTTTATACTGGTCGTGACGTCGTTTGGCGTAGCGAGATGGTCGACTGTTGCGTGCACTACAAGTCGTGAACGTTTCCAGATTTCTATAACAGAAGTTCTCGGGAACGTTCTTTTCTCATAAAATTGCGAAACGTTTTCGAGAACGGCACATCTCTAGACCTACAAGTCACTCCAACGCGCGCCGGTCTTGTCCGAAGTGCCCAAATAAAGTGGGTATGTAAAAAAGCTTTTATTTTTAACACGCCTTTTTTGCGACTCTACTTTCTTATACATGCCCATCAAGACGAATCAAATGAGCCAACACTAAGGCTTTATCTTGTGCTGTTTAAAACTGTATTGCCACCTTCCGTCTCCATTATCTGATCAGCTTAAAAATACCAAATTATTGTATTGTCACGTAGCATTTACCGACTACCTCAATACATTTAAAACTAACAATTTCGTTGCAAATAACGGTTTAGATCCTTTAACTGATTCCATAAAATCTATACGCAGGGTAAATAGAAAGAACATGTATAGTCACTTTTTCTTGAAAATATTATTTTAAATTAAAATTATTGAGTACGCGTAAAACTAACTTTACCTCGAACATTGCGTCGCCGTAACGTTTCTAGTTTGTCAGTTTTCTATCGGATCTATTTAGGAGAGTGTGCGCAAGGATTGCTCGACTTAATCCCGCCATCCCCTTTTCACCATCGGATATCCAGGCGAGCGAAGAGACTTCATCCTTATGTTGTCAGCACTTATTCGTGCGAAGCGATTACTTCAACATTTATAGTGCGAACTGCTAAAGAGGCAAATCTTTATGTACCTCATTATTTTTCACAAAAAAAAAAATATGTATACCTACGAAAATTATATGGCTAATTACATCCAGGGAAAGTTTGAGGGTACCATGGCTCATCGTCACTACACAAATGCACGAGGAATGCCGCTATCAGAGAAGAATGGCGTGTTGTGAAGCTTATCACTAACATCTGAAATGATGACCACGACCACTCTGCCAAGAGTGAAACCGACGAAGAAGAAGAAACTTTCACATCGCGATTACTTAAAAAATTGATAATGTGACTAGACATGTTCCTTCTGTGTACCCTTCATATATATGTCATAATGTATAACCTCGTCCTGGTCCGTAATTTCGACGTATTTCTTCTCGTCACTGCCTAAATCCATAAAGTCTCCAAATAGCATTAACCTTCCACTGAGCAGGTCCGCAGGTTTCTTCTTGAAATTGTCTCTGATCTTCTTCTGTAACAAACTGAAAGGAATCAATTATACGGGTGCCGAAAACTAAGAGGCTGATGGCGGGACGGGACATCTCTGGCTGTTAAAATGATACGTAGGTATTAAATAGTACCCTATCCGAATAGCCTTTTTTGAGCATCAGCGTTTTGCCAGCGCCCGCGCAGCGGCGACGCAACGGAACAGTCGTGCCGTGCATGACGTCTATTGAGTATCAGGGTCTCACCAGCGCCCTGCTAGCTACAACGCGAGATTCACATTAATTAAGCCGAACAATTAGCAAGTTAACAACTGATAAACGCCGCTGGCATCACGCTGACGTGACGTTGACGTCTTATCAATCATTAACCGTGAAGTGGGTCAAACCTGCAACATTTGACATTTAAGTGGATGGACAAAAACACCGTTAGAAATCGAAATGTAAAGAAAAGTGGAGAGCGCGTGGCCACGAAATCGACAGCAAGAGGCAGCCGCGAATGGTAACCACATATGGAAGCGAGATGGCGGAGCGCGGTATTTCGCTTTCGCTTTCACCTCGTATGGCCACCGCTTGCCCATATCATTCATAGACGGGCCGTAACAGACAGCCACTATCTGTAGCTACCAGACTGAATGAAAAACAACTGAATCGTGTATGAAAAATAAGGCTTACTTCACAAACCACTGGCGATCATCGTTGTTGACCAGACGGTCTTGATATACCCGCTGGTGCTCGTGGTACCACAACCTTATCACCTCATCTTCATCCTATTAGACAAAAAAAAACATCTAATAACACACCGAGTACAAAATTCCTTACTTGGGATTCTGAGAAGACCACAGCTTTTATATCGGTACAGATTTTGAACCAAGACAGGAGGTTTTCAATATTGAACAGGTTTTTTTATGAATTGTTCCATTCAATAAACGATATTAGAGTACAATAACAACGCATGCGCCACAACTAGGGTAGTTTAGCCGGTTTTCGGCCAGGTAAGCAAAATTTTGAGTTCAGGTGGATTTATTGGGCGATATATTTAGCAAACCTTAGTCTAAGTGTTATTTACGAATCATAGACATATTGTAGTTTCCTATTTCGTATCACATTTTGCCATGGATAATAAAGTTTTATTTTTATAATATAAAATATCAGAAAGTAGCTACTAAGTTGGCTTTCGGCCGCTTGTTTTGGTTTACGGCCGTTTATTTAGCCAGTTCTCGGCCACTGTTATTTATATTTTAGATGACCCTTATTTGAGAAACAATAGGTTTTCATATTCAATAAAACAAAAAAGTAAAAATCTATGGAAAATGTAATTAGCTGCAACCTTTTTTTTACTGCATTAATACGGCTGACATCTAAAGATATTTGACTCGATTTTCGGCCGTCTTATATTTATAGGGACGAAAATGGAACACATACAAATTGTTTTTCGGCCGCATGATAAAGCAGGGCCGAAAAACTAAATTTGTTTTAGTTTACGGCCGCTTTCTGTCACCGCGGCCGAAAACAAACAATACTCTCCACCGATGCTCGGCCATGTTAACCGCAGTGGCCGTAAACTCCCTTTCAAAAGATTTATTTTCGGCCATTCCTTTATAATTTTTAGTTACCGGCCGAAAACTAAATTAATCGTTTGTATTTTCCGGCCATTATCATTTACCTAGGCCGAAAACTAGTTATTCAAAATGTAGTTCTCGGCCGCCAAAAACAAGCAATCATAAACTGATTTAAATCATTAATTTGTTTAAGATACATGCGGCCGACACCTAAATACATGAATGAGATTGTATCCAAATTTGTAATTGACATGATGTTTATTAAATAGATTTTAATTTAATAGCGATTTTGATTATTTAAAAATATACGTATTCAGGTTATTTCTCGGCCCGGAGGCCGGAAGGTAAATGATTTGACGAAATGCAATCTAGTCATCCGGCCATCACATTTGAAAGGATTTTGATACATATTTTATACATTTGAATATAAATGACATTATTTCAACTCTTCTAGAGCGTATAGAAGTCAAAGCAATGTTTCTAAAACCAAATAATCAACATTTTAACCTACCTTGAAGAAAATGGCGCGCACTATTTTTTTCACTAATTTTGACACACACTCACACTGACTAATTTGCGTTGGCGTACTGGCTAGCCAATTGAAACGTTATTAAGTGAAAACATTTAGGAGGCGTCAGTGTTAAGTGAATTTGAGTGACAAAAGTATTTTTTTGAATGAGTGAGGTAAAATTTTCTTGTTATTGCAGTTTTACTGCGTAGAGGCCGAAAACCAGAGGGGGCCGGACAACCGGCTAAACTACCCTATATGTTCTTGAAAAAAAGTGACCCACGTCTCTTCTATTTAGTCTACATTATTTAACGACACGTTTGTTTTTAAAATTATATCCGATTCGGTACTTCAAAGCGGGTTTGTATTGAAATTATAGCAGCAATATTTTCTATCAAAAATAATAGAGTCTGCAATTTATCCAAGAACAGCGTGGTAATTTACCTACAGCATCATAAATGTCTGTGTAACGTTTGTTACAATTAGCATATAACCACACGAAATACAAAAATCCCACCTTTACGGAATGCGGATCCAGCATCAGAATGCCTTGGAAGACTTTACTCAAGTCCCTCATATTGAAGGTATAGTGTGACTTCGTAGGGGTGGGTAGCAGCTCCGCTACCAGCGAGTTGAAGATTTCCAACGAGCTCTTTAGGAACGGAGCTTGGCGTACCACGACATCTTTGTTGATGTTCAAGGCCCAAGAGTTGAGGATTACACTGAATATTCCGTACTGAAAACAAATATTGCTTACATTGACGTATCTAAGATTATTTTTCAGGTGGGGCCTGGGTGGGGCCTGGCCATGGCCTATGAGTTGAAGTCATGAATTTCTATGGGTAACCCAAAATTCTGGGGTGGGCACTAGACCATATTGGGTTGGGCACGGCCCACCCGGACACCCCCCTAAATTCGCCAATGATTGCTTAGTCACCGTATATCTGTGGACAACAATTAATATGCACATTTTTAACGACATATTGTGAGGTGTGGTTGTTTCAAAATATCCATTCAGCAATTTCATTAAGGACGTAGACTTAGCACGCAGTCCAGTGGTTTGAATTACCTACTGCAGAATCCAAATAAATAATTACACATATTAACCCAAACTTTTCTTAGGTTAAATTCAGCATAATTTCAGAATTCTCGATTTCTGAGACGATGAAATTTTATATTTTTTACAGGAAACTCGGCGAATTCCTGCAGAATTTGAAGAAAATATCTGAAAAAAGAAACGTTGCCTCGATGAACAGTCCTCTATAAGTTGTTACTATACCTTGCTATCATATTCCATTTCAGTGAAAGAGATATAGTGGAAGTGCCTCATCAACCGCATGGTGACTGGGTTGCGGCCGCCACCCGGGGGGCCCATGGCGGCGACAATGCCCACGTCTACTAGCGTCTTGAATTCACCGATGTTGATGCGGTCGTACCAACCTGATGGTTATGGTTAATAGAAACTGATTATTCATCATTGTCCACAGCTGCACATAAGGAGAGTAGACGGTCAATGTTTCTGCCAACTCATATTTATGAACATCGACCATCGATCGATTTGAATCGGAGAACTGCCTGATAGCCTGCCTATGCTTATGTTTTGTATATCTTTATTGGAGAAAAGAAAACTTATCGTACAAAAGGCGGGCTTAATGCCATGAAGCAATCTCATGTTTTATCATCTGGCCAGCTCCATTTTCATAAGAATTGTTTCATAAGTTACCTATAAGTAGTAATCTAAGTCCCACTCCCAAGGAGAAAGATTGAGCTGAGAAGCGAGCCTTAAATTACCTAAACATCTAAATTAACTCTAAAGCAAATACCTATTGTAAGGAAGCTCAGGATAGGAATAAAGAAGAAATATATTCACCGGAGAAATCCATGAACTGCCTAATTAGCTCAATCGGTGGTTGAGCGCCGTAGACTTCCAGCGCCGGCATGTTGAGATCATCAATGAAGAACACCTGTCTTTTGGTCGGCGGTGGGCCGAAGACCCCGCGGCGACGACGGTCCAGTTTGCTGTCTATTACGTCCTGGAAGACATGCCAAATTTGTATGAAATTCATGAAGGATCGTAAGTAAATTGCAGAAAATTTGATCTTCCAATAAATCATAACCTAACAAAATAATACCCGGACGAACTTGGGCTCTTTGTCCTCTAAATATCTAGAAAAGTCATACAAATGGCATGAAATTATTACAATGAAGCGAAAAATTTAAAAATTTAATGATTCAGACAGGATTCGAACCTGCGTTTCCAACGGCTTTCCGGGCCATCACGGGCGTCCTACCTACCAACTGGACCACCGAACCAGATGTCAGAGTCAGATTTGGTTTACGTTAACAGACGTTACTGCTTTAAATAAAAATAATTAATTTGGGTGTAGCACATCGTTACTAGCGATTCTCAACGAATTTGAGACGATGGTGCCGACTATAAAGTCTAAATCTTTATGGTAGATGGCGCTACGATGCCACCCTAAGGCATGTTGAAGCAACTGGTTGAAAGATTCAATGGCTCTGACATCTGGTTCGGTGGTCCAGTTGGTAGGACGCCCGTGTTGGCCCGGAAAGCCGTTGGAAACGCAGGTTCGAATCCTGTCTGAACCATTAAATTTTTCAATTTTTCGCTTCATTGTAAACATTTGGTTTACGTTAGCGGACGTTACTGCCTTAAATAAAAATAACAAATGGCTTCCGTGGTATTTGAGGCCAAACACACTTTGGCTCGTTGGAATAAAGTAACAACAATTCAATTAGATGCTCTTGGCAAGCACAGAGTAATTTTCGTTAATTTTACACTCAAATCTGTTATTCTGCTTGTTTAATTCAAACCTGAGTCTGATTAGAAGATGTCCTAGCAGAAAAGACGATGAACTCGCATATGAACTTCTTATGCAGTCCTCTTGACAGTTTCGATGTAATGGTGACCGTTTTGCCGGTGCCAGTAGGTCCAACACAGATCACGTGGTTGTAGTTGGCTACCTTGTAGCCTAGAATAGCAGCGCTGCGTACGCTATCCAAGGTCGGGACCTCAATGTCTGAAAAACAAAATGTTTTATCATATTAACTGAAATCATCCATTGTTGGACATCGATTTTCCTCAAGGATTGACGTATAATTGTTATACACAAAAAGAAACAACATACCAGCATATTGCCACTCGGGGTCGACTTCGTACGGCTCTAAATTTGCCATCCAGTTGTACCAGTAAGGATTTGCCGGCTCACCGTCTTCCGTTAAGTCGGTAAAACCACCGTCATGTAAGCTGAAGTCAGATAAAAGAACGAGTATGATCATGACCAAAAGAGTTACCGCTATATAATGATCTGATCCAAACTATCTTTGAAGGTGCAAACTCACGTATAATCATAAACCCTTCCTTCTTTAGGGAACCCCGGTCTTAGACCCTGTTGGTCCGACAGTTGTCGCATGAAATCAGAGAATATGGCGCGTCCGTTGTGATCGCACGTGGCGCCCACCGACCAAATCACCGCCCACACTACCCAGCATGGCGCCAGTTTCGCTGAAAAAATGTATCGAGAGGTGTAGTACAAAATCGCGTTCATTAATGCCTGTTACGTAAGAATGATGACATCTAAACTCGCTCCTCTATACAAATGAAGACACCAGTTAACTATACTCCCATAGTATAGTATTTTTATTTATTTATTTATTTAATCTTTATTGCACAAAAGAAAACTTATCGTACAAAAGGCGGACTTAATGCCATTGATTGTAGTATAAGGTTTATAATAGTTTACAAATGTACATCTATCACTTCTATCAGTGTCTTCGATAGTACATTAACTGTGAGCATTCCAGGGAAGTGCGTACTCCAACAAAAATGCTGTGGTAACAGTGGTTTCACTTTTGCGTATTAAATATTTGCGGGACCTCGACACAAAAGAAGAAGAAGTGGTTGAACTAACGCATCATAGCCAAGAACGGTGGGCCCGGCGGCGGTCTGTCATCTTTTCCAGTCAGCGGACGTAACCTGTAGTCCAGTAACTCCAGAAACTTCAGCACCAACGAACAGTCGATGGAAGTCACAATCTCCACGAGCCGCGAGCGGAGCAGTTCCAGACATGGGTACAGGTACGCGTTGATGAGATTTGGCAGTATTTTTCGGATATTATCAGCCAACTGTGAAATTGAATGAAGTGAAGGTGGTAAATTTCAGAGATGATGTGTGTTGATTTTATTTCAATACCATAAGGATACCCAACCTTACCTACTACACAAATGTTACCGGTTGAACAATATATTGTTTCCTAAATGTTTTTGCAATTATTATAACGCCAACGTACTAACAGACGAGAGCAAGTGACCCATGACCACTTGATGGTAAATACGCAGTTGGCTAATTCAGTGACAGCCAGCAATCTGGAATCTGGAGTAGTGTGAGAAGACTGTAGCAGTACCACTTCAAATCGCAAAAAAATTTTTGCTCTGACATTACTTAGTATATTTCAACAGTACTCCCTCTCTGCCTGAAACCATCTTACCGGTGATGGAAGATTGGACTTCATCCAAGCGTTCACCAATGGCGGTAGGCCCACCACCATGGAGTCCAAATAGACCATGCCACATCTAGACACCGTCGCCGGCGAGGCCACCGCCAGGTCCGCCACTTCGAAGATCATGCGCTGTCTCTCTGTCAGTTTCATGATCTCACCGCTGGAGAGACAGAGCTTTTTATTGTCATCTAATACCTGTGAACATGAATCAGCCGATGGCAATGTCAATTTCAGTTTGTCGTATACTATGCCAATACGAAGTCAAATGGTATAATTGATCCAAATATAAGCTCTTGTCTAAAACACGATAATGATTAAAGGTGATAGAAACGATAATAAGTAAAGGTAAAATGTAGCCTGCCAATCACAAGCGTTAGTGGGAGCGTTAATATCTTTTACACAACATACCACAACATAAAGTGTATTTTAGTGTGGTCACAAAGCACATAAAAGTCGTTTCTCTATACATAACACCGTTCGTAAACAGTAATTAAGGATTTTAATTTACCAACACCTAAGAAACCTCATTTACGAGCATCTGTACATTAAGCGGATGTTGTCACTAGTTTCAATTGTCGAATTGTCTCTACGCGTTGGCTTACGTACGGTTTGGTTCACACTAGCAGACGTTACTGCTTTATAAAAAAATCATTACGTACGGTGTTCATATTTTCGATCCAAACAGCATCTACCGGCCCATCAAAGATGTACCAGCGCTTGTCCATATCCTCCACTGCTATGCCCGCTCGCACTAAGCTTGAGAGGATTCCATCAGTCCTGAAAACAATATCATTATGTCCTTTGGAACCATTGAATTACTTGTTCACGTTTTGAATTACGCTGAAAACTATAGACACGAGCCTATAGTTTTCAGTGTCCTAATCTGACCGTCGTCAATCAGCCGCGCACTCCTTGGATCGCCCAGCCATATCCAACGGTGCTCAGTTATAGGCTGATGATGAGATAGACATACTTATCTTCTTTTGTAACTATTAAGTTGTGTCTTGTCAGACCAACTATCAAGCTTGATCTACACACTATGCCGGCACCAAGCCTTGCCGCACAAATGTGTTGTCAGTACTTTTACGTCAGCCTAGGCCGTAAGTGCCGTTCCTGGCCAAGGTAAAACATATAAGTTTGGAAAAACTACGGGTGGTAATTGGTAAAGCCCCAGATCGCATATTTATGCAATCATCTTGGACATTTACGAATTCACCTTCCTAGGAATGTAATGCCTTATAATACGGCCTGATAACGCCGCCGCGCACCGGTGGCATACCCGGATGGCAAATACCCGCTGACATAGTGTGTAGGAGCCTTTAGGTACTGCACTATTATAGGTGACTTACCATTCATGAGTGTTCAAGTCAAACTCGCCGTACAGCTGTCCCATGGTTATGGATTTGGGATTAACGACGAATGTGTGAACAGGAGTGAAGGGGAAACCGTCTGGCGCTAGCTTTCCCTTGATCGCGGTCAGAGCATCTCGAAGGATCTCGTAGCACTAAGAAAAGAAAGTAAACTAGGATTGGTGATGACTTGATGAGTGTGCTATAGAAAAAAAAAAGAAAGAGAGAGTGCAATAGCTACCTTTGTTTTACCGGCTCCAGCCGGCCCCACCAACATAAGCCCGTGTCGCACTACTGTCGTCTCATACAACTGTATGATTTTGAAAATGAACGCTGCAAGTGCAAAATTGTATTAATTGACGTCCATATTATCCATCCATGTGATAAAATATCACACTAAACAATAACTTACTTTAAACATTGAAGCATACTAGGTTTATTTAGGCCAATTATAATCTCAAAACTGTCACAAAAAACCGATAAGTCTCACTTTTTAAGTCTATGTGCCTATCATATTTATTTTTATTAGACAAAACCAAAAAGTAAATTATAAGGCATCAGTCTAAGATTATTTATACGTACTGTATAAGTCATCGTAGCCTCTCTTGATTAGCATACTTCTGATGGACTGTTCCATGATACCATAATCCACTATTGGGATCTCCACGCGTGGGAACAGATCTGATATAATCCCTGTTGACAAGTATCCTTTTATAAGAAAATGGTTACGCATCGTTTAGGTACAAATATAGTCACAAGCATGAACCCTCAAAACGTACGACATACTACTGTGTCCCACCATATTTACCCCGCACGGTGTGGAGTCCCGTAATCTTCACCAGATCTTCAGACCGGTCTGGAAACTCACCGGTTTATAGTGTAAGCGTATACACAGAGACCGGTTTGCAATTTCGAGTTCCACGTTTAACATTTTATGTTCAGACCGTTAGTTAGGACTTGGTACTTGGAAAACATGGCTGTCTGAACTAACACTAAGGCACTGAAAAACTGCATCTTACACTAGATTTTCTTTCAAGAAACAGAGATGAGACAGGCCAGCATCCAACAAATACTTCCCTCAACTCAAGCACCGCCTTGGAATAGCCAGGGCTAGCTGGCGCAGACTCGTTCACGTACTAGATAACAGCAAATGTTCTGCCAAGACTATTCAACAAGCAAGTGGATTAGGATTCTACCGGATATCGTTGATATCGGACGGCTAGAGTGGGACTCTCTTCTGGCAAACCTTTTCCCCGAACAACATAATTTTAATCTCCAAAGTGAAAAGTGAACAGGCACTATCTAACTAAACATGTGAACTGTCACTAGTCACAAACAATACGTGAACTGACAGAAAGTGATTCGAGTGAGTAGAGAACTAGAGACAATCTAGATTTAAAAGACGAAACGACGAGAAAAACGCGAGACCGAGCGAGTAATACTGAGATGATAGATGAGATACTGAGCTACTTGAATCTTCAGTTAGCGAAAGAGCTAGTGAGCTAAACCAAATGATATAGCTTGTTTGAATCACTCACTCGCGAGCTACACATCTCTACTCTCCGATTTCACCCAAAATCCGAATCTCGATCTAAATCACGGACTTTAAAGTTGCCGGCAAACTTTTAGAACAAAAATGGCGGATCTGCGCATGTACATTTGTACGTAAATCCGCTACTGCGCAGTCAAGGTTATGCTCTAAAAAAATGCCAGCAGCTGTACCAAAATTCTTATAATAGTACCGTTGAATAGAACCAGGTCATCCGCAAGAAACTTGGGTACGTTGACATCTCTCAAAGACCGGAGTACGATCTGCCGCTCGTCGCCATTCGGCATTTGTCGGATTAGATTACCAGCCACGGTGATCACCGTCTTTACTGCTCGCATACCAAAGTCGTAGTGGTCCTAAAAACCGAAATTATTATACGGTATTCTATCCAGTTAGAGATTAGGTGGGTGAATCAACTTTTAAGTACACCTTGTTGCTATGGTTACGCATAATTTGTCCCTCGGACAACCTAAGCATTTTTCTATGAAACAGTATGAAGATGTCACTTGGACAACGGGGACAGAGTAAACAACACAAAAAAGTTGATTCACCCAGGTATATCGGAAGTCCGCAGCATAGCGTTTGTCTTATAATGACACCGTATAATTGTGACTACCGTTAGTTTATGAACTAACTAATGATAATGTAAACTGTCGGATAGGTTAGGTTAGTTTATATTTTCAGTTCATAAATTGCATGCAACATTCAGCCTAGTTATTTTAAGTCCGAACAGAGTTTTGTTGTCTAATATTTGCTTTGCTTTTGAGTAAGATTATTTAAATAAAATACCTGTGCCGACAACTGCTCAGAACTCAACCTGAACGTGGTCGTGATCTTCCCTGCCAGGATCTTAGCCTCACCGAATCCGAATGAGAACAGTGAGATCTCCGCAATCAATGCGTAGTCGGGAACCATCATGGATATAGGCCGGAACAGCGCTTTCAAGTTGTCTGGTAGCTCGGTTCGTCCTGGAGATCACAATACAAATACATTATCATCATCATCATCATCATCATCATCATCATCATCATCATCATCATCATCATTATCATCATCATCATCATCATCGTATCAGCTGACAGACGTCCATTGCTGGCTTTGTCCAAAGTTGTCCACAACGATCGGTCGTGTGCCAACCTCATCCAATAGGCTATTTGACTGATGTTGAATTCTACAGCGTACTGTAGTTATATGAATAAAATTAGCTAAATATTTCACGAAACAAAGAAAAAAAATCCAGAAACATATATCTTTTTTGTAAATATGTGACTTTAAAAGGTACGGAAATTTTATGATATTTTTTTTAAATCCAAAATAAATTTTGAAAATGTTTTCAGAATCCTCATAATTTTACGAAACAATAATTGTATGACAACTATGAACTTAAACGCACTTTTTCACGGTGAAAATGACAAATTTCTTAATTTTTCCATACAATTATTGGTACCTATACCGGCCTGTGACGTCACTAGCCTGACGCGTTTTGTATGGAGCGTTTTTAGCGCTAAGTAGGAATGTTGAACTTTGACGGTCATTTCTGACTTTTAGAGCAGTTTATGTAGTCAGTCCCATATAGACATTTGATTACAATAAAAAATAGAATCGATTGACATCCTCAAAAAAAAAACCGGCCAAGTGCGAGTCGGACTCGCGCACCGAGGGTTCCGTACAAACACTTTCCATCCCTAAGTGGTTAAGTTAAGTTTGCACCTGGTATGTATAGCGCCCCATATAAATTAGGTGCAAAGTTAGGTATTAAAATATAAAAAAAAACTACTTACTAGATCTCGTTCAAAACAATTTTCGTTGGTAGTTTTTATAGTAATGTACATCATATGTTTTTTTAGATTTTTCATTTTCTTATTTTAGAAGTTAGAGGGGGGGGGACCAACTTTTTTCCACTTTGGAAGCGTCTGTCACGCAAACTATTCGGTTTAGAAAAAAAATATTTTAGAAACCTCGATATCATTTTTGAAGACCTATCCATAGATACCCCACACGTATGTGTTTGATGAAAAAAATTTTTTTGAGTTTCAGTTCTAAGTATGGGGAGCCCCCAATAATTATTATTATTTTTTTATTTTTGCATCAAAATCTTAATGCGGTTCACACAATACATCTACCTACCAAGTTTCAACAGTATAGCTCTTATAGTTTCGGAAAAAAATGGCTGTGACATACGGACGGACAGACAGACGGACAGACGGACAGACGGACAGACGGACAGACAGACATGACGAATCTATAAGGGTTCCGTTTTTTGCCATTTGGCTACGGAACCCTAAAAATGAGTCAACATGCCTATTACTGCCTGAGATCCTAAAGGCTTGTGCACAAATGACGCGCGGTTCGATTGGGGGGAGAAGGTCTCGGAAAAATCATTATATTTCTACAGTGAACGAAGTAAGAAAAAAAATTACCACATGCGTAGATACTTTTTGTCAATTTTGTTACAAATAAATCTTCGCTGGCGAAAAAAAATACACGTAGGGTTGTGAGGGATAGGACCAAGAACTTCACCAAATATCATCAGGGTGAGGGGGGGGGGGTCAAAAAGTAGCCGAAAAAATCTCGCGTGATTTGTGCACAAGCCCTAACCCTCACAAGGACAAATACGGACAACATTACACCCCAATACCCTGTGGGTGACCTCAACAAGGTAGACCTATAAAATTTACACATAATGTACCGTGAAATACGCCAACTTTGCCTCCACAGGGAACTTTGCCCAAAAAGCTACGTAAAAAAAGAAACGTTACTGTAGACAATTTCAAGACGATTATGGCAACACTACTATTTTTAGTGGAAAATAGATTATATCTGTGGTATCACTGGGAATCACATTTGCGCGCAACTTCATTCCGTAACGTGTTGGGACTAGTCGAATAAGGTGCGTGATTTGGCGGGCCAATTCTAGGTGAAGTTCTGGTGTATTTTTTACAGAATGGGGAAGCCTCAGGTGAATATATCTTATTGCTTGTTATAAAATAAGAACTGTAGATCATTTTTATTGTAGTTTGAACTAAAAATACTTATTAAAACCGGAGTTATGATGGTGGGCAATGTTATCCAGTAACTTGCTAACCTATGAATGCCATCATTGCCCAGACTAAAAAAAGGGTTAGGGTTGTCACCTTGTCGTAATTTTACCTGACTGCGTAAATAAAGGAGGGTTATGTATTTAAGGTAAGGTAAATTATATTTCAATTAAGCCGTTGTACTTTTAGCATTAGCTGCATGTCATGTCATGTCATGTCCATAAAACAAAAAAACATAGAATATTCAATTATGACAATTTTTATTTAGATAATTCTAACGTGAAGTAAAAAAATAACCGCCAAACTATTAGTATCGAATATTAAGCATATATTTTTCATTTTGATAATGGTATTAGTAAAGATGGTTTACTCAACCAAAAGTGACAACCCTGACAATTTCAAACTGCTTGATTCGGCTTGTATGGAGAAAAATAAAATACCTATGTAACATTGCCCACCCATATTGCACACGTGTCTGTACAGTTAAGACCAAGATATTAAGTAGAACGCCATTATTACCCCAGATTTTATCCTGATCCTTATCTTAACGTTGTAGGGGCTATAGTTACGAAAATAATCGATTTGGGCAATGTTTGCAAAAGTTTAGATAACTTTACCCGAGGTGAAAATTGATAAAAAAATTGGTTAAATGTAGATTTAAAAATTGTTTCTCGTAATAAACGCATGCATATGAATACAACGGATGCTTTAGACAGAAAAAAACTTTATCCCGTCATAGAAAAAATGAGAGAAATTCGGGTTTTTACGAAAAAAGCGGGCAAAGTTGGCATGTTTCACGGTATCGAGTCTTATGCAGGTAACATAGTGACATAGTTTCATCGTCTTTCAAATTCGTATGAAGTTAATGTACAAGGACATGTGAATGCGATCTGGTTCGCGACGGACGGTCCAACACACAAGCAAACGAAAATTGTCGTATTGTCCTGTCACATAACCGTATGTAAAACTGTATTTTTTACATTTCATTACAGATGACTATTGTCATGAGAGTTTTAATAGTATACCTAGTGGTAGACCCATATAGCCCCCAGTCCGTCTTTTGTATGATACGGTTTTCTTTTGTGCAATATGGATCAAAATATTTGGACATTAGATCAATATGCGACTTCAGAGGTTTTTGTGCTTTTCGCATCACTGGACAAATAAAAGGGCGATATCAACCTGCGTATCCAGGGTTCATAGTGATAAACACAGAACATGACTGCTTCAACGGTAGCTCTACTCCTTCGAACCAGAACTTCTCCATCTTTGCCATTTGTGCTTTTTGGATTGTTATTACCTGTAATACAGATATTTATTAACCCTAGATGCATATCACCACTTAGATAGTTGGCAGTCCACAACTGTGCATTTTTCTAGAAATTTCCTGCCCCGCACGACGGCTTTGTGGAATGAATTGTCGCTTGCGGTATTTTCGGACCGATGCGACCTTCAAACGCACTCTCACCTGAAAGGCCAGCAACGCACTTGTGACTCCTTTGGTGTTGCAAATGTCTATGGGCGACGCTAATCGCTTTCCATCAGGCACACAATTCGTCACATTTACAACTTGCTATTTAAATAATCAGACCGTTAGATGAAAACCGACCTGTTGCGCAACGACGGAAAGCACTTCAATATCAATACGATTGAATTCGTCGAAGCAAGCCCAGGCACCAGAACTAGAACCAACAACCGTAGAATATGTTTATATTACAAATTAGAAGATGCCCGCAACTTCGTTTTCGAAACTCTTTATTCTTTACCCTGATCTGATAAAAAGTATATTTTTAATCTTTTTCATTAATAAAGATTTATAATATCTGTGGATGTCCAGCTACTCCTGTACTAAAACTGGTTACAATCCGTTCAGTCATTTTAACATGATGAGCGCACAAAGATCTTTCGACCAACCGATGAAGCTGTAATGCAGTCAATGCCCTAACAAAACCAGCTATCCTGTATAGCGCTATTAAGATCTTTCCTGAATGAGCCCTCTTTATTCAGTTTTAATAAATTTACAAAACAATTTTACAGTTTTATAATATTAGAGGTTAACATATAAATATATAAGGCTCAGGCCTGAACATTCCCGTGTGTTGTGAAAACTTAACGAATATAAACCAAGCAAGAAACTCACGCTGCCAGTCCTTTAAAGAATTTGCCCATAGCCCTGTAGTCAAGTTGGTCAGAACAGTTAAAGACCACGCATTGAACAGCTAACGCTTTAGCCAAGTCCTGGAAAAATTTAACATTTAAACGGATGATAGAAATCTTTATTTGAAGAGATTTCGAAAGCTGCGCTGCTGTGAATGACACTAAAACTGTAGCCTGAGCTAGCCTAGCCTAGCTAGTTTACAGGCTCGGTCACCAAACAGTTCTAGGTAATTTTGCCTTCAGCCGCCGTTTGGACGACGCACGAGTTTTATTTTACATTGCCGGGTTGGATTGAACTCGTCGAGTCGTCGTAAGTCAGAAGCTCGCAATCTAATAGAACTATCAAGCGAGATCACGTCTTGTGTAACCATTTTCGCAAACGAGTAGGAAACCTAGTAAAAAATCCACCGATCTAACAGAAGGAAGGTGATTTGTCGTGGTGCACGGTGCCGAACCGGTAATCATAGTGTGTTGGAACTTTATAATAAATTCCACCATTAAAATGTTTAGTAATCCTCATCATATCTTTACCTTAGTAGTTTCAGTTTTGCCAGTCCCAGCAGGTCCGGCGGGAGCTCCTCCGAACTTCAAATGCATAGCACACATAAGGGTTAGGTAACAGCGGTCAGTTAGGGGAGTAATCACGAGTCGCCCACTAAAAACAAAAGAAATTACTTGAATATCAACTAGTACAATACAGTTCATATAGCTGATTATTATTATTACATACATTATAGGTACCTATTGTGTGGACTGTGGACTATACAACTGCGAAACATTAGTCACGGAATGAAAGTTCGTCTTGGTCGACGTACCGATTTTATGTGATGGTGTAAGATCCAAAAGTGACGAACCTTACCTTTCCGCGGCTGGATAAAAGATACATGAACATGACATAAAGAGAAACAAGAAGTGAGGAGTAAAGATGTCAAGATGCGTCATTTCATACGTACACGACTTGAAATGTATCAGATTTTGTTAGATCTCAAAATTAGTAAGTGGGACTTTGTATGGGAGTACAAACCCACTAACGAGAATGTCTACGCGCCACAAGAGTAAGGCCGCCTGTCCAGAGAAGCGAAGAGAAGAAGAATATGTGTAAAATGGACCAGTCACGTTCCTCAGATATAAATACTCTTTCTTCTTTTGGGCTTCACAAAGTTGCCTTATCGGTTATCAGTTGTTACGAATATCAGTATACATTCATAACATACTTCTGATACTTCCATCTCATCACATCTCACATCTAGTCAAATCACGCTTAACGCTTGTAAATACCGGGTGATCAATCCAAATGGGTCAGTAGAGAGAACTCACAAACTATTAGAGACAGGGAAATCTGTTCTTACAACACAGTTACAATATCTGTGGACCTCGCTGGAATGTGAAGCCCCTCCCCCTACCCTTGTACCTACCCGCACTCGCCCCGTCGCGTCGCGCACCGTACCAGAGCGCCAACGTGACGTCATCGACGCCAGGTCCACAGATATTGTAACCGGGTTGTAGGAACCATGGCGTCGATTTTAGATTTAATAAAAGCTGCATAATACGACATGCGATTATTTACAGAATTTTAATCAGGTTCAATTTCCGGTTATGTATGAGTTTTATATAAAAAAATGAATGCAGTTTCTATTACATCTAAAATTGACGCCATGGTTCCTAAGAACAGACTTCCCTATCTCTTATAGTTTTCGTTTTCTCCCTACTGACCATCCTGTATATGATAATCACCTGTTTCCCAGATATTCGTTAGCGTAAACGAACGAAGAGTTGAGTGCCCGCACGTGCTCGAGGTTCTGGCTGAACTGATTGTAGTACGGGTCAGTGTTCAGGTAGGTCTCGTCCTGTATTATTTCTATGGATTCACCCTCTTTTAGAATATAGGGTGGTTTTACCACTTCGTAATATCTGTTAGGCATGAAACATGGAAGTAAAGGCTTTTAATGTTTAGTAGTTTTTAGGGTTCCGTACCCAAAGGGTAAAAACGGGACCCTATTACTGAGACTTCGCTGTCCGTCCGTCCGTCCGTCCATCCGTCCGTCCGTCCGTCCGTCCGTCCGTCTGTCACCAGGCTGTATCTCAAGAACGGTGATAGCTAGACACTTGAAATTTTCACAGATGATGTATTTCTATTGCCGCTATAACAACAAATACTAAAAATGAAATAAAATAAATATTTAAGGGGGCTCCCATACAACAAACTTGTTATACCTATATATACATATATATAGGTACGGAACCCTTCATGCGCGAGTCGGACTCGCACTTGCCCAATTTTTTAGTATAGCAGAGAGCAATCATAATATTAAGTCATTAAAATCTCATTTAAAAATTATTAAGACACTTTTTCCCTATCTTCTTATTCTTTGTTCAAAATACAAAATCGGTTTGTTTGCTCCATTTGGTCTTCAAGAAATATGTAGATACGTACATTGAGGTATTATTTATAATAGAGCCACAGAGCCGAACAAAAATGTCATAAAAAGTGGCATCGTTCTCATGTTCAAGTAGATGCCAATAACGCTTATTTATAATTTATAACAACATAATAACTTCGTACAAAAGAACTCATTGCTCAAACATTTAAGTGTCAAATTGACTTACGTACTTATTACCACAAATATTTTTTGCATAAATTAACTTTTTTAGCGTATTCTGACTCATGTCTCTTGTCAAACTTGGAACATGGCACGAATGGAGCAGATTTTAATATTTTAACATACTAAAAAAAAACATTATTATTTTATTTAGGTATTAAAATATATTTATTGTTTGGACTAAACTAAGTTACGTTTTTATTTAACAACTGCATAGAAGGGATCAGTAATAATGACATTATTTCTCAACTCATCTTGTTCTAGTATGTGAAATGAGAGTAAGGCAAGTACAAAATATTAACATTTTTAACCCTTTAAAGTTTGATTTTATTTGTCGGTGGCGTGGTATGCACGGCAGCACACGTTGCCTTTAGGTGTTTTTGGCGTTCAAAGGTTTAAACTGACAGTGTCTAGACTCTGAGTCAAAATAAAACAATGACAACAGAGAAATTTTTAATATTAATTTATTAAGTAACCATTTTACGCTTCTTTTGATTAAACATAAAAAAAAACATTCAGGATTATGCCGAACACACGAGAGACGAATTATTTGGCTGAAATTATTCTTGACGTCTGTCTTTTGCTAAACGTGACCTCAATTTTTCACGTTGTTTAGGATCGCATGGGAATCTTAAATAAAAAAATAGGGCAATTATTTATTGCACTCCTTTATTTATTAATAAAATATAAAACTATAGCGACTCCTTAGATTTTTGTTCTGTGATGAGGTGCATTTTGTAGGGACAAAGTTAATAATTCTAATTTAAAATATGCTATGATTTTACATAGGATTCGTTAATTAATCAATAGAACCTACGTAAAATAGAATATTCCGACCTTTTTCTTTATTTTATAGCTGTTATTTCTGCAATTTTTCACTGAACATTTAGTCATTTTTGAGACCCGTCACGTGTCATGGTCTAAACGAGACTGCGAGCCCAACTAATGCGATTTGTGATTTTGCATTACTTGGGAGGGTGCCATTTTTTCCGCCTGATTGTGTGTCCATGTAATTATTACGTCAATGGATACGTACTATGAATAGGATAACAACAATAATTATAGGTACCTAATGAAGATTACGAACAAAGAACAAGACAAAAGAAAGAGTTAGTAAAAATCTTATCAGCCGAATCATACAAAAAAAAAGAAAAAACAATTTATTTTGGGAGTTTTATTTTTTAAAGAGATGTACTTTTCTCAATATACCTGAGCTGACAGATCCACTGGAAGTCCGTAATATTCTTGACGTTTTCGTCGACTAGCATGCGCGTAACGTCTCGAGCATGTACTTCTATCACGATCAGGGCACAAAGAACCTCTCTTTGGAAGAACGTCAGGTCGCCCTTCACTAGAGAGCGAAGACTGTCCAGCTAAAATCATAATGTGAGTATCAATCGAGCGCTACATCAAACATAGAAGTAACAAACAAAGTATAATTGAAAATAAATATTACAATCAAACATTAACGGTGGTATCTACAAGCAAAAGACTGGTAAAGCTGAAAGAATGGCGCGCGTTTCTGAGAAAAAATTGTGAAGATACCTGAGCCGTGTACGTGTAGCACTTGCGTACGACTAATGATCATCAACGCTCTTTTAACGGTTTGTGATCTCCAAATCCTTACCTGCTCAGGGCAGCAAAGCAGCAACTTTGAGAGTGGAATCACGGGTTTACTCTGTCAAGAGAACCTGAATATTGTGAAACCACAATTCTCTTCACAGAACACGTCCATCCAGCCCTCGCTGTACCCTACGGTCCAGGTCAATTGCATCATCACGATCACCATCTGCCTCTACCAGCGGACGATTGCAGGATAATTGTTTATACCCTATTAAACCCTTTCCAGTCATGTGGTTTTCGATCTTGTAATCAATACCTGTTCTAACCAAATAATTTACCTCAGCGTCACCACCAGCTATATGACATACCATTCTCAAATTTTCTTCACAAAATTGGTCTATCCTGTATTCGCTGATGCCCTCTTCTACGCCTGCGGTCCAGGCGGTTTGTGAACCCGCGATCACCACCTGTCCCGGCCAGCGGAGCACCCACTCAGAACGAGGAATCCTCCACAACTCCTCAAGACCATCCACCAACTTAAGTCGGACTGGAGCAAGCGAGATAACGGCACATTGGGTTAAACGACAAAAATCTAATGTAATTCTTAAAAAAGTGACCACAATCGAAGGGATGTACGGTAGCGCGTGTAGTAGCTAAAGTAGCCAAACTACGACGAACGAGAACAACATAATTTACTAGACAATCAAAATGTAAATACATTGGTGATTTGGGGAAGTAAATCGGAGAATACTTACTGGAATGCCTCATGGTGTCTTCAAGTAATAGAAGCCACTGCTCGACGTTGGAGCTTGGATAGAATTGGTACTTGAGCTCCACAATCTCACCCTCACTCGAATGCATATGTGAGATCTTGAGATCGGGTTCAAATGTGACCTGAACACAGTAAATATGTACTAAAAAAACTTTGATTGTGCACAATTAATTTGGGTCTTTTTAGAGTAGGTACATGATAGAACGTTATCTTCTACTGTTCAGCATACTTGATGCTTCTATATGTCGTCTGTTGACAACAAAAACTGACTAAGTAACAAATACCTATTTAAAACAAAGCTCGTATCTCAGTATCAATCTACTGACTAGATACGACCTTTTGAAGAGTAGTGACAGAAGTTTTAGTGAGCTTTGGTTTGTCACCTGGCGATATTACCTTCGCAATATTCTCGAAGCACTTTCTAAGATGAGGCTGCACAGCTCTCGGGTTCCGCGATTGCGAGAGGATCTCCAGCAGCTCGTCGTCGCTCAGGAAGAAGAACCGCGGGAAGCGGACGCGCTTCAGCTCCATGTATTCGTT
Source organism: Apotomis capreana (assembly GCA_947623375.1). Taxonomy (NCBI): domain Eukaryota; kingdom Metazoa; phylum Arthropoda; class Insecta; order Lepidoptera; family Tortricidae; genus Apotomis; species Apotomis capreana. The sequence continues at coordinate 17,030,221 of OX392509.1, read as the reverse complement.
GAGACCTCGCGACACCACGGCCAGCAGGTGACGGGCTTCGATCACGCTGTCGTATAGACGCGTGTCTGGGCAGATCACCATGATCTGCAAAAAACAATGTATAAGTACCTAGTTTTAAAGAAATAAAGAAATTACAAAAAAAAACATCCGATCGGCTGTTTGAATGTCTCTAAATTGAATTCTTTTTGCACGATTGGATGTATGTCTTTTTTTTTCGCCCACGAGTAGTTATGCATCCACAGATGGTAATTGCCTATAACTTATAGGCAGTGATCGGGGATTTCTCTGCCACACGCGGGATATCAAGTCGAAATGATAATATGGATACGCCGCTTGGCCCGCGATAGGAACAAAACTGTTCGAAAAGTAAACGCTATTTCGGTGTTGGTAATTCATTTATAAAATAAAAGACTGTTAAAAAACAGTGTTGGTTATGATTTAAAGAAAAAATATTATTCAAAACTCTCAGGCGGGCAAAAGCTAAAACAATAGTCAAAAATGTCGATTGAAAAAACTAGTTAAACTACATGAACGAGATATGTCAATCATCGATGCCCTAGAAATCTTTGATGAAGTCCGGACAGTTGTAAGTTGGAGTAATAGTTTACGCATAGAGACTAAACTAGAAGCAGTCATGGCTCGAAATCCGGATTTAGATCTTGTCAGAACATACGCCGAGCAAATATCACACAAATCCGCATCCGATGAAATTTCTATATACAAATTCGCCCCGCTAACGTCGGTCGAAGTAGAAAGGTCATTTTCGGCTTATAACTGGATCTTAGATGTCAAGCGACATAGATTAACATTAGATAACATTAAAAAATTATGGTTTGTTATTTTAATTTTATAGAGACCAAAAGTAATAAAAAATAATATGTTATTTGACATTCGAAATAAATGATTATGTATAATATACAATTTTTATGTGAAAACTGGCTGTCATTTTTATATTAACTTATCTAGTTTTAAAATATTTTGATAGCATTAAGAAAGTTATAGTTTGATTTTATACAATTTGTAATATTTTAATTATATGTATGTATGTCACGTTTTTTATTAAAAGAAGACCAACGCGTAACCAATGTATCGTTGTACTGACATTTATTTTTACGCGTTTACTACTAGCAACATGGGTCTCGACTCGGCCGTTGAAAGGCAATGCGAAACTGATAAGGTAACGCGAGCTTAGTGGTTTTATTGATATATTCAATTGATCTGTAATCAAATTTTCAATTATTAATAATAATAATATATGCAATGCATGATTAATTGATTAACAGTAACATGCCGTTACACTCTCCTATATCGCACACGAATCCCGGAATCCCGCGGCATATCCATACTAGCATAATGATTGAGGTCATTACCCCAAGTGACAGAGAAATCCCCGATCACTGCTTATAGGATACTTTTAACATGCCAACGGAGAACCAATAAAAAACAGAATTCACATTTTCTACTGCACGTCGGAAGTTCGCGGTACCTAAAAGGTGTCATAGTGGTATAATATTGTATTCTCTTTCCAGTGCCGTTTGGAAAAAAGGGTCAGGAACCCACGATTCCGCACCACACCTAATGATCTTATGATGAAACGTATAGTTAGCCGAGCTGTCACGAGATAAACATACAGTGCGTGAGCCGACAGAATGCGATTCGAGTTTTATACTTGTCTCGCTCGCTCTTAGGCGATCCAGGTAAGAACCTCTCAGTTTTCACCCGAACCCGAATCGCAATCTGAGAGTTCACGAATTGTACTTTGTTTTATTTTAACAATTTACTAATAAAGGCTGTGCCTTAAAAGTAACACAGCATGGTCAAGTTGAATCTTAGGCAAAAACAATTTAGATTTTAGAAACGTCCATAGAAGTTTCTGCTGCGAGTAAATGTGTAGTAATCATTGAAAAATTAAAATGAAAATGAAAAATGTTTATTATGGTTCAGGTAAATGTTTCACAAATAGACAAGGTTGGAGCCTCCTACTAAGCATTTAATTATGCTTGTGTCAGGAGACACCGCTCTTCCATAACAAGAATTGGTGACAAACCATTAAAACTAAAACTAACAAACTAAAACTAATTATATGCCTAAAGAAACATGACTATAATTATTAGTTTAATGAAATTTTTATACAAGGTTTACAAGTTCTATATTCTATTGTTCTATTTACTATTATAAAAAATATTAATTTGTAGTAGATTCATAAATGCAGAATAGAGTATGTAGCATTTACTACATATATGTATGTCCGTGTGTGCATGTCTTTGTGTATGTGAATAATATGTATATCTATTTACTTTAATCGAGACAGGAGTAGTTCAGTCTCGTCATAGCTTAATTCTTTTATCCATGTTATTACTGCTTTTTTATATGTATCATAATACGATTTACCTTATTGCAAGCGACGGCTGTGGACATGACGCGCCTCCAAATTCTCTCCATGGTATTATACTTCTTCGCTTCCAATGGCAATTGGCGTGATATATCCTCTGACGTGAAAATCGGCTCCAGATACATCCATTCTCTGATAAGAGAGAAAGAAAATACTTTTCTGAACAAAGCTTATGAAAACTTTTGTGAGACATCCCTAATAATTATTATTAACGGTTTAATTAAATTCAGTGATTTGCTGCCCCTGGGGCTATACGGTTAGCTGTCCCGGATGAAGAACTAAATACGAGTTCTAAATATGTCGAGCCGCTCCTGACAATCTTCACGTGAGTTTTACAACACCTTTTAGTTTTGCAGATTAATATAAAAAATAAAGTTACAGAATCGCATCTGATAATTATAGATAATGGTTCATATAGCGATAAAGTAATCTACTCACTTTTGACACTCTATCCATTCATCAATGAACTTCTGAGTCTGATGAAGTTTGTCTCCCCACTCCTGGATCCTTAGCTCGAAAGCCGCCTTGAAGGGACTGAAGCTGAGCTGCTGCGTCTGCATCTGGTGCTCATCTAGCATTTGAAGCGTTTCATCTGCTATTTTCATTATGAATGTGCCTGGAAAACCGAAGCAAATTATGATGAGAGAAAAATGTCGCCGGGTAGTAATCTAGTAGCTCAACATAATGCACATGACGTTTACAAAAATGTTGCGACAAAGAATAATAATGAATCAAAGAAGATGAACATGGCATGAATATACTATAGCAGAGGGGTACGCATATAACGGTTCGAGGTGTTATCATCGAGGCATTCATTTTGATATTGATTATCCAGGGTTAAGTAAAATGCAAGCAAAATTCATTGAAGTGCCTTTTAGGGCCGTCACTGGTTTTTTACGATCCCTGTTGATTGCCGACCTAGATAATATGGTAAAACAGAACTTCTTTAAATTTCAGAGACGCCCGAAAATACGTCACATTGCCCTCTATTTGTAGGTTCACCGGAATTATAAGGTTCAAACTACCCTTAACTAAGTAACCGTTTGCCTGCTACCTTTATTACAATTGTATTGTGTAAACTGTTTTTGGTGTGCAATTATTATTGTATAGTTGCCGGCTAACTTTTGGAACAAAAATGGCGGTGCTGCGTATGCACATTTGTGCGTAAATCGGCTACTGCGCAGTCAAGGTTATGCTCAAGACGTTTGCCGGCTACTGTATTGTATTGTAAAAAAATGTGATGTGTTTAGTTCAAAAGTTACAAGAAAATATAATTGATGAATAAATACGAAGTTCATACCAGTGGTCTTATAAGGTGTCAGCTCTACGTTCTTAGCGGCCCATTCACCCTGCATCTTGTCTAGTGATTGCTCGATCACGTACTCCTTACTGGCCAGTTCTCCGATCTCCGCGATCAGCTCGGCCCACTCGGCCACACCTTGCTTTAGGCACATCGTGAAGGTCTGTTTCTCGTTCATGGTTACCGTGGTCCCTAATAGAGAGGAGTGCAAGTTTAAAATAACCCATTTGTACGCATATTTCAAGTGAGAAGTATTTTTTCAAATTATTGCTTGCGGATTTTTTTCTTGTTCGTAAACTGACCAGTAATTAACTACCTACCACTGGATGACTGATGTAATCAACTAATCAGTATACCTGATTGTATGTCACAACGGAACCTCATTGGTTCAGTATCGGTTAGAAACGACATTACAGCACATAAAGCTGTTCTAACCGGGTTCATCTTCAAACATCACATCCATCATCATCATCGGCTTTGCTTGTTTTGCTCTCAAACCGATTGAACGCTAATAATTCTTCAAGATTTTAATACCTGATTTTTCCATAAATTCGTTCCAATGTCTTTCTTTCATGCCGGGATTCCTCACTGCTTGTAACACAGGAACAAGAGGTCTAAACTCATCAATATCGTCCTGTGGAATAATAAAGTAATCTCAAATGTCGAAAAAAAAGTCTTTGGCTGCGGTTCCGAGATGTGTAAAATCAACCAATCACATTCCTCAGATTAAAATTCAGTTCTTTTGGCTCCGCTTCTATGGACAACATTACATCTAATGTTGATACCTATGCTTAAATCCTCATTATCTCAAAACTCACCCGAATTGTAATCGCCACAGATTGTACTTTAGGTAAATCGGCGAAGATCTTCGTGCATTTGACTATTGTTTTATAGTATTCGTTGACAAGTGGTTCAATAGAATCAGCATCCACGTACATCAGCGGGTTGTCAAACCAAACCTCTTTAGCTTTCAGGAAATCTGTGTAGAAGAATAATATACATTAGTTGCAGGACTGAGAAAGGGTCAGAGTCGCATTCGAATGAATTCCAGTTGGGAACAGGAACAAAGACGCAGAAACGGGGGCTGACGGTTAGCGAGACGTGCTGATTATGAAACCAAATTGGACAGAAAGATCTGCCTACTAAGAGTTCCAAAAAGGACAAATAGCGTGCCAACTAGGTGAATTGGGACGTTAAGGTGTTCGTGAATTTTCACGCCTCCTTTGCATCATTAATATCTATGAAACTGCTATGAAACATGTAATGTCTTTTTTTTATGTGGGTAAACACCACAATTTTTTATATTAAACTATTGACACAAAGATCAAAGCACAAAGAAAGAATTAAATGCTTAACCTGGTGGTGGAACGGCTATTCAGGTTAGGCATTTACATTTTTCTTTGAACTTTGACCTTTGTATCAATGGATCATTAAAATCTTTGTACAAACCTGAAGCAGTAACCCAAAGGTTTCTATATGGCTCGAACTCCTTCACCAAGCGATTCAGATCGGAATACGGCCTGACCGGCTGTCCAAACAATTTTTGTCGCTGGTTCAGTATGCGTCCCCAATCTTGCGCCTCTTTCATAGCCTTCCACGCCTTTTTTATATCATTCGCTATCTCATGGACCTTGTAAAAAATATTATATATTTAGTGATTAATAGACAAAAGCACAACTCTTAACTCGGTACTTCTAGAAGCATGGAATACTTTCCCCAAGTCCTAAATGCAAAATTTACCAGGTAACTATTCCATGAAAAATATGAAAAAATAATAATAATTAGACAGACGGACAGACAGACAGACAGACAGACAGACAGACAGACAGACAGACAGACAGACAGACAGACAGACAGACAGACAGACAGACAGACAGACAGACAGACATGACGAATCTATAAGGGTTCCGTTTTTTGCCATTTGGCTACGGAACCCTAAAAACTAAAATTTTGACGAGTTGGGAATTTACCTTGGCAAAGTCACACTGCAAGGTGAGCTGCATACACTGTGCAGTAAACATGTCGATCTTGTCTGACAACGTCAGCTCGTCCTGGAGGTGCAGCTTCCAGAACTTCTCCTGCTCCTCTTCCAGAAAGTCGCTGGTGACCACCATCTAAGTAACCAGGTCATCATACTTAATTAACATTCATTTCTTTAGAAATTTACGTTGTTCTTGGGGTCGATGGCCAGAGAAAAGAGACAGCATTATCATACAAATGTATACAATATAGTGCAGGAGCGGAAAACAAGGAATGGAAACCCTGGCATTGATGTAACTAGATGTTTAATCATGATCTGGTCAGTTTGAGAGTATAGATAGAGTTCTAGATTCCACAACATTCGAAAAAATTGCTAGGGAATGACTATAGAGTTGTGAGTTACCTGTTTTGTAATATTCAAAGGCCAACCGATAGCTTCCCAAAGGGCCCTGAAATCTTCGTCTTCTAGAGGTGTCAGAAACGCATCCAAAACTTCATAGTCCTGCAACGACATTATTCTATTTTTATTACATATTTATACATATACATGAAATAGTTATTTAATTATAGAATACTGTACATCATAAATCAATATTACCAAAAACAATTGCAATATTTCCGCGTTATTAGTATTACTTTTGCGTCATCAAAAGCTGGAACGATCATATACTATTATAAAATTCTTGATTTGTATGGAAAATCAATTTTCTATTGCAAGGGGTCTGGATTTCAAGAAAGATCGTAATAGCGTGATGTGTTTTGTTTTGTATGGGCGCAAGGCGCCACACCAGTCTGGCGCCATCTGGTGGTCATAATTTCCAATGTCCTCTCATCACGCCGAAACGGCTGGACAGATTTTTACCAATTTCGGACAGGGATAGCTGGACATCCAAAGATGGTTATAGGATACATTTTACCCGACCACGGTATAAAAAGACAAGTAGGAAGTTGCACCTTTTAATATAACTATGAAATTAAAATACCATGATTAGAATACATTTTTTCATTACTATTTATACTATATATAACTAGATTAGCCCAGTTAAAAAAATAAAAACTATACCTTGCCTTCTTCACTTACCGTATGCACTTTCTTCATAATATCTTCCTGAGTCTTGAGAGCGAAAGGTATCGACTCCATCCACTCCCGAATCTCAAAAACATGTTCTATCGTGTTTGGCTTCTCGCCTAGCTTCCTCATGATGTTCTTATAGGCTTGTATCACGTCATCTACCACCAGTCTCACCTCTTCTGCCCACATGGCTAACAAAGCTTTGATGATGTCTGAGCGTTTGGTTACTAGAATTTGCTGTAAAATTATATGTTTAGAATGCGTTGAGGATACGAAGAAGAACAATTTAAATGTAACAGAGCCCTAACCGTGACACGCAAATTACCTTAAAGCTGTCCACTGAAGCGAATCGGAGAAAATGAGCCAATTAGGCTGCGTCTATGTGAAGCCCAAAAAAAGTGCACTAAATCTGAGGAATGTGATTGGTACATTTTACACATCTTCGCTCCAGTGGACAAGCAGCCTAAGATACGTTCCTTCATCATACAAGTAATTTCGATCGGCAATACAGTTTTGTCTTTAATGATGTTTAGTCAGCTAGAAAGAAAACTTTGTACACCAAGTATCAAAACTTTTCACTATCAACCGACCAGAAGTTTCAGAGGTAATGCCAAGAATTGACACAGCATAATGATTAATGAAATATTGAACTTTATTCTGCAAGTAGGCCACAAGGGCACTTTTACATGCCTGAGTCTTCCGGCATTTCACAAGAGGAGACCACTGTTGAGAAGAAACGCCGAAAGAAACTCAACTGTAAGTAATTTTTTCAGAAAGGATAAGTACTTAACTATTACAGTAATATGAACTTAACTATACGTAGTTCTCGAAGAAAACATATTAAAGGTGTATTTTAAGATATAAATGAGAAAACTGTAAGAATAAAATAGAAACTACAAGAAAGTATGACGGTTTATGACAATTTATGTACGTTTGATATGCTTTCTTATTAGAACTGTGTCTCTTAAACTAGTCAGGTATAATCTAAGAAGGAGTCAGTTACCCAGTTCTGGTTCAGGCCATGCATTTTTGTCTGTCAGATGTTCCTCTACTGTATAATATGCTTTTGACATTAGAGATTTTTTTAAATAATTTTTGAGAGATGGAAAGGCTAATTTTAATACATGATCAGGGAACTATTGTTATAAAAATTAATACATATAAGAAAAAGCCCCGTTTCAATTAACAGCGTTTCAGATTAGGGCTTAGAGTGCTTGGTTTATTACACCTACATAGCGTATTGAATTCTTCCACAGATCAATTTTAGATGCACCCACCTTTATAGTGTCGACGTTTAGAGCGAATGGGCCGATGTTGATGTACTGCGGCAACCGCCAGATCAGATCTTGCTTAGCGTCGTAATGCATTTGTACCTCTTCACGGGTCTCATTTGCTGTGTGTTTTTCTTGGCGAAAGTTTCTGAAACGGAAAATCTCGTCGATCGATCGATCGAATCGAAAATAAGGAAACGAAAAATATTAAAGTACTAATCTGTTAGATCTCAAGGGGGAGAGGTGTGCCAACTTTCAGGTAATTGAAGTAACTAGTAGTGACAGACTTTGATTTATATATGATCGTGTTTCGCAAAAGGTCCCGGAACAATGGTACCTTTTCCTCTTCATTGATATTTCTGCTAATATTAACCCTCGGTATAATTTACTTACTCAACGTATTCTTCTATGTCTAACACGAATATATCCCTGTAGCATTCGTATTGGCGCAAGTATGCTTTTAGTGGTATAATAGACTTTCGATATGCCTTGAGGAGGCGATCTCTGTATTCCACGACATTAGGTTCCAATAAACCTGGAACAAATATAGGGGGATAAAGAGCAAAGTGCTAGGGAATGACTATGTTGTGAGTTAAGAAGATAAACAAGTTATCGCCGGAACGATAAATTACCCTTTCGTGAGACATATTAAATTATTGTATTAAGCGGTTTACACTCACGTGAAACGTGGCCGTTCCTGATAATTTCACGTGAGTGTAAACCGCTTAATACAATAAATAGATAAATTACCCAACTACACACACACAAGCTTATGGTTTGCTAACGGCGAAACCCGCTTTCTAGATTAGATTTTTTTTTAACCAAGAACGCTTTTAATAATATCACCTTTTATATAAAAAAATAAGCTGTTTTAAATATGATCAGATATCGGATATACCGCTACACAAACAGGCTACAGATACGCACGTGAAACTTATTTATAACACCCCTCTTTTGTCGGAGAATGAAAAAATTAATATCCCAATTATTTGCGATCACATCCGAGTATAATCTTAAATACAAATGGAGGTACCAATGGACGTGAGGAACAGCTCCTTGTCGAAGACCAGGCCGGTCATGATCATGGGGTGCACTTGCGGGATGAAGTGGCACCTGTACAGCATCTCTCTGAATAGCCGCTGGATCACTACCTGCAAAAATAATTCTTAAGAATAAGAAGCTAAGATGACGTCCTTCAAATGTCTGTCACATTTTCTATCTCACTTTTTGAAACCACATGTACGCCAGGAGCAAAGAGCTGAGAAGAAATATACCAAACTTGCCTCGAACTGTGCTTGATTTGGAACGGAAAGGAGTATTCATGAGGTTTCAAGAGTCCTATTCCCAAGCGTCTTTGCAGAATATAGATGCAGAGGTAGACGATAAATACAACATTGATACATTGTTGGTGTTAGACGTATATAAAAGGGCCATACTTCTTCAGATGGCCTGTACAAAAGCCTTCCATTATGCGCATTCTGCTTACAACTTCGCATTGGAGCAATCTTTACTTTTTTGTTTAGTTTCTAAAGAACGCCGTCTAGACGAGCCTCAAACAACGAGTAAGCCAAACTCACCTCAAACTGCGATGGATCTGTGGTGTAATATGGTCCGTCGTTGTTCATCATCAGAAAGAAGTAGAAGAGCGTAACGGTGGGCGAACGGAAGGGCGTGTTGATGAGGTCCGTGGAGTCCCATTCCCAGTCGTCTTCGCAGAAGTAGGTGCAGAGGCATGGCGTCTCGCACAAGTATACGTACATTGCCATGGACTGTTCGATGCTGTAGCGTAGCGCATACTGTGGCAATATAGAAACGGTATCAACTAGTTAGTGGTGTTAGTTCACCTAAATTCCCAAAAACTGTTCATAAAAAAATCCTGACATTTTTGGAACATCAACATTTTAGCAATTTTAGAGGAATATTATAATTCTGATATTGCCGATGCTGACGTAATAGGAAATGGGATATTTCAGAAATATTTCGGGCCTGAGCCGACGAAAACTCGATCGTAGTAAACAAAAGTGTTACCTGCATGCGAAACCTTACAAGCTGCATGAACCTGTTAAGCTTGCTGACTCCGTAAAACTCCCATTTCTTCTCATAAATGTTAAACCAGCTGCAGATATAAAATATTATTAATACTTATTTCAACCTTTGAATTACTAAGATGACCATTACAAATTTATGAACAAGAAAACGTACCCTTTTCCGACATCTCTGAATGACATTCTTATTGCATGAGCCGTGTTGTTCAGCCATGTTATGTTAAGATACTTCAGCATCTGTGAATAACAAATTTCAAATTATTGCTTTACCAATACTAGTACACCTACAAAATAAATAATCTGGAAGAGAAATCGTCCTTATTCGGTGGGTGAAATTTGATTTGGTGAATTTTCTGTTACAATTTATTGATATTTATAAATTACCTACCATGGAAGTGCAGTGTTGTTGAGCGGCATCGAACTCTTGTAAACCAACATTCCTCCCATAGTTAGAAGTGAAGAATAGCATAGACTCCACCTAGAAATCATCAACCCATATTTTTATTTCATGCGCCACCTCTTTCTTAAATACAAAAGTATTTAATCTATGCACAAACTGAAGCAATCAGGACTTCAGGGAATCTTCATCCCCCTGCCTTCAAGCGTTAAACTAGAAGATACGCTATATCGCAGGTGATTTAGATCCAGCACTGTTGGATGAAGCCTATCCTGAGGATTTCCACAACGAATGGATGTGGCCCTACCACTACCTACTACCCTCGCTTAGCACAGTATTGTATTTGCTGCTACATTTTTCGGTACGTGGTCGTCAAGTAATAACCTTTCTGTCCCATAGGGCCATACTTTACGAGCAATGTCAAACCAACTGCCACTTCTTCCAAAACAGTTAATAACCAGAATATAAGTTACCTTCAAACATTCATCGACCACTAAATGTACGCAGGAGACAGATTCTGTGAGAACGTAGAGTGAGAACCACTGGTTATACTTAATTCTCCCTTTGAAGTCCTCCATAACACACGGGTAGCGGCCTGAAATAGAGATTTAGGTAAATTTGCTTGCACCTACGCCGTACAGTTAAAGAATTAACAACATACCTAAGTAGTATGGAAGCAGTTTTTGCAAGGTCTGCGCAATGCAGGTGTGGGGACAAGACTATCGTGACATTACTGGATTCATGCCATCATTGTCGTCCATGGGTCATGAATTTTACAACTTAAAACCATAAAGAAGAATTCCAAAATCTTTCAACGCGGCATACTTATTGGCCGAGCAAGTGAAGCTTTCTCTGCTTCAGTTCGGCCAAAATTTATTTTGTATGCCCAGATGTTAAGATGTTCGGAGGTCTAGAGCAGTCTTCTAGTCGTAGATCTCAACGGATTCTCATGAAATTTTGTGAGTAGTTCGTTAATGATATAGATTGTTTGGTCGATTCACTTTTTCGACGATTTTCAAAATGGCTGGGATATGAGGGGGGAGGGTTGAAAATGTAACGGAGCTCCGGCAGCGGCAGCGGTGTAGGTACGTGTGTCTCTCTCACTCTCGGATGTCTCGCTCAACGGCTTGCCGCGCCGCTAGTCGCGCAAAGTCGTGGCATCTCCGTTACGTTTTCCGTCTATTTAGGCGCTTTGGAGCTCTCTTTCTAACTTTGGCTGTGTTATCTATGGTCGATTAATATCTTTTGATTTTTGCAAGTATCAAATTATGAATACAGTACCATAATCAGGCACCGGCGGCACGTAATCTTTTGTTGGGACGTTTATGAAATTATACAAGTCTCGATACTTCGTTATAGTGTGTATAATCTGCATTTTTCCTTCCATCTTTTTGTATAATAGATACGCCTGGAATAATACAAATATACTTTATTTTATTATAGAAGCATAATCTACTACCTATTATAAAATCCTAGATTAAGTATTGAAAATCATGATTTCAGGACAATAAATTAATAGCTGGATGGATTTAATTTTTTTTACAGAGGCAGCAAGCAGGTTACCCAAAAATGGTTACAGGTTTTTTTTTTTCCTTATTTTAAAGATACATATTTATTACTATTCGATATAAATATCTCCTATTAATAAAATAAACAAGCTTATTTATAATATTGTAAATCCATTGACCGTTTATGTTCACTTCGTCCACATTCCCATTTCGTTCAAATTCGTACTTCGTCCAAAATCTTACTTACCTAGTCACCATTGCCATTTTGTCCATATTCCCACTTCGTCCACATTCCCACTTCGTTCTCCTCCTCCTCCCACTTAGTCAACATTCCCATTTCGTCCCCATTCTCAAATCGTCCACATCTGTACTCTTTCGCTTTAGGAATGTACAATTTGCGTTTAGGGCCAAACGTGCGCAAAGCGCAAATATAATTGTAAGTATTTTTTATGATTTAAGCTACAGCTACTATCACTTCCCAGAATAGAAAAATGCAATTAAAAGATTGCTTTTTTAACTGTGATACCTTAGTATCACGTTGCCAAAGGAATTTAGAGAGTTTGCACTGTAGTAACATCTCATAATTTAATGGAACACCGCTTCCGACCGGCCGGCTCTTCGCTTCACGGACTTGGATGGTGGTGGCCGACTGTCGTCGCCTCAAGTCGGACACCGCAACGTGCCGTCGGATGCCATCACGTCAGATTGCGTCCGGTCGGATTCGGAGTAAAACCGCGCCGTGTCGTCGTCAATTAACTACCCGGCAGACGGTGCGGACGGGTGCTAATGCATCCGATTCCGCCCGGCCCGGTCGATGAACACATTCGGTTACCGCCGGGTTCCCGAGCGTCATCCATTACGACGCGGCGGCAGCCGATCCGATTCGGCCCTGCCAGTGGGAATCCTACATAACAGTACATTACAGGCGAATGCTCACAGCACGCTTTACAGCCTACAGCTGACTTCGCGTGACTTGCGGAGCAGTGAGCGATGCCATAGGTGTGTCTCGCTCACTCCTGTGGCCGCCGCTCTTCGCTCCGCCGGTTACGCGTAGTCGTGGCCCGGCCGGCACTGAATTACCTCCTGCTTGAGCGCGTGCAGATGTATCTCATCACACTCCCGCGCCTGCCTATGGATCCGCACCAATTTGAGGATATTTGGCATATACTGCAACGGCATTAACGGTAGCCCGTCTAGTGCTAGACAGTCCAGGTATAAATAGAACCTGTAATAATAAATGGCTAATTAACTTTGACTATTTGGTTATACCTCATTAGTTCCGAAAATCTTGAAAATCAAATTTGTTTGGTATATAATGAGAATAAATATTTTTCTTACGCACACAAAACAAACCAAACCTTATATTGTTTTCAACCTCGTTCCGTAGATCGATGGCGAATTTCACCCTCATAGCGAAAGTCTCAGGATCGTCAGCTTTGAACATAAGGCGGATTCTGGGAATACTGCAAACCAAAAGACATATAGAGTGGTGGATATTGGTAGACGTTTATTATTAGATACCTAAATGGTAAAGAATTCGTCACCCTCGCACTTGCCAGAATTTGACGGATGCTTTGTCAGTCTATCGTGTAACAGACGTGACCATCATAGACCCTCAGGAATGAAGCAACTTCCACCTAGTCGAAATCATTTTAAGAAATGTCGAACAATGCCCACTTCGTTAACTTCATGTATACATTCAACCCCTACGTCTGTGAAGTTAGTGATATAATAATTATATTTACTCGTATCTCCTTTTACTTCCATCTAATGCCATGACATGCCACAGTGTAGTTTTTTCGTCGTAACTAAAGGCTGCCACATTAGTCCACTGCAAGAAAATCTACATCATCATATTGATTCATATCATCATCAAATTTAAGGAAGACAACGTATCTAAACTTCATTCGCACGTCTAATAGACCCATCATATGTCGTTGATATCACCCAACACTAAGTAAATATTGGATAATACATATAGGTTGAGTCTTTTGGATCCGCGCCCAGGCTATTTGAAGTAGCGTAGGTAGCTAAGTTTCTGGAGAAAAGAAAACTGGCGCACAGCTTGGGAACCTGGTTTACCACGCAGTTGGACATCAAAAATGAATGTAACCACTAACATCATACAAGTTGTTGAGTACATTGATGAGGTCGCCCCCCGCTTTGGCCTTCCCTTCCATTTTGGGTATGTACGCAACCCCCGGGCAAGGATATTGCTCGCCTTCAATCTTGCCCAGACTAAGCCACTCCTCTGGAGTTCTGGAATGAGATATACCAAGTTTGAAGCATTGATATCGCATATGATTGAAAGGAGCACAGCCAAAATAAGCAATTGTAATTGTAACAACAACAGATACGCTTTATAACGAACAACTTGTGGACATATGTCTTTTAAGGGTCGCCACTCACCCAGTGACATATTTAGAATTATGCTGCCTTTTGCTATTCTAACGGACTGAAGAAACCATTAGCAACGGGGAAGACTATATATATAGAAATCTTATTTTTTCTGGTATTCTCAGGAGGTAACCATTATGGCCGCTGAAAGGCCAGCACTGCTCGCCATCGGCAGGATGTTCATTCTCACCCACTGGAGCCTAAATGGTCGAGAACTGTGCGGTTCCAGAGGAAATTCCTACCGCGAACGCTCCGCATGTGGAATGAGCTCACTGCCGAGGTTTTCCCCGGGGGCTACAGCATGCGCTTCTTAAAGAGGGGAGTAAATAGGTTCTTAAAGGAACGGCAACGCGCGTGTGATGATCCTGGCATCGAAAGCGTCCATAGGCAGCGGTAACTGCTTAACATCAGGCGGGGCGTGTGCTTGTTTTACTCCGTCGTAATATTAAAAAAACTTAGTCAGTAAACCACCGTCCGTCAAATAGGCAAGGATCAGAACTCAGGTGTACAACAAATATTGACTCACCTGCAGTCGAAGTCAGTGTTGTCAAATATCTCCAGATCTAGCTTCGGGAATGGGCTGTAAAGACCGTAGTGCTGCTGGCTCGGGACCTGATACTCCTTCGGGGGCAGCAACCAGTATGACTGAATACCCAGGTCACGGAGCATTTTCTACGAAGTAGACAACCGTGTATAGTTAGATTCATATGCATAATGAAAGTTCGTTCAATAAATGGATCATACTCGATAGGAAAAACAACAGTCTTCCCTGTGGACAGAAAAATTAGTTAACGAGTTGTTTAAAAAGTACTTATGCTTTCATCACAGAACTTTCAAGGGTTAAAGGGCTTGTTTGTTTGCCTAGGACAGTCCAGCAAAACAATTAGGCTTTCAAGTTCATTCACTTTGTAATGTCTGACAGGAACGATGCCTAAGCCGCTAACTGATACTTAAACCTGAGTAGGACTCAAATACTCCATGGAATCCTGTCGTAAGGCAGCAAGCCGGACAAGCCATGAAGTCACCAGCACTCTCAACTCAAGTGATAATAGACGAATCACGATACTACGAGATTCTAGGTTGGTACGCGACTAAATCGTACCCATCGCTGGTTTCTGAAGTTAAGTCAAGTGGGTTACTCCGATGTTCGAAATTCGAACATCGTATCGTGCCGTCCCGCTCATTCAAATACAGTACAAACTTTGAATTTTGATCGTCGGAGTAGAGTAGCCCTTCTGATTCGTGGTTCGGAGTTTGAAAACTTGAATGAGGACTGGCATTTATTGTCTGACTAAAATGAGACAAATGCGAAAAAACATCATAAATATATCTTCGGTTGAAAAACAAAACTCACTACAACAAATACCTACTTGAAACAAAGCTCGTATCTCAGTATCAATATACTAACTAGATACGAGGTTTTAAAGAGAAGTGACAAAAATTTTAGTGACTTTTGGTTTTCACCAGGCAAAATATGTATAATAATTACCTTCATATTCGCCGCCAAGAATTTTCGCCGTAATCGTTCGATTTTAACCAAGCGGGGCATTTCCTTGGGTAGTACGATGTTCAGAAATTGCAACTTCGGCACAAATGTTGTGAAGGGGAATTGCTGGTGAGAAACGTTTTTTTTTAGTAGTTATTATAAGTATACTGTACCATATGCAAAGCGTCTCCATTACAGCTTGGCCAAAAATTATTTCATTATGTTCGGATGTTCTCACCTTTCGTTGAGAAAAATGAATTTTTGTAAATAGTTTCGTTAATGGCTCAGTTTCATTGGTCGATAACTCGGTAGATATTCGGCATGCGGGACTGCCCGCAGGCGGTATAACAACTAGTGAATCTCACAAGTCGATGGCTCGGTCGCCATACGGCATGCGGGACTCCCCGCAGACCGTATACCTAACGACCAGTGAAACTCATAATCATAAAGGCATGCGTTATGGAAATCTACCGCATCTCGCATGCGGCGACCAATAAAACTGAGCCATAAGTATATACCTAGACATAGTTTTTTTTTTCAGTTTTTCGAAGCATTTAAAATGGTGGAGATACGCAATAAAATAACAATGAAATTATGAATTTTATTCTTTAAGGCCACAAGCACATTCATGTGTTGAAAACGTATAAAATGAACATTTTCTCGCATTACGAAACAAACTCACGAGGTCTACAGCTCACAAAGCCACTAGTTTGTAATAGTATTTACGTCACCCTGGGCCGTAAGCGGGATTTTATGCCCACTTGAGAAAATCTCACTTCCTAGCCAAGGCAAGACGTAAAACCTTAGACAAAACATGGGCGCTAATTCTTAAAGCCGCAGATCGCATATTTATGGCCCTCATCATCGGTTCAGGACACAAACACCTTCGATCTGGTACTTTCAAAAATTCACCGCTCTAGGTATGTAATCTACTTGTTAGTGAAACTTTTTTAAGAGCCTAGGAGAAATTACGCAGCAATATTGCTAATACCTTTTTAAGTTTTTAACAGGCGCATATGTTCAAAACGCACTGCAAAATCTTTACACAAACCCAAGTCAAAGACAATGTCAGGAAGAATATGAAAGGGATAAATTCGCCTTTGTACATGTTTATTATTTTGGAATGTATTTCTTGTTTTTGTGTACAATAAAGTGTTTACATACAAAGACGATATAAAAAACAAAGGTTGCGGTACTCAAACGTTGGTGGACACAGTAAGGTAAACTAGAAGGAGTCCTGTTAGATAATTAGGTATGAGGGAACAGATGAATACATAGGTACATACCGGTCAAAATCATAACATAACCCTCCTTTTTTTCTTCGGGTAAAAAAACCTAAAATCATGTTCGGCGCTTGTACTTACAATACTTTCATCGGCTTGGTAAGTGGTCCAACGCCCTGGTGGCAGCAGCATCTTAGGCTTCTGTGGCTTCGGCAAAGACACCAACATTGGCGCCAAATTGGATGTTTTAGCCTAAATAACACGACAAAGTGAATAGTTGCGGTTACAAAGCTTACGGTTTAAATATTCATACCCTGTGAATTACAATACAATACAAATACTCTTTATTGCACACCCCAAACATCAAGGAATACACAACACAACATGAGCTAAATTAACATAACAGGCACAATACCTATCGGGTCAACCTTGCACGTTACCTATGATGTTTTTTTTTATTAATTCATGATCATGACCATGGTTACAAAATCTTCAGTCGAGTAACCTATGAAGATCTTGTGGATTGTTAGAACACACCGTCAATTTCGCACACTGCTGTGGTTTCCAGCTTCGCTAACATGACGTCAACTAATTTATAAATAGTATTTCCAATTTTCTTAGTACAACTACCTACGCTAACTTCAAATTTAACGTTCAATTTTGAAATAACGGCTGGTAAATTATTATACCTGTAGTATTAATTTCATTCTTTTTTTTCCACAAACTTCTTTGTTTTGGTTATCTTTCATCATATCCGCTACCAATTCTGAATAATATCCACGTTTTGGAATAGAATCCCTGGTATGATTGTCGTATACGACATCATGCTGCCTTATTTCTTTTCGTCGACTGAACATAATTATCGCTATTTATTAACACCTAATAAAACTTAAACTAAAGCTATATTTCCAAATTTATCCAAATATAGAATAATAACTTAATTATTGAAATTATGGACATGATTGACGTATTGAGATTATTGTCAAAAATTTATTTTCTTATTGTATATTTCTATCCTGCCAGTGATATAGTGTCAACTTGTCAAGGTAGATTTATATCTGGCAACATCGAAATTAAACCAACCACGAACCGCAGCCATTTTGTTCAGCTAGCTCAAAGCGCAACCACACACAATCGGACTGTTGTGTAACTGTCAAATTAAATGTCATTGTCATGTCAATATTGTGACAACCGCAGCAAAAGTGCAGTGAACATTTAAAGTAATAAAAAGGAAAACAGCTTGTTACTAATTTACTAAGTGTTCATATATTTTAGCACTTCTATTTTCCTTATGGTATCTTGACGCTGGCACCAGGTAAATACAAGTTTTTCATTCTTTCCCCCCCAGCTTTTAATAACCTAGACTTCCTAGTATAATCATGTTTCATGGACCTTGTTTTACTATCAATAGTTCATCATTAGGTTCGTCTATTAAAAAAACTGAACCGCAATTATTTACTCAATGAGGATATGTCAACGTTTATCACTTTCACATACCACAGAAGGGGATAAATTCGAATTTATAAGCTCTTATCATTTTACCAGAACTGTAGGTATTTTACTGATAAATAATAATTAATCTAGTCTGTCGTTTTGTACCCCTGGTACTTTATTTTATGTAATCTTAATGAATGACTCAGTGACCAATATTGCCTATAATGACATAAATAATAATGAAATAATTAACTTTATTCTGCAAGTAGGCCACAGGGGCACTTTTGCATGTCTGAGTCTACCGGCATAGTAAATATACTGTAAAACTACCCAGCTTTATTCCAGTCCTCAAGTATAGCCCACATTATAATAGATGACAATTTTTATGGATAAAATCTAATATTTTTAGGTCACAATGGAATCCCGCCGCCGTCGAATAAGAGCAACCTACCCCCAGTTGAAATTGCTTGTAAAGTTCATGAGTGATAACCCTTGCTTGGCCAAGGGTGTAAACTACAGAACTGCATTTGGCAAGCATTACCATGATGCCAAGTGGATGGAATTGGCTGATTTACTGAACACACAAGAAGATGGCATGAATAAGTCACCAAGAGAATGGAATAGGGTAATATAAACTGAACTTTTCAACACTAAATTTTACAAGAGAAGTTTTAATTAAATAATATTATTTTAACTGCTAGGCTCCTAGGCTAAGCAGCTGAATTATACTTTTTGAGTGGTGTATTTTTTTATTTCATTGCATGTTTGAGAAAAGCACTATGCCTTAGCCATGAAAAGGGCTATCTGGCCTCCTACACTTTCCAACCTTAAATTTTTCTTACTAGTCTAGTCCAGGTTTTGTCAGCTGTCCTCCCATCTCCTGAATGATTTTCCTTTGTTTCTCTTGCCTCTTAGGTACCATAATGTTACTACTTTGGCCATTCATCCTCTCCTGTAAATAATAAAATCATCCGATTTACATTACTGTTCATTTAAATGAAAATTCTCATGATTCCAGTATTGGAAGGATCTCAAGAGCGGCATCAAGAAGAAAGTCCAGTCAATGAAGAAAATGAAGGGTAATTCTAGGATATTCTTAAGCAGCATTGAGCAGATTATATACAGGGACCTCTGTGTCAACAGACGCAGAAAAATTGAAGTTACTGAAGAAAAAGACGTAAGTAAGAATACCCTTGCTCAAATAATCCCATGTATATGAACAATGGACATAAACATAAAGTTAAATCTACTTATCTAAGAGCTAGCTACGGAAATAGTTTTGAATGAATGAATGAAAATTTATTCGTAAACATACACAAACTGGACAACACATTGGAAATAAAATAAAAAAACAAAATCGTAGGTGTGTATGCCACGAAAAGGTCACACCTCAGCATAAATGCTGGCCCGGGGACCAGCGCTGGTCTTCCGGTGTAACCTAGGTTTGCAATTCATAGAGCAACAAAACCTAGATGCATTGAAACATTGAGCTTTTAAGTACTAATTTTGTTAGTTTCAAAATGTCTGTATCATAAAAATCGTAAAATCTCTATGCTGCCTCTAATATTTAACACGTTCACTGTCCGTGTCCCATATGTGGGGTCATGGCAAGCCTCTATTACAGAGACATAAGGTACACATGTCAAACTGGGACAGTGAATGTGTTAAGCATACATATGTACCTAAGAGTTGGCACAGATGGACACAAAGTAGAAAATGTAGTTTTGTTAAAAAAATTATTAATCCGCATTAAGCATGCCTTTGTATTTTTCAGTGCAGCTACCTACAGATTCCTACTGATTCAGACCATGAGCAGAATAAATACGAGTAAGTCATATACCTATTTCAATTTTTAAACTAAGTAATGCATCTTAGGAACAAATCACAATTTTAAGTGATCCGGGCTTGTTATGATCAGCGGGGTTAGCATATCTTATCGACTTCGCTTGACTCGCGACGCACGGTCATCTATCTTGCTCGCACGGTATTGAAAGGAAAGTGACAGGCTGTATTTGTGGAGCGTGTCATATTTAAGCTAGACGGTAGGACTATTTACGGTACCGAATTCGAAGATCCAGTTGGGACAAGCGCCCCACACGGGATAACCGCACGTACCATAAAATATTGAAAAGTACAATACGTCTAGCATCAATACTACCTGTCACTTGGCTTTGGATACCGTGCGAACAAGACATGAGATGCCAAGTCGCGGCAAGATATGCTAAGCCCGCAGGAGTTAGTTGCATGCAACTAAGTTTATTGCATGGTTGTAAAATGACCAAAGGGCGGACAGTGGATGCAATATGGTGACGAAAGCATGTATGTAGGTTTTGTAGTCATATCCATATTACGTATATCGTTTGACATGATTTTGACGTATATTGCATCCACTGTCCGCCCGTTGAAAATGACGTTAGTACTTAGTGTAAGTACGATTTGATATTTTTATGTGCGCTTACCCCATAAGGTACAATCTGTGAGCTCTCAGATTGCGATTCGGGTTCTGGTGAAAACTGACAGATTCTTATCTGAATCACATAAGAGCAAGCGAGACAGGTATAAAACGCGAATGGCTTTCTGACAGCTCCACGTACTGTACCAATGTAGCGCGGTTGGACCGACTGACCTTACTTACATTCTTTAATAAATATCGGACAACCTCACATAAACCGATCTAGCCCCAAATTATGCTTAAGAAGGCTTCTGTTATGGATAAAAGACGACGATTTAACATACTTATATAGATAAATATATACATAGAACAACTATGACCCAAGCTCATCACACAATCATTTGTGACCTTACCGGGGATTCGAACCCGAGACCGCCGGCTCAGTAGGCAGGTCTCTACAAACTGCGCCAACCTCGTCGTCATTTTACCAATTCTTTATTTTATCAATTCCAGGGTTGAATACTTGGAAGACTCCTGCAACGAAGACCAAACGACGAATCTTACAGATTTGAAACCAGCTGTGAACTTTGAGACATTGGTTAATGGGGTTACACTTAATGATGTTCAATCGAAACTGCGGGATAGAAATGGTAAGATTTAACACTTTTGACACCAACAACCCGGAGGCCGGGCGCTCGTAAACTTTGATCAGATGCCGGCCAACCCGGTAGCCGGGGTTGATGCTATAAAAGTCGGCTCGGTCGGTTTCTGGGATATGTCTTACTTTTTTGTCTGGTTGCGAAAGTGTTAAAGTAATGTTTAATGATAGGCAATACTTTTAGCAGTATTATAGGATAAGCCGAATAGGATGCTTAAAATGCTCAAATAATCACCAACCCCAGGCCATATTGTTGTTGTAAAGTTCATAGTTGGCCAGTTACACCCCAGGTCAAAAGTATGGAAACAAGCTTATATTACTATACAAACAGAGGGTAGATGACGCTGCCAACACGTAAACATTAAGCTCGTACTTTTAATACGAAATAAAAATTCTACGTAATTTAAAACGTATATTGATGTGATTTTCCTAAAGTACATTAGAGAAAATTCATATGCAATTGTGGACAACAGTAACAATGTAGTGAAATGTGTAAAAAGTGACAAAAATAAAACATTGAACTAAACAAATAAATCCAACTAAACCACCTTAAAAGTGCCTTTTACTAAATGCAAAGTGTTAAAAATTATTGCATTATAATCCGTAGCAGTAATTGAAATATTTGCATTGGTTTCCATAGGATAACATAACAAAATTTCGAATATAATATGACAGTAATTGAAAAAGTTAGACGAGAGACAAAGTGGCCCGATTTTATCGTGTACAGTCTTTATTCAATGACGATGCAAAAGTGGTTCCAGTGAATCCCAATTGATTAAACAATGCTTATCTTATCTTTTAGCTTATCTAAACCTATGATTTCCTTACGGAGTAACTTACTAAACCACAATATAAAAATGATTATAAACATTTTAAAATTGCCAGTGCAACATTGTATAAAGGCAATATAAAAACGACGTCATGCACTTTGTCCCGGAGTTAGGTAAGTATATATATATATTTTTACGACTTTGTTTCTATGCTTTTGGCCCGGGGTGTATTTACTGAATTAACCTTTCGAGCGCAAGGATACAGCGACGGAAAGCTGTGCCCTAGGCACCATGACATTTGCCGCTATACAATGCCATACTATCTCCTGTCAGCTTGGTGTCTGGGACACAGTTGTTGAAGGAATTCAACGAGCTGGCAGGTCAAGAGTTTAAAAAAAGAGAGGATAACTTATAGACCAATTCCTAAACATGGGCCAATTCTCTGTTGTATTGAGATTTAATCCACGAGGAATCGACAGAACACATCAATTGTCAAACTTCGTTTGTATAGAAATATTGACGTTATCATATAAACAAACCTTTGATGTACCTATTTTATTATATTTATAACTTATAATAAAATACATGAACGTTTTGTTTATATGAAAACGTAAATGGTTATATAATTTATAACCATTTATTTGTCGAATGTATGGCGTCTATGGCATTGATTGGCTTTGCCTATGATTTTTGTATTCCATTCGCGAGTGGTGCCATCTGTTGAGTACAAAAACAGCAACCCTCATTGCAACTAGCGCAGTGTTCCCAGTGTTTACTTACATTTTTACTTTAGTGAAGTAATAGTGTAAAGATGATTATTATTATTAAGAGCCTGTATTGTCCCACTGCTGGGCAAAGGCCTAAGTGTAAAGATATAGAGCATAATTTTATTCCATAATTTTTTATCAGAATAATTCGTTTTAGCACGCTTTCTCTATCAACTTCGGTGAGAAACTTGAGATGGAAATATAAAAACGAGATGCGATGCCCAACAACAGCATTGTACCTACATTTGTACTGTCTTTACACTGTTATATATTATGTGCTCATATGTTTACTTACAATATTGTAATGTTAACTTTTTTTTCAGTCGAAACACTAAACCTTCTAGACCAGGACAGCTTCTTCATAGATTCACTTTTGAATGAGTCAAATTCCACGACAGAATCCAAAACAGAGACGTTTGAAAGTAGAACTGTGATAAGTACAAATAATAAAAGTAGTGATAATAATGTAACAACTAATGACGATAAAAACGATATCTTAACAGATATTCGCAATCATCTCAAAGAGTTGGTAGCAATTCAGAAAGACAGAGCGAAAAGTGAACTAAGGTTGGCCAGTGCACACGAAAGGAGGGCCATCCTAGAAGAGAAGAAAGTCAGAATAGAAGAGCGACGGCTGAAAATGGAAGAACGAAGAGTCGCATTAGAGGAAAGGAAAATGGAAGCGTTGGAGAAGAGATCGTTTGCCCAAGAGAGGTTGGCTTTAGCTGTAGAACGCAAGAATGAAATTACAGAAATTGGCATATCGAATAGTGGATATGTACTAAAAACCACGACCGAAGACTACTGACTATTGAGCTTCATATATGGATATAATAAGTAGTACCTACGGATACGTGGTTGTAACATTACATTTGTAGTATGTCCGATCTCTAAGAGCAAATGAAGTCAGTTTGGCACAAGGTACCTACAAACAACCGTGTACCTACATGTAAATTTGAGGTCGTTTTTCACTTATTAATTTGATCTTAGAATTCCGGATAGACTATATACCTACGAGTATACTGCGCTTACATCGCTTTTTTTTGTGATATTAAGTATACCTACTATTTATATCACGCGTGTTTTCTTGTGGTGTCTCGTACAGACAGCAGCAGAAGTGGCTATGCACAAAATGGTATGCACAAAGACCTAATCTAGAGAATAAGGGTTGTTTTGAGCGTGTTATGCTTAGCTACTTTTGGTGGTGGCTGTATATTATCGTCGACACTGGCAACCCTCGATATGTCTCCTGCTACGTATTTGCCAAAGAAGAAAGAATCACAACTGTTATCGGTTTTATGCGCAACGTATGAGAGCAGCACACAAATTTGTCAATGTGAAGATCCTCAGGATAGCCAGAGCAGAGAACGGCTTACAGCTGATCATCATCCTCCTAGCCTTTGTCCCATTTTTTGAGAATGAATTCTCAATCGGGGTCGGCTACCTAAATCCCAAGATGTGGCGTAAGGCACTAGGCTTACAGCTGATGTCATTGGCATATTTTTAAACGTACACGAATGAATGAGATTTTATTTTTGAAATATAGTGTGCAATGGAGTATAAATTGAGTAGGGCTTATTCCACCAAATTTCCATAATGCCTTATTCATTAATCTCCCTAAATTTCAAATGACCATGGACTCATAATACCTAAAAATCAAACTGCCTCATTCCTAAAATGTACAAATGTCACAATGACTTCGACCTAAAATTTCTTATGTTCTAAATGCCTCAGTCTCGAAATGTACATTTCCTTAAAATGCCGAATCACAGATACGACCAAATTTCAAAATACCTTAAATTGAAAACTCCAGAATAGCAAAATGTCATAGGTTCAAAATGCCTAAATTATTTTTTTTTTCAATTTAATGAGCAAAGCTTTTATATCTATACTATTATATCTATACTATTATAAAATCCTAAATTTGTATTGAAAATAAATTTTCTATGGAGGGAGGTCATGATTTCAGGAAAAATCTCGATAGCGTGATGCAGCCGGATAGATGTTTTGTATGGACACGCTTCGCCGTGCCAACCTGGCGCCATCTGTTTTCAAAAAAACCGTTGTCCTCGCATCACGCCGAAACGGCTGGATAAAAAGTTACCAATTTTGGTACAGGAATAGCTGAACATCCAAAGATGGTTATAGGATACTTTTTATTATGATTAATATTTATCCCTGAAAACATAAATTCCATGAAATATTTTCCTTACAATGTGTAACCTTATAATGACAGCGTTTGTGATTTTGAATTTAGAACGACGCGACCCCCGCGTGGCTCTTACGTGTACAAAAACTAAAAAGTATGAATTCGACATAATACCTCCGCGTGGCCCACCGTTATTAACAATAAGGTTAAGGTTGTTTGCGCCGTTGAGTTACGGAAACCGTCTTAGTTAGATAGAAAAGATGGCGCCAATTATCGACCAACACAGACGAAAATATGAGTGCAATGTTCGTTGTAAATTGGCTCATGCTCAAAAAAAAAACATACATTTCTTTAAAAACACAATTTGCGACAATAGGAACTAATTAATGCTCTTTTATTGAATATGCAATTATATTCTTCTGTAGTTTGTAAGTACTGACCATAAAAAAGCCCGGAGACGCAATAAAAAATGTTAATGAATAAAACAGATTTTTTAATGCCATTTTACCGAGTGTAATTGAAATAAAAGTATTTCGAATCAATTTAAGTAAATTAAATACATTTTTAAATATGTTTTACCAACCAACATTTAGAACATTAGGCGCAAATTTTTGTATTGTTTGTGTTTGGCCTAAGTTTACTAATAAGGTAGCGAAATGTATAATAAACGATAAATATACGATATATTTAGCCACAATTTTGTATCTATGCAGTTTTTTTATATATAAAACTTATTCAAAGTAATAGAATTATTATTTATTTGTGTTGAGATTTTGTTCTCAATGACCCAATTTTCCGCTAGATGGCGTTGTTACTTTGACAAAATCTCCATACTAGCGGCTGCATCGCGCTGTTAATAACACCAGCTCCATACATGTAAGGTTTTGGAGCCATTGATGGGTCTCCTCGACACCAAGGCCAAGGATTCACGCACGTCGTTGCGTGCCCGTGACCACGATTCGGCACAAGCTTGGGTCTAGCTGTGATGGGTTAACCTGGACTTCGAGAATTACTACCGAAGTTGTTGAATATTGATCGCATACCTAATATAAGCAGCAGTGCATCAGTTATTGAGAGTTGCTGCTCGACAATGTATACATTTTGTATGAAAAACAACCATGATTCGAGACGAGACAATATTATTAAATTTACAATGAAGAAAGGATTTCACCTAGCCGGGATTTGAACCCAGAACCTACTGAAATAATAACCGTGTTATCTCATGCATTTTCCTTTGCTTCCTTATTCATTATACCACGGATAACAAAACAGTGAGGCCATCACGTATCCGTTCAGTGTTGCTGTCGCCATTATTGACGTATGCTCGATTGAGTTAAGTTGGCACCTGAATCTTATGGCGTTACTTAGGTCATTATTATGACAGGTCATATTATTATATTAGTATTAGTACCATTGTAGACGAAAATATTTTATTGTCATCTTAATAGATGTCATTAATATATGTTCAGGTAGGACTATGAGCTAATTATTTTTCAAGGTGCTTTGAATAGTTATCTACAAGAAACAATAAATATTCAAAACGATATACAAACATAAGTCTAGCCTCAATTTAAACTAAACCAAGATGATGTTCACAATGGTAGCACCAAAGGTGCGGAGCGATCTAGAGAAGTCGCCCACCCACAAAATTAAGAAGTAACTTAATGCGAGGCCGTAGGCCGAGCTCTACGTAGCACCGAAGGTACAGAGCGTCCCAGGGATGCCGCTCACACATTTAAACTTATATTACGTGTGTGGGCGGCCTAGCATTAAGTTTTTAAAATCTAAAATAGACAATATATATTAAAAACAATCTTTTAAACATACCTAAGTCTTGACTCAATCTTAATTAAACCAAGATGATGTTCACAAGCGTAGCACCGAAGGTGCGGAGCGTTCTAGGGAAGTCGCCCACCCACTAATATAAGCAGTAACTTAATGCGAGGCCGTAGGCCGAGCTCCACGTAGCACCGAAGGTGCAGAGCGTCCCAGGGAAGCCGCTCACACACTTCAACTTA
The DNA here is from genome assembly GCA_947623375.1 of Apotomis capreana. Taxonomy (NCBI): domain Eukaryota; kingdom Metazoa; phylum Arthropoda; class Insecta; order Lepidoptera; family Tortricidae; genus Apotomis; species Apotomis capreana. Next base: position 17,002,962 of record OX392509.1, on the reverse strand, counting down.
TATTAAGTGGGTGGGCGGCCTCGCATTAAGTTATTTAAATCTACAATAGACAATAAATATTCAAAACGATTTTTTAAACATAAGTCTTGCCTCAATTTTAATTAAACCAAGATCATGTTCACAAGCGTAGCACCGAAGGTGCGGAGCGTCCTAGGGAAGGCGCCCACCCACTAATATAAGTAGTAACTTAACGCGAGGCCGTAGGCTGAGCTTCACGTAGCACCGAAGTTGCAGAGCGTCCCAGGGAAGCCGCTCACACATTTAAACTTATATTAAGTGGGTGGGCGGCCTCGCATTAATTTATTTGAACATATTTTAAGTGGGTGGTCGTCTTCCCTGGGACGCTCCGCACCTTCGGTGCTAAGTTACTTTATAAACCCTTAGTAATTTAATGCGAGGCCGTAGGCCGAGTTCCACGAGCGTCCCAGGGAAGCCGCCAACCCACTTAACATATGTTTAAGTAACTTAATGGGCGGCTTCCTTGGGACGCTCCGCACCTTCGGTGCTACGCGGAGCTCGGCCGGCGGCCTCGCATTAAGTTCAACTTATATTAAGTGGGTGGGCGGCTTCCTTGGGACGCTCCGCACCTTCGGTGCTACGCGGAGCTCGGCCTCCGGCCTCGCATTAAGTTCAACTTATATTAAGTGGGTGCGGCTTCCTTGGGACGCTCCGCACCTTCGGTGCTACGCGGAGCTCGGCCTTCGGCCTCGCACTAGGTTACTTCAACTTATATTAAATGGGTGGGCAGATTCCTTGGGACGCTCCGCACCTACGGTGCTACGCGGAGCTCGGCCTTCGGCCTCGCATTAAGTTACTTCAACTTATATTTAGTGGGTGGGCGGCTTCCTTGGGACGCTCCGCACCTTCGGTGCTACGCGGAGCCCGGCCTGCGGCCTCGCATTAAGTTACTTCAACTTATATTAAGTGGGTGGGCGAATTCCTTAAGACGCTCCGCACCTTCGGTGCTACGCGGAGCTCGGCCTTCGGCCTCGCATTAAGTTACTTCAACTTATATTTAGTGGGTGGGCGGCTTTCTTGGGACGCTCCGCACCTACGGTGCTACGCGGAGCTCGGCCTGCGGCCTCGCATTGAGTTACTTCAACTTATATTAAGTGGGTGGGCGGCTTTCTTGGGACGCTCCGCACCTACGGTGCTACGCGGAGCTCGGCCTTCGGCTTCGCATTAAGTTACTTCGACTTATATTAAGTGGGTGGGCGGCTTCTTTGAGACGCTCCGCACCTTCGGTGCTACGCGGAGCTCGGCCTTCGGCTTCGCATTAAGTTACTTCAACTTATATTAAGTGGGTGGGCGGCTTCCCTAGAACGCTCCGCACCTTCGGTGCTACGCGGAGCTCGGCCTCCGGCCTCGCATTAAGTTCAACTTATATTAAGTGGGTGCGGCTTCCTTGGGATTTGACTTGCCTTCGGCCTCGCACTAGGTTACTTCAACTTATATTAAATGGGTGGGCGGATTCCTTGGGACGCTCCGCACCTACGGTGCTACGCGGAGCTCGGCCTTCGGCCTCGCATTAAGTTACTTCAACTTATATTTAGTGGGTGGGCGGCTTCCTTGGGACGCTCCGCACCTTCGGTGCTACGCGGAGCTCGGCCTGCGGCCTCGCATTAAGTTACTTCAACTTATATTAAGTGGGTGGGCGAATTCCTTAAGACGCTCCGCACCTTCGGTGCTACGCGGAGCTCGGCCTTCGGCCTCGCATTAAGTTACTTCAACTTATAATAAGTGGGTGGGCGGCTTCCTTGGGACGCTCCGCACCTTCGGTGCTACGCGGAGCTCGGCCTGCGGCCTCGCATTAAGTTACTTCAACTTATATTAAGTGGGTGGGCGAATTCCTTAAGACGCTCCGCACCTTCGGTGCTACGCGGAGCTCGGCCTTCGGCCTCGCATTAAGTTACTTCAACTTATAATAAGTGGGTGGGCGGCTTCCTTGGGACGCTCCGCACCTACGGTGCTACGCGGAGCTCGGCCTTCGGCCTCGCATTGGGTTACTTCAACTTATATTAAGTGGGTGGGCGGCTTTCTTGGGACGCTCCGCACCTACGGTGCTACGCGGAGCTCGGCCTTCGGCTTCGCATTAAGTTACTTCGACTTATATTAAGTGGGTGAGCGGCTTCTTTGAGACGCTCCGCACCTTCGGTGCTACGCGGAGCTTGGCCTGCGGCCTCGCATTAAGTTACTTCCACTTATATTAAGTGGGTAGGCAGCTTCCTTGGGACGCTCCGAACCTACGGTGCTACGCGGAGCTCGGCCTTCGGCCTCGCATTAAGTTACTTCAACTTATATTAAATGGGTGGGCGGCTTCCTTAGGACGCTCCGCACCTTCGGTGCTACGCGGAGCTCGGCCTTTGGCCTCGCAATAAGTGTAGTGAACGTATGATATTGTGTTTACGCGTGCGAAGCCGCGGGCAAAAGCTAGTACGCTTATAAAACTTTAGATTTTTAGCAGCTTTTATTTAGTTTTATCTTTCTGATTTGTACAATCAAATATTCGAAGTACACGACCCGAGACCAGTCAATAAAATTAAATACATTAGAAGCATAGGTACAAATGATTTGTTCAAAATACACACGAACAATAACACAAAAGTTGGGGTACGTTTTTAGATAGAAAATGGTCATATTTGCTTCTTGGAAACGGCTGCACGGATTTAGACGAAATTTGGTGGGCATATAGATGTAGTTCATCTTCCGAATTGATGTAGATCGGTGCTATTACAGAGCGCAGATCTGTCGCCTAGATATAATCTTAATATTGATACTTCATCGTAAGAGGCCAGTACTAAAGAAGATAGTAAAGAAAATTTTACACGAAGGTTATCTATTTATCTGTTTGAAATTTAGGTATTCTGGCACTTGGTTGTTTTGAACATACGGTATTCTGCGATAAAGGTGTTGTGATATTTGTCTATTATGAGACTGAGACATTTTAAAATTCAGTCATATTAGGTTTATGGTACAATGAAAAAAAAAGTTAGGCATTCTGAAATTTAGGTATTTTGACAATAAGTCATTTTGAGTTCTAGGAGTATTGGTAAAAGGGAAAAATGAAATCAAGACGTAATGAGCCCAACTCTATAAATTATCCACTCATTTGCAGATATAAGTCTTGGAGTAAATTAATTTTCTTTCGTCTTTTTAAGATTATGAATACGAAAATTATGTAAGTATAATAGATAATTACACACAAAAAATATACAAAACATTTTTTTAAACAAAGCACCTTTTTTGAATTGCAGCATGCAACTCAAAAAGTTAGACTACATATTTCTTTCCGTGTACCCAAGGATTTATAAATCGATTCCTACGCCATTGGTTGCTTTTTTTGGCCAGCATCATAGAATCATCAATCATCATAGAATTCTAGCATGTAGTCTTTACAATGCTAATGCCCAAATACTCCCTATACTTGCTACAGTCCGACCAAAAAGAGTAGAAATTAAAAAGTGGCAATACTGTAGTGTCGTCCCCGTTTTCTTATATTGATTAGAAAGGGAGGAGACTACAGTATTGCCACTTTTTAATTTCTACTCTTTTTGGTCGGACTGTACTTTTTGACCAGTTAGATTTTAGATAAAATGATACTAACACAATATCAACAGGGACATTTATTTTTAATGATTTCGAGTAGGTAATACACCTCATTCGAAACAGAAATCGACCATTAAAACTATAGGTACCTAAAAAGTAGTTTATGCTATGAAAAGTCTTTATATTTAGAGCCTGACAGCTATGTCCACACTGTGCCCTTTTCACGTTCAACTTGCGCTTTCGTCTATTGCGATCTCGCTCGCATCGTACAAAAATGAGCAAGATAGCAATAGACGAAAGCAAGCAAGTTGAACGTGAAAAGGGCACAGTGTGGACATAGCTGACCAGAAATATATGAGGATGCGCCATATTGCGGAATTTCACTGGAACTAATTTCTTACACTGGCAATGATTTTATGATGGTTTGTCAACTAATGTAACTGTTTAATGATATTTTATGTTTTCGACTGAAGGACTGATTGATTCCATGGTCATTAAATGAATAAAAAAAAAGGTTTGTCAACAATGTCAATGTCATTCGTGGTGATTTCTTTAACCCTTAAATGCATGAATTAAAAAAACACAATATTATAAAATATTATTTTATTTCAAATAAATGATTCTAGTTTTCAACCAGTAATTCATTTTTGTTTATGTAAACTGACAGGTATTTAAACTAATGTCATTATAGTGGGTTGCGATTGGTTGCAAAATTGTTGCCATATAAATCTTATAAATAGCGCCCTCTTGACAATCCTCATCAAGAAACAATAAGTAGCGGTTTACTTATTTGAAATTGACTAACAGTCAATATAGAAATATATCAATCAACACGGATCTGGCTGGTGAAACAGAACCCTCAGCCGAAAAAATAAATTTTCTTCGTCCGCGGGTTAAACATACATAACATTAATTTTCGCGGTATACCGCGAAAAGCTCTGGCAGAACAAATATTGTCCGACGGGCATCCTGACGCAACTTCATCGGACCCCGATAAAGTCGAGGGAAAGCACCCGATTAGATTGGATGTGTGTCCAGATGATCTGAAATATTGGGTGATCTGATCAGATCCATCACGATATCTGATCATCAGCATGCCCCTTTATTGTCTGAAGAGTACGACATGTGTATTCATCGCTCTTTCAATGATGGTAATGTAATGGCAACCCTGCCTGTCCTTTGAGTCTTTAAGCCCGCTCCAGACCTTCCGATCCGATCCGACCGATCGGAAGCAATCGGATAATGTGTAGTACAGTTGTTAGGAAATTTCTTCCGATCAGTCGGATCGGATCGGATCGGAAGGTCTGGAGCGGGTCTTACTCTTTATTGATCACAGATCACCTGGGGGTGGGGGACTGGGGGTTGTCTGTGTTATTGATCTCTTCTGTTATGTACAATATGTACTATACTATGATCGACGTTCGACGACCGCACCTTTACCGATCTGAATTACACTATATTTGTGATCTTATTAGTCTGTGTTTGTGATGAAAATATAAGTTCTAGTTTCTATACTCACTACACCAATAACACAACAATTAATTCATAATATCAAATCCCGGCCAATATGGTGAAAAGTTCTCTGATATCTGGTGTGCATGCTGGAAATGAAGAACCTCGTCCTGAAGATTCACTGAAAGCTTTTCTGGACCAACCTCCACCTATCTGTTGCCAAAAATGTTGTTTGGATGCGACACTTAGTTCTGGTTTTACTGGTAAGTTAAGTTAACTTATATCTTCTTAACCATGGGGTTCCGCGGGGTGGGGGTGGAACTGGGGGGTAGCCCCCACCCCGTTCCCCATAAATCGTTGGTCTATAATGGAAATATTTACCTTAGACAATTAAACCCCCACCTACTAGGAACACTTGTTGTGGCAGACAGTCGAACATAAATAATAATAATGTATATCGTCGCCTAGTACCCATAACACAAGCCTTCTTGAGCTTAATTTGGGACTAGGTTGATTTGTGTGAGGTTGTCTGATATTTATTATTATTATTATTTATTTATTATAAATTACCATGTATGGGAGCCCGCGAGCGAGGTAGCCACGAATTCCCATATAATATGTGGCTGTTGCAGTCTGGCTACCAAGCGCGTGGAGGGCTACAGGGTATACTGGTTGAGTATCAGGCGCTGGCTTGTGGACCTTATTTAAAGAGCAAAAATCATTTTGAATGTATAATATCTGTATTTTTCGCTTCTTGGTTAATTCTACTTCATCAATATAGAACATGCTTGATCAATACTGTTCTTTTTGTTCCAGGGTTGTGTGTCAGAGTCAACATGTATCATCCAAATCCCAGAAATGGATGAAAGTGCTCCAGATCAGTATAACCCGTCGGACTGACAAAAAACTGAAAGAAGTGCCATGAAAGCATACTTGGCTGCAATCTGCTGCCAATTTAATCATGTTCCAAACAAATGAGCTTATAAACATACTGCTCCTGAAGATTATGTAGCTAACTTCACTGGCTTAACAAGTATGTGTGTCATCATACAACTTGGATGAAAATTTTATGCACAATGTAAGCTTATGAGAAGTGACAAAGCTTTACAAGAAATTAATGAATGAATATGTACAACTGTATACTATGCAGAGTAATTGTCAAAACATTAAGGCAATTGCATAAAAAGTGTGAAGCCAGAACTAAAATTGAGAAACAGCAGGCGAATGTGCATTGCAGTGAGATATTGCGGTTTCTGAAATGTAAATATGATGCAATCAATGATACAAAAGAAAACTATGACCAATTTTCCTCTTGGGTTTGCCAAAAAACTGAAACTAATTTCATCCTCCTATCTAATTCGTTGTTTTGCCTTGGAGGCTCTTTCCCAAAGTTGTGTCATTAATTACTAATGATTATAAAATGGAGATTGAAAGGTTTGTTCAATGTTATAAAAAGTAAATACAATAAATTACTAAGTTTGTTCAGTTGCTTGTAAGAGGCTGAATCAAAATCTAAAATTTAATGTTGGTGTGATTTCTAGTGGTGTCCTTCTTCCTTCATGTCGAGGTTCCTCAATCATGGTTCTTTGTCAGTTCTGTCTGACCCGCAGTGAGTTTCATTTCTTTCTCTCATTTTTGTTGTCACTGAAAATATTATTTAATGTTTGAAAATGTGATGTGAATATAATAAAAAAGTTTTACAAGGATTATTCCGTTGTTTAGAGGTGTTTGAATAAAAATCAAAACTGTAATTATTGTTCCAATGTTGTTGTGATTTCTATTGGTGTCTTGAATAATGCATTTTCAGTTCTAACCAATTTAATCTCTTTTCGCATAGTTTGGCTTTTGAGCCTTGTACTCGAAATGTATATTTTGGTTGACCATTGACTGCAAAAAGTAATTGAAATAATATTAATGTTTGAAAATGTAAATATGTAAAACAAATCTTTTACAAGAATTAGTCAGTTGTTTGAAGGTCTGAATCAGTTTTAATGTTGTTGTGATTTAGTTAGGTTTAGGTTGTGATTTATTTAGGGAGCGTCTTGAATAGGGCCCTTTGTCAGTTCTGTCTGCACCACACTGAGTTCAATATCTTTCTCTAATATTTCTTGTTGGGCCTTCGGGGCCCATATTCATAATTTAAATTGATTAACCACTGACTACAGAAAATATTATTAAATGGTGTAAAATATAAAATAATAAATAATAATAATAATAATCTTTATTCATGAAATCATAGTTATAACAATTAGCATAAAAGGACTTACATCTATACAGAACATTCATAATACTGGTTGCCTGAACTAGGAGAATCCTGTATCTCAGGCTTTGAGAGTTTTAAATTATACTCTAAGTAGAAAAATAATAATCATTTACAATTAATACAATACTGCTTATTCAATTAATAATATAATAATACTATATAATTGATTTTATTTGATAATGCTTAATTAATATATGTTCACCTATGTAGGACATTGCATTGTCACCGTTAGCACAAATTGAAACTAGGACAGTCGGAATTGCATGAATCGTCAGCTTGTTTAATTTGTTTAGGTATATTACAAATTAGACCAATATTTAATAAATTACGCAGTTATGAAATAAAGGATGAGTATGTTTTGAGTAATACTAAAACTGAAAATGGACTTCTTATAATCTAAAAAGGTGGCTCTTAGGCGCCTTCGTAATATATAGAGTTTTGGAACCTTTTTTCGGCTAGTTTTCTTGCTGGGCATTTGGCACTGGCAGTACCAGTTTCGTGATTACACGGTTTCTTATAGTGCATGCATGTCGCGGACTTTGGTGGTTCGGCCTTCTTGTTGCGTACCCTATCTCTTCGCAATGCCCACAGATGTTAACTTCCATCATACATGTAATCCCGCATGACCGTACTGCTGGCATTTATAGCGCCTTGTGACCAGAGTAAAATCCCTTACAGGGCACGACGACCAGTTCACGAAAACTCTGTCGTTTGTGACTAGTGTACTTGCGAATTAGAGCTGGGACTTCAATAATATAACTGCAGGTCTCGGCTTCCTTCCTGCCCGATTTATGGCTCAATCTTGACGAGAACAAAAATAATTCTAGGCTTAGGGCTTGTAATTTGTCGGCTAGGCTTTGTTGAAAGATAACTTCCGCTTCTTGCATATCCGCGGGCACTCCGACTATTACTACTCTGGGCTTTCGTTTTTGTTGTTCATCCACAGTGAGCCCCGACGTCGTTAGCTGCTGCAACTGTTTCAGTTTCGCAAATGAATTGTTCTACAAGGTTTATTCAGTTGATAGCTAAACCAAAACCTACATAAAGCTCCAATGTTGTTGAGATTTGTTGTGGTGTCTTGAATGGGAAGTGCCTGAGTGGCCGTGTGGTGGATTTGCAGACTTTTCCTATCCTACCTTAGCTTATGCTCATACCATACCTTAATATAGCCTCAAGAGCCTTAATTCAATTCAATTCAATTATTTATTCATAACATTCGTTACAAGTCATTTAACATACAAACATATAAATTTTATTATATAAGTTTAACATTTAGCAATCCATATTTTACATTGAACATTTTATTAAAATCTATTCTTATTCTTATATAAGTATTATAATATCTAATAAGGTATCTATTGTCAAATTTTATATAAAACTAATCGGGTTGACTTAAAAGTTCATCTAGCGAGTAGAATGCATTTTCTATCAGATACTCCTTAGAAAATTCTTCTAATTTTAAGTCATTTGGTAAATGCCAAATGGTTATGTATTTTTAGACCAATATAACGGGTGATAACAAAAAAATGAGAATTCGTTCAGAGGTGTAAAAAAATACTCGTGTATCTTTTTAGCACAATTTGATATTATTGGAAAATATGTACATAGAAACTATTTACAAAATCATCAATGCACATTAGAATAGGACTCGTGGTCAGCTGTTCCACTCAGTATAGACATGACGTTGGAACATGACTCTTGGACGGAATTCTTGTCCATTTTCCGCACACATGTTTTAATTCTTTATATCAGTTGGGTACAATTTTCAGCTCTCCAATTATTTTTGTATACTAAACTGCTCAAATAACCTAAGAAATCTTCAATCGGCCGACATTGTGCAAGGTTTATGGGGTTTCGGATTTTCGGTACAAATGGTATATTATTAGCGTCTGGGAAACGCGTCGTTTTTTTGGCGTAATGCGACGATGCTTTATCCGACCAGAACATATTCTCCATTTGAGTGATGTTTGCGAATAAATGCTATCAGTATTTTTTTCAAGCGTTCGCTCTCATATACTTTTTGGTTGACCGCAAAACCACTCGGTTTGAACGACAGTTTCAAAAGACCTATGTCGGATATAGCCACATAAAGCATAACTTTCTGCTCAAACTTGTGCTTATACTTGTGTTTTATATCGTCTGGTGTTGTAAAATTATTGCTGGTGTAGTATCGGTCATTTCCAGGTATATGAGTTTTACCCAAAGGAAAATAACTTTCATCGTCCAAAATGAATGATTTTCCTTTGTGATTTCGGATCATCCAGCGACACTGTGATATAATAGTCAGTTTTTGCTGTTCAGTGTATTCCGGTGCTCTCACCTTCTTGCGGCCTTTTAGACCTATCTTTTTCAAGAACGAACAAGTGCACGGTTGGGAACACTTTATTTTTTCTCGCGGCATCTCGTTGGCTCATAGGATTATTATCGTTAAAAGTGCTATGGAGTAAGTTCATCCTTCTCTTGGTCATTATCTTCGCTGGTCGCCCGCTACCACTTTTGTGATCTATCGTCAAGGATGCAAGAATTCTATAAATAGTGGAGACTAAGTACATATTCTTTACTAAAATTATCTACAGTAGACTTTTTCCCCCAGTTAGTTTGAATTATAAAAATGTTCAACCGTTTTCGCAGCGTTTCTTGTTTCGTCACCATTTTGACAAATATTAATGCTTGAAAAACAAAATCAAATGAAGTTTAAGAACCTCAAAAGAAGTAGTAACAACTTCATAAACAAAGTTTTTTGTCTAAGTGAATAGTCTTGTTTTGAGGTCCATAGAAAGTTATTCTCATTTTTTTGTTATCACCCGTTACCACACACACTGCTCAGAATTTTTCAGTTTGTGTCGGTTTGGAAGTGGTTGATCTCCATTGCGGTAGTTTGGACCACGTGTTAAAACACGTGGTCCAAAAAGCACGGACATTTCGTCCGTGACGGAAAATTCGTCCAGGTCTCTACGAACTAATTTGGAGACCTCCAATATGTACAGGCTTGGAACAGCTATCATTTTTAAGGTCCTAAATAAGTTGCGTGTAGGTTTATTCTAACAACCCTTTTTTGTATGATAACACTCTGTATTTCTGCTGCCTGTCCCCACATATCAATCCCATATGTAATGATCGACTGAAAATATGCAAAGTACGCATTTCTTACACATTGATCATCGAGCATTTTAGTTAGACGTGAGATGGCAAAGCACGCTTTTCCTAACTTCTTACATAGTTCATCTATGTGGTCATTCCACTTAACACATAATAATATATTACTAGCCTTATAGCTAGTCCTATATCCTATTTATACCTCTTTAAGATAAATAACTTATTTAAAGAGTTAGATATAAAATACCACAGCCACGAGAAATCGTTTAATAATATAGCAAATCAATGATAGGAAATGGTCAGCCACGGTCGCTACATCGCTAGACAAGCCTTCCCATTTGCTCTCAGCTGCTAGCCCATGCTCTTCTAAATGTATCAATGATCTTCCCGTCGATTTTACTCATAATTTTAATTTATTGGTAGTCTCATCGTTAGACGAAATTACTATGACGAAAATTTGATAATGCCCAGGAAAGAGACGGGCGGAGAGAAGGGTGTCTTAAACTAGGAATAATGAAAAAAAAAGTTAGTGTCAATACTGATTACTTTAATCAAAGAGAGTTGAAAGTGAAATTATACCGTCAAAGGTGACTACTGTTGTTCATTATACTAAACTATTATAAAACTTTTAGTATTATGGCCATCCACCGCGACAGTTCTGGTACACCCGAAGCAGTTCTCAGCCAGCAGCGACACTATAAACGCTGCAAAGCAGTTATAAGAAACTACACTCAGAAATATAATATCACAGAAAGGATTGCTATTCTTAATCTTCTATCACTATTTCAGTTTTCTTCATCTGAATTCGTTTTGGAGGTCGCCCAATCATTTTCGTTTTCTTCCGAGACCACTCCCTTTGACTGCCCTGGCTCATCAGTGTCTTCGCTCGTGCCTTGTCCAATTTCAATCAGTCCCATTCTGTCGTGCTTTAAGTCCTAATACGAATTTGAATTCGTGAAATTCGTTATGTTTTTTAATCTGGAAAAGTTCTTTGACAGTCGGCTATGCTCAACGAAGTATGTTACCGTACTGAGTTATTATATGTATATTTAAAAATTGAACCGAATATTTTACCCCGCTTGCGGCTTCACATGACAGTATAATGATCTCAGCAGGATAAAAATCAACATCCGTTTGATCGCACACATAGTGATCGGCACTAATGAGGATAATAATAACACTGTTGATTTACATACGAGTTCTTCGAGGTTTTAAATAAATAATAATGTATAATACACAAAGTTACATCGATATAAGTTTGGACTGAACTCGTATGAAATAGCACCGTAGCTAAAGTTTAAATGGGTGCAGGTAATGATTAATGAAATGAAACGATTTGCGTTATATCATGAATGATTTAATTTTATGACGACGGCTTGATGTAACAAAATTTCTACATCTGCAAAATTATAAGTGTTGTTTTTTGCCCAATAAAAAATATCGAATCCCATTTATTTAGTTGTGTTTCCTGTTCAGTAAGCTTCAATGATCTCAGATCTGGTTGCGATCCCCCGGCTCCGACACGACGAATCGCTATCATTCCATCGCTGTCGGTTTATCATTATTATGAGCCTATTATGTCCCACTGCTGGGCAAAGGCGTCCCCCTCTTTTTCCATCTTTTGCGGTTTTGAGCTGTATCTGGCCAGTCCTTCAAATATGAGTCCAAGTCATTCCGCCATCGCCTACGAGATCTGCCACGTCTCCGTTTCGAGTTGTGGGGCTTTCACTCTGTGGTTTTTTTTCGCCCACAAGTCGTCCGGCATGCGACAGACGTGACCAGCATAGTCCCCTTTCAACTTGGCCGCTTTCCAAGGTACATTAACTATCTTGGTTTGTGAGCGCAGCGTGGTTGACATTTTCAAGATTGCTGAAAAATTTATGACTTCCGAGGAAAAATTGTCTATGAAATGAAAATTGTATGAACTGAAGCATTCCGTGAAGTGTTTTTCTATAAAAGAAGTAGACACCTTAATTTTAGGGACACTTTCGTCGGGCTTCAAGATATAGTTTTTTCGTTGAATTTCTTTTTTCATTGCCATTAATTCAAATTTAATTATTGATAAAGCATACCTGTTTAGCGTTGATTGGGGAATCACATACACTGTTATATACGTAAATAAATACTAAAAATAACTAAGAAATAAATTCGGCTTGGTTATTTGGTACCTACATATTTTAGCTATACCTAAACATACATATTTTTTACAATCCTTGGAATTTTCAACGCCAACAATCTCTTGGTAAATATATTGAGTGGACGGTGGATTATGCTTTACATATTCTTTCCTTAAGTAATTTAATTCTTCTATTTCGGCACCAAGTTCCTCTTCAAGGTGTTTGATGCGTTGCAATGCCACTTCATGTGTAGAGGCGCACTGGTTGAATGAGTCCAGTAATAGACGCAGTCGCACCACCTCACCCTCGGCTTCATCTAATTTAATATAATTATCCACCAGCTGGGATTTCAGTAATGTGTTGATGTTGATGACTTTCTGTAATTCTACTTCATTATCATAACTTTCCTGCAGCAGTTGATCACTAAAGGCCTTAGATGCCTGCAAAGCAAATCCTTGTGAGCAGCCTTCAGTTGCATCTCTAGTTGTCGTGCAGTCGCCTTGCGTGAAATTATGCCAGATTTAGTGCTCACTGTCGCTCAAACGTATTCTGAAAGATAAAAAGTAACTGAGTATTTCCGATAAGTGAGAATAGTTTTTTTTTATTATTGTTGCTAGTTTTGAGCCGAAAACGGTGTGCAGTGTTTTCGTGTAGGATAATGTCAGTGGCAAGAGTGGCTATTCTCAACTCTGCTTCCACTAATAATCGTCAAGCAGAGAGAAAAATCGCACGGCGCCAGTGTATTTATGTGGACGTTGCTCACGGCCGTAACAGTGACCTATGTGAAATATATATGTATTGTCTCAATACAATGAGAATAATCGTGAGATAGAAATATAATTGAACAATATACTCCCCTGGTTTAAATTCAAATCCAATCCAACCTACATATTTTAGCTATACCTAAACATACCTGTTTTTGCTGCCTATAGGGCTTTATACCTGCTTGTAGGGATGCGTGTTGCAACCTTCGCAGATTATCGATGGTGTTACATATTTATAATAAATAATAAATATGTAATACCATCGTCTTGAGTTGAGTGGTCTTAGCATTGTCATAAAAAATATAAAAAGAAATAAAATAATAAAAATCAATGTATACATGAACTTCAAAAATAAACTTAATTTACATGGTCTTCGTCGCCGAAACTGTCGGTATCACTGTCATCTCCTATATTTATTACCAAACGGTTCTGGTCTCTGTTGATATATTTTTGTAAATCGGCTGATACTAGATCTTCTCCATGTTTTACACAATTTGTCCAGTTTTCTCGGGTAACATTGTCGACGGCTTGATGTAACAAAATCTCTACATTTGCAAAATTATAAGTGTTGTTTTTTGCCCAATCAATACCAAACAATACAAAAATATCGAATCCCATTTAATATCTATCGCAAAGGCTAACTTCTTCGGGTTGAAACTGTCAATCACTAAACACTGATTCTATAATGCGCTTCTGGGCCCATAACCTTTTTTGGTTAAATCAAAAGGGCCTAGGCAATTCAAACTATTTTACTAACGCACACAACACATGTAAATACATAAACTTCTAAAATATATAATACACAAACACATGTCAACTTAGATGTTATCGGTTCAGCAGCTGTCAACGGAGTGAAAACATAAACATTAAATTCAAGCTGCTGTCACTAGATTTGAAGTTATTCAAATCTAGAACCTTCATAAAGTCAATTGCCAGTCTCACATGACAGTCGCTAAGTAAGGTCATGGTGAACCCATAACATTTGCAAATGTTGGGACCCCAGATCCAGTCGTCTTCTTTCTTTTTAAATCCTTGACGATCCAGGTTAAGGCTATGAAGTGCAGCGTGGCGCCGAGCACCAATATTAGCCCTAGTACGGTGGCTACAACGCCATACATCTCGGCTGCCATCGCTGGGGGCGTGGCTTCTGAGCTTGAGGCCATGCTTGTTCTAGAAAAATAGTAAATATGTATATGTCATTGGTTTTTACCGCATGTATCACATCACACTATACGTATATCTTTTATGGGCGATGCTCTTATTACTAAAATAATCAAATTATTTATTTTACTTAAAATTAATTCGTCTGCAGTGCTGTCCGTAACATTAATTATTAAATTGGCCAAACCAAGTGCTATTTCTATCATATCGCTTTTGGTCATTTTGTTTTGAGCTATTGCCTTGCTTTTCCTTCCACGCTGCACTGTGGTTGGTGCGGCCACGTGGTTTTGCAGGCCGTTCCTCGAATTCGCGAACTTCGTTCCAATTTGTGTTGAAGTTCTGTCTCTGCTGGTGTTCATATGCGCGTCGTTGTCCACGATTTTCGCGCCTCTCACCGCTAGCGGGCTGTCCACGCTGAATCGGTTGAGTTCTTCCGTTATTACGGGTATCTGCCATCCTGGCTGCAAATTGCAAAAGTATTTGTACTATTTTATCGTCTAAAAACGACAGTCTCACATGACAGTCGCGCTTACCTAGGAACGTCATGGTGTACCCGTAAAATGCACACATTTTGGGACCCCAGATCCAGTCGTTGGCTACGGCAGAGCTGAAACTCAGTGATATCCCGAAGATTGTCACGAAAACATCCGCAATGATTGGATTCGCGAGAAGTATCATTAAAGTCTTCTTGCAACAAAAAAAAATAATACTTTTTTTTTTTCCTGAGGTACCTTGCTACTGGTTTGAATTCTTATATCGTTGCGGTGCGTCAACCGCGAGATTGATTGTAAAATAATCTATGCATGATTCTTACGCTGATATCATTTCCATTTAAATACTTGTTCTTCTTTGTTTTGAGAAGACAGTTGCTAAGTAAACAACTTCTGTATGTTACTGGTTATTAGGCTTATTTTTATGTAAGCAAAGAATAGCTTCTTCGGGTTGAAACTGTAATCACTAAACACTGATTCCATAATGCGCTTCTGGGCCCATAACCTTTTAAGGTTAAATCAAAAGGGCCTTGGCAATTCAAACTATTTTATTAACGCGCACAACACATATAAATACATACACTTCTAAAATATATAATACACATGTCAACTTAGATGTTATCAGTTCAGCAGCTGTCAACGGAGTGAAAACATAAACATTAAATTCAAGCTGCTGTCACTCAAATCTAGAAACTTCATAAAGTCAATTGCCAGTTCAAATTCAAATTCTTCAATCCTGGGCCTGGCCTCTGCAGGTAAAACATCGGAGGGCCCATGAAACAGACTAGGAGTGGGATTGGCTCCGGCTGGCACAAGAGCTGCTGGTAGAGGTGGAACCTGGGGTTCGTGCGGAGGACGTCGCGTATTCAGTACTCTATTTAAAGTTACTAGTGGAGAAATGTAGCACTCGTAGACGTTGTGGTTTTCTGGGGTCAGCTGCCCAAAAGATCCTGCTGGAATGGGGCCATCAGCGGCTTGAGGTATTGCAACATCGGGGAGATTAAATTTGATTTCTTCTCCTCCCACGGTAACAGTGTTGCCTATACTTGAAATATAGTGGTATAGGTTGTCCGGAATGCATAGATCTTCAGGGAGAAGATCTTGACATCTTGCGGAACCAAGCTTTCGTTCATCGTTGTCTAGAGTAAGATCCATAATGTGACAATTTAGTACTGTCGTCATCGAATGTTGAAACATACTAACGGCATTCATCTGTCCAATCTAGGATCAATGCCTCGAAGTGATTCGTACGTACGTTCAATCTTGTCAATGTATCCTCCAAAATGCAAAATTTTGTGAGTACGTCTCTTGCGTAGGAATTGAGCTGGTATGCGGTCCAATGTCGTATAGTGGCTCGTCGACTGGGGCAGTTTCCTCTTTTGCCCTAAAGTCGTAAGAAGTGGCGGCATTTATCTTCGTCTCTTCTTTTTGTTTTGAGCTATTGCCTTGCTTTTCCTTCCACGCTGCACTGCGGTTGGTGCGGCCACGTGGTTTTGCAGGCCGTTCCTCGAATTCGCGAACTTCATTCCAATTTGTGTTGAAGTTCTGTCTCTGCTGGTGTTCATATGCGCGTCGTTGTCCACGATTTTCGCGCCTCTCACCGCTAGCGGGCTGTCCACGCTGAATCGATTGAGTTCTTCCGTTATTACGGGTATCTGCCATCCTGGCTGCTAATTGCAATAAGTATTTGTACTATTTTATCGTCTAAAAACGACAGTCTCACATGACAGTCGCGCTTACCTAGGAACGTCATGGTGAACCCATAAAATTCACACATTTTGGGACTTCAGATCCAGTCTTGGGCTACCGCAGAGCTGAAACTCAGTGGTATCCCGAAGATCGCCACAAAAAAATCCGCTAGAATGGAATTCGCGAGAAATATCATTAATGTCTTCTTGCAACAAAAAAAGAAATACTTATTTTTTTTCCTGAGGTACCTTGCTACTGGTTTGAATTCTTATATCGTTGCGGTGCGTCAACCGCGAGATTGATTGTAAAAGAAACATGTAAAATAATCTATCCATGATCCTTACGCTGTTATCATTTCCATTTAAATACTTGTTCTTCTTTGTTTTGAGAAGACAGTTGCTAAGTAAACAACTTATGTATGTTACTGGTTGCTAGGCTTATTTTTATATAAGCAAAGAATAGCTTCTTCGGGTTGAAACTGTAATCACTAAACACTGATTCTATAATGCGCTTCTGGGCCCATAACCTTTTAAGGTGAAATCAAAAGGGCCTTGGCAATTCAAACTATTGTAGTAACGCGCACGTACATACACTTCTAAAATATAAAATACACATACACATGTCAACTTAGATGTTATCGGTTCAGCAGCTGTCAACGGAGTGAAAACTTAAACATTAAATTCAAGCTGCTTTCACTCAAATCTAGAAACTTCATATAGTCAATTGCCAGTCTCACATGACAGTCGCGCTTACCTAGGAACGTCATGGTGAACCCGTAAAATTCACACATTTCCTGACCCTACATATTTTAGCTATACCTAAACATACCTGTTTTTTTTTAATCTCTCCGAGGATCCAGCTCATCGCGAGTAGGTTTAGAAATAAACCCAGGCCCTCTATAATCCCCAGCACGGCCGCCGTCAGGCCATACATTTGGCCTGTCATCGTGCTGGGCGTGGCGTTGAACCCCGCTCCCGACATGCTTGTTCTAGAAAAATAGTAAATATATGTCATTGGTATTTACCGCATGTATCACATCACATCACACTATACGTATATCTTTTATGGGCGATGCTCTTATTTCTAAAATAATCATATTATTTATTTATTTATTTTACTTAAATTAATTCGTCTGCAGTGCTGTCCGTAACATTAATTATTAAATTGGCCAAACCAAGTGATATTTCTATCATATCGCTTTTCGTTGCGGTTCTTGGGAAATTTAAATTTCTTGTATTCATCCACGCCACTATTTTTGATTTGTTGCAAGACATGTTCGGGAATGTGTAATTTTTTCTAGGATTACATGGCATTGTCTACTACTTTAACCGAACCCGGGTTTAATTTCAGGAGTATACTCCTAAACCATTCGTCGAAACAATCGCCATTCATATCTTAGAGATAATCGGATTTTGAAGTAAACATCAGTCAACCTTCTTCCACACAAATCCTCCGCTGCCAATGTGTGTGGGATATAATTAATCTCCGTCCTTTCCCCGATGGAACTTTTAGGCCTGTGGTCAAAACCAACTAAAGTAGGGTCAAAACGGACGTTACGGTGAGGCCATAAATCATTACCCCCCCCCCCCCCCCCCCCCCTTACTACCTGCTTGTAGGGATGCGTATTGCAACCTTCGCAGATTATCGATGGTGTTACATATTCATAATAAATATGTAATACCATCGTCTTGAGTTGAGTGATCTTAGCATTGTAATAAATAATATTAAAAGAAATAACATAATAAAAATCAATGTATACATGAACTTCAAAAATAAACTTAATTTACATGGTCTTCGTCGCCGAAACTGTCGGTATCACTGTCATCATCATCATTCATGTCATTTATTACCAAACGGTTCTGGTCTCTGTTGATATATTTTTGTAAATCGGCTGATACTAGATCTTCTCCATGTTTTACACAATTTGTCCAGTTTTCTCGGGTAACATTGTCGACGGCTTGATGTAAAAAATTCTCTACATTTGCAAAATTATAAGTGTTGTTTTTTGGCCAATCAATACCAAACAATACAATAAAAATTGGGCAAGTGCGAGCCCGACTCGCGCATGAAGGGTTCCGTACCTATACATATATATAATCTTAACAAGTTTGTTGTACTCGTATGGGAGCCCCCCTTAAATATTTATTTTATTTTATTTTTAGTATTTGTTGTTATAGCGGCAATAGAAATACATCGGGTGCGTCCCATGAGATATAACTACATTATATATAATTTCATATTAATAACGTTCACAAGATATAATAAACTTTTGATATAACATCAAAATCAATATTTTTATTAGGAATAACGGTCAATTAGAATAATACTCATGTTGTAGAATGATTTTTTAAATAACACTCAAATACTCTAAATTCAGTTGATATAACATACATAACGTATATCGATCATAGTATATACTTTCTTTTAGTATAATTATTAGAAAATATAATAGCGTATGATATACTAAATATGTTATAACTACTACCCCTATTATGCCCCTAAAATGGAATATGGGTCAAAAACCGAAAACTGTAGGTTAGGTTAGGTTTGTTTTATGACCATGGATAGCGGAGCGTCAAAATGCTTGCTTGCATGGAGGTACCTACATTAAAATTTAACAGCGAACTTTTGCATACGTATGTTCACAATTGATAATGGCAGATGAAATTCTGGCAAGTAAGAGTATACCGTTTGGAAGAACTGCGACAAAATGGAATATGGGTCAAAAACCGAAAACTGTAGGTTAGGTTAGGTTTGTTTTATGACCATGGATAGCGGAGCGAGTGAAGCGAGCGGAGCGTCAAAATCAGGGATCGGATACCGTTATTTTTGTATTACCGTTATTGGTCACGTGACGCTAAACCAAAATGAATATTGGTAGTGGTTTCGTTTACCGGTATTATAACGTTATTCACATAATACCGTTATTTAGCAAATTCCGTTTCTGTTTAACAAAATTAACCGTTTAATTTGAGTTTGACAGAGATAGAATGAGTCGTTCTGTGTTGCGATTTTGATTTTACGTACGATTTTGTTTATATGTCACTCGCATTTGACTCGCGTCGCGGTAGTCGCAGCGCAGCAGAGTGATTTGATTTGATTTTCCGCAGTTCATGTGGTTTGGTGTGCGTTTTTGTCTTGTAAGTTAAAAAAGGAGTAATGTATGTATAATATATCTAAGTATATAAGTATTTATGTTTGTCCGCGTTTATCTCCCGTTTGGCTGAACCGATTTTGATGCGGTTTTCAGAAAAGAATTTGTTACACTTAGGAGAAGATTAACGTAATTCGACTTAAAAAAGAGGATCTCAGTTTGACCCATATGTTTGTCTGCATTCATGTGTATTAGATTACATTTGAATCCTGTAGTCAGATTGTTTAATTATTTTTTCTCCAACTTGCTTGGAAATGTTCCCATTAATGTAGTAAAACTGGACCGCGAAATTGTTCGTTATATTTAGAAGGCGTTAATGAAAATTAAAAAATATATATATTATTGGCCTTAGCCGGGAAATCAATATTATTTAAATAAGACGATTAAGTAAAAAACACACCTTCCGTTTATAACGTCTCATACAAATGAGGGTAATCTTAATTTGGCCGGTTACTGCATTTTTTGCTTTTAATTTTTTCAAAGACTGATAATTCCCCATACAGCCAATTGTCCACTAAATTTAAAAAATAAAAACTATTGTAAACTTTTAAATTGTTCTCTGCGTTTAGTTCTTGCACTGAAAATTTTTTTGCTCTGCTACTGTCAATGTATTTGAAATGTCGACAAATTTCGAATAACGGACAAACAATTTAAATAATAATCTTATTATGCGGTTAATTTATTTTCATGATTCTTAGTTATTTATTAGAGATTTCTCACGAAAGTTTTAATTTTAATAATATGATGATATTTAATGAGTGAGTTGAAAATTAATAAGTGTACCAAACGTAAACAAATAAAAAATAAAACAGAAATGATTGTGTCCAAATCAATATAAAAGTTATTTTGAACTTATGATCTTCTCCGAATGATAAATATGGTATGGTTTCTAAAAAAAACAGTGTGTTTAGAAGTTGTTAATTTAACTAAAATTTATAATTACCTATGTGCATATTTTTTGTTATTGTGTTTTCATATATATTATTTCTTATTCATATATTTTGTTTTAAATCAAACATAATATGATTCGGACCCGAAATTTTATTCCTATTCCTAAAAAAAATAAGTACCAAATGAACTTCATGGTACTGATATATTAAATTAAAATGTAGATTGGTGATTATTTCCAAGCATATTTGGAGAAAAGCACTATACAAGCCTCGGCGGGAATGTCAGTTCGCAGATTCGTATTATTGAAGGACTCGGCTACGCCTCGTCCTTCAAAATCATACTCATCCATGAACTGACTTTTCCCGGCCTCGGCAGTAATATACTATTAAGGGTCCTCTGGATGCCGATTAAGAGAAAGACATCCAGTTTGAAATCCAAGATGGCGGACATTATTTTTTCTTAAAAATCGATATGGGTGTCATTTCCAAGGTTCCTCGGGGTTCCGATTACGAAAATGACGTCCATTTTTAACCGACTTCAAAAAAAGGAGGGGGTTCTCAGTTCGGTTGTATGTTTTTTTTTTTTTTTTTTTAATGTTTGTTACCTCATAACTCCGTCATTTATGAGTCGATTTGGAAAATTCTTTTTAGGTTCATGAATAGACATTTCAAGGTTGGTCCCATAAAATTTTGGTGAAGATCGGATGACGAGATCAATGAGGAATCGAAGGAATTCCTGAAATTTTATAGGCAGTCATAATATTTTTCATATATTTTCTAAAACTAAGTATTTGCATATGGTAGTCATCATCTTCCAATGCTGAACTGATGATGGAAGGTACAACTCCTTAACGGTTAGGAGTTAGGAGATAATTAAAACGAGATGCATTCGTTCAAGACCTCCCTGATCACCCCGCCATAAGTATTTTATATGAATCACTAAAAAGCGAAAAAAAAAACCTCACGTAAACTTTAATATATAAATATAATAACAGTGGTTTGGGATCGACTTCAAAGGGTGAGTCAAATGTAATCTGTACTTGAACGGGTTATTTTTGGATTTTTAGATTTACTGAAGTCTGTTCTTTTTTTTGTTAAAAATTTTTTGTGATTTTGAAATCAAAGATGGTGGACATAAATTTTTCTTAAAAATCGATATGGGTGTCATCTCCAAAGTTCCTCGGGGTTCCGATTACGAAAATGAGATCCATTTTGAAATCCAAGATGGCGGACATTATTTTTTCTTAAAAATCGATATGGGCGCATCTCCAAGGTTCCTCGGGGTTCCGATTACGAAAATGACATCCATTTTGAAATCCAAGAGGGCGGACATTATTTTTTCTTAAAAATCGATATGGGTGTCATCTCCAAGGTTCCTCGGGGTTCCGATTACGAAAATGACTATGGGTGTCATCTCCAAAGTTCCTCGGGGTTCCGATTACGAAAATGACATCCATTTTGAAATCCAAGATGGCGGACATTATTTTTTCTTAAAAATCGATATGGGTGTCATCTCCAAGGTTCCGCAGGGTTCCGATTACGAAAATGACATCCATTTTAAAATCCAAGATGGCGGACATTATTTTTTCTTAAAAATCGATATGGGTGTCATCTCCAAGGTTCCTTGGGGTTCCGATTACGAAAATGACATCAATTTTGAAATCCAAGATGGCGGACATTATTTTTTTCTTAAAAATCGATATGGGTGTCATCTCCAAGGTTCCTTGGGGTTCCGATTACGAAAATGACATCAATTTTGAAATCCAAGATGGCGGACATTATTTTTTTCTTAAAAATCGATATGGGTGTCATCTCCAAGGTTCCTCGGGGATCCGATTACGAAAATGACATCCATTTTGAAATCCAAGATGGCGGACATAATTTTTTCTTAAAAATCGATGTTTGTTATCTCCGAGGTTCCTCGGGGTTCCGGATACGAAAATGACGTCCATTTTGTGATTTTGAAATCAAAGATGGTGGACATAATTTTTTCTTAAAAATCGATATGGGTGTCATCTCCAAGGTTCCTCGGGGTTCCGATTACGAAAATGACATCCATTTTGAAATCCAAGATGGCGGACATTATTTTTTCTTAAAAATCGATATGGGTGTCATCTCCGAGGTTCCTCGGGGTTCCGGATACGAAAATGACGTCCATTTTGTTATTTTGAAATCAAAGATGGTGGACAAATTTTTCTTAAAAACCGATATTGGTGCCATTTCTCTAAAATATATCTCCACCAGTTTTAAATCTAATTTTTTATTTTGAAATGTACACCCCCCGAAAAACCCAGAAAACGACATCCATGACGATTTTTAAAAAAAATTACGTCCACCATCTTTACTTCCAAAATGAGTGCCATCTTTGAAATTTACACCCCCAGAAACCTAGAAAACGACACATGTCAAATTTTTCAAAAAAGTGACGTCCGCCATCTTTATTTCCAAAATGGATTCCATATGTAAAAGTAGTACACATTGTATGTAGGATTAGTAAACTCAGGGCTTATGGGCTTGGCTTTTCGAGGGATCTGACAATTTTTTTTACAGCGAAAGCGTTATGAGCCTGTGAGTCTTGGCCGCCACTTTTACACGAAATGTTTTTGGTGGGATTCTCATTTCCTTTTTTAAGGTAATTTTTAATTTATAGGTTTTTTATTTTTTAGTAATAATAATTGTGTATTTAAGAAATACTTACGTTTAGCCCCATATATGTACACTTTTATCCCCCATTATGGAAAGCCCATACAAACTTTCATCCCCTTATTTTAAGGGTGAGGGGTGAATTTCTAAAAATCCTAGAATGTGTATTTTATTTATAACAATGAGTCCCAATAGGTATAAATTTTCAGACCTCTAGTATCAAAATTTGCGAAAGTCTCATACAAACTTTCATCCCCTAGTTTAAGGGGTTGGGGGGTAAAAGTTCCAAGTTTCAGAATTATTCTATTGTATGTGTACTAAAAATAACTTACCTACCAAATTTCAGCTTTCTAGGTCATCGGGAAATACCCGAGAGGTTTTGATACGTCAGTGTATAAGTGTATATACACCGTGAAATTTTAGTGGTTGTTTTCCCGCGGCAGGGCGATTTGGTATCGGTAGTACTTTCGAATTATAATAGACAAACACAAAAAAAAAAAAATTGTCTAAAAAAAATACAAAAATAATATCCTGAACTCGAACTTGCGAAAAACAATAGTAACGCACTAAAACTGCAAGTAAATGACAGTTCCCGATATTGTAGGTAAACAGATAAACGAATAAACAAGTAAACACGATTAGGCACAAATAAGTCGTAGCATGTCAGTAATAAGGCGCTCCCGCAGCGAGCAACGCGGATACTCCCCTCTCACTCTCTCAGGGATTACCAGTAGTAGATTAAGGCGCCGACGCGGCGGGTAGCCGGCTACCCTTCTTTTCAGTTGACCCGTGACAGGCGCAAGCGCATCCACCCTCGTTTTGCGCATGCGGAGTTCACAAATCACCGTAAAATGGATCGACATTACGAATATTCAAATTTAGAGTACGTCGCGATGGTGCAGCTGTACGCTGTACGCCAGGGCTAATTACGACAGACCCGGACCTAACTCCGTTGGACTTTTATTTGTGGTCTGAGCTAAAGCGCCTTAGTGTACCAGCGGGAATACGAAACTCGTGATGCGTTAATAGCGGGAATAACGGACGCTTTCGATGTTGTTAGACGTGATAGTTACATTAATATCATTGAAAAACAATCAAAGTAAACGTGCCCGATTGTGCATTGAACGTGGCGGATTGCAGTACGAACAATTGCGTTATCGGGAAGTTTTAAGTGTGAATACGGGACGATTAAAAATTAGGTAAGGCAATTTAATAATCATTGTAAATAAGTTGATTCCATTTTTCAAATACGCCTTAAATACGTTTTTGATCATTTCAAGCTTGATCTAAACTTGTAATTTTTACTTTTGAAGATCCGTAAACTGCCCGTAAAACGTATTTAATGACGGTCCTAAGCCCGTAAAAGTATGAAGGAAAAATGGCACTACTTTTTAGGTTATTTTGTTTTATTCACTTGAAAGAAGTACGTACTACTGCAGTGCTACTACTGGTGTTAGGTCATTTTCGAGTTTCGTTCGACGCTTTTGCAAATCTGTCATTTCTTAACATTAATGAAAAAAAAGATAACACACGGATTGTACGTCCATGGCAAAATCATTTCGTTGCGGGAAAACAACCACTAAAATTTCACGGTGTATAAGTGTGGCAAAATCGGCGAATTTAAGGTACCAATAAAACCTAAAGTATAAAAGCTAGATCAATGAAATTCAGTACATTTTATCATCTTAACCTGTGAATTTGGGCGCTCTGGTGTTAACTGGGCCAAAGCTATGAGGGTTTGAAAATTAGACGAAACGGTTCGAGAAAAGGTAGGTAGTGCCCCGCTTCTTTTTTGCTCGTCTTGGCGGGGGCACTACCGTGCCCCCAGATGTTGCATCAAATTGCTATGAATAATATTTGCATGTCCGATAATGCATTCCGCAGAAATCTATTCTCATAGTATTTAGTTGACATAAAGCAGGATAAAATTTTACTGACTATTACTGGTAGCAGTTTGGTTCTAACCCATTAAACTACTTCACTGGTAGCATGGTATAAGAAAACAAGGTGTAAAAAGTAACAGTGGGCCGACGCCTTTGATGTTTGCGTAAGTGCCGACACCGCTCAAGGCCGCCGTACCTACCAAGGGTTGTCACAGACTTACGCAACTGCCCAAAAAAGGAGGGTAATGTTTTTAGGGTTCATGTATGTATGTGTACTAATTTTACATATGGAATCCATTTTGGAAATAAAGATGGCAGACGTCACTTTTTTGAAAAAGTTGACATGAGTGTCGTTTTCTAGGTTTCAGGGGGTGTAAATTTCAAAGATGGCATCCATTTTGGAAGTAAAGATAGTGGACGTAATTTTTTTTTAAATCGTCGGATGTCGTTTTCTGGGTTTTTCGGGGGGTGTACATTTCAAAATAAAAAATTAGATTTAAAACTTGCGGAGATATAATTTTGAGAAATGGCACCAATATCAGTTTTTAAGAAAAAAATATGTCCATCATCTTGGATTTCAAAATGGATGTCATTTCCGTAATCGTAACCCCGAGGAACCTTGGAGATGACACCCATATCGATTTTTAAGAAAAAATAATGTCCGCCATCTTGGATTTCAAAATGGATGTCATTTTCGTAATCGTTACCCCGAGGAACCTTGGAGATGACACCCATATCGATTTTTAAGAAAAAATAATGTCCGCCATCTTGGATTTCAAAATGGATGTCATTTTTGTAATCGGAACCCCGAGGAACCTTGGAGATGACACCCATATCGATTTTTAAGAAATATGTATGTCCGCCATCTTGGATTTCAAAATGGATGTTATTTTCGTAATCGGAACCCCGAGGAACCTTGGAGATGACACCCATATCGATTTTTAAGAAAAAATAATGTCCGCCATCTTGGATTTCAAAATGGATGTCATTTTCGTAATCGTAACCCCGAGGAACCTTGGAGATGACACCCATATCGATTTTTAAGAAAAAATAATGTCCGCCATCTTGGATTTCAAAATGGATGTCATTTTCGTAATCGGAACCCCGAGGAACCTTGGAGATGACACCCATATCGATTTTTAAGAAAAATGTATGTCCGCCATCTTGGATTTCAAAATGGATGTCATTTTCGTAATCGTAACCCCGAGGAACCTTGGAGATGACACCCATATCGATTTTTAAGAAAAAATAATGTCCGCCATCTTGGATTTCAAAATGGATGTCATTTTCGTAATCGGAACCCCGAGGAACCTTGGAGATGACACCCATATCGATTTTTAAGAAAAATGTATGTCCGCCATCTTGGATTTCAAAATGGATGTTATTTTCGTAATCGGAACCCCGAGGAACCTTGGAGATGACACCCATATCGATTTTTAAGAAAAATGTATGTCCGCCATCTTGGATTTCAAAATGGATGTCATTTTCGTAATCGTAACCCCGAGGAACCTTGGAGATGACACCCATATCGATTTTTAAGAAAAAATAATGTCCGCCATCTTGGATTTCAAAATGGATGTTATTTTCGTAATCGGAACCCCGAGGAACCTTGGAGATGACACCCATATCGATTTTTAAGAAAAATGTATGTCCGCCATCTTGGATTGCAAAATGGATGTTATTTTCGTAATCGGAACCCCGAGGAACCTTGGAAATGACACCCATATTGATTTTTAAGAAAAAATAATGTCCGCCATCTTGGATTTCAAAATGGATGTCTTTCTCGTAATCGGCATCCCGAGGATCCTTAAAAATAATTAAAAAATCTGACTACAGGATTCATATACAAACGGAAGCAAGGAACAATTTCTTGCTTTTTAAATAAAGTCTTAAACTACGTAACTCGTAATTTTTACTTAAAATAAGCTATGAAACATGTTAGTATACGTATGTATCAAAATAAAATTATAGTCTCTGCTTACTACTACTAACGCCATCTAGTGTTAAGAATGTAACTAACTACAATGTATATACCATTGTTCTATTGAATTAAGGTGGTTGCAGAGGAAACAAAACTAGACATTCCACGCTAGATGGCGCTGGGAAGCAAGATTTGTAGTTTTTGTGTATTATTTCGTATGTTACTTTAATTTGAAGTAAAATTTGTATTAGTGGCGAGTCCGCGTATTAGTCTTTTATTCATGTAGTATTAGTAGCACGTCATAAATTGTTTTATTCTCCCATGTGTTGGCAATTTGTGAAAAATCAGCAAGTACTCACACTAATAGACACTAATTGTGAGTGTGTGCGGGTGATTCATTCATTAAAGGGTCGCGTATCATCTGTCAGTTTGATAGTAAGCGCTGAATAAATAAGCAGGCATGATATTTGATTTTGATGATGAAGTAAAGATGCACCTCTAGCACAACTGTGACACGCAACTCTTTCTCGCGCGAAAAATATTTCCTATCTCTTTCTTTGCGGTACTGTAGGAGACTGACGGGCGATGCTATGTCGCGTGACAAGAATCGTGAAGCCTAGTTGTACGTATTAGACGGGCTGGATTGTCAAAATAAATAATACGAAGAAATTACAAATCTCTGGCAGTTCTACATTTTTTAAGTATGTGGTGAAATTAAATGAGTATTTTTGTTGAGTTTCTGTTCTCATATATTGTGATTCTGATTTGTGATGTTATTGAGTTTGTCCTAAGTTTTTCTGAATGATAGATTGGGTTACAGCAAAAAGGGCCCAATTTTAGGACACATATTTTGTTGAAAAATATTTTCTCATTTTTGTTACTTTTTGATTAGAACTAAAGAATACATTTGATTAACTTGCCCGTTTAAGTACTAGAGTGGTCCTAAGTTGCCATAGAATTACTACGTAGCCTGGGACTACTTGTACTATCATCCATTCTGTGCTGGGACTTAGAAATTTACGATGAAACAAAAACACAAGTATACTTCTGTTTTTTATTACTTAATGACAAGATCGGGCCCTTTTTCTATACTCTGACCTGATATACAAAAACCCGACATCAAGTATAGTAGGTACTGATTAGGGTTGGGATTTTCGTGATTCTAAATCGTGGTTCCACGAAGTCTCTAATTGTAAAAATGTTCAGTCTAAAAATATATAACTACTAATAGAACTACTACTAACTGAGCGCAGCACCAGTTGTTTGCGCCACGCTTCACGACCCCGAGCTAGCTCGCGCCATATAAAAATATATGACAATATATTGTTATTATATACAGATATGGATCTTAGAACCACCAACTACTAAATAAAATAAAACAATTTTTGTTACGTGTAGGTTTTATTATATACCTAGTGTGTGCGTGAGTTGTAGACGTCGCTTTAATTCGAAATGGTGTATACGTTGTAATATTATTTTAGGCAACACGCATGTTTTGTAGAAAATTATAAGTTTCTGCAGCTTTTCTTGGATGAAGCCTTCATCTGTTTGAACTTTAATTGACATTATTTTTGTTGATAATTCAATGAAGGAAATCATCTTGCAGTAATCCCTTTTGATGAAGCTCTAAGCTGGTATGGCCTTGAATCTGTAATGAAATTATTTATTACGTCACAAAAATGCCGGCAATGGAAACGGCTGTATGCATGTCCTATCTTACAGGGTGTTAGGGTAATTAGTGTTATTACAGGAGGTATCCTTCAAGGAGGAAACTTAGTCACTGAATCGATAATTCCCAAAAGTTTTGGTTTCCCACACCTATTGAAAAACATGGGTAGGTCTTGGTATCAATTCAGTCAGAGAGAAGAAACTACCTATATGAACCCACTATGAACAGCTTTGTTTTTTTTTCATCACCCAAAGCGAGCGATTGCGTTCAGTTTTTGTGGTTGGTTACGGTTGTCATCACGCCATGCTTGTCTTCGCCTAAAAAGAAAATAGCGCGAGACACCTCTTTCACGGCAGGACGCTTCGATTTGTAATGTTTTCAAACACAATACTTTCCCCGCAATTTCTGACCCATGATATCGCAATATCGTTTAGGGATCACTATGTCCTGAGTTCACATGTTTATTATTATTATATGCACGTTTCATTATTCACACTTTGCATAAAGTAAAAACTCACGAAACGAAAAAAAATTAACAAACATGATTCATTTTATACGAATTTCCACAATTGACATGACAGTATTGACACAATTCATTATTTCATTCACAAGATTTAGTGCGTTCGAAATCTGTTCCACTTTTTTTTTATGAGCAAATAAACACAATAGGTATCTTTAAAATCCAAATGTTTCCAATTATTTGTTACATTTGTTAATGAAAGCTGTAATCATTTAAAAATAAACTGTTATGCATTCATATCGAAACATCAATTTAAATTTATTATCCCAAATCATAAGTTAAGTAGTATTATATTTCAGAACGCACTGTTCATGAATAGCTTTACGTGCGCTTACGTTTGTATATGTGTAAAAGCGCACATACATATATGGACAATATTTCAACGGGTTTTAAAGCTTTAATAACTTTATAATTGTATGATTTATAGCAAAACTGATTTCCTTGGCGAGTATAAGATCGCTTAAAGATTTTTTTAAGAATGTTTAATAACCTAAAGCCATAACCGCCTAAGTGTGTATTGATCAAACGATTTGTATGAAAGTGACACCTCTGCAACCACCTTAAATGACAGTTTGTTGCGAATATCCAACGTGTTTTAATAGGTTATGGGCTGCTCCCGAATTTATCAGTTATTTTAGTTTAAAATAGATAAATTTGTGCTCGTTGATTCGCGGAAAAATGAACTCGAACTATATTGCTAGTGTGCCAAAGTTAAAAGGCAGGGAGAATTATGACGAGTGGTGTTTTGCGGCTGAAAACTTACTGGTCTTGGATGGGATGGACAATTACATCAAACCACCTACCGATTTTGAAGTCAAGCCAGCGGAAGATGCAAAAACGAAGGCAAAGTTAATATTAACTATCGATCCAGCTTTGTACGTGCATATCAGAAACACGGAATCTTCAGCGGCATTATGGACTAAGTTGAAGACCATGTTTGACGACTCCGGTTTCTCGAGAAAGATAACCTTGCTTCGACATTTGATTTCCATAAGATTGGACAGTTGTGACTCGATGGCTACATATGTCACACAAATCGTCGAAACAGCTCAACGGTTAAATGGCACAGGATTTACAATAACCGACGAATGGGTGGGATCATTATTATTAGCAGGTTTGTCCGACCGTTATTCTCCGATGATAATGGCTATAGAACATTCGGGTATTCCGATAACTGCTGATGTCATAAAATCAAAGTTGCTTGACATGGAAGTTACCAATGAGTCTGAAGTCAGTGGCGCTGCATTCGTTGCGAGAAATAAATATTACTCTGGCAACACTAAGCCGAAGAAAAATGGCGGTGCATTTACGTCAAACAAGAAGACAGTTACAGATTCAATAACAAAGGAAGTCGTTTGTTATAAATGTAAAAGCAGCGGACATTATCGGAATCAGTGCCCGTTATTGAAGAAAACTGCAAACAAATGCGTTTTTAACTTGTTTTTTATAAACGGAAAGTTTAACAAGACTGAGTGGTACGTCGACAGTGGTGCAAGTGCACACATGACTGTAAACAAGGATTGGATTAAAAACATGAACTTAACGCCGTGTTTACCAGAAATCGTTGTTGCTAACGAATCAAAAGTATCAGTGAATTGTTCCGGAGATGTAGACATCGTTTCGGATTTGGAATGTCACATAACTGTCAAGAATGTGCTATGCGTGCCTAGTTTGACAACAAACTTGTTATCAGTTAGCGAGCTTATCAGGAATGGCAACAATGTCGTATTTGAGGAAAAGCATTGTTATATTTATGACAGAAGTGATGCTTTAGTTGCGATAGCTGATTTAACTGATGGTGTTTACAAGTTGCGATTGCAGTCGCCGAGTTACGTGTTGGCAGCTCCTGCAGTTACCGGTAAATTATGGCACAGAAGGCTAGCTCACATCAACAGTCAAGATATGAACAAAATGAGAAATGGCATCGTTGATGGCCTGTCTTATGATGGCTCGTTTGACATAACAAAGGCAGAGTGTACTACTTGTTGTGAGGGAAAGCAGATGAGGTTGCCATTGTCTCTTGTTGGTGAACGAAGTACAGAGACGTGTCATCGTATACACAGTGATTTGTGTGGACCTATGGAGGTGAACTCTCTAAATGGCAGCAGATATTTCATGCTATTTGTTGATGATTATAGTCGGATGACTTTCATCTATTTTATCAAGCAGAAAAATGAAGCTTTAAGTAAATTTAAAGAATTTAAATCTATGGTAGAAAACCAGCAAGGAAAGAAAATAAAGATCTTTCACACTGATAATGGACTCGAATACTGCAGTAAAGAATTTGAAAATTATTTAAAACAATGTGGTATTATTCACCAGAAAACAAATAGTTACACACCTGAACAAAATGGTGTCTGTGAAAGGGCTAATCGCACAGTGGTTGAAAAGGGCAAATGTCTATTGTATGATGCAAAGTTGGGCAAGAGATTTTGGGCTGAAGCGGCCAGTACAGCTGTTTATTTGAAGAACAGGTCCATCGTGTCAGGAATACCTAAGACTCCTTATGAACTATGGCATGGGTCAAAACCCGACATAAGCCACATCAGATTGTTCGGAAGTAAGGTGATGGTACATGTCCCCAAGGAGAAGCGCCTCAAGTGGGACAAGAAGGCCACACAGCACATCTTAGTCGGATATGGTGAAGATGTGAAAGGATACAGGCTGTATAATCCTACCAAGAACACCATCATCACCAGCAGGGATGTCATTGTGATGGAGCATGAGACAGGTGATATTGCAACCAGCGACGAGGCTATATGGATAGCAGAAGAGGAGACAGCACAGCATAGTGTGGAGACACCAGAGATCAGTGTGGAGAAGGAGAGCGGCGATTCAGTGGGGGAATCCTGTGTTCCAGAAGAAGAGGATCAATGTGACAGCTCTTCAGATTCTTCAGTTTACACTGATGGTGAAGATACTCTTCATGGATCTCCAAGTGAGGTGCAGGTGCAGGAGGTTCAGACAACATCAGATCCAGAGCCGGAGCCTTGTGTAAAAACAAAGCGCCAAAGAAAACAGCCTGAGCGGTATGGCTTTAGCAACTTGTGTGTATCCACCGTTGTTCCAGCATCTGAGGAGATCTCAATCTCGGAGGCTCTAGCGGGGCCCGAGAAGGAGCAGTGGAGGTGTGCCATGGCTGATGAGTTGCAGTCATTCGAGGACAATGATGCGTGGGAGCTTGTCAAAAACCCTGGTGATGTGTCAATAGTGAAGTGTCGTTGGGTGCTTGTTAAAAAGTTTGATGTGGACAATAATGTGCGGTACCGGGCTAGGCTTGTGGCCAAAGGCTTTACGCAAAAGCCAGGTGTAGATTACACTCGTACTTTTGCACCTGTTATTCGTCATTCTACTCTGAGATTATTGTTTTCTCTTAGTGTTAAAATGGGAATGAGCATAACGCATTTAGATGTAACTACAGCTTTTCTAAATGGTGTTTTAAAAGAAAAAATATACATGTCAATACCTGAAGGGTTTGCAAACAAAAGTGGGGGAAATGTGTTAAGATTAAAACGGGCTATTTACGGCTTAAAGCAGTCATCTCTAGCATGGTATGAGAAAGTAAAAGATTGTCTTTGTAAATTAGGTTTTAATAACAGTCAATATGAACCATGTTTGTTTGCAAAAACTAAAGGTAATATAAAGATAATAATTGGGTTGTATGTAGATGATTTTTTGATTTTTTCAAACAATGATAATGAAACTGAAATATTAAAAAATGTATTAGCTTCAGAGTTCAAGTTAAAGGATTTGGGTCCTGTCCGACAGTATCTAGGAATGAGAATAAATGTAAACAAAAATAAAAATGTTATTACTATTGATCAAACACAGTATATTGAACAATTAGTTGAAAAATTCCAGATGTCTGACTGTAAACCTCAAAGTACTCTAATTGAACCAAAATTGAATATAGAAAAATCTACAGAATCTTTACCTAATGTTCCTTATCAAAAACTAATTGGCAGTTTAATGTACCTGGCAGTATTAACAAGGCCAGACATTGCCTATGCTGTTAGTTATCTCAGCCAATTTAATAGTTGTTATAATGTTAACTGTTATAACTATGCAAAACGAGTATTAAAATATTTACATTGCACTAAAAATTATTGTTTAAAGTATACCAGTAATGACATGGATTTGCAAGGCTTTGTAGATAGTGATTGGGCATCCGATGCCTTAGACAGGAAATCCTATACTGGATTCTGTTTTATGATGTCAGGCTCAGCAGTTTCCTGGCAAAGCCGTAAGCAGAAGACAGTAAGTCTGTCTAGTACTGAATCAGAGTACACAGCGATGTCTGAAGCTTCCAGAGAAGCTGTATATTTACGAAATTTAATTCAAGAGATTACTGGAAAAATTATTGTAATAAATTTATACTGTGACAATCAGAGTGCCATAAAATTGGCTTCTAGTGATCAGTGTCATAGCAGGTCAAAACATATAGATGTGCGTTGCCATTACATCAGAAATGTTATTAATGATAAGGTCATTAAAATTAAATATGTTCCTACTGAGGAGATGCCAGCTGACCTGCTGACTAAGGGTTTGTTTCATATAAAACATTATAAGTTCATGAATATGCTTGGTATTGTAATTGCATAATATTTAGCTTATTTTGATAAGTGGGGGTGTTAGTATATGTATCAAAATAAAATTATAGTCTCTGCTTACTACTACTAACGCCATCTAGTGTTAAGAATGTAACTAACTACAATGTATATACCATTGTTCTATTGAATTAAATGACAGTTTGTTGCGAATATCCAACGTGTTTTAATAAAACATGTCCGACATTTTGAATTTAAAAATTCATGTGACATGTCAGATCATATATTTTTTGTTTACACAGAAACAAACAATTATATAATATAATAGCGATATTTTTGCTGTATTTGAATTTTACTGGCAGGCGTAACGCTGTTACATCCGCCATTTTGTTTACGTTAGCATGACATGGGAAAATTTAAAACTTAGGTACTTAAGCTTGACTTTCATGGCTAGCGGCCGATGCGACAGTCGCGCGCGTGAGCCGCGCGCGTCAGCCGCGCGCGACTGACGCGCGCGGCTGACGCGTCCGGTTCAACTTTCGTGGGTCGCGGCCGATGCGACGGTCGCGCGCGGCCGCTGGCACACCGCGCCATATTGATGTGTCCGTCCAGTGCAGTTGTGTGTGATCTCTATGGCTTCTAAAAAATATATATTGCTAGCAATGCTAGAAGAAGAAGAGGATGACGATTTGCTATTGCTATATTATTACAAGCAAATTCTTCCCACACTTTGTCCCTCTTATAAGAATTTCTATAGTCCGGTAAACTACGATCATATAAAAAAGGGCGCTGCGCAACAAAATTAATAAGAATTTCTTCTTTTATGCTAGAAAATGTTACAATATTCGCCATTTTTACCGCGCGTCACGCGTCAGTAGAAGACCAACCGAACACGGCCGCGCGCGGCCCGCGACTGTCGCTACTGACGCGAGCCGCGCGCGGCTCGAGCCGCTAGTCTCGAAAGTGGCCCCATATAGTTTCATAGTAACTATTACTGACGCGAGGCCAGGCGACTGTCGCTGAGCGTCAGCCGCGCGCGACAGTCGCATCGGCCGCTAGCCATGAAAGTCCAGCTTTAGGGTTTTACTGGTCATGTTGTCGAAAGCGATTTTATAATTGCAAGATGCTTAAATATGACATATATTTTTTTCATAATCTTTAACCACTGTTTAATATGTTTACGACTCATTAAAAAGTGAGCGAGTTCGGCGTCTACTGGGAAATAGCACCTTAAGTGATCGCGCCGGAATTATCGTACTGCAAAAGTCTCTACCACAATAACAATAAACAAACAATCCTTAAAGCCGGCCGGCACGAGTCAAACAGAGACAAATATACAAAATATCCTTATGCGTAAACAAGATAGCGATGCGTCGGCGCCTACAAAGGAAAACGCGCAGCGAAACTGAGTAATACCGGTTAATACTGTTCAACGTAACGTTATACATTCGTTTTTCTTGAATAACGATAATCGAAATTATTTTGTTGTTTTTTTAAACGTTACTCTAAGGAAACGTTATTTCAACAAACGAAATTTTTAACAGTTATCGAACAATATTAACCAGTATTCGGATAACGGTATCGATCCCTGGTCAAAATGCTTGCTTGCATGGAGGTACCTACACATATTGAAATTTTACAGCGAACTATTGCATAAGTATGTACACAATTGATGTGCAGGCTGTTATTCTATACGAGCATTATGCATTTTGGTGTTAGATGTATTGAATAATATACATTATAAATCTGAGATATTATGAACGTTATACGTTATGATCGTTATAAACAATGATATTATACTTAAATAACGTTATACTTAACAAAAATAGATATTTTGATGTTATATCTAACGTTCGTTATACACCTTGAACGGTATACAAAACAAGCTTATACAATATGAGCGTATATAATATGAATATTATAGTATAAGTTCTTATATCTTATATTACTTACCCAAATACATCATCTGTGAAAATTTCAACGGTCTAGCTATCACCGTTGTTGAGATACAGCCTGGTGACAGACGGACGGACGGACGGACGGACGGACGGACGGACTGACGGACGGACGGACGGACGGACGGACAGCGAAGTCTCAGTAATAGGGTCCCGTTTTTACCCTTTGGGTACGGAACCCTAAAAATGTCGAATCCCATTTAATATCTATCGCAAAAGCTAACTTCTTCGGGTTGAAACTGTCAATCACTAAACACTGATTCTATAATGCGCTTCTGGGCCCATACCCTTTTAAGGTTAAATCAAAAGGGCCTTGGCAATTCAAACTATTTTAGTAACGCGCACAACACATATAAATACATACACTTCTAAAATATATAATACACATACACATGTCAACTTAGATGTTATCGGTTCAGCAGCTGTCAACGGAGTGAAAACTTAAACATTAAATTCAAGCTGCTTTCACTCAAATCTAGAAACTTCATAAAGTCAATTGCCAGTCTCACATGACAGTCGCGCTTACCTAGGAACGTCATGGTGAACCCGTAAAATTCACACATTTCCTGACCCTACATATTTTAGCTATACCTAAACATACCTGTTTTTTTTAATCTCTCCGGGGATCCAGCTCATCGCGAGTAGGTTTAGAAATAAACCCAGGCCCTCTATAATCCCCAGCACGGCCGCCGTCAGGCCATACATTTGGCCTGTCATCGTGCTGGGCGTGGCGTTGAACCCGGCTCCCGACATGCTTGTTCTAGAAAAATAGTAAATATATGTCATTGGTATTTACCGCATGTATCACATCACACTATACGTATATCTTTTATGGGCGATGCTCTTATTTCTAAAATAATCATATTATTTATTTATTTATTTTACTTAAATTAATTCGTCTGCAGTGCTGTCCGTAACATTAATTATTAAATTGGCCAAACCAAGTGATATTTCTATCATTTCGCTTTTGGTCAGATCCATTGGTGCGCTACCGCAGAGCTGAAGCTCAGTGGTATCCCGAAGATCGCCACAAAAAAATCCGCTAGAATGGAATTCGCGAGAAGTATCATTAAAGTCTTCTTGCAACAAAAAAAAATAATACTTATTTTTTTTCCTGAGGTACCTTGCTACTGGTTTGAATTCTTATATCTTTGCGGTGCGTCAACCGCGAGATTGATTGTAAAATAAACATGTAAAATAATCTATGCATGATCCTTACGCTGTTATCATTTCCATTTAAATACTTGTTCTTCTTTGTTTTGAGAAGACAGTTGCTAAGTAAACAACTTATGTATGTTACTGGTTGCTAGGCTTATTTTTATATAAGCAAAGGCTAGCTTCTTCGGGTTGAAACTGTAAATCACTAAACACTGATTCTATAATGCGCTTCTGGGCCCATAACCTTTTAAGGTTAAATCAAAAGGGCCTTGGCAATTCAAACTATTTTATTAACGCGCATAACACATATAAATACATACACTTCTAAAATATATAATACACATGTCAACTTAGATGTTATCGGTTCAGCAGCTGTCAACGGAGTGAAAACATAAACATTAAATTCAAGCTGCTGTCACTAGATTTGAAGTTATTCAAATCTAGAACCTTCATAAAGTCAATTGCCAGTCTCACATGACAGTCGCTAAGTAAGGTCATGGTGAACCCATAACATTTGCACATTTTGGGACCCCAGATCCAGTCGTCTTCTTTCTTTTTAAATCCTTGACGATCCAGGTTAAGGCTATGAAGTTCAGCGTGGCGCCGAGCACCATTATTAGCCCTATTAAGGTGGCTACAACGCCATACATCTCGGCTGTCATCGCTGGGGGCGTGGCTTCTGAGCTTGAGGCCATGCTTGTTCTAGAAAAATAGTAAATATATGTCATTGGTAATTACCGCATGTATCGCATCACACTATACGTATATCTTTTATGCGCGATGCTCTTATTTCTAAAATAATCAAATTATTTATTTTACTTAAAATTAATTCGTCTGCAGTGCTGTCCGTAACATTAATTATTAATTTGGCCAAACCAAGTGCTATTTCTATCATATCGCTTTTGGTCAGATCTATTGGTGGGCTACCGCAGAGCTGAAGCTCAGTGGTATCCCGAAGATCGCCACAAAAAAATCCGCTAGAATGGAATTCGCGAGAAGTATCATTAAAGTCTTCTTGCAACAAAAAAAAATAATACTTTTTTTTTTTCCTGAGGTACCTTGCTACTGGTTTGAATTCTTATATCTTTGCGGTGCGTCAACCGCGAGATTGATTGTAAAATAAACATGTAAAATAATCTATCCATGATCCTTACTTACGCTGTTATCATTTCCATTTAAATACTTGTTCTTCTTTGTTTTGAGAAGACAGTTGCTAAGTAAACAACTTATGTATGTTACTGGTTGCTAGGCTTATTTTTATATAAGCAAAGGGTAGCTTCTTCGGGTTGAAACTGTAAATCACTAAACACTGATTCCATAATGCGCTTCTGGGCCCATAACATTTTAAGGTTAAATCAAAAGGGCCTTGGCAATTCAAACTATTTTACTAACGCGCACAACACATATAAATACGTACACTTCTAAAATATATAATACACATGTCAACTTAGATGTTATCAGTTCAGCAGCTGTCAACGGAGTGAAAACATAAACATTAAATTCAAGCTGCTGTCACTCAAATCTAGAAACTTCATAAAGTCAATTGCCAGTTCAAATTCAAATTCTTCAATCCTGGGCCTGGCCTCTGCAGGTAAAACATCGGAGGGCCCATGAAACAGACTAGGAGTAGGATTGGCTCCGGCTGGCACAAGAGCTGCTGGTAGAGGTGGAACCTGGGGTTCGTGCGGAGGACGTCGCGTATTCAGTACTCTATTTAAAGTTACTAGTGGAGAAATGTAGCACTCGTAGACGTTGTGGTTTTCTGGGGTCAGCTGCCCAAAAGATCCTGCTGGAATGGGGCCATCAGCGGCTTGAGGTATTGCAACATCGGGGAGATTAAATTTGA
Source organism: Apotomis capreana (assembly GCA_947623375.1). Classification (NCBI taxonomy): domain Eukaryota; kingdom Metazoa; phylum Arthropoda; class Insecta; order Lepidoptera; family Tortricidae; genus Apotomis; species Apotomis capreana. The sequence goes on along the minus strand of OX392509.1, from coordinate 16,964,197 downwards.
TTTCTTCTCCTCCCACGGTAACAATGTTGCCTATACTTGAAATATAGTGGTATAGGTTGTCCGGAATGCATAGATCTTCAGGGAGAAGATCTTGACATCTTGCGGAACCAAGCTTTCGTTCATCGTTGTCTAGAGTAAGATCCATAATGTGACAATTTAGTACTGTCGTCATCGAATGTTGAAACATACTAACGGCATTCATCTGTCCAATCTAGGATCAATGCCTCGAAGTGATTCGTACGTACGTTCAATCTTGTCAATGTATCCTCCAAAATGCAAAATTTTGTGAGTACGTCTCTTGCGTAGGAATTGAGCTGGTATGCGGTCCAATGTCGTATAGTGGCTCGTCGACTGGGGCAGTTTCCTCTTTTGCCCTAAAGTCGTAAGAAGTGGCGGCATTTATCTTCGTCTCTTCTTTTTGTTTTGAGCTATTGCCTTGCTTTTCCTTCCACGCTGCACTGCGGTTGGTGCGGCCACGTGGTTTTGCAGGCCGTTCCTCGAATTCGCGAACTTCATTCCAATTTGTGTTGAAGTTCTGTCTCTGCTGGTGTTCATATGCGCGTCGTCGTCCACGATTTTCGCGCCTCTCACCGCTAGCGGGCTGTCCACGCTGAATCGATTGAGTTCTTCCGTTATTACGGGTATCTGCCATCCTGGCTGCTAATTGCAATAAGTATTTGTACTATTTTATCGTCTAAAAACGACAGTCTCACATGACAGTCGCGCTTACCTAGGAACGTCATGGTGAACCCGTAAAATTCACACATTTTGGGACCCCAGATCCAGTCGTTGGCTACCGCAGAGCTGAAACTCAGTGGTATCCCGAAGATTGTCACGAAAACATCCGCAATGATTGGATTCGCGAGAAGTATCATTAAAGTCTTCTTGCAACAAAAAAAGAAATACTTATTTTTATTCCTGAGGTACCTTGCTACTGGTTTGAATTCTTATATCGTTGCGGTGCGTCAACCGCGAGATTAATTGTAAAAGAAACATGTAAATTAATCTATGCATGATTCTTACGTTGTTATCATTTCCATTTAAATACTTGTTCTTCTTTGTTTTGAGAAGACAGTTGCTAAGTAAACAACTTATGTATGTTACTGGTTGCTAGGCTTATTTTTATATAAGCAAAAGGCTAGCTTCTTCGGGTTGAAACTGTAAATCACTAAACACTGATTCTATAATGCGCTTCTGGGCCCATAACTTACCTACATATTTTAGCTATACCTAAACATACCTTCTTTCTTTTTAAATCCTAGACGATCCAGGTTAAGGCTATGAAGTTCAGCGTGGCGCCGAGCACCATTATTAGCCCTAGTACGGTGGCTACAACGCCATACCTCTCGGCTGTCATCGCTGGGGGCGTGGCTTCTGAGCTTGAGGCCATGCTTGTTCTTGAAAAATAGTAAATATATGTCATTGGTATTTACCGCATGTATCACATCACACTATACGTATATCTTTTATGGGCGATGCTCTTATTTCTAAAATAATCAAATTATTTATTTTACTTAAAATTAATTCGTCTGCAGTGCTGTCCGTAACATTAATTATTAAATTGGCCAAACCAAGTGCTATTTCTATCATATCGCTTTTGGTCAGATCCATTGGTGGGCTACCGCAGAGCTGAAGCTCAGTGGTATCCCGAAGATCGCCACAAAAAAAATCCGCTAGAATGGAATTCGCGAGAAGTATCATTAAAGTCTTCTTGCAACAAAAAAAAATAAATACTTATTTTTTTTCCTGAGGTACCTTGCTACTGGTTTGAATTCTTATATCTTTGCGGTGCGTCAACCGCGAGACTGATTGAAAAAGAAACATGTAAATTAATCTATCCATGATCCTTACTTACGCTGTTATCATTTCCATTTAAATACTTGTTCTTCTTTGTTTTAAGAAGACAGTTGCTAAGTAAACAACTTCTGTATGTTACTGGTTGCTAGGCTTATTTTTATATAAGCAAAGGCTAGCTTCTTCGGGTTGAAACTGTAAATCACTAAACACTGATTCTATAATGCGCTTCTGGGCCCATAACCTTTTAAGGTTAAATCAAAAGGGCCTTGGCAATTCAAACTATTTTACTAACGCGCACAACACATGTAAATACATACACTTCTAAAATATATAATACACATGTCAACTTAGATGTTATCGGTTTAGCAGCTGTCAACGGAGTGAAAACATAAACATTAAATTCAAGCTGCTGTCACTCAAATCTAGAAACTTCATAAAGTCAATTGCCAGTCTCACCTGACAGTCGTGCTTCTAGGAACGTCATGGTACTCGGAACGGCTTGGTGGTATGGAACTCGTAAAATTCACACATTTTGGGACCCCAGATCCAGTCGTCTTCTTTCTTTTTAAATCCTTGACGAGATCCGGGTTAAGGCTATGAAGTTCAGCGTGGCGCCGAGCACCATTATTAGCCCTAGTACGGTGGCTAGAACGCCATACATTTCGGTAGAGCATGTGAAAGTCGGAGAAGTTACCGGTGCCGTTGAGCGGGTCCACCGGCTGCGGCGCGCTGCCGTTGTACCCGAACATGGCGTACTCGACGCCGAGCGGGTGCGCGCGGTATACTTTGCCCACACTTTTCAGGGACTCGCCGATGGACATAAACGAGGCCAGGAACGCGGAGATGTCCTCCGTGAACCTGCACATTAACTACGTTTCAATCTCTTATATACTTAGTGTTTTGAACATTCCTACCACTTTCTGTCTTGCTTTAAGTCTTTATAATACAATTTGTCCGAGTCTAAACCAGACTTTTTATAACGCCGTAAGGCCTCATCCCGAGTCTTCATCATTTCTCTAATGTTGTATGTTATCCATGGATAAGAGTGTTCTCAAACAGTAATCAATTTATTTGGTGCAAAACAGTCAAAACTGTAAATCACTAAACACTGATTCTATAATGCGCTTCTGGTTCCATAACCTTTTAAGGTGAAATCAAAAGAGCCTTGGCAATTCAAACGCCATACACCTCGGCTGTCATCGCTGGGGGCGTGGCTTTTGAGCTTGAGGCGATGCTTGTTCTAGAAAAATAGTAAATATATGTCATTGGTATTTACCGCATGTAATCACATCATACTATACGTATATCTTTTTAGGGCGATGCTCTTATTTCTAAAATAATCAAATTATTTATTTATTTTACTTAAATTTAATTCGTCTGCAGTGCTGTCCGTAACATTAATTATTAAATTGGCCAAACCAAGTGCTATTTCTATCATATCGCTTTTGGTCAGATCCATTGGTGGGCTACCGCAGAGCTGAAGCTCAGTGGTATCCGTAAGATCGCCACAAAAAATCCGCTAGAATGGAATTCGCGAGAAGTATCCTTAAAGTCTTATTGCAACAAAAAAAAACTTGATTTTTTTCCTGAGGTACCTTGCTACTGGTTTGAATTCTTATATCTTTGCGGTGCGTCAACCGCGAGATTGATTGTAAAAGAAACATGTAAATTAATCTATGCATGATTCTTACGCTGTTATCATTTCAATTTAAATACTTGTTCTCTTTGTTTTGAGAAGACAGTTGCTAAGTAAACAACTTCTCTGTATGTTACTGGTTGCTAGGCTTATTTTTATATAAACAAAGGCTAGCTTCTTCGGGTTGAAACTGTAAATCACTAAACACTGATTCTATAATGCGCTTCTGGGCCCATAACCTTTTAAGGTGAAATCAAAAGGGCCTTGGCAATTCAAACTATTGTAGTAACGCGCACGTACATACGAGTACACTTCTAAAATATATAATACACATTCACATGTCAACTTAGATGTTATTGGTTCAGCAGCTGTCAACGGAGTGAAAACATAAACATTAAATTCAAGCTGCTGTCACTCAAATCTAGAAACTTCATAAAGTCAATTGCCAGTGTCACATGACATTCGCGCTAAGATACCTGTTTTTTTTTAATCTCTCCGAGGATCCAGGTCAGTGCAAGTAGGTTGAAAAATAATCCGAGGCCCTCTATAATTCCCAGTACGGCCGCCGTCAGGCCATACATTTGGCCTGACATCGTGCTGGGCGTGGCGTTGAACCCCGCTCCCGACATGCTTGTTCTAGAAAAATAGTAAATATATGTCATTGGTATTTACCGCATGTATCACATCACACTATACGTATATCTTTTATGGGCGATGCTCTTATTTCTAAAATGATCAAATTATGTATTTATTTAAAATTAATTCGTCTGCACTTCTGCAGTGCTGTCCGTAACATTAATTATTAAATTGGCCAAACCAAGTGCTATTTCTATAGTATCGCTTTTGGTCAGATCCATTGGTGGGCTACCGCAGAGCTGAAGCTCAGTGGTATCCCGAAGATCGCCACAAAAATCCGCTAGAATGGAATTCGCGAGAAGTATCATTAAAGTCGTCTTGCAACAAAAAAAAATACTTATTTTTTTCCTGAGGTACGTTGCTACTGGTTTGAATTCTTATATCGTTGCGGTGCGTCAACGGCGAGACTGATTGTGATTGAAAAAGAAACATGTAAATTAATCTATCCATGATACGCTGTTATCATTTCCATTTAAATACTTGTTCTTCTTTGTTTTGAGAAGACAGTTGCTCAGTAAACAACTTGTGAATGTTACTGGTTGCTAGGCTTATTTAAAATATATAAGACACATGTCAACTTAGATGTTATCGGTTCAGCAGCTGTCAACGGAGTGAAAACATAAACATTAAATTCAAGCTGCTGTCACTAGATTTGAAGTTATTCAAATCTAGAACCTTCATAAAGTCTCACATGACAGTCGCTAAGTAAGGTCATGGTGAACTAGGGTTGCCACCTTTTTTTTGTACTAATAAAGTATATTGGTTAGTATAGGTAGAAAAAATAAAGTACTCTGCATCAAAATAAAGTATTATTTATTTTTTCCTCTAAAAACATATTTTTTATCACTTTTAGCGATTTGTAACAAATTTTTGTTGCTCTTAAAAATGTTTACAGCATCTTTGCAGTCTATATTTAAGTTAAGATAAACAAATAATCCGTTTTTAATTAAATTTAGGGACGCTTTATTCCTTTCATCTCGCCACTTGACATTCATCAAAGAAAATACTCTCTCCGTGAAAGCTGATGTAGCAGGAATAGACAACAGAAATGAAAGTATTTTAAACAAATTTTTGAAGTTTTCACTATCCTTACTAAATGTTTGCTGCCATTTTTGTGCAGTGTTTAATTCTACAAAGCCTTCATTACTATTTATTAACTTATCTAATAAGGTATTCAGTAATGAAATTTCACCATACAAATCATCCATATGTATGTTTAGCTTCTGCAGCTTTAAGTTTTCAATTATGTGAACCAAATGGTCAAATTCAATATTGGTTTTTAAATTTATCTTGCTTAATGAAAATAACCAGTTCGTGTGACTAAAATCAAACCACTTATTAACCCTTTACCGCATATAGAAAAAAAATAGTTGTTTGAATTTGAACCTTGACCTATGCCAATAAGGTCCAAGTTCATATCTGCCATATATGGCTTCGTATGCGGTAAAGGTTTAAGGTAAAATAATGCTCTGTCAACAAATAATGAAAAATTCTTGTTAATCTGCTCAGTTAGTTCAGGTGAAGACAACAGCTGAATTTGTTTTCTTGTTTGATATCCAAAAAAGATCTTTTTTTCTTTGTGTTAGTTCATTTTTAAGATTTTCCATAATATTATACACATCCAAAATTGTTACACAATTGTCTTCTAGGAATTTTACAGTTTTATTAAACACATTTAAAATGTGGCTACAAAAATTCAAGTAAATATGAATCAAGTCATATTCACTGTTGTTGAGCATCAATAAGTTTTGTATGATCATTGGACACTCATCTTCTAGGCTTACAAAATAACTTCTGAGGGCTTCCCAATTTAGCAATAAATTGTCTATGCAGGGTAAAAGAGAGAGCCATCTTGTGCCCACATGTCGTTTGAGTTCATGAAAGTCTCCATCCACTGATTCAATAAAAATTTTCAGTGCTTCTCTCCTTACAGCCGAGTGGGAAAAGTGAGCATAGATTTTCAAAATTACATTTTCAATATCATAGGTTAAAAAGCCCATGGCATGTTTCATGCAGTTATGTACTATATGTGCATGACAGTTACCCTTAATCAACTCTGGTACCAAATCTCTCATATTTGTAAATAAAGAGTGATTAACTCCAAAATTTGCATTAGTGTTGTCAGCACTTAGCCCTGATACATTATTAAAAGACAGATTGTACTGTTCCATTGATTTTTCAATTGCTTGAAACATGCCATCAGCCGATTCATTGCTGTTTTCATAGAAATCTAACAACTTGTTTTGAATGCCATCTTTTGGTGTAAAATATTGTACAACTAATGGAAAAAGTTTTATGTTTTTCTTGTTTGAGGCATCAGTCTGTAAACAGTAAAATAAATTGTGTGTATTTTATTCATCTATTACATTCTGTAAAGCATATGGCCCCAATACCTCTGTAACTAAAGCTTCCATTTTGGTTCTAGCCAAATGAATACTTGTTGCTGTGCTTGAATTAACATAAATAATTTTGTTTAGCTTCACTCTGCAGTCCATACTGTTGTAGGACAAATTGTGTTTAACAGTGTGATATGTTAAAGCAAGCTCAGCTGCAGTAATATTATCTTTATCAGTGCAAGCTGAAGAACCTGATGAAGAGCCCAGAAATTTCTCAAGCATTCCAGATGTTCTTTTCAATTCAGATTTGGATTTATGTTGTTTTGTTCCCAGGTGTTGTTTTACCTAAAAACAATACAGTACAGCAATGAAACCACCGCCAGACCACCACCCACCAGTCACCAACCAACCATATCAAATGAAATCAAAACATAATACCATACATAACACCATATAAGAAACGACACAAGTGCATGTTTTTCTACTAACCTGTCCTATTCTACCTGAAGCGATTGTAAATGTAACACCACATAATTTGCATTTTCCATTATATTCGTTTTGTGGATCTTTAGTTAACCAGGCACCATATTCGTTTTCCCATATTGTTTTATACTTCTGCATACGTTTAGTGTTCTGTTTTGTATCCATATTCCTTGGGATTTTTTCTGGTGTATTATAATTGTCCTCACAATCACTATTTAATTGCGTTTCACGCCGTTTTGTAGAAATGCATGGAGCGCTTTGTGTACTAGAGTTACCTTTATCCATGATTCCCTCCCTATACGTATTTCGCTATCAAACCTAATAATTATAATTTCTAATGCACTGAAATAACACAATTCACATTTCACAAAATAACAATAAGGCGCGCGCGACGATGACAGAGAGATGACATTTGGGGAGAGGTTAGGTTGCGTTCCAAAACTGTACTCAGTGCAAATGCGATGCGTTCCTTTATACGTAAACTACAATCAACTTTATAACTATGACATATTAAAATACTTAAACGGGTTTACTCACGTCGTAGAAGTCGAATAACACAGTTTGTGGATGGTGAACTAAGTCACGTGAAACATGTTTTGGAGCGCAACGGCTACAACTGGAGGCAGAGTAATCGGGTTGCGAACGCATCGGCTCGTCCCCGCCCAACTGCAGTAGAGAGGCTGCCTTTATACTTGCCTTATCTTAAGGGCGTGACGGATAAAATCGGATACTTGTTACGCCGTAGGTATTGCATCAAGACGATTTTCCGCCCTCATATACAGCTCAGGCAGTTGATGCGTTCCCCCAAAGATAAGGAACCTCTAAGTAATCCTGGAGTTTATATGATTCCGTGCTCCTGTGGGAAGAATTATATAGGAGAGACTGGCCGGAACATTTCTACAAGAGTGACTGAACACATACGTAGTATGAAAAATCAAGATACCCGGGGTTCTGCGGTGACGGAACATTCACTGAATTCGAATACGTCTCACTATATTCGGTTCGATAAGGTAACTGTGCTGGCGAGAGAAAAGTTTTGCATTCCGCGGAAAGTACGGGAGGCTATCGAAATTAGTCGTCATCCGAATTTTAATCGAGATTGTGGATGGTCAGTGCCCCCTTGTTGGAGGACAGTTTTGGATACTACATCGGTGGTTAGTGTGGACGAGACCTTAGTAAATGACGTAGTGAGTGTTGTGTGCAACCCGACAATTGACATTGTGCGTGATGATGAGGGTAGTTTTGCGCCATCGCCGGTGACACCCGCGTCGAGCGGCCGCGCGGACAGGGCGCGTGCCCGCAGTGTTCGTTTGGCCGCCTCCGCGGCTGATCGTCTCTCCTGATGATGAATCGCGTACCGATTCGAAACATGTCGAGCGTTATTCGACTTCTACGACGTTGAGTAAACCCGTTTAAGTATTTTAATATATTTATAACTATGATTTATGAAATGTATTCTAGAGAAATTACAAAATATGCGAAATAAAGTATTTTCACGTACTTTATTTTCCTCGTAAAGTATAGAGTACATTTACCCCGAAATAAAGTATATACTTTATTATAAAGTACGGGTGGCAACCCTATGGTGAACCCATAACATTTGCATATTTCGGGACCCCAGATGCATTCTTGGGCTACCGCAGAGCTGAAATCGCCACAAAAAAATCCGCTAGAATGAAATTCGCGAGAAGTATCATGTTTTATGACCATGCGAGCGGAGCGTCAAAATGCTTGCTTTAAAAATGGAACATTACTCAATCTGCAAACAATGTAAAAAAAAAGTAAGTCCCAGGAACGGCCTCTTTGGTACAATTTGACCGAAATAAGTAGGTACTTGCTTGTTTAATATTTGGCCCAAGTGCTTCGAGTATTTAACTTCATTCCGTCCTGCGTTTTGTTACAAAGAGTTTTATTCATATTTTTATGAAACAATAGTTTATCAATTAACGTTTTGCAAAATAACAGATTTTTTTAACGATTGATTCGTGAAGTGAACATTTTTTAAATGAAACTTTGTCTTTCAATATGTTTATAAAGCGTCAAAGTTACTAAATGTATATTTGTCGAGTAATTATTTGTAAAATTAGCATTTTGAGGAATGACAGGTTTGTGAAATGAATTAATAGTTTGTGAATCGTTGTTTGTTAAGTGATTATTTGTAAAAAGTAGTTTAGCAAATGATGATAAACCAACTTATTGCTTTATAATTTATAATATAGATCGTTAAGAGTTCCATAGTGGATCAGAGTTCAGGCCACATTCTCTGAAAGGAAAAAAAATCTTGTAAAATATAATACCTTTTAATTAGTAAACATAAAGTAGGACAGTAAATTGGACTCTATACACGTGGGAGATTTGAATCTTGGTCTAAAACAATATTTTACGCAGTGAGGCTTGCCGAAAAAAAAAAAACAATAAAAATCATCACTGTCTTCTAAACTAATTAATTGCCTCGATTTTCATAATCACCACGGGAAATAAATACCATGTTAAAGTTAAGGTTTATGCTCGCAAATTTCATAATATTAATAGTAGCATGCTTAATTTATCAGTAAGTACTAAGTAGAAGTATTTGGTAACAGAGATAGAACTAGCGTGGTATTTTTTTGTGTAAATTTATCTCTACTGACTGTATTTTATTGTAATTACGTGTTAATTATTATACGGCAGTAATAGAATAAGTAACATTTACTAATGTTGAAATGAAATTAACACGATAGTGCATGGTTCGTACTTACCAATTAAACTAGCTCGGTGTGGAATACTTGGTACACTATTTCTGATCTCTTCTTCAGAGAACAAAGTGGGGTATCCGCCAAACCGTATACGAGATGTTGCGGTGACAAATCGAAGCTCAGAGTGCTTGTGGCATACAAACATTTTTCGAATCCACTGTTGCCGCCTTAACCCTAAAGATATGGTTATGATTTATTTAAATCTTTTCAAAATACTCTTCTTCAACATCGATACACTTTTTCATTCGTCCAAACCAACTATCAACAAGAAAAAAATCGATCCTGCGGCAGGTCGAAAAATGCATGTCTAAATTTTCATCAACTGCGTCTAGGGTTGCCACCTTTTTTTTTGCAGGTAAAGTACATTGGTTATTATAGGTAAAAAAAAAAGTACCTACGTAGTATCAAAATAAAGTACAATTTATTTTTCTTCATTATTATGTTTAAAAACATATTTTTTATGGCTTTTTGCAGTTTGTATCAAATTAGCATCTTCACTAAACAATTGCACAGCATCTTTACAGTCTATATTTAAATTAAAGTAAATAAGTAATTCATTTTTTATTAAATTCAGAGACGCTTTGTGTCTTTCGTCTCGCCATTTGCTATTCATAACAGAAAACACTCTTTCTGTAAATGCTGACGAGGCGGGAATAGACAATAAAAATGAAATTACTTTATACAAGTTTAAAAAATTATCATCACTCTTACTAAATACTTGCTGCCATTTTTGTGCAGTTGATAGTTCTGCAAAACCCTTAGAAGTGCATAACTGATTATAAACTTGGTTTAATAAAGAGATTTCTCCGTAAAGATTATCCATATCCACATTAAGCTTTTGCAAATTTAAATTTTCAATTATATTCACAATATTATCAAATTCTATATTACTCTTTAAATTTATATTACCAAGTGTAAATAACCAGTTTGTGTTATTAAAATCAAACCATTTATTCAGGTACTCTAGGGATTTGTCAATAAACAATGAAAAATTCCCTTGAATTTTCCTAGTCAGTTCCGGTGAAGATAACAGTTTAATTTTTTTGCCTGTTACATAGCCAAAAAACAGATCTTGTTTTCTTTGTGTTAATTGATCTCTAAGACTAACCATAATCCCATAAATATCTAAAATTGTTATGCAGTTGCCTTCTAGACATTTCGCAGCTTTATTAAATAAAACCTGTGAAATGTCAAAATTTAAATAAGCGTCATTTGGGTTGTTGAAACTTCGTCCTCGCAAGTTTTTTTTTTATGGTGGGAAACAAAAAAAATCGCACGGGGCTAGGTCGGGGCTGCATGGTGGATGCGGGAATAATTGAACACCGGAAGTATGTAAAAAATCGAGGGTTCGACCAGCAATGTGAGCGGGGGCATTATGCTGGCGAAAAAGAATGCCGCGGGTACCGCTCCTCAGACGGTCTTCGCCGAGCTGTTCGAAGGCTTGAGGCAGGTATACTTCTGTATACCATTCACTGGTGACAGTTTTTCTGTCTTCTAGAGCAATGACTGCCACAGGACCACTGCGTCGGAAAAAAACGGCTATAATTTTTTTGTTGACTGTCCTACCACGAACAACTTTCGTAGTCAAAGTATCTTCCTCGAACACCCATTGCGTTGACTGCTGCTTCGTAAGTGGGTCGTAGCTATATATCCACGATTCACCTGTTATCAGGATGTACGACACTTGCTGGGATCTGCCGCTATCAAACTTTTCGAGCATATATTTGCACCAATCTACCTGGCGGGCTTTTTGCTCTTCAGTAAGCAAATGCGGGATCCAACGCGAAGAAACCTTCCGTATTTTCAGATGATCATTTAAAATATTGGAAACAGCTTGTGATCCAATCCTTAGTTGATTCTGTGTCTCCCTGTGTGTAATGTTTGGCTTTTCTTTAATTAGGCACTCCACTCTGATCACATTTTCAGATACTCCGCGGTCGGAGGCCTCCTGTTTGACGGACAATCTGCCTCGATTAAATTCTCGAAACCAAAAGGAAACGGTGGCTAACGAAATAGCAGATTCTCCAAAAGCTATGTGTAAGTTTTCGTGAGATTGTTAAAATGTTAAACCTCTTTTGTAGTCGTAAGAAATCATCACACGATTTTTTTCTCTAGTAACGTCCATTTTGCAATCGAGGCAATGCTTGACACAACTTTTTAAACTCAAGGACATGCCCAGCTAGTAACAATTTCTTGCCTTTATTCATCGTCTCCGGTTGGAAAATGATTTCGTGGGCACGAAACCCCGTTTTAGTCACCAGTAGGCTCATTTCTCACTGAAAACAACAATTTTAATGTTATTGGCAATAATGTTACTGACTACCATCGTCCAAAATTGTCTAATATAGTAAAATGGGTGCGTCCCACGAGATATAACTACATAATATATAATTTCATATTAATAACGTTTACAAGATATAATGAACTTTTGCTATAACATCAAAATCAATATTTTTATTAGGAATAACGGTCAATTAGCATAATACTCATGTTGTAGAATGATTTGTTATATAACACTCAAATACTCTAAATTCAGTTGATATAACATACATAACGTATATCGATCATAGTATATACTTTCTTTTAGTATAATGATTAGCAAATATAATAGCGTATGATATACTAAATAGGCTATAACTGCTACCCCTATGCCCCTAAAATGGAACAGGGGTCAAAAACCGAAAACTGTAGGTTAGGTTAGGTTTGTTTTATGACCATGGATAGTCAAAATGCTTGCTTGCATGGAGGTATATTAAATTTTAACAGCGAATTGATGTGCAGGCGGTTATTCTATACGAGTATTATGCATTTTGGTGTTAGATGTATTGAGTAATATACATTATAAATCTGAGATATTATGAACGTTATACGTTATGATCGTTATATACAATGATATTATACTAAAATAACGTTATACTTAACAAAAATAGATATTTTGATGTTATATCTAACGTTCGTTATACACCATGAACTGTATACAAAACAAGAATATACAATATGAGCGTATATAATATGAATATTATAGTATGAGTTCTTTTGCATTTGGATGTTTTGTGTTGAGGTGGCGTTTTAACTTCAAAGCTCTCTGCGGTTTATTTTATTGTCGTGACGTCCGGACGTACTTCAGTGGTTGCTACCTGCTTCTGATATTTTTCAGAGATAATATTCTTCATCAGTAGAAATACCCGATGTAAACCTACTTTAGTGGCAGCTACTTACTTCTGACGTTTTTTCAATGATGCATTCTCCATCGGGTGCGTCCCACGAGATATAACTACATAATATATAATTTCATATTAATAACGTTCACAAGATATAATGAACTTTTGCTATAACATCAAAATCAATATTTTTATTAGGAATAACGGTCACTTAGCATAATACTCGGTTCCCCTCCGTTAGCCCGAAAAACTTTCATCCTAATTTCATTGGCCCTAATTTTGGTAACCCTAAAATCACTAACCCGAATTTTCATTCATCCTAATTAATGAATAGACCTAATTTCAGGATTCCGAATTTTCATAATACCTAATTATTTCATACCGAATTCTCACTAGCCCTAATTTGCACTTAGCCGATTTTTTTAGACTACTAATATTATAATACCTAATAATGCTAAAACCTAAATTTTATTAAACCTATTTATCTATAAACCTAAGGCGAGGGCTGCTCTACCTCCACCTCCACGCCTCCGGTTTTGGAATAACACTAGGGTAGAAGAAGGACAGGCAAGACTACGTGGAGTCAGAATTGCCATAGACTCAGGGGGTTACTAATGTGTTGCACAAAATTTATTGGCATATTTTCGTTTCGCATAGCAACCATTGGCACAATCATCATTTCGCACAATTGCTTTTTGCCTGAATTTCTTGGCATACCTACTATCATTACGCACACGTTTCTTTGGCAGAATAGTACATTGGCATAATGTTGATTAGAACAATACCCTTTCCTATGGTCGAATAATTGTGTCGCCGAAATTTATATGGCATAATATTCCGTTCGCATGATTATTTGAATACACCGAAAAATGAAAAGTCTGACTCAATATTAATACGAAACAACAAAATACCTACCTAATCTAAGCAAAGTCGGACCTGCGCAGCTCGCTCGCTTCGCTCGCTCGTTAGGGTCGTAGTTCAACCTAACACTCCTCCTCGCTTCGCTCGTCGTCGTACCTAACCTAAGCCAAGTTGGATCTGCCTTAAAGTGAACTTGGTAATGTTAGGAATCGTAAGCCAAGTCGGACCTGCGCGGCTCGCTCGCTTCGCTCGCTCGTTAGGGTCGCAGTTCAACCTAACACTCCTCCTCGCTTCGCTCGTCGTCGTACCTAACCTAAGCCAAGTCGGATCTGCCTTAAGGTGAAATTGGTAATGTTAGGAATCGTAAGCCAAGTCGGACCTGCGTGGCTCGCTCGCTTCGCTCGCTCGTTAGGGTCGCAGTTCAACCTAACACTCCTCCTCGCTTCGCTCGTCGTCGTACCTAACCTAAGCCAAGTCGGATCTGCCTTAAGGTGAAATTGGTAATGTTAGGAATCGTAAGCCAAGTCGGACCTGCGTGGCTCGCTCGCTTCGCTCGCTCGTTAGGGTCGCAGTTCAACCTAACACTCCTCCTCGCTTCGCTCGTCGTCGTACCTAACCTAAGCCAAGTCGGATCTGCCTTAAGGTGAAATTGGTAATGTTAGGAATCGTAAGCCAAGTCGGACCTGCGCGGCTCGCTCGCTTCGCTCGCTCGTTAGGGTCACAGTTCAACCTAACACTCCTCCTCGCTTCGCTCGTCGTCGTACCTAACCTAAGCCAAGTCAGACCTGCCTTACTTACCTGCCTTGCCTTCGTTTCTGTGAGGGACACAGTTTCAACCTAACCTAACTTTGTTTTCTGGCAGCGATTCAGTTCTGTGGGTATGCTATGGTACAATTATGCCGCAATAAATTCGGCGGGACTTATATTGTGCTACATAAAATTCTGCGAAATAAAAGTTGGCGATATTAGTATTCTGCTATACAAATTTGTGCCAAATGAATATTATGCGACATAACAATTGTGGTGAGTATATAATTATGCGATAGTATCATTCGGCTAAAAATGATTGTGCGAAAACGATTATGCGAAGTGTATCTCGGACAATAGAGATTGTGCAAGATAAGGGGTACCCAGACTCAGGATGTACATGGGAATCTTTTGACGCTCCGCTCGCTTCGCTCGCTCCGCTATACATTGTCACAATAGAAACCTAACCTAACCTACAGTTTTCGGGGTTCAGCCAATTCGATATTTGTCCAAATCCGTATCTTCTGTTTTAACGTAAAAATAGGTTTAATAATCTTTAGTACTCTTGACATTTAGTGTCAGTAATGATTAGGTCTAATAATCATTAGGTGTGGTAATTATTAGATTATTTCATATTAGTATTGTTGACAATTAGTACAAATCATTATTAGAGCATTGGATTATTAGGTCTAACAACTAATTAGGGTATAAAAATTAGGTGAAATGACATTAGGGCTAATGAAAATTAGAGCTAACGTTGATAGGTGTAATAATATTAGCACTTGCGATATTAGGTCAAGTAGGGGAGTACCATAATACTCATGTTGTAGAATGATTTTTATATAACACTCAAATACTCTAAATTCAGTTAATATAACATACATAACGTATATCGATCATAGTATATACTTTCTTTTAGTATAATGATTAGAAAATATAATAGCGTATGATATACTAAATAGGTTATAATTATAACTGCTACCCCTATGCTTCTAAAATTGAACATGGGTCAAAAACCAAAAACTGTAGGTTAGGTTAGGTTTGTTTTATGACTATGGATAGCGGAGCGAGCAAAGCGAGCGGAGCGTCAAAATGCTTGCTTGCATGGAGGTATATTAAAATTTAACAGCGAACTATTGCATAATTATGTACACAATTGATAATGGCAGATGAAATTCTGGCAAGTAAGAGTATACCGTTTGGAAGAACTGCGACAAAATGGAATATGGGTCAAAAAACCGAAAACTGTAGGTTAGGTTAGGTTTGTTTTATGGCCATGGATAGCGGAGCGAGCGAAGCGAGCGCAGCGTCAAAATGCTTGCTTGCACAGAGGTATATTAAAATTTAACAGCGAACTATTGCAGAAGTATGTACACAATTGATAATGGCAGATGTAAATTAAAAATACTGTACTTATACGGAATTTTATTTACCAACAACATTATGTGTATTAGGTATACATTTTTATTGCTTTTTTAAACTTAAAATTTTCAGGCGGTTATTCCATACGAGCATTATGCATTTTGGTGTTAGATTTATTGAGTAATATACATTGTAAATCTGAGATATTATGAACGTTATACGTTATGGTCTTAATATACGAGTACAATGATATTATACTTAAATAACGTTATACTTAACAAAAATAGATATTTTGATGTTATATCTAACGTTCGTTATACACCTTGAACGGTATACAAAACAAGCTTATATAATATGAGCGTATATAATATGAATATTATAGTATAAGTTCTTATGTCTTATATTACTTACCCTTCTCCATCAGTGATCTAGAGTAAGCAAAAGGTGTATCGTGCACAGCACAGAGTACTTATTGCTGGTCAATAACTTATTATTATAGCATACTAATAATGGTATATTGTATTGTACACATACAAAATTAAGTACCTGCAGAGTGCAGTTGCACGCCATATAGCACTTGGTTTAGACACAGCAGATAGTGTTTTAGAAGTTTTGGTATGAGATCCTAATTTGGCTGTAGGCGGTGTTGAGTATACGATAGTATTGTTATCTGAATTGTCAGCACTGGTGTCACTGCGATGTTTGTTGAAAATTATTAAGTGCCCAGTGAATCCACTTTATTTTTGTTCTGTCCTAAGCATGAGTCACAGTATAAGATTTTTTATGCCTCTATTATCAACATCCTTTAAGTATAGGTAGCTGCCTTAGTTACATGTTTCTCGACTTCCTCGTTTTCCGTCTGTTTCTCCCCAAAGATGACAGGTCACATTTTGGGCTCCACTTGCGTATAATGTTAGGTTATACATAGCATACTTCCTAAAATAATATAAGAGCATGCTTTCGCCGTGCGGTGTGTTCAATACTTTTTGCAAGTCAAAACTTGCTGTTATCGTTTCAGGTTGATGCAATTTAAACCGAACATAACTTGCCTTCTTTTCTTCTATATGTTCCTCCGTCGTTTTTCCTTCCTCTTCTCTTTTTTGCTTTTCTTTTTCAGTATGTCTTGCTTCTTTTTCAATATTGCTTCCTTTAAGGTCGAACTACTTTCCAAATTTTTAAACTTAGTGCATAACTAAAACGCGCTTATAATTTTTGGGCACATGGAAACCTATGTTATAGTCGCCTGCAAATATAATCCTAAAAACCTTCTCACAATTAACTGTGGCTGCTTCTCTTCCCTGCCTCTTTTTAGGTATAGTTGATATAAGTTACTGATGTTTTTGAACCCATTAGGTTAGTAAGACTTTGTTTGTATAAGGGAGACGTGCTGCACTGATTCTAATCAGCTACTCTAAATAGTGATGTAGTTTCATAGACATACTTTATCATCATCATCATAAACTTAAGAGCTAGGCTCTTGTCGGTGGAGCAATTTCCAATTTTCTCTATCTTGAGCTCTCTCCTTGACGGCCTGGTACGACACGACGTTCACCTTTTCCTTTATTTGGTCCATATAAGCTCTTCTTGGTCTTCCTCTTTCCTTCAATTCCTTCCTTCAACTTTGCCTTCTATAATAGTTTTTAGATATTCGTCGTGTCGTAACAGGTGTCCGATCATTTTCCCTCTGCGATTTTACACATACCTTACCTTACCTTTTT
Source organism: Apotomis capreana (assembly GCA_947623375.1). NCBI lineage: Eukaryota > Metazoa > Arthropoda > Insecta > Lepidoptera > Tortricidae > Apotomis > Apotomis capreana. The sequence goes on along the minus strand of OX392509.1, from coordinate 16,946,725 downwards.
AGACATACCTTATAACATACATAATTATACACACCTTAATTTTAAATCGTAAGGCCTCATGCATAGATTTTGCTTTGAACTACACAACAGAACGGGTGGTATGAGCGGAGGAATCCAGTAAAATCTTCGTCCCTTTTCCGAACAAGCAAAATTGGACTAGCGTACTCAGAAACCTGCTTAGAAATCCATGAGTGAAGTTGCAAAACAATGCATAAATACTGATTTAGAATACTAATAGACGTTGCTTAAGAGGGCGCCGAGCGTTTGCGACTGAACCATAGAGCGCGGGGAATGCGTATTTAAATCGGCGCGCGGCCGCCATAGTAAAAATGTGTGGAGAATTAAAAGCACTTTTTGATAAATCTGGACCTTTAATACCAAACAATAAATGAAATATTTGATGTGGATAAATTGTAATGTAAACATTCATCTTTTTTTTGAACTGTAAATCAGAATAGATTTCGATTGTTAAAGTATAAAAAAACACTTAACGCCTGCTTACGATTTTACAATTTTCGTCCAAGTTTACTTAGTTCTCTAGGGTAAAATATTAATAATCTTATGATTGTTCCACAAAGAAGTTTTATTTTTTTTTTTTTTTTTTTTATGTCATAGGGGGCAAACGAGCAAACGTATCGCCTGATGGAAAGCGATTACCGTCGCCCATAAACACCTGCAACACCAGAGGAGTCACAAGTGCTTGCCTACCCGGAGGACGAAGATAGAATGCCTCTATGCTAGTAATTTCACCGGCCGACCGAAGTTGTTAACACATTCCTCGAAATGCTACGTATATAGTTTAGAAATGGATTAAACAATTAGTGTTGACGTTATCTACTTAACGGCAACTGCCTATTTTTTCACATTTCGCTCGGTGCAGTCTTAATATCCTCCGAAACCTCCTTGCCAACATGAACCTGATTCTCATCAAGATAATTATTTAGGACCGTAGGTAATTTAGATGACCCCTTCGACGAAAACTCTATTAACGACATCGACTATCTCCTTTACAAAGGACAGAGCTATTTGCGATACAGCTGGACCTTGAACAGGGAACCACCACTAAGTCGATAAAACCATTTTAGATTGATAAAGAGTGCCACATAGTGTTCCAAGTGTACACACTTAAGGTTTGATCCGTTATAGCATCTATATTTACCAATATACTCAAACAAAACTTGCTGTTTTGTCAAAGCGTTTATTAATCTATAATTAATATAAAGAACAGACGTCCTACATGGCACTAATTTTTGGCAATTACCGAAATTCTAGAACGGTCAAAATGCGGACACTTGCCCGCATATAGGGGTAGAAGTGCGCATCAGTGCGGGATACGCAATATAATAAATCACAGCACAATCAAATACAAATGTATTAAATACGATTTTTAATTAACTTACATATTACCTTTATTTAGGGGCAAATCTAAGTAAGTATGTCATTAACGTTAATAGTTTTGCTAAACAATTAACAAATATCTATTTATAGCAGTCTTACGTGAATATCTTTATCAACAAAAAACACAAAAGTCTTCGATGAATAAACGTCACAGCAACGTAGACAGTATCATAGACTTATCTAAAAGAAAAAAATCAACTTAGACATTTAGCAGTCTTATTTATAAAAAAAATCTGGCTTAAAATAATTATAATTACTCTCAGTGCATTTACCACAAATGAAATTACCCCCCTCGAAGCTAGTGCACTGTTCGTGCCACCTGCTATTGCAACGGCTACACTTAATCCAGTCTTCTGTAGGTGGATCTTCATATTTGACATTACAAAAGGGGCAATAGTAATCGTTTTCGTCTACTGGCTCTTTATTTGAAGTAGATTTTGTGCCTTTTTCACAGTGTTATCTTTAGAAAACTTACTCTTTGCAGTCTTAGTCTTATTATTATCAGTCTTATTCGATCCTTGGTTTAACTTTAAACCACTGAAAACTAATCTTTTTGGCATAATAGGAAACGAAAAAATACTTTAAAACAATAAAAATAAATACATAATAGTTATCCCAAATACATCTGCTACTCTAATTACTTTCAATGTCTTCTTCATTATCTAAATTGAAGTCAGGTGGGCCTCCAAATCCATCTACATCATCCACAAGATTGCAGTTACCCCTCAAAGACTTAAAAAATCCTAAGCAGTCTTTGGAATGAGATCAAACATTGACGTTAAAGTCATCTTCAGATATCTCCAAGGGGCTTCCTTTAAATTTTTTTTTATATTTAGTTCGTGAAACTCCCCATTTATTTCTGTTTTCATAAAAATACTAAACTCGGTCTTCTTTTTTCGACAGAATCTGTTTCGTTTGCAGCCAAGTCACTTTAGTTTTATCTACAAATAGCTTTCGATTAGTAATCTTTTTCTCAATGTTTTTAGCCTTTAAAGTCTTCCTTCTCCATTCTATGCACCTGTAATGGATTCTTTTTCTTGGCACTTTTTATTACATTGATATACTCATCAGGGATGTAAATACGTTCATGAAACTTAAGTTGAGTCTCTGTTTTAGAAAAGTCGGTATCGTTGGGCAGAAATGTATTTCCTGATTCTAAATAGTTTAGCATATCGGTTTTTAATGTTGGCTGAGACTTTAAAATGGTCTTAAGCATAAGTACAATTTTTATATTGCGGTTTTGCCCGCCGCAACAATCACTCCATAAAGCTAGGTGTTTCACATTTTGATCGATGTTATTTTCGATATATTTAATCAAGCATGACCCAACTTCTTGAGCACCTCAACCAAAGTTATCTAAACCAGTAGGCATATCTAACCTCCCTACACTTATTTCACTACTCCTATACACAAATCGAGGTGGTCTGAGGAGAAAATTTTTTGGAACGGTTAGGAAATACGACTTGGTACTCACATACACAGCAGCACAGCCTCCCGTAGCATTGAGTCGAAGCCTCTTCTTGATATGTAACTTATTTTTTCTTCTTGGTGCGCGGTGTTGCAGACTTGAAAGCCTTATCGCGTCGTTCGACGAATGCGATTTACCGCCCCCAGGTAGGGTGCCAGTTAAAAATCTTGAATTTTGACTTATCGTTTTATTTTCATAAAAACGTTTTTACAAATATAAAACTATACTACATGCTACTGCTGTTGCTGCGAGCCGAATGACCGACGAGTGTCTAGATGCGACGGTATTAATACTCTTTCACGAGGCTTGTTTCTCCAGCCTGGTGGTCCAAGGTGCGACGTTATTATCCTTTGTCTTGCAAACGGGTCTTTGTAGCTGATGTTTGGGTTTTGTCTGAACTCGATACCATCCGGTGATTTAGCCAATTGACTCGCGCATGCGCCGCAACGTTCCCCAACGTGCCCGCGGTTATCAACGCGGCATACAGTCCCAGGATATACGATATGCCATCCTGTTGAATGCTTAAAGATGCATTGTACACTGAACCGGAATCGAAGTAGCCCCAAAACTGCTTGTCTACGTTATTGTCGGCCATGGTTTTTAATTTTGATGTCTCATAAATAAGTATTTTTTCCTAAAAACTATACGAATAATAAATTACACTCACGTTAGTTACTTTTAAGACGGCGTAATTTCATGTGCAATGTTCTACCAAATCAAGTGTGTCATGAAATACTGCGGGCAACGACATGGTTGGGATACATTTTTATTGATTTATCAAAATAAAGACCCATAAGATCGATTTTGTCATGTTATCATGTTATCAAAAGCCGTCTATCCCTTTCGTTTAAGGTTCGATAATTCTATCAGTAGGATATTTAAATCCCTATTGTCACCACATTCACTTTTTAAAGCCCTCACAATCTAGTTCCAATCGAAGTTATGGTTGAGCATTGATATAGTCAATGCTGCTTTTCCACTTAATCTACTTAGTAACAACGTTACGTTACCAGGGTTTTTTCCAGGCAAATTCAGCCAATGGTTGGCGCTAGATATGTAATTATAAATGCTTAGTGCGTCACCGTCATATGTCGGGGCGAAGTGAATCAGCTTGTGGGAGTCTAGCACTTGGCTAGCTCCTGGTACTCCGGGCGTAGTAGGCGCGCGGTTTGGTTCCCCTTGCGGATTATTTCCGCAGGGTTGGGCCATATCTAACCTCCCAACACTTATTTCACTACTCCTGTACACAAATCGAGGTGGTCTCAGGAGAGGAATTTTTGGAACGGTTAGGAAATACGACTTGGTACTCACATACACAGCAGCACAGCCTCCCGTAGCATTGAGTCGAAGCCTCTTCTTGATATGTAACTTATTTTTTCTTCTTGGGTGCGCGGTGTTGTAGACTTGAAACTTTAGAAAGCCTTATCGCGTCGTCCGACGAATGCGATTTACCGCCCCCAGGTTGGGCGCCAGTTAAAAATCTTGAATTTTGACTTATCGTTTTATTTTCATAAAAACGTTTTTACAAATATAAAACTATACTAAATGCTACTGCTGTTGCTGCGACCCGAATGACCGACGAGTGTCTAGATGCAACGGTATTAATACTCTTTCACGAAGCTTGTTTCTCCCGCCTGGTGGTCCAAGGTGCGACGTTAGTTACCCTTTGTCTTGCAAACGGGTCTTTGTAGCTGATGTTTGGGTTTTGTGTGAACTCGATACCATCCGGTGATTTAGCCAATTGGCTCGCGCATGCGCGTACAACACCGCAACGTTCCCCAACGCGCCCGCGCACATCAACGCGGCATACAGTCCCAGGATATACGATATGCCATCCTGTTGAATGCTTAAAGATGCATTGTACACTGAACGGGAATCGAAGTAGCCCCAAAACTGCTTGTCTACGTTGGAATTTTATTACATAATATACGGTGGGCGAAAACCGCGCACGGTTTATCTGCCACCGCGTTATCTCTCGCTTACAGCCTATCTCAATATATTATACTTAAACTATTTATCATTATCATGCAAACATCATCATGTTATTGTCGGCCATGGTTTTTAATTTTGAAGTCTCATAAATAAGTATTTATTTCTAAAAGTAAACTACGAATAATAAATGGGAACAAATTAAATGCTCACCAAAATGGCTTTTATACCCCCAAAACTAAATTCCAAATAAATTGAATTGCCTCCATTTAATATAAATTCACTCTATACAGTGCTCCCCTAATTAAATCATTTTGTATACCAAAATCGATATACATTACACCAGAATAATTTTATGTTGAGTCAGAATATCTTTTTGCTTCCCAAAATGGATTTTTTGCTCACCAAATATTGTTTTCATAAAACATCAAAATGATTACCAAAAAATATCTTTTTGCTTCCCAAAATTGATGTTTTGCTCACCAAATATTGTTTTCATAAATTAGTGTTTCAGCTAGGTAACCATCTAATCCTGATCACCTTTCAGAGCAGATCCGACTCGGCCGGGTTAGGTTAGGTTAGTTTTTTTTTATATCCCTAAAAAACGCTCCATAATGTGCGGTAGTCATTATTAGCTATGCTATATCAATTTGAAATTTTCTCCATACAAATCGTTTTTTTTTTCGTTATTTTCCGAATTTGACCGAATTTTCGGACAAGATTTCAGATTCACATTTTTGAGCCCCGAGAGCCCCCCGATACCGAGTTTTAGCCGCCTAGCACCAATTTGAAATTTTGAAAAAGAAAATCGTTTTTTTTCGATATTTTCCGAATTTGACCGAATTTTCGGACAAGATTTCAGATTCATATTTTTGAGCCCCGAGAGCCCCCCGATACCGAGTTTTAGCCGCCTAGCACCAATTTGAAATTTTGAAAAAAAATCTAACAACCAATCTTTAAAAACAAAACCTGCTTTTTGTCAAACCAGCCAGCTGTGTGAATGACCTTGTTGTTGAAACCAAAAAAAAGTTAATTTGCAGGCCTAGGCCTGAAAAGCAGTATGAAATCCCTTTACAGTCTTCTCGAGTTGTTGCGCCCAAAAAGCGATACTTCCGAACCTATTTTAAGGAACGTAAAGACATTTCATTGGATGTTTGAGAAAAAGCTATTTTGGTGAGCATTTAGTTTTTTGCCTCAGCAAAAATGACTAAAATGGAAGTAATAATATAAAATATTGGTGACATCCATTTAACATATCCATTTAACGTATATGTTATATTTTTAATTGAGTTCCATAGTCTCTTTGGGTTATTTTTATTTTCCTCTAGCTCTGATGATTCGTAGTTATGTTTTAGTTTTCGTAGGAGGTTGTTGTGGAAATTTTTGTAGCGGAGGTATATCTGTTTTATGGTTTGGTCATTCGGATATTTGCGACTTTTCAAGTGCAGATGGTCTCTGTGCCTCGAGCATCGAATGAGCCCCGGCGTCATCCAAGGCTTGATGGCAAACTTGGACCGACTAACGGGAACATAAGTTGTGTGTTTGGAAATAATATCCGAGAGTAGACCATTGAAGGCTGAGACAGCCGCTGGTACTGTGTTTGAGGATGTAACACTGCTCCAGTCTGATTTGCCAATATGGTTGACTCTAATATTTTGTTAGATATTGATCTGGAAGACACGCCTTGCCATGTCGTTGACTGTCCGGAATTATGCAAGCTGAGTATAGATAAAAAGTTTAATCTTAAGGTTCTTACTTACAATATTAGAAGTCTGCAAAAAAACTTCGACCAATTTCTTTTATCTTTATCGAGATTTAACCTGATTTTCGATGTGATTGTCCTAACAGAATGCTGGCTGAATGAGGGGTCTGTTATTCCACAAATTTTAGGGTTTCAGTCTTTCAGAACAAATAAATGTACTAATAAAGCTGGAGGTGTTGTGATCTACGTGAACAATTTATGGATGCCACAAGTCTCGGAGCCAAGTTTCAATGAGGCGGATTGCTTGCACGTTGCAGTCAAGAATAGGTTTAACATCTTGGGTATATATCGGTCCCCTTCGTTTACTGATACCGCAACTTTTACTAATTCACTCACGTCCACGGTCTTGTCAATCAAGGGCTCGCCCTGTGTGATAGTTGCAGGAGACATAAATATTAACACGCTCTCAGAAAACAATTTACACATGGGCGCTTGTGCTAACTACCTCTGCCGGTTAGCAGAGCTAGATTTGAAGCAAACAGTGACTAAGCCTACTCGCGGTGATTCATGTCTGGATCACGTTCATGTTACTTCCAGACTACAGGCTACATCGGTCGTCTGCAAATCGGATGTCACGGACCACGATTTGGTTGTAACAGGAATAAGCACAAAGTCATCCAAACAAGTCCTAAAGAAGAGGCTTGTGCAAAAAATTGACTATAAATCGGTAGAAACCGAGATTGGCAAATCAGACTGGAGCAGTGTTACATCCTCAAACACAGTACCAGCGGCTGTCTCAGCCTTCAATGGTCTACTCTCGGATATTATTTCCAAACACACAACTTATGTTCCCGTTAGTCGGTCCAAGTTTGCCATCAAGCCTTGGATGACGCCGGGGCTCATTCGATGCTCGAGGCACAGAGACCATCTGCACTTGAAAAGTCGCAAATATCCGAATGACCAAACCATAAAACAGATATACCTCCGCTACAAAAATTTCCACAACAACCTCCTACGAAAACTAAAACATAACTACGAATCATCAGAGCTAGAGGAAAATAAAAATAACCCAAAGAGACTATGGAACTCAATTAAAAATATAACATATACGACAAAAAGCATACAGAAACCACTTGAACTAACTCAAATAAAAGATTCTGTAACCGATTCACTTGATTGCTGTAATCAATTCTTTGCTGGTGTTGGGGAGAATCTGGCTAGTGGCATATTAAAAACGTTAAACCGGACCCAGGATGATCTAGCAGATAGTATGACCTCAAACGTAACTCCCTCACAGTCACTTTTTTTGCATGCTACCAACGAATCAGAAGTTGAATCCTTAATAAATGCTCTAAAACTAGATAGCTCTCCTGGTCTTGATGGGATTACTAATCGTCTGATAAAGGCAATCAAAACCCACATCATCCCACCCCTCACCTATATATATAACCTTAGTCTATCCGAGGGAATCTTTCCGTGTGAATGGAAGGAGGCGGTAGTTATCCCAATACACAAGGCCGGTGATAAACGGGATCCTACGAACTACAGACCAATTTCCTTGCTTGGGATATTTTCAAAAATCCTGGAAAGATTGGTTTCTAGGCGCTTAGTCAGCTTCCTAGAAAGTAATTCCACAATTTCAGATCGCCAGTTTGGTTTGCGTGCAAAGAGATCAACTGAAGATGCTGTCGTGCTCTTGACAAAACTAATCTCAGGATACCTGGATAACAATGAGGCCTGTCTTGGCATTTTCTTAGATCTATCCAAGGCTTTCGATACCGTCTCCATTCCGATTTTACTTAAAAAACTGGAGCTTGTGGGTGTAAGAGGAATCGCTTTGGACTGGTTTAAAAGCTACCTGATCGGACGAACCCAACGGGTGAAGATTGGCCAGGACGTAAGTAACCCTATGAATGTCGCTTTTGGAGTCCCACAGGGAAGTGTCCTTGGTCCAATATTATTTAATATATACATCAATGACATTGCTTCTGACAAAGTACCCAATGCCGATGTCATTTGTTATGCTGACGATACAGCGATTCTCTTTCATGATGAAAACTGGACCAAAGTTGCTAGGTCTGGAGAGCGTGGTATGGGTGCTGTTGTGGACTGGTTGAGATGTAACCTGCTCACTCTAAATATTTTGAAAACAAAATTTCTCTGTTTTCATAAAACAAGTGTCTCAGCCCCAACTACTATACCCAACATCAAAGTTCACACTTGCAACCGAAACGAATTGACAAATACTTCCTGCCTTTGTCAGTCAATTGAGAGGGTTCGTTCTATTAAATATCTTGGTGTGGTAATCGACGAAAAGCTGGATTTCAAGGAGCACTTAACAACAACAGCAAGTCGCGTCCGCAAACTTATTTATGTTTTTAAAAATCTGCGCAACTCTGCTAGCAAGACGTTGCTTAGAACAGTCTATATTAGCTTATGTCAATCTGTACTAACATATTGTATAACTGCATGGGGCGGGGCATGTAAGACCTATATGTTGTTATTGGAAAAGGCGCAACGCGCTGTCCTTAAGGTTATCCTTCGAAAGCCGATTAGATTCCCAACCAAGCTTGTCTACAGCGATATCGACGTTCTCACTGTTCGTGGATTGCTCGTTCTGCGTGCAGTGACTAATGTGCATAAAACGGTCTTAGGGTCTTCTAATTACTACTCCATGCTACAGAAGCGCACCTTCAAAGTCCTCGTTCCTTCAACTAACTCAGTATTCGCTCAACGCTTCCCCAATTTCTTTCAGCCATTTGTTTACAATAAGGTTAACTCCAAAATCTCGATTAAAGAATTATCGGTTAAGGAAGCTCAGGTAAAATCATCAGTATGGCTCAGCTCCCTTACGTATGAGGAGATAGAGGATCTATTTAGAGTAGCTAAGTGAGAACACAACACTGACACACACACACACACACACACACACAAACACAGATATACACATTTGCATTCACTTCACACCTCTACACGCACCGATATTGTAATTAGCTAGAATGTCTTATACATACAATTCGTGTTACTATGTATTTATTTCATTTCCCTAATGGTGGCATCTTATTAGCTTTTCGCATCAATTATGTAAACTCATGTCTGAATTGGCTTCCTACGAGACAGGCTGCGCCTAGTGTAGGGGCCAGTGTAACCTTAAATTGTTAAGTTTTAGGTGCATGTTATTGTCATTTAGTTGTTATGTGGAAATTTGTTTTTGTATAACATTAATATGATAGTCGTGTACAATAAAGAAATTTGAATTTGAATTTTGAATTTGAACAGTAATTTAGATTATTTGGTCTGAAATTAACTTTTTAGGTGTGCATATATTTTTATAGGATGTAAGAAAAAGAATTATTTGCTTTATTTATAGAATAGTTTGGGGTACACTATTTGGTGAGCATTCATCCGTTTTGGTGAGCATTAAGAATTTATTGGTAGTAATTTATCAATATAATTGGTAGGCGTTTAATCATATTTGGTAGGCGTTTAAACCCAAGCCATAATAAATTACACTCACGTTAGTTACTTAGTCTTAAGACGGCGTAATTTCATGTGCAATGTTCTACCAAATCAAGTGTGTCATGAAAGCCCGCACAATCAAGTTCCAACCGAAGTTATGGTTGAGCATAGATATAGTCAATGGTGCTTTTCCACTTAATCTACTAAGTCACGACATTACGTTACTAGGGTTTTTTCCAGACAAATTTAGCCATTGGTTGGCGCTAGGTGGGTGCGGCTCATAAAAAATGTACCGTAACACACTGGAAAATGTAACACTCAATTTTGTTCGCAACACACTGGAAATTCTGTAACACGCTGGAACTCCGTAAAGGCGAGATTACATGGAACAAGATCTGTTCGAAAATTTAAAAATACTTTTATAAATTTACGAGTTCTAGTGTGTTTGGAAAGGATACCGCAAAACTCGCTGAGGGCTGATTCACTTAGCTTATCTGCTTTTTTAAACCATTTTGGATAACCTCTGGTTTTGTTTCTTTCCATGCTACGGCAAACATTTTGGCAAAACCTTGTTTTCTTAACTTTACCCCAACGTTTAGCCGCTGGCATTTTACGAGTTTTTAATCCAGATGGCTTTAAATGATTTAAACAGAGCTAAATCTAGCGACTGCAGCAGATGCGACGTGTGTGCAGCTTTATAATAGTGATGTTGTTTTCTATTACCAATGCCATTACTATGTCATCGAGATGGCTGAAATGTCCATCATACAACAATAGAATTGGGAATAATTACGTTTAGCATGTAGTAATCAATCCTCGTTTGGTGGCGGCATATGTAAACGGAAATCATATTCATTTGGATTCTCCAAAATCCATTGTTTATACAAATATTTGCCTTTAAATACGGTCAATGGGTCCAGTATCTCCCCAGCCGCATTAACTGTTGTCAAAACTGTGACATTTTCTTAAGCGTCTTCACATGTTGTTCGTGTGCAGGGCTCGCCTTTACCACCTACAACTTTTGATTTTCTTGGATCTAAACAAACCGAGGTTTCATCCAAGTTACGCACAGGATCAATAAGATTCAATCGGCGCAGCGTTTTTTTCTAATAGAGAAAATTTTTCATGCATGACAAAAGTATCCGTCATTCTTTTTCCGAGGTATTTCCACAGGTTGCGGTTTTTTTACTGACAAATTGTGCCTCTGTCGAAAAGATATGGACCAGTCGGCTCCTGGGGGCTATACTGGTTGCATTCATTTATCACGTTAAATTTTATCGTAGGTTTGGTAAACCAATTTTTTTTTGGAGCACGGTTTCCATCCAGGCGTTACTCGGAGCAGCGTACGCTGTTCCAGGAAAGCCTTCGTTTGTTGTCCATTCGTCCCACACATTTTTACCCTTGAACACTATCATGGGAGGAGTTTTCTCTCCTACGGCATTACACCCTAAGAGGACGGTGGTGTTGTCCTTTCCTGGGGTTGCAATAGTTCGCGTGGAGGTAAATCCTTTATAGCCCACTACTTTGGATTTGAAAGGGTCTTTGGAGAAACTGGTTTCATCCCCATTCCAAGTTTGAGATGGCTTGTCGCTCAACCCCAACTCGTTTACTGTGTTTTCTAGTACATCAAAGTACGGGTATATTACGTATGGACTGCATGCTCCACCGGTTGTGGCTTTTTAAGTGACAAATTATGCCTCTTCTTGAATAAAAGGAACCAATCTTCCCCAGGCACGCCATTTTTAAACGGATTGTGTATAAGATTAGCCGATACGTACTGACCCACAGTCTCTAAAAGTTCTTGCCTGGTTAGGCCAAAACCATACTTCTCCATCACACGCAAGTTTTTTACAAAATCTTCTTCTACTTCCCGCGATAAGACGGCGGCTCTTCCCAGAGTATTTGATTTGAGGCCTTTACGTTCATATATCTAAGAACAAAAAAAGATAACTATAATGAAATAGTATAGAGTTCGAACTACATATTTAAAACTAGTGGCTCGAGAAAAGGCGGAAATTTGTAGTTTAATACGTTTTCGACCTCAATATTTACGCCATTATGAAACATTTCGTAAAGCTGACTGCAATGTTTTTTTATTTAATTAACTTACTTTTTTAACCTACTCACAAAATTGTATGAAAGTCGGTTAAGAAATGCGACCTCAAGGCGAGAACAGCCGGAAATCCGAACATCCAAACATACGAAAGATTCTTGGGCCAAGCTGAAACGGAGGCGCTTCGCTCGCTTGGTCAATAAACCCTAACAAATAAAAACACAAAATATCGGCACTAAATTAAATGTATAGATTACACTTACTTACCCGATTTATGATGTTTGATCTTGGTATTCCATAGTGTTTGGAAGCCTCTTACGCAAATATAATCTGCCACTTTGAACAGCTCTAACGGCTTCTAATAGTTTTTCTAAAGGGTATGACGCATTATTGGTTTTTTTCACATAGTTTCTAGGCATTTTTCTGTAACAATTAATATAATCTTTAAGTAATATAATCTTTTTGAAAGGTAAAAACAAGATGTAGATATAAACAACTGTCATTTAACATCACACAAAATAACCTAGGTATACTAGGCTTGCTGGATCATGATCCCTGCTGCTATTTCAGTACATTATCTGTCAGATCGATGCTTATTTAAAACAACTGTCTATCTCAAAAACAGTGTTTTTTCGGGAGAGAGGTTTGAAGAAACACTGCAAAGATAATTGTTATAACTTTATATTAAAAAAAAAAAACAAATTGAATTCTTCTTTTAGTAACAGTTTTCTCTTTAATCTAATTATTTGAATGAAATAAAAGAATATAATCAACATAATATCTATATACAAAAAAAAACTCAAGAAGTACCACAACTTAGAGTTATGGCACGCCATCTGGCTGCTTTGGACTATTTTTTAGTTAAAGTACACTTTGGTAGCACAAAATGTTGCCTAGATTTTAAAGTCAGGCGCTGTAAAATTATCAGTCACAAAAGTTTGAAGGACCATGTGTCCGTATATTCAATATAAAATGAGGGATTTCATATGCTAGGTCGGTATAGAATTGTTATAGAATTATTTGATGCCCAATACGTGTCTTTACGATATACAGGAATAGACGTTTGATGGTGGCGCTGCTGTGAAGTATGCTCTACAGCAGCGCCACAATAAAATAAAGCTCACAACAAAACTAGCGATATAGATATTTTTTAAACTAGTGTAGAATTTTATAGACATTATGTAGATATTTTCCTATATATTTATATTCAAAAAAGCTATGGTGGCGCTGCTGGGGAGCATGACGTAAAGAATTTAGTATTTTCTTATGAATTATAGTGGATTATTTTTCTTTAAGACAAACATTTATATACTATATTTATAGAATACCAACTTATATCGTTTTGTTTCTTAAGTACTATTTATTTATATGGTCAGTAAGGGTGTAAAACAACATGCATCATAATAATACTTTAACTTTATAGATAATAACGGTATATTTTAATTTACAATACTTTACTATGGATGTGTTTTATTAACTCCCTGACTGGGCATAGAATAAAAAATAATTAAGTTTAGAAAGGTTTAATATACCATTGTTTCGATGATAATACAGGGGTTTTTGAATTGTATATATGGACGCGTGCGCATTCGAACAGAGTTAGATTGGAAAAGATGGCCGCCAGATCGCTGTCGCCGCGTCTCGATCCAAATGCTGTCAATGCGCCTGCGCGCGAGCCTTCTTGTGATTGGTCAGTGTTTGGAGCGCGTTCGGATGCGCGAACATACTCCGGCCCGCTGAAAGCCTGCTTTCAGGACTCCTCAGTGTCCATCAGTAGAGGGCATATGCGATTAAGGGCTCTCTTCATTACTCCTCGTGCCGTAGCTATATCTGCAACTCGAGGGACGCCGTCCTTTCCCGGATGCAATTGAGCAACCCTGCCCATGCGCCACAGCAACGGTGGCAAGCCTTCATCCTTAATGAGTACGAGTTCGCCCAGTCGCAGGTCACGTTGTCGCTCTCGCCATTTGTAGCGTTGTTGTAGCTCCGAGACGTACTCGCTCGCCCAGCGGGTCCAAAAATGTTGACGCATCTGCTCCAGCCGCGTGTATCGGTCGAGACGGTTAGGGTTGGCGTCCTGCAGCGGCGACGTCGGCGGCGCCATCAGCGGCCTGCCAACCAGAAAGTGCCCGGGAGTAAGGGGGGAAAAATCATTGGGGGAGGTAGAGAGAGGACAAAGTGGCCTGCTATTTAAGATAGCCTCTACTTGGCTGAATAATGAGGTGAGTTCCTCAAAAGTAAGATGAGAATTGCCGAGAATTCGCTTGAGATGAAATTTCGCGCTTTTAATACCGGCGGACTCTACGTAGCCGTTAAAATTGGGAGCGTAAGCGGGTGAAAATATAAAACGAATGCCATTATCAGCTGCAAAGTCTAATATATCAGTGTTGTAAAGCTTTAGAAATTCATTGATCTCCTTTGCACCCGAGACAAAATTACGTCCATTGTCACAAAAGACCTCAGCAGGCTTGCCGCGCCGGGCGATAAACCTGCGGGGTGCAAGTATAAATGCATCTTTTGATAAATCGCTTACGGCTTCCAAGTGAACACATTTATATCTTAAACATATGAACACACACAAGTAGCATTTGGTGATTTTGCATCCGCGTCCACGGCGATCAGTAATTAAATATGGCCCAGCCATGTCGCACGCTGTTGCCGCAAATGGAAAATCAACCTCAATGCGCTGCGGAGGCAGATTGCCCATTATATTCTGTAATGTGCGACCTGCCGCGCGCCTACAAGTGACACAATTGCGGGTCGTGCTCCTTGCGAGGTTCCTGCCTCCGACCGGCCATATGGTATCCCCAACTGTGGACAAAAGAAGCTCCGGGCCGGCATGCAAGAGACGTATGTGTTCGTGTTTGAATATGAGTTTTGTGAGTGGATGCTTAGCTCGCAATAACATGGGATGCTTTTTATCATAGCTATAATCAGAAGCATCCAGCCTCCCCCCGACTCGCAAGATACCTTGCGAATCGATGAATGGTGTCAAAGAAGCTAGATGTGATTTTGAATTCAAATTTTTGTGTTTACTTAAAGATTCGAGTTCATTAGGAAATAATTGTTGCTGTGAAAGTTTTACTAATGTGTGAAGAGAGTCAGTAAGCTCCTGTGATTTTAATGTGCCTGTCAACTTACTCTGACCGGGTTTGCAATTATTTATAAAACGACGTAAGTACGCTACACTGCGCTGGAGTGTTTTATACCTAGAAAATCTATTAAAGTCTACGATGCACGGCTCGGGCTCCGAGCTTGCAACCATGGAAGTAACCTTTATTTCTGGTAATATGTCAGGCATGATTGATTCTAAGTTAGGCCAGTTACTTTCATGTTCCAATAAAAATTCGGGGCCGTGCCACCACAGAGCGGCACTGGCGACGTGCTGAGGATCTACCCCACGCGTGGCCAGGTCAGCTGGATTCTGGGAGGTTGGCACATACCTCCAGGCCACTGCTGGAGCGAGCTCGGCTATAGCTGCGACTCGGTTGGCTACAAAGGTTTTTAATTTGGAAATATCAGTTTTTAACCAAGAGAGGCAGACAGAGGAGTCAGTCCAAAATATAGTACGGTATATAGGTCTTCGTAAAGACTTAGCCACAGTGGCATAGGTTTTTGCTGCTAACATAGCACCAGCTAGCTCCAGCCTTGGTATGGTGGTAGGTTTGATTGGTGCCACCCTATCCTTAGCGCATAGCAAACTGACATGTTGTTCGCCTGAACCCGAAATAGACTTGACATAGATACATGTTGCATAGGCCTCCTGTGAGGCATCACAAAAGCAGTGAAGTTCAATGACTGAAGGAGCATCAATTAGTACGTGTCTAGGTATTTGTAGTGACTTTAAGTGATGTAAGTTTTTTGTGAAGCGAGACCAGCTTTACATCTTGGCGGAGTCCTTTTTTTTTTTTTTTTTTTTAACCCAGAGAAATGCTTTGAATTGCATACCACTACGTAATATGAGACCCTCGGGGGTAGAGTCAGACATTACGCATTGGTTATGTGGGGCTCTCTAGTCCGCGAAGGACTAGCCTACCCACTAAAACTCTGGGATGCTGCCAACCCGTGCCGTAGCGGTGATGCCATGGGATCGCGAACATGTCACCACGACACCACCGGCACTTTCGCCCTAAGACGAACCCTCACCGAAAGACACACTGTAGCATAGCAGTGTGCCTTACCCTCACCTACTTCCTCAAGCCCCCAGGAAGCGGGGACCGCCACCGACACACGGTGCTTCGGTCCCACCCTCCTTGCTGAGGGAGGACAAAAGCCCCTACCCCTCAGCCGGCCGTGGGAGGACAAACGCCCCTACCCCTCAACCCCCTCTCCACGTCCCATATACAGCTGTGAACTCTGCTACTGCAGAGACACGCTGAGGGGAAGCTAGGACCGCCACCGACACACGGTGCTTCGGTCCCAGCCTCCTGGCTGAGGGAGGACAAACGCCCCTACCCCCCAGCCGGCCGTGGGAGGACAAACGCCCCTACCCCACGACCCCCTCTCCACGCTAAGGGAGGAAAAACGCCCCTACCCCTCGGCCTGCCACGGGAGGACAAACGCCCCTACCCCATGACACCCTCTCCACGCCAAGGGAGGACAAACGCCCCTACCCCTCGGCCTGCCACGGGAGGACAAACGCCCCTACCCCTCACCCAACCACGGGTGGACAAAAGCCCCTACCCCGTGGGTTCCCTCCCCAGGTGCCGACGGATGTCCCGTCCCACGCGAATCCCAGAAACTCGGCCCCCGCAGACGCCGTCAGAAGCCGGAAACCCCCCTGACGTGTAACAGACATGCATGACACCTGATATGTGATCCTCCCGCCTCGCTAATACAGCCGACCCGCCTGGGGAATGGATTTGCGTTTTCGATTTCTCAGAAATCGAAATGCACAATCCTTCCTGGCAGGTAGGCAGTATCAGAGGAGCAGGAGGCTCACTAGCCAGGCAGCCACCCACAGCTACGACACGTCGAGAGCCCTTCCGACATCCTCCAACAACCACAAGGTCAGAGCCCCCAGGACCCACGCAGGCCGAAGCCACCAACCAGCACCTTTCTCCCCTGCCCGTCTTGGCCCGTAGGCCCCCTCCCTGGTGTCTCTTGGCTTCCCCGCGCGCACAACGCAGGTACTGAGCCCCCCCACCACGACAAGGTGGACACCCTCGGGGGGGATCTTGGCGGAGTCCTTTTTTTTTTTTTTTTTTTTTTTTTTTTTTTTTTTTTTTTTTTTTTTTTTTTTTTTCCAGGAAAAATCTTCGGAAGATCCCACTACGCCACGGGGGGACGCAGTGGGTATGTCGGATTCCTACCGACTAAAAAACCTGGGGTGTCCTTCCCGCTGCCTACGGGTGGAGTCACGGGAGCGCTTTCGCACACTACCGCGACTCCGCCGGCAGCTGTCCGGTGCCTCCGGACCAGTCTTTTGGGGGCTAATAGAGCCCCTTTCCACTGTAGAGGGCGTGTCCAGACACCCGACACGCCCTTCAACTCGAGGACCACCTTTAATGGGTGACAGACGTCCCCGTGACTGTCACCCGGGGGTCCTCACTACGGAGGCAGACGGCGATCATGTGCGAGCCGTCTGCGACGCTGGTGGGCAGCCGCTTCATCGGCCTCCCGGGCCCGTTCCGCAGCCTCCTTCTGCCGCAACACCTCCTCGCAGAAACGGAGCATTGCTTGCCACGACCCACTGCTGTTAATCATATGAGTTACAACAGTGGGCAGTGACAGGTCATGTCCCACTAGAGCCGTTAGGCTGCCGCGCTGTTGGGCCCAAGCTGGGCACACTTCCAGTGTGTGCTGCGCCGTATCCTCTGCGCAGCCGCACTCATGGCACTCCGGAGTTGGCTCTCTTCCGGCAATTCGGTGCAGGTACCGCCCGAAGCAGCCGTGCCCCGAGAGTACCTGCACAAGCCGGAATGTGAGCATCCCGTGCTCCCGGTCCAGCCACCGTGGCAGGACTGGCCTGATCGCCTCCACCGTGCGGACGCCTGCGCTTGGTTGCGCCAGCCTCGCCTCCCATTCCGAGATCGCCGCCCGGCAAAACTCGTCGCGCTTGGCATCGACCTCCCTTGGTGCTGGCCAGAAATCGCGGCCTCGCGCCTCCTCGCGCCAGAAGAAAACTGACGCAAGGGCTCTCGCGTCTAGGTCCCAGGGTAGGAACCCGGCCAGCACACATGCTGCCTCCGCCGAGATCGTCCGATAGCCTCGTATCGCCCTGATGGCCATCACCCGCTGCGATTGGAGCAGTTTGGCGATGTTCTGCCTATTAAGGGCGTCAGCCCACACTGGGGCTCCGTACAAGGCCATCGAACGTACAACCCCTGTGTACAGCCGTCGGCAGGATGTTTTCGGCCCTCTCATGTTTGGGAGTATGCGACCAAACGCAGCTGCTGCGCCCAGCAGTTTTGGCGCCAGTTGTTCGAAGTGCGCTTGGAAGTTCCAGCGGCTGTCGAGGACATTGCCTAGGTACCGCATCGTCGACTCAACGGCAATCCGCACTCCTTTGCGAGGACCGTGAAAGCAAATGGCCTATGACTTGTTTAGAGCCACCTCCAACCCTAACTGCCTTATCCTACCTACCACCTGGGCTACGCCAGCCGTCGCCAGGATGGACGCGTCTCTAAACGTGGCGCCCTTGGCTGTCACGAGTGTGTCGTCAGCGTAGCACGTGACTTCCACCCCGCGTATGTTCGGTCCCCGCAGCACCCAATCGTATCCGATGTTCCACAGGAGTGGCCCTAGCACTGAGCCCTGTGGAACACCGCACACCATCTCCCGATGGCCCCAGCCTTGTTGCCCTGGGAAGGTAACAGACCTCTCAGAGAGGTAGGCCCCCACTATTCGGCTGAGGTGTTGGGGCACCTGATGGTACACCATTGCCTCCTTTATGCAGCCCCAGGGAAGGGTATTAAAGGCGTTGGCAATGTCTAAGGACACCGCCAAGACAACCTCGCCCTGGGACACGGCCTCCTCCGCTAGTTGCTTTACCCGCAGGATAGCATGTACGGTAGAGCCACCACTGCGGAAGCCGAACTGGCAATCGGCCAAATCTGGCCCCACTCTGACCAGGTGTTTGGTGAGGCGGTTTGCAATAATGCGCTCGAAAAGCTTGCCGACCTCATCCAACAGCACGATTGGCCGATAGGCAGAGGGTGAGTCTGCTGGGCGTCCTTCCTTTTTCAGCAAAACAAGCTTGCCGGATTTCCACATACTGGGAAAACACGCCTGATGCAAGCAGGCGCTGAATAGCTGCCTTAGTCTGGGGCCTAGTGCAGCCATTGCCAGGACCCAGGCCCGACCAGGGATTCCGTCTGGCCCAGGGGCAGTGTTTTTGGCTCGGAGCCGAAGAGTTGCTGAGCCCAGTTCACCTTCGGTGACAGGTGGCACCCCTATCTCCTCCTCTTCTAGCCTCTCTACCGCTCGTTGAGACCTCATAAGTGGAGGGTCATGTTGCTCTCTGTGCGGAAACAGAGTCTCAACCACAGTATCTAGGAGTTGAGGCTGGAGACTTTGCGTTAGTGGGGGAGCCCAGGGTCGAAGCTTTTGCCTCACCAGCTTGTACGGCCTCCCCCACGGATCGCTGTTAAGAGTCTCCAGAAACTCCTGGCGGGACTGATCAATTGCCTTCCCAATGGCCGTTGTCAATGCCATTTTTGCGGTTTTGTAGGTGGAATACCGTTCCGCTTCTTCTGCTTCGTCTCTTTGACGACGACGTCTCAGCCGTGTGTACTGGCGCCTCGCAGCCACGCACTGCTCACGCAACTGCGCAAGTTCAGGAGACCACCAGTACACACAGCGTTTGGGAGGCTTAGCTCTTACACGAGGCATCGCCGCATCGCAGACTGCGGTCATGGACTCCTGGAACCACCTACTCTCTACTTCGACGTCCACCAGTCCCTCCGGTGCCGGTGTCCACGCCTGAACCAACGCCGCAAGCTCCAGTGTTTCCTGGTCCAGCTTTGTGAGCGCCCATCGGGGGCGGTTGTCGTCAAGACACCTCCGGCCTGGGTTGGATGGAGTCAGTGGGAGCGGAGAGACCTCAAAGCGTATGTACCTGTGGTCTGACAGCGTTTCTACACCCACCATAACCTCCCAACTCTGGACACGGCGCACCAGGGTAGGACTAGTTAATGTTATATCAACGATCGAACCACCCTGTTGCCGCACGCACGTGTTTGCTGTCCCCGTATTAATAATGGCCAAATTGGAGGTAACCGACCACTCGAGGAGGACATGGCCCCGCACGTCAGTTGCCGGACATCCCCACGCTACCGACTTGGCATTAAAATCTCCGGCTACAATGACAGGTCTGGGATGCAGCTGCCCCACCAGTGCACGAACCGAGGCAAGGAACTGCTCAAACTCTGCAAGAGTTCTATTTGGGGAAAAGTAGACTCCTACCAGCCCTAGCTCCCCACAGATAACCGCGACGCAGCCGTGGCCCTTCACGACGCCTTCGAACGGACTGGAGCCGGCAGCGCTCCGCGTCACCAGGGCCACTGTGCCGTCAAGATCCCCCACCCACTCATCCCGAGGAGGGATCGAATATGGCTCTGCCACCACCGCAACGTGAATCAACCACTCTGCCATGCTTTGGAACATAAGGTCCTGAGCCCTGGCACAGTGGTTGAGGTTCGCTTGTAGGAGCTTTATGGCCGCCATTATTCAATAGCCATTTCACCAATCTCCTCGGTCGCATCCATCTCACTGATGAGCGGCTGGATAGGCTGCGAGAGGGCCCGGGGGCCATCGACAGCTGAGGTCCTCCTCTTTTTGTTAGTGGTCTTGGATGAGGTGCATACTCTGCTACCCAACCTATGGTTCGCTGGTTTTTCCATTTCTGCGCATACTGCGCAGTGTGGATCGGCTGAGCACTGGGCCGCTTTGTGACCGGGCTTGCCATAGTGGAAACAGAGTTCGCTCCGGTCCACCTCCGACTGGCAATGAGCTCGGATATGGCCATTCGCGTGGCAGCGGAAGCATCGCAGAGGCCTCTGCTCTAAAAGTTTCACCTGCGCAGAGACCCATCCTACCAGCAGCCGCCTGGACTCTGCGATCCTCTTCGCCGCTGTAATAGGGCAGCGCACCCACACTGTGCCAAGGCCACCAAAGCCCTGGCGTATATCCCCTGCCTTCACATGGTCGGGCAAACATCCCCCTGTGGTTGCCACCGCGGCGACTACCTCTTCAGCTGACACTGACTCGTCTAGACCCGAGATGCGAACCTCTGCGGTTTTTGTGGGCCTGGACACTCGTACATCTCCCTCCTTGAGCTGCTCTTTGATGGCTGCAGCCAACTTATCGGCTTTATCGCCACTGGTGCCTCCCGGAATAACCATAATACAGGCCCCGGTGGCTGCCCGCTTAAACCGCAGGCCAGAAATCTCAAGGTCTCGCAGTTGGATTTTAGCCTTCGCCTCAGCAATCACTTTTTTAAATGTGACACCCCTTTCTTCGGCTCCTGGTTGGAGGTTCAACACTACGGCTGCTGACCGTGGGGCACGAAGTTTGCGAACATCTGGTGCCCGCTTCTTTTGCTGCTGTGTTATAGCAGCTTTGGACGCGGCATTCTTGGCTGCTTTCTTTTTGGCGTTACGGCCAACCACTTTGTTCCAGCCCTCCGTGATAGACGTGGGAGGACCTGGCAACGACTGCGATTCCTTCGGCGTTTCGATAGCACCCACGTTTTGAGCCCCTTCCTTTTTTTTTTTTCTTTTTGTTGCCGGCTTTTCCCTTGTTCGCCAATCCTTGGCTGGCACGTGGCGGTTTCGGCGTTTCAGCGTTGGCTGTAGCGGCACTGCGTTGTGTTGCCTCCTTGTTCTTGCCTGTGGCCAGTGGTGGCCTTATGGGCTTTGCCGGAAGGAGCCGTCCTTCAGCCTCTAGCCCCTCCAGTCGTGCATTGATTATCGCCCCCACTTGGATTGAGACAGCACGCATAAGGTCTTCATTAGTGGGGACGGGAATCTGAGTAGGTGGGTGCTGCTTTCCCAGATTCTTTTTTGCTATTTTTTTGGCTCCTGCATCCACACACGGTTGTAGCGCAGGGAGTAGGTACTCAGGTGAACCAGGTGGAACATTCGTTTGCATCTTCGATCTTGCCATTTCCTCTTTAATCTGAGCGAGCTCCGTGCGAAGGCTGGCCATTTCCGACTGCAAGCGGCTGTTCATCGCCTGCAGTTGCCGAGTCTCCTCAGATGTTGTGCGCACGCTTAGGCTCTCGACTGCTGCCGTTATGGCTGCTGCCGCCTCTTTGAGTGCACGCACAAATGTGCCCTTTAAATGACCTGACTTTAGGGCCACGTCTTTAATAATGGCCACTTGGTCTGCTACTGACTTATTTAAATCAGCAACAGACTTGTTTGCATCCTCGCTGGCAGATGAAGACTCGGAGAGACGAGTCTCTCTGAATTGTCTTGCCAGAGCTGTGCTGTTGGCAATAGCCAACTCCGCCTCTAATGTTAGAGCCTTCCTCTTAGCCTCGTTGAGAGCTCTCTGAGTCGCTGCTGGTCCTGCGTACCCCGCCATCATGGGAAGGCGGCCCCTACCCTGTTTTGGCTCCACCACTTTCATAGGAGCCTAAGGTGATGGAGGCGCTAGTGCCTCCTCTGCCCCGCTGTCCGCTGACATGAAGTCAGCTTCCTCAAGGCAGACACGTTTTGGGCCCTTCTCAGCCCAAAACTGACCGCCTGATCCTCTGGGTTCAGGTGATCTGGACGCCGATCTGGACCTACTGACCCTCTCGGTTTCCCGGGTAGTGTTAACCTCCTCGTTCCTCGCCTCTCTCTGGTCCTCGAGATACTTCTCCACGGTTCCGCGCTCAAGCAACACCGTAAGGTGTCGTTGAGCGGTTGGGTCCTTGGAGGTGCCCACGTCTCCCACCTCGCGAGCCTCCCCACGCCCCACCGCCATCCCAGACCGCACGAAACGGCCTTGGCGGTCGCGTGCTGGGATGCCGAACGTTTCCTTCGCCGTGATCTGACCCCCTCTCGTCGGCGACCGCGCCAGGGACATGCGAGGGCGAAATATCTCCTCCTCAGCCCTTAGGATCACCTCTAATCTTTCTTTTTCCGCGCCAGGGTTTTTGGCTTCGGCGCGCGCCATCAGGGCGCCCGCTTCCACCGCCGTATCAACAGAATCCATTCGTTGTGCAAGTTCAGGTCCTGGTCCGTTATCCTTATTCAAATCCCAGACCGGGCAAGACCCCCCCGCCCAAACACAAGCCCACCCAAGTAGAACCCCCCGCTGTGCCCAGGATCTGTGCAACCTCCAGGACAACAATTCCCTCACTCCCCCGACACTGATCCCGAACTAGGGAGATTATACGCGCCCTCCATTTGCTCATGAAATGGGAGGACGCAATCTACCCCAGCTCAAAGAGCAGTGCCTGGCGAGTGGAAGGTTCGCCGGTCCAGAGGCTGCTCACATCCGCAGCACACGAGGAGCCACTCGGGCAGACTCTAGTGTCAGGGCGGACGAACCCTGCCCAGGCTACGCGCGCAAAAAGCCCGGTCCTGTTGACCCCCTCCGTCGAGTTTCCCGACGCCATGTACCGCAGCGTCGGGAATTGGGGATTTTTTATAGAGGTTGTCTCCTCGCGGTCCGGCCAGTGAAGGCAAGACCCCCGTTCCCGTTCCAAGCCGCGAGACGTTACCACGACGCTCGAAACGGGGTTACGGGTCCGGCGGTGGCGCGGGCAGAATAAGCCCCCCAGCGCCTGCCTGACGGCATGGTTAGTGCTCGCCAGGCCCGCCCTCCCTTGGTTCCTCCACTGCGCCCTCTGCTACTCAGAGGGACGCGCGGAGAACCCTCCCGGGGACAAACGTCCCATGGCTCCTCCTCTGATCTCGTCCACTGCGCCCTCTGCTACTCAGAGGGACGCGCGGAGAGTCCCTACAAGATACAAGATACAAGACATTTATTGATAAAAGTTAATGTTTTACAAGTCAGGTTAACAGGTAGGTATATAATTCAATTAATAGGTACTAGAGTAATTAGGTACACATTTCTGGAGTATGTAATATATATGTCACTTAAACTTATTATTATTAATAGAATATAATTACATTTAAGCAAAAACAAATTCATAGACAGTAGTTAATAGGATCGCATATGGCTTAGCAGGTCATCATTTAATTTATAAAATTTATGTAGCTTATACAAATTAGCATATTAGTAGCTAAATTACTAGAGGTTAGTGCACGTTTCAACAAATTCGTCGACGTTGTAGCATGCTAAGTCAGTTAACATTGTTTTAAGATTTCGGTCAACTTTTTGTCAGTTTTTGCTAATTTTATTTCCTCAGGTAGCAAGTTATACAATTTTGGGCCTAAGATCCCAAGTGACTTTCGGGTCTTTGCAAGCCTGCACCGGGGGACGATTAAACGGTTTTTTCTACGAGGCTGGGAATGGGTAGCGTATTGATCCACGTTTGCCCTCACATACTTACATGCGGTCAATATGTAAACACTCGGAAGAGTGAGAATCTTATGCTCTTTAAACAAACTTTTTGCGGGATGATCATATGACTTTCCGCTAATGATACGAACAGCACGTTTTTGTAATTTTAAAGGCCTTTCGCGGTCAGCCGCCGTCGCCCACAGGTCAGCACCCATAATAAGAACAGAATGAAAATATCCGTAGTATGCTTTTATCACATTTTCGTATGACAAGGACGATGCTATTCTGGAAAGCGCATAGCATGCGGAAGATAGTTTGTCACACATACGGTCGATATGAGGGGACCACGTGAGACCAGAATCCAGGATGAAGCCTAAGTATCTTACCTCTTTAACTTGTGGTACCTCGATGTCATTTAGCTTTATAACTAATTTGTTGTTGATGTTATGTCTAAGCTGAAAATATAAGATATTGGTTTTTTCTAAATTTAGTAGCATTCCGTTTGCGGCAAACCATTGAGATATTTGTTGCATAGCAATTTCAACCTTAGAATTTAAAATTTGAAGGTTGTCAGCACTGACCAGAATGCATGTGTCATCGGCATACGTTATGAACTCCAAATCGGGACTAGCCGCTGAGATGTCGTTTACCAGGATTAAAAATAGGACATTTCCCATTGTCGATCCCTGGGGTACAGCAATATTGCCAATATTTTCTAAATTCGATTTAGAGTTCATAACGCATGTACTCTGTTTACGGTTATTTAGGAAGGAGCGTATGGTATTATGAAATTGGCCTCCGACACCATACCTAGATAATTTTTCAAGGAGCAAAGAATGGTCGATCATTTCGAAGGCGCGCGACAGGTCGCAAAAAATAGCAGCAGCCTGTCGCCCGGCCTCGAGATGAGTCAGCGTCCGCGCCACGACGTCGCGCGTCGCATCTGTCGTCGACCGCCCCGCTTGATATGCATACTGTTGCCCATTCAGTAAACCGTTCCCCATGAAGTATATCAAGAGTGATGAACTCATAAGGTACTCGAACACTTTGGAAATAATGGGTATTAGAGATATAGGACGGAAACTTTTCTCGAGTTCCATTTCACCCTTACCTTTATATATAGGTTGTACTTTTATAAGTTTCAATATGTCTGGATATACCCCGTTAAGTAGGCACTCATTGAATAATAACAGGAGTAGTGACACGACCACCGGCGGTAGGTAATCCAGCACGCACGTAGACATGTCGTTTACATCTTGGGATTTTTTTCGTTTAATTGTTTTAAATGCTTTAAGTAATTCAGTTAGAGTATAGGGTTCAAACTGGAATGTAGGCACATACATTGGTAAATAGTTATGCAAATAGGCAAGAGCAGAAGGCCGAAGCCCCCCTGCGCAACTGGGCGCACTCCTCCTGTGCCGCTCTTTGTCTGGCCCCTCCCCCCTCGCCTTTCCGGTATGGGTAGCCCTGTCCGGTATAGCCTCGGGGATCACAGAAGCACGCAAGCCCCCCCACCACGGCAAGGTGGCAGCACTTCGGGGGGGATATTGGCGGAGTCCTTTTTTTTTTTTTTTTTTTTACGTGGGGGAAATGCCTTATGCATACCCGTCCTCTCGGGGGCAAGGACGGGTTATGTCGGACTCGCACCGACTAAAACCTACCACGTTTTTCCACCGCGCTGCCAACTGGCGAGGTTGCGGGAACGCGTCCGCACACAACCGTGACCCCGCCGGCGGCCGCCGCACAGGAGCGGCTACTTCTTGGGAGACTCCAAGTCTTTCTCTCTTTCTCTCCATTCTGGTCACGCCAGATGTCAGGGCGCGACCTCCTCCTTGGCCTCTATCCAGTAAAGTGGTGACGAACCCCCCCGGGTCCGACACATGAAGGCCAGGGGCACCGGGAAAGGAACCCAGCACCCAGCGGATCAGGTGTTTTGTTCCGCCTCAACCGCACCTCGACCGCAGGGGGAATAGGAGGGCGAAATACCACGGTACCTACTGGCACTCCTCCTCTGCGGCCCGCCTCCTAGGCCCGCCTCAAAACAGGAGGGGCACGAGAGCCCCTTTTCCCACTACGCTGAAGGCGTTTCAGGGCCCTCGTTAGGGCGGCATCATCCGGCCTGCATAGGCCAGTCGCCGCCGGCCTAGCCTCCTGCGCCGCTGTGGGTGGGCGTTGGCGTCGGCCTCACGCTCCCGCTCAGCCATCTCCTTTTGCGACATGACGACTTCGCTGAATTTCGCAACGGCCACCCAGGCCTCTTCACTGAGGGTCATTTTCCCTACCAGCGCTGGGAGTGAAAGGTCCGCACCGATGACTGCGGTTAGGGCTGCGCGTGGCTCCGCCCAAGCAGGGCACTCAGCGCGCGTGTGCTGCGTTGTGTCCGTGGCTCCTCTGTCACAGTGGTGACACACTGCAGTTGGCTCCCTATTCAGCATCTCACACAGGTATCTGCCAAAGCAGCCGTGCCCGGTCAGGAGCTGCGTGAGATGGAAAGTGGGTGCGCCGTGTTTTCGTTCGACCCATTTTTTAAGAACGCGCCGAACAGCGGCAACCAGATCTTGGCTAGGTCCCGGGAGACCCAGCCTTTCCCTCCACTGTAAGAAGAGCACGTCAAGAGCCTCCTCACGCCACTCTCGCACCTCGCCTGGATGAGGCCAGTTCTGCTCCTCCTTCGCTGCTTGCATCCGCCAATACACCGTGGCGTGGACTTCGGCTTCCAGGTCCCACGGTGGACTGCCAGCAATGAGGCAGGCTGCTACAAACGATACCGTACGGTACGCTCGAGCCGCCCTTAGAGCCATAGCTCGCTGCGGACGCCGTAGCACAGTGACGTTGCGTGGGGTCAGGGCATCTGCCCATATCGGCGCCCCATAAAGCGCCATCGACCGCACTACACCAGTGTACAGGCGGCGGCACACTCCTCCCGGCCCTCCTACGTTAGGTAGGATCCGCCCTAGAGCTCCAGCTGCAGCCACCAGTTTTGGGGCCAAGCGCCGGAAGTGCTCCTCAAACTTCCATCTGCCGTCGAGGACAAGTCCTAGGTACTTCATCGTCGACCCGACGGCAATGGTAGCTCCGCCCACCGTTATAGTGGCCCCGGGTGGTGGCGCATTTCGAGGCCCATGAAAGACTAGGGCCTCGGATTTGTGAAGGGCCACCTCCAGGCCCAACGCGCGGATCCTGTGGACCACATGTGCCACGCCAGCTGTAGCAAGGTAGGCCGCCTCCCGGTGTGTACTGCCACGGGCTGCTACGAGGGTGTCATCAGCTAAACAGGTAACGCTGACCCCCCGCAAAGTGGCCCCGCGCAGCACCCAGTCGTAACCGATGTTCCACAGGAGTGGCCCTAGTACCGAGCCCTGTGGAACACCGCAAGAGATGGCCCGTCTACCCCACCCGTCTCTAGTCGGGTAGGCGACCTCTCTTCCGGCGAAATAATCCGCAATGGTGTTCCGGAGGTACCGTGGCACATTGTGGAATTGCAGCGCCACCTTAATAGTTTCCCAAGGCAGCGTGTTGAAGGCGTTAGAAATTTCCAATGACACTGCCATAACCACCCCGCCTTGGGAGACCTCCTTCGCTGCCAGTTCTCTCACGCGGGCGATGGCGTCTAGGGTCGAGCGCCCGTGTCGGAACCCGAACTGCCACTCACTAAGATCTGGCGCCATGCAGTTGACGAGGCGCGCAGCGAGAACACGCTCAAAGAGCTTGCTAGTCTCGTCGAGCAAGACAATGGGACGATAGGCTGACGGCTGATCGGGTGGACGCCCGTCCTTCCGAAGAAGCACGAGTTTGCCCGTTTTCCACCGCTGCGGGAATCGCCCCTGCTCCAAGCACGCGGTGAAAATAGCCCGCACTCTTTCGCCCACCTCACTGAGCGCGGTTGCCAGCACGCGTCCCGGTATCCCATCAAGGCCAGGCGCTGTCTTCTTAGACCGCAGCTTCCTGATGGCTGCACTGAGTTCCGCCTCGGACACCGGGGGCGCATTTGCCACATCTCGCCCTGGTGCGATGGTGGACACCATTTGTGGCGGTACAAATGCTCCCCGTTCTGGGAAGAGCGTGGCCACCACTTGGTCTAGGAGTACTGGTTCAAGACTGCTGGTCAATGGGGGAGCCCAGGGTCGGAGTTTTTGTCTCACGACACGATACGGTCTCCCCCACGGATCCCTGTTGAGAGTCTGCAACCATTCTTCCCACGCCGTCTCTTTGGCCTGTGCTATTGATTTTTGCAGCGTTTTGCAGGCGGTCCTGTATGCGTCGTAGAGAGCGTTTTCCTCGAGCGGGTCTCGGATTCGCCTCCTGTACCGAGAGTACTGGCGGCGAGCTGCGATGCAGTTGCTTCGCAGTTCGCGGAGTTCTGGTCGCCACCAGTACACTTGCCGACGTGGTGCATGTGGTTTTGCTCTCGGCATCGACGCATCGCACACACGCGTCAGAGCGGCGGCAAGCTGGTCGGCTGCTTGGTCGACCTGGTTTACGGGCTCCAAATTTGTCCCCCAGGATTCGACTATTGCCGCTTCTCTGGCGATCTCCCGGTCCAGCCTCCCCAAGACCCACCGTATGCCACGTTCAGCCGCAGACTGGGGTTCTCTCTCTACCGTGATGGGAAGCAAAGAGACATCAAACCGGATATACCGGTGATCTGATAGTGTCTCCTCACCTAGCTCCACCCTCCAGTCTAGAACACGGCGGGCCAGGGCGTGGGACGCGAACGTGATGTCCACGATCGATTCGCCCTGTTGCCGCACGCACGTGCTCTCTGTTCCGGTGTTGAGAACCGCCAGTCCCAGCGATACTGCCCACTCTTCTAGGGCTTCGCCCCGCACATCGGTAGCAGCCGATCCCCATGCCCTTGCTTTGGCATTAAAATCGCCAGCAACTAGCACAGGGGTGGGAGATGTCTGCCCAACCAGCGCTCCTATCTCTGCTAGGGTCCGTTCGAAGTCTGCGAGGCTACGATTCGGTGAGCAGTAGACTCCAATTATTGCCAGGCTGCCTAGAGTACCTAGTACGTAGCCTCGACCCCTCACGACTCCCTCAAGAGATGTTGAGCCGGCAGAGGCGGGAGCCACGAGCGCCACCGTTTCTTCTTGGTCGGAGACCCAGTCATCCCGAGTGGGGACAAAGTAGGGCTCAGAGACCACTGCCACCTGGATGTGCCACTCTGCCATGGTTTGGATCAGGAGATCCTGTGCCCTAGCAGAGTGGTTGGTATTCGCCTGCAGGAATCTTAAAGCCATGTTATTGGGCAGTATCCATGGTTTCCGACGCATGGGACTGAGCGGATCCAGTGGCAATGTTTTTGGTCAGCAACCTCCGGTCTTTGCGAGCCTGTCCTCCACTGCAGGTCTTTCCCCCGAGCATGTGCGTTGCCGGTCTGCCAGCCGCCGCGCAAACAGCGCAGCACGCCTCAGCAGCGGTGCACTCTCGCGCCTTGTGACCGGGCTTGCCACAGGGAAAACAACTCGTGCTGCGATCTACCTCCCTATCGCATTTGGCCGCTACGTGACCCGCTTCGAGGCACCTGTAGCAACGAAGAGGCCTGGGCTCGAGGAGTACCACTCGTGCTGATACCCAGCCCACTCGGACCCTTCCCGCTTCCACTACCTTCTTGGCGACAATCACGGGACAACTTAGCCAGAGCGACCCTAAGCCGCTAGCGCCGCGGTCGATTTTGCCTGGTTTAATGTCCTCTGTGGCACAGCCTCCTTCTCCAGCGACCGCCGCTACTACTTCGTCTGCAGTCACTGAGTCATCCAGCCCAATGACTCTAATTTCTGCAGACTTCGTTGGGCGGTGTACGTGAACTAGGTCCGAGTCGAGGACCTCACGTAGTTTGCTCGCTAAAGCATTCGCCGCTTTTTCAGGATCCTCGACGTCGGGCGGGATCTCCAACATCCTAGCCCCCGTTGCCGCCGTTCGGAAGCGCAGCTGCGTCAGTCCGACGTCCGCCAGTTTTATACGGCTTTTGGCCTCAGCCAAGATCGCGTCGTACTTGACCCCTTTTTCGACGGCACCGGGTTTGAGGGTAATAGTTATGACCGCTGTTCGAGGTGGGTGGAGCTTCCGCTTCTGTGGGGCCTTTTTAGGCACCTTCGTTCCCTTTGGTGCACTGGCCTTGAGCACTGGCTTTGGCTTGTTTTTGCCTGCCACCTTGCTCCAGGACTCACGCATGGTACTAATCGCAGCGGGCGGCGGGGGAGTTTGCTTAACTGCGGCGGCTTCTTGGGCAGCGAGACTTAGCCGTTTTGCCTTCCTCCTCTTCTTTTTAGCGTTGGGCTCCGTGCCTTGCTTCCCGTCATCCGCAACTGCAGGAACCCCCACCGCTACGTTTGCATGTCCTGCCCCAGGTAGCTGGACTACCGGTCCAGTGGCTGGGGATTGTCCTATGCTCCGGTCGGCAGCCAGCTGGGGCCGCAATCTTGGCTCCGGCAGAAGACGGCTCTCGATGCCCTCTAGCCGGGCGTTCAGCATCATGCTGAATTGCTCTCGGTTAGAACGCGAGACTTCGTCAATGAGCCGTCGGATGTCAGGCTCGGCCGTCGCCGGCTTATTCCGAATCTGGGCGACCTCTTGGCGCAGCTCCGTAAGCTGGCGCGAGAGTTGCGCGTTGGCCGCCTCCAGACGAGCTACTTCTTCTGTGACTGTCAAGGCCCTCAATTCCATGACAGCCCCTTTTATGGAATCTGCCGCAGTCTTGAGTGCCTTGACAAAGGTCCCCTTCATGTTGCCGGATTTTTCAGCGACGCGAACTACCACATCGAGCGCCTCCTGAATGTGAGCGCTCAGATTTGCAAAGGTCCATATGGGGTCCTCGTTTTGCCCCAGCGGCTGGCGGCTTTTTAGGCGATCGGCTCTCTCCTCATTGATGGCTTGTGCCTGGAGGTTATATCCCGCCAACTCGTCTTCCGCAAGGAGGCATTGCTCCTTCGTCCTCTCTTTGTGTAGCTCCACCTGAACTTTGTGGAAGCCTACATACTGTCCGGTTGTAGGAGGCCGGCCCCTGCCCCTTTTGGATGTTGGCTTGGGCCCTGCTCTTTTTCTGTCTTCTTCTGTTGACTCCTCTCCCTGGCCTCGTCCTCGTCCTTTGGATGCCTGCGACGAGCCTTCGCTTGTGGCGGACGGACAGGACTCATCTCCATCATCCCCGCTGGATCCCGACTGGGAACTGGCGTGGAACCGTGGCCTCTTACGGGGGTTCCGCCACATGCGACCGCTTATTGCAGGGCTATCCGTGCCGGAAGGAACTAGCTCCTTTCCTGCGTTGGTCGGGTACGCCTCTGCGCCTTCATCCCTTTGCCCCAGTGCCTCCTCCTTATCACTGTGCTGCATTGGGGAGCTCGGTGGTTCGCGCCCCCCCGCCACACCTCCAGGCTTGAAGGGAGTCTGCGTCCGTGAGCGCGCCTTTCCCTTCCCCCCCGGGCCAGCCCTCTCCGCCGGCAGGTCCTTCTTCTGGCGACTTGGGGAGGTCGCCGGCGACGAGAAGGAGGACCGCACCGTGTGCATGCTGTCGTCAGTGTCCTGTGATTCCGCACGCGCCAGGATCCCCTCATCCAGCCGTGTTAGGAGGACCTGCGTGACCTTCATAGGCCTTTCTGTCGCCTTGTTGCGCCGCACGAAACGGCCATGGCGGCCACGCGCTGGGTCGTCACCCTCCTTCCTCGCCGGGATCTGGATCGTGGCGGAGTCCAGGTCTATGCATGGACCCCCATCCAGGCCGACTTCTCGCGGCGGTGACCGCGCGAGGGACAAGTGAGGGCGGAAAATTTCCTCCTCGTCCTCCACAGTTGGGAAGGTTGGAGAGGGTGGCGCGGCAGCTGCCTTCTCGAGGACGAGAAGGCAGCTGCCGCGCCACAGAGGGGACAGAGAGGACTCTGTCCCCTCCTCCGCGTAACCTCAGAGCCAATCCGTGCACATCGGTGTCCATGAAACGTTTGCCATAGTCGTCTTTATTTTTCAGTCCAGAGTGGTGTGCCCCCCCAGAATACGAAGGGCGGCGTGTCTCCACAGCGCGGGCACTTGCCCGTTCTGTGGTGACACGGAGGATTGGAACCTCCTGGGGTAGTTTAGTACGTTGTAGGCCACTCATGTTCGCTATTGTTTTAAGGAGGTATGCCCCCCCTCTGACGTTGGGGACTGGGCTCCCCCCAGCCATGCATCCCATCGGCACGCCAGTCACACCTTAGGATTGGGGATTTTTATAGTGGTTTACTCCACGTGACCCGCCTCTCAGTGAGGAAGGTCCCCGGTCTGCTCAGCGCAGGTTACGGGTTGCCCGCCGCCCAACTAGCACACAAGCGCTATAAGAAGCCGTATAGTAGCCGGATAAAGGATTTTGATAACTCCTTAGGCTCCTAAATAAGTGCTATAGTGGTTCTATATCCAGATATAGATCTCTTGTAGCGCCAATTAGGCCCCAAATTATACAGCTTATAGTTCTACAATAGCTCTACAGTGGTCGGATATGTATGTTATAATGGCTCTACAGAAGTGGTTTAAAAGGGATGATCAGCGCTATGAGATTTTGAAAAAGTACTTATAGCGCCGTAACGCCACCTTTACCTAAATTTGTACCGCTAATACCGCTATATTAAATCTCTGGGTTCTAAGTTAGTAATTTAGTAGGTCGTCTGTGGGCAACACAAAATATATTTTCATAAAATCAAAGAAAGTGAAGTGCAGTGACAATGGAAGTGAAAGGAACGATACGAATGGGATCTGTGGATGATACAATAACAAAGTTTAGCATTGTTCTACTTCGACGTGCCGTTAAATATCCGTGCGAGTGCCAGTTTACTGTTAATGTATACGTATATTCTAGTCAATATTTTCATGCGCCCTCGTAATATTCAGTTTTTAATGCATAAAATATATTTCTGCGTTGTTTACAAAATTGTGTTTTAGCAAAAAGAAGAATTTTAAGGTTACAAACAGTTTTGTACGGTTTGATGTGTGAAAAGTACTGACTTTAATTACATTAATAGCTACAAATTACGCATATATACGATGTCCAAAACTTCATCATAACCTTAAAAAAACACATTTACTAAACAAATTAATGGCGTCTCAATCATGCAGCTTTCAGTGTTGGCTATATCTATTATGCAGGTTTGAGTCGTACAACGGCTGTAGTGCTTGCTGTTGTAGACTTATAGGTTTAACAGTAGTGTTACAGTTGTGCTATTCAACTATTTAGGTGGCACAGCAGGTTTTTGCGATTAATATTAAGAACCTAAAGTTGTATAATGGTGTTCAAGGTATCCTTTTATAAAACTATTTTAGGGGTCCATCGTTGAATATTAAAAAGATTGAAAGTCAATTCAAGTATGAATTCAATGTTAAAATTACCTGTTGACCGAGTGAGTTACCGCTCCAAATTGGCTCACTCACTAAATTTTAAGACAAAACTGAGATTAGTAAGACTGAACTGAGAGATCAGTTATTGGCTGTATAATGACTCTACTATACGTCTGTAAACGACATAAAAGTGCCAGTAAGGTTCGTTCCTCCGCCTTGGGCTGCATAAAGCAACATATACCAAACGTTTTACAGCTCTACGTCACAATTCCGTGCTATAAATCTCTAATATAGCGCTTCGAGCTCTAATATGAAGCTATGTTCCTCCTTTGTAGATACGTAGTTACAAGAGCGCTAATGGATTTTATTAAAACACTTAAGGTGCCATAAGACTATTCTGTAACTCCCACGCCTGTATAAAATACTTCGTATGGATCTTTATACAACTACAAGCCGTACAGTAGCCATATAATTCTCACAAATAGCGCTTAAGGCGCTATTCTAGGGCTACTTAACTCTGTTATAAATAAGTGTTACAACAGCCGAACACAACTCCGTTAAAGAACCTCTGGCTTTGTAAAATGTCTCTGTACGCTCTTAAGCGCCATTAAAGCGACTTATAACTCTTTTTAAACTCTTTTGCCTACTAAAGCACTCCTTTACGTCTTATGGTGGCACAATGGTTTATATGAACTCCATAATACTTCTCATGGCTGTCTTGCTGCGGTATTGAATGCTCTTATACCACCATAAGCTATTCCATTGCTATTAATCGGCTACAGTACCACCTACTGTTAAAGGGTTTTCCAAAATGCTACTGTACGTCTTAAGGAATATTGTACAGCACTTGAACGACTCCTATACAACTACCAGGCTGCACAATGGCTGTATAATTCGCTTGTGTGCTAGTTGGGCGGTGACCGTAGCCACAACGTCGCGCCGTTGGCCGAAGCCACCATCACCCGTGAGGGCGAGCTCCATCTCCGTCCCGAGGGACCTGGCGTCTCACACTGTGCCCTCTGCTGGTTTCTGAGGGACACGCGGAGCCACACGTCGGGGTGCTGTTCTTTGTCTGGCCCCTCTCCTCAGGCCTGTCCGGTTTGGGAGGCCCTGTCCGGCATAGCCCTGAGGGTCATTGGGGCACTCAAGCCCCTTCACCACGGCAAGGTGACAGCACGTCGAAGGGGATCTTGGCGGAGTCCTTACATGGGGAATGCGTTTACGCATACCGCCGGGTTTGAGATGGTGTGCAACCCGGTCGGTTATGTGGGACTCGAGGCTGTAAAGAGGCCCCCCTACCCACTAAACCCCATGGTGTCCTCTCGCCGCTTTGTGTGCGGGGTCCCGGGGAAGCTCGCGCAATACGTCCGCGGCCCCGCAGCGGCCATCCCTAATCGGGATCCGTCGCCTGGTCGGTACCCGACCAATCTTCTCTTTCCAGGCACATAGGTCGCGCTCATCACCTCGAGAGCCAGCGTGTTGGGCGAGGGCGTTCTCGTGCGTTCCTCGCCCGCTGGCTATCGTTAGGGTGGCAGGTTCCGCTCGTGAGCGGCACGTCTGCGTCCTGTGCGGCGACGGCGCATTGGGTCTGCCTCGGCCTGGGCTTCCCGCTCGCGCTCCGCCGCCTCTTTCTCCTTGAGGACGTGCTCGCTAAACGAGAGCAGAGCCTCCCACCCTTCCTCGCAGGCCACCATGGCCCGCACCACCACCGGCAGCGAGAGGTCTGGCCCCACCTGGGCCATCAGCTCCCGCCGCTCCGCCTCCCATGCCGGACACTCGGCCAGCGTGTGCTGGGCCGAGTCTACGCCAGCTCCACACGCGTGGCACTCCGGTGTCGGTTCTCTCTGGGCGACCTTGTGCAGGTAGCTGCCGAAGCAACCATGCCCCGACAGCACCTGCGTCAGTCGGAAGGAGAGAACTCCGGAGCGCCTTTCGACCCAGTCGTGGAGGACTGGGCGAACTGCCTCTATGGTGCGGGAGCCGGCCCTCGGCCGTTCCAGCCGGTGCACCCACATCTGCATCGCCTCGCCCTGGAGCTCTTCGCGCCTCTTTTCCACCTCTGATTGCGTCGGTGGGTCGTTCCGGGCTCGTGCCTCCGCACGCCAGCGGAACAGTGCCGCGTGGCCCCACGCGTCCAGGTCCCAGGGCAGGCACCCAGCTAGCGCACATGCGGCCTCCGCGCCCACAGTGCGGTACCCTCGGATTACCCTCAGCGCCATTGCTCTCTGCGGTCTCCGCAATTGAGCGATGTTGTGGCTGCTGAGGGCGTCCGCCCATACTGGGGCACCGTAGAGCGCCATCGAGCGCACCACGCCAGTGTAAAGGCGGCGGCAGGTTGTGTTGGGCCCCCCCAGGTTGGGCAGTATGCGCCCAAAGAGTTTCGGCGCGAGGCGCTCGAAATGTGCCTTGAAGCTCCTTTAGGGTCTAGTATTATTGTTCCCTATACACTTAGGTGCGGGTAGCGTGATCAAGGATGTTGAATAATAGACAAAGTTAATCTGACTCATCTAGGTGTATTGTATAAGACACAATTAAATTTCACGGTTATGTTATGCGTTCTAAATACCGGGTGAGACTGGCGTTAGCGGGGCCCGTACCTAACGTGGTCGTGGCTTCGCTTAGTCAGCTCATATCGCAGTGCACTCGCACCGTGATATGAGCTGACGTTGCTAACTTGTCCCTACATCATTTCCCCCTTCAACAAAAAAAATAATAATAATCTAAAACTTAACTATTACAGTGATCTCTCTTACGGGATCAAACTTAATAAACATTGCCAGTGTGGCGCTAGCCTTATACTCGCACTAACCCAAACAAAATCATCATGAGCGCTCAAATATCATGCAGGTGCGCTTTCCGCTGACGTCGCAAGACGCGCGACTGCCTGATATTTGCCTACACATTCTATGTACTGATAATTTATACTTTAAAAGAACAGAGTGATAAACAAGCATGAGATGCTTTATGTTTGACTACAATTTAATACAAAGATTGTTCATCTATTTATGATTTACTTTGATTTACGACATTAAATTTGAACAATAAAAGCAATTTAAACAATAAAGTAAGTTTGTTTTATTTTAGTACACTTCACTTCACTTTACTCACTTAATATATTACAGGTTGCTGTTTAGGTTGGGTTTGGACCTGTTCCCGTTGCACAACAACGGCTGTTGGTTGCACTTTAGCCACTGCTTTCTGTAGCCAACTTCGAATACATTGTCGACACTTGGTATATATAAAATGCAGTAAAAACAATACTAATACCACGGAGATAACTAGGAGAATAATTCCAAAATAGTTGAGCTTCGCGTCAACCTGTCCAGTGACACTATGGACCTCTGCTATCGCGATGTTGTTGTGTGAATTGTCCTCCTTGCTTTGTCCGTAGCCCATTTTAGTTATAGTTCACAGTTACAACAGTAACAAAAATAAAATAAAATGTATATGGTACGCTCTGCGCGTTGACTGAACACGATGCTTAAGTTTTTAATATTGAAATTATACAACTAATTACACTTTTATTTATTCTATATCTATGTCAGCGTATCACGTGACAATTTACATCTGTAACAATTCTGATTTACTAATGTCCAAAGTTCGTCTTACATTTTCATCTCAGCACTTCCTATCGTTACTTAGCTGCGACCTACTTAATACCTAATGTCAACCAGCCAGTACTGTTGCGATTATCTTATTGCGATGCTATACTATTTAATATAGCGTCATTAACCTGCTGTTTTTGACAAGAAATATACGCTATATTTTAAAACATAATTAATAAGAAAAATACAGTTAGTACCTACCTAAGCATTGTATATCTAAAAAAAATAGTGTAATAAAAAAAATGTAAATCCTGTCTGTAAATATCCTAATAATAATCGTCGATAAACCTTACAGGTTTTTTTATTGCTCGGCCACGTTTGGTGATACGTGGTTCATCGTTAGCTTTTCTTTCGATTTGCTTTAATCCGGTAGTACGCGGCGTCGCGCTAGTCTCGCTTTCGCTGCGCACGGTAGTGGAATCGCCTACCTTAACTCCTGAGCTCGCGCTAGACCCGATGTTATCATTCAACAAGTAAGCTGGCTTCAATCGGTTTATTGAAATACGAGCTTGCCTGTTTGGATATTGAATTAAAAACACTTTATCGTCTCTTTCCAACACCTTGTAGGGTCCCATATAGGGTGGCTGTAACGATTTTCGGACCGTGTCATCCCTAATAAAAACGTATTCGCAAGATCGTAAATCTTTATGAACAAATAACGCTTGATTATTTCGCGAACCTACTGATTGTGGTTTGTATTGTTCTATTTTTTTGCGAATTTTATCTACTAAGCTTGAAGGATCACTTTCACTAGCTTCTGTAGTCTGAGTGGCAAAAAAATCTCCGGGCAGACGTAGTGTCCGTCCAAACAACATCTCGGCGGCGCTTATGCCGTTATCGCTGCGCCCGGTAGCGCGTAAGCCAAGCATAACGGTGGGCAGTTCCTCCTCCCACGACCCATCTTTTATTCTAGCCATGAGTGCAGCCTTAAGGCTGCGGTGAAACCTTTCGACCTTCGCATTGCTTTGTGGATGAAATGGTGTAGTCCTAATTCTATTTATACCTAATAACTTCATAAGCTCTCTGAAAAGATTGCTCTCAAACTGACGTCCCTGGTCCGTCGTGAGTCTGGTCGGACAACCATAACGCACAATCCATTCATTATATATTATTTTAGCTACAGTTTCAGCTGACATTTCCTCTATGGGAAAAGCTTCAGGCCAACTCGTGCGCCTATCTATTATAGTTACTAAATAGCGATTTCCACGCGGAGATGTCGGCATTGGGCCAACTAAATCCACGTGGATCTGTTCCATGCGATCGGCGTCCTCAAACGTACCTAACTTTGCAATCGTATGTCGACTAATCTTCGACTTTTGACATTGTATACATGCCTTTGCCCATTTTCCGACATCTTTGTTCATGCTAGGCCAGAAAAATTTACTTGAAACTAATCTACGAGTAGTCCGCGTTCCGGCGTGACTTATATCGTGAACACTCTTGAACGCTATCTGCCTAAACTTTTCTGTTAAGTACGGTCGCACCTCCTCTAATGAAATTTCGCAATAAACGGCTTTATTACAAGTCGGTATTGTTATTAATTTCAACTGAATATTACTGGTTTCGTCCGGTTGACCCGATTGCGTCATGTTTTTCAACCATTCGTCTTTTGCTTGGTCATCAGCGAGTTCCTCGTAATCTAGCACTGTGGGACAAACTATGGTCTCGATGCGAGACAACGTATCCGCGACGACGTTCTCTTTCCCACCTATGTGCCTGATATCTGTAGTGAATTCGCTGATGAACAAGAGTTGCCTCGCTCGCCGTGGCGTCTCGTTATTATTATCGGCTAACCTATCGAATGCGTGGCATAATGGTCTATGGTCTGTATACAATGTCAGTGGGCGGCCCTCGAATGATTTCCTGAAATGCTTTATTGAAAGATATGCCCCTAACAACTCGCGGTCATACGTCGAGTATTTTTTCTGAGCATCGCTTAACTTTTTTGAAAAAAAACCTAATGGCTCCCACTTATTGTTAACTAATTGCTGTAAAACCCCACCTACAGAACTATTTGACGCATCTGTCATAAGCGCCAATTGCGCGTCGATGCGGGGATGAGACAATGTAACGGCATCCTTAAGGCCTATTTTACACTGCTCAAACGCCTCTTCGGCCTCATTAGTCCATGCAATGGGTGTTTTATCGTTTTTCCTAACGTTGACAAGGTATCGTTCTAATTCTGACTGAATTTTTGCCGCCCTCGGTATGTGAGGGCGATAAAAATTCAGCATGCCTAAAAATCTCCTCAACTGATCGACGGTCGTCGGTTTCGGGTAGTTCACTATAGCCTGAACCTTTTCCTCTAGAGGTCTTATGCCTGCTGTGCTTACTTCATGACCCAGAAATTCTAATTTCGATTGCCCGAAACTGCATTTGCTCAAGTTGATTGTAATGCCAAACTGATCAAAACGTTGGAAAACTTGCCCTAGATGTCGCCTATGCTGCTCTTCATTATCGCTCACTATGAGGACGTCGTCTAAATAGCAAAATAAAAAATCGAGACCTTCCAGAACCGTGTTATTCATAAATCTCTGGAAGGTTTGAGCAGCATTGCGTAGCCCGAAATTTAATTTTGGAAATTCGAATAGTCCAAACGGTGTGATTATGGCCGTTTTCTCTATGTCTCTTTCCGTTACATTTATGCAGTGATAGGCCCTGTTAATATCCAATTTTGAAAAAAATTGTTTTCCTGCCAAAATGTACGTGAAATCATGTAATCTAGGTATGGGATATCTGTCGGGTACCGTTATTGCATTTAATGCCCGATAATCTCCGCAAGGACGAATTTCGCCATTCTTTTTTGTCACTACGTGCAATGGGCTGGCCCAGGCGCTTTTAGACGGCCTGCAAATGCCCATCTCTTGCATTCGGCGAAATTCCTCCTTGACCTTAGCGTACCTGTCGGGTGGTAATGGTCGCGCTCGAGCATACACCGGCGGCCCTGTGGTCTCTATGTGATGTACCACATTATGCGCCGGCACTTCCCTAAAAGTAGCCGGTTTTGTGATGCTCGGATACTGCGATAATAAACTACTATATGGATGGTTATTGTCAATGGTGTTGATGGTTGCCTGGTCAGTACTCACGATGGAAGTTATAATATTTATATTTGTTATACTGTCGATTAATCTTTGCTGACTTAAATCGACCAATAACTTGTGATAACTTAAAAAATCGGCTCCCAATATTGGCTGCTTGACATCGGCTAACACAAAACTCCACCTGAACGGTCTGCGTAATTTAAAATCTAATAACATTGATTTAACCCCATATGTTTTGCTCTCGGTGCCATTAGCTGCAAAAAGTTTACAATCAAAACACTCACCAGAACGTTGTTTCTTACTTGCCGGTAGCACCGAGACGTTCGCACCAGTATCCACAAGAAAACGTAAACCAGAGTTCATGTCCGTTACACATAATCGACGGTATGGCGTAATAATAGCACAGGTTTCCGCCGGACCCTGTACTATTTCTACTAGTTTTCCGCTTTCTTATTGTTCCACGCACACGGTTCGCGACACTTGGTAGACCTGTCCCCGAATCTGTAGTGATAGTAGCACAACCAGTCGGGATTTTTCGTTGCCTGGCCGCGCTGG
This sequence comes from Apotomis capreana, assembly GCA_947623375.1. Classification (NCBI taxonomy): domain Eukaryota; kingdom Metazoa; phylum Arthropoda; class Insecta; order Lepidoptera; family Tortricidae; genus Apotomis; species Apotomis capreana. The sequence continues at coordinate 16,905,810 of OX392509.1, read as the reverse complement.
TGACGTGATGTGCTCCTGCCCCCCGATGCTGAACGGCCTCTGCGCTGGTTCCATCCGTAGTCTCGTTGCCTTGGCCTTGAACGCTCCATCTCCGACAGCCGTACACTCAACTTCGCGATCTCTGCGATAATCAACGCGGCGTCGCTGCTGGGACCACTCGGCGAAATTTGGTGTGATGGTCCAGGTGTTGCTACCACTGCCGACACCTGGGGCACTCTTGTGGCTTCCGACACATCATCGGCTATGCTGGCCAATGTGTCAAGGTCGGTCTCACGAGATGCTACTAACACTGCGCGTGTCGCTGTAGGTAAGTGATTTTGCCACATTATCCTTAACGTACCGTCGGGAAAACTGTCTTTAGCCAAGTTACGCATCTTGGCTAAGAGTTGTGAAGGCTTTTGATCTCCTAAATCCATCTCCCCGAGTAGTTTTTCGATTTGCCGGTTCTTAGAATCTTCTAACATCGTCAACAGCTTGTTCTTTAGCTCCTGATATTTATTCGTGGCGGGCGGTTTTGTGAGGAAGTCTGTCAGCCGAAGAATTACTTCCTTCGGTAGCTTGGAAACCACCATGTCAAATTTTGTGTCGTCTCCGATCCGCTGTGGAGTTAGCACGGCCTCCGTCCGGATAAACCAGACTCGTGGCTGGTCAACCCAGAAGTCCGGAATTCTGTTCGATACCGAGATTGCCATGACCTCGGAGCTTTGCGGCACTGTTATGTCCTGTAACTGCAACTTCTGAGTAACACCCGTATTTTCTGTTCCGTCCGTCATTTCACTGAAGCACTATTTCGATGTAATTTTTAACACAAATCTACTTGACCAACGCTACTATTATTGTCCAACCGCGGGTCACCACTTTAGGGTCTAGTATTATTGTTCCCTATACACTTAGGTGCGGGTAGCGTGATCAAGGATGTTGAATAATAGACAAAGTTAATCTGACTCATCTAGGTGTATTGTATAAGACACAATTAAATTTCACGGTTATGTTATGCGTTCTAAATACCGGGTGAGACTGGCGTTAGCGGGGCCCGTACCTAACGTGGTCGTGGCTTCGCTTAGTCAGCTCATATCGCAGTGCACTCGCACCGTGATATGAGCTGACGTTGCTAACTTGTCCCTACACTCCATTTGCTGTCAAGCACGACACCGAGGTACCGAAGTGTCGGCTTGACAGCAATTGGGACTCCTCCCACAATGATTTGGGCGCCAGCTGGAGGCGCTTTCCGCGGGCCGTAGAAGCAGATGGCCTCGCACTTTGCGAGTGCCACCTCTAGCCCTAAACGGCGAATGCGGGCCACGCAGTGGGCGACTCCCGCCGTCGCCAGAATGGCTGCGTCACGGTAGTTGGGTCCTCTGGCCGTCACGAGCGTGTCGTCGGCGTAACACGTGACCCCGACTCCACGCAAGTTTTCCCCCCGTAGGACCCAGTCGTAACCTATGTTCCACAGGAGTGGTCCTAGCACCGACCCCTGTGGAACTCCGCATGAAATATGCCTCTGGCCTCAGTCCCGTCGCCCTGGCCAGACTATCGCCCTTCCCTCCAGGTAGGCGGCTACAATGCGCGCCAGGTGGACAGGTACACCGAGAAAGCGCAGAGCCTCGTTAATGACTTCCCAGGGCAAGGTGTTGAAGGCGTTGGAGATGTCTAGCGACACCGCCAAGACGACCTCACCCTGGGAAACAGCCTCATCCGCTATTGCCTTCACCCGAAGCACCGCATCCACCGTCGACCGGCCCCCCCGAAAGCCGAACTGCTGGTCAGCCAGATTCGGCCCTGTGCGCTCCATGTGCTCGATGAGGCGAGCGGCAATTATCCGCTCAAAGAGCTTGCCCACCTCATCGAGCAGGACTATAGGCCGGTATGCGGCTGGCGAGTCCGCGGGTCGCCCGTCTTTGCGAAGGAGGACCAGTTTCCCGGTCCTCCATTCGTTGGGGAAGCAGCCCTGCTCCAGGCATGCAGTCATCAGCCGCAGCAGCCTTGGCCCCAGAGCGTCCATGGCCAGGACCCAAGCACGACCCGGTATGCCGTCGGGCCCGGGGGCCGTGTTCTTGGCCCTGAGCCGGTGGACCGCTGCGCAGAGCTCGCCGGGAGTAACAGGCGGGACCTCTGCCTCCTCGACAGCTTCCGCCCTTGAAGGCGCCATGGCAGGTGGTGTGTGCGGGCCCCGCTCGGGGAAGAGCGTTGCGACCACTCGGTCCACGAGGTCCGGCTCAAGCGATTGGGTCAGCGGTGGCGCCCATGCGCGTAGCTTACTCCGGACAAGTTTGTATGGCCTGCCCCACGGGTCGGCATTGAGGGTCTCCAGAAATTCGGCACGACTCGCCTCGATTGCCTTCCCTATGGCCGTCTTAAAACCTGCCCTGGAGTCTTTGTACGCCTCGTAGGAGCGGCAGATCTCGTCCTCGTTGGGCCTCCTTCTTCGCCTCTGGCGCATGTACTGGCGTCGCGCGGCTATGCAACCCTCACGCAGCTGCGCGAGCTCGGCGGACCACCAGTACACGCTCGGTTTCGGCGGCAGGGGCTTGGCCCGGGGCATTGCCGCGTCACACACGCGCGTCATGGCCCCTCGGAACCAGGGTGCTTCCGCCTCTACCACCGTCGCTCCCGCCGGTATGGGCAGCCAGGCCTCCACGATCGCCGCCTCTTGGAGCAGTTCCTGGTCGAGTTTGGTGACAGCCCATCTTGGGCCACCCCCGACCGGGCCCATCCGGCTTGGGCTGTAAGAGGCCGCCGTGAGGGTGGTGACGTCGGACCGTATGTACCGGTGGTCAGACAGCGTCTCCACCCCCACCATGACCTCCCAACCCTGGACGCGGCGCGCCAGGGCGGCGCTCGCGAACGTGATGTCCACGATGGAACCACCCTGTTGTCGCACGCACGTGTGTGCCGTTCCCTCGTTTAGCACGGCCAGACCCGCCGCAACAGCCCATTCCTCGAGGGTGGCTCCCTTCGCATCTGTCGCAGGAGAACCCCAGGCTGTGGACTTCGCATTAAGGTCTCCTGCAACGATCACGGGGCGCGGAAGAAGCTGCCCGACTAGCACCCCTACCTCGCCCAGGAACTGCTCGAAGTCGGTCAGGCAGCGGTTTGGGGAGAAATAGGTTGCGATGAACCATATTTCTCCGCATAGCGCCGCCACATACCCCTTCCCTCTTGTCACAGCGGTAGGCGGAGGAACACCCGCCGTCGCTCTCACCACCAGTGCCACTGATCCGTCCTTGTCACCCACGAAGTCATTACGGGGAGGGATGGAGTAAGGCTCGGCCACCACGGCAACGCCGATCATCCACTGCGCCAGGGATTGGAACAAGAGATCCTGGGCCCTGGCACAGTGGTTGATGTTCGTCTGAAGCACCCGTATAGCCATCTACCCTACTCGATGGTCGCTGGGTTCACCTCCTGCGTCTCCATAGGGATGTCTGGGGACTTCTTGGGCTGGGATGGGGCCCGGCCTTCAGCCCTCATCTTCGCCTTTTCCGGGGCAGAGGCTAGGCACGCCTTGGAGCCAAGCATATGGTCGGCCCTCTTCTCCTCCTTGTGGCACTTGGCGCAGTGTGGCGCCTCCGAGCACTCAGCCGCTTTGTGGCCGGGTTTGCCGCAGCGGTAGCAGGCGTCGCTGAGATCAGCGTCGTTGGGACAATTTGCCCTCACGTGCCCCTTTTCGAGGCATTTGTAGCACCGCATGGGACGCTGATCTAGCAGCTTTACTGCGGCCCGGACCCAACCTACCTGAAGTCGCCCGCGGTCGGCTTCCACCACCTTCTTGGCTGCTATGACTGGGCAGCGGAGCCAGATCGTGCCGAGGCCGGAGGCATCCTGTCTGACCTCTCCAGCCTTGATCTGGCCCTCTGCACAGCCACCGACCTTCGCGACCGAAGCGACCACCTCGCTAGGAGACACTGAGTCGTCGAGTTCTGTGAGTCGCAGCTCCGCACACTTCACTGGCCTGGAGACTCGGACAACATCACTCCCCAACTTCTGGGCTAGCGCTTCGGCCAGCGAGTCCGCCATTCTCGCCACTGGCTGCACCTGGGATTTTCAGCACCCTGCCGCCGGTGGCTGCCCGCTTAATTTTCAGGGAGATGATGCCGAGCTTCTCCAGGTTTACCGTCTCCTTTGCCTTGGAGAGCACCTGGGCGTAATTGACGCCTTTTTCAATGGCATCCGGCTGTAAGGTCAGCACTACAGCTGTTGAGCGGGGAGGCCGAAGTTTTCGGGCTGTAGGCTTTACCCGCTGCGGTATTGGCTGGGGCGCCTTTGCCTTGTCCACTGCTGCCTTCTTCCTCTTCTTTTTGCCACCGACCACCACCTGCCAACCCTCATCAGTGGACGTAGCGGCCCCTGGTCGGGGGGGTGCAGTTGTGGAGGGAAGAGGGCTTGCCGTGGCAGCGGCCCTCTCTGGTGGTTTTGGCGCACCCATTTTGCCCTTTCCCTTTTTCTTTTTTCCATTCTTTTGGGGCTCGACCGTGTAGTTTGGGGGACCTCGGGTAGGCGCGGGCCCTGCCGTTTTCCCCGGTATGGCCGTTTGCACGGCCTGTCGTCCCCGGTCTGCAGCTGGTGGGGGCTGCACCGTTTTGACTGGCAGAAGTCTGCCATCGCGCTCGAGGGCTCCGAGTCTCTCGTCCAGGTACCGCCCCACCCTAGCCGTGATCGCCCCGACCAGCTCGTCCACATCGGGACGTCCGGGGGCAATGGTGGGCTGTGGTGTCTTTTTTTTGGGTGGAGACGAGGCCGGAGCCTGCTTGGTGAAGTGGGCCCGAAGCTCCGCTCTTAGCTCCTCCACTTCGGAACGCAGATCCCTGACCTCCACCCTCAGATTTGTGTTTTGCCTCTGGAGCCGTCGCGTCTCTTCAGAGGACGTGCGCTCCTTCAGGTCCTCAAACGCTTCTCCGATTGAGGTGACAGCTACCTTCAGGGCGCGCACGAATGACCCCTTTAAGTTGGCGGACCTCGAGGCCACCATTTCCACCGTCTTAAGGCTGTTCCTTACTCTCTCCTGAAGTGACGCCGCAGTGTTGTCCGCCTCCTCTGCGTCGGGTGGGCCCAAAGTTGTCCCGCCGCTCCCTGGCGAATTGCCAGACGCAAGCGCCCGCGTCAGGCTTGCCACCTCCTCCTCCCCCTTACGCTGGAGCTCCTCCCGCCTGAGGCGGTTCAGCTCCCGCTTTGCCAGGGCAAGGCCCATGTCGTGCGCCATGGTAGTTGGCCGAGGGTTGCCCTCCTCCAGGGAGCCACCGCTCCACGCTGAGTCCGACTCGGCGCCCGCTTTGGAAGGACTATGGCTCCGGATGACGGGCCCATCGGTCGCTTCCGTCTCCTGCAACTCCTGCGCTGGTTGGCTGCGCTGGGTGGGATTTTTACCGCTAGGTGAGCGCGATCTGAGCTGGATGCGCTCGACCAGCACAATGGGCGTTTGGAGAAGTGGATCGGTCCTCTCTCCAGGGCCGGTTTTACGCCCACCTCCTTTGACCCTTCTGCCTCTCTTGGCAGCGCCTATGGGGGGTCGCACGACTTCCACTTCGCTCTCTGAGCCGGAAGACAGCGCCAACTCATTCGCGGGTCGTTTGTCGGGCCTCAAGCGCCAGAACTTCCGGCCCATGCCTGAGGTAGAGGGCTCCGCTTGCGCCTTTGGAGGACACCTCTCCGCCGAACCCTCCGAGTCGCCGGTGTTGGCCTCTCCCTCGCCCAACAGGTCGCGGCCGTCCAACCTTGAGGGGGAGAAGAACTCCTCTCTCTCAGGAGACTGGGTCGCCTCCACTCCTCGGGTGCCAGCACTCCTCCCGGTAAAAACCCTCGTCCGGTTTGGAGTGGCAGGACGCACGAACTGCCTGCGCCCTGAGAGCACAGGCGCATCCTCCTCCCTCGTTGCGGTATCGGGCGCGGGGTAGCGTATATAGCGCCCAAGCGCGTCACGCATTGGGCGGTACTCCGCCGGTGCGGGCTTAGGAGATGGCAGGGCAAGGCCGGGCGAGGACAGGGTACCCGCCGCCTCCTCGCTGACCATGTCTCCTCCTCCGTGTGCAGGTTTCGGTGATAGGTTGATCACCGCCTCCTCCGCATCTCCTCCTCCACGTAGCCTAAGCAACAAATCCAATTCATGAGCATCGGTATCAGTTGAACGTTTGCCAAAGTCGTTTGTATACATCCTAGAGTGGTGTGCCCCCCCAGAATACGAAGGGCGGCATGTCAACACAGTACGGGTAGATACCCGTTCTGTGGTGACACGGAGGATTGGGACCTCCTGGGGTAGTTTTATACTTTGTAGGCCACTCATGATTTGCTATTTTTTAAGGAGGTATGCCCCCCCTTTCTGACGTTTGTGACTGGGCTCCCCCCAGCCATGCATCCCATCAGCACGCCAGTCACACCTTAGGATTGGGGATTTTTATAGTGGTTTACTCCACGTGACCCGCCTCTCAGTGAGGAAGGTCCCCGGTCTGCTCAGTGCAGGTTACGGGTTGCCCGCCGGTGGCCGTAGCCACAACGTCGCGCCGGTGGCCGAAGCCACCATCACTCGTGAGGCCGAGCTCCAGCTCCGTCCCGAGGGACCTGGCGTCTCACACTGTGCCCTCTGCTGGTTTCAGAGGGACACGCGGAGCCACACGTCGGGGTGCTGTTCTTTGTCTGGCCCCTCTCCTCAGGCCTGTCCGGTTTGGGAGGCCCTGTCCGGCATAGCCCTGAGGGTCATTGGGGCACTCAAGCCCCTTCACCACGGCAAGGTGACAGCACGTCGAAGGGGTCTTGGCGGAGTCCTAGCCTAACCTAGGCCAAGTGTTTGACAAGACTGACTGAGTGCTAAATTATCCTGCTTGTTAATAAAATCTGAATTTAGCAGAGCAGTTGAATTCAACCAGAGGCTAACGCTTGTGAAACTTCGGCTTGTATGTGTAGCAAATCTAGCTCAGTATCCGCTCCTGTCAGTAGGTCATCACAATAAAAATCATTTTGTATGATGGTCTTAACTAAGGGATCCCTGCACTCAGTCCCCAATTGCCACAAGCACCTAGCAGCTAAAAAACTGGCAGATAAAAACCCTAGGTAACCGTATTTAAGGTGAGTGAACGAACAGGCAAGTGTTCATCCTCGCGCCACAGTATAACTTGTAAGTTCCTGTCAGCTTCATTCATTAAGATTTGCCTGTATTGTTTTTCTATGTCACCTGATAAAACATATCTGTAATGACGGAATCTAAGCAGAATGTTAAATAGTGAATCCTGAATGTTGGGTCCGACCATCTGAATATCATTGATAGAGTATCCGGAGGAAGAAGGACAAGAAGCATCAAAAACTGCCCGAAGGCGAGTTGATTCGCTGTCCTCCTTCATCACGGCGTGATGAGGGAGATAGTTGGCGTCACGAGGAGTCTGGGACTCACTTAGATGACCTAGACTCCTGTATTCGTCAATAAAATCAATATACATTGACTTAAGGTCAGGCTGTTTGCTAAATCGTTTTTCTAAGTTGAACAAGCGCCTTTTAGCTATGTTAAATGAATTGCCTAAGCAATCAGGCGCATCTTTAAGAGGCAGTCGTACTACGAATCTGCCATCAGGTTGGCGATAGGTATTTTCTATAAAATGTTTTTCTATGGGGTGCGAATCGAACGCATCCCCATCCCCAGGGTCAGAAACTAGTGGTAGCTCTTCTGTCTCCCAGAACCTTGTCATCTGGGCAGACAGATCAGAAAGAGTAAGGTGAGATCTAGTGGTTGAACTTGTATGAATAGCGGCACCAGTCACTGGGCCCGCCAGCAGCCATCCCAATTTTGATGAAATTAATCTGGTAAGTTTGTTGGAAGGTAAAGCCCTCTGTTCGCCACTCACAATATGCCAGCTCCCAACAGTACATCTATTTGGGCGGGAACATTGAAGGTCGGATCTGCCAGCTTGATAGAAGCAGGTATGTTGAGATGGGTAATATCAAAATATTTTCTTGGCAAGTGGTCAGTTATTTGATTTAATACTAGAAAATCAACGTTGGCAGTAAAATCGTTAATTTTAGACTGTATCTGCGCTGCGCAACGTTCAGGGGTACAGTTAAGAGGTGTGTTGCCTATACCTAAGATGGTTGTGGCAATTAGAGGTTGAGATGCAAGGTGCAGGCGTTCCTTCAGACTACTACTCATATATGAAGACTGTGATCCACAATCAAGTAGACACTTGACAGTTTCTTTCCTATTGTTGCAAGGATTAACTACCTCAATTAAGGCCGTAGATAACAGCACTTCACTAGTCGAAAGTGAAGAGTTAGCAGTGGAAGTATGGGGCATCTCGGCACTGTCAGAAGCTATCAGAGTAGTGGAGGACGCAGGCCCGACCGTGCCCTTGACGGCAGGCTGGGCACTAGCATCCATACTAGCCCTACTAGATAAAGGATCAGGATCAGATGTGTTGTGTGTGTGTGGTGTGTAAGTATGTATTATGACGTCTCTTGCATACCCGACAGCCACTCAATTTGCACCGACGAGTCTCATGGTCCGGGCGCAGACACACATGGCACAGCTGAAGGCAGGAAACCCGCGACTAGCGCTCGTCAACTGACATCCGCAGGATGGGCAGTCGTATATACGGTGGTCAGCTCGGCACACGAAGCACGGCCGACCTTTGTCATCACTCTCCTTGTCTGAAATTACAAATGTTTTTATGTTTTTATCTTGCTTAAATAAGGGTTTATTACCAGCAAACTCGGGTTTGTGGTTAGATTGTTTATCACGTTTGGATCGGTACAGGTTTTCTAAAACATCTGCCCGATTTTTCAGAAAATCTTGAAAATCATTAAGAGTGGGCCACTCCTTGAGAGTGTTTCTAAATTCTTCCCACTTAGCGTTTGTGTTCACATCTAATTTGCTAGAAAGTATATGAACTACTCGTATAATTGTATCCCAGTGCTCCGTGGGCTGTCCCAGTGTTTTTAGAGCCCTGAGGTTTTTTGTGACATGATCGGACAAAAATCTCAAAGGTTTGTCAGACTCCCGCTGCAAAGAATCAATGTTAAGCAAGGAATTTAAATGATTAGTAATTAATTGTCTTTTGTTGCTAAACCTACTGCATATGAGGTTCCATGCTACATCATAATTGACAGCGGAGATCTCTAGATTAGATATTACCCGGGCCGCCTCGCCTTCCAGGTATGAGTTCAGGTAGTGGAATTTATGAATTGCCGGGATTTTCTCATTATTGTGAATTAACGATTCATACAGATCCTTGAATTCCAACCATTTATAGTATGAACCATCAAATCTGGATATTTTAATTTGAGGTAGCTGGAAGCCGAGCGACCCCGGATGACAGACAGCAGACGAACAAGTTTTGAATGAGGATTCCGCATCCTTCTTTGGATCCTGGCCCCTCTCAAGTATACACTGTGCAGTTGCGATGGCCAAATTAATGTTGTCCTCAAGACTCTCACGCTCCGAGAGCTCACTGTCAAGTTGATCACTATTTGTCACTTCAATTAGAGTTTGCAGCTCATCAAAACGTGAAGATAGCTCTATAAACTTACTTAATCTCAAATTCAGATCATTGAGTCGGACACCAGTCAGGATTTCATCATCTCTAATAGCAATCAAGTAATTGGTGAATCTGGTGACTTGACCCTTTATGGAACTACGTTTGACTTTTAATTCTACAAGTGTTTCTTGCTTTGTGTCAACCATATTGAATTGTGTGTTTAGTTGAACAAAGGTTAATATTTAAAATAACAAAGGCACTAGAGCTATTCACGATAAGTATGCAAATTATTAGCAGTTAAATTGATAAACGCTTACGCCCCTCAAAATTCCAACGGCCACGTAGACGCCGCCGACGTCGATGTACGCCACGCGCAGAGTACACGAGACGTCAGCTGACGTGAAGCAAATGGCGGATGGGACGTGGCTAGTGCGGCCGTTGACCCGTGCGGGCAGCTGGAATGGCAAAGCGAGAAAATGTGCATATGCGAACCAAAATAAAAGATGCAGTGGGTGCGGGAAGGCAAAACTAGAATCAAAAATGCGAAACTCGGCACACAGATTGCTTAGGTAACTTAAGGCTTCAAATGAAACAGTATGTCAGTGCGCAAAGACAAAGCGTAAATGAAAAAAGAAACGCAAATGATGTGAGACTGCAGTTAGTTATTAAAGAAGTGAGTACTTTATGCAAGAAAATTATAAGAAACTGGATAAATTAAACACTGGATGACTTGCGTGGCAGAATTATGCAGCACTTAAGAGGTTAGGTTACGTAATTAAATAACACGACGCGTCGAATTCTAATTCTGGAAAAAATGAATATTTGAGGCACATGGCACACAATAATAGAAACTGATGGAAACACTTTAAGCTAGGCCACTTCTTGAGGTTAGGTTTAAATACTATAAACTGGAAAGGTATGTAGGTAGTTAGGATTGTTGAAAGTTCTAGGTTATATTATAATTATACGGCAAATTATAATAGGTGCAGATAGGGGATGGGTTGTTATAATACGGCAAATTGGGATAGATGATGATGATGTCCTCCCAGACGAATCCGTCGACGGCGACATCCTAACAAGAACGTATTTTACGTTTGCCTACGCGCGTGAGCGCGGGCATGACTAGCAAACCCGAATTTGGTTTTGAAAGTGCGGCAGCATGTAGCACAATACAGGATCCCATCTGTGTTATAAGTGTAGTGGTAGGAGGGCTTGGGCTGAGTTTTACGGAGTTGACGTTTGGCGTCAAGGTCTTCAAGACGGATGCGCTCAAAGTTATCAAGACCCGCATTGACAGCATTTCGCCAATCCAATCTGTGAGCAGCCAGCTCCTCCCACGACTCACATGGTATGCTCACTACAGACAAATGACGTTTCACGACGTCCCTATAACGCAGGTATTGACCTCCAGCTTTACGTTTACCTGAGGCTAGCTCAGAGTAAAAGATAGTTTTGGGCAGCCTGGTGGGGTCCATACGTACAAGGTGCCCACACCAACGCAGTTGACCCTTCATGAGAAGACACTCCATACCAGGCAAATTAGTACGACGTAGAACCTCCGAGTTTGGTACACGATCTTGCCATCTCAGACGAAGAATTGCCCGGGAAATTGGGATAGGCACAGATAGGGGATGGGGTGGGCTCACGGCACTTTCCTTGTTGGACGCAGTCGGCCACGCAGTCCGAGCCGCCGCTGTTGTCTGATCAGTCCTGCCTCGCCGGGCCGCGCAGCGCGCCGAAAGCTTGCTGGACCGCGCAGCCTCCGGTTCTTGCAGGTGGGCCGACCTCGAGAGTCGGGTACGGGCAGCCAAGCCCCTTGCTTCTTCCGTGCTCGAGGCAGCCACGCCTCAATATGGCCGAAATATCGACCTCGCCGTAGTGTCTGCAAATTTACCGAATTTGCACGCACGCGTCCTGTCACGGTCGCCACTTTCTATGACTGGGCATAGAATAAAAAATAATTAAGTTTAGAAAGGTTTAATATACCATTGTTTCAATGATAATGCAGGGGTTTTTGAATTGTATATATGGACGCGTGCGCACTCGAACAGAGTTAGATTGGAAAAGATGGCCGCCAGATCGCTGTCGCCGCGTCTCGATCCAAATGCTGTCAATGCGCCTGCGCGCGAGCCTTCTTGTGATTGGTCAGTGTTTGGAGCGCGTTCGGATGCGCGAACACTCCCTTTTATTAAAATGACTTTATCCTTATCTAATAAGTTTATATAAAACTTTTCTCCCTAAACAAAATAATAGAAAATGACTAAAATCTGGAAATAATACTTCTTCAAATTAAGAAAAAGAAAATAAACACAATTATCTTCTAATGGTCAATCACAGCCATGGTAATTGACTGACATAATATAAAATCAACTTAAAACTTATGAAAAGTTCTTCTCAGTTAGATACCTGTAGTATACCTAACCCTATGCCAGGCACAGTACAGCTGTTTATATAGGTCACTATGCAAGAACTTAGCTCGACGACGCACCACCAGCACCACCAGTCTCGGCAAGGGTCGGACAGTGACTAACCCCACTCCGTTGGTTCTGACGTATGCGCACGAGATAAGGATAGCAACACTACATCCCTTTTTTATTTTAATTAAAATTAGATTAATTGGTTATCGTATAAATAATAATATGTGAATGTTTATATATTTAAATAAAAAGGTTGTTTCACTCAAAACCCATAAAGTATTTAATCAGTCTTGTTTTATGTTATCTAGACCGGTTGATAGTTTAATTTGTGATCTCATTTGATTTAGAACTAGCTTTGCAATATAAACTTGCCGCGAACCTTGTTAACACAACCATATAGAGGATACACAAAGGATACCGATTCGAAGTCGCTTCAGCGTGCAATATGCTGTAGTCGCCGGTTAGTCTGTCGCAGCTAACCGGCCCCGTACGGGTTCGCGATAAGGAAAAGTTCTCCCACACCAATGTGGATAGGGAGGGAGTCACACTGGTGGAAAGGAAGAGCAAGGCGCGCATGGTGCCCCGCAAGACTAAGTGGCACAAGCGAGCCGGTTAATTCAGTTCTTGGGATTGCGACACCGTGTCCAACCAGGACATGAAGGTATACCACTTCAGACCTGTCACTACGTGCAATTCAGCTCGTTTGAGCTACGCGTGTCCCAGCCGCTACAGGCTGCTACTATCTGCCTAATCCTACGCCAGCCTGTCTAGCATAACCACGCCTCGCCGTTCCCGTCGCGCGACAGCGCTAGCCGTCATTCCCTCACACCACTGCACAGCTGCAAGAGATGGGCAAATATCTCGCGCGAGAAATAGTCGCACATGACAGCTATTCCAGAGGTCGAACAAAGCAAAGGAGCCACGCCATTATGTTTACGCCATTAAGGCGCTTATTGAATTAAATGTAACTAGTTTTAAGTTTGGTCTGCATGTAGTTTTGTAGTTCCAAAGCATGTAGGTTATATTACTGTAATATTGTGTAACTTATTTGAAAAATAAAAGAATTATACAAAACAAGGGTTATACACTTCATTCTAGATTTTTTAAGAATTGTGACATGAAGCCTTATCTGGATAATTATTTCACAACAACCACTTTGTCAAGCGCTTAAGGACTATTGCTTGTTCTTTTCCCCCTTTTAACAACTTCAATTTTTTTTTTTTTTTTTTGTTTTTATGAAACTGAAACTGATAGTATATAATGTATTTATCGTAGTACTGTTCATTTATTAGTTTTAATTTCTTGATTAAGGCATGTCTATAGCCGCATTGTTAACGAACCTGATGTGTATGATACGACTTCCACGATACAGGCTGTGCCTAGTGTGGAAGTCAAAATTATTCTATTCTATTATATTCTAACTTGTAAGTAGCTAACTTGCTTTACACGTCATCATGTCCTCTCGTTCAATATTCTCACTAAGGTCATCATTATAATTTGTCATCTGAAATTACGATATATACCATTCAAAAGAATATGAGAATCCAAATAAATTTTCGAAATTGCAACTAAGGTCCAATTGAATTGAGATTTTGAAACCGCGTCTTTTCCTATTCGATCTAGATTTGAAATCACAGATAAACAAATTCCAATTTAATTGCGGCATTAATTTAAAATACCAGATCATTCTCAATATAAGGTTGATAAATAATTCCAGTTTAATGGAGCCATTCATTTGAAATACAGAACCATCATTGGCAATTTAATTAATGTTGTGAAACGATTCCTATTTAATGAAGGCACTTATTTGAAATACTAAACTAAATTGCAAATCCAATTGAATTGAGGTTTTTAAACCGCCACATTTCTAATTGGATCAAGGTTTAAAATCACAATAATATACCAATTCCAATTTAATTCCGGCATTTAGTTGTAATACCAGACCATTCTCAATTGAAGGTTGATAAACAATTTCTATCTAATGGAGGCATTCGTTTGAAATACCGGACTATTGTCAATTTACTTAATGTTTTCAAACGATTCGAACTTAATGGAAGCTCTTGTTCGAAATACTAAACGTTTGTCAATATAATGGAGGTTGTTAAATAATCCACTTAATATAGGCATTCACTTTAAATGCCACTTTTGTCAATTTAAAAATGATGTAAAACTATTACAGTATTATCCAGGCATTCATTTGAAGTGCCAAACTATTGTCAATTCAATTAAGGTTGTCAATCAATTCCAATTCACTGGAGGCTTTGAGACCTCGAGTATCCCAATTGAACGGGAGTCAAGAACACGTCATATTCCCATGTTACCGGCCCTCTGATACTTCAGATATTCCAATTTAATGGAAGTCTTAAAACAACAGCTTTTTCCAATTGAATGAAAGCTTTAAAGCACAGTATATTTCAATTTAATCGACGCGTCGAAGCCATCGATATTCAAGTTTTAATGGAAGTCTCAAAAGCAAATACTCCAGTCTATGAACACTTTGAGTTATTTAATATAAATTTAAAGGAATGTTTAATACATATGGTATTTCAAATTGACCTTCCAGCACGAACGCGGCACTTTACATACCGCTTATAATATATCTATGGTCTATCAAATTGACCTTCCATGCAATTGTATTTGCTTAGCCGTTAAGCCTTACTATCTTTCTTACGAATAGTTTGGTTCCCGCGGTCTACTAAATAGACGTTTCATAATGCCTTTCGCTTACTTTAACAATCCGCTTAGCCTATCATATTGGCAATCCAGCGTGGTCTATCAAATTGACCTCTCATAAAGTCTTAGCCTATCATATTGGCAATCCAGCATGGTCTATCAAATTGACCTCATAACGCCTTAGCCTGTCATATTGGCAATTCAGCGTGGTCTATCAATCTATTCCCTCGAGGTTAGACGAAATTATGTGCTGACTAGTGCTTGTAAAATCTTGCGAGGATGTTCTGGCTGTCCAGAGCTGGTCAGTAAGGTTATCCGATTGTTCGTCCCTTATAAATGGAGGTTCAATTTTCGTCCACGCTGCCTGCTACTGTTGGCTGCTCCTGAGGCGCGAACCATAGCGCGAAAAACTCTCCTCTAGTTAGAGCCTTACGAGAACTTAATGCGCTTCTCGCATCAGCATCGGATTTGGACGTTTTTTGGAAGTAGCTGGATAATTGTGTGTCATGAATGTTTAAGGCGAGGGTAGGGTTATACTGTAAGGCGATGGATGAATGTAATTTTTCAGTAATTGAATCTACCTCATATGTAGCATGTTATGATAAATTATTCTTGTAATTCACAGTGCATTAGTACTAACTGTAAAGCTGTGTAATTATTTGAAATAAATAAATAAATCAAATTGACCCCTGACATAAAGCTATTAGTTTCCAGTAACAATACAGTCAGAGCTTATCATATTGACTAATGACTTTGCACTTAGGAGTTTTCCATATCACTTAAACCCGTTTGGCCTATCAAATACTATACCTATATTATACTATGCCTTACAAGACGTATTTGCTGTTCTTTAATTACTGATTTTGTTATACCCAATTGACTAC
The DNA here is from genome assembly GCA_947623375.1 of Apotomis capreana. Lineage (NCBI taxonomy): Eukaryota > Metazoa > Arthropoda > Insecta > Lepidoptera > Tortricidae > Apotomis > Apotomis capreana. The sequence goes on along the minus strand of OX392509.1, from coordinate 16,890,384 downwards.
ATGTGACATATGCACCTATACGTGTCATATGTACCTATTAATGTACAACCCTTAAGCTGGATGTTCATACTGTTTATCAACTATACAAGATAGTCTAGATAATTATTCAAAAAAATACATTTTCAACATAAAGACAAATTAAGCTTATCACACTATAATATTTAACCCGTCAATATATTTGGAAATTCAGAACGATCAAGCCCACTCCATTGGAAAGTATTAAGTAGCGTATTCAATTACGCACGAACAAATGAACAGTCGTGTAAATTAAATAGACGCCTAGGCAGTCCAATCGTTTTCCCAATTTGTTCATAATTATTATATTGTGATCCGTCATCCACTGCGCCACTGCGCAGTCGAAGATTAGTAACACGACCCATTCGAGAATAACGCTAAACTGCTAAATATTCATATTCCTCGAGTGCACAACTACTAATTAATATTAAAAATAATACATTTTGACCGTTTTCTTATTTATGTAAGCAACTTTCCACTCAGTGGTGCATTGTGGGTAGGCCTCAGCCTCATGTCGTGGGTAGGCCTCAGCACGAACCCCGTGACTAATATACACTAGAGATGCCACGAATATTCGGCAACTATTCGGTATTCGGCCTATTCGGCCACTTTTTTGCTATTCGGTATATTATACACTACCCAAAATAAAATTATCTTACATTTAGCAACCGAAAACTTGTGTTTTAATAGTTTCTTATTTTTACGTAACTATTGTTAGGCATTTTTCCGTGATCTGATCAATGATGTGTTCATATTCATCTTTATAATTGCATTTATCGGCTTGTCGCAGCCGTACAAGGAATTTCTCGAACTTTTCATCCTGTTCCTGTTTCATCAAACGGAATACGTGGCGTTCATATACCGTACTTTGTTTGCAGGAGCAAAGTAATCATCGAATTTTGCTAAGGCTATCGCAAATACCTCTATGCTGACACCTGGCTCCGCGTCCGCTCCAGGGATATTGTAATATATTTCTTAGAGCTCAATTTCTCCGAAATGCAAGAGGCTTGCTCTCTTCTTTTGGCTATCTGTGATAGCTGACACCTCCAAATATACATGGAGTGCTCGTTTCGAACGCTCCTATCTCAGACCGATCGAAGAGGTCTCGCCTTCGCAATGGATTTTTTCCAAAGTTATGGCTGCCATGGGTACTTTTGGGGCGTCCCGGAACCAATCAATCAAATTATTCAAGCGGAGCATTCATCTAACCGCTTGCTAAACAATTTAATGTTCGTACTGGCCCTTTAGCCATTAGTCGTTTTAACGACCGCTTAACTACTGCTATACCATGACCTTGGTCAATGTTAGAAGTGTTAAAACAATATGTCAATTAAATGACACAACATATTTGATTTCAGTTGCTAGGTGTACAAGACCTTTGTCTTTTTCATCAATTGAATGATCAGTATACCATAATGACTAGTAAACATTATATTCTTGCCAATTTAATGACCAGGTACAATATACTCTGCTTCAAGTTTATTTACAACACCAATCATACAGTTTGACTACTCATAAACCCATATACCTACACGGATATTTCATCATACATATTACGTTCCCGTAAATAACTAAGTGAAATAAACATTAAACACTTCAATGTTTACTTTCATACCTATTGACCCCGCAGCGCAAGGTATTATCAAAATGTAGTAACTTAGTTACCTATTTATCAACCTCGTAAACAATTTATACTGCACCCGATCTAATCTGCCTCAAATCCCGTTAGAAGCAACCAAAGTCTATTTATAATTAATGATAATATTTCTGACAACTGAACTGTTTACTAAAGCTAGTTTACTTGAGTAATTTTGCTATCGCAAACTTTCAAATATATCTACCTGCAAGCCGTTATTATAAATGACTATAAACTTGCGCTTCTAAGTCAGATCGTTATTTCATAATTAATATAACATTTTATCACACTTTTTTTTTATATTATTATTATTTATTATATGTTTTCCATTGGTTTTAAACTGTACAATTGCATTAATTTTACGTTGTAGGCGCGAGTAGATAGGTACTTAGATACGTTGCGCTTATTAAACAATACCTCCTTATTGTGCCTAGGTAGGTACATAATTTTTATGGTTTACAAATCTTTCATTATATACGAGTCGCGGTATAGACGCATTTCCGGTAAAAATATTAGACATTAATACCGTTAGTAAATATCGGACAAAAATAATATCTATAAGTAAGTAAAACTGCATGATTCGCCAGGAGTTATTTGCAAATGTGCAATAACCGTTATTTTTTAAACGAATGACCCATTACAAACTAAAACTTGTTTACGAGTCGATCCCTGTACTGGGATAGTTGAGCAGTGCACCGCTACCCACTAGGGAGATAGATGTCTTTTGTTCTACAGTTATTAGTGAAACTATAACTTGGATAAATTAACTTCAATGACAATGTATCATATCACTATCGAGCTTGCCCTGTATTTACTATACATTTACTGTGCAAGTACACGTTAGACTGCTTTTGTCGTGTTCCCGCCTATTCTTTTTTTTTTGAAAGCGTAATTAGATTTCTACTCACTTTTGTCCTCGTCGCCACTTGTAGTATACCTAACCCTATGCCAGGCACAGTACAGCTGTTTATATAGGTCACTATGCAAGAACTTAGCTCGACGACGCACCACCAGCACCACCAGTCTCGGCAAGGGTCGGACAGTGACTAACCCCACTCCGTTGGTTCTGACGTATGCGCACGAGATAAGGATAGCAACACTACAATACCTACTAATTTAGGATCATCATAATGAGATCGTGTTTTGGGCTAAATATAAATCAAATGGAAATGAGCTTTAAATAAAACATTTTAAAGTACTACTTACTAGTCTAATCTTAATTATAAAATAACAAAAATCTCTTTATGGAACCATACCAGTATATCGTATCAGTCTTACAAGTTTTCATAAAAAATGCTATAAAATCTTGGGACAATTCTTTTTGCAATCAATTCAAGAAGGCCTTTTTTCTTTGCCTCTGCTACTGGAATCCGTTGTTGATAAAGCTGTTTTAAAGTGCTGTCGTTGTAGCTTCTTGAACTTCGGGTTTTTGCAGTATCAATCACAACTTTTTTATAGGTTTCTGAGGCACTAAATGAAGTTTTGTATGAGAAAGAGTATCTATTTATTTCGTCATTTGTCACTTGCACTATTTTAATGTCTGATAGTTTTACTACATTCTTGTCAGTGTTTTTCGTATGTTTGATGTCCATGAAACCAGTATGCATCATTTCTGTTACTATATATGGTTTTCCACATTTTTTGCATTTCGAGTATTAAGGAAATATTGATCTGGTGAGTATATGGGACCCGACTTTAGAGCACTTTTTACTTGCCTTTCGATAACTGAGTGTGCACTGTCACCCTCATTTTGCGTATGCCCTTTTATTAGAAATTTTTGCGTTATGGAATTAATGTGCTCAAAATGATTAACTACATAGAGTGCAATCATGAAGTGGTTTTTATGTTGGCCAGTGCAGTTGTCTGAATAAAATATTAAATCAAGTATCGAATTAAGTTGAGTTGCCTTCGCTTTAAGGTTTTCTATATATTTCAAAACGCAAGTGAAAATCTCTGCAACTCCGCGTCTTGCTTCGCCGTCATGCCTGTTATGTTGTCTACCGGGTATTATTGTAAATAATTACACGGATCACATTGTAGCAGTATATTGTCGGCTATTGCGCCGGTGAGACAAGGACAAAAGCACTCTATACATCTGTCTTATTCTAACTTAAGGCTACGTTCAGGAACACGTAACATTTCCCTTATCGAAAAGAAAAAAAAAAGACATTGACAAGTGATGAAACATGAAACGGAACGTAAGTAACGTTTTTTTTTTTTTTTTAATTTTAGATGTCTCGAACATCTCTAGTGACGTCTGTCAAGGCGACATTCAAACTTGACTGACGTCTGACAGTGACATTTAATCAACAAGTTTATTAACTAACTAAAAGCAGACTTCCGGTTCGTGACTTAAGATGGCCGCATGCGTTTAGGTTTCTTTGTTCATTATTTATTCATTTTCGTTGTTCAATGTGTAGTATTGATAGCGTATTGTGCAGTGATCTAACGTAGGAGTGAATAGCTAATGAAGAATTCAACTTGAAGCGTTCATAGCCCTTCCTGGGTCAAGGCCCGATAGTCCGCGTGGTTTTTTGTAAATCGCTATCACTTTACAAAAAGCAAAACCTCACCGAACAACGGCATGCTCTACGAGCAAACTTGAAATTGGCGAAATCATCATTAACTATGATGGAAGCCATATTTTGAAATTAGAATTAGAATAACTAAAAGCAGGACTTCCGGTTCGTGTCCCAAGATGGCCGCATGCGTTTAAGTTTAGTTGTTCATTATTTATTCATTTTAGTTGTTCAATGTGTAGTATTGATAGCGTATTGTGCAGTGATCTAACGTATGAGTGAATAGCTAATGAAGAATTCAACTTGAAGCGTTCATAGCCCTTCCTGGGTCAAGGCCCGATAGTCCGCGTGGTTTTTTGTAAATCGCTATCACTACAAAAAGCACGATTTTTTCAACTCACCGTACAACGTGGTATCAATCCTCTATCTAGTCGCCTAGTGCGATTGGCAACGAGACATTGGCAGTAATGGTCGCTTAACTGTGACCGGTTGCCATTTTTAAAAAAATAGAATAGAATAACTAAAAGCACGATACATCCGGTCCGTGACTTAGATGGCCGCATGCGTTTAGGTTTTGTTGTTCGTTATTTATTCATTTTTGTCGTTCAATGTGTAGTATTGATAGCGTATTGTGCAGTGATCAAACGAATGTGTGAATAGCTAATGAAGAATTCAACTTGAATACATATAGCCCTTCCTGGGTCAAGGCCCGATAGTCCGTGTGTTTTTTTGTAAATCGCTATCACTTTACAAAAAGCACGATTTTATCAACTCACCGTACAACGTGGTATCAATCCTCTATCTAGTCGCCGAGTGCGATTGGCAACGAGTCATTGGCAGTAATGGTCGCTTAACTGTGACCGGTTGCCATTTAAAAAAAAATAGAATAGAATAGAACTAAAAGCACTAATACACAATACAATATACATTAGACAAATTAATGGAATACAGCAGCTTAACAACTAAACTTATTACCAAAATCTTCGGGGCTTTATAATAGCTCGACCAAACGACGAGTAGGTATGGTTTGGGCGGCCTGTATGGCTATTAGGTGTATTTAATGTATTTGTTCTTGTTTCAGGGTTTGGGGCAGGAGTGTCTGGACAAGGAGACTGATAGTTCGACAGAGGAGACGACGGTTGTGATTTAGGAGCGTGCGGAGGAGTGCTAGGACGATTATTGAGTTCTGGCAACTGGCGTGGACTATGACTGGAGGCAGGCAAAGATGGAGATAGTTTTGGTTTGAGAATGTGCTCACGATTGCGACGGAATGTACCATCTGGGGAGGCAATGGTGTATGACCGGGGTTGTGGACCTACGTTTGAAACAGTTCCAGGTGACCAAGTGCTATCTGACTGTTTCTTAAAGTATATTTTATCACCAATGTTTAGTGAAGTCAGAGGCTTAGTATGTTTGTCATAATAAATTTTCGATTTATGACTCATTGTTTGTGTTTTATTTGCTAAAGTCCTATAATTAGGTAATTTAGGCTTCAAAGTTTGTTTTAATACTGGGAGTTTGGATCTAAGTGTCCTAGACATGAGTAGTTGAGCAGGTGAGTACATATTTTCTTTTGGAGTGTTCCTGTACTGTAGTAGTGCTAGATAGGTATCAGACTTATCAGCGATGAATTTTTTCAATATATTCTTAGTTGTATTTATAGTTCTTTCTACGAGGCCATTAGATCTTGGGAAATAAGGACTGGATGTTATATGTTGTATATCCCAATCTACTGCAAAGTCTTTGAACTCTTTTGAGTTGAATGGAGGACCATTATCAGAAACTAGAATGACAGGACTTCCATGTCTGGAGAAAATAGATTTTAGTGTACTGATTACAATCTTACTAGTGGAACCACCTATTAATTTAGTGAGTTCGACATATTTAGAGAAATAGTCAACGACTATGGTATACTTCTCTGAATTCAGATCGAAAAGATCAACACCGACTTTATGCCAAGGGACTGGTTCAACTTCATGAGGCTGTAGAGGTTCTTTGGAATTACTGCGTCTGTATGTGAGGCAAATGTGGCAATTATTTATGTATTTTTCTATGTCTGAATACATGTTGGGCCAATATACTAAGTTTCTTGCTATTCTTTGGCAACTGTGAATACCTTGGTGGCCTTCATGAATTTGTTTCAATATATCATTTCTCATGCAAATAGGTATTATTATGCCATTGTTTTTAAAAACAATGCCATCAATGACATGCAAATCAGTTTTTAAAGGAAAATAGGGCCTTATTATTTCTGGGACTGATTTTTTGTGTTCTGGCCAACCTGATATGCAATATTTAATTAAGAGTGTCAATGCTTCATCTTGTGAAGTCCGTTCTTGGATTGACTTTAGTTTACAGGGACTGACGGACAGCGACTTAAGGACTAAATTGACATGCAAATCTAGGTCTGCATCAACATCGAGTAATGACTGTTCCGGTAATGCTGCTCTGGACAGAGTATCAGCGACATAGAGGTATTTGCCAGGTTTGTAAGTCACTTTCAAATCATATGGTTGTAATCTCAACATGATTCTTTGTAGTCGGGGAGGAATATTGTAAATTGGCTTATTACAGAGTGTAACAATCGGCTTGTGGTCGGTTTCAACTAATGTATGTCGACCATAGACATATTGATGGAACTTGGTAAGGCCAAATAGGACTGCTAGAAGTTCCTTCTCAATTTGTGAGTAAGACTGTTGACATGAACTTAGAGAAGCTGAAGCATAAGCAATAGGATGTTTATCATGGGAAATCATAGCACCCATGGCATCTTTTGAGGCATCGACAGACAGGGTAATTGGTTTCTTTTGATCATAATATATCAGGACAGGTGCTTTCGTTATATATTCCTTAAGAGCATTAAATTCTGACTCGTGTACCTCTTGCCAAGACCATTCATTTTCTTTAGACAGAAGTTTTCTTAAATTGGACGTCTTTTGTGACAAATTCTCAATATAAGAGCCTAAGTATGTGACCATTCCTAAAAATCGTTGTAGTTCAGTAATGTTTGTAGGAGGTGGCATTTGACTTATGGCTTGAACTTTATTAGGGTCGACTTTTACACCATCCTTACTGAAGACATGTCCTAAATATTTTACTTGTTTCTGACAGACATTGGACTTTTCTTTATTAAATTTAATGCCTATTTCTTGTGCTCTTTGTAGAACTTTTTCTTACCTCGAATCATGTTCTTGTTTACTACTACCGTAGATGAGCAAGTCATCCATCATGACTTTAACTCCATCAAGATCATGAAATCGTTTAGACATTTCGGCGTGAAATATTTCAGGAGCTGCATTTATTCCGAATGGTAATCGGAGGTACCTATAGCGACCTAGGGGTGTTATGAATGTACACACATTTAACACTAATACACACGTATTCGGGGGAAAGAAATTTGGTTTCGGGGGGGACTCGCAAGCTCGTCGGAGCAGGGGGAATCGCTGACGCCGGCGGGAGACACCGAGAAAAGTTGATTGTAAGTACCCACTACAGGAGTCGTATTTGGAACCCGATTCGAGTGATGAGGACCAAACTAGAAGTACGGAGCCCACGCCCGGAGCTGTGGAGAAGGCATTCTCGACGAGTAGCAGACTCCGACGACTGGTGGTGCGAAAATTGGAAAAACACGGCGGGCCCCCGTGCCGTTTCCAATCAGAATCAAGAGGAATCCCCGGAAACCTCCTCGCAGCGCCGTCCGGCCTTCTCCAAGACTTGGAACCCCGACTAGCAGAGCAGGTAAGTCATCAGTCTCCATCGAGAGGACCGGGGGGAGATTCCCGAACAACTGGAGCGACGAGACCCTCTAAAACCAGAAGATAGGGGATCCAGCCATCAGACCCTCCAATGGAACGCTCCTGCGGTCTTCCAAGCCACAAGGAAATTGAAGGAAATTGGACATCTGTAAGAAAAGAGCAGGTTCGAGATCCGAGGTTGTTTTCTTTGTTCGTTCTCGGGATCTCTTGGGAGCCTGGGGGGCCTTTTCGTGTTGCCCTCCGAACCCAACTGACGAGGCACGTGGCGGTGCCGAAAGATCCTCAATGCACCCCTGGTTTCGCCTCCCCGTCCGTTCCATCTCCGCCCCGCCCCCGGTTCCCACCTCCCCGGCTTCTGGAGCCTTCAAATTCTTACAATTTGAAGGAGACAAATGCTCGGGGAACGGGATTTCGGGGATACGGGGAAGGGAGAAGGGAACTGGGGAACGCGATTTGGAGGGGACCTGTGGCCTTTCGGCGGTCGCCACACCGCCTCGTCAGCGAGGTTCGGGAGGACTGAAAATGCCATCCCCGGCCCCCCGTAGGCCTCCGAGAGTCCAATAAAACTATCTCAATATCTCGAATCAGTCTTTTAATTTACAAAACAGTCCTTTTTCTAACAATTATTCTTAAGGCTAAAAGGCGAGGAGCAAACTCCAGAAAAGGAAATGAGGTAAGTTCCCTATTTTTCTATTTGAAGGGCCTTCGATGCTTCCGGAACCGGGAGGCTCCCGCCGGAATTCTGCGGGGGAGGTTGGGATCCCTGCAACGCTTGCGGGAGGCCAACCAAGGAAAGAACGGGGGGCTTCTGCGTTGAGGACTTGCCGGGCTTCTTCTTCTTCTCTGAAGAGGTGCCGGCCTCGGAGGTGCCGCCGGCTTTCCTTTTCTTTCCTCCAGAAGTCGAGGTCTGTGTCGAGTCATCCTCAGGCTTCTCCTTGCTCGTCTGGGAGGGCTCCGCCGTCTTCTTGGGCCTCGTCGATATCATCCCCTTTACGTTACCTATAAATGGGTGCTCGCGTTCGAGTTTTTTCACGTCTTCCCTCGCCGCCCTCAGCTCTTCCTCCAGCCGACGTATCTTTGCGCGCCCCTTCGTCCACTTTTCAAGGCCCCCCAACTTCTCAAAAAAAAGGGGTGTTATGAATGTACACAACTTGGATGAGGATTCGTCTAGTTTTAACATATAGAACCCTTTATTTGCATCAAGTGTTGTGAAGAATTCTGCTCCTGACAGGCTATGCTTAATTTCGTCAATTGTTGGGAACTGATAGTGAGCTCTCATAATACTATTATTGAGTTTTCTTGGATCTATACACAGTCTTAGTTTACCATTTTTTTTAGAAGTTAGGACTAGCGAGCTAACCCAATCGGTAGGTTCTTGGACTTGGACTATGATTTTATTTTTGACTAACATTTCAAGTTCTTTTTTCAGGTCATTGGCAAGGGAGAAAGGGACTCTATGACAAGCATCAATGGACGGGACAGCATCAGGTTTTAAGGTAAGGTGACATTCGAAGTCTTTAAGGCAGCCAATTCCTTCAAAAAGGTTCGAATATTCTGACAGTATATCTCTCTCAGGCAGATTGAAATGAACATTATTTATTCTTTTGACAAGTTTCAAAATCTCACAGCTTTTGCGACCAATTATGTTTTTGCAAGGCAAGTCTATAATATGGAAATTAACATGAAATTCTGTGTTGCTGTGACTGACTGATAGAGTGCATTGACCTACAGTAGGTAAAATTTCTCCACTGAAGGTGGATAATTTGTGACAGCTCTTTTTTATAATATTGTTACGAGCGTGGGGATCGTATTTGATAGAAAAGCACAAATTAATCCACAAATGAAAACACACACTTTATTACCAAAATCACGCACTTACAATTCACACGAACTGTACTTAAAGCGCACTAATCACTTGAGTCTTTCTCTCCGATTATCCTTTACTCGCACTGTATCGCAGTTAAAATGTAACTAACTCGCGCCGGCTGCTTGCGCCTTTTATATCCCGCGGGGCCCGCTTTCTCGACGCATTGTCCACACATATCGCGAATATTCTAGTAAAGTCCAGAGTGAGGGCCGAGAACATTCGAGGCCATATATGTCTCTCTCTAATGGTGCACTCTCTGTCACTCCCTTCTCGAATGTTCCGAGTATAGCTATTTCTTTCTAGTAGCCCCATCCTTGTTACACACTTCTCGAATGTTCTGAGCATAGCTATCTCTTTCTACTAGTGCTATCTCTGTCACTCCTACTGGAAATTTCGCCATATAATGATTTGTGCTTCAGAGGCCCATAAGGGGTCCTGAAAACGCCTGAAAACGGGTTTTCAGGTTATGGCGTCATCTGATAGAGGGTGTCCTGAAACGGACTGAAAACATGTTTCAGGCGCCTGAAAACGACGGCAACATGGGTGAAATTTCGATCTTTAGATATGTGATAGAGCAACTTCTGAAACGGCCTGAAATGACTTTTCAGCCTGCTGAAAACGCCTCTAAAGCACTGAAATTGCCGTTCAAAGTTTTTGACCTAACCTACCGGCGTAACACTACCCCCTCCTAAGACATGCTCGTCCCGAGCATCATTATTTCCGTGGTATCTGGCCAGCCGGTCAACATGAACAATCTTGCTCGGACTACGAGGATTCCGCTGGATTCGATACGTGACGTCGTTTATTTTAGTGATTACCTTGTAAGGCCCTTCCCAATTCGGAGATAGTTTCGGGGACTTTCCTACTCGTCGCATAGGGTTATGTAGCCACACCAACGAACCTTCCTCAAAACCCACTTGATAAGACTTCCGGTCATATCGGGTTTTCATCTTTATGCTAGCGTGGAGCCCGTGTTCACGTACCAGGCTGTGAACATCATCAATCCGATCCCGCAAATCACTCGCATATTCTGTGATAGATCTCGGTGTATCAGGCGGACGTCCAGTCAGGAGATCTGCAGGCAAACGGAGTTCTCTTCCAAAGTTCGCATACGATGGAGTAACCGCCGTACTTTCGTGAGTTGCCGACCTATAAGACAACAGGAAGAGGGGGATATGCCGATCCCAATCTTTTTGGTGGCTTTCAACGACCTTGGCTAGATGTCTCTCCAGTGTCTGGTTAAATCTCTCGACCATTCTATCCGACTGTGGATGATACGCCGTAGTCCTTGTCTTGTGAATTCCCATTATGCGACAAGTCTCCTGAAAGACCGCAGATTCGAAGTTTCTACCTTGATCACTGTGGATTTCGAGAGGTACCCCAAACCGGCAGAATACTTCGTTCACTAACTTTTCAGCTATGGTTACCGCTTCTTGATTAGGAATGGCAAATACTTCAGGCCACTTCGTGAAGTAATCCATTACGACAAGAATGTACTTGTTTCCGGAGTCAGATGCTGGAAACGGTCCTGCGACGTCTAATGCTACCCTTTCCCAAGGGGCTCCAACGTTGTACAACTTGAGTGTTCCTCGGCTACGGGTATGCGGTCCCTTGACTGATGCACAGTTAATGCACCTTTTGCACCAGTTTTCAACATCTTCTCGGCAGTGAATCCAATAAAAGCGTTGCCGAATCTTCATCAGGGTCCTTTTCACTCCAAGGTGTCCACCAGACGCTCCATCGTGAAAGCTTTTCAAAACGTCTCTCACCCTTTTCTTTGGGACAACGACTTGCAGGTGAGCATCCTTCCCATTTGTTGATTCCCATTTTCTACATAGTACGCCATTATGCATAACCAAGCTATCCCATTGTGCCCAGTAGCTTTTTGTTACCGCACTCATCGGAGCTACATCACACCATCTTGGTTTAGGTGCACCAGCATTAATCCAATCAAAAATGGGTCTCACGTCAGGGTCCTCTTGTTGTGCCTGCTGCATTATTTCATCACTCCACTCGTCGCTAACCGTATCAGTTCTTATCATTCGAACACATTCCTTGTCTTCTTGTCTTAAGCAATGTTTACAGTCGTCCGCACAAGGTCTTCGTGATAGGGCGTCAGCATTTCCATGTGATTTCCCACTACGGTGTTCGATGATAAAATCATACTCCTGCAGTTGTTCAATCCATCTTGCCACTTGTCCCTCGGGGTTTTTAAATTCTAGCAACCACTTTAAAGCAGCATGGTCAGTTCTGATACGAAACTTTCTTCCCAACAGGTATTTCCTGAAATGCTGTAACGTCTTGACAACTGCTAGCAATTCTCTCCGAGTGACACAGTAATTCCTCTCTGGTTTTGACAACGACTTACTGAAGTATGCAATCACAACCTCGTTATCTCCTTTCTTTTGCGACAAGACACCTCCAATTCCAGTGTTACTAGCATCTGTATCCACAATGAAATCCACTTCCGGGTCTGGATACCCCAATATTGGCGTTTCACAAAGTCTTCCTTTAAGCTCGTTGAAACTTGACTCACATTGTTTGTTCCAGTCAAATGTTCGTTTTTCTTCCGTAAGTTGATGCAAAGGCTTTGCTATATCCGAGAAGTTCTTCACAAATCGTCTGTAGTATGAGCAGAGCCCCAAAAATGCGCGTACTGCAGTCTTGTCTCTTGGCGTCGGCCAATCCTTCACGGCGCTGATCTTCTCAGGATCTGTTTGAATGCCGTCCTTCGAAATCACGTGTCCCAAGTAATTCACTTTACGTTTGAAAAACGAGCATTTCTTCGGACTGAGTTTCAGATTTGCCCCTCGTAGTTTGCTTAGCACCTGCTCCAATTTATTCAAGTGGTCGTTGAAGTCTCTACCAACGATAATGATGTCATCCAAATAGACCAAGCAAGTTTCTCCTAGAAGTCCAGCTAATATTTGTTCCATTAATCTCTCAAATGTGGCTGGTGCATTACACAGTCCAAATGGCATAACATTGAACTGCCAGAGTCCCTTGCCAGTAGAGAAGGCCGTTTTCTCCTTATCCTTGTCCTTGATTTCGACTTGCCAATAGCCACTTTTCAGATCCAGCGTTGAAAACCATTTCATTCCGTTGAACGTGTCTAAGGTGTCGTCGATTCGAGGAAGTGGGTAGCTGTCCTTCTTGGTCACATCATTAAGTCGACGGTAGTCAATACAGAATCTCATGGTGCCGTCCTTCTTCTTAACCAAAACTGCGGGAGAACACCACGGGCTTGTTGAAGGTTCAATAACGCCGCTTCTTCGCATTTCCTCGATCATGCCCTCAACCTCCTTCTCCCGAGCTACTGGAACTCTCCGAGGGCGCTGTCGAATAGGCATGGTTTCCCCAGTGTTGATCTCATGCTGAACCACTCCAGTTCTTCCAATGTCATCGTCATGCGAAGAAAAGACGTTGCGATATCGTAGCAGTAAGTTACGCGCCTTAAGGAATTCCTCCTCGGTAAGGTGCTTCCTGGAATCGTTTAGTAACTTTTCAACATCCACTGAAGGCTTAACATGCCCAGGTTTCACGTTTACCTCAGATTCCCGACAGCTTCTTAACCAGGAAATTTCTTCGCATGATCCGACCAGCGTTCCTTTATTGAGGACGCATTCTGTGTCGCTTGGATTAAGGATTCTTACAAATGCTGTAGATGCCGTGGTTACCATTGTACGGGCTGTTATCCACGGTTTGTCAGCATCCAACCTCTCCACCACCACACAGCGGTGAGATTGCAGCCCTGTGGAGTTCGGCAATTTCACTGGAACTAAAACCTGCGACCTTGGTTGAAGAACGGTTCTCCTGGTACAGTAGACATTTCCATGTACTCCACCTTGTATAGGAATCTCATCAACTCCAAACTTTAGAACTCCAACCTTCAAGTCGATTTTACAGTCATATCTCCTCATAAAATCCAATCCAATAATGCAGTCGTCCACGATGTTAGCAACGATAACTCTATGCCAGTATTCTTTTTCACCTATTTTCACAGCCAACTCTCGCTCTCCTTGGACGGAAATGTGCTGGCCGGTAGCGGTCTGCACCTGGAGATGCCTAGGTTGGACTAGATGATCTCTGGGCAGGTGTTCCAGTAGCCGAGAGCTGATCACCGTCCGAGAAGCTCCGGTGTCTATGGTAAGGAGACATGGTATTCCACCAATTTCTCCTTTGACGACCAGACTATTCCCGTCGTTCGCCTGTGAGATCATAATTGGGACATTTCGACCACCAGCCAGCACTCGTCCCATAGTCCTGGCTTTTATTCGTTTCCCTGCTGGGGCTCTGACTCCACAGAGCCTATTGCCCTCGCCATTGGAGCAGGGTCTCTGTCCCTCCTAGTCCTTTTCGGACAGCCTGACTGCAGGTGACCACGTTCTCCACAATGGTAGCAACGTGGCCCAAATTCGCGGCTGGAATCTACTGGCTTCGTAGTCGACACTTCTCGCACCCTGAAAGGCCTAGATGAGTCCTGTCGTACAGCTTCCACCTCGAGAGCGTGGGCTACTGCATCTTTCAGGATGCCGTGATGTCCCAATCGCACGGCTGCCCTCACTTCCAGATCCCGGATCCCATCGATGAAGGCCTGCACCAGCATACTGTCAACGAACGACGCTGACGTGCGTTGATAGGCCTTTCTAACCAACTTCTCGATTTCCAGGGCCCACTGTTGTAAGGACTCGTTACGTCCTTGCGTCCTGTCCTTCAACTGAGCTCGGTATACGTGCTCAAGGTGACTGTCACCGTATCGTGCCTCCAAGGCTTCTAGAAGGCGGTCGTATGTCTGGTCGTTTCCTAGAGCTTCGAGTATGGTAAGGGCCTCGTCGCGCAGCGCCAGCGTCAGTGCTGTCCTAGCTTGCTCCTTGCTCCAGCCATTAGCCTGGGAAACAGACTCAAACTGTAGCTTATAGGCTGTCCATGATGAGCTGCCATCAAAAGGTGGTACCTTAAACCTACCACCTCCTGCCACCAATGCGTCGGGTATACAGGTGCTCGTACCATTCGCCACTTTAATCTCTAGTTTTTGGAGGCGGTTTTTGTAAGTTTCAACATCCTCCTTGACAGTTCGCACCTTTTCCTTGAAGCCCTCCATTTCCTCATTGACCTCATGGATCCGATTTTCAAGTTTTATGTCCATGTTGGCCAGTTTTTCCTGCACCTCGAAGATCTCCTTCTTCCACTCAGTCGTGGACTCGTGTAACTCACGGAGCATTCGAGCCTGTTCCTCCTGTTGTTCCCGAAGGATTCGAGACTGTTGCTCCTGTTTCCTGGCCTGTTCGTCCTGTTTTCGCGACTGTTCCTCCTGTTTCCTAGCCTGTTCGTCCTGTTTTCGCGACTGTTCTTTTAGGAGGACAAAGATGGCGTTAAGGTCCACTCCCTGTGCAGGTTGAGCAGGTGATTCCGAGGAACCAGGCGTAGAATCTCCAGGTCCAGAAGTTTGGCTTCGCGTCGTCACTCCTTTCGGCTCGGTTTCTCGTGGCATTAACGGCATTTTCTATCCCACTTCTGACACCAAATGTTACGAGCGTGGGGATCGTATTTGATAGAAAAGCACAAATTAATCCACAAATGAAAACACACACTTTATTACCAAAATCACGCACTTACAATTCACACGAACTGTACTTAAAGCGCACTAATCACTTGAGTCTTTCTCTCCGATTATCCTTTACTCGCACTGTATCGCAGTTAAAATGTAACTAACTCGCGCCGGCTGCTTGCGCCTTTTATATCCCGCGGGGCCCGCTTTCTCGACGCATTGTCCACACATATCGCGAATATTCTAGTAAAGTCCAGCGTGAGGGCCGAGAACATTCGAGGCCATATATGTCTCTCTCTAATGGTGCACTCTCTGTCACTCCCTTCTCGAATGTTCCGAGTATATCTATTTCTTTCTAGTAGCCCCATCCTTGTTACACACTTCTCGAATGTTCTGAGCATAGCTATCTCTTTCTACTAGTGCTATCTCTGTCACTCCTACTGGAAATTTCGCCATATAATGATTTGTGCTTCAGAGGCCCATAAGGGGTCCTGAAAACGCCTGAAAACGGGTTTTCAGGTTATGGCGTCATCTGATAGAGGGTGTCCTGAAACGGACTGAAAACATGTTTCAGGCGCCTGAAAACGACGGCAACATGGGTGAAATTTCGATCTTTAGATATGTGATAGAGCAACTTCTGAAACGGCCTGAAATGACTTTTCAGCCTGCTGAAAACGCCTCTAAAGCACTGAAATTGCCGTTCAAAGTTTTTGACCTAACCTACCGGCGTAACACTATTCAGAGGCAGTTTGAGTTTCTTATAACAGCTAAATGACAATATATTGGTGTCGGCCCCTGTGTCAAGTAAGAAATCAACCTTAAGGTTATTTATAGACAGACTAGTCTGATAAGGGTTATCCGAATTGACAGAGATCTCATTAGTGAAAAGGCTGTTCAGAAAATAGGTATCAGATGAATTACTTATTACCACAGGATCTTCTTCGATGAGTCTTATGTTCTTCCTGCGGCAGCACTTAGCAAAGTGGTTTGGCTTGTGACAATTGCTACAGATGACCCCGATGGCTGGACATCTTGTTCGGTGAACTTGACCGCATCTGGAGCATGTTGTAGACGACTGCCTGACTTGACTATTGTTGAGGCCTAGGTTCCTTTATAGTGCATTCGGGAATAGCCTAGGTGGATATTCAATAAGAATATTTTATTTAACTTTAAATTAACATAATATATTGTCGAAAATAGAATACAGAGTGTTGTCGTTCCAAGGGTGGTTTTGAAATTGACCGTTGAAGGCGGCCGGTGGCGGTTGTACCCGAAGGGCCCGATGATCGGCGATCTTCGTGCTTCGGCTGAAGACGTCGGTGGTGACGTCATTTTGGATGCGTTCTGAACATGCTCCCCGCGTTGAAGTACTTCAAGGGACCTATAATTCAGAAGATGGTGTGAGGCACGCATGTTACATGGAGGCTGGAAGGGGGCAAATGTTATTGAAGGCCCGCCTGATTGTTCCCTTCTTAGTCTTTATGTCGGCTACTCGAGCTATTCCATCCTTGCCAGGATAAAGCTTTATAATGCGACCAAGTAGCCACATGAGAGGGGGGACTCCTTTCTCTTTCACGATGACTAGCGCTCCCTCTATGAGCTCGTCACGTGATGAAAACCATTTGGTTTTTTGTTGAAGTTGGGAAACATATTCAAGTTTGAATCTGTTCCAAAAATGAAGTTTTAATTGCTCGACGCGATGAAACCTCTGCAGCGTGTTGATTTTATCTTCAGCAACGGGATCCTGCGAATTAGGTACAAACATGAGTGGTCGTCCAATGAGGAAATGGGCAGGGGTAAGAGCGGTCAAGTCAGAAGGGTCGCTTGATAGCGGAGTTAATGGACGAGAATTTAATACTGCTTCAATTCCTGATAGGCAGGTGCTCATTTCTTCGAAAGTTAAATGCGTCAAGTTCAAAATGCGTCGTAAATGATGCTTAACTGAGCGGACGCACCGCTCCCAAAGTGAACCGAAATGTGGCGAATAGGGAGGGGAAAATACGAAATTTATTTCCGCCTCGGCAAGGTCCGAAGCTATGTTTGATGATTGCAGTACTCTGTACAATTCATTACATGTACCGGTGTAATAAGTCGCGTTGTCACAGTAAATATTTTTTGGTTTACCTCTACGAGCAGTAAATCGATCTAAACAGGCCATAAAAGCGTCTTTGGTGAGGTCTGAGACGAGTTCTAGGTGTACGGCTTTAACTGCGAAACATACAAAAATGCAAATCCAGGCTTTGATTAATTTACAACCCCTACCTTTACGGTCAGCTATCAATATTGGGCCAGCGTAATCAGTACCAGTGTTAGCAAATGTGTAGTCTAATTCAGCGCGTGTCGCGGGCAGATTACCCATAATTGGCTGAACTGTCTGTCCCTTAAACCTACAACATGTGACGCATTGCTCGACAGTTTTGCGCGCCAAGTTTCTGCCACCTAAAGGCCAATAACATTGCTTGGCGCTATTGAGTAACAACTGCGGCCCTGCGTGTAAGAATTGCAAATGAAAATATATAAAAATTAATTTAGTTAGACGATGCTTACTACAAAGAATAACTGGATGCTTGACGTCATCACTGTAATAAGTGTTGTCAAGTCTCCCGCCTACTTTTAATAGGTTGTCCGTGTCAATGTATGGAGTGAGTGGAAGAAGCCTATTCTTAGGGGGAAGAGTTTTGCCTGACTTTAGCGTTGTATATTCTTCTTCGAACATCTCCATTTGACACAATGAGAGAATAGTTTTTCGTGCCTGAGTTAATTCTGAACTCTTGAGAAAACCATATTGTTTAGTTTTGTTTTTTGAACAATTATTAATGAACCTCTTAACGTAGGTTACGACTCGAATTAATTTCGAAAATTTGGACACTCTTTCCACGAGGAGAGAGAGAGGCGATTGCTCGACGTTGGCTATTAAGCAAGGTACCATTTCAGGTAAATTAGTTGTCAATGAAGATGGTGCTTTGGGCCATAAGGCTGACTCCTGCTTAAGAAAGTCTGGTCCATTCCACCAAAGACTACAATCTGCTAGAAGTTGCGCGTTAATGCCACGAGATGCTAAGTCAGAAGGATTTTCTTTGGAGGGCACATAGCGCCACGTATAACCAGCAGTAACATCCTGTACCTCGCTCACTCGGTTGCGGACAAAGGGCTTGAGGTTGGCGGGCGATGAAGCCAACCATCCTAAGACAATCATCGAATCGCACCAAAATGTGCATTTATTAAATTTAATTGTGAGTGAGCTCAGTATCTTAGTAAACAGTCTTGCACCCAATAACGCTCCAGAAAGCTCTAGGCGCGGAATTGTACATGCTTTAATAGGCGCAACTTTATTTTTTGAGGCTAAAAGACGAACCGTAGCTACCCCGCTGTTATCCCTTGAACTTACATAGGCGCAAGCTCCATAAGATGCTTCAGAAGCGTCCGTAAATATATGCAGCTCAAGGTTGCTATTGGCATCGCTTAAAATCCAACGCGGTATTCTAATTGTATTTAAAAATGGCAAGGTTGCTTCAAATTTACGCCATAATAGTTTTAAAGTATGGGGCAATTCTTCATCCCATGAGCACTTTTGTTGCCATAACCGTTGCATAATAATTTTGGCTTCTAAAATACAGGCCCCGACTAACCCCAATGGGTCATATACTTGCGCGATTGACGAGAGTACATGACGTTTCGTCGGTCTACTGCATGTTTTTAAATTAATGTTAAAAAATAATGCATCTGTATCACATTGCCAGTTTAATCCTAATGTTTTTGCTGAAGCTGAAGTGCTTAAGTTTTGAATATTTAAATTGCTATCTGTCGTACCAATATGTGACTGAAGGCTTGGCTGTGAATGACTCTGCAATGCGTCCAGGACTGACGTGCTATTTGAGCGCAGCTTACGCAAGTTTAACTTAGCAGAACTTAGCGTGTCTATTACTCCCTTTCCTAACTGAATAGCTTCGTCAATGCTACTACTGCCGCTTAAATAGTCATCCACATAAAAATCATGTACGATCGACTGCTGAATAACTGGATTTGGGGACTCTAGTCCTAACTGTTTGAGGCATCGCGTGGCAAGATATGCTGCACTGGCCGTGCCATACGTTAAGGTATTAAGAGAATAGCATTCAAGACGATCAGTTGGATTGAAACGCCACAGAATTTGCTGAAGGCATCTTTGTTCAGGTGCAATTAGCATCTGACGGTACATTTTTTCAATGTCACCTGAAATTACATATTTATGTTGTCTAAACCTGAGCAAAATTGAAATTAAATCATCTTGTACAGTTGGCCCGACTGTCTGAATCTCGTTTAATGAGATGCCTGACCTAGTGGGCGCAGACGCATCAAAAACGACCCGTAATTTGGTTGTGAGACTCGATTCTCGTACCACGCCATGATGTGGCAGAAAACATTCGACTTCAGTCAGAACCGACTTCCGCGTAGATGGTGACATATGACCCAAATCCAGATATTCAGACAAGAACGCGTCGTAATTCTGTTTTAATTGAGGATCATTTTTTAACTTTTTTTCTAAAGATAAGAAACGACACTTAGCCATTTCATAAGAGTCACCAAGAACGCTAGGTGATTGTTTAAGCGGTATGGTCACGACGAAACGACCATCATCAGTGCGCTTTGTATTGTTTATGAAGTGCTCTTCACACTGTCGCTCTTCAGCCGTAAAGTGGTGAATAGGCAAGACACTATCTAGCTCCCAAAAACGGGTGAGTTGCTTCTCAACATCGTTATCAAGTAATTCTGAAGCATGACAAACGGTGTGATATTTTTGATTGGTTAGAATAGACCCCGAAATTAGCCAACCTAATTTAGAAGCACATAAAGCTGGTTGACGTTTCCCTAAATCGATCCTATTGGTACCTATGACGTCCCAAAAGGTTTCCGCGCCGACAAGAATGTCTATGACTGACGGAATGTTAAATGTGGGATCCCCTAACTGTATATGTGACGGTATTTGCAAGCTCCTAACATTTATAAAGGAAGATGGTAACATTTTTGTGATCTCAGGCAGCACGAGGCACCTAAGGTTCGTCTTATAATCCCCAACCATCGAATGAATCGTTAAGTTGCAAGACTGAGTACTTTTAGATAAGGAATTGTTAATACCTGTTACCGTGGAGCTTGTGGAAGAGAGTGGAAGCTGCAACTTAGCTCGCAGTTCCTCGGTGACAAAATTGGTGGTGCTGCCGTTGTCCAGAAGGATCCTGGCGACGTGCTGAGCACCCTTGGCATCGCTGACTCGCACCATAGCTGTGGAAAGCAGTACAGAGGATTGTTGAGTCGGAGCACTTTTATCAGCTGACACAGCAGCGACTTCTACTGCGTCATTATTGGTTTCTGTATGTAGCAACGTATTGTGACGCTCACTACAATATTTACATGTAGATAATCTACACTTAGACAACTGATGCCCTGGCCTGAGACATAATTGACATATGTCCCATTCATTGACTTTCTTTTGACGAATGTCAACGGATAATTTACGAAAAGAATCGCATGAAAACAAGAAATGATTTTGTTTACACATAGGACAGCTGTATTTATGCTTTTGTGATTTAAATGCTTCATTTGCAACAAGAAAGTTTTTCTGTTTATTTGGCTGATACGTCGTTTTGTTTTGACCCGTTTTGGACTCCTCCAGCGTTTCCAATAAATCAGCCCTATTAGAAATAAATGTACTAAACTGATTTAATGTTGGAGGCTCATCTAAGGTATTTCTATACTCCTCCCACTCGCGGCTGGTAACCGAATCTAATTTAGACGACATCATATAAATAACAAGTGTATCCCACTCCGACGTAGGCTGCTTTAAGGTCGTAAGTGCCCTAAGGTTCTTGTTAGTAACATCTAAAAGATGACGTAACGCCCTGTGAGATTCTTTGTGTATTTGTTCGACACTAAACAACGCTTTAACATGATTATTTACTAATAGCCTCTTGTTATCATACCTAGACATTAATAATTCCCAGGCAGCCTTGTAATTGTCTGCATTAAAGTCTAAACTTTTGATAACTAAGGCGGCACTCCCTTGCAGAGACGAGCGCAAATAATGAAACTTGTTTATGTCGTCGATAGATTCATTATTATGGATTAAAGATAAGAATGTATCCCTAAACTCGAGAAAATATTGATAGTTGCCGTTAAAGTGAGGTAAATCAATCTTAGGTAGCCTTACCAGATTGTTCTTCTGTTGATAAGAACTGGAACTCGCCTCAGACATAACCTTAGTTTCCGTTTTGCTACGCCTGTGTAGCAACTCCCGCGCGGTAGCCAAAATGGCGAAGTATTGATTTTCAAACTCCGTACGCTCGATATACTGCTCGTCCGGCTTCTCAGACGAAATTTCGATCTGTTCCTGCAATTCATCAAACCCAGTATACATTTCCTCGATCTTACTAATGCGGCACTCGACTTCTATAGCCTGCACTTCACTTAACTCGGGAATAGATAGGTATGGCGTTAGAAACGTTTTGAAATTAGTTAATTTACATTTAAGCGTTCCACGCTGTTTGACTAACTGCGCTAATGACATATTTAATACGAAATGCACTCAAATCAAAGATTAAACACGATTAATATACAATATTTCGTTATTACCGTAAACACTGCCAAATAAGATGCAAATAGTTTACGATCGATAATCACTGCCACACTAATATAGATATAAGTTAACTGCAATTAGCAAAAAACAGATGCATGCGCTGCGGTCGGTAACACGGGATCGACTAATGTCCCGTTATCTTGGCTCAAGCGATGCAATTTTATGTGCATAAAAAAGACAATAGACTATATTTAAGGAAAACTGATTTGCGTCCGACTTACGTGCGCTTGTTTTAATTATGAACTTAAGGTTTATTACTGTATGATTTTCTACTAGCGAATGAATTATGAAATTAACGAACTAAAATGGCCGTTAAGACAATTTCTTTTGAAAAAATGAGCAATATCAATTCGATATGCAAATTAATATGAGGTAATTAACCACGAAAAATAGAAGAATTACTTCTGACTTAATCCAAATTAGGGAATAAGGGAATATTGGAACGAACTCACTCAGTTTAACCGTTATTCGACGTATTCTGGAATTTCTGTATGTAATCGCAGCTGCTCCTGTTGTGAAGTCCTGAAGCTAACAGTCCGTTGTAGTTGGCTGGATCTCCGTGGAGTCTTCACTTCGCTGATACTTTCTTCGACGAACAAAGATTTTCCTCTGGCAAAAAAACCGTTACGTAGGCTGGCCGTCGTAGTTCCCCGCGGCTGCTTTGTTCGGTAAATCTGCTTCAAGGTGGGATGCTGCGGCGGCGGGCTCGCGAAGAACTCGTCCGTGCAACAAAGCGCGATTCAGGCTGCGTCTCTCGTAGGTGCTGATGATGAAGATGAACTCTTGCGGCTCTTCTTCGACGGGTGAAGGACCAATGTTGAGGCCTAGGTTCCTTTATAGTGCATTCGGGAATAGCCTAGGTGGATATTCAATAAGAATATTTTATTTAACTTTAAATTAACATAATATATTGTCGAAAATAGAATACAGAGTGTTGTCGTTCCAAGGGTGGTTTTGAAATTGACCGTTGAAGGCGGCCGGTGGCGGTTGTACCCGAAGGGCCCGATGATCGGCGATCTTCGTGCTTCGGCTGAAGACGTCGGTGGTGACGTCATTTTGGATGCGTTCTGAACAACTATCATGACTGGATCCCTGTTGACGACTGTGACTTTGACTTCTTTGACTTTGACTTCAATGATTTGACAGGTTTCTTGGACGACTGTGACGATTTTGACTGTTTTCTTAACGATTTTGACTGACGACAGCACGCACCTCTTCTCTTGACAAGGCTTGTGCTTCCTATTTTGTATTCCTCAATGTTTTGGCAAGATTGACTGCTTCGTCGAGTGTTTTGGGTTTTTCTATTAGGAGACGTTCCCTTATATATGAGTTTGTTGCATTAAGATTCCATGAGAAAATGTCCTTGACGATGTCACCTGCGAGACCTTCAAAGTTGCACTGCATGCTTATGTTCTTTAGATCTGTGACATATGACTCAATTTCCTCTGCAGGTCCTTGTTTCCTGTTAAACAATTTGTGTCTGTACTGATATATTAACGCGTGGCGTGAAATATTCATCGATTTTTTCTATTAGCTGTTTGAAGGTTATTTTACTCATGTCTACATTAAATGAGTAGAATATCTGCAACGCGTCTGGACCCATTGCATGCAGCAAAATGGCGACTTGACGATGATCTGGCTCGTTTTCTAGGTTATTGGCGATGAGATATATGTTTAGGCTAGTTTTGAAGTTTCGCCAAGCCAGGGACAGGTTTGAGACGTTAAAGTCCATGCAGAAATTGCTTGGAGGCAGAGAGCGGCTGGAACTCTGCGACGGCGACGGTACAACACCTGGTGTGTCCGGCATGTTGACTTGTTAGGACTCGACAGTGTGATTTCTTATTTTGTTCTGATTGACTTACTGACGGACGTATTCTTCAATCTGTGATAGTGGTTCGTGACTTCGCCATCGACTTCTGACACCATGTTATGTTGTCTCCCGGTATTATTGTAAATAATTACACGGATCAAATTGTAGCAGTATATTGTCGGCCATTGCGCCCGTGAGACAAGGACAAAAGCACTCTATACATCTGTCTTATTCTAACTTAAGGCTACGTAAAGGAACACGTAACAATGCCATACGTAGCAAGACACGTCGCTATCTTTAATGCGCTTTCACACTTAGGCGTTTTAGTCGCGCGACTGTAGCGCTGCACAGCGAATCCCTTCACATTACAGCGGCTAACGCGCGACTAAGTCGCGACGCCGTTGCTAGCGACAGCTGCGCTTCACAGGCGCGCTACAGACGCGCGTAACGCGCGTTGAACTTGAGGTTACTAGCTCATTTCCAATATGGATCCCAACGGAGACACATTGTTACTGCTGCTCCTTTTTTTGCTTTTCCGACGCCATCGGCGTCGAATACAAAGGCGAAAGAGGCAGTACTGGATAGATCCATTCCTTAAAAATCGATGGTAAATGGTGAAAATATAACAGTGTTCAAATCAATAAAACACAATAAACGAAAAATGTTTAACTATCTCCGAAAATGTCCAGAAAATCATTCAACGAATTACTGCATCTCCTTGAGAATAGTATTCAGCGACGCAACACCAAATTTCGTGATTGCATTTCAGCAGAGGAAAGACTCGTTATTACACTGAGGTGAGTGGGCATGTTAATTAAAAAAGTTTTATTTAATCACACCTTTATTACAATAAAGAGACAATACTTAAATATCATTATCGCTGAACAGTTGTGAATCAAATTCTGAATCATCATAGTTTTTTTTTTTTAGAGAGGTTCTTTTTTACCTCTGATATTAATTTCAGAGCTTAATTCTTTCTTTTTATTTATTCTTTCTTTTATTTTCTCTTTTTCACAGTACGGCGACTCCAACAATTTGAACCGGTGCAGGTAATGCTTAAATCCTCCGTGTCCCGTGAGGAGCTGGGCTATGGTGTTTCTGTTCCCCACCTTTTCCATTACTTTCTTAGCAGTACTTATATTGCTGAAGAAGATTCTGGTTCCTGAGGCCGTTTCGGACGTTTGGTACCGACTTTGCCACTCCTCTAGGGTCTTGATCCGGATCGAGCGCTTTGGGAAGGACAGTGGGAAGCGGTCGTAGACCGGAGCTCTCTTGGCCTTTAAGGCTGCCAATTCGTCCGCTCTCTCATTCCCTATCAGCCCAGCATATGCCTTTATCCAATAGAGCTGTATAGGGTAGCCCTCTAACTTTGCCTCCTCTATATTTCCCCTTATTCGCGCTGCTATTGGGTTTAATGAGTTTGGGTCGCTCACGGCCTGCAGCGAAGACCTTCAGTCACTGTATATCCTTATGGGGGATTTCTTCTTGAGGGCCGCTTCCGTGGCTCTACACAGGGCAACCATCTCCGCCTGGTACACAGAGCAATGGTTACCCAATCGGAAGCCCAATTTACCAATTTCTGCAACCCTTCTCCATATCGATACCGCTGCCCCAACCTTTCCCTCAATCTTGCTTCCGTCTCTATAATAGCCTGGGAGGTCGTCCAGGCCCTCCGTCTCTGGAAGCTCTTCCTCGGACGCCACCCATTCGAAGCTGATTTGAGTTCGTTTGGCTGGGTGGGGGAGAGTTGACGGGCTGACCCTTACTTGCAGCGAGCGCCCCGGCAACTCCGGCAGCGGCTTCCCTCTCTTTATGAGGTACAGCTCCAGTTGTTCTCTCAGGCGGAGGTCCAGGGGGAGGATACGAGCAAGGACCGCGCTGGACACCATTGAGACCGTCCGATGGGCCTTCGAGATTTTGATCCCGAACGCCCTCGTCACTCGGTCGAGTCTCTTCTTTACGTGTTCCCTCCCTGCTACATCCCCCCATGCCCCCGCCGCATACAGGACAGTGGGTTCCACCACTGTGAAAAATATGGTCCGGAGTATCTCCGGATTTAGCCCCCACCGGGTCTTTGCCATTCTCGAGACTACTTTGTACTGATTTAATGCTTTTGTGGTTACATTGTCCAGGTGGAGGCCAAATCCGAGGTTCCGGTCTATCGTGACTCCGAGAATCTTCACGCTATCCGATAGTGCGATCGCAGTTCCCAGGATGCTACAGGAAGGTGCTTCAAACTTCAGTTTCCTTGTTATTAATAATGCCTGGGTCTTGTGCGGGGCGAACTTCAGTTTGTTCCTGGTACCCCACTTCGCCACCATGTCTAGAGCGCCGCTGATCTTTCTATTCAGCTCTTCCGTGGTTTTAGCTCTCGCCATTATCAGTATATCGTATGCAAATGCCTGTATCTGGGCGCTCTGGCCCTCCGCCTCGACCAGCAGTGGATCCAGTTGGAGGTTCCAGAGCATCGGTCCCCCAATCGAGCCCTGAATGCAGCCCCGGCTTGTTGCGAGCTCAACTCTCTCTCCCAGGTAGTTCAGAGTCACTTTCCTATCCTCCTAGTAGCTGCAGAGGGCTGCCACCAGACTCTTGTCGGCACAGTGGTCGTCCAACTGCTTAACCATCACCGGCCACCACGCTCCGTCAAAAGCCCCCTCTATGTCGAGAGAGACTAGAGCCGTCAATTCCTTATTTCTGAGGCCCTCCCTTACGTAGGTGATGGCGTCGTAGAGGGCATCCTCGGTACTCCTTTGAGCGGTGAAGCCGTACTGCCTCGGGCTCATCCCCGGTCCTCTGGCCAGTTCCCAGGTGAGTCTGTTGAATATCATCTTTTCGTAGACTTTCCCCATCACTGGGAGCAGTCCAATTGGACGGTACAATTTCGGAGCAGAGTAGTCCTCTTTAGCCGGTTTGGGTATTACCCTGATCCAGGCTTCCTTGCCTGGAGCAGACAACAGCAGAATTGCTGATGACCTGTGCAGGAAGATGGGCGAAATAATGGGCAATGACGCGAGGGTGTACCGACCAGTGAAGATGGCGAAGCTCCAGGTATCTGGACTCGACGAATCGGTCACTCCAGAGGCAGTAGCGAAAGCAGTGTCCATTAAAGGAGAATGCTCGGCGGCGCAGGTCAGAGTGGGAGCCATACAGACACGTCCTAACGGGACAGGCTCAACAATCGTCGAGTGTCCGATCACATCGGCCAAGCTGCTAGCAGCAACGGGACGCCTGCTGGTGGGGTGGTCATCTGCGCACCTACAGGTACTGGAGTGGACACCAATGCGATGTTACCGGTGCATGGGCATTGGACACACGCGCGCACTTTGCCCATCGCCGGTTGACCGGAGTGCATTGTGCTATAGGTGTAGTCGGCCCGACCACCGAAAGGCGGATTGTGATGCACCCTCATTCTGCGCAGTGTGCCACCACGCCAAACGCCCCGCAGATCATATAATGGGGGGTAAATCGTGTTGTCCACCTGCGACAAGAGGAAGAGAGGCCCCGACAAGGACCGAGCAAGCCCCCGAAGGGAACGCCAATCACCCGGACAATGAGGGGCAGAGTATGGAAGTCTAATGCCAGTACAACAACAACGCTATTTAGACATTCTGCTATGCAACGCTAACCACTGCGCCCGCGCTCAGGACCTACTTATGCAGGTGGTATCGGAGTGGGGAATTAGCGTAGCGGTGATAGCAGAACCATACTTTGTCCCTCCTCAGGACAACTGGACTGGTTCCGCGGACGAGAGAGTGGCCATAATGGTGCCGATGACGGGCGACCTCCCGCCTCTCACTGGAACGGACCGCGGGGCGGGATTTGTGGCTGCCAAATGGGGCGGAAATACATTAGTGGCGGTGTATTTTTCTCCCAATCTGCCACTTGACGCGTTCGAGCGCTTCCTCGCGAGGCTGGGAGGAGTGATCCGGGCGGCTGACTCAGAGCACGTAATGGTCCTTGGGGACCTCAACGCCAAGAGCGCGGCGTGGGGGTGCCCCAATACAGACCCCAAGGGAGCAGCGCTGAGAGACTGGGCGGTGACGATGGAACTGGAGGTTGTCAACCAGGGCAACGCCAACACATGCGTGCGCAGGCAGGGAGGATCCATTGTGGATGTTACGTTCGCGACCCCTGCACTTGCTGCGCGCATCTCCAACTGGCGTGTCCTGGTAGACGTTGAGACACTGTCCGACCATCGTTATATCACGATGAGGGTGTCTCCAGTAGTAGAAGTGACGCCGCCCAGCAATGGAGACCGGGGCACAAGAGGCAGAAACGGCAGGAGCTTCCCCAAGTGGTCAGTTGCCAACCTAGACCGTGAAATGGCGGACGAAGCGGCCATGGTGGAAGCGTGGTGTCCTCCTCCTTCAGCAGACCTGGACGTCGAAGAAAGAGAGGCGGCCTTCCGTACGTCGCTAACACGGGTATGCGACGCTGCTATGCCCAGGGCGAGGAAGCGAACCCCTGCTAAAAAGCAGGTTTACTGGTGGTCGCAGGAGATCGCGGCCCTCCGCGCCGCTAGTAACCGTGCCCGGCGTGCTTACACCCGCTGCAGACGTAGGCGGCACACAGAGGAGGAGGAGGAACAGAGCTACATAGCCCTCAGAGAGGCGAAGGACGCCCTCAAGGTCGCCATTGCTCGTAGGAAGGACGAGGCGCGAGAAGAGTTCCTGGCGATGCTGGACCGGGATCCGTGGGGGAGACCATACAAAATTGTCCGCAACAAAATGAAACGTGCTCCCCCCACGGATTCCTTACAGCCGGACCTTCTTGCGAGGATAGTCGATGGCCTCTTCCCACCAGCGCCCGACTTTGTCCCTCCGCGCATGGCTGTCCCCACTGAGGAGCCAGAGGGCCCCACTAACGTCCCACCGATCACAGACGACGAGCTGGAGAGGGTCATTTATCCCCTTCGTTCCTGTAGGAAGGCGCCAGGGCCGGACGGAGTGCCAGGAAAAATCCTTCCTCTAGCACTGAAACACCTCGGGGACCGCCTCAAGGACCACTTCGAGGACTGCATGAGGGTGGGTCGGTTCCCGAAATGCTGGAAGGAGGGGAAGCTGTGCCTCCTGCGGAAGGAAGGTCGTCCACCGGACTCCCCATCGGGATATCGCCCCCTGGTGCTGCTGGACGAGACTGGAAAGATGTTTGAGAGGATCCTCGTCTCTCGCATCCACCAGCACCTGGAGAACACCGGCCCAAGCATAAGCGATGGACAGTACGGATTCCGGGCGGGACGGTCCACCATGGACGCACTGAGCTCCCTTAAGGACTTCAGCGATTACGCGGGAAGCAGAGGGGAAGGGGTAGTGGCGGTGTCTCTGGACATCGCCAACGCCTTTGGCACACTCCCCTATTCGGTCATTAAGGAGGCACTCTGTTATCACGGGGTGCCTAGCTACATAAAGAAAGTGCTAGAGAGCTACCTGACGGACCGAAGAGTGCTGTACGAGCAGAAGGGAGGTCAGTGCGCCCGTGAAGTGGCCTGTGGGGTTCCACAGGGCTCAGTCCTTGGACCCTTATTGTGGAACCTAGGGTATGACTGGGTCCTTCGAGGAGCGCAACTCCCTCGCATGATCACCATATGTTACGCGGACGACACGATGGTGGCCGTGCGGGGAAGGGACCCCGAGGAGACACTGAGGAGGGCGGCTGTTGCAACCGATCTAACGGTCGGCCGCATTGGGCTCCTTGGGCTAAGGGTCTCCCTGGAGAAGACCGAGGCCATCATCTTTGGAGGGCATAATTGGCGAATGGGCGCAGAAACCACAATCTCGGTTGCAGGGGAGACTGTCCAGGTTAAGGCCCACATTAAATATCTGGGCCTCACCCTGGACAGAAAGTGGGATTTCGGGGAGCACTTTGCGAGACTTGCTCCCCGTATTGCGGGCGCTGCGTCAGCACTGGGTCGGCTGCTACCTAACGTGGGGGGCCCGAAAACCACGTGTCGCCGCCTCTTTGCAGGCGTGATCCGAAGCATGGCGCTATACGGAGCGCCAATATGGGCCGACCAAGTCACCGGGGCAAACAAGTCCCTCCTCCGGAGGCCGCAACGAGTGGTGGCCCAGCGAATTATCCGGGGTTACTCGACGGTGTCCTTTGCCGCAGCCTGCCTCCTCGCCTGCACCCCTCCGTGGGAGCTAGACGCTCAGGTTCTGGCGGAACGATACAAAACGAGGGCGGAGGCCAGGGCGAGAGGAGAGTGCCCTAACCCAGAGGAGGTGGACCGTGTGCACCGACTGGCCGCAGAGAGGCTGAGGGAGCGCTGGAGAAGCGACTTGGAGGACTCCCCCTATGGAACTCGCACCATAGGGGCACTCCTCCCGTCGCTTGACCAGTGGCTAGAGAGGGAACACGGGGCTCTGACTTACAGGCTCACGCAGGTAATGACCGGACATGGCTGCTTCGGTCATTACCTGCATAACATTCAGAGAGAGCTCAGGCCCCAGTGTCATGAGTGTGGTAGCCCAGACGACACGGCTCAGCACACCTTCGAGTCGTGTAGTCGCTGGGATGCAGAGCGTGGAAGGCTGACCGCGGAGATCGGCAGCCAAGATCTCTCACTGCACAGTGTAGTCACGGCTATGCTGTGCAGTAAAACCAAATGGCGGGCAGTTTCCTCTTTCTGCGAAAGCGTAATGCTGCAGAAAGAGGCGGCGGAGCGGGTGCGCGAGGAAAACATCGACGCAAACCCGCTCCGGCGCAGACGGGTGGGAAGAAGGCGAGCGCAGTTCGCTGCTCGCCTGAACCCCTAGCAGAGCCAGTGGGTTAGGGGCCCACATTGCACGGCTCTGCACGTCTGGGGGGAGCTCGTTGCGCTTGCGATGCTCCCCTCCCTAGGCGCGGGTGCCCCAGCGTAAACTGATCGGGGCTGCCGGGGCCGTCGTGGTAGAATGCTCTGCGACCCCATGACGCCCCCAATTTGGTTATAAGCGGGAAAGTGCCGGAGAAGGTTTTAGTGAGTATGCTCCTCCCTCCCTCTCTCACTCTGAGAGAGTGGTAGACGAGGTGTGAGTCTCACATAACCCCCACAATGGCCTCCCTAGGCCCGGGGGTACTCATAAAGAGTTTCCCCTCCGTTAAAAAAAAGGCTTCCTTCCAGCAGACGGGGAAATAGGCTAGCCTTAAGCACATGTTGTATAGGGCCATTACTGCAGGGCTGGTTATAAACGCCCTGTGCGCCAAGTCGGATGTTATCCCGTCCACTCCAGGCGCCTTGCCCGAATTCATACTCTTGAAGACTGTCTCTGCTTCCTGCCCGGTCAGATCGCAGAGTGCGGTCAGGGGGATCCAGCAGGTATGCCGAAGCTTTGTCCGCCTCCCTCTCATAGTCCTTCAGTTCCGCCTCCCTCAGCCTGGCCTTTGCGGAGCTGAGCCCCGCGTAAGCTCCCTTCGGCGCAGGGCGCCGTCCTCTGTGACTGGAGCCGACTTTTGCCTCTCTGCCATGTCCCAGCTCGTCGGTGTCACTGTCCGAGCTGACGAGGCTCCTGGTCCTCTTAAGGCCCGAAGTAGCCTCTTGCTCCACATCGCGAGCCACCTCCATGTTGGACTCTGAGTCCACAACGTCTTTCTCAGACTCTGCTACGTCAGGAGACGCGAATTTCGGCGATACGTCCCCCCCCTTTGATGGACCCCTCAGCACTACGCCTGGCCTCCGTGCTTCCGCGTTCCGCGCTAAGTTCAGCAGTAGCATCGATGGTCCTGTACCTCAGGACCATCCCCCCTTTTTTTCCCCCTCCCCCGTCTTCGTCCGGGGCTGAATCCCCCATCCTCCGAGGTTTCCCCCCTTTTTGGCAGTGACCACTGGTCAAAACCCACTCCCAACCGCTTGAAAACGGAAGAAAAACCGTTTCTCCCGAAAAACAGTCAAGGGTGAGTCGTGCCAAATTTACAAACTTATGAAAAACTTCGGCGTTTTTGAAGTTTTCTTCCCCCCCTAACAAGCTAAAAATACGTTTGAGGTGTCAATGGGTAGCCCTCAACACCCACTACGCAATACCCGAAACGAAAACAGAGACTCTAATGGTTCAGACGCTACAATTTTTGAAAAATGAAAACATAGTTAATAAAAAGTTCGCAGCGCCTGATGGAAAAAAATTGTAAAGTGAAATTTTAAAATATCTCTAGAACGGAAGGTTCTAAAAATATGCAGCCAAGACAAGTCGATAGAGGATCGACGGAAGAAATTTACAAACGAAAAAACAATTAAAAAAATTGGGCAAGTGCGAGTCCGACTCGCGCATGAAGGGTTCCGTACCTATATATATATATATATCGGGGGTGGTCCGATATAGGTGTTAAAAGGTTACCTCGTCAAATAGAAAAACAGTCTACTTAGTGACCTCGTTTTATTTTACCACACGTAATTTACATTTACTTTAAAACAACAGTAATCTCCATAAGTAACTAATAAGTAAACGACAATACTACTCAATGGTTTGGACAACAAGTGCACACGACCAGGGCGCAAGCAAGAATGATCCCCACCAACCCTGGTAGGGCAATTTATCGACAGAGGTCGTGACGTCACAGTGGCCTGATCGGTCTGGCCAGGCGCAGCTGCTGTTTACACCTGTTTCCCGCGTAAGGTAATTTATTAAAAATACGAGCACGACGACGCCGCCGTCATATATATAGGTATAACAAGTTTGTTGTATGGGAGCCCCCCTTAAATATTTATTTTATTTTATTTTGAGTATTTGTTGTTATAGCGGCAATAGAAATACATCATCTGTGAAAATTTCAACTGTCTAGCTATCACCGTTCTTGAGATACAGCCTGGTGACAGACGGACGGACGGACGGACGGACGGACAGCGAAGTCTCAGTAATAGGGTCCCGTTTTTACCCTTTGGGTACGGAACCCTAAAAAGTGAAAAGGATAGATAAATACAATTTTACAAGATTTTTTACACAAGTTTCAAAACTCCGCGGTTTAAAAAACGCTCGCCGTAAAAGTTGAATAACTTTAGAACGGGACGTCCAAAAATTACCAACTAAACGGCAACGGATAGTAAACGCGGAGTAGAAATTTATGTAAGAAAGAAAAACACAAAACACTAAACCAAAAAGAAGATATGAATTTAATAAGAGACAAAAATAAACGGTCACAAAAAGTCCGTTAAGCAAAAATCGAAAAACCAAAATAGAAAGCCAAGTCGCGAGTTTTTAGTTGAAAGCAAGTCCGTATATGAAAGCAAAAAATCGTCTTTATCTGTATTCCAAATTTCGCCCAAATCGTCACGTAAACACTTTCTCAGAAAACCTCAACCTAACCTAACCTAACCTTATTATGAACACGATAACAATAACGGTTCAATAACGTCACGGTCCGCGGCCATTATTTGAAAAAACAAACCGACAAGCTTGCGCTTGCTGAGGCGGTATTCAGGTTTTAATGACATGTAACTAAGTCTCATGTAAAAGTTTATGGGTTAAAAGTAATTCAAACGTTCAATAAATACCTTGTACTGGAGTGTAGTGAAATGCGTGTTTGTTATTTTGGCGAGGAACTTTCCACACCTTCCAGATGGAAATATCGAGTAATGCAGCAACTCCTCTAATGCTTCTAGTCGGGTCTTCTTCGAACATCGCCAAAATCCGGTCATCAACTTCAACATTGTGTCGCATGACAATCCCTCTTGGTTCATTGAAGTTCAATTTTCCAGTTTCCCGTATGCGTCTCAAAGTGTTTTGAAACGAGTTGGGACGCGTCTGTTAGGGAATCGTTCCTGGTAAATTCTTTGAGCTGCTCGTGCAACACCACGACTTTCACCGTACGCCATCAAAATGTCCCCGTACTCTTCATTTGAAAATGTAGCCATTTTCTAATGATTAAAACTCAGCAACACAAAAATAAAAACACGAAACAAACTTAACACAAGACACAAATGTGTTAGCCACGAGGTAGTCAATTCACGACTGAAGTCACCACACACAATCACCGGCCCCATGGCTCAACAACCCATGAAAGAGAGAGACAGCTGCACGTATTGCTGTGTAAGAGGGAGATTGCAGTTTTTACCTGCTTTGCACGTGGGGATTTCAAAGGAAATGCGCCGTCGATGTATCGTTAATTTGCTTATTGCGTCAGCTACAAAGAATCGGGAAAAAAATTATGTTCAATAAAGGTCTTGTGGGATTATTGTACATCATTAGAAAGAAGGTAAAACGTAGTTTTTTTAAAGACATTTTCAAGAACGTGATTTCTTTTAGTTTTTTTTTTTATTGCAATTTAAAGTTAATCTTAGACAAAAATTTTACATGTTCCCAAACATTTGAGGATCAATAAAAAGAAAACTACGGGTTACATGTCAGTAATTTTCACTTTCGTAATGCCGGGAAACTTTGCAAATCTCGATAAACTAAACATTTCTATCACTTAATTTTTGTTTTATTTAAGTTAAAACCAGGGAGCCATGAAGATTTTTCATAAATGACAAAAGAGGCAAAAAAAAATACACGTGGGCCCAAGATTTTTTTAAGGGGTGTGCAGAGATAGAGAATGACCCCACCTAACCACCATTTTAATTTGGCAAACGATGTACCAAACACCCTGTAGTACAGAAGTAACCACGAAAAGTTAATCGAAATCCATTAAACACAATTTTTTTATCTTGCTCTCAAACTAAACGGATTAACAAAAGGTGCCACGAAAGGTCATTAGGGGAATAAAATAAACAAAAACTTGACAATTGACAATTTATTATAAAAGATTTTCAAATGTTCGGCCTCCAACTTGCCTACATCTCCTTAAAAAATTATCTTTTAAAGCCCTAAATGCATCTCGATTTTCGTTAATTGTTCTTTTACTTTCTTCTAATTTCTGTCGAAGTTCCGCTTCCGTGTTCGAATCCCGTGCGTAGACTAGTTCTTTGTAATATCCCCAGACAAAAAAATCAATGGGATTTAAATCAGGCGAACGCGGAGGCCACTCAATTGGGCCGCGACGCCCAATCCACCTGTTGGGATACGTCTCATCCAGGTAGTTCCTTACAGCCCTGTGATAGTGGCAAGGAGCGCCATCATTTTGGAACACCATATTCCTTCTTGTTCGGAGATTAACGTTAGGCAGCAAATCGTCTAAATCATTTTCTAAGAAATTTAAGTATGCGGGTCCATTCAGTCTGGCTGGCAATTCGAACGGCCCAATTAATTGACCATCCACGATGCCTGACCACATGTTCACGCTGAACCGCACTTGAAAATTGGACCCCCTTCCTAAGTGCGGGTTCTCAACGGCCCAGTTGTGGTAATTGTGCATGTTAAATACTCCAGTCCTTTCAAACCGCGATTCATCACTCCACAAAATTTTATCAAAATAATTTGCGTCGCCGGCGGATTTCCGTAGCATGGTTCGGCAAAAAGTTACGCGTTTCTCATAATCTGCGTCATGGAGCTTTTGGACGCGCTGAATGTGGTAAGCGTGGTACCCCTCTGAAAAAAAAACATGGGTTGTAATACTTATTCGAGGAATTTAGACACTGTGAAATGTTAAACAGTTTTTTGAGTTACGTGCTAATTCAAAATTTATTTTCAAGTATGCTACAAGGGCTCTTTTGCATGTTTGACTCTACCAGCGCTTCGCAAAAATTACATCTAATCAATCAATAATTTATTGCAATATCACAATAGTAAACACAGATGTATGATGGTGTATGGTGTGTTAGTTAATCTGGCGAGAAAAAGCGCCGCAAAAAACTCAATTAATGTTATCACACTGTTCGGTGTCAGAAAACAAATTCAACTCACCTGACTTAAGAACTCGTAGCACCGAGGTACGAGGTATGCCAGTCCTCCTGGTAATTCTTCTTGAGCTTGTTGACGGATCTCTTTCGATTTCTGCCAAGACTTCATCCCTCCTATCTGGATCTACTCGTGGTACTCCTTCACGAGGTGGACGGCCAGGGACTCGTCCAGCCATCAGCGTCGTATGTGTGTTGATGAATACCCTGTGGCCTGGGTAACGCTGACGTTGGTCACCACGGCGCTCCAAGTGTTGTCGATAAAGTCTTGCCGCTAAATGACCGTTGCCTTGAGCTACACCATAATAATAATGCATCTCTGCATATTCACTAAGAGTGTAGTTCATGTTGCTGCACGAAAGTAATCCCAATCACTAGGCAAAGTTCAAGAGTCCAAAACACAAGCACAGGTCGGTCGTAAGGCAAATCTATCGGAGTCCATTTAACAAAGCGAGAAGAGTTCAGAAATGAAACGTAAAGAGAGCAGCAGTAACACGTGCGTATCTGACGAAAGCAGTGAACGACTGACGACTCACGACACGAGCAAAAGAGACGGACGAGTTACGTTACAAGTAATAATTCTACCCCCGCCTTTAACAGATAAAAAAGGTCCCTTTGTTACCTGGCCGACTGAAACGCGGCACCTTGTGTTAATCAGTTTAGTTTGAGAGCAAGATAAGAAAATTGTGTTTAATGGATTTGGATTAACTTCTCGTGGTTATTTCTGTACTATTAATAATAATGTTGCCTTATGAATCATAAAATAAGCGCCATGTTTTTTTTTAACATTGACCGTTTGGGAACTTTCTACCTCAGTACCTTTGTAGAACGACTACAGCCAATTTTGACCTGTTAAGTACCACATTTTTTGTATTATTCTGAAAGCTTAGGGGCTGGCAAAGTTTTTAAAATTACGTTTGAACCATGGAATTGGTTTTTTATTTTTTTTTACTTAATTTACAAATTGAACTCCGACTTGGTTGATCGTAAAACTTTTACTTTCGGTACTTTTTTTTGTAACTTGCATCCGAGTTAGGAAGTTGATTATTTTGTGTGTGAAAGAACACACCGTAAGGATAAAATTACTAAAAGAAGCATGCAGAAAAGATACACAAAAAAAAGTTACACTATGTAAACAACTCACCCCAAAACTTATAAAAAAAAAAATTCAAAAATTAATTACTCAAAAACTACATGTATAAATAAGTGTTGCATGATTCATGTAATTAGAAATAGATAGATAGGTAATAATTACTAACACTAGTGTTTGTAAGTTTTAGGGTCAGCTCACACCGAGACGCGACGCGACGCGACGATACTGAAAGAGGCCGGTGATTTCGCACTGCGCCGCGCGCCGCCGCGAGACGCATCGTAAAATCGTTGGCAGCACGACGCCTCGCTGCGCAGCGAGACGCCGCGCGGTGCAGCGGAACGTGTCTACTCGCCGCGTGCCGTGCACCCGCCCCGCCGCGTCCAAAACCGCCCCGCAGTCTACTGGACGGAAATAGTAGAGACAAGTCGCCACAGCGGCCTCAGGCTGCGCCTCGCAGCGTCGCGCGGCGTCGCGAGGCGCAGCGCCGCTTTTACACGCCGCGCGTACCGGCGATTCGCAGCTGCGTCGCGATGCGTCGCTCTACGCCGCGAGGCATCTCGAGGCGCAGCGCTGCGTGGCGCAACGTATTTTAAATTCTCACGATGAAATGTGTCCCTTTTAATGTAGTAAATAAAGACACATACATGACAATATATTTACAATAGGTATTAAAACTATAGATAAATATAAAAGAAAGGATAATTGTATGTACAATGGCTTAAAGCTAATTAGAAAATAAAATAAAAAATATACATTTTCTATAAAAAGAATACCCCGTCCAGCAAGTCTGCCTGCGGCATGGTTCCCATTACGCTGGCGGCGTTACCTCTTTGGATCGCAAGAGCGATCCTCTGTGAGAGGTATGCGCCAGCTCTGGGGTCTCCTGAGACGCGAACCAACCGAGGCGACAGGGCCCTCATAAATGCCTTCATATCGGCCGACCAGGGTCCTAATGTCTCTACCGCAAGTGCCGCAAATTCATAATCTTTAGAGAAAGATGAGTATTTACGGCGCTTGAGGATTTGAGCCTGGTCGGCAGCTGCGCCGGCTTGTGAACGAGTCGCCTGGATGTGGGACGCGGCGAACGTGTCGACACATGTTGCGTCCCACACCAGGACTCGCCCCAGCCTCCACGGTACCAAAGTGGCGCCATCCGGACGCTTGCCATCGTCTCTTGCCATACCCACGGGTTCCAAAATTGCAGGAACAGAGGCGGTAGCAAGCGAACGGCGGACCAAATCGTTTATGGCGCCGTGGCGGTATAGGCGGCCGGCGCTTCTGGGACATGAGAGGCCGTGTCGGCCCAGCTGATCCACGCCCTTGCCGCAGGAGCACGTGTGTGGGATGCATATTCTCGACCCAAGCCTCAGGCAAACTGCTATTCGCAGGCAGCCTGGGTCAAGAACTGTTCCCACGTTGTGGGAGGGCAGAGCGTGGAGCCAGTGACCTGATTCAGGCGCAGACACCGCCAAGATACGGGCGCGATCTGAGTCGTCAGAACTATTTTCGATGAGATTTGTATGGGATGCCTTGAGGCGAGGAGCGTCCCAGGCCCGCTGACAAGTTTTGGAGGATGGAATCTCGGCTCC
Source organism: Apotomis capreana (assembly GCA_947623375.1). Taxonomy (NCBI): domain Eukaryota; kingdom Metazoa; phylum Arthropoda; class Insecta; order Lepidoptera; family Tortricidae; genus Apotomis; species Apotomis capreana. Next base: position 16,852,199 of record OX392509.1, on the reverse strand, counting down.
CGGATAAGTGTCACACCAAGCATTTCTTGCCTCCGCCAGGCTCGCTAGCTCTGTGTCGGATATCTGTTCAAGATTTAAAATAATACCGACAAGAGACAACGAGCTGTAGGCGGAGGACAAGAACACCGGAAGTGCCACACCAGTCGACGAGCGAACGCCCAGGCCTCCAAATCTTATTGGGAGAACCGCTTGAGTCCAGGTCCTGTCATCGAAATTAACATTTAAAATTTTTGAAATTGTCGAACGAAGTGAATCATCTATGGCTGATAAAATAGAAGGAAATTTCCATACCGGGCAACTGCGGATTAAGTACATAAATTTTGGTGTAAATAAACAGAATCGGATGATAAAAAGTGCCATGTGTGGGTTAATTTCAAATAAAAGGTCTGATGTGCTGTTAAAGAGGTTTAGTTTGCAATTTATGATAGGTTTTACTGCTTCATCAAAAATAGGAGAGCCTAAAAGTGTGAGGGATGAATTCGATAGGACCGAAATGTTTGGTAGGACTGCGTTAAAATTTGTAATAATTTCAATTCTTTTTTCCAGTGACAGATGGTGAGGAAGGTAAATTTCACATTTTGTTGAATTTAGGCAAAGACCAATGTGTGAAAATTTTTCCACTATTAAGTAATTGTAAGTCCTGTAAAACGGTGGTGGCGTCTCCACCTAGGGAACCGTCGTCCAGGTACCACATATTAAATTTGGAATTTAGATTTGAGATCACCGGATGAATAGCCAAACTAAATAAAGCAGGTCCAAGCGGGTCTCCCTGTTGGCATCCCACACTTGAGGGGATAGTGTTGTCTCCAAAAAGTAATTTAGTGGGTGCCCCATAACATTGCCAGCGATACTTATAAAGCTCTGGCAATTCTTTTCTAGCTTCTACTAAAAGGGCACCGCGATCGACCGAATTAAATGCATTTTTGACATCAATTTTTAAGAATACCTCGTAGTCCGGACGACTCAAAAAGGAACGTGCAGCGTGTACCGCTGCCTAGCAGCCGCCTTTTACTCCGACACCCAGTTGTCGCGGCTTGAATACTTTAGTCAGCCTCTGGTGAAACTTTCGGCAAAGTAAATAAAGTATAATTTTGAGTCGCTCTATTGAAATATGCGCGCAGCGTCGCGTCTCGGTGTGAGCTGACCCTAATTGTTACTAACAAAATGATCCATGTTGGTCGAAATAAAGTATATTATTATTATTATCTCCTTTATTAATTTGAATTCTTAAGTTAGGTTTTTAACAATAAATTTATATAAAAAGTAAAATACAATAAAGTAATTACAAAATATAAATACATTATAAAAAACCTAACCTAAGGTGCCGCCGGCAGCGGGGCAGGGCCCAGGCTACCGGTGGTTAGGGCTGCAGAGAGAGGAACCTCCTGACAATGCGCGCCGTGTCTAGGAGTACCGCTTTCTGTATCTAACCCTTGATCCAGCCATCTAGCAAGAGTCTCTTAAGATGTTTGTCATTATTTTATTATTATTATCTCCTTTATTTATTTGAATTCTTAGGCTAGGTTTTTACAATATATGTATATAAAAAGTAAAATACAATAAAGAAATTACAGCTTCCAAAGACCCTGTTTAAATTTACAGATAAAAGTTACATATAATATCATAGCTAATAACTTAACAGTTAATTTCAATATCTAATATAAAATTAAGTTTAAATCGGTAACAGCATAATATATTTATGATTCGGTTCGGTTCGTTGTCGGATTTCAAGTCGGCAATGTGGTGGGTCGTCTCGTCGCCGACGCCGCATCATCCGCGGCCTCAGCGCAGCAGCTCCTGTGCGGAACGATGATGAATTATATCAAACAGCGTACAATAGAATAGAATCGAATTGGTATGACACACCTCAAGAAGAAAGAAAGACAAATACAGATAACACTTACTGCCGTGCAATACTTAAACAACAGTAAGAGCTACTTTTGCATTTTTTTGTTTTTTCTTGATCGTGGACCACCGTGTCAAGACGCACACATGTATATAGTCCACGTGCGATTATGACAATGGGAACATATAAAAATCGAAGCCTCCATATACCTACAGTAAATCAGAAGAATGTAGTAAATTATTGAGGTAAGACTAACTAAAGTGCCGCAATAATGTTGTCGGCTGTGAATTTTGAGACTTCACTGATTAAAATACAGTAAAGGTCTCCTGTCAATCGTAAATTAACAAGTAAAGAGAAGTTAATACTGACGCCAAAAACGATACATTTTTTTCCAAGATTTTAACCATGACAGATTTCACAGTTTTAAATATTTTCCCATTCAAGTGGCACATGGAAATTGGCACTGGTGTAAGGGGAAATTTCATTACTTTGGCAATGTCGATATTATGCTCGATTGAAATACCGAGCATTCGTCCGAAGAGGTCTCTCTGCATCCGCACTTCTTGAACTTTGTTATTTATTTTTATTTTGTTCTCAACACCCTCAGTGTTGAAATTATTTATTTTGTTCTTTGAGATTGCAGTTTCAAATCTTTCAGGGTTTTCGTGGCATGCAGCAATAAAATCCTGACGTAAACGATTTCCTTTTTCTTCGATATTTAAAATAAAGTCGGCAGTTGAATCATTTGCTGCTTTACCTGTTGCAATATGTTTTTTTTTTCAACGTACTCATGAAACTACAATTCAGTTGTTTATTCATTTTGCTCGGTTCCAAATCTGCTGTAATGTCTTCAGATTTTTTTATCCCTGTTACCTCGTAAACGTGTGATATAATAGCCGATCGAAGACTGTGACTTTGCCCATCGTTGGCGCGCTGATATTGAATTTGTGAAATCTGTTATTCCTGTCAGTTTCCCACCAGCATCAGCATTGATGGTCTGTTCCAAGGTTATGTCAATGGGCTGCCTTGAAAGTGGTTTATTAGTTCTTTTCACTCCGAAAGAGCCTTTTTTAATTCAACGATAAGTCCCGGATGAGTTTCATCGACTCTTAACAAATTGTCATGGTATTTCACAGTCCATCGTGCGTAGTTTTGATGATTTATGGCGAAGAATAAATTTGTGATTTTCGGCAAAATGTATAGATACAGCTCGAAATCTGCCGTTCTTATACTTCTGGACAGTACCTACGTGATAATAATCGATCATTTTGGTATAGAACATGTAAAACTGCGGGGTCTTACCAAATTCACCCCTCAATGTCCTCTCTGCAAACTGTGAATATTTTTTTATCAAATCAGCGAGTGGTGTATCCTCTTCGATTTCTGTGAAATTTTCTTGTGCACGTTGGAGTTGCAATTTAACATACTCTGAAACTGCTTCGTGCCGAAGAAATGCTTCGAAATGCAAAATTTTCAATCCCAATGAAACAATCGGGTGTAATCTCTTACATCTGTTGAAATGTTTGCCGGTAATGAAGCCGGCCACAGAACCACTGGCCAGTGTTAGACCGCAGTTGTCAATAAATGTCCGATGGCTTTGAAATACGACGCACTATAAATCAGTATTGTAGAACCACAATTGCCTTTTATAAAATGCTACATTCGTCGGTATGCGGGGCAAAGGTAATGTCTTCTCTAAATCAAATGTTAAGCATTCGACTAACGGTGAATTTTTTGCTTGCTCAAAACCCAGCTTCAATGGTTTCTTAGATTAGTAGCCCTTTCTAAATGTTGTGTCTTTTTTTCTGTAGCTTTTTCTTTTTCTTCTGTATTTTTGGCATTACGAGTTTCCACCTCTAACTTATCACACGTGTTACAAGTATCTTTCTTTAATGTTTTACACTTCAGGTTAAATTTGAAATAAAAAATCTTTTTCACATAGTTCAAAGAAGTGTAAGTACTTGCGGTCATTGCCATACTTTTGGATAAACTCCTGTCGAAATATATATAAAATTTTGGCTAATGTCATTCCCAGTTGTAAATATAATACATCACTATTTTTTTCCCGTCTATAATGCGACTCATATTTTGGAGTTTCGCAATAATGTTAACGATGAAATCAGTATCCTCTTCCGATATTTTATTCCTACCTCCTGACTTATATCCCCTGCCATCTTTTAACGGCTCATCACTCCTCAAGTTGTAGCGTGTCCAATAGCATTCCCGTTTTCCTTCATACAAACTTTTAAGCATCGTTAGGGTTGTGCCAAACAGAAAAATAAAATAGTTCAGAGTACTTAGGTAGTACTTACTGACATTTTAATTTACGAACGAGTAAGAGAGTCGAATGATGGAAAAAAACAATTTGTATTTTAATGAAAGTTTAATGAAAATGAAATTATACGTATTAATGAAATAAAATCAGCATATTATTATAAAAACATAACAAAAACTTTGATTTGCTATATAAAATCACAACGATAGTAATATTCATAATACTACTATTCGGGAACAAGTACCAGCCTCATCTATTAAAATCACATTTTTCACCATAACACTAGTGTAGCATAACACAAGTAAAGAGTTTTAAATAGTTACTAAATACCTTTAATTAACAGTCTTACAGTTTCAATTATAATAAACACAAGTATTATAAAAAAATAGGTAACAAAAACTTAAAAACAAACTATCACTGCATCAATCGTCAAACTTCAAAGTGACAACGATACGTGGAATAACTTAAAACGGATAAAAGTTTCATATTTCTCATCGCCTAATTTAGAATAAAAACAGTTGTCTATTTTTTACTGAAATACTTCTCCCATTAATAGTAGTAGTAAATAGACAACTGTTGTCTATTTTTTACTACTATTAATGGGAGAAATAATACCATACAACTGGCAACCCATTTCAAAAAAAATATGGCAACACTGTTAGTTTTGAACGCAGTCGCTGTCAAAGCTTGCAAAACGGCCATGTGTTTTTTCGGATTTCATAATGTGTCCAGCTGACGGTTAATGCACAAGATTTTTTTTTAGGTATTTCATTACATTTTTCCTAAAAAGTAGCTTATTAGGAGTATTTATAAGTCTAGAAAAATAATAAAAAAAATCCTTTTTTGCCCACATATGAAAATAATGTATGTTGTTTGTAGGCAACATTGCGCATTGCGCACACAAATAATTTACCTTATGTATGTAGCGTACAGGCAACACTGCGAAGAATGCAGAAAACAAAAAAAAACAAGTAATTCTTCAAAATCTTTAATTAACTACATGAAAATTATAAAAACAGTTTTTCTTTGGGGTAAAGCACAGCCGCAGATTGCACTTAACACATTGGGTGGAGGTATAACCCCCTTTACAGTATTTGCACCTGCCTTTGCTTTCAGCGAAGACTGGCAAATGTCCAGTGTTGTCATACCGGATAGCGTCCGTCGGTCTTGGGGCTGCTGGAGCCTTGATTATTGTCTGGGGCTTGTCATGCTTCACGTTATTGTCACTTGCGCGGTCCTTTTTGAGAAGTTCATTTGTAATTTGTATTCTGAATTTCTTCAATGACATGCGTTTCTGCTCACTATTTAGAGTTCGTCTGCCAAGCGTTATTTACACAAATATCCAAAATTTGTGAAAAAATGGCCATGTACCACCGTCGGGTCTTCATATTCGATCGATATAGAGCCACAAACATATCTGCCAAGGCGACTCCACCCATATTTAGGTTGTATTGCTTGACAATTTGTGGGCAGTCAACGTTTACTTTCGCTTTGGCTTCTTTGGAGTAACGCCTTATAGTTTCAACAGGATGTGAATCTACAAATGAACTGGCCAACGTGACAACCTTATTGTCGTTCCACTTTACGACAGCCAACTTATTGTCGTTGCATACAACCTGCTTGCTTGCACCTCGTGTCAACTTAGACAGCTGCTTTTCGGTTGGGAATTTCTTTTCACAGCCTCGAAGCCGGTTATTACGAATTGTGCCAAGGCTCAAGATTCCCAATTCGTTCCGCAGATAGTGTATTAGCTCCAGCGAAGTGAAAAAGTTATCAAAGTATACTACCGAAGGCTTGGCAGTAATCTATATATATAAAAGAAGAAGTCCTGACTGACTCATCAACGCACAGCCGAAACTACTAATGTTAGAGAGTTGATTTTTGCACAGTAGGTTACTTTTATAACGTGGGCTAGAGATAAGAAGGGATTTTTGGAAATACCACCCCTAAGAGGGTTAAATAGGGGTGCAAAGTTTGTACGGGGGAAACTTTTTTTTTGGAGCTAGAGACTTGAAACTTTGTAGAAAGATTACTTATTCAAAAACACAAAAAGTACTTTCAGCGTTTTGGAAAATTTCACCCCTAAGGGGGTTAAAAAGGGGTGCAATGTTTCTATGGGAGAAACTTTATTTTTTGAACTAGAGACTTGAAACTTTGTAGAAAGCTTACTTAATCAAATACAAAAAAAGTAATTTCAGCGTTTTGGAAAATTTCACCGCTAAGGGGGTTAAAAAGGGGTACAAAGTTTGTATGGGGAACACCGCTAATGTTGTTTATAAAGAAGTGTTACGCTAAGGTTAGCAGTTTATATTTTTTTTATTTCCTGTCTTCTACCCAGTGACTACGTCCTTTTTTTTAAACGAACTTGCACCCCCTTTTCTAAGGTTGACTGTCAACAATATTTTCTTAGTGCTGTCTCTTATTAATTGTGTTCCAAACTTTATGTGTTCCTATATTTAGTGAGTCGTCTATGAGCACATGAATAATCTATTATAGTATAGATTATCTATACTTTATATACCTATTCTTACTTTATTTAGCTTCTTGAGAAATATAGAGAACTGTAGCACCAGAATATATTGAATCACTCTTCAAACAATCTACTAGCCTGTAGACCAAAATATTAATCGCATCATTAAATTCACTTATGTGCATTTAGTTGTGTATGTGCATTTGGTCACATTTCAGCACTTTCTTTGAACACTAGCCTTTTTAATAACTGGGGTACCTGCTAGACCATTTAGAAACATTTTGGCCAGCCTCGGGAACTCCGCCACACAACTCTTTTCGTTTAATAGCCAGGCCGGCGTGTACAAATACCAGTGCTGCCTTCTTATGAAAAGAGGTCATTATTTATTATTGTTTTGAAATAAAGTTTATTATTTATTATTGTTGAAAGAGATACTCTTCATTAAACTGCCTCCATCTCTCGATTTCCAGTGCTGAGTTTAAGATCGTTTTAACAGCCTTACGATATTTACATTTTTTTTTAAATCTCACTCATAATAACTAAGATCCCCATTTTCTAACTCCAAATCCATGCGTCGCTCGATATCTTGCAGAGTCATTTTTGCCAAAGATTAAAAGCATCAGGTAACTGACGGAATAAATATTAAGCATCCTGCAAACAATTCCCGTAATCTAATTGGAAAATCTTCTAAAATTCTTTAACAATTGCATATCAGTGTCTGCCACTGTTTGAAATGTAATATGTCTAGACCATTTTAACTAAGAATAAAATTCACTTACCTATTTTAATATCTTTGTCATCATCAAAAATCTACGCGGACGAAGTCGCGGGCGGCCGCTAGTCTATTATATAAAAGAAGAAGTCCTGACTGACTCATCAACGCACAGCCGAAACTACTAATGTTAGAGAGTTGATTTTTGCACAGTAGGTTACTTTTATAACGTGGGCTAGAGATAAGAAGCGATTTTGAAAAATTCAACCGCTAAGAGGGTTGAAAAGGGGATGAAAGGTTGTATGGGATACAAGTTTTTTTTTAAACTAGGAACTTGAAACTTTGTTAGAAGATATTAAAATAAAATAAAAGAAAACTGATTCAGCGTTTTTGTAAATTCATCCCCTAAGGTGGTAAAAAAGGGCTTGAAAGTTTGTATGGAGATCAAGTATTTTTTTGAGCGCGGGACTTGAATCTCTGTGTAAAGGCATTATATTAGAATACAAGAAAAGTGATTTCAGCGTTTTCAAAAATTCGACCCCTAAAAGGGTAAAAAAGGGGTTTAAAGTTTGAATGGAGATCAATTATTTTTTTGAGCGCGGGACTTGAATCTTTGTGTAAAGGCATATTATTAGAATACAAGAAAAGTGATTTCAGCGTTTTTAAAACTTCGTCCCCTAAAAGGGTTAAAAAGGGGTTGAAAGTGTGAATCCATTACAAATTCCTTGAAACTTCTTATTAAGGCATATACAATAATAACAAAATAATATTAATTTAACGTCATTAAAGATTCAACCTCTAAGGGGGTTAAAAGGGGGATGAAAGTTCGTCTTGGGGTTCAAATTTAATTTTAAGCTAGGAACTTTAAATTTTCTAAAAAGTTATGCAAATAAAGTGAAATAAAAGTGATTTCAGCGTTTTTGAAAATTCATCCTCTTAGGTGGTAAAAAGGGGGTTGAAAGTTTTTATGGAGGACAAACCTTTTCTTGAGCGTGGGACTTTAAACTTTGTATAAAGGCATATAAGTAGAATACAAGAAAAGTGATTTCAGCGTTTTCAATAATTCGTCCCCTAAAATGGTTAAAAAGGGTTGAAAGTTTGATTCAATTACAAATTCGTTGACTAAGTCATATATAATAATAACAAAATAACATTAATTTAACGTCATTATAAATCCAACCTCTAAGAGGGTTAAAAGGGGGATGAAAGTTTGTCTCGGGGTTCAATTTTAATTTTAAGCTAGGAACTTGAAACTTTGTAAATAGGTATTAAAATAAAATAAAAGAAAACTTATTTTAGTGTTTTTGAAAATTCATCCCTGAAACTGGTAAATAAGGGGTTGAAACTTTGAATGGAGATCAAACCTCTTTCTGAGCGCGGGACTTTAAACTTTGTATTTGTGCATATAATTAGAATACAAGAAATTTCAGCGTTTTTGAAAATTCAGCCCTGAAAGTGGTGAAAAGGGGTTGAAAGTTTGTATGGAGGTCAAACCTTTTTTTTGAGCGCCGGACTTGGAACTTTGTATAAAGGCATATAATTAAAAATCAATAATTTCAGCGTTTTTGAAAATTCAACCCCTGAGGCGGTAAAAAGGAGGTTGATAGATTGTATTGAGATCAAACATTTTTTTGAGCGCGGGACTTGAAACTTTGTATAAGGGCAAATTATCAGAATACAAGAAAAGTGAATTCGTTGGCGAATGGCGCCAGCCTGGCACGGCGCAACACGATCCGTGACAAATGACGATCCTGCATCACCCTATTAATATTTTTCCTGAAATCATAACCCCTTCGTCATAGAAAACTGATTTTCAATAAAAAATATAGAAATAGGTACCTATCAATTGACCATACGGTAGCTGTCATACCGCCACTTATGTCGGCCAAATGGCCGAAGTCTAATGTCAAGTCCGGCCAATAATTTTATTACGCGTGGAGTGATGGATATGTGCTGACGACGGGTAATCTATTATATAAAAGAAGAAGTCCTGACTGACTCATCAACGCACAGCCGAAACTACTAATGTTAGAGAGTTGATTTTTGCACAGTAGGTTACTTTTATAACGTGGGCTAGAGATAAGAAGCGATTTTGAAAAATTCAACCGCTAAGAGGGTTGAAAAGGGGATGAAAGGTTGTATGGGATACAAGTTTTTTTTTAAACTAGGAACTTGAAACTTTGTTAGAAGATATTAAAATAAAATAAAAGAAAACTGATTCAGCGTTTTTGTAAATTCATCCCCTAAGGTGGTAAAAAAGGGCTTGAAAGTTTGTATGGAGATCAAGTATTTTTTTGAGCGCGGGACTTGAATCTCTGTGTAAAGGCATTATATTAGAATACAAGAAAAGTGATTTCAGCGTTTTCAAAAATTCGACCCCTAAAAGGGTAAAAAAGGGGTTTAAAGTTTGAATGGAGATCAATTATTTTTTTGAGCGCGGGACTTGAATCTGTGTAAAGGCATATTATTAGAATACAAGAAAAGTGATTTCAGCGTTTTTAAAACTTCGTCCCCTAAAAGGGTTAAAAAGGGGTTGAAAGTGTGAATCCATTACAAATTCCTTGAAACTTCTTATTAAGGCATATACAATAATAACAAAATAATATTAATTTAACGTCATTAAAGATTCAACCTCTAAGGGGGTTAAAAGGGGGATGAAAGTTCGTCTTGGGGTTCAAATTTAATTTTAAGCTAGGAACTTTAAACTTTCTAAAAAGTTATGCAAATAAAGTGAAATAAAAGTGATTTCAGCGTTTTTGAAAATTCATCCTCTTAGGTGGTAAAAAGGGGGTTGAAAGTTTTTATGGAGGACAAACCTTTTCTTGAGCGTGGGACTTTAAACTTTGTATAAAGGCATATAAGTAGAATACAAGAAAAGTGATTTCAGCGTTTTCAATAATTCGTCCCCTAAAATGGTTAAAAAGGGTTGAAAGTTTGATTCAATTACAAATTCGTTGACTAAGTCATATATAATAATAACAAAATAACATTAATTTAACGTCATTATAAATCCAACCTCTAAGAGGGTTAAAAGGGGGATGAAAGTTTGTCTCGGGGTTCAATTTTAATTTTAAGCTAGGAACTTGAAACTTTGTAAATAGGTATTAAAATAAAATAAAAGAAAACTTATTTTAGTGTTTTTGAAAATTCATCCCTGAAACTGGTAAATAAGGGGTTGAAACTTTGAATGGAGATCAAACCTCTTTCTGAGCGCGGGACTTTAAACTTTGTATTTGTGCATATAATTAGAATACAAGAAATTTCAGCGTTTTTGAAAATTCAGCCCTGAAAGTGGTGAAAAGGGGTTGAAAGTTTGTATGGAGGTCAAACCTTTTTTTTGAGCGCCGGACTTGGAACTTTGTATAAAGGCATATAATTAAAAATCAATAATTTCAGCGTTTTTGAAAATTCAACCCCTGAGGCGGTAAAAAGGAGGTTGATAGATTGTATTGAGATCAAACATTTTTTTGAGCGCGGGACTTGAAACTTTGTATAAGGGCAAATTATCAGAATACAAGAAAAGTGAATTCGTTTTTGAAAATTCAGCCCAGAAGGTGGTGAAAATGGGGTTGAAAATTTGTTTGAAGATCTAATATTTATTTTGAGTGCGGGTCTTGAAACCTGAGTTCATAATGATTCCGCGTAATTAGACCAATTTAGCCGAAAAAGAAACTAAAAAGAGGCCAAGAGCGAGTCGAACTCGCGTACGAAGTTCGGTACCATTACGTATAAAATGGCAAAAAAAACACGTTCGTTGTATGGAAGCAGCACTTCAATATTTATTATTATTTATTTTTTGTTGAATTACAGTAACCAACATCACAAACATCAACTTGCAAAAAAAGAAAAGTAATTTCAACATTGTTTAGATGTGAAAATAATATAATAAAGATGTAAACTGTTCAAGATAAGATTCCACGCGGACGAAGTCGCGGGCAACAGCTGGTCTATATATATAAAAGAAGAAGTCCTGACTGACTCATCAACGCACAGCCGAAACTACTAATGTTAGAGAGTTGATTTTTGCACAGTAGGTTACTTTTATAACGTGGGCTAGAGATAAGAAGGGATTTTTGGAAATACCTCCCCTAAGAGGGTTAAATAGGGGTGCAAAGTTTGTATGGGGTAAACTTTTTTTTTGGAGTTAGAGACTTGAAACTTTGTTGGATGATTACTTATTCAAAAACATAAAAAGTACTTTCAGCGTTTTAGAAAATTTCACCCCTAAGGGGGTTAAAAAGGGGTGCAATGTTTATATGGGAGAAACTTTATTTTTTGAACTAGAGACTTGAAACTTTGTAGATAGCTTACTTAAACAAATACAAAAAAAGTAATTTCAGCGTTTTGGAAAAATTCACCTCTAAGGGGGTTAAAAAGGCGTGCAAAGTTTGTATGGGGAACACCGCTAATGTTGTTTATAAAGAAGTGTTACGCTAACGTTATCAGTTTATATTTTTTTTATTTCCTGTCTACTACCCAGTGACTACGCCCTTTTTTTAAAACCAACTTGCACCCCCTATTCTATGGTTGACTGTCAACAATATTTTCTTAGTGATGTCTCTTATTTATTGTGTTCCAAACTTTTTGTGTTCCTATATTTAGTGAGTTGTCTATCAGCACATAAATAATTTATACTTTATATACCTATTCTTACTTTATTTAGCTTCTTGACAGATATAGAGAACTATAGCACCAGAACATATTGAATCACTCTTCAAACAATACTACTAGCCTGTAGACTGGGGTACCTGCTAGACCATTTAGAAACATTTTGGCCAGCCTCGGGAAGTCCGCCACACCACTCTTTTCGTTTAACAGGCAGGCTGGCGTGTACAAATACCAGTGCTGCCTTCTTATGAAAAGAGGTCATCATTTATCATTGTTATGAAATAAAGTTTATCATTTATTATTATTGAAAAAGATACTCTTCATTAAACTGCCTCCATCTCTCGATTTCCAGTGCTGAGTTTAAGATTGTTGTAACAGCCTTACGATATTTTACGTTTTTTTTAAATCTCACTCATAATAACTAAGATCCCCATTTTCTAACTCCAAATCCATGCGGCGCTCTATATCTTGCAGTCATTTTTGCCAAAGAATAAAAGCATCAGGTAACTGACGGAATAAATAGTAAGCATCCTGCAAACAATTCCCGTAATCTAATTGGAAAATCTTCAAAAATTCTTTAACAATTGCATTGTCTAGACCATTTTAACTAAGAATAAAATTCACTTACCTATTTTAATATCTTTGTCATGATCAAAAATCTACGCGTACGAAGTCGCGGGCGGCCGCTAGTAGTTTTACAAAGAGCACTTTAGCCCCAAGACCTAAACTTCCTTCGTACTCTGTAAATGTTACAAACCTAAACGTGTCTTCACCGGCATATGGCAGGAAATCGTAAACAATACCTGACACGCCGGCTCGCACAAACATTTTAAACCCCCATTTTTTAGGTTTATTTGGCAAATATTGCCGCCTGTTGCCAGTCATTATAAACATTAACTGGTGATTTCGTCCTTGGCTCTGAGGTCGGCTGAGTACCAGATGTACTGGGTAAAACTTCAAGCCTTATTGGCCGCCTTGGACGATCGCGTTGGGATGACTGGGGTATAGGTGTAGGTGTAAAATCAACAGGTGAACTGCTAGGCTGAATTTCTGGAGCTATTGGGCTACTAGGTCCTTCATTAGGCTCTTCATAGTTTTCTAAAATCCTTTGAAGTTTCGCGGTACTGTACTGCACCTCGTCTTCATCAGATTCCAAACCATCATCAGATACATCGGGATCATCGAGGAGACCAAATATTTCTTCCAAACAATTAATTATTTCTAAATCGTTGAGTATTCTTTTACTCCTACTCATTTTCCAGATAATCTGTAATAAGAAAAAAAGAAAATATGCACAACATGCCCACACCAAAGACCCACGGGCAAAGGGAATATTTTTACCACCATAAAAAAAGGACCACACAGGCAGAGGGAACATATTTATCACCACAACAAAAGCGTGTAAAACAAAAGTCGTAAATTCATAATAAAAAAATCGACTGAATTCAGATACAATATACATTTGAGAATAAGATTAATAACAACTTACCTTTTGAAAGTCGCAAAATTTGAAGATGCATAAAGATTTGCCGGAGGTGCCGAAATTCACTAGTTTTCAAACTTGTAATTGTAACTGCCACAGACTAAAAAAATTAACGACGACCGTTCATAAATCCTAGTTAAAAAATTGTTAATAAGAAATCAACAATTTGTTGCCATAGAAAAAAAAGACCACTCAATTCGTTTCCGAAAAAATACCAAAAAAGTATGGTGGGAAAAATATTCCCGCTGCCTTATAAAGGGTTTCGAAAACCAGTTCAATACTGTTGAGAAGAACCACCGGGAAGAGGTTCCTGTTTCTTCGCCCAGTCATATTTTGAACTAGATTTTACTTTATTGATTTTGTGTTTTGACTTTGATATATTCGTAAAATAGAGCGCAATGCCATTTTAAAATTATAATGGCAAATTAGAATTGCTTCAACTGTGTCAATCAATAATCTATTTCTTTCGTCCGTCAATTGGGCTGTCATCAGAAGAGTTTGTTGCACCGCCCACAATTTATCTGCTTAGCCCAATGGTTGACTGTTAGAGAATGCCCTATGGCATTTAGTCCGCCTTTTGTATGTTAAGTTCTTTCTTTTGTGCAACAAAGATCAAATAAATAAATAAGAGAAAATATTCTCTCAACATTTGCGTTGTGGGCGGGAATAGCAAATATGTACGTATTTCGGGCCTTTAGTACGTGTATATTGAAATTGCATAGGCTATGCTCTTTAAGTGTTGTAATTAGCCCTACATTCTTCAGCACTATCGGTTGCCCTTTGTAGGTTATTTATGGCCTCGTAACGGGCATCAATGACTTTTTGGGAGTTCCCAAACCTTTGCTTCAGTATGTCAAACACGGTAAGTTTAATCTGCTGATCTTCTTTCTAATAAGTTTAACTTATCTGATTCCGATTCTCCGATATTCCCACCACGCGAACATTGTTCCGTCAGGAATGAAAAACTTCTCATTTCAACTGTCAAAATGGATTCGTTTTTCATTTAAATTCTCTGCCTGTGTTACCAGTATAATTAATTAAGATTGTTTTCAAAATTACACTCACCTGCTGTTTTATTAAGGATCACGTTCGTCGCGACACTACTTAACTAACCTAACCTACGTATTTGCTGACTTCCATTCCATTATTCTCATTATCAATACCTTTTTCTTTACATTGTACAAACCTTTTGACTGCTAAAGACGGCAAATCACGTCATCGGAAATTCGTGCCACTGACGTCACCGACGTCAGTTGCCGTCCAAAGACTCTTTAATAAATAACTCTACAATATTTTTTTTCTATTTACATTATTATTTTGTCCTTCTACTTTATTGTACGCCTAATGTAATTGAAGTAGGTAGGGGAATTGTGCTTAAGATGACATACTTTTTCTTTCAAGATACATGGTTGAAATAAATTAAGACATCTGAGTTCCGAATCTTGCATTATATTCATTAATGTTTCATGTGCAATTAAATTGTTTAAATTTTAGGGCATAAGACATAATATAAAAAAAAAACAAACGAATAGCACGCATGGTCGACGTGCTTAAGGTGTAAAATGACACAGTATGTCATCTTGGACTTTTATGATATGTCATCTTATACAATATTATTGTATAATATACTATATTGTTTTTTTAATATTATTAATTTCCCAAGCATAATTCGCTGGTAAACTGTTTCTTTCTTGCGGATATGCCTGCGCATTGTGTATGACACCAATTGGAATTGGAACTGGAACACAGTTGACACTTCATCCAATGTTCTTTTGGCCCAGATTGGCTAAATAGTTCATTACAGTAGATGCAAGCTGGATCATCAGCCTCCTCATCCTCATTGGCGTAAGTATCTTCGACTTCCTCCAGGTCCTCGTTATCATCCAAACTACCACGTTTCGTCTGCTTTCGACCTCGCGTAGTTCTATATTTTCTAAGTGCGAACTCAGGTTCCACGTCATCATCTTCCTCGAGGTCCTCGTCGTCATTCATAATAACACGTTTCGTTTGCTTTCGACCTTGTGTAGATCTGTATTTTCTAGGTGCAGACACAGGCTCCACATCATCTTCCTTTTGGCCCTCGTCGTCATCCAAAATAACACGTTTCATTTGCTTTCAACCTCGCGTAGAGCTGCATTTTTAGGTGCGGGCTCAGGCTCGACGCCATCTTCAAAAATAACACGTTTCGTATGCTTTTGTTTTCTTAGAGATTTGCGACTTTCCTTTTCTTTTTTCAGCTGCACTGCTGCTTTAATTTCACACATGTATGGACTAGCCGTGAGAATCTGCGATCCACCACCACAACTTTCCTGGTTGCTCTTAACTTAACTTACCTGTAGAGGCAGCCTTTGGTAGTGGTGAAATATCTTTAAGTAACTTCGTGTTAGAAAGTTTTGCATCTTCTATCTGCACTTGATAGTTAATTTTCGGATCAGTGGTAATATCCATCTCTTCGTTGGCATTAGTGGGTTTCTTAGAACTAGACTAGAATTATTGATCGGGACTGCGATAAAATATTGGCGCCACGATCATGTGAAAAAAGCAGAACACTTGCTGACAAAATTGTAGCATCTTTTTCCGGAGCAATGGTAACATCCCGTATTCGTTGCTATTAGTGGATTGTTTAGAATCAGACTCTAGAAGCATTGGCCGCGACCGAGATGAAATATTAGCGTCATGATCTTGTAACAAATGCGCAATAGCATTTGCTACCAAAATTTTAAGAGATGATGGGCGACTATCAACTACTAGAAAAGTGGCATCTTTTTGCGGGGCAATGGTGGCATCCATTTGTTGATTGGCAGTAGTGGTATTGGAACCAGACTCTAGAAGCATTACCTGCCTATCTCCTCTTCATGTGAAGGCTTTGTGTCCGACTCAGCTTAGGATGATGGGCTATCTAAGTTTGATTGAGAAGCATCTGCTTCTGTAGAAACATCCAGAAAACGAAGCAGTGGGAACACTGTAGGAATATACTCTCCACCATAGCCAATTTTTATTTGAATTTGATTTCTTCGCCACCAACTGTTACTGTATTTCCAACATTTGTGATATAGTGGTAGAGATTATCTGGTATGCATAAATCTTCTGGGAGTTGGTCCTGGCACCGAGTTGCGCCTTAGTGCGTCACCGTCATATGTCGGGACGAAGTGAATCATCTTGTGGGAGTCTGGCACTATAGGCTAGCTCCTCCTGGTACTCCGGGCGTAGTAGGCGCGCGGTTTGGTTCCCCTTGCGGATTATTTCCGGAGGGTTGGGCCATATCCAACCTCCCTACACTTATTTCACTACTCCTATACACAAATCTAGGTGGTCTGAGGAGAGGTATTTTTGGAACGGTTAGGAAATACGACTTGGTACTCACATACACAGCAGCACAGCCTCCCGTAGCATTGAGTCGAAGCCTCTTCTTGATATGTAACTTATTTTTTCTTCTTGGGTGCGCGGTGTTGCAGACTTAAAAGCCTTATCATCACATAAAAAATATGAATCGATTAAAAGATTCTATACAAATATTTATCGTTTTATTTACATAAAAACGTTTTTACACATATAAAACTAAAAAAAAAAACTATACTATTAATTAAGTGAATAAAGGATTTTGACCTTACAAACGGTCCGGTAGTTTTGAATTTTTGATATGTTGTATAGGATGGTTAGTCAGTTTTAAAATGCAAAATGCACAATTCCCCCCCCTCCGCGCCCGCCGCCATATTGAAAAAACCGGCACTCTCTTCATATTTTTGCTCATATCTTCCTTTAGGAGCATTTTAGCTAGAAGAAAGCTTCGACAATGTTATAAAGAGTTAAATTTACTACATTTTCCATTTTATATTTTGTTTCTAGGACAGATAGTTACGGAGATATGCACATTTAAAAAAACTTAAGAAATTGCCATTTCCAACTCAAAAACAAACTTCTGGATTATATCTTCGTTTAGGAGCATTTTAGCTAGAACAGTGCTTGGGCAATTTTGTAGAGAATTAAATTTACTATAATTGACATTTCAAATTTTGTTGCTAGGACAGATAATTACGGAGATATGTAAAAAATAAAGTCACATTTTCCGAAAATGTATGTAAAAATGGACATGAGTTTTATAAGCAATTATATTTCCTACATGTTTTCATTTGTCCTAGACTAGTCCCTAACTGAATGACAGCGTTCTAAACCAAGAATTTTGAGATATTTTCGGAAAATTCTGTTTTTCCTGTTTTTTAAATGTGCATATCTCCGTAACTAACCGTCCTTGAAACAAAATTTGAAATGTAAATTATAGTAAATTTAATTCTCTACAACATTGCCCAAGCTATGTTGTAGCTAAAATGCTCCTAAACGAAGATATAATTCAGAAGTTTGTTTTTCAGTAGGAAATTGCGATTTTTTACGTTTTTTTAAATGTGGATATCTCCGTAACTATCTGTCCTAGAAAAAAAATATAAAATAGAGAATGTAGTAAATTTAACTCTCTATAATATTGTAAACTTTCTTCTAGCTAAAATGCTCCTAAAGGAAGATATGAGCAAAAATATGAAGAAAGTGCCGGTTTTTTCAATATGGCGGCGGGCGCGGAGGGGGGGGAATTGTGCATTTTGCATTTTAAGCACTGACTAACCATCTTAAACAACATATCAAAAATTCAAAACTACCGGACCGTTTGTAAGGTCACACATAGTACTTTAGTCTCTATTCACCGTATTATATACTAAATGCTGATAACAATAGATATAAGTAAAAAGTAGGTATTTTATAAACATACGTAAGTACTGCACTTAAAAATATTTATTCTTTATTGTACACTTAAAGAACGTAACACATTATTATTTGTACATATACACGTACATATTGCCATCTTCTCTTAAAGACATCCATAGAAGCACTATCACGCACGGAATGAGGCAGCCTATTTATATTCCATAAACGTGGTGAATGATTTGTCATAACAGCTAGAGGTATGTCGAGGGGTAGTATGACGCAAAACTACGCAAAAGTGAAGAGGTGGGACGACAAGGGTTTCCAACAAACAAAATAGAAACAGACAAAATACATCTTCTCCCGAAACGCGTTATTACGTCATTTACGTCAATGGGTACGTTTTTATGAACGTGGAGAAGTGCCAGTCCGGTTAGGCGATCTTCAACCATTGAAGATCTTAGCCACGATTTAATTCTGCGCAACGTAGAAAAAGATCTTTCTGCTGTCGCTACACTGGCAGGTAGTGTAGCCATAATACATAAAAAAAATCTATTAGGATACATATACAGGGTGTCCCAGAAGTACCACGTCACAGTGACACTGGAGGTAGGCCAGCTCAAGAGGAACCCAACCAACCTAACATGACCTCAGTAAAAGTTACACGGTTTTCGAGTTATTACCGAAATAAAAACTTTTGAGAATTTTCCCCTTTTCTTTTACATTTTTAGTACCAGCATCGACACGGAAAGCTCTTAATGACAGTTTTTTGTGTGTATCAAATCATGAATAGCTAATTCAGAAGAATTCAGAAGTGTAAAGTGTTATTTTGTCAGTAACTATTGTAAAATGCTGAAGAAAACTTGATTAATCTTGATTTAATTTGTGACAAAAACACGAATTTCAACTTTGACCATCTGCCATGTTTTTTTTTTATTAGAAATGAAACAAACAAATAACGTCAATAAATTAGGCATGTTATGCAGATTTAAAAATGGTATAACACATGTATCTTACTGCGATAATATTGGGTATTCTTATCACTTTAGCGATGCCCTATCGAGCCAACTTAAAACTTGAACTTATGTGCTACAAAGATGCTGTGTACAGCGATGACTCTTCTGTTATCTGATCCGACTATTTTGCCAAATGCACGAGGGCTAAAAACTAATGTTTTTCTCCCCTTTTGGAGGCTAGCCAATAAAACTAGACAATAAAAAAACAGGTTTATTTTTGATACATTTATTGGAATAAATTTAGGTCACAATAACCACCATTTAAGTTAAAACACACGCACTGGATTAATGAGAAACTGATTACTTACCATTTCTTGTAATTAATGAATTTGCAGCAACAATTTTTAAGAACTCTTCTAAAGGTACACTTATAAACACATTAACGACTTAGAAGTATATTATGAGAGGTTGAAGTTTAGTCGTTCCGATTCCGATTGAGGTTAGGTCTTGCTAGCTAGACGTTACGTAGTCGACAAGCGCGCGCAAGTGTCACACGAAATGTGACCTTAGATGAAACTTGGCGGGCGGTGGAGCGGTAAAATTCAAATTTTCGATGCGTTAGTTTCGTTCCCAAACGGTTGCCATCATACAAAGTTGTTATATTAATTATATTAAATAAAATCATGATTTTTTGATTCAATTCACGGGGGGAGGGGGGGTGTCATGAACCCCATGAATTACTTGTTTACAATGTAATATTAGTTGTACGTAAGGAAGGCTGACGGGCAGAGTGGCAGCAGGGCGAAGGGTTTTGGTAAATAAATAAGACCTTTAGTCTATGATGTAAGAGTGAACCCATTTGATAGGTAAACCTTGGTATATATACAATTTGGTTAACGCTGTAGAAGCAATATCGTCGGCGTAAATCGCAAACCTCGTAACTCAATCTGACCAAATTTTACAGAAGGCACACAAA
This sequence comes from Apotomis capreana, assembly GCA_947623375.1. Classification (NCBI taxonomy): domain Eukaryota; kingdom Metazoa; phylum Arthropoda; class Insecta; order Lepidoptera; family Tortricidae; genus Apotomis; species Apotomis capreana. The sequence continues at coordinate 16,832,181 of OX392509.1, read as the reverse complement.
ACTTGATTACCAAAAAATTTGCATGAAGACTTGCTTAGTTTTTTATTTAACATAATGTTAAGTTAAATTTAGCCGTCAGATTGCTAAAACCAATTTTTTTGTAATCACAGCTTTTCTTGAAAATTTTAGAAAGCTAATCGGGAGTCAAGAGCTTTGCTATAAAAATCCGTAAAAATAGAGGATAGTCTTTTGATCTGAACAAGGTAATTCTGGATAAAAAAAATAAAAAACTTGCAAATAAAAAATATTTATTAAACTTTAAACAGAAAAGCCTCTTCTGGCTTCAAAAATGTGGGTAGCAAAATTATTATTATACATTTTTTTTTCAACTCTAAATAGGGCTAAAAATATTATAAACTACAACTTTTCTCAAACAACAAAACAACGCTTCTATAATAATCATGCTCACGAGGTGACCGCCATGTGGGATGTTGACTCGACGATCATCGTCCCGATAGTCGTTTCGGCGAACAGTTTGTATAAGGTTGGCAGCAGACTGATAGGTCGATAGTTGTTTATATCGGCAGGATCTCTCTTTTTGTACAATAAAATGATTTGAGACTCCCCAGCTCCTTGGAGGTTTCTGCATATCCAAAATTTTATTAAATAGAGTTATTATTGGACCTATTAGTATTTTCTGCCCAATTTTTAGAGCTTCGTTTGGAATATTGTCATGGCCCTAAATATCTATATATAATGTTAATTTTTCTATAATTTCTCTGTAGTCAAAATGTATTTATAATAGGTGTGTTTCGTGGTTTTGTTATACATTTTCTTCGTTGTGTTCATCGTGGTAAAGATTCTGGTAGAAGTCTGTTGCAATGCTTATTAGCTCTTTTCGTGTTTGTATCTTGCCTGTTTCTTTTTGCGCTTTCAATGGGGGTATCCATGTTTTCTCTGTATTTAGTTGTTTATACCCTTTCTTTTGGCTTTCGGTGTTGACAAGGTTTTTTTCGATCACTTCCATTCTGTAGTTTCCATAGTCTTTTTTTAACATTTGTTAGTAGTTTATAGAGATTCGCTAGTTCTTTTTTCTCTTCTTTAGTTTTTGATGGTTTCGACTGTAGTAGAGTCCGCCTTTTAAGTTGTTGTTTAGTTTCGTCAGTTAGTATTTCTTTATTACTTTTTTTCGAGGTGGCAGCCTTAAGACTTTGTTTTACGGCTGTCTCTTAGAAGGTCTCTATGTCGTCGCTATTTTCCCACTGCATCTTTTCTATTTTTTCCTTTAATGTCCTGAGGTATTCTTGTTGATTTTTGTCGCACGATAGATCGACTCTATGTTCGCTGAATGTCGCTCGACTTCTTCTAGTTTTTTGTAGTTGAACGGTGCCTCTCACTAATCTATGGTCGCTGGGGATTCTGTTATTCAAAATTTCTATGTTTGTGAAGAGCTGTGAGCAGTTGCTCAGTACATAGTCAATCTGATTTTTGTGTTGTTTATCCGGCGTGGTCCAAGTCCAAAGATTTGTTATGTTTTTCTTAAATATTATATTTATTACTTTGAATTTATTGGATAATGCGTATTAACGTCCTCGTCCTATATCCGGTACGTTTTTTCTAGTTTTAAAAATATTTTCTGCAGTCTTGCTTTCCTTTGTTGATTCATTTTAGTATCCGCCTACAAAACAAAACAATGTTATTAAGTAAAGCACCTATTTTTTGTAGATGGGACTCGAGTTCGACTAGATATAACATTAATTAAAATAGTGACAAAAGCAAAACAGATGTCTATTCGAACAAGTCACAACTATATACGTACTTAAATTTTTTGCCTACATACATTTTCATGACTGCCAGCAATTGACCAGCGGCAAAACCACCGGGAGCGGTTACTTACATTACGGACATAACTTCGTATTAGAAACGTCGCGATTTATAAATTAATTATTTAAACACGAGTTAAAGTCTCGACCAAAGTCAGAGAAAGATTAAATAATTTGCGTAAGACCACGTAACTAATCTACATGCGTAAAGATCCACGCGAAGCAAACCTCGTATGTCCACGGCACGCAACCAAACGACATTTTCAATAGTCTTATGTATTTAAACATGATAAATATCTATCAAGAATACACAATCAGTAAAATCGTACACATGTTGTTGTATTTATTGAAACATTATGTATTCTTTTGAGAAGTTTCATTGTCTTGCAAGACTCTCTGCCTATGATGTCTTGGCCATTAATATCAACTACATGAATTTTGACATTGTAAACGACTTTATTATGACAGACCGGTAAAGTACACTGACCTACAGTTGGTATATATTTCACCACTATATGTTGACAGTTTATGTGAGCTTTTTGTCAGTACTTCAGGTGTGACTTTGAGTTTGTTAAATGTATTTATTGACAGGATGTTAGTATCAGCACCTGAGTCTAACAGAAAGCTAACATTGACATCATTAATTGTTAAATCAGCTTTCCATGAGTCTGATGTAATGTTATTTATATGAACTGAGCCTAGATAAAGATTTTCAGTTTCCGTTTCTAATGAAATCTGCTTTACCTGGTTATTCCGACATACCACTGCAAAGTGGTTGTATTTTGAGCAGTTATTGCACTTCACTCCTTTTGCCGGGCACCTATATCTATGAATCTGCCCGCAGCGATGACATTTATCTTGCCTAGGGTTGCTTGACTGTCTTGAACTCCTGGCTTGTCTTGAATTGCTGAGTGGTCTTGAATAGCTGAGTGGTCTTGAGGCTCTGGAGGGTCTTGACGTTGACTGTGATTGGACTGCTCCGACGAAAGTTCCACTAGCGGTGTCTTCTAGAGTTTTGGCTTGTTGTTTGGTTGTCTCTATTGATCTGGCTAAATCTATTGCTTCGGTTAATGTCTTGGGCTTTTTCATGAGAATCATTTCCTTAATGTGTTGGTTTTTAGTGTGTAAATTCCAGCTGAACACGTCTCGCAGGAGGCTGTCTTCTAATGTGTGGAATTCGTATTGCCGGCCAATGTTTTTTAAGTGTGTCGCGTAATCGTCGATGGATTCCTCCGGTGCTTGTCGCCGATTGAATAAAGCGTGCCTTTCCATCGTCACGTTTACTTGTGGCGTGAAATGATGAGTAAACTTTTGGACAAGCTCTTCAAAGCTTACGGTATCAATATCAAGGTTGAACGAATAGAATATCATTAAGCTTTCTGTGCCAATGAAGTGAAGCAAAATGGCTACCTTTCTCTTGTCGTCTTCATTCTCTAAGTTGTTAGCTCGCAGATAAATTTTAAATTGTGTGATCCAATTTTTCCACGCCATTGGTAGATTGCTGTTTCTTAAGTTTAGAGCCGCAAGATACCCTGACCCGGATAATTGTCTTGTAGTCGCAGAATTGACTTGCCTGCCGCCATGTCCGCCATCTCCAAGCCCAGCCTCTCGTGGACGTTGTTGTGTTGTTGTGGATCCTTCTTGGCCTTCTGACACCATGTTATGATATGTTGTGGATGGCTCGGGTATTCAGGGTCTTGTGTTGATATATACAACAGTCTATTAAGTCATCGTTTATTAATTAGACACGTAAGGTAAAATATGAGTACACGCATAGACGCCATGTTCTAACGGAAGAGACTGGTGTTGCCAGTGTATGTAATAGAGATGTCGTTAGTATAGAGCGTTTACAGGAGCGGAGATAGGGCAGAGCCCTGCGGAACACCCGCTCTTAAAGGGCGGGGGGTCGACAGGGTGCCCTCGTGGCGGAAGCGAAAGCCCCGACCGGTGAGGAAGTCCCGTACTAGAAGCACGAGACCCCCGGGCATGCCCATCTGGAATAACTTGTAACCCAGACCGGCATGCCACACCCGGTCGAAGGCCTTCGCCATATCCAGGAATATGGCTGCTGTGTGGAGGCTGCTCATTGTTCTGAAGCCCTCCAGTACATGTTCGACTATGCGGTGGACTTGATGAGTGCACGAGTACTTTTCGCGAAACCCGAACTGCTGATCAATGATAATATTATTTGTCGAGGTAAAATTTCGGAGGCGGTTGAGGACCAATTTTTCGTAAATTTTCCCCAGAGCGCTCAGGAGGGAAATCGGACGGTAGCTGGTTGGTGAAGAACGGGGTTTTCCTGGTTTAGGTATGCCGATCACGGTGGCTTCCTTCCACACGGGGGGAAAGTGGCTCATCGTGATGGCTGCATTGTGGATAGAAACGAGAATAATGAGAGCCTCTTCGGGGAGCATTTTTAAGATTTTGTTGGAAATACCGTCAGCGCCGAGGGCCTTTCTTGGTCGGAGATTCTTTATTATGAGTTTTATCTCATCCAGCGTGACGGGATCTGGGGGAGTGGCGGAGGCGCGCGCGGCATTTACTCTTTGTTGGACCACCGCCTCTATGAATTGGGTTTGGGTCGGGTCAATTAAGTCGGGATTGGGAGAGCATTGTTTTTCAATGGTATCCGCTAGGCATTCCGCCTTCTCCTCGTCCTCGAATGCCGGGTTTGGGTGATCAGGCCAGTCTAGTGGGGGTATAGTGGTGGCTGAGTCAGTTTCAAGGGCGCGTGCCACTTGCCAGTAGGCGATGTGGCTGGGAGCGATCTCACCTAGCCAGTTCTGGAACTCCCTTGACCGAAACTCGGACACCCTGCGCTTGACCTCTCGTAGGAGGGAGCGGAGGGCTGTCCGATTCTCGGGGGAGGGGAAGCTCGAAAACTCCCGAAGGACGGCGTTTTTTGTGGCTATTAAATCTATTAGTTCGTCAGAGAGGGGGCGGTGGAGGGCTTCCTCCTCTGGGATTTCTTTTGAGGCTTCGGTTTTTGCTGTATTTAAATACTCTGTGAATAAGGTGATGGCACGGTCAGTATTCTCGTTTGAGGCTATATTATTTGGATGAGCTGATAAATGGATGGGAATATTATTGAGATTTGCCCGGACTCTTTCCCAGTCAGTGACGGTCTTGGTTTTAGGGGAATCAACAGCGTTGCGTGGGCCTTTTTTTTTTTTTTATCGTCAGAAAATGCTTTTACGCATACCCGGTCTTGTAGAGGGAGACCGGGTTATGCAGGACTCGGCGGGTGTATATTGCCCGTAATACCTGCTAAAAACTGACGTTGGCCGCCTCGCTGGCTTTAGGCGGGAACACGGGACCACTTGCGTATTCTCCGCGGACCCACCAGCAGCTGGAATGACTAGAATAAACGGGGGAGAGATCACACTTCTCCCCCGGCTAACTTCGCTGAAACGCGTTTCGCTATGCTTCCACGCGCTTCCCGCTCGAGGGACTAAGCTAGGTGCGACAGAAACCCTCCATCTCTGCCGCCCGCTACCCTATTTAGGGTGGAAGGTTACGCTCATGCGCGGCGCGCCTTCTCCCCACTCTTCGCCGGCGAATGGAGTGCTCTTCCGCCGCAATCTCCCTTTCGCGCTCGTTGCTCTCTTTCTGCGTCATCACTTCCTCGCAGAAAGAGAGCATCGCCTGCCACGCTGTGTCTTGCCTCACCATGGCAGCAACCACTGCCGGCAAGGACAGATCCGCCCCTATCACAGACACGAGCGCTGTCCGCTGCGCGCTCCATGCCGGACACACTTCTAAAGTGTGCTGAGCCGTATCTCGGTCGCCGCCGCATTCGTGGCATTCAGGGGTTGGTTCCCGACCCACGATCTTCCACAGATACTGGCCGAAACAACCGTGTCCCGACAGGATCTGTGTCAAACGGAAGGTCAGGACCCCGTGTCGCCTTCCCACCCACTCTTTGAGGACCGGGCGGATGGCTTCAATGGTGCGGGAGCCAGCTGTTGGCCGTTCTAGACGGAGCGCCCAGACTCCCATCGCGTCATTGGTGAGGTCAGTGCGTCGAGCCTCAATCTTGGAAGGAGCCGGCCAGTGATCCCGCTCCCATGCCGCTGCTCGCCAGAAGAAGAGTTCCGCCAGGACTTTAGCCTCCAGGTCCCAGGGTAGGGATCCGGCCATGACGCACGCAGCGTCGGTGGATACAGTGCGGTATCCACGCACCATTCTCAGCGCCATCGCTCTCTGTGACCTTCGTAGGTGGGCTGCACACTTCCTGCCGATGGCACCAGCCCAGACGGGTGCTCCATAGAGGGCTATAGAGCGCACTACTCCCGTGTATAAGCGGCGGCACGGGGCATTGGGCCCTCCCAGATTTTTAAGTAGACGGCCGAGGGCCGCCGCAACGCTCAACAATTTTGGGGCCAGACGCTCAAAGTGAGCTTGGAAATTCCACTTGCTGTCAAGCACAATTCCAAGATATTGCAGAGTAGGCTTGACAGCAATTGGGACCCCACCGACAGTTATTTGGGCACCCGTTGGAGGTGCTTTCCGACGCCCGTAAAAACAGATGGCTTTTGACTTTTGGAGAGCAACCTCCAGCCCTAACCGTCTTATGCGGCTTACGACTTGGGCAACACCTGCCGTAGCCAGAACGGCCGCGTCGCGATAGCGTTGCGTGGGCCTAAGCTAACTATGATGGGGCGGTGGTCTGAGTTAAGCTCCTGGGCTACTGTTATGGAACAAAATTGGAGTGAAACATTTTTTAATAAAAGGACATCTAGAATGTCCGGGTTATAGCCATCTTGGTGGGGGAAGTGAGTGGGTTCAAGTGGGGCAATTAAGTCGAAGGCTGCGTTTTCCTTCGTGAGGATCCGCATCATTTTGACGCCGTTCGGGTTCGTGACCCCGCAATTGCACGACACGTGTTTGCAATTGAGGTCACCCATAATGATGACGGATGAGCCCATTTTGGATATGGCGTTAAGGTCTGATTCTAGAATGCTATCAGCAGGAGGGAGGTAGGCCGAGATTATGATAATGGCTGGATGGTTAGCCGAGGTAAGTCTGCAGGCGGAAATTTCTAAGTTGGTTAACTCGGGAGGGACGAGACAGATACAATGCATATTTTTCTTGAAGAAGATCATGGTGCCGCCCCCGTGGCGATTTAAACGGTCGTTGCGAATAGTGGTGAAGCCTGGTAGTTTAAAGGTTTTGCTGTTAGGTTTGTAAAAAGTTTCCTGAATTAGTACAATGTCAATTTGATATTTCTTAATAAAAAGTATCTTGGTCTTTGATTCCTGAGAGGCCGTTTGCGTTGTAAGACGCGATCTTAATTGAGTTGGGTTTATACTTGAGGCCTTGGTCCATAAAGGAGACGTAAAGTTTACCCCGGCTAGGGTTGAGTTGTTCCTTAAGAATGGAGAGCTTTTGACTTGTGCCTCTAATGCCTCAAGGCGTTCTCGCAGAACGAGAGCCTCGTACAAAAGAGGGAACTCCTCGGGGCTGACGGTGAGGATTGGCCCAGATGGGTGGTGGTTTGGCGGCTGTGGTGGCGAGAATTGGGGACACTCCTTATGGGAGAATTGGGTGTGGTAATTTTGCTGGGCCGGGGGACCATTGCGGGGGTGTGCGGGAGGCGTGTGCTGTCGAGCAGTAGAAACGCGTGGTGGGGGAGGCGGTCCGGAATGCGGCGCTCCCGGGGGTCTTACTTTATAGGCGTAGGAGTGGTTACCTTTAGGCGGGCCGTAGCTTGTGGGGTCTTGACGGTGGGGGGCCTGGTGTTGGCCAGGGGGGTGGGGGTGGCTTACCGGTGGCGGTGGTGGCGGTTGCGAGTCCGGCAGGTATCTGCCAGGCACGGGTCGGGAGCTGTTTGAGTAATTTTGGCGGGCCGGGGCCGGGAAGGACGCCGGGTCAAAATTGTAGTCTGGTTGCGGGGGTCCGCGTGGGGGCCTGAGGGGCCGCGTCGGATTCTGCACCTTTTTGGGGCGCAGGGGCAGCCTTTGAAATTGGCCGTGTGCCCGTATTTTTTGCAAAGGCAGCAGAAGGGCGGCTCCTCATCCTGCTCGGGGTCACCCTTCTTCTTCCTTTTGCACTCAGAGGTATGGCGGTCGCCACCGCATTTGACGCACCTTGCGGGGGCACAGCAGCCCTTCGCGCTGTGGCCATACCTCTGGCAGTTGTGACATTGCCCGATGTACTGTGAGGGCCTAGGCTTCTCGATTCGGAGGCCTGAGATCAGGCAAATCTCCCTGATTTTGAAGATATCCCCTTTAGTGACAGGGTCGGGGTGAATCCTGGCCATCAAAATGTTCAATTTGCCCCTGTGCTGGTTCCAAAACCTATGGATCTCCCAGACTTTTATGCCCTTTGACAGGAGGTCTTCTTTCACCTCCTGCGTGAACTCTCTGGAGACCCCTTTTATTACCACCGTGAATCCCTTTTCCTCTTCGAAAAGGGATCGGTGGTAAGGGAGAGAGATCTCGGACAGTAAGCGGGCCAGGGCCCTGAAGTCATCACTGGTACCTATGGACTCCATAGGTACCAGTGATGACCTCGTTTATAATTCTGCCGACGCCGACGCAAGTATGACATACTTGCGTCTGCGTCGGCAGAATTATAAACGAGGCCAAAATCGATGTTGCTTAAATCACGTTCAAGTTTGTTTATATTTAATTTAGAGATTATTTTCGTACGAGTGGCGTCAGGAGGTTTTCGAAATAAGGTCAGTAGGGCTGCTTTGTGATCTGTTAATGAGGAGTTAGTAACTATAGCTATAGCGGGGAGATTTGATTTCAGCATGACATGGTCTAAACAGGAGCCGCTCTGGTGAGTAGGAAGCGTGTGCGCGGGGAGCAAGCCATGGAAAGCGCATTGGTTTAAGTATCGCTGAGCTGCTGGATCCGTGCTTTCTGGATGAATGTTGATATTGATATCTCCAATTAGAATACGACTTTTAAATGATGATAGATTACGCAGCATTTTATCTAAGGAGTCAGTAAAAGTATCAATATTTCTAAAAGAAGGAGGTCTGTACAAGGCCAAGATCTGGGGGCACGGCAGTGCCCCCGCCAAGTTGCAATTTCAGTTCCAATTTTGAGCAGAATTCGATTACAGTCTATTTATTATATTAGGCTCTTCAAAGGTAAGTTTTAAATTATTTCTCGCATAGACGACAACTCCGTCGTTTTGATTGTAATAGGATTTGCCTGATACCTATTTTCGCTTGACAACGGTTTGCAAGTTGCATCTAACAATTCTATAGCGCGTTGCTCAGGGTCGGACTTGGGCGGACGGTTTTCTACACCTAGTGACTCGATACTGAAATGTTTTTTAATCATGTCAGCTATCTCGTTCTCGCTCACTTTCGCGGGACGCAAGTGGTTTACTACGAATGCGCGGTTACGGGGAACGTCATGGCTACCATGGAGTACCCATCCAATTTGGGTTAGGGAAGCCACTGGGAGGCCTATGTCCCCGCTTAAAATGCGACGATAGACCAGTAAATGCCAGTGATCTTACCCTATAATCATGGTAGGAGCCGCCCTGTCGTAACATATTTCGTCTTCAATTTCGCGTAAATGATCGCATTTATTTACTACCAGGAGCTGACTTTCTTCTTTTAGTGTTAGTGTTCAAGCTTCACAGCCATACATAAGGATTGGTCTAATTACCGTTTTATAAATCCGTAACTTTGTACTTTTGCTGAGAATCTTGGACACCAACACCTTATGGAGGGCAGCACTGCACCGCAGGGCATTTTGGACGCGTATGTGGATTTCCTCCTCTCTAGTGTTCGTGTCGGTAACCGTGCATCCGAGGTACCGAAACTTGTCAACTCCGTGGTATACGGTAGCGCCAACATGGAGATCTTCACGCTTGACACGTGTGTTTTTATATCGTCTCATGTGGAGGTATTCCGTTTTCGACTGGTTAATCCTGAGACCTATCAACGAGGCTTCTCGGTCCAAGGTACTAGCTGCTTCCGCCACCTGTCCACGGCTTTCCCCTAGTAAAGCTAGGTCGTCTGCGTACCCTACCACCTTGTGCATACCATTGAACTCTATCCCTACGTCCAACGCTAAAACTTTTCGGACAACATGTTCCAGAGCTAGGTTGAAGAGCACAGGCGATAGGGCATCCCCTTGCTTCAGGCCACCGGGTAGTCACCGTGAATTCTTCCGACAGCTCGCCTCCTACTCTAACTCGCATTCTACTTTCTTTTGTAGCTGTGGCAATTATGGCAACTAGTTTTTTGGGAATATTAAAGCTGGTGAGAATGGAATATAAAGTGCCTCTGTCTATACTGTCATAGGCCTTTGTGAAGTCCACAAACAGTGCATGGATGCTTTGTGCGTACTCCCACTTCTTCTGCATCAACTGTTTGAGCAAGAAAATCTGGTCCATCGTGCTGACTGGGATGATTTTTAAATAGGTATTCGCGCTACGTAGATGCCCTGATACGCATTGATTAAAGCCGCAAGGTGTGTACTTGCACTTTACGGGTCGCTTATGATTGGAATCCAGGCAACGAAAACATAACTTATGCGTTTTGACGGTTTCCCATCTTTTTTCTACTGTCATTTTGACAAAATCTGCACATTTACTTATAGAGTGCTCACCGTTGTACAATATGCATTTAATGCCATTTATAGGTGGGGAATTCGTCGGTGTATTGCGCTGGGATTCCATCATACTCGGCCGTTGGGGTTTTTTTTTGTTATTAGAGAAGTTATTTTTATTATTATTTGGCCTAGCATTAACCTGCGCCACCGTATGTGGGAGATAATCATCACAATCTGAATCTGATGAGTCGTAACTAAAACTTGATACGTGCGAGTGGGACGGGCGGCGCTCTCTCGCTCCCTCACCGCGCATGCGCGGGGCGGGGCCGTGAGACATCTCGTTCGCGAGATTTACCGGCTGTCAACTCGCTGCCTACTATGGGTTTTTCTTGTTGCAACACTTACGTCGTTTTAAAACTGTGACATAGCCACAAGACCCGGTACGGATTTATTATTGATTCTATATTTATTCCATTCATATCGAACTATCAGATTCATTTTGTCAATGATTTTGTTTACTAATTCCGGCGCGTAAAGGAACTCGTTTTGGCGGAGTGCTTTAATAGTTGATACTACGTTAGCGACAGTTCCCGCGCGTAAGCGGTACGTTCGCGTTCTACTAGGGCTTCACGCGGCGCGAACCCGGGCCCTATTGCCTGCATTGGACGGTTCATACGCTGTTCTTCTACCCAACCTGATACACGCGTGTCCCTAGCAGTCGGTTCGATTGTCAATGGCACATGTGAATTGTTGAATGCCTCAATACGTGCGATTTCGTGCGATTTCGGGAGTCGGGTTTTTCGGGGGCGCTTGTGCCTGCACACCTCGGTCCAGGGGGCCTCCTCTGAGTCATGAAATTGGGAGTCGATTATATCGGGCTGTGCAGGCACAACCGCACGCGTTTGGTCGATGATTCGACAATCCCCGCTGTCTAGCGGGATTAAAATTGGCTGCTGTGCCGGGGACAGCAGGGAGCGTTGAGGGGAGGGGCTCCTCGGGGAGCGCGATCGGTTTTTGGGGTGGGCACCCTGTTGGGGATACCTACTTTTTGATCGAGATTGGCGCCGGCTCACCGACGACGACAAGGACGACGAACGTGACGAGCGCGAGTTATGACGGTGCGGTTTGTCCGCGCGTGCGGTAACAGTGTTGGCCGCTTGGCCGGACTGTGGGCCTGAAGCCCCATATTGGGGTGGCACTTTAAAGGTATGAGGCTGGGCAACCGGGCCCGCGTTATGGGGTGCAAGATCGGATGATGAAGAATGGGGGTGAACATGCGGATGGACTTGGGCAAGTGAATGAGACGCTGGGGGCGGGGGATATTTATGCCCGCGCCACTAGCGCCCGGCGTGAGTGCGCATCAACGCGCTTAAAATTAGGCCACGCCCTCCGAATTGCCTCTTGGGTATCGTTTATTGAATAAGAAACAATTACATATTTTTTATACAGTTGCTCAAAAAGTGGTACTTTTCGTAGCTGCAAATCGTGCGAAAAGTTGGATATTTCGAGCTAGTGCTTTTTACTTTTCAATTTTTTTTAATTTTCTGTTGTACTAACACGTCATGTCTCATACATCCAAACAAAGGTCAATCACTTTCCGACTTTATTTTGTGATGTGATGGTTTAGACCACACCATATATCCCGCTACAACCTAGACAAGTCTAGACCGGAGAGGGTTTCCTAGCTAGCTTTCAGGGTGGGACAAACGGAGTACCTTAATAAATACTATTTATTTACAATTAAAACCTAAACCTAATGATCACTCGCGGCTGGCTATAGGCTCGCGGGCCTTTTAAATATACTAACGGCGGTTCCCGTAGGATTTCGGATTCGCGGTAACGGTAGCGGAGCTTTAGTAACTGGCGCGATACGGAGTCGTACCGCTTCCGAGATACTAGAGCCCTGGATTCAAGTCAGTGCGATGCTGAACGCACCGCGCCTAGACTTGCCCTAAGGTGCCCGTCCGGTGCTGTTATGATATAGGCTCGTACCGCACTCAGACGTGGCCCGGAGTCCTGAGGAGTGCAAGATGCTGAAACAGCGCACCGCTCCTACCTCAGGGACATTCAGAGATCAGAGTCTTGCTATTCGGAAACCTTTTAGAGCTCCGTACGGCACCGACGCTAACCTCCGAATGCTTGCCGGTCCAATGAGTCGCGGCTTTTATTCCGTCGGTGCGCGGGCGGTGATGACGCGCTCCGGCGGCCGGCTGCGGCGGCTGCACCCCGCGCGCGTGGCGCCCGTTGACGCCCAGTGGTGCGAGCTGCCGGTCCGGTCGTTGCGCGCCGCTATGGGCGTCCGGCAGCTCCGGTAGGTCCATCAGCAGGTCGGCTTCCTGGCCCCGGTCTTCGTGTGGCTCCGGTAAGTTCGGACTCACCGAGCCTGCGTCGGCGAGTTCCCCCTTCGGTATTCCCCCTTGGATCGGGATGGCGTCCAGGACTTCGCACCAAGCGTCGTGGTGTCGGGTATCCTCCTCCGCGTCCCTGGCTGGTGCTACCACCTCCGTCTGTGAGGTATCCCCCTGTCCCACTGACCAGTCTCCTCGCGTAATGCGCCCGCGTCCCGCAACAACCTGCCTCGGTCGCGTCTGCTTTCGTACGCAGGGATCCATTTTTCTGGCTTGCTCCGTAAATTTGGTTTTTTCGTGATTAATTAATGCGCTGGTATGCTGCAAGAATCAGTCTAATCCTCTCTGGATTTTGTACTTCTATTTATACTCGCTTCCCTTTTTTCTTGGTACATTTTTGTCGGTAGGTTCCTATCCGAATTTATCGTCTACCGCTCGATCGCGCATGCGCCTCGTACCTCTCGTATTGCGCATGCGTCTCGTACCTTTCGTATGTAAACAAACCGGTGTGTCGCCGCTACGTCATTGGCTTTGCTGGAATTATTTTCGGCCATGGTTTTTAATTTTGAAGTGTCCTAAATAAGTATGTTTTTATAAAATTAAACTATAGGTACGAATAATAAATTACACTCACGTTAGTAACTTAGTCTTAAGACGGCGTAATTTCATGTGCAATGTTCTACCAAATCATGTGTGTCATGAAATACGGCAACGACATGGTTGTGATACATTTTTATTGATTTATTAAAATGTAAAGAAAGATCGATTTTGAATACGATATCATGTTATCAAGCGCCGTCTACCTAGAAGATTCCTTTTTCAATGTGGAAAGATAACATTAAAATGGTTTTTCAATTTTTACTACGAAATATGAATTACTTGAAAACAGCGAACCGATTTGGAATGTTCTTTTGTTCGAAATATTATACTTTCTAATTGGTCCCATTGTTATAACATAAATTAAATGTGTATAATTAATTATCAAAAATACACCACGTGACAATTACCATAATATTGAAAAAATATCACATTTCGTTTTAAAACTATAAACTTTTGTGGGCTCAAATTTTGCATACTTGTTACCATTACAAAGCCACATCATCGAAAAAAATTACAAGCCAAAACTCGCTGGGGGCTGATTTACTTAGCTTATGGTATGGGCTTTCTCTTTGGGTATGCAGTTAACATTAAACGGGTGAATGCTGCTTTTGAAAACCATTTTGTATAACCTCTGGTTTTGTTTCTTTCCATGCTTCGGCGAACATTTTGGCAAAACCTTGCTTTCTTAACTGTAAACCCCAACGGGGTAAACCCAACGTTTAGCCGTTGCCATTTCACGAGGTTTTTAATCCAGATGGCTTTAAAAAATGATTTAAACAGAGCTAAATCCAGCAACTGCAGCAGATGCGATGTGTGTGCAGGAGGCTTTATTATAGTGATGTTGTTTTCTATTGCCAATGCCATTACTATGTCATCGAGATGGCTGACATGTCCATCATACACCAATAGAATTGGGAATAATTACGTTTAGCATGTAGTAATCAATCCTCGTTTGCTGGCGGCATATGTAAACGGAAATCATATTCATTTGGATTTTCCAAGATACATTTTTTATACAAATATTTGCCTTTAAATACGGTCAATGGGTCCAGTCTCTCCCCAGCCGCATTAACTGTTATCAAAACTGTGACATTTTCTTAAGCGTCTTCACATGTTTTTCGTGTGCAGGGCGCGCCTGTACCACCTCCAACTTTTGTTTTTGTTGGTGTACGAGGATGCAACTGGATGTCAATGTCAGTTTGTCAAAGCGAGTGCCGAGAGAGTGAAAACACCGTGCAAGTCTTTAGTTGGTTTTTTCCATTTATTTCTTTCTTGTAAATGCTGTAAATATTCATTTGACCATTGATGCCAAAAGTCGTTTGATAATTTTTGTACCAGTTGCCATCTATTTCTAAGATCTGCGTGGGAACTCGTGGCTTCAGGAACTGTCAGACAAGATCCCACATTAAGGAGTTGTCCTGGGGTTATACATTTGAGGTCCTCAATGTTCTCTGTCACCGGACATAATGGTCGCGAGTTTAGGCAAGCTTCGATCTGACATAGGAGGGTATAAAATTCTTCATATGTCAGTTTTTGCTCTCCTAGTACTCGTTTCAGGTGATATTTTGCGCTCTTGACTGCAGCCTCCATAAGTCCAGATCCTGTCGGCAATGCTGGTGCATTGAAGTGCCAAATGGTGCCTTCTTGAGCAACGCGTGTAAAAGTGGTGTCATCCATGCTGTTCAGTATCTCTTTTCGTTCCTGTACCAGTTGGCGATTGGCTCCAAGGAAGTTGGTCCCACAATCACTAACCATGTGTAATGGTGCTCCACGTCTGGCTGTGAAGCGTAGAAATGCTGCTATGAATGCGTTGCTGCTGAGGTCCGACACGAGTTCCAGGTGTACGGCTTTCGTTGCAAAACAGACGAACACTGCAATGTATGCTTTCAAGGTCTTGATACCTCTTCCTTTATTTGCTTTTATGTCAACAAAGCCAGTGAAGTCTACTCCCGCATGCAAAAAGGAGCGTGATGGTGTCACGCGTGGCGATGGTAGGTCTGCCATAATTTGCTGTGGCTGTTTTGCGTTAAATCTCCGACAAATCACACAACGGTGGATGTATGTTTTCATTACTTGATATCCTCCAATGATCCAGTACCTTTTTCGTATATGGGTTTTTTTTTTTTGATCTATTAATTTTAGGAGTTTGGTTGGCTGGGTTAATGTCAGTTTTGAACCTCCGTGAAGCATCTGTAGATGCGCTCGGTGCACCAATAATTCTGTCAATCTGCTGTGTTTTGATATAAGCGCGGGGTTTTTGGTGTATTCGGTTAAAGATGAATTGTTTAATCTTCCTCCCACACGTAAGATGTCGTTCTCGTCTAAGAAGGGATTGAGTTAAAAGATGTTGCTTTTGTTGCTGACGGTTTTATTTGCTCGCAATCTGTTAATGTCATCTGTAAATTCGTAGTGTTGCATATGCTTGATTATAAGATTTTCTGCACTTATTAACTCGGCCACAGTTAAGTAGAGCAGCTTAAATTGCAGTTTCAATTGTGGCATTTTCACTATTGCAATAAAGCGTAAAATCCATGCTAAAACTCGCGTGATACTCGTATGAGTCATGTTGCTATGTCGACTTAATAATTCCATTATGATAGACGGTGGCTCGGATTGCACAATGTATGTTTGTTTTGTCTTTGTTTCACAATTTATAGGTGTAATAGTTTTCTTAACGATTGAAGTTTTGTCAAAATTTTGTAGCCATGCAGGACCATGCCACCACAGGGAATGGTTTTGCAGCTGAGTCACGGTTAACCCTCTAGTTGCGCAATCGGAGGCGTTGTCTTCAGATTTTACGTGATTCCAGTGTGCGCTGGGTATGACGTCATGTATTTGTTTGACTCTGTTGCTGACGAAAGTTTTCCACTTGTCCGGGTTGCCTTGTAGCCATCCCAAAACGATCATGGAGTGCGTCCAGGCGTATGTGTTGTCATGAAGGTTTTCCCATTTGAATGCTTGTATAACTTTTTTCATTAGACGTGCAAGTAATAGTGTTGCGCATAGTTCTAGCCGCGGAAGTGTTTGCTTTTGGCTTTTGCTAATGGGGGCTAATCGCGTTTTTGCGGCAATAAGCCTCACAAGAGGTACGTTGTGTTCGTCGAGTGTACGAACGTAGATGACGCATGAGTATGCTTTTTCGGACGAGTCGCAGAATCCATGTATCTCGAAGACCCTTGTCATGTCACCCAACCATCTTGGTATTTCAATGTTTTCAATGTTGCGTATGTCAGATGAAAAATCACGCCAGTCTTTTTGTACCGTTTCCGCTACAATGTCATCCCAGTCACAGTTTGACTGCCATATGCTTTGAAATGATATTTTGGCTTTTATTGTCAGTGTACAGTAGTACGCGTTTTGTAAGCTTTTCTGTGGACTTGTCATTTAGTGTATTCTTGAATGTAAATGTGTCACGTGCAGGATTCCATTGTAATCCGAGCGTCTTAGTCGTATGAGCATTATTGAAGTCTATTACTGTTAGGGCCTGCAATTCGAATATTCGAATAGTACGAATATTCGACTCGTTTTGATATTCGAATACTACCGTGTGCAGTATTCGAATATTCGAATATTTTTTTTTTATTAATGAAAAATGTAAGAAATTAAATGTAATCCTTTCACTTCGGCAAAATAGGGTATGTATAAAATTGTAGACTAACGTCAATAATCAATATATCCATAAAAATAACTTTAGAACTATGTATGTAACTATGTGAATCTGAATGATAAGTCTTCTTCTTCTCCTGGTCCGCAGAATTTGATAGGGATTGAGAAAGTTATTTCAGGGCTCTGTGGTTCTGCTTGGCCCTGAGCCTACTCTTCTGAAGGTTTCAGGATTGGAATGCCGGTTTCGAAGAGGGGCCAAAATTACTTAATTCTTGTCGGGTGGCAACAAGGTGTGTTTGGGAGATTCCTCTGTTCAATTACTCCTTTGGCGTACTGAGGTGGACTCAGACTAAGCTACTCACAATGTGGCATAATGAGATGTGTGCAAATAATAGATGAATGCTCGCAGAGAGAGGGATCTGTCGTTATACACCGTGAAATTTTAGTGGTTGTTTTCCCGCGGCAGGGCGATTTGGTATCGATAGTACTTTCGAATTATAATAGACAAACTCAAAAAATAAAAACTTGTCTTTAAAAAAAATACAAAAATAATACCCTGAACTCGAACTTGCGAAAAACAATAGTAACGCACTAAAACTGCAAGTAAACGACAGTTCCCGATGTTGTAGGTAAACAGATAAACGAATAAACAAGTAAACACGATTAGGCACAAATAAGTCGTAGCATGTCAGTAATAAGGCGCTCCCGCAGCGAGCAACGCGGATACTCCCCTCTCACTCTCTCAGGGATTCCCAGTAGTAGATTAAGGCGCCGACGCGGCGGGTAGCCGGCTACCCTTCTTTTCAGTTGACCCGTGACAGGCGCAAGCGCATCCACCCTCGTTTTGCGCATGCGGAGTTCACAAATCACCGTAAAATGGATCGACATTACGAATATTCAAATTTAGAGTACGTCGCGATGGTGCAGCTGTACGCTGTACGCCAGGGCTAATTACGACAGACCCGGACCTAACTCCGTTGGACTTTTATTTGTGGTCTGAGCTAAAGCGCCTAGTGTACCAGCGGGAATACGAAACTTGTGATGCGTTAATAGCGGGAATAACGGACGCTTTCGATGTTATTAGACGTGATAGTTACATTAATATCATTGAAAAACAATCAAAATAAACGTGCCCGATTGTGCATTGAACGTGGCGGATTGCAGTACGAACAATTGCGTTATCGGGAAGTTTTAAGTGTAAATACGGGACGATTAAAAATTAGGTGAGGCAATTTAATAATCATTGTAAATAAGTTGATTCCATTTTTTTAATACGCCTTAAATACGTTTTTGATCATTTCAAACTTGATCTAAACTTGTAATTTTTACTTTTGAAGATCCGTAAACTGCCCGTAAAACGTTAATGACGGTCCTAAGCCCGTAAAAGTATGAAGGAAAAATGGAACTACTTTTTAGGTTATTTTGTTTTATTCACTTGAAAGAAGTAGGTACTACTGCAGTGCTACTACTGGTGTTAGGTCATTTTCGAGTTTCGTTCGACGCTTTTGCAAATCTGACATTTCTTAACATTAATGAAAAAAAAGATTACACACGTATTGTACGTCCATGGCAAAATCATTTCGTTGCGGGAAAACAACCACTAAAATTTCACGGTGTATACACAGATAGCCGGGCTGCGCTAAAAGCGTTAGACAAGCCGATGGTAAGCTCATCCTTGGTAAAGGAATGTAGGGAAGCCCTAAACAAACTTGGAGAGCACACAAGGATTACGGTAGCATGGGTACCTGGACATCAGGGTGTGACTGGGAATGAAAGGGCAGACGAGATGGCAAGACTAGGGGCAGAAAGGGAACTCATGGGACCTGAACATGCACTGCCAATATCGGCAGAAGTCACGAAAGGAGTTATAGCCAGACTAATGGAGGAAGAGGCCAACAGATAATGGCGTGAGACAACGGACTGTCGACAATCGAAGATGATCTAGGAGGCATAAACAGGAAAAGGACCAGGTATCTCCTGGAACTAGGTGAGAAAAATCTCAGATTATTAACAGGTATAATCACGGGACACAATAGCCTTAACAGGCACCTAAACATTATGGGTGTAGTAAGTGATCCATGCTGCTCACATTGTGGCCATGAGGAGACAAGTAAGCATGTTATAGCAGAGTGTGGCATGTATGCGATAGTACGCTATAGCATCTTCGGGAAAGATAAACTAGAAGAGGAGGAGCTGAGGGAAATTAACCTTAAAGATGACCTTTCCTTCTGCAGGAGAACAAGAAGATTCGAGGAAGAAGGCTGTATGGGATAGTAACCGTTGGCTCCAACTGGGAATTGGGCTGAATGAACGCATTCAAGCGATCGACAGCCCGCCTGTCTCCGACCGGGCGTCCCTACACCAAATAATCATCAATCAATCATCATCAAGCTAGTCGCTTTGAACAGGAAGGTGCTAGTGGTGCTACTCACTACATATGGGTGCCATCATTTATAAGACTGTTCATTCTGCGTAAGAGTCGAGGCTGTGACTTATGCCAAGAATCTCCACAACCGCGAGATGTACAGTCTCAGGGAGTATTTCCTAAACAATAAATATGGAATTCATCGCAGTGTAGTAGTAGAAAATATGTGGCAGTAGACAAAGCCTTTACTTCGTTACCAGAGCTACGTAGCACCGATGACCGCAAGGTCGTATGGAAGAGCAAGGCGCAGTAAGGGTTGTTCTACAGGGCCCTTACAGGGTTTCGCTAAAACACCTTAAGAGGAGCTTCTCGAGCCATCTGGCTGGGTCAAGGGACGGATACAGAAAGTTTCACTTTTGGACACACAGAGTGTATCGTCGATTTCGCTTTGCATTGTCGTCGTCACCGTATGTTTAGGTATTCACGAATTGCTGTTCGTTTAATTTTACCACTGGAATTCAAAAAAAAGCGACTTTTAATACTTTTTGAAAATAATTTCAACTATTCGAATAATTCGAATATCTGCGGAAATAAAAACGAATATTCGAATACTTAAAATGTTCGAATATTTGCAGGCCCTAATTACTGTGGGACTTATGTCGTCAGGATGTATATTTTTCAGCAGGGTTGGATTGTTGCTAGTCCACTTCCTTAGGTTGAATCCTGCTCCTTGCAGCATGCTGACTAGTTGCTGTTGAATTTCTAAGGCTTGATTCATGTCATTGCTTCCGGCTAGTACGTCATCCACGTACATTTCATTATTGAGGACGTTTGCTGCTAGTGGGTACTTGTCACTGTCATCTTGTGCTAATTGTTTGAGGGTTCTAAGGGCCAAGTAAGGCGCGGGTTTTTGTCCATACGTCGCAGTAGTGAGCGCATATTGTTTTAAAGGCTGATTAGGGGTGTCTCGCCATACGATTTTCTGGAGATGCTGGTCGTCTTCATGGACCAAGATCATTCTGTACATTTTTTCGCAATCACTGCTGATTACGAATCTGTAGCTTCTCCATTGAATAAGAAGAGCTTATAGATCTTGATGTAATTTTGGTCCACACTCCATTAAATCATTTAGGCTGTGTCCAGACGATGTTTTTTGGGACGCGTTGAAAACAACCCTTAATCGTGTTGTCAAAGAGTCGGGTTTCTGTACTCCGTGATGGGGAAGGTAGCAGTGAGGATCCGTGTCAATTAGGCTTTCTTTCATGTGACCCATTTTAATGTATTCCTGGATAAATTCTTTATAACTTGCAGATAATTGTTCATCCTTCTGGAACCTTCTCTCAAGTTGGCGGTATTGTGCTATTGCTGTCGCCTTTGATTCTCCCAAGAATTGTGTAAAATTCTCTTTCATAGGCAGGCGAACCTCGTAACGCCCATTTTCTAATCGGCGAGTAGTATTGACGAATAACTTTTCGCAGTACTCATCCTGCGATGTCATTGGGCGGCTGTTGTCAGTAATATCTTCAACCTCCCAGTATTTTGCTAAATCTTCAGTGTCATTAATGACAACGTGACAGTTGTATGTTTTTACGGCTCCTGATAAGATATACCCTAGTTTTGTTTGCTGTGCCATTGGCAAGTTTGGAAGTTTGACCAATCCATTCATCATAATTCGTGTATAAACGTCAACGTCCAGGAGAATGTCAATAGGGCTGGATATGTTGTACTTTGGATCAGCTAGTACAATATTGTCAAATTGTTCCCAGGGGCTCCCTTCAAATGAAGCGCTGGGCAAATTGTTGACTACTCGCGTCATAATTAATGCATCGGTGCTAAATTCGAAGTCGTTATGCAGCGACTTGCAATGTAATGTCACTTTTCCCTTGCTTTTGTTGGATAGTGTTCCCACTCCGGATACGTTAGCTCGGAGTTGTGTCCTCTTCAACCCTAAACGTTGAGCTGCGTTTTCCGTAATTAGAGTGATCTGCGATCCCTGGTCGATCAATGCTCTGAGTATGACGTCATTGCCATGAATATCGGTTACTATTAGTAATGCAGTAGGTAACAAAATTTCATCATCGCTGCCGGCAACAAAATTATTTTGCATTGGTTTTTTCGTTGATGTTGGTGCTGTTGACTGGGGTATTGAGGTCGTCGGTTGCTTTTGCGCCGGCTGAGCAGAAATCGCTCTATGTAGCACGGTATTGTGCGATTCGTTGCACTCCTTACACCGTTTCTCTGATTTGCAATAATTCTGTGTATGCACGTATAAACAATTTTTGCAGATGTTGGATTTCGTAACATAATTATTTTCTCGATTGCTGACATGCTTAGGAATCGTTTGCATTGGAATAATGCGTGATCATCATTGCATAAAGGACATGATTTTCTTGGAATATGCATGATACGAGTAGTTATAATTATAATGAGGGTTCATTGCACTTCTTGTAGGTTGCTGGAAGGGTTTTGAATTCCTGTTTAAGGGTTGAGACTGCCTGTTGAAGGTTTGTGGCTGTCGGTATGAGTAGCTCTAAGACGGCTTAGGGAGGTTTGTATCGGATTTTCGTTTTGCCAATGGTTCCAATGCCGTAAATTTCGCTTCAATGAAACCCATGAACTCGTCAAGTGTTGGCAGTTCGCGAGGATGGGCCCTCATTTCCATGTAATCCGAATATGTGTCAGTATCCAGTTTTTCACATAGTACGTGAACAAACATTGGATCCCAGGATGTAGTATCCACAGGCCAGGTTGTGGATCGCGTGCATTCAGCTTCCCCTCTAAGTTTCCCCTTCAAATGCTGCATTTTCTGTGTTTTTGTTAGTGCCGGGCTGTTATGAATAGCTTCGGTATAGAGTTCTTTAAAAGTAGGCCATTGTGTATAATTCCCGAAAAATTGTGGAATTTCTAGTTTCGGTAACGCTTGCTGCTGGTGAATAGAAGATGAAAGCTTGTTATTTAAACTCCTCTTAGTTCGTTCATATTTCAATTCATATAGCATGTAGTTGTCATAGTAATCGATGCCAGTTCCACTGGTAATGCTGTCAATTTGTAAATTTAAGTTCTCAACGGCATTCCATCGGGTTTGCAATATTTTCAGCTTATCTTCTATTTCCCACTTTTCTACCAGGCTGTCAATTTGAACGTTCTCCACATACCTTTTCAATGCTCTGAAGTTTGCATTCTGAAGCTGCTTGAGGTCCTCACCGAGAAACTTGCTGGTGTCAAATATCACATTCGACGAAGTCCCCTCTTCGCCATTAGGGATCACCTTTTCCCCGCTGGTTCCCGCGGTCGGCTCGGTAGACGCTGGTGGCCAGTAAGAGCTTGCGTGTCCCCGTGTACCAACTAGATATTACCTCGAAAATATTCCCGGTGAAGTACTGATGACTCTTGTCCTCCGCTTTTTGTAACCCGTCGTTGTTTTGGCGACATTCCTGCCATAGCTTTTCTAGATTCTCTAACCTGTCTGAAATATACTGAGGCGTCTTCCTGCTTGCTGAATCTTTCTTGAAGTTACTTTGTATTTTCTTGATCTCCTCCAAAATCGTAGCCTGACGCGCTATCAATTCAGAGGCCATGGTAACGATTCAAATGGTAAGATAGTAAAATACGGAAAGATCTTACTTGAAATTCTGCAACTTATATGGTGATGCTGGGTGCTGTATGCTGGATGCTGATTCTGGATGCTGATGCTGAATGCTGAATGCTGGATGCTGCTGCAGTTGCACACACTCGAAAGTTTTTGTCAAAATTTGTTATTGTCACTGATTGTCAATCCTCGACCTCAGGCACTATTCTCGCGACGACGGCGCTTAAATCGAACCGAAGGTCAACTTTTCAAAGGACCAAAAATATGTACGAGGATGCAACTGGATGTCAATGTCAGTTTGTCAAAGCGAGTGCCGAGAGAGTGAAAACACCGTAAATGCGGATAAGATGTTTATTTTACCACGCTCAATCTAACACTGAATATTATAAAAACTTATAGTTAAAATCATATGTCGCTAATTGCTGCGCGTGCGGGGTTATTGACATTATTTTAGAGTAAGTCTTGTAACAAAGTACAAGCGCAGCGTTGCAGAAAAGATGTGCAATCATTGTACAGTTGGATCTAAACAAACCGAGGTTTCATCCAAGTTACATATACGCCCAGGATCAGTAAGATTCAATCGGTGCAGCGTTTTAGGAGGATGTTTTTTTTCCGAGGTATTCCATAGGTTGTGGTTTTTTATTGACAAATTGTGCCTCTGACCAGTCGGCTCCTGGGGGCTATGCTGGTTGCATTTATTTATCACGTTATAATTTATCGCTGGTTTGGTAAACCATTTTTTTTTTACTTTAATGTTATGATGATTGAGAGCAGTTATAAAATTATCAGGATTTATCCAACGGTAAAGGCATATATTGTCTATGGCAAGGGTACATGGTACATTACAATGAATACTTGAAAATCATCCGTTTGCTTGTTATGTTTGCTTTGCTATGCTGCGGACGGCCTTATTCTTATTATCAAATGAAATGAAAAATGTTTATTCAGTTATACATATTAGGGGTTTACAAGAATAGGTTGGGATCTCCTAGTAAGTGACAAATTCACTTGTGTCAGGAGACCCCGCTCTTCCATTAATACATAATGGTATAACATTTAGTAAAACAAAATATAAATAAGTTTATACCAAAACTTAAAAACTAATAACAATAAAATATTATCATCAACATTAAACATGCCTCCTTAAGTGGTTCTCCAGAAAAGCCCTCCAGATCATCCTCGATGATTCTTTCATCGGGAATCTATCGAACGTAAAAACGTGATTGGCCTGTGGAATCTAGTGAAAAAAGCTCTTCAGGCGTTCTTGCGTCGGCAACAGACTTTCCTGTTGGCCAAAATGGCTCCATTAACTGTTTGGTGCTAGCTAATGATGCCCTTCCCCGAGTAGTTTTTTAATATCTGCTTTCTTAAATTCTTCCATGAAGATGATCTAGATCTCATGTAAATTTAAAAACATTTCATGTTTCCTGAGCTCTATTTCTTTTGTGGTCAGCCATGACACTTTCGTTCCATGCGTTTATTTTTTTCTGTTGGTTATATTTTTCTCCAACATCAATGATGACAAAAAATCTGTCTGATCCATGCGGTGAACCTATAGCATTGTTTTTCTTGCAAGTTTTCATAATATCCATATAATCATCTGGCGTATAAATAAATCCTTTGTTGCCGTTTTAAAGCGTTCTATATTTTTCCAAAATCTGTTTCATTTGGAAGAAAGCAGTGTCCCGATTCCATGAATCGTAAATTGACTGACTCCAATGCACAAGTGCACTAAAGAAAATCAAAAACATCTAAGCTTTGCACAGAATTATCTTTGAGCCCTAAGTGGTACCACCTTAAAGAAGACAATACAATACAACAATTCTTTATCTACATCCATATTATGAGTTCTCTACAATATATTTAGCAGCGATAAGCAAATAGACTATATTAGGAAATCTGTATCTGTGGGTGCATCGTAATTTTTACTTTACGATATCGGCAACCGATAGTTTAATTACACCTAAATTTGGAACATTCTGTTAAAAAGTAAAAATCGTACTTTAATTGCAATTATCGAATTCATCGATTTGTATTTTCATTCACAGTAAAATTCATATTCCATACATTGTTTTAAATCTCGAATATTAAAAATCGATTTTAGAATCGATTTCGACTCAAGACTATATATTGTCTATGAATTAAAAAAAAAACTAACGTTAGTCATTTGTTTCATGTTTGTTTCGTTTCAAACATCGAACCTGTGCATCAAAATTTTTTTGAACTAAGCTGAAGAAGAGAAATAAAGTTAAATATATAGTTTGTCGTGAAATATATGATTCAGTGAAGTTTTAATTATGTGTTCAAACCGCGAGAGTATAAAGTGTTATATGATAAAAAAAATAGTTATGACGGCGACGATAGTGATGTTGAAATGTGTGAAACACCACCAGAAATCCGGGACGCCGCAACGACCGTGACCAATAATTTGCTGCCAGAAAAGTCACGAAAACAATATGAAAAAGCGTACAAGGATTTCATGGCTTGGATAGCAACGAAAAACACAACATCAGTATCGGAAAACGTGATATTAGTATACTTCGAACACTTATCTACCAAATTTAAGCCCGTGTCCTTGTGGACATACTATTCCATGCTGAAAAGCACAATAAATATAAGACATGAAGTGGATATATCCAAAAACTACAAACTGATAGCATTTTTAAAACGCAAAAGTGAAGGATATACGGGAAAAAAATCAATGACATTTTTACCAAAAGAAATTGAAAGATTTCTTAATGAAGCACCAGACAAATTATATCTTATGCAAAAGGTGAGTTGTTTTGAAAAAAAAAGTGTTGTTCATTGTTTTTCTGTTTGGACTTAACCCTTCTAATGGTACTATTTGTGTTATTGTTGCAGGTAGCCTTGATATTTGGAACAATGGTTGCGTGCCGCAGGCAAGAATTTTACAATTTGCAGTATGATGATGTGAAAATGTTTGATTCCACTAAATAGAGTCACTAATAAGTGACCGTTCGTAACACTAAAAACAAAACTGGCCGCACCTTTACTATAACAGGAAGTTACTTAGAACTAGGTACGAAATACAACTACGCCCAAATTCATGTGATCTGCCTATTTTTTTTTTGCATTACTTTGGAGGCAAATGCATTTCCCAAAAAGTTGGTATTAACAAGTTTGGATCACTCGGCAAAATTATTATAGCTACATATTTACAACTTCCCAATCCTGAACTGTACAAGGGGCACTGCTTTAGGAGAACATCCGCAACATTGGTAATTGATGCAAGAGCAGATATTACAACTCTGAAACGCCACGGAGGATGGAAATCCACATCTGTAGCTGAAGGGTATATCGACCAGTCAATTCAAAGTAAAGTGGAAATTTCAAATTAAATAATTAACTCCATTCAAAAAAAGAAGTAATTAATATAACAGTGCTTGACAGCTGTGCCAATGTAAATGTAAATGAAAATTCATAACTATCATTATAAATACAGTTTTTTATTCTAATTATTTGTGTTTGATTTAAACTACTAAATAGTTTATTAAGACTATGAATAGTACCTACCACTAAATTGATAATTTATGCCATAATTATCTGTACATATTGTAGAAAACTTATTATATGCATGTAGATAAAGTTATGTATGCGACTGTACATAATTAGGCATTAAAACACTCGTGTTATAAAACAACACTCGTGTATTAATGCCTCTCATTATGAACCAGTCACATAAACTACTATTATTGCACACCAACAAAAAAAATATTACATGAATAATCAATTAACGCTGTGCTGGAATTTCCAGATTTTTCAAAACACCAACGTGCTGTCTAGTTTTTGATACTAAATCACGCAACGCAGCATTAGTTTTCGTAATTTGCTTTAAATCTAACAGCGCATTAATATGCAAATTTACAAGCCTATTTTTATTCATGTATCTTTCATCTAACAACTGAAACTATACAACTGTAATTCTCCGCAGATAACTGCAAATGCTGAAATCAAGTGCCCCGGTTCTTCTAATACCAATGACTTTAAATGGTAAAATTTGTTACAACTTGAGAACGAAGTGTTGCTGTCTATAACACTTTTAAATAATGATATGAAATTTAAAGGCCATGCCAGGATAAGCTAAGCCCCCAGCGAGTTTTGGCTTGTATTTTTTTTTATTGATTTGTCTTTTTATTAGTATTGTTTATGCCAAATTACAGCTCCCCAAACCTTACCGTTTTTCTTTAAAAAAAAAACGAAATCTGATCTTTCTTTGATATTTTTTTTTCTAGCCGGCCGATTGTGACGTGAGTCGTAATAAAGACAATTATATGGTATCAAAAATATTTATTACAATGGAAAATAAATTAAAAATATACATACTAAAACTTAAAATTAAAAAGAATCCCCCAGTACTGAAGCCGTCTGAGGCATCGTCCCCAGCACGCTCGCCGCGTTTCCCCTTTGAATGGCGAGGCTCAGTCTTAGAGCGAAAAAGGAGCCCGCTCTGATATTACCCGATACTCCGATTAATTTTTGGGAAATTTCTTTTACAATTTTCTTTGCATCCGAAGACCACGGGCCAAATGTTTCCACCGCCAGTGCCGCAAATTCGTATTTTTTATTTAAGAAGGCATATTTGCGGCGCTTGACGATTTGGGCATCTTCTGCGGCCATCCCCGGTTTTCTGGCGGAACGTTGGACATGGGACGGGGCTAGTGTCCACACATGTAACATCCCCTGCCAAAGGCCGCCCGAGATGCCATGGCACCAGTGTGCAGCCATCCGGTCTCTTCCCGTCTTCAGCGGAAAGTCCCACAGGCTCCAGAGTTGCTGGAACGGATGCTGTGCCAAGGGCCCGGCGAACGAGGTCGTTAAGTGCCCCGTGTCTATAAAACGACCAGCGCTTGACTGGCAAAAGAGGCCGTGTCGTCCGAGGGTGTCAGCAGAGCCTCCGCAACGGCAGCAAGGGTGTGGCTCGCAAATTTTTATACCGAGACGGAGGCAGATTGCGATTCTAAGGGTACTTGGATCTAAGACGGAACCGATGTTGCGTGAGGGCAAGGCATGCAGCCAATGTCCCGACTCCGGCTCGGATACTGCCAGTAGGCGGGCCCGCTCGGTCGCAGTAAGGCAACTGTCTAATAGAAATTTGTGAATGGATTTTACTGTTATGTGATCCCAGGCAGCCTGGCTGGCTTTTTCAGATGGCGCGCTCTCACCCGGGTTCCTAGCGCTCCATGCTGACTCTGCATCCACCAGGTCCGAAACCTCTACATCAGTGGGATTAGAAATGTTAAGAATACCACTGATGAGGGTGACAGTACTGTGAATGGATGAGAGAAAGGCAGGAAGAGCAAGGTCGCCTGTGGAGCGTATGCCTAGTCCGCCATATTTAATAGGAAGAATTGCCTGGGACCAACTAGATAAATTTTGAGAAACGTTTAGAATTTTGCTCGTGGTTGTTTTTAATAGATCGTCGATAGTAGTGGTCAAAAAGGGAAATTTCCAGACAGGGCAGCAGCGTAAAATGAACATGAATTTGGGTGAAAAAAGACAAACGTAAAATGTAGATAGCTACATGAGGGCTGATTTTAAATAACAAATCCGAAGAATTGTGAAACTGGTTTAGTTTTGAATTTATGGTTGGTGGAATGGCGTCTTCAAAAATTGGAGCACCGAGTAGGGTGAGGGATTCGTGATTAAGTAAAGTAATATTATGCGTTACACGGTTAAAAAGACTTAAATTGTTACCTCGGCATTCATCTGTGAGTTTTTCTGAGATAAAAAGCTCACACTTGTCGAAGTTAAGAGATAGGCCAATCTCAGAGAACCTTTTTATAACATAATTTAGGTCATTGAAAGCTGAAGACGCCGATCCTCCTAGCGTTCCGTCATCCAGATACGATATATTTAAATCGGAAGTGAGGTGTGATATGATGGAATGGATGGCCAGGCTAAAAATGACAGGGCCGAGCGGGTCACCTTGCTGGCAACCAACGGAAGAGGAGATTTCCTTGTCACCGAACATTAATTTTGATGGGGTACCGTAGCATTGTAGTAAATAATTATAAATTTCGGGAAGTTCATTTTGAATTTCATCTAGAAGGGTGCCCCTGTCAATCGAATTAAATGCATTTTTGACATCTAGCTTTAATATGACTTCAAAGTTAGATTTATTTATGAATGTGCGGGTGGCATGCACTGCAGCTTCACACCCCCATCTAACTCCAAAACCGAGTTGTTTCGGTTGAAATTTGTCGGTGAGACGGGTATGATACTCCCGGCAGCATATTTTAGAGGCTAAGCGGCGTAGTGAACTTCCCACTGCAATAGGACGAATACCACCGTCTTTTTTCTTTAGAGCAATTAAGTTAGCACCGTACAAAATGGGAGCAATTTCGCTGCAAATTTTGCCCGATAACATTAGATTAATTAAACCAGTCAGCTCCTTGAGGAGGGATTCCCCGGCGTCACCCATTAGAGGGTCGGTAAGGTCTTGGAGGTGCTGCGGGGTCAAACCATCCAACCCTCCGGCAGAACCGTTGGGGAAGGATCGAATAGCTTGTAAAGTGGCAGCCTCAGTAACCTGTAGAGGCTGAAGGACGTTAGATGGCGGAAGGGGTAACGGATTTGTTGCGGTGGGAGTTGGGTGTTTATCTTTAAGAGCGGTAAATACGTCAGCAGTGCGCGGGGCCAAGGTGTCGCTAGAAAATAAAAGTTTTGTAGCACTTCTCACGTTGCCATCAGATATTTTAGTCTCGATCGCCCTGATCTTCGAGTAAGTGTTCGAATTACGACGTTCTGTGATTGGCTGCTCCAGGTCAGTTGGAAAACCCGGATGAAGAACGTTCTCTTTTATTATGGCGCATAAAGTACGATTTGATTTATCCCGTGGGATGTGGCAATTTTTGTAAGTGAAGGTAAGTAAAGCTTCCCACGCTGCAAAACTGTTACTCGACGTTACCTTAGATATACAATCCGATAAGCTTCGCGCTACAGCCGCCCGAGCTCCCTTCGGTATCCATTTGGCTAGTCTGGTGCTCGCTTTTAGGGTGGCTAGGCGAGCGGATACATCTGTTGAAGAAGTGGATATGCTGGGCCCCGTGACTCCAGACGGGCAGTTAAGCGAAGAGCTTGAGGGCAGTCTTTCAATGCGTGGGACATGTATCTTGCCGAGATGTATATTAAATCCTTTCTTCCCTTTGTACACTTTCTGATCTTCGCAAATAGGGCATTCGTAAAACTGCGTCGAAGCACAAGACATTGTTATAAAAAACAGAAAATTATAAATTTGTAAACATGTAAGAAAAAAATGATTATTTGTGACATGTTGCTGCCGGTGTCATACAAACTGACGGTTGCCTTGGCAAATCGTAGGCTTAGCAACGGCGGCGTCTCTGGCTTTTCCAGTTAAAATAGATTTGCCGGGTCTGTCTTGAATGTGTACTCGTGTACGGAACGATAATATTCTTTCGAAGAGTATAATTGCTGAAAGGATTTCTTTGTTGAGAGATTCGTTCTTTTTAGGGTTCCGTACCCAAAGGGTAAAAACGGGACCCTATTACTGAGACCGCCGTCCGTCCGTCCGTCCGTCCATCCGTCCGTCCGTCCGTCCGTCTGTCCGTCTGTCACCAGGCTGTATCTCAACAACGGTGATAGCTAGACAGTTGAAATTTTCACAGATGATGTATTTCTATTGCCGCTATAACAACAAATACTAAAAATAAAATAAAATAAATATTTAAGGGGGGCTCCCATACAACAAACTTGTTATAGATTATATATATGTATAGGTACGGAACCCTTCATGCGCGAGTCGGGCTCGCACTTGCCCAATTTTTTAATTAGATGGTATTAATTTTAATACATATTGCCATACAAAAACTTGAAATAAAAAATAGAATTTACTTTTAATTTTTTTTTATCATTATCTCGACAGCGACACCTCCAGATTTTTCACCAAAACTAGCTTCTTTAATATAGCGTGGTATAACGGGTTGTTTTTTTTATTGAATTCATCACCATACATTTTCTTTACCCGCTCATTGTTAAAATTAATCGATTAACAACTGTTTAGAGAAACGTGTATGTTTATAATGAACACTGGCCACTTACAAAAAAAAATTAAAAGGTATTGATTCCTTCGGCGCCGGTTATTCACAAAAACTTCAAATATTTATCGGAAAAACTTTTAGTTAAAAATGGATTGCAGGAAAATAAGAAAGAAGTGCTTTAAAAAAAATGTTAAAAAGCTATACAATATTGCAATGGAGTCTGTGACTTTTTTAACAATTATTTGACATACTTTGAACAGGCAAGTAGTTCTATACTTTCGAGCCATTCTCTAATTAATAAACAGATAATAATTTACATTATTGTGGTTATATATTGTAAATATATTGACGTTATTTATTATGATTTAGATTGAAGATATGCGTTACACGCTGTATTGCCTGTCGTTACCTCGTACTACGTATATACGTGGACTTATGTTTCTGTAAACTTCCCAACTACACCGTCTCACCAAAGGAGGAGGGAATGGAGGCGACGGGCTTCTGTGAGGATTGTCGTCGGCAGTACTGGTCTCCTGAAGACTTTTCTGCTGAAGAAGAATTTCAAACACACGTACGATATTGCCCTATCTGCGCCAATGAACTGTTCTGCCGTAACAAGGATAGTGATGTGTAGTGCAGCGTATCTGTTACCAATATGATTACTAGCAAGAATCGGCATTTCTCATTTTTTTGTATAGTGTAAGGTTTATTACATTTGGCAGAAACAAAAGTAGTTTCATCGTCAATTTTTATGACATCTGAGAGGTTGGCAACACAAAATGGCGGGAAACGGGCGGTTAATCTGACACTTGGTTAGGACATGGAATATTGGATTTAGATGGGATGTTAATTTCATTTGTTTAGATTTGGGGCTGACTATTCTAGTATTTGAACTGTTTATACTGTTAAAGCAATTGGTATACAAATATACGTTGAAGGAAGGATCCTGCGTTATTATTTCAGAGGTTTCTTACAATACTTACACGTAAAATAGAAGTCAATGAGATGTTTATATTTTTCACCTTATTGCTATGAAATAAGATTGATAGTGTAAACAGGCTTTGACATCGACTGTATACTGTTGTAACTAAATAAATATTTTTTTTACATATACCCACTGCGTTTTATTATTAAAAAAAATGTAAACTGTTTCTTTCAGGAAAAATATAAGTACTAATTACATGTTTGCTTAGCTAATCTTATTATTTAAAGATTGTATGCTAAGTACAGGGAAAGTTATCGATTAATATTAACTACATTTATGTCATAGTTGAAAAAAAAACATAGATTGTATTAGAGTTCAAAAAACGTATAATTTTTATATACAGTGTTTACTTCCAATTCGCTCTTCTAGCTGTTTTTTTAATACATCGTACTATTTACAACTTATTACTTATATGAAACATCCATACTACAGTAGCGTAACAGATAATACCTATTGCCAACGGTAACAAGGTCTCGTGGTCCAATTTACTACTCATCTTCGTCACTTTTCTCATTTATAACAACCACCATATTATTCAAAGAGAACAACCTCGCCAATTTTTCCGCGGGTTTTGGTATTTCTGCAATGTATCTTGCATGCGATAGAAAATAAATTATCGCTGCGACGAGTGAACAACAGCCCACTGGTCGTAAGCAGTTAGCACATTCACAAAAATAATGTTTGATGGCGTTTATTTCGTTGCTATCGGGCGTGTATTCTATGAAGCATCTGTATCATTTTTTCGTAATGTGTCTAGATCGTATGTTGGAAGTGACTGACTCTTTCATTCATTACTATTGTTTTGCACATCATGGATAAATATAATTTTGTTGACACGGAGGGGCATCAGGCGTGATGTTTTTGCCGTGAGCACTAATCCCGCAACAGAAAATACCTGCTCACTCGGAGTTCTTCTAGTAGGGACGCATAGCATCGCTCTAGGAAAGGTTGATAGCAACGAACAAGAGCTTGAACTTTTTTCCAAAAATATTTTCACGTCTCTTGATCAAAAGCATCTTCGTTTTGGAAGCCAATACGAGCAATAAGAGAGCAGTAAGAGCAATGTTTCTTGGCTAATTTTAACAAAATCTGAGAAAAGCTTGTGTCCTTTGTTTCACAGATTGTGACAGTGCTGGTGCGAGGAACTACTGCTTAAGTAGTCTCGCTCTCACAGGTTCCCACAATATCCTTAAAATACCTGGGTCTTCTTTACATCTCATCTTTGTGTCCATTAGTAGTTCTAATATTAATATTTCTTTGGAAGGTGCTAAAGACTGTATCGATAATTATAGGGACAAATAAAATGTGACATACTATACACAATTTATGTATTTCAATGTTGCTGTTGTTACGTGATGTAAAAAGAACATATTTTAAGCATATTACTAAGTGTTCAGGCCTGTTACTTCTGAATTCTGGCGATTTTTCGAACTTCTCTTCGTACATTCTTCATTAAGTTGCGGACAACACTAACTGTGACAGTTTTGGACTTTTACCCAGTCCTTTTTAAATCTGTGTACGGAATCCGCTGCCGAAAAACGTTGCCGAAGTATCCTCTTCATGATAGTCCAGTATTCCTCGATTGGTCGGACTTCAGGGTAATTGGGTGGATTCATAGAATTGTCTACATATTGGACATCATTGGTTTTCATCCATTTTTTAGTGCGAGAAGCATAATGGCAACTCGCCAAATCAGGCCAAAACAGAGTAGACCCTCTATGGCGTCGAATCATGGGCAAAATCCGCTTCCTTAAACATTCCTTGATGTAAACGTCAGTGGTCATTGTAGAAGTGGTAATAAACGGTGTGGATTTCATACCGCATTCACATATCGCCTGCCATACCATGTATTTCTGTTGCCGCTATAACAGTAAATACTAAAACACAGAATAAAATAAATATTTAAGGGGGCTCCCATACAACAGACGTGATTTCGCCGGTATCCAATATAAAATGACCCCACAATGCGTACATTTTGCTTAGAAGCAGGGCTCTGCTAATACTGGATTTTATAGTTACGGCCCTTTTTAGCGTATATTTTGTATGAAACTCTCGGTGCGCGAGTCCGACTCGTTTAATATTTTCATTTATTATTGTAGGTACCCGTGAAGGATCCAATTTTCAACTTATGTTCATGTTAATTTTATAAAATACTTTAATAAAATATATAACCCCCTATGTTCATCCACGTTACCTATAAATAAATAAATAAATTTAACAGTCAATAAGTTCAATGACGGTTGAAACTCAGTTATACCTTGTACTTGTCGTTTCTGGGTTGTATTTCGAAACATGTCTCAAATTGTGACAAGTGAGTATCAACCGTCATTGAACTTATTAAGTCTTAAAATGTCTTACCTATGAGAAGTATAATTAAAACAAATAAATATATTTATTAAAACCTTACAAAATGTGAACATCAAATTACAAAATAAGTCAATCTTAAAATAAAACAAAACATACAAATCATCTTAAAACTATCATTAACCTAAATACATACAACTAACCTAAATCTAAAAAAGGCCCTCGTGGCATGGTACCTAAGATGCTGGCTGCGTTACCCCGCTGAACTGCGAGACTAATACGTTGAGCGAGGTAACTGCCAGCTTTCCGGTCCCCCGTAACTGCTCTGAGTCTTTTAGATAAATCCCCAAAAAGACTCAGAGCGCCAGGGCCCCATGGACCTAAGGTCTCGACACCAAACGGAACAAAAAATAAAATTAACAAATTAAACTAAACAAAACGGAAATTAAAATAAACAAATGTTCTACAAAAGTGATTTTTATTTATCCGTACCAACAATTACATAACATTATGAAAGGCTCTTACAATGGGATCTAACACAGCAATTTTCATCAGTCTGATAATGTCATCGGCGTGACTCCGGTTGAAATCAATTAGATTGTCATCTGCTTCCGCTATTTCTGTCCAGTCTTGGCCTGGACGTTGATGGTAATTGCAAGCTTTCGTGTGAAATATAAAGGTTAAACTTCATTAACAATCCTGCCCCTAATGAATTGGGAATTGACAGTTGTAACATAGGGCACCTACCAAATACACAATTGTTATGGTCTTCGGGCGTTCTTTTAACTTCTGAAGCAGCGCTTTCACTATTGTTTTCATCTTCATCTTTTTGGGGTGGTGGACCTAATTCCCCGTTCATTTCAAAGTTAGAAACGCTTCTAAACGACATCCCTAATATAATAATAGCGAATACGTTTACTGCTGTAATGAGAGTGACGAAGAAACGAAAACAATAAAACGACGCAAATATTTATTCAGCGCTCTTTGAACTCTACTAATTTGCTTCTACCACACGCATGGATTTTCCAAACAAAGCTTCGTCTGAATAGGTAGTATAATTCTGTGAACCGTCTCTAACTGCCCATTTCCTCTTGGTATTCTAGTAGTTATCTTTATATGCTCTATACTTCTTATTAATAATACACATTCATGCCTGGTGAAAGCCGTGTCTATGTCTGTTATCAATGTTCTTGGATTTCTGAGCTTTAAATTAAGCATATGACGTGCTTATTGCACGCCGCCATTAGCTCGTGCATTTCTTTAATATTTAACTTCAGGAAATTCTTTCTGCGGAGCCGTCTTGAGTTCATCGCACCTCTTGAAAACCTTTTCAGCTTTTAGCCACAGCCCCGCTTTGCCACACAGAGACCTGCGCGCTATGATTAATTTCTGCTGTGGCATCCATCCGAACACCTCCGCATTGTCCTCCATGTCATGCGCCCATTTAGTGGATGAGTTCGCCTTATCCTCGCCATTGAAAGGGGTAATACTGCCTTCGAAACAGTTGATACCGGTGAAGGAGACCGCCGCGGCCGGCGGTTATCCGCAAACATGGCACTTTATAAATTATCTGCATATTTTAGCATGGTGTCCTACTTTTAGACATAAAACATTGCATAGGCAATTTTCTTCTTTGAATGTTCGCTTCTTTCATCTAAAGGACATGTTTTCAATTTTGTAGCATTCCAAACTAGTATGATTCTTATACACATTGAATGCTTAAACTGTCTCTCTGTTCTGAAGAATGTACAGCAAAACATGCAGTTGTTGCTTCATCCTTAGAGCTCTCCGAGTTGAATGATTTTTGCCATGGTTATACGTTGATCACTCTCAACATCTTACTTGAAAAAAAAATTTAATGCAGTTAGCATACTCTCGTAGTCTATTGTCAACATTGCGATGTGGTGCTAATAAAGATTGTCTTTGATCTGAACTTGGCGGCATCTCATTGAACCATGCCCTTCTCCAATTAAATAGAAAAAGTAAAACTACCAGGGCCCTGTTTCATATAAGTGACAAGTTGACAATTTGTCAGTTTTGACAAAATTGTCGAATTGTAGTTACAAATTCTGTTTCATAAACGTGACAAATATGTCCAATTGCGACAGGTAAATAGTTAACAAAATTGACATTTTCAATCGTGTTTCATAAAGGTCTACAATTGTCAGTTTTAAAATGTCAGTATTTAAGAACATTGTCAACACTTTTTGTCATGGTAATCGACAAATATGTCACGCATACATTTTTGTTAAAATTATATAGCAGTATGAGGGTAGCAATAAAAATGTTTGTCTTACATTATAATTTTGACTAGCATTCTAGACTTTGTTCAGTATTAGTACTTGTAATAAGTAAAATGGACACGAAAATAATAATTTTGGGCCTTATACAGATACACGACAACCGATAAATATTGTTTGGCAAATTTAGTAAACGTTTAACGCAAGAACAAAAAATTAAGGAAGGGAAGGAAATCGCAGAGCAATTAAAGGGATTGGGTATATTTAGCAAAGATTGGAAGTATTTGCGTGATACAACAATAATAAGTAATTAGTTAGTGAGAAGTAGCCGCTGACATTGGGTGAGGTCGCCTGTCAGAAATCTTCGACAAGTCTACAAATTTGTCAACTTGTAATTACAATTTTGTGTTTCATAAAACAAATATGTCGAGTTTTTTGCGACAAATTAAACCTCTCGCCTGTTAAGGGATTTTTTTTATGAAACAGAAATATGTCAAAATGTCGCTACAATTTGACATAAGTAATTGTAATTTTTCCACCACGACTAGGTAAAATTTATGAAACGAAAAATTTACAAAATGTCGAATTGTCGCCTGTCATTGTCACGTATATGAAACAGGGCCCCGAATCCTCCAGAACCACAAGAAATACATAGTGTCAGAAGTTAAAACGAAAAATCAGAAGAAACTAATGTCAACACCGGAAAAATGTCAAAATTTTACAACAGTAATTTTAGCTTACCTACAGTCTCAAACTGTTACAACTCAACGTGCAAAATGGCGGAGGTTCGGAATGTGCGAATTTGGAAAAATGGAGCAGATGAAAAGAGAAATACGAAATATATTGCGAAGCCAACGACTTGGAGAAGCTGCCAGAGAAGAAACAAATTGCTATACTACTAAACGCAATAGGTGACGAAAGACTTGAAATATATGACTCATTCAAAGTTTAAAGATCCGAAGAAACCGTTACTTCAATGTTAACTAAATATGACGAAAAATTCAACGCATGTAGAAGCACAACTGTGGAAAGGTACAATTTTTTCACGATATATTATAAAGGAGAATCAATAGACGAGTAGGTGACAAGTATAAATAACCTAACAGCCACTTGCAGATTTGAAACACTCAAGGAATCTCTAGTCAAAGATAAAAAATGAAACCATCAAAGAAAGGTTACTCTAAAATAATAATATCAAAGAAGTAATTGAAGCAGTCACAATAGCAACAACTAAGTATAGAATTGTTCTGCACAAGATCCAAACGACTAAAAGAACATCAAGAATATAGTAGTAGTCACATTCAAACAATTCAAAACAGTTTCATCACAAGTCAAAACAAAGAAATGCATCATCTTCAAGACCGTCAAGACCAAGACAAGGGAGTCAGGATCGCACGAGATTAGCTTCAGGAAGTCGCCAAGCGAGCAGTGGGACGTGCAGAAGGTGTGGGCAGGTACACCGTTACAAGTGTCAGTTAAAAGTTTTTCTGGGCTTCTCGCTTTTATTTTGTGTTTTCTTTGACATTAAGTCAAGAATTTTTTGGGACACAACCCTTTTTTGGGACACAAAAGCAACTTAAGTCTCAATATAGGACAGTACCTTGCTTTGCAGTTGTGTTAATCTGATGAATTTTCGTTGTACCTGGCAATGCAATCAACTCATCAGGAACTATTTGTTGCATTTCTCTTATTTCTTCTAGTGATATAAAAACATATTTCACCTTTTTCTGATTCCTTCAACATCTTGAAAGCGATGGTTGTATTAGAAATGTCTGTTCCGCGAGATACAAGATCGTCCAGTTCCTGCCGCCCCTTTCCGATGGAATGCTTCAAAATCACCAGGACCAGGAAGCATAATTCAAATCTTCAATATTTATAAAAATTAAATGTGGGATTTCCAAATTACAACAGAATCTATACAAAAATTCTATTAGATAAAAAACATAAATAATACCTAACACCTTTTATGAAGTAGGACTCAAATCAACAGAGATTTTATTTACAGCCGTCAAATTAATTGTTCGCATGAATAAATTGTGTACGATATGTAACGTACACAATTATCTATAAGTATAATGTCTATCTTCTGTATAATTATAAAACGAAGTCGGAAAAATATGTTAACTTTTTTTCCCAAATGGATGGAGGTTCTTGAGACGCAGGTTTTAAATATCATATTTAAAGACCATATTTTATACCACGGCGTTACCTTTGTGAATTGTAAAATGTATTCGAAGTGAAACCCCGCAGGGCCAGCTAGCTTTTATGTAAACACATTTTTCCGACTTTGTTCTATAATTATTGAGC
The DNA here is from genome assembly GCA_947623375.1 of Apotomis capreana. Taxonomy (NCBI): domain Eukaryota; kingdom Metazoa; phylum Arthropoda; class Insecta; order Lepidoptera; family Tortricidae; genus Apotomis; species Apotomis capreana. The sequence continues at coordinate 16,793,534 of OX392509.1, read as the reverse complement.
TTAGAGGCGAAGGAAAAAAATCAATCTAAGTTTTTATTCAATAGAATGATGTCTGGAAGTGGTGTATCAAAACTATGAGCTGTTGTGGTTAAGGCGTTGTTAATGACTTTTATACATAATCCATTAAGACTTTTTGGATTATACGCTTTTGGACCACATCTACTGTCGGTAATCGCTGACAGTGGTTCTTTCTCTTGGATGTATTCAGATAACTCTAATTCACCAATTATGTGGATGATCCACTATATTCAATTGAAACTCTAAATTCCCGGCGATATCTTTGTTTTATTTTGAAAATAATAATATTGCTTTGCTATTCCGCGATATAATATCGTGCCAGTTAAATTTGTGCTAACCCGTTATACTTATTTGCGTATTTTTTCATGCATATATGCATTTAATGGTCCCACCCTCCCACCACGATAAGAAAAATAAATACGCAAATAAATATAATAAACCACCACCAAAATAACAGAACTTACTCGACACGTGTTTCGCCCCTCTACGAGGCATCATCAGGAGATGTTGACGGTCTGGAGTCCGACAACCGAATGAGCTGCCCAGACGGACTCCAGAATAGAAGCAATATTATTATTTTCATTAATATGGATTTCCGCAAAGTAACGCCTGCTTCAATTGATTGTTTTTTTTTTTTTCTAATTTTTTCGTGTTTTTTTACGATTTTACGTTTTATTCTGGTTTGCATATCATTTTCATCTTTGTGCTCTGCATCTGGTGTTTCTGATCTGGGCTTGAAAATATTATCAAGAGACACGGATTTTCCTGGTTCTATTTGCAGTTTCTTAGCCCGTTTTACAGCCATTGGATTGGGACTTCTTGATTCTTTCAGGTAATCTATGAGAGCTGATTGTACACTAAACTCTTGTTCACTGGAATATTCAGGGATCCTCTTTAAAACGCTTCTTGCGCTAACAGGAAAAATGCCAGTTGCTCTAAAGCCACTTTTGATTATTATTTTTTCTTTAATTTTTATTTCTTGCATGAGCTGATTCAAAAGTTTTGGGAAATGTTTTTTGTTTAAGGTACTCTGTGCTGGATTCTGGATCTTATATGCTAACAAGATTTTCTTCCATTCTCTTTTAAGCGGAGCAAAAAATGCGACGCGTCGTCCAGTGGCTGAGTAAGATGAGTCGAGTTAGGTGGCAAAAATACGAATCGTATATTATGCTCTTGGCATAGCTCTATTCCGTCGACATTTAAATGGCTTGATAAATTATCACCAATGATGACCTTTGGTCCATTTAACTTTTTTGCCCATTCCATTATAATTGTTTTAAAGTAATCTTCGAATGTTGCGGATTCAAACCAACCGGACTTGGTGCAATTATATCTTGTTTGAGTAGGTCCTCCCTCAACCCATTCAGAATATATATTAGTTCATTTATATACTACATACGTTGGCAGACAGTATCCAGCTGCAGAGATAGTAAACATTATGGAAATACAACTTTTAGATGTATTTAAGATCCTCTCGGCGTATTTTATTCCCCTTCGAAAAAAACATTTTATATCTCCCGTGTTGTCACTTAAATTGGTCTCATTGTAGTTAAGTATGTTTTCTGGAGGGACATCTTTAAGCGTTTCATCTAAGTTTTCAAAATAGTCTTCTATTTCTTTAATAGTCTTTTTTGCTCTTACTTTTTTAGTATTTTGTGTAGTTCGATTCGTCAGTTTCGATTTATGTCTTTCCAGAAAACTTGCCACCCATGTGCTACTAGGCAATTTTCCATTAAATATATCGCACGAATTTTTTTCACAATATTTGTGGACCACCATTTTTAAATCGAGCTACCAAAGTCTCGAGCAGCAATCAAAACTTTCACAAGTTTTTCTTCTTCTTGATCTGATAACTTTGTTTGCCCTCCAACCGGTTCCATATGTTTTTTTTTTTTAATTTATTTAATATGGTTCGTCTTGGGATACCCAACTGTTTTTCAGCATCTCGACTTGATAACATTTGGAAATGGTTGTAAATTTGAATTGCCATACAATATGAATTACTTTTATGAAGCTTTACTCTAGAGCTTGGCAGATACAATTTGTTTCTATTCCTTGTTGATCTTGGATAAAAAACGCTATGGTTTTCAAAAAATGCAGGATGTTCTCTTACGAAAATGCACATCTGTTTAATGTACATGGACGGAAGTGGTAAGACTTTTATTGATTTAAATAAGGGACGGCATGGTTCCAAGTAGTGAGTGTTGCACACGGTTCTTACACACTTCTTTTGAACCAAAAAAACGTGATGGACATCAACGGAGTTACCCCAGATAATCAATCCATAGCTCAACAGAGAGGACACATAGCCGTGGTAGGCTGTTTGTGCCAAGTCTCTAGATGATGTTCTACTTAATCTTCTTAATGCAAATACAAACTTATCTAGCTTTTCACAGACATAGGCAATATGAGGCTTCCAACTACAAAATTTATTCCAAGAAATTTGGTTGTTTCTACTTCACTTAGTCGGTTATTATTATAGTTTACATTAAGAGTCATGTCGGTATTTTTATAAGTCCTAAATTGCATAATATTAGTTTTGTCAATATTTATTTGCAGATTATTTTTATGTAACCAGTTAATGACGTCTGAAAGTGGTATTTATTTCTTCATTAAAATTTTCACGATTATCTATCTTCATTATTATCGTGGTATCGTCAGCAAACATTATGCAATGATGTTTAATATGCAGTGGCAAGTCGTTTATGTAGAGGAGAAATAGTAATTGCCCATCGCCATAATTACAAAACGAATAAACATTCAGAGATAAGCTCCCGCCCATGACGTTATTAAACTACATAATAATCACAGTCAAAAACACATACCTGTACGAGTTTCCGTTACCGAAATACAACTAAAGTTTTCGAGTACTGTTTGGCCCGCAAAAAAACACGTCTGTACTCAAAGCTTGCTCACGCGCAACTGACGACAGGTACGGGCCGGTCAGCCGGCTAGTGTTGTCCGCTTCATAGTTGGCTTTCAATCACAGATTATAAAAAAGTGTACATCTCCAGCTAGTGTTGGGATATTACGGTTTTTGTGAAATGTGACGGGGTGGGCAAAGCTATATCCGAACGGAAAAGTCCTAAATCTTCACGTTTTTCTCGCTCCTCGGCCCCAGTGTTTTAATCAGACCTTAGTTTTAATAAATGGCAAATTGTTTGATTAATGCAGATATTTTTCAAAGATAGTACAAACCCTTTTTCTTTTTTTCCTCGCTGTAGTGAGGTGAAAAGTTTTGTGTTATACACGGGTGAAAAGTTATTTTACGTCTCGTGTATTGAAACACTCGCGGGTAAAATACAACTTTCCCCCCTTGTATAACAAATAACTATATTTGGTTTAAAAGACTTATATTGTATTCCTCGCAAATAAATCAAGCGGTACTTAAACTCTGATGCTATGGTCTGCTGCAACTCATCGCATTTTTCCATATATAGTCTGTACATATTACTTCTGAGCTTACCTGAGCATGGCACAAAAAACCCAACCATCATGCATATGATTAATTTTTCAAATAATTTTCTTATCTATCATAGTTCTCGTTGGCTCAAAAGAAATGCATCCTCCGTGTTTTGCTACAGCATATTTAGTACTCGGGTCATTGTCAGATTTAGGTGCGCGTCTTTCCGGTGGACATTTGCGAAATTAAGAATTCCAGGACCTAATTTTCTGATTAAATGCCCGTGAGAATAAAGAACGATCCCTCTTCTATAATTCGATGTAATAGCAACATAACCTAGATTCATACAAGCTCTTAACTTTTGACCACCGAAGGGACAAATTTTGTTTTTTGAACTGACAATGACCGACTCATAAGAGCGGAAATTATTTCTGTTTTTAAACAATTTCTGTCTGAGTTTTATTTTCTTGAGGTGGCTAAATGTGCGCTCTACAGATGCATTCGAAAATGGCAAAATCAGTAAAAGAGCTATGACCGCTTGTAAATTATGAAACATTTTCTTGCCATGTCCATCATTCAGAGAGAATACTTTTTTCCAGTATTGTTCTGCTGCAAGTTTGTTATCCAGTCCTAAACTTTCATGATCTAGAAGAGCATGTTTCGTTCCTTTCTTCCAATAATTGATGACAAATACGGAAAGCGTTTTATTGCGGCGCCAAGTTCCTTTACTTCATAACCTTGAGCGTGACATGGGTCAACAATGTTGATATACTGAAACATGGGATCAGTGCAAAAAAAAATATCAAAAAAATTCAAAATTATTTATTTTTAACTAAAGTTAATACAGATAATATGTCGAATCCTCCTTTTAAGTTTGACACTTGTATTAGGAGGTATTCGCTCTTTCGTACAAGGTTGAATTAGAGTTAAACAATAAATAATATTCTTATTACTAAAAATCTTAGTTATATCTTACATTAATCATCATCTACAAAAAAGCAAAAAGGAAGACATTGTTAACATCTTAATATAAAGAAATTAGTGCTACGTAAACTAATGTAGTTTAAGTGTGTTCTGGTAATGTTGGAATGTAATCTGCTAAAGTAGTAATAGGTTTATTAAAATTTGTACATAAAATAAAGGTAGTTATACAATAAAGGGTCCATGAAATGTGCAACTGTGATGCGAGATTAAATGTGCAGTGTGTGTCAGTGCATAAGAGACTCAGTTTCTTCGTAATTTATGCCTTTTAACCATGTTGTAATTTGCCTTTTACACTCGCCGAATGTTTTAGTGTAAATTTTGGTCGTTCTGTTTATTTTATTGTATAGATGAGTAGATAGTGGCAATCTATCTCTTTCCATCCCTTCTCACCGTACAGGTTTTATGTCCAACTCTTTTACAGTCCAAGTTGCCCGCCTCTGGAACCGCCTTCCCCTCAAGATCAAGCAAGCTCCGAACAAGGTAAATTTAAAAAAATCCTTGCGTGACCTCTTTAATAGCAGAATGGAGAAATCTTAGCATATCTGTTTTGCTTTTTAGTCAGTATTTATTTATGTATTTATCTAAGTAGTTATTTATCTATGTACGGGAGTACATAAGGTTGTGGAAAATGATCAAAAAAGAAGCCACGTTTAAACTTATTTAATTAAGTTACAAAAATATAAAAGTACAAGATTGGTTTGATGGACGCGTGTGTGTGGTCCGGAGACCGTGGGCGAATAGAAGGAGCCGCGGCTGCGCCGGCGACTCGCTGTGGCTGGCGGTGGGGTGCACCCCCTCGCCCGCCTGATGACGCGTAGGTTCGCGCAGGCGCGAACAATCTATTAAAACCTATTTAAGTTAGTTGCACCGCCCACAACTTATCTGCTTTGCCCGATGGTTGACTGGTAGAGAATGCCCAATGGCATTAAGTCCGCCTTTTGTACGATTTGTTTTCATTTGTGCAATAAAGATTAAATAAATAAATAAATAGTACATTAAATTGTCGTTTTGCAAAGGAAGTTCTAATAATGTTGGGTTGCTTAATTACTGAACGCAGTTTACGTTTATTCAATATACGGGGATATTTTTATGAATTTTTAAATACAATTTTGGATATATAACTTTCTCACTGTAAGGACGTCAGCATCCTTATAAACGTCTACGGTGCTGGATATAATATTTTTGCCTAGTAGTACCTTAACACGTTCGGGCCAGCAACGTTTTACCACATCATCATCAGATTTTTTTATAAACACAACGTCTAGGTTGACTTCCAAACAAAAAAATACATTTCTCGCACTACGTTGTACAACGTCGGCAGCCCATATTAATTCATATTAGAACCTTTCATGTGCCGTAACACTGAGTGTAGTGTTTGTGGATCTGCATATACCTATTATGTGGGTAGGTATGACGTTGTCTCGAGAGTACGGGTGGGAAGACAGTCACGGGAGAGCCACCGGCTGTGACGGACGTCTGACCTGCTGGTGCCATACCGAGCCAATGAGTGCAGTTCTCCTATGGGTGGTCATGGGTCCACTACATAATGGCGACGAGGACAAAACATCGTGAGTAAAATAATAAGAAAAAGAGAAAGGGATATCGGGTAAATTATGGTAGTGACATAATAACTAATCAGTTCAATAGTTACCTGTGTTTCTTATTGAAAGAAAAATAGTCAATCTATTAATAATTTAATAGATTAGTCTGATGTTTTAAGACAGTGAAAGTCGCAAATGAGATACTTGTTTTGGCATTATATGCAACAACAATATCAACATGCAAACAGATAATCGAATGAAAATAATGAGTACAATATTTTAGGCATTCGTAAAAAAAAACTGTTAACTTTAGCTATTTGACTTTATAAAGAAAATGAACGCTATACAATTAGAGAATCGTTGGACAACGCCATCTAGCGACGTAATGTAATAACATGACGACTAAACTCATACAATTTGAGGCAACATTATGTTTTGTAGCGCGGGTAGTTGCGATTGATAATACATACTTGTGATTACGGTATACCATCATAAAGTAGTATTGTTAATTACTTCCTTTTACGTGTTACTAAGAATGCGAGGAAAATATTTTTGTTAACTTAGCAATAACAGTGTTATAATATACGAAATGAATTGGGAAAAAATAGTGACGGGAATCAGCGTAGTCTTGTTAGCAAAGGTTTTCTCAAAGTTTACAAATACAAATACTCTTTATGTACACCTCAATCATAATTGTGGAAGTGACACAGCATGAGATATATTGGATCAACAACATGCGGGTTAGTAGTTCTTCGGAATTTATTTACGGTTTGTGTCTTCTGATATACACATATATTATTTACTTAAATGTCGACTTTTGTCTAAAAATATGTGTTTAACAAGTTAAGACGTGTATCGTGCAATTGACTAAAAATAATAAGTAATTGCAACAGATCTAATACATAAAATATGTCAACCCAGCTTCATTCATTCATATTTCTATTTATGCTATGTTGTTTTTCTTCCTACAATGGAACACCATCATCAATGGCCACTGTTTCCTCTACGAATGATTGTTGCAACGCTGTATAATATTTAGTTGTTCCGGTTGATACAGTTCGCTTATGGCTATATAAGCCAATGTACAGCTGCCACAAATGTCGCGTATATTATTGTTGGAAAAAACTGTGGCAATGTTTTCTTAATATTTTTGTGTAAGTTATCCAGCCACTTTTCAGCGTATTTCTTAATAAGCGTTATAATAATATTACACTAATTAAAATAATCTACAGTTTCCATGTAAGATTATACATCAGTACGAGTATTACATCAGTAGTTTACTTCGCTTTCCTATGGGGACATGGACATTACAATGTCGTAGATTATACATACGTGCGTGAGAGTACGTTAATCCTTTTAGAGCGCAATGCGCGGGCGATACTTAGCAACATTTATTACATTTCTACTTTTCTTATTTCTACTTCAATAATAAGCACACCCAGTACTTATAGAAAAAAAAACATAATTCTATGATGTCAACTTGTTAAATGACGATTACATAACAAGAAATACATAATTTTATCAGATCTTAAGTATTATAGGTAATCTCAAATGCAGTTAGATAAAATATTGAGATAGCGACGGTTGATAGTGGATCTACGAGCATTCTTTCGAGTAGGAAAAAGGAAAGGGGAAAACCAGGACAAAAAAGAAGGAAAATATATGAAGCAAATAAAATAAGCTAATGCTTTATTATTTTATTATAAAGAAACAAAAATCGGAATGTAGATTAAGTTGAAAGTTACTGCACAGACAAGACTCTAGCTCTTAAATATATGATGATGATGATGTAAATGAGCATAATCTGTGTGGTATTTTAACTTCCTACATTTATGTTTCAGTTCGACCTATTGGTTGACTGGTGGAGAGTGCTTTGAGGCATTGAGTCTAACATTTTTGGTTCTTTTTGTTTTGTGGCGAGGGTTTGTGAGTGTGTTTGTGTGTGTTAGTTGCTTCCTCGCGCTCAGACGGCTGGACCAGTTTTTATGGATTATGGTGCGGGGCGGCACCCTGGATTGACACATGGGCTGCTTTTTGTCCCGAGAATGTGTGGTGTTCCCGTGGGACGGGCGGGTGACGCCGCGCGGCGCTGCTAGTATCGATATGTCCGATTAGAAAACGCTATATTTGACATCAGTAGTTATTACTGCGGAAGATTATAAATATGATTTATCTATACCTTCGTCTAGTGCCCAAGGTACGGGCCTGCCGCAGCTTGCTGTGGGGTTGGTTCGATTTGTGTAGGGTATTTCGTTATTGTTTAGCGTGGGTAGGCTCCCCACAAGGTGGACTGATGATCTGGTGAAGGTCGCTGGAGTCCGCTGGATGCGGGAGGCGCAGGACCGGTCATGGTGGCGTTCTCTGGGGGAGGCCTATGTCCAGCAGTGGACGTCTTTTGGCTGATAATGATGATGATGATGATGATGATGATGATGATGATGATGATGATGATGATGATTTCGTTATTTATTTGTTCATTCTAACATTCATCCTAAATAGAGCATAACCGCGGGCTTCCTTCGCACAGAGGAGGAAATGGGTTGTGACTTTTCTTCTCCGTGGTGGCGTAACCGTGTGTGGATGTCCGGCTGCATGTGTGCTGGAGGTGGTTAAAATCGGACTGGTCGTGGGGGCACGATTAGCGCGCAAAGACATATGGGTACACAATTATCTAAAACGTAGATGATTTCAGTGATCTCTGAGTGGCCTATTTCACTTGTTTCTGTGAAGAGTATCTTCGGTGTACAGACGTTTTAATTTTGGAATTTTATAATGACATATGTAGAAGTAAAAGGGCTGACTGCATTTCATGGGCAGCTACTACTTGTTGCAGTACCTACTTATACGAATTTAAATATAAAGTATAAATTTGGATGTGACAAATAAATCACTAAACATGGGGCGTTTTGGTCTCATAGTTTAAGTCATTTTATATCTCTGCCCCCTTCTTTTATCATTAATTGATATTTCCTAAATTAAACTGAAGAAACGATAATAGGCAACTATCTTTGACTAATGCCATAGTCTGACGGACTGTAGCATTCTGTAACGAAGTTCTTATTTCATGCACGCAGCAACGCTTGCAAGTATGACTGCTAAAATTGAAAAATAAAACAGTCATTCACAGTTCATTGTACGATTTTATTTGATTATTTCATCTCTAACTTCAGCTTGTCATAGATTAACGTCTTACCTATGCGGATACCAGAAGTTACATTTCAGACATATGTCCTTTTACTAAAGTCCCCTCGACCAGCATTAGATACGATATCTGTTAGGGCTGTATGGGCCTACATGAAATTGTAAACCATGCGTGAATGTGTAACGGCTGTATGGGCCTACATGAAAATTGTAAACCATGCGTGGATGTGTAACGGCTGTATGGGCCTACATGAAATTGTAAACCATGCGTGAATGTGTAACGGCTGTATGGGCCTACATGAAAATTGTAAACCATGCGTGGATGTGTAACGGCTGTATGGGCCTACATGAAATTGTAAACCATGCGTGAATGTGTAACGGCTGTATGGGCCTACATGAAATTGTAAACCATGCGTGAATATGTTACGGCTGTATGGGCCTACAAGAAATTGTAAACCATGCGTGTTATGGCTGTATGGGCCTACATGAAAATAGTAAACCATGCGTGAATGTGTAACGGCTGTATGTGCCTACATGAAATTGTAAACCATGCGTGAATGTGTAACGGCTGTATGGGCCTACATGAATTGTAAACCATTCGTGTTAAGTTAATATTTATTAAGTAGAAACACGGGAAATAAGTCAAACCGTTTTAATGATAGTTTTTAATATGAGAAATCAACTTGATTTACAAATAAAGTATAATAAACTTTACTTGCGTGCGGACGCGCCAAGCATAACTGTCAAAGAAATAGAGATATGAGAAGAGTAAGTGCAGGAGCTGCATTGATCTCAAAGTTGCATAAAAAAAAATAACTAATTATACTCGTGCACTGGTACACTGGTAGGCGTCACTAGTTACGGAGGTGGGCACGAAGCAAACCGACTAGTCAGAGCATTATGTGCCTTAAAACAGTTATATTTAAGCAAAAGACAAATAACTGAACAGGCTTTTGGGCAGGCTTTTAGAAGATTTTTCTAGTTTCACCTATTTCGGTGGGTGCCGTGGGTGCAATCAATAGTAGCAAGTTAGATTTCACCTGTTAGACTGAGTTAGATACCTAATGCAAGCTTCTGTAATCGGAAGACAGCACCTACAATATTATTGTGATGTGAAGTTGGTCAGATGATGGAGCCGGAGAATGGTAGTGGGAATTCCGTAATATAAATATTCGACTCCATCATGTTTGGGCTTGTTTGCTTGGTCATGTCATGACGACGAGCTATTGAAGGTTGTCCAGTAATTTATTTTGGTAAAAAGTTATTACCTTGATTATATTTTATTGTTCTAAACGATTCGTTCTACTTTACCCTCTTTCTGGTGTACTATATAATATTAATCCTGTAAGGGCCATGTGTGCCGTAACGTCAATGTGGGAACAGGCTAAAAATATACCAAATCGTATTGAATTAGTATCACGTAGTTGGATTCTATGTCAGATAAATAATATCATACTGAATTCTGAGCTTTACAGACGAACTTTTGATTAAACCGTTTGACAACAACCCTTGAATTATACGTCTGATAAAAATAACTGTGATCTAATAATATTCAGTTGTGCGATCCTGGGGGGGGTATTCTACCAATTTTAGAGAGATAATGGAGATCTCTCCATTTCATCGCCATCCGTCACTTTTGACGTGTGCCTACTTGACAAGTGGCGATCTCCTTAGAACATCGCAACTTCGTCAATTTGGACGCGCTAAATTTGCGTTTCCTTTGTATGTGACGGCATAAATAACAGGCGCATACTTTTATTTGACCGCGTAGTGCGTGAAATTAGTCAGTTACGTTTCGTTCAAAACAGAAATTCATATACATGAATAATATTTTTTGACATACCTACATTATCGGCTTCGTATTTCCAAAAATTGAGATGAGATATGTCACTTGAAGCTCATCACATTTTAATGACAGTTCAATGGCGATATCCCTGTTATCTAATAGAGATTCGACGTTTGGCGATCACTCAAACGGCATTCTCGAATTGGGTCCCTGGGTCTCTCGATCATTAGATAATACAGATGTAGAACTAGTCACTGAATGGTAGTTTTTAAAACAAAGAGCTAGCTGGGAATTACATTTATTGCTGTCAAAATGTCGATTAAATCAAATGAAAAAAAAAAACCTGGCAGTAAAAAAAAAAAAAAAAAAGACTACCTTCGATACGACTGAGACTCAATTTTGAAAGAGAAAGGAAGAGAGGAAATGGATAAAGATGTGCAGTAATTTGAAGCGTAATAAATTGACCTTATACCTGTACGAAATGATTATCTCTTCATAATATTGTCAGTCAAAGTAAACTAAAAAAATTACAATAAGAAGACTTGCAAGTGACGATAAATCAATTGAATCTCTCTGGAAAGAGAGTCTTAAACTACACCCATTTATTCGATTAGATAGATAGATTTTTTATTTGTTATAATCATACATTGTCAATCTAAGCTATAACACAATCATAGCTATTATTATTATTACATATAGAATAAATTAAATTCAGATTATAAAAACATATTAAAATAAGGAAGGGATGTAGTGTTTGTGGATCTGCATATACCTATTATGTGGGTAGGTATGACGTTGTCTCGAGAGTACGGGTGGGAAGACAGTCACGGGAGAGCCACCGGCTGTGACGGACGTCTGACCTGCTGGTGCCATACCGAGCCAATGAGTGCAGTTCTCCTATGGGTGGTCATGGGTCCACTACACTGAGAAATTTGAAATAGCTAGAGCCGCAACGCGTCAATTTTTGGGAGGATTTACCGAACATCCATTGCACACGCACACATGCCCACGGGTGCCAACACAACGTTCGTGTACGTCGCGCGGGTAAGCGGCGGCATTCTATTATTATTGACCTAACATTACCATTTTTACAAGAAATCTCAAAAAGTAAATGAATAAAACAAATATTTCTTAATAATCACTCGTTTATTAATATTTCAACATGACTGTTATATCAAATTTTCGTTTTAATGTGGATTTTTTGGCAGTTTCTTTAATGTTGTTATGTATGGATCTGACGATATCAATAAGCATTTCATTAGGTCATAATTGGCGTGTACTTTTGAAATTTTCACTGTGTGACCCAGCCTCACTTTTCGTATTTCTTTATTTTTGGCTTCTGAAGCCTCTTCGGTCATTTGACCAATTGGTATAATGCAGTTTTTTATTATTTCTGCTCCATGTACCAAGACTTTGTGTAGGGTTGCTGGCATGTAATACCAAGGGTATAAACGTATGTAAAGTTCCCGCGTTTCGTCCCAATAACGTTGAAATTTTTGAGTGTCGATCTCATACCCACTTGCCATGACTGCAAGTATGGTTCCAAGCCGCAAAATTAGTTTTTCATCGATTCCAGTTATGCGGTAGCGGTTTTTAAGTGATCGTTAAAAAACCTTCTAGCCGTATTCCCGTCATTGCTGGTTCCAAATCCTGGTTTTACCTTGTCTATAATAAGACCAATGCAATGGATTTAAATTTCTTTTGCACTTCTTCTTTCCTTTTTCTGAACATTTCCTTTTTATTATTACCTCGTATTTAATTGCCATTTACATATTTCTAAACGATAAGAAATGTTCAGTAAGCATTCCATTGTGCGTAAATACGCATGAAGGCAAGAAATCCCGAACCGGTAAAATTCTTCATTCGGATTTCTAGGAATCGTTTTGAGATTCATTTCCTTGGGACTGGCCTGACATATGAAGCATTTTAGAGACGATCTATTTTCTGAGAGCACATTACACACTTTGCCATCTATCATCGATAATAGTAGTTCGTGTTGAATTATAATATTGCTTCCATCTTTTATTTGCATTACAGTAGGCACTAACGCTGTAATTTGTTTTTTTATTTCGTCACATTCTTGCCGAATTAGATGTTCCGTTTCCTTTTTGTATATGAATTTCACAGGTCTGCAAAATCTAGGAGATGAAGGTCTTGGATTTTCCCATATGATTTTCTTATCGGAGTCTCGAACTAGTCTCATTGGAACCAAGGAAACGATGAACATATATTCGTCCGTATCTTCTTCATTTTCAAAAGCCTCTTTATACAAACTGTGTCCGGACGACCCATCGCACCCCCATTTGTATATTAATGTGTACTTATCGTTTGCATCAGATTGTATTAGAGCTTCACCAAGAATACTCGTATCTTGACAAATTCTTGTTGCAGTATGATTCAACAATGCCTGCAAGTTGACTTCAGCGTGTATGTTTGTCAAAATAATATTTTCAACAGAAGGATAACACCGCTTCTTCGCTTCTGAAACCTTGTCGTAGCATGGGTAAAGAGAAAAACCTCCCCTTTTAGCTCCTTGTTGGATATTTTTGTAACTATTTACATTAATATCGTTTGCAACACATAACGACAAGGCTTCATCTGGAGTGTATGGCCGCTTTTCTTGCTTTTTAGTAATTCTTCTTCGAGCCGTTTTATATCCTGTGGCTCTTCTTGGCGAGGCTGTTGATACTTTCTGTATCAGATTCGCAGCATCCCTCTTTCCGCTAGCACGTACGCTTACTTGAGCTGCAAAGGCTATCTCTTCAGCGCTCCATTCCTTTAACAAAGCTTCAATCTTGCGTTTCTTTGTTTTGTGCGAACTATCTTCAAAGCTCTTTGATGGCCTGCCAATGGTTGAGTCTGGCTTTGGCGACTGCTCATAAAACATTGCGAAAACTAAATCTTCACTTAACCATTCCTCGTAGGCATTTAAAAATAAGTCTATTCGTCTATGTTTTTTCAGCCACTTCACTCTAAACTTTTGACATTCATTTTTCAAAAAGTCCTTAAGCTGCTTTTCGTCTTCTTTTTTTACAGCCAAATTAACAAATGTGGACTTCACAAACTCCACCATCTGCTCTACTCTGCATTTGGACGAAGTACTGCGCCAAAACTCGAATAACAACTTTCGTTGAATTTGAGCACCTGTGAAGAAAATTCAAAATAACTTTAAAATCGCACAAAATCGCATTACCTGGTAATGATTTTATTGAACGTTAATAATCACTGAATACATTAAATACTATATTGCTACATTACTACAGTTGGCATTATACTTAACTACTAGGTAAAGTTAATATTTGAATTATTTTCGGTTTCCTTTCATAGGTTATTTTACTAAGGTACTATTAACTGCTTAAATTTATATATGTACATTTAAATCTTATTAAAATAATTATAACTACCCGCAGTTGACGAATCCATCACAAAAACGTACAGGAAAACACACAAAACTTTATAATACCCATATACCATACTCGTTAAGTTTCGGGATATATCTGTTCGCGACGATGTGTGGTTTAAAAAGGTGGCGTTGAAGGGTTCGGGCGTGACGCTCGGCGAGTTTCTAACCAAACCTCGTCACGATGCGTTTCTGGAGGCACGTGAACGCTTCGGAGTCCGAAATTGCTGGACTTTGAACGGTGTTATACACGTCCTCGGTAGCGATGGCCAGCGCCGCCGTGTAGTCAGCGCCGCCGAGGTGAAAGCCCTTCCGGATGTGCCGGTGCTACAGCCGACTGACGAGGCCCCGCCGGCTGCTTTGTCCTCGTCTGAGGCCCCTAAGGCAGCCTCTCAGGCTGATCAGCAACCGTCTAGGAGAGCTAAGCGTGGAGCAGTCCCCAAATCTGTTTCATAATGTAAGCTTGTGTGTTGGAGATTCTATGTTCTTTCCTTTTGTCTGTATTATAGTTCCATCTGTATTTTGCCGTGTAACACTGTTTATCCTTCTACCCTTTTGTTTGCGTACTACTGTCATTAGCTTATCATTTACTTTTTAATAATAAGATATCGCATTTGCATTTGACAATTGTCAGATTGCTGCCTGTCACTGTCACTGCCAGTGCCTCTATGTTTCAGTGTTGCCGGCGCATAAATTTTGCGTTTTGTTTCATACATTTTTATTACTGTGATTTAACTTTCAATGTTTTAATTTTGTAATTTTATAAATGCTGGCGGGTAGCGTGTTGTGTCTATCGCGCTAATTATTTTATAGTAGTTAAATATTTTTAGTATTATTGATATTTTTAGTATTATAGATTAGATTTATATATATTTATTTATATTTATGATATCACTCAACCACAGTTGCGAAAGTGACGATGTTTTTCTATCTACTTCTGATCAGGAAAGTGGGTCTGACGATAGTTTCAAAAGTCTACCCCTTACACTCCACGATTTTCTTGATATAACTTTCTCTAATGTAACCAAAAATTTCAACATAGTTCATATTAATGCGCAGAGTATCCCGGCTCATTTTACGGATTTAAATACAACTTTTGACTTAAGTAATATCCATGCGATCCTAATCTCGGAATCTTGGCTTAAGCCGTGTCTACCTTCTTTGTTGTATTCATTGCCTGGTTTCCACCTAATTCGTCATGACCGCTCTGAAAGAGGTGGCGGTGGAGTTGCCATCTATCTTCGCTCGTATATTCCATATTCTATTGCCTGTATATCACCTAATTCTCCTGTTTCTGACGTTCCAGAATATTTATTTCTGGACATCTCTCTTTCTCATACGAAACTTCTACTCGGAGTTTTCTATTCTCCTTCACTTACTATTACTTCACTTCTTTCGAGAAAACTCTGGAGAATCTCATGCCATCATTTAACCATCACATTATAATGGGTGATTTCAATACATGCTTACTTAAGGATGACCACCGTTCTAAATCTTTATTATCCCTGGCAGAGGCTTGCAACCTAGGAATTCTCCCTTCTGGCGCAACGCATAACTTCCCCAATTGTACTCCATCTTTATTAGATCTTACCCTCACTTCATCTATTCCTCATGTTGCTAAGCACGGTCAGCACTCTGCAGATGCCTTTTCTTATCACGACCTGTTGTATTTGTCTTATGAAATTAGACTCCCTAAGCCCAACGTTAAAACTCTCCTTCAGCGCAATTTTGCTCGAATGGACGTTGATAAACTTCGTGAGGATGCTGCTGACATTGATTGGGGTGTCATCTGTAGAGCTGTTAGTGTGGACGAACAGGTGTCTCTTTTTAATTCCCTCCTTGTGCAGCTCTACGATATTCACGCCCCAGTCCGTTCTGTACGGGTAAGACATCTTCCTGCTCCTTGGCTCACCCAAGAAATTAAGGAGGTGATTGAAAAGAAGAATGCAGCCAAGTCAAAGTATAAAACTAATTGCACAGAAAGTAATAAAGCACGCTATCTAGCCTTGCGTAATCGATGCAACAGGATTTGTCGTGATGCTCAGAGACGTCATATCCATCAGTCTGTGGAGAATGGTGACCCTGCAAAAGTCTGGAAATTTCTTAAGTCACTTGGAGTTGGAAAGTCACAGCAGAACCCCTATACTAGTGATATAAATTTCGATCAGCTTAATCAGCATTTTTCCACTTCTGCCACTTTCAGTGGCTCAACTAAAGTTAAGACTCTTGATCATCTTTCGTCGCTTCCAGCTCCTGACTTTTCTCCTTTTTCTCTTGCACAATTTACCGACAGTGATGTTAAGAAGAACATATTAGCGATTACCTCAAATGCCGTTGGCGTGGATTGCATTAGCCGTAATATGATCCTCCCTCTCCTTGATCTCCTTGTACCCATTATTACCTTTATCCTCAATAATTCTATATCCACTAGTACTTTCCCTACGCTCTGGAAGGATGCCAATATTATCCCGATACCCAAGAAGCCCAACCCTTCCGTGTTTTCGGACTATCAACCTATCTCCATTCTCCCCTTCCTATCTAAAGTGCTTGAGCGTCTTGTACATAAGCAGCTGGCATCTTTTCTTAACCGCAATGATCTGCACAATGTATTCCAGTCTGGGTTTCGTCCTGGTCATAGTACGGCTACTGCTCTAATCAAAATTACTGATGATATTCGAGAAGGTATGGATAAGCGGAAATTAACGGTGTTAACGCTTCTTGATTTCAGCAATGCGTTCAATACTGTTGATTTTGATATTTTATTAGGTACTCTACGTTCTCTTAACATATCTCCTGCGGTTATTGATTGGTTTCGTAGTTATCTAGGTGGTCGTCGGCAGAGAATAAAGGTGGATAATTCCCGATCTTCGTGGTGCAACACTTTGGCCGGTGTTCCGCAGGGTGGAGTGCTATCACCCTTGTTGTTTTCTATTTTCATTAATTCCATTACACATAACCTTTCTTCGCGCTATCACCTTTATGCCGACGATCTTCAAATTTATTTGCAGGGTGAAGTTGGAGAACTTCCGTCTGTTATTAAGTCTGTAAATGACGACTTGGCTCACATTTTGAACTGGAGCTATAGCTTTGGTCTCAGGGTAAACCCAGTAAAGACTCAAGCTATTATAGTTGGTAGTGCTAAACTTATAGCTAGGGTTGATGTTGATAAGCTGCCATCAATTTATTTTGATGGTGTCTTAATTCCTTTTTCACAACAAGTCAAAGACCTGGGTATTATTTTGGACCAGACCTTATCTTGGGTGCCTCAGGTGAATGAAGTCAGCAGGAAGATGTTTGCAGCGGTGAGCTCTCTTAGAAGACTCCGTAATTTTCTTCCAATCGCCACCAAAATTGCGCTTTGCCAAACCTTACTTCTTCCAATCTTAGATTATGCTGATATCTCCTACCCTGATCTCACAGAAGAACAGCTTAATAAACTTGAGCGTATTCAGAATATTTGCATCAGGTTCATATTTGGGCTTCGTAAATATGACCATGTTTCCAGTTTCCGTTCGCAGCTCAAGTGGCTTCCTATCCGCTTTCGTCGTAATTCTCACATTCTCTCTCTTCTTTACAATATTCTTTTTCACCCTGCAACTCCCTGCTACCTCAAGGAGCGTTTCAGTTACCTTCGTTCTATTAGGTCCTCTCAAAATTTGCTTCTGGCTGTCCCTTCTTCTTCTTCCAAATTCTATAACAGCTCATTTACCTTTCAGGCTACTCTATTGTGGAACTCTCTCCCTGTTGAATTGAAACGTAGTCAATCCGTTGCTACTTTCAAAACACACCTCAAAGAACATTACTTGTCTCTCCTTTAATACTCTGTCACGGTGACTGACATAATCTGTGGTTCGTTTCACAAAATATTATTTTAAATATAAGGTTTAAGTAAGTTTATATATGAGTATATATTTAGTCTTATGTTCATTTATGTATATTTTTATGTATGTTTATGTATCAATATATATTATTGTAGGTTTTTAGTAGATTTTAATAATTTTACAGTAGTTTTCTTGATTACTTTTTGCATCGCCTACTCATCTCATTTCATTTATATTAATCCGCTACCCAAAGGTTGTCTGGAAGAGATCGCTTTTTAGCGATAAGATCGCCTATTGTTTGCCTCTATTGTAATGTTAAGTGTCATTTGTATTTGTATTTCTTTCTTCTTGAGGTGTGCAATAAAGAGTATTCTATTCTATTCTATTCTATTCTAATACGAGCGTAAACGATAGCGTTCAAAGTCGTACTGAGCGGGATCGGTCGGCTACCTGGACTGAAGGGTTACTTTGGCCTTTGTTATCACGGGACTCGCTGCAAAAAAACTGGTTTGGGGTATGGTATTAGTCGTAAGAAACGTTTAATGATCTTGTTTGCTTATTATTTTGCAACGAATATTTTAATTTTGTACTTTTGTCCACCTAGATTTGTCAAATCGTACACTGCGGCGCGCCCCACAGTGGCCGGAGTGCGTCGCAACGGAGTGCGCGCGCGCTGTTGTTGACGGAGACG